>CAKXYN010000103.1:1254960-2509921 GCA_935064755.1 Tragelaphus eurycerus | reverse complement strand
ATGGAAGCAGGTTACCAGGTGTCAAAGAAGAAGGCACAGATCTGCAAGGAGGAGGTAAGGTATCTGGGGTTTGTTTTAAAGAAGGACACAAGGTTCCAGACCCTAGTTGGGTCCTATATACTGATGGCACTAGCCTGATAAAACAAGGACAACGGCTGTCAGGTTAGCCAAAGCGGAAGGGGCCATCAAGACTGAAAAGGGATGATGGGAATTGCCAAGTGGCCAACCATTGGTACCGGAGGAGCTGGCACACAATCTGGTAAGCCAAACATTCCAAGTGACCCACTTAGGCCATGCTGCCTGCTCACAGGTTAATGCTGCCTCTCGGGTATTCAGACAAGTCTTCAGATATTTAGCTGAAAGGCATGCTGCCTTTGAATACCTGGGAGTGGACTTCACTGAAATGAAACCTCACCGAAACTATCGTTACCCACTGGTCATGTTATGTATGTTCTCGGGATGGGTAGAAGCTTTTCCTACCTGGACTGAAAGAGCATCAGAAGTAGCCCAGTGTCTGCATAGGGAAATATTTCCCAGATTTGGACTTCCTACCAGCATTGTTTCAGACAATGACCCGGCTTTTGCAGCTGATTTAGTACAACAAGTAAGCAAAACTTTAAACATCAAATGGAAACTGCACACTGCATACAGGCCCAGAGTTCTGAGATGGTGGAATGAACCAACCGGACATTAAAGAGACTCTCTAAGTAGATCACAGGGACTGATTGCTCCTGGGTGGACTTGCTTCCAATGGCTCTGCTCAGACTCAGGATGACCCCACAGTCCCAAGGCTCTTCTCCATACGAAATTGTGTATGGGAGGCCCCCTCCTATAATAAAACAGGTGTCAACAAATTTGCCTCAGGTAAGGGGGAATAGGATTTCACAGCAGATGGAACTGGGTAAGGTAATAAATTGGGTAACTAAGTTTGTACAAGAATGGGTGCCATTCCCCCTTGGGGAACAGATTCATGAGTTTACACTTGGGACTAAGTATGGGTCACAGACTGGAAACATGATTTGCTAGCCCCTTGGTGAAAGGGCCCTTATATTATTCTAACCACCCCTAACTGCAGGTAAAGTTGCAGGTATTGTCCCTTGGATCCATCATACGAGGGTGAAGAGAACATACTAAGCAGACCCAAAAAATGCTGAGTGGACTGCACAGAGGGACCCCGCTGACCCTCGAGAGACTAAGACCATCCTTAAGAAGAAGGAAAAGAAGATCCTGGACGAGCCCCTTCAGGATGAAGCCACACAATCAACTCCTGCTGCTTGGCCTCGTCAACGTGATTTTGAATTTAGCTTCCGTTTCAACTCAGGACAGTGTTTTCATCTCATGGGCACATTCCTATGCAGACTTCCACAACACTTCCAACTGCTGGGTATGTAGGGCTGTGCCTCTGTCAGTGATGGATGGACTTCCTTGGTGGGTGTCATCGCTCTGCCAAGGAGATTTTAAACCACTCTGCTCTTTTCTGGGATGACAAAAAGAGACTTTCCTCTCTCTTGTCAATCATAACCTCTCCTTGCTCTCTTGGTGTAAGACCTATACAGTCAATAGACTCGGGTCATGGGGTTACATTTGATATAAATGCCAGTGTAACAAAAGCCTAACCTACAACAAGCCCCAGTAAATCTACCTTATTTACATGCTAAATGGACAAGATCTGTGTTTCAATGATGTGAGTATATTGCTGCCTTATTCATACCCTCTATAGGGACAACAGATATCATGATTAAAGTGCAGGCCTTGACTAATTTCACATAATAGGCCCTCCTAGATAGAACAAAAGCCATCCAAGCCTTAAATGAAGAGCAAATCCGAATGAGAAAAGTGGTAATTCATAATAGATTGGCTTTGGACATACTCACAGCTGCTCAAGGAGGGACCTGTGCTATAATTAAGGTCGAATGTTGTGTATACATTCTTGACTTATCTGGCAATGTATTGGCTGCTTTCAGATCAGATCAGATCAGATCAGTCGCTCAGTCGTGTCCGACTCTTTGCGACCCCATGAACCGCAGTACGCCAGGCCTCCCTGTCCATCACCAGCTCCCGGAGGTCACTCAGACTCGCATCCATCGAGTCAGTGATGCCATCCAGCCATCTCATCCTCTGTCGTCCCCTTCTCCTCCTGCCCTCAATCCCTCCCAGCATCAGAGTCTTCTCCAATGAGTCAACTCTTCGCATGAGGTGGCCAAAATACTGGAGTTTCAGCTTTAGCATCATTCCTTCTAAAGAAATTCCAGGATTGATCTCCTTCAGAATGGACTGGTTGGATCTTCTTGCAGTCCAAGGGACTCTCAAGAGTCTTCTCCAACACCACAGTTCAAAAGCATCAATTCTTCGGCGCTCAGCCTTCCTCACAGTCCAGCTCTCACATCCATACATGACCACAGGAAAGACCATAGCCTTGACTAGGCGAACCTTTGTTGGTAAAGTAATGTCTCTGCTTTTGAATATGCTATCTAAGTTGGTCATAACTTTCCTTCCAAGGAGTAAGCGTCTTTTAATTTCATGGCTGCAGTCACCATCTGTAGTGATTTTGGAGCCCAGAAAATTGGCTGCTTTAGATGACATGAAAAACCAGGTAAAAGCAATGTCAAATGAAAACATTCCTTTCTGGACTTCGGTCCTATCTTGGGTGAAGGGCGATTGGTGGAAAACTATATTTACCACTGTTATAGTTGCCTTGATAGTTCTGCTTTGTGGACCCTGAATTTTACAATGTATTATGAACTTTGGCACCCCACTCCAGTATTCTTGCCTGGAAAATCCTATGGAAGGAGGAGCCTGGTGGGCTGCAGTCCATGGGGTCACGAAGAGTCGGACACAACTGAGTGCCTTCACTTTCACTTTTCACTTTCAGGCATTGGAGAAGGAAATGGAAACCCACTCCAGTGTTCTTGCCTGGAGAATCCCAGGGAAGAGGCAGCCTGGTGGGCTTCCGTCTATGGGGTTGCACAGAGTTGGACACGACTGAAGTGGCTTAGCAGCAGCATGAACTTTGTAACCCAAAGGTTGATGTCATGCTCCCAAATTGGCAGTCGGAGAGCCAGGCTACAATATATCCCTATGAACATTGCTCATAATATGAGTTAAGAGCATCAAGAGGGGAACTGAAGAAGGAATTCATAGGGTCTGGACTCCATCTTAGGCCTGTTCATGCTGATCATGCTCAGCTACCTTTCCAATGGACTCTGAACTCTGTGTTTCGTGCCTATGAAAACAACAACAGAAGGATAAGACCCCCTCCAAACAGGGGAACCTTGAAGATCGTATCTAGGTTACTCATTGCCTAAAAGAAAACATACACTAATCACTCCTTCCTCCAGACAGGCCATACATTTTTCTGTATCTATCGGAGTGTAACCTCAGGTTTATTGATTATTGGCTAATTGTTTGACTATTTGAGCACATGAGCACATAGCATGTGAATGATAGGGTTATTGGGATTATATTTTCCTTGGTTTATGTAAGTCTCAAGGAATTTGGAGTGGTGGGTTCAGACACGTACACATGGTGTATAAAAGATTTTCACAAATGCTGATCAGGGTCCTTGGCTAAGAGGAGACTCTGCCTTGGGCCTGCCGGTGTAATAAACTGCACTCCACTACCTGCATTGTCCTTCTGAGTGAGTTTATTTCCTGGAACGTGTGGCTACAACAGAGTTACATGTGGAGATTTAGACTTGTATTCATGGTGTGTGTGTGTGTGTGTGTGTGTGTGTGTGTGCACATGTGGGTATGTGTGTGTATAGGCAAAGAGATTGCTGAGGTCTGAAAACTCAATACATTAATAGATAGTTGATATATGGCAAAACCAATACAATATTGCAAAGTAAAAATAAAAAATAATTAAAAAAATTTTTAAATTAAAAAAAAAGCCAATGAAATAAAGATTATTTAAGAAGAGAGTAAGATAGAAAAAAATCCAACAAAGGCACATTGAGGCCCCAATATTTATAGGCAGGAAATTCAGTTCTGAGTGTTGGGGAAATATAACTAAAACCTCCTGCCAACCCAGAAAACCTCTCCACAACAGTAGAAGATAAAACGACATTCTTCCTGTTAAATTACCATTGTTACAAAATTACCACTGTTAATACTATTGAATTAGAGTGGGGTGTGCAGCACAGATGATGAACTAAGATTGCAAAGCCAGAAAGAAATCTTATTTTTATAGAATCAGGCAGATACAGCCCACTATATACATGTAAGATAATCAATAACTAGTGTTCAAATAGGTTTCTCTAGTGGCTCAGACAGTAACAAATCTGCCTGCAACGTGGGAGAGGACTGAAGGCACCGTGTGTCACACAGAGATCCTTCTAGATTCCCATGATAATTGGGTGGCCTTTGGCATTAGCTAACTGGCTTTATCCAAAGGAAAATTAAACTTCTCCCATCTTTGTTATAGGAGGGAGCTTTGTAAATTGGAGCAAAGTCTCCACTGAAATTAGGCTTTTACTCTCCCCCATAAACCAAAAGCCAGGGCCCCATCTTCCTTGCTTAGATGCAAAGAGATGGTTCTTAAGTATTTGCGATATTCCTGAGCCTTAAAACTGGCAAGGGATTTCTTTAGCCACAAAAATGAACTTACATTTCTTATTTTATAGCAGCAATGCTTATTTTTTAAGCAACAAATATGCAAACAAAATGTGAGGTAGAGAGTCTCTTGTATTTTTTCACTGAAGAAAATTGTCTTTTTTTCCCTTTAATTTGTACTGGGTTGGCCAAAAAGTTGTTCACATTTTCCATACAACTGTATGAAAAATTCAAGTCAACTTTTTGGCCAACCCAATATTTATCCTTAGATTAGGAAGGAGAAAGACTAGGAGCACTAACACAGCACAAGAGGAAACCAGCCAGTGGATTAATCAACAAGAAAGCTTTTGAAAAGGATGATGTATACAATTTTATATAAGGAAGGATTGAAGAGTGACCTGTCAGATGTGGAAACATGGAGGACTTTGTTTTGTTTTGTTTTAAGTATCAGCAGGATGATAAGAACAGAAACCTTGACAGGAGTGACCTTTACAGGAGAGAAGGCAAGGAGAGGTGAAAGAGTTCATATCTCTCTTTCAACAGTCTGCTAAACATAGAAAAGAAATAAGTAATAGTTGAAGGGAAAGGCCACTACGGTTGATGCTTGTGTGATAATGCAAGACTGGAAAATGCTGACATTTCATGAGAACAAGGATGACTATAGCACTGAGGTCTCATATAAGAGATAAGAGGAGATAGAGACTTTGCACAAAATAGAGGATTTGGCCTTGTGTGAAAAGGGAGGTACAGATAGACCTACAGACTAGTGATGATGAAGATTTCATCCCATTCTTTGCTTCATGAAATAAAAAGCAGAGCTATTGCTTCCAGTTCAAGATGGCAGAGTAGAAGGATGTGCTCTAATCTCCTATGAGAGCTCCAAAATCACAACTAGCTGCTGAAAAGCAATCAACAGGATGCTAGAACCTACTAAAAAAAAAGATACCCCATTTCCAAAGATAAAGAAGAAGCCACAGTGAGACATACTGGGCATATGAATGAGGGGCATAATCACAATAAAATCAAATCCCTTACCTGCCAGGTGGGTGACCCAAAAGTGGAGAACAATAATACCAAAGAAGTTTTCCCACTGTTGTGAATGTTCAGAACTCCACATCAGGCTTCCCAGCCTGGGGACACAACAAAGGGCCTGGGTATCCCCATGGAATCTGACCTTGAAGCCCAGCAGGATTTGATTACAAGACTTCCACAGGAATGAGGGAAACAGAGAGTCCAGGCTTGGAAGGCACAAAGTAAACCTTGGTTGTACCAAGATTCCAAGGAAAGGAGCAGTGACTCCATAGGAAACTGAACCAAAACTACCTGCCAGTGATGGGTCTCCTGTGGAGTCACGGTCAGCAGGGGATGACCACAGGGACAGGAGTGGGGGTGGCAGCAGCTGTCTGGGAAGGTCCCCTTTGGCGTAAACACTCTTGGAGGTTGCCATTAACTCAATCATAGAGCCTGTAGACCCAAGGCCTGGGTCACCTCAGACGAAAAACTACAAGGGTGGGTGTGCAACCCCACCAATCAGCAGATAACTGAATTAAAGCTTTACTGAGCAAGATCCTGCCCACCATAGCAAGACCCAGTTTTTCCCACCCATCAGGTCCCTCCCATCAGGAAGTTTATACAAGCCTCTTAGATTTCTCCATCAGAGGGTGGACAGAAGATGCAAGAAGAACCACAGTCCCACAGTGAGGAAAACAAAACCACATCATCGAAAGTTAATCACCATGAAGAAGCAAAAAGTTACATTCCAGATTAAGGGACAATATAAAACCCCAGAAAAACAACTAAATGAAGTAGAGATAGCTAACCTTCCAGAAAAGAAATTCAGAATGCTGACAGCGAAGATGATTCAGGATGTTGGGAAAAGAATGGAGGCAAAGATTGAGAAAATGCAAGAAATGTTTACCAAATACCTAAAAGAACTAAAGAACAAACTAACAGAGATGAATAATACACTAAAAGGAATCAATAGTAGAATATTTTAGGCAGAGGAGCAGATAAATGGCCTGAAGGACAGAATGGTGGAAATCACTGAGACAGAACAGAATATAGAAAAAGGAATGAAAAGAAATGAAGACAGTCTAAGAGACCTCTGGGAAAACATTAAATGCACCAACATTTGCATTATAGGGGTCTTAGAAGGAGAATAGAGAGAGAAAGGACCTCAGAAAATATTTTAAGAGATAATAGCTGAAAACTTCTGTAACATGAGAAAGGAAATAGTCTACCAAGTTCAGGAAGCATAGAGAGTCCCAGGCAGGATAAACCCAAGGAGGAACACACCAAGACACATAGTAATCAAACTGACACACATTAAAGACAGAGATAAAATATTAAAAGCTACAAGGGAAAAATGACAAATAACATAAAAGGAAACTCCCATCAGGCCATCAGCTATTTCTCAACAGTAATTCTACAAGCCAGAAGGGAATGGCACGACATATTTAAAGTGATGAAAGGGAAGAAAGTACAACCAAGAATACTCTACCCAGCAAGACTCTCCTACAGCTTTGATGGAGAAATCAAAAGATTTCCAGACAGCAAAAGTTAAGAGAATTCAGCACCACCAATGCTATGCTCGGGGAAGGCAATGGCACCCCACCCCAGTACTTTTGCCTGGAAAATCCCATGGACAGAGGATCCTGGTGGGCTCCAGTCCATGGGGTCGCTGGGAGTCGGACACGACTGAGCGACTTCACTTTCACTTTTCACTTTTATGCCTTGGAGAAGGAAATGGCAACCCACTCCAGTATTCTTGCCTGGAAAATCCCAGGGACGGGGGAGCCTGGTGAGCTTCTGTCTGTGGGGTCGCACAGAGTCGGACACGACTGAAGTGACTTAGCAGTAGCAGTAGCAGTAATGCTATGCTATGGAACTTTTCTAGGCAAGAAATGTAAGAGAAGGAAAAGACCTACAGAAAATAAACCCAAAACAATTAAGACAGACAGCAATTAGTTCAGTTCAGTCCTCAGTCGTGTCTGACTCTTTGCGACCCCATGAATCGCAGCACGCCAGGTCTCCCTGTCCATCACCAACTCCCGGAGTTCACTCAGACTCACGTCCATTGAGTCAGTGATGCCATCCAGCCATCTCATCCTCTGTCATCCCATTCTCCTCCTGCCCTCAATCCCTCCCAGCATCAGAGTCTTTTCCAATGAGTCAACTCTTCGCATGAGGTGGCCAAAGTACTGGAGCTTCATCTTTAGCATCATTCCTTCCAAAGGATGCCCAGGACTGATCTCCTTTAGAATGAGATCTCCTTTAGAATCTCCTTGCAGTCCAAGGGACTCTCAAGAGTCTTCTCCATCACCACAGTTCAAAAGCATCAATTCTTCTGTGCTCAGCTTTCTTCACAGTCCAACTCTCACATCCATACATGACTACTGGAAAAACCATAGCCTTGACTAGGCGAACCTTTGTTGGCAAAGTAATGTCTCTGCTTTCTAATATGCTATCTAGGTTGGTCAAAACTTTTCTTCGAAGCAGTAAGCATCTTTTAATTTCATGGCTGCAATCATCATCTGCAGGGATTTTGGAGCCCCCAAAATAAAGTCTGACCCTGTTTCCACTGTTTCCCCATCTATTTCCCATGAAGTGATGGGACCAGATGCCTTGATCTTAGTTTTCTGAATGTATGCTGTGCTGTGCTTAGTTGCTCAGTCATGTCCAACTCTTTGTGACCTCATGAACTATAGCCCTCCAGGTTCTTCTGTCCATGGGGATTCTCCATGCCAAGTTACTGGAATGGATTGCCATGCCTTCCTCCAGGGCATCATCCCAACCCAGGGATTAAACCCAGGTCTTCCACATTGCAGGCAGATTCTTTACCATCTGAGCCACCAGGGAAGCCCAAGAATACCAGAGTGGGCAGCCTATCCCTTCTCCAGGGGATTTTCCCAACTCAGGAATCAAACAAGGGTCTCCTGCATTGCATGTAGATTCTTTACCAGCTGAACTACCAGAGAAGCCCTTCACAATGTATATAAAATGCCAAAACTAATGTCATGTTGTATGTCAATTATACTTCAATTAAAAAAAAAAAAAGCAGAGCTATTCTCTGAGATTGAGGAGGAGG
Organism: Tragelaphus eurycerus; assembly: GCA_935064755.1. NCBI lineage: Eukaryota > Metazoa > Chordata > Mammalia > Artiodactyla > Bovidae > Tragelaphus > Tragelaphus eurycerus. The sequence goes on along the minus strand of CAKXYN010000103.1, from coordinate 2,501,284 downwards.
AAGATGTCAACTCAGCAGCTCAGAGTCTGATAGAATCACAGAGATGTGACTAGCCCAAAGCATGAAAAGCATCAGACACCCAAGACTGCTGGAGCTGATTTCTGATCATGAATTTAGGTGAGACTAGTGAGCATGGATGTGTGTCTGTCCAGCTGATTAATCTGTTCTGGCACAACTGTAGAATTCTTGGAGTGCTAGATTCAACCAGGACTGGGTTTTGGTGAGGAAAGACCAAATACACAGCAAAGGACACAGGAACTGGGATGTCTCCTTGCTAATGACTAATGATTAGGGGTATTTACTTTTCAGTATTTTAATTTTCATGGTGAAGTAGAGAACAAGATTATCACCTGAGAGTAAATATGGAGGAGAATACATAGGGTTGAGAAGAGGAAAAATGTGAAAAGCTTGCCCAGAGAAAGAGTGAATACAGAGGAATAGAGGGTTTCTAAGCAGTAAGGACAGCCCATTTGAGCTTCATGGTCATGGATTTAAAAGGCAACCAGTCACCATAGCTGTTATTTTTCTCCAACCATCTTTAGATGAGTGCATTCAGGCAAGCAGTAGGAGGATTTAACCAGCGTTGTACCTATCCATGCAATTGAGATGAAGGAAGAGAGGGACTGGGAATATGACACAAATATCAGGTGGTGTTCAGAGTGATTTTGCATGTATAGAAGCTAAGTGAGACTAAAGACTTGAGGGGTTTGAGGGAAAGTGGACACTTGGATATGGGTAAGGAGAGATGGCAAGAGATGATTAGCAGTGTTAGAACAAGTGACCTCAAAAGATGCCAAGAGAGATGTGTTTGCTTTTGATATCCTGGAGGGCTTACAGTCAAGGATTAAGACAAGTGAGTTCCTTGAGTAAATGTAGAAGACCATTGAAAGAGGGCATCCAGAATGGCCACAATATTAGGAGGATCTACATGGATCCTGAGATCACAGAAAAATAGTGCCAAGTCACAGTGGAATAGGAGTTACAATTTTAAGGCATGAGGAGTTTTCATCAAGAATGATAGATGTCTACAGTATAGATGAGTGATACAAAAAGTATTAATAAAATGGCACTAAGATACACAAAGCAGAAATTGTTAGAAACTTAAGTAACTGTATAAAAATACAAAAAGTGGGAAATTTAATACAACAACCTCAACAATTGACTTTACTAATTATATATATTACAAATCTGTATCATAAATTACAGCAGAGAATATATTATTCTCAAGCACATAGGAACATTTACAAAGATTCATCATGTAGTAGACATAAAGTTAAAAAAACAACTTAAAAGATTAAATCATACAGAGCATATTTTTTGAAAAAGTAATTAAAAAAAAAAGGGGGATATCAACTACAAAACACTAGGTAGCCCATGTTTGAAAGTTAGAAAATATATGTGTAACAGTCCATGAATCAAAGACAGAGTTATAATCAAAATTAAGTTTATAACAAAATATCAGCTACAAAGCAGTGGGTGGCAGATAAAGCAAAACTTAGAGAAAAATGTACAGTCTCTCTGTACAAATCAGAGACCAGACAGAAAGACAGAACCACTAGAATCCATATATTATGAAGTTTGACCTTACCAACAAGGTCCTACCACATAGCACAGGGAACTTATATCCAGTCTCCTGGGGTAAACCATAGCAGAAAATAATATTTTGAAAAAAGAATATATATGTGTAAAACTGAGTTACTTTGCTGTACAGTATATATTGGCACAACATTGTTAATCAGCTGTACTTCAATTAAAAACAAAACAAAACAGAATTTAAGCAAAAAGAGAAAACAAAGTGACCGTATAGACAAATAGAAGCTGGTGAAGCTCTCTCTAGATGTGTGCTGTTCTCACACCTGATGTTAGAGCTTGACGCCCACAGGGATAGAGTTGGGAAGGAAAGATAGATGAGAGGTGTAAGAAAGTAAAACCAGATGTAGTTCACAAGGCTGGAGACAACACGAAAGCCACATCAGTGGTTCTTCCACTCTGGCCTCAGTCACCAGAGTGACGTGGAGAAGCCAGGGCTCCTGATGGTGCACCTGAAGACATGCACCCATGAAGGAGTCAGGAGGCTGAGGGAATGAGCTGGAGGGAGACACAGCGGGCACCCACTGCTCACACCAGGGCTGGGAGCTGGCCCACTGTGTCAAAGGTGAGATGCAACATGAGCTGTTGCCTCACTTCTGCCTCCAAAACATGTGTGTTATTGTTTGGTTTGGTTTTGAGAATTTGATTATTTCTCCAGGTTTATTGAGATATAATTGACATAAAGCTTTGCATTAGTTTCAGGAGTGCAGCACAATGATTTGCTTTATATTCATACTGCAAAATGATTACCACAGTAAATCCAGTTAATCACCTTCAGATCAGATCAGATCAGATCAGTCGCTCAGTTGTGTCTGACTCTTTGCGACCCCATGAACCGCAGCACGCCAGGCCTCCCTATCCATCACCAGCTCCCGAAGGTCACTCAGACTCACACCCATCAAGTCAGTGATGCATCCAGCCATCTCATCCTCTGTCATCCCCTTCTCCTCCTGCCCTCAATCCCTCCCAGCATCAGAGTCTTCTCCAATGAGTCAACTCTTCGCATGAGGTGGCCAAAATACTGGAGTTTCAGCTTTAGCATCATTCCTTCTAAAGAAATTCCAGGATTGATCTCCTTCAGAATGGACTGGTTGGATCTCCTTGCAGTCCAAGGGACTCTCAAGAGTCTTCTCCAACACCACAGTTCAAAAGCATCAATTCTTCGGCGCTCAGCCTTCCTCACAGTCCAGCTCTCACATCCATACATGACCACAGGAAAGACCATAGCCTTGACTAGGCGAACCTTTGTTGGTAAATGTTAGCGACTTTCAAATATACAATAAAGTACTGTTAACTGTACTTAGGATGAGATGGTTGGATGGCATCATTGACTCGATGGACAAGTTTGAGTAGGCTCTGGGGCTTGGTGACAGACAGGGAAGCCTGGCGTGTTACAGTCCATGGGGTCGCAAAGAGTTGGACATGACTGAGTGACTAAACTGAACTAAACTGTTAACTGTAGTCACTTTGCTATACATTACATTGCCAGTACTTATTTATTGTGCAACTGGAAGTCTGTATTAATGCTTTTAACCACCTTCACCTTTTTCCCCTGCTACTGGCATCCACCAATCTTCTCTGTTTCTATGAGTTTAGATTCCACATGTAAGTGGGATTGCCCTCAGAATCTTACAGGAGAACCTCATGTAACCCATTTTAATGAAAAGGACACAGGAATTCTGGGCATTGGAGGTTAGCTTAGCAAAGCACTGATATGTTACAAAGCCTTAACAGCCTCAAGTGCATATTTAATATATGTTGTCAATAATAGGCCAGGCATCTCTGACAATATATTAAAAGGAAAGGGCACAGTAACACCAAAAAAAAAAAAAAAAAAAACTTAAAAAAAAGAATTTGGAGAAAACACAATAAAATAGAAAAATAAAAAGAATTATAACAAGACAGAAAACAAATTTAAACAGAAACAGACCCAAATAGATATACTGAACAAACTTATGGTAACCAAAGGGGAAATGGAGGGAAGATTAAATCAGGAGTTTGAAATTAGCAGACACACTACTGTATTTAAAATAGATAACTCATTGGAAAAGACCCTGACTCTGGGAAAGACTGAGGGCAAGAAAAGAAGAGGGCGACAGAGGATAAGATGGTTGGATGGCATCGATGGACATGAGTTTGAACTAACTCAGGGAGATAGTGAAGGACAGGGAAGCCTGGATTGCAGCAGTCCATGGGTTGCAAAGAGTCAGATACAACATAGTGACTGAACCAACAAGGACCTACTTTATAGCATAAGGAACTATACTCAACATTTTGTAATAACCTATAAGGGAAAAAAATCTAAAAAAGTATATATATATATACACATATATACACACACACATATACATATATGCATACACATATATCATTGAATCATTTTGCTGTACACCTGAAACACTGTAAATCAACTATCATATATATATATATATATATATATATATAACACACACACACACATACACATATAATAGAAGGATTAACAAAGTTAGAAGCAAATCTTTGCAGAGCTTTTTAAATTTGACAAACCACTCAAAATGAAAAAAATAAAGACTGAAAAACTATTAATAATGTCACAGATGAAAACTAGGAGCATTACTAAATATGCTACATAAGAGGATGTTAAAAGCCAGGCTTATATTAGAGCATTTTAAAATTAAAAGTGAATGGAAAGGACATATTTTGAGAAAAGTATGTAGTATACTGCTGCTGCTGCTGCTACGTCGCTTCAGTCGTGTCCGACTCTGTGCGACCCCACAGACGGCAGCCCACCAGGCTCCCCCGTCCCTGGGATTCTCCAGGCAAAAACACTGGAGTGGGTTGCCATTTCCTTCTCCAATGCATGAAAGTGAAAAGTGAAAGTGAAGTCGCTCAGTCGTGTCTGACTCTTAGTGACCCCATGGACTGCAGCCCACCAGGCTCCTCCGTCCATGGGATTTTCCAGGCAAGAGTACTGTAGTGGGGTGCTGTTGCCTTCTCTGATGTAGTATACTAAACTTAACAAAAAAAGACCTTGAAAAACCTTAATAGTCTTGCTAAAGTAACTGAATTAATACACAATATCTTCCCAAATAGAGAATCTCAGTCCCAAAGGACTTTTCTGATACATCTCCCAAGATCTATCTGTGTCTCCTTATCCAATAATTCCTTTCCTAACATTCTGATGCAGACAAGTACAAGGATGCACATACTATATGCAGCATGTACATGCTGTGTGCTTACAGCATAGATACCAATGCTCAGAATATACTGCTCTGAAAAGCCCAAAGCTGAAACATGTATGTTCAACAATAGAATGGATTAAAACTATTCTATCAACTGAGTACTGCACAGTATCAAATAAGCTATAGCATCATGTAATGACATAAAGAAAATTCATTAATGTTGAGGAAAAGGAGATTTTTTTTTTTTAAGTACAGGAAAGTTATGACCAACCTAGATAGCATATTCAAAAGCAGAGACATTACTTTACCAACAAAGGTTCGCCTAGTCAAGGCTATGGTCTTTCCTGTGGTCATGTATGGATGTGAGAGCTGGACTGTGAAGAAGGCTGAGCGCCGAAGAATTGATGCTTTTGAACTGTGGTGTTGGAGAAGACTCTTGAGAGTCCCTTGGACTGCAAGAAGATCCAACCAGTCCATTCTGAAGGAGATCAATCCTGGAATTTCTTTAGAAGGAATGATGCTAAAGCTGAAACTCCAGTATTTTGGCCACCTCATGCGAAGAGTTGACTCATTGGAGAAGACTCTGATGCTGGGAGGGATTGAGGGCAGGAGGAGAAGGGGACGACAGAGGATGAGATGGCTGGATGGCATCACTGACTCGATGGATGCGAGTCTGAGTGACCTCCGGGAGCTGGTGATGGACAGGGAGGCCTGGCGTACTGCGGTTCATGGGGTCGCAAAGAGTCGGACACGACTGAGCGACTGATCTGATCTGATCTGATTTTGTTACTGAATCTATTCATACAAAATTAGAGTAATCTATTTTCAGGAACGCAAACACAAAATGCCAAGTGCTAAGGAAAATTAAGAGTATTTATTACAGAAGGGCTCTAACCGTGAGAGGTGGGGCTTCTGGAGTGTGGACACAGTCTTGCTATTTTCAAGCTCTGAGTATTGGTTTCTTGGGTTTTCACTTCGGTTATTAAACTGCATGTATTTCATTCATTTTTCCATATGTCAAGGGGCTTCCCTGGTGGTTCAGAGGTTAAAGCGTCTGCCTCCAATGCGGGAGACCCGGGTTCAATCCCTGCATTGGGATGATCCCCTGGAGAAGGAAATGGCAACCCACTCCAGTACTCTTGCCTGGAGAATCCCATGGACAAAGGAGCCTGGTAGCTACAGTCCGTGGGGTCGCAAAGAGTCGGACACGACTGAGTGACTTCACTTTCACTTTCACTTCCATATGTCATTGTTTACAATAAAAGAAGAAATGCTATTAAGCTCAAAGAAAGACTACTTGATGTACAAAGTGTTCTGTTTCAATTTAGAGGAATCACGTTATAACCTTTCCAAAATTAAGCTATCTTTCAGAAAAGCCACCTTCTACAGTGAAAAGAAGTTAATGGCATTCTGATGAATGTGTACGGCTGACAACTAAGTGAGGTCAGACATTATTGATTTCCCTTATTTTCAGTAGACCTAACCAAGGGGAAGGTGTTTGAGGGCTGTCCTCTCAAGAGTCCAATGGCAGGGAATCTAAGAGTCACAGCTGTTCCTACTGACTCCTGAGTTCTTTTCATGAGAAGAGATTTCTTATCATCACTCTTCCCAAATTGGTGATTACAGTCTATTCCAGGATGAATTCATGAGCTTCCCTATGTCCTTGAGCAAATAGGCTGATTCAAGCTGTAAACGTGAATTCTGCCCTTAATCCTCAGGGATCCTGTGTGTCAACTGAACAAACAACAAAAATACTTGACATACGATCACCCAAGGTGTAACAGCAAGTTGTATAAAAGCATGGACTTATTTGAGTGTGTGAGTTCAGTCTAATTTCTAGACACTTAATCTTATAAACTGATGCTCAGAAGGTTTGCTAGGGTTAAGTCACATATTAAGAGGACAAAAATAGTGATCTGGATTCTGGTCACCTAACTCTCCAACCAGTGTCGTTCCCTTCAGATAGCTGTACTTCCTGGACCAAAATTTACAGATTCTAATGCTCATAACTATCTACGTTTTTCCTTTCTGCTTTCAGACTATTGTGTATACTTTAGATTTAACCCCCTAAATCTCCATCTGAATTATTTACGTATTTTGACATTTGCAGAAGGAAATGGATGAAAATGGAGTCTCTTTTTTCCTAGGAATCTGCAAATGTCAAGTGTTGTCATAAACTACTAAGAAAACCCTGCCTAGTTGCTCGGTATTAGATTACTACTTCCTAAATGGCCTTGACAGTTAAATATCCTGAAGATTAAACACAATCAGCACTATTACAACTCCTGATAAGTGACTTTGAAAAAATACATAAAAATGTGATTGAACCTTCTTAATGACATTTGTGCTACGTAAGCAAGCATACATACTGCCATTTCTATGTTTGCAAATTCTATAGAAAATAAAAGTAATAGTTCTAGCAATTGCAGTATTTCAAAATAGCCAGTGCAGCCCACCTCTCCTTTCTCTACCAAGTGGCAGAGTATGTATTAGGCATCGCTGGACAACCACCCAGGTGTTCAAATTCAGAGAAAGAGTTTCAGTCTCCCCATGAGTCATGCACTGAGTGAAAACAGCAACATTACACACAGTGAGCAATTAGAAATTATGTCTAGGTGTAACTGGTTAAATATTGATTAGAAATGTGAATAAAGAAGATGGAAATGCAACACGTATTTAAACTGACTAAAAAACTCACAGGAAAAGACATCTGCTCCCAGGAGTCACCCCATTCTTGGAATGTGGACCTCATGAACACTAGAGTTTAATTTTTACCAAGTTTTCTCCATCCTCACTCTCTTCCCCATGCCATAAAACCACTTCTCCATAGTCTTATGTTAATTATCTGCAAAGATCTTACACTTTAAGTTCCTTTGTGGTGACTTGACGGACCACCTGTGATTCCCTTATTCCTTTGTAATTTTAAAGAATTTTACAGTGTACCTGGTGCTCATCTTAATCAACAAGATCAGCATACCTGCATGAGATTATGAGAAAACTAAAATCTACACTGCATGTTAAAATAAAATGGATTTTAAGTGCAGCATTAAATGTGTAGGGCTTTTATTACAAAATTTTGTAATCTATGTTCAATATATAAAATTTAAAAATCATGGCAAAGTTTTTTTTTAAAAAAGAAGCACTCCTAATTCCTAATTCCATTCCCAAGAAGTAACACCACTTAGTACTCAAGTATTTCATTTCAGGTTTATGGTAGTAAAAAGTATAGAAAGAAAATAATCCCAGAACATGAACTGCTACTGCATTTTAGTCGCATATCCATTTCAGTAACAGAATTTAGAGACAGGAGAGAGAGGGGGATAGGGGAGGACAGTGAGGAAGAGAGAGGAGTTGAATGAGGAGGGAAGCAGGTAGGGAGCAAAACCTAAGCACAGCGTTGGAGAGCATAAAGTAAGGGTTTGGAGAGAGGCATGATGCCACTGCCATTCTAGGTCAGGGTAAACCTTCTTGTAAGTAGACATCAGAGGCAAGTCCTAAATTCCTGGATAATTGAACTCCTCTGTGTCCTTGTTAGCAAATTCCTGGACTATTTCCCCAAACATCACACTTCAGAAGTTTTGAGGTAGACTCCCATAAGCCATATCTTTAAAAATGCTTCACTTGACTTCAAGTAATTAAGATGCTTTCACACATTGGAAAACATGTTTCATTGCCCTATATTGTAGCTTCTAGGTCACATGCCAGTATTGAAGTTAATTTTTCATTAACCAAAATTAAAAAGTAATGCACATTAATTTTAATCAAAATAAATTTAAAGTTCAGTTCCTCAATCACATTAGACACATTTTAAATGCTCAATTATCGCATGTGGATAGTGGTATTACATCCTGAAATATGGGATGTGACCACAACCACAGACAGTCTCCTAGACAGTGCTGGTCTGGCAGGATTGGGCTTCCTTTACCATGGTTATAGTCAAGTGACTGTAGTCAGCAATGTCAAAAGAAAGGAGCCAATATTCCCTGTTTTGAGGCTCCCTCTTATAATTCCAGCAGATAAAGTCAACCTGAGATTACCATCCTTGGGACTTTTCTGGAAATTTCTGAACATCACGTATAATTCACATTGACCTGGTCAAACCAAAATATTTTTCTAATCACTTTGTCCAAAACTGACTTTGTATCAGTTTTTCAACATGCAACTATAAAAAGAGGAGGGACTTAATAGGAATGGTTAATTTTTTTCTCAATCCTTTCAGTCCTGTATAAAAATCTTTTCCAATGAACACTTTTAAAACTCAAATGTTCAAATTGCAATACTCCTATAACAAGTCATTGTTTGTAGTTGAAGTCAATTATATACTGCCAAGTGAAATTACTAGTGAATAAGGATTTTGAGAGATTATAGAAATAAATCAAAATATAAAATATAAATCAAAGTATAAAATCTTAAGTTAAATTTAGGGTCAGCATAACCCAAGTTAACTATATAGTTCATCTCTACTAGATTCTAAATATGTGTACCCCTAATATGGCCCTGGAGAAGGCAATGGCACCCCACTCCAGTACTCCTGCCTGGAAAATCCGAAAGATGGAGGAGCCTGGTAGGCTGCAGTCCATGGGGACGCTAAGAATCAGACACAACTGAGCGACTTCACTTTCACTTTTCACTTTCATGCGCTGGAGAAGGAAATGGAAACCCACTCCAGTGTTCTGCCTGGAGAATCCCAGGGACGGGGGAGCCTGGTGGGCTGCCATCTATGGGGTCGCACAGAGTCAGACACAACTGAAGTGACTTAGCAGCAGCAATATGACCCAATATAGGTGCAGAAAAACCATGGAAGGCGTGCATTCTTTATGAGAAGAATGGCTTATTTCTAGGTCCAGCAATGCTGCCATGTAGTGAAGCAAACACCCACCCATGAATTTATTACTTTATTAAAGTATGAAATCAGAACAGAGGATGAAATGTTCATGAAAATGTTATCCAGTTTAGCGCACCTAAAAACACATAAAACTCTGAACACATGAGTGCCAAAAAGACTCCTCTTCATTTTTTAACTCTTCATAGTTATAGAAAAACCCATAGCCTATGGTAGTAAGTATAACTAATAACATGTACATTTGGAGGAAAAAAACATGACCTACCTTGTAAGCTAATTCAGTTTTAAATTTTCCTTCTTTTAAGTAACACAGTGTCTTGACTTCTTTACTCAACTTACAGTACAGTTAATATAGCCATTGGACTATCCAAAAGGATACATATTCAAGGCTCAAAATCATTTATTTGCAAATAACACAGTTTGAAAAGTAGATAAGACAATGCAGAAAAAATAAATACTCTATATTATCACTAATATGTAGACTCTAAAAAATAAAACAAGAAAAAAAATATATATATAAACACAGAAGCAGTTCACAGATATAGGGAACAAACTAGTGATTACAGGGATAGGGGGAGGGGCAAAAATGGGGGTAGGGAATTAAGAAATACAGACTACCATGTATAAAATATACACACAACAAGAATATATTGTAGAGCACAGGGAAATACAGCCATTGGTTTTTTTTTTAATAACTTTAAATGAAGCATATCTATAAAAATACTGAATCACTGTTTTGTAAGGACTGGAATGCAAAAGTAGGAAGCCAAGAGATACCTGGAGTAACAGGCAAATTCGGCCTTGGAGTACAGAATGAAGCAGAACAAAGTCTAATAGAGTTTTGCCAAGAGAATGCACTGGTCATAGCAAACACCCTCTTCCAACAACATAAGAGAAGAATCTACATGTGGATATCACCAGCTGGTCAATACCAAAATCAGACTGATCATATTCTTTGCAACTGAAGATGGAGAAGCTCTATATGGTCAGCAGAAACAAGACTGGGAGCTGACTGGCTCATATCATGAACTCCTTATTGCCAAATTCAGACTTAATCTGAAGAAAATGGGGAAAACCACTAGACCATTCGGGTATGACCTAAGTCAAATCCCTTACAATTATAGAGTGGAAGTAAAAAATAGATTCAAGGGATTAGATCTGATGGACAGAGTGGCTGAAGAACTATGGACAGAGGTTCATGACATTGTACAGGCGACAGGGATCAAGACCATCCCCAAGAAAAAGAAATTCAAAAAAGCAAAATGGTTATCTGAGGAGGTCTTACAAATAGTTGTGAAGAAAAGTGAAAAGCAAAAGAGAAAAGGAAAGATACACCCATTGGAATGCAGAGTTCCAAAGAATAGTAAGGAAAGATAAGAAAGCCTTCCTCAATGATCAGTGCAAAGAAAGAACAAAACAATAGAATGGGAAAGACTAGAGATCTCTTCAAGAGTCCCTTGGACTGCAAGGAGATCCAACTAGTCCATCCTAAAGGAGATCAGTCCTGGGTGTTCATTGGAAGGACTAATGTTGAAGCTGAAACTCCAATACTTTGGCCACCTGATGGGAAGAACTGACTCATTGGAAAAGATCCTGATGCTGGGAAAGATTGAAGGCAGGAGGAGAAGGGAACGACAGAGGATAAGATGGTTGGATAGAATCACCGACTCACTGGACATGAGTTTGAGTAAACTCTGGGAGTTGGTGATGGACAGGGAGGCCTGGTGTGCTCCAGTCCATGGGTTGCAAGGAGTCAGACACGACTGAGCAACTGAACTGAACATCTGAAACATAATATTGTAAAAAAAAAAAAAAAAATTCTTAAATAAGAACTATATAAAACTATTTTAAAAGTTGTCTTTAAAAAAAAAAAGTCTCATTAAAACTCTAACCAGTTTTGCTTCTATACACTAAAAATAAAACATCTGGAAAAATAAAGTATCCCTTTACAATAGCAACAAAACCAGTACAGTACCTAGAAATAAATTTAACCAAGGAATTGAAAGCTCTGTACAATAAGAACTACAAGACTTTACTGAAAGACATCAAAGAAGACACAGCCCAATGGAGGGATATTCCGTGTTTAGGGATTAGAAGAGTTAATATCATTTAAGTATTCATACAACCACAATCCCAGTCAAAATTTCAATAGCACTTTTTACAGAAATAAACAATCCTAAAAATTTTTCGATCCAAAAAAAAAACCCTGAATATAGACAGCAATTGTGAGAAAAAAATAAAAAAGTGGATGTATCTCACTTCCTAATAGAAATACATATGAAAATGAAAGTCGCTTAGTTGTGTCCAACTCTTCATGATCTCATGGACCATACAGTCCTAGAACTCTCCAGGCCAGAATACTGGAGTGGGTAGTCTTTCCCTCCTCCAGGAGATCTCCCCAACCCAGGAATCAAAACCAGGTCTTCCACATTGCAGGTGAATTATTTACCAGCTGAGCCACAGGGGAAGCCTGAGAATACTGGCATAAGTAGTCTATCCCTTCTCCAGCAGATCTTCCTGACCCAGGAATTGAACTGGGGTCTCCTGAATTGCAGACAGATTCTTTACCAACTGAGCTATCAGGAAAGCCCATATAGACATGCGTATATGTCTCTCTATATATACACACAGAGACATACTACAAAACTATAGTAACGAAGAAGTATGGTGAAAGTGAAGTCGCTCAGTCGTGTCTGACTCTTAGCGACCCCATGGACTGCAGCCTACCAGACTCCTCCATCCATAGGATTTTTCAGGAAAGAGTACTGGAGTGGGGTGCCATTGCCTTCTCCAATGACAGTGTTAAGTTAGTTTAAAAAGGATGTATTCTTATTGGGTTGCATTCCTAAGTCAATTTTTAAAGTCCATTTTTATATCTAATCATTCTATTCAACGGGTTAAAAAAAATACTTCTGAAAATAGAAAACTCAAAAGTAAAAATTTCCAATTTTGAAGTTTGCTAGTAAAAATTTTCAGAAAGATTTCATAATATCTATTAATTTCACATGTATGAATCTTAATAATTTCCTCCGTTAAATATTTGTGCTGGAATAAAAATGAAGTATGGTACAGCCATAAAAATAAACACATAGACCAATGGTATAGAAAACCCAGAATTAAACCCCTGTATATATGGCTTTTTCATACTGTTCATGGGGTTCTCAAGGCAAGAATACTGAAGTGGTTTGCCATTCCCTTCTCCAGCGGACCACACCCTGTCAGATCTCTCCACCATGACCCGCCCATCCAGGGTTGCCCCAGGGGCATGGCTTAATTTCATTGAGTTAGACAAGGCTGTGGTCCTGGTGTGATTAGATTGACTAGTTTTCTGTGAGTATGGTTTCAGTGTATTTGCCTTCTGATGCCCTCTTGCAAGACCTACCGTCTTACTAGGGTTTCTCTTACCTTGGGCGTGGGGTATCTCTTCCCAGCTGCTTCAGCAAAGCACAGCCATCGCACCTTACCTTGGACGAGGGGGTCTCTCCTCACCGCCGCCCTTCCTGACCTTGGACGAGGGGTATCTCCTCACCACAGCCCTCCCTGACCTCAGTCGTGGGATAGCTCCTCTCGGCCATGCTTAGTGCGCCAGTCCTCACCGCCGTCCTTCCTCAGTCGTTGGGTAGCTGGTCATGGAACAACAGACTGGTTCCAAATAGGAAAAGGAGTACGTCAAGGCTGTATATTGTCACCATGTTTATTTAACTTATATGCAGAGTACATCATGAGAAATGCTGGACTGGAAGAAACACAAGTTGGAATCAAGATTGCTGGGAGAAATATCAATAACCTCAGATATGCAGATGACACCACCCTTATGGCAGAAAGTGAAGAGGAACTCAAAAGCCTCTTGATGAAAGTGAAAGTGGAGAGTGAAAAGGTTGGCTTAAAGCTCAACATTCAGAAAACGAAGATCATGGCATCTGGTCCCATCACTACATGGGAAATAGATGGGGAAACAGTGGAAACAGTGTCAGACTTTATTTTTCTGGGCTCCAAAATCACTGCAGATGGTGACTGCAGCCATGAAATTAAAAGACACTTACTCCTTGGAAGGAAAGTTATGACCAACCTAGATAGCATATTCAAAAGCAGAGACATTACTTTGCCAACAAAGGTTCGCCTAGTCAAGGCTATGGTCTTTCCTGTGGTCATGTATGGATGTGAGAGCTGGACTGTGAAGAAGGCTGAGCACCGAACAATTGATGCTTTTGAACTGTGGTGTTGGAGAAGACTCTTGAGAGTCCCTTGGACTGCAAGGAGATCCAACCAGTCCATTCTGGAGGAGATCAATCCTGGGATTTCTTTGGAAGGAATGATGCTAAAGCTGAAACTCCAGTATTTTGACCACCTCATGCGAAGAGTTGACTCATTGGAGAAGACTCTGATGCTGGGAGGGATTGAGGGCAGGAGGAGAAGGGGACGACAGAGGATGAGATGGCTGGATGGCATCACTGACTTGATGGGTGTGAGTCTGAGTGACCTCCGAGAGCTGGTGATGGACAAGGAGGCCTAGCGTGCTGCGGTTCATGGGGTCGCAAAGAGTCGGACACGACTGAGCGACTGATCTGATCTGATCTGATATATGGCTTACTAATATTTGATAAGAGCCAAGACATACATTGAGGAACGTCCCTTCAACCAATGGTGTCGGGAAAACTGGATAAACACAGGCAGAAAAATGAAATTGCACCCTGTGTTAAACCACTCACAAAAATTAATCCTAAATGAATCAAAAAACTTAAGCATGAGACATGAAAATGTAAAACTCCTAGGAAAAAAAAAATAGAGAAGAATCCTCAGTATCAGTCTTGGCAATGATTTTTTGGATATGACACCAAAAACACAAACCACAAAAGGAAATCATTTAGTATAATTACACCAAACCTTCCTCATTGCCAATGAAGCAATCAACTAATATAAGAGCAACCGATGGAATAAAATATTTGCAAACATTGTATGAGGTCAAGGGTTAATATCCAAAATATATTAACTCATACAACTCAATAACAACAACAAACCCAATTTAAAATGACAGAACTAAATAGAATTTTTTCTAAAGGAGGCATTAAAGTGGCAAACAGTTACATAAAACTGTGCTTAACATCACTAATCACCAAGGACAGGCAAATCTAAATTACACTAAGGTCTCATCTCTAATCTCTAAGAAAGCATGTCATCAAGAAGATGAGAGATGATAAATATTGGCAAGGATGCTAGTGAGGGGTGGGGGGAAGCGAACACTTTTTCATTGTTAGTAGGACTGTAAACTGTCCCAACCACTATGGAAACGTTACAGAGATTCCTTAAAAAATTAAAATTAAAATTTTTAGAAAACCCTAAAGACTCCACCAGAAAATTACTACCGCTAATTAATGAATATAGTAAAGTTGCAGGATATAAAATCAACAAACAGAAATCCCTTGCATTCCTATAATAATGAGAAAATAGAAAGAGAAATTAAGGAAACAATTCCATTCACCATTGCAACAAAAAGAATAAAATACTTAGGAATATATCTACCTAAAGAAACTAAAGACCTATATATAGAAAACTATAAAACACTGGTGAAAGAAATCAAAGAGGACACTAATAGATGGAGAAATATACCATGTTAATGGACCAGAAGAATCAATATAGTGAAAATGAGTATAATACCCAAAGCAATCTATAGATTCAATGCAATCCCTAGCAAGCTACCAACGGTATTCTTCACAGAGCTAGAACAAATAATTTTTCAATTTGTATGGAAACACAAAAAACCTCAAATAGCCAAAGCAATCTTGAGAAAGAAGAATGGAACTGGAGGAATCAACTACAAAGCCACAGTCATCAAGACAGTATGCTACTGGCACAAAGACAGAAATATAGATCAATGGAACAAAATAGAAAGTCCAGAGATAAACCCACGCACCTATGGACATCTTATCTTTGACAAAGGAGGCAAGAATACACAGTGGCGAAAACACAATCTCTTTTACAAGGGGTGCTGGGAAAACTGGTCAACCACTTGTAAAAGAATGAAACTAGAACACTTTCTAACACCATACACAAAAATAAACTCAAAATGGATTAAAGATCTAAACATAAGACCAGAAACTATAAAATTCTTAGAGGAGAACATAGGCAAAACACTCTCCGACATAAATCACAGCAGGATCCTCTATGACTCCCTCCCAGAATATTGGAAATAAAAGCAAAAATAAACAAATGGGATCTAATTAATATTAAAAGCTTCTTCACAACAAAAGAAACTATAAGCAAGGTGAAAAGACAAAGACAGCCTTCAGAATGGGAGAAAATAATAGCAAATGAAGCAACTGACAAACAACTAATCTCAAAAAGATACAAGCAACTCCTGCAGCTCAATTCCAGAAAAAAAAAAAAAAAGGACCCAATCAAAAAATGGGCCAAAGAACTAAACAGACATTTCTCCAAAGACATACAGATGGCTAACAAACACATGAAAAGATGTTCAACATCACTCATCATCAGATCAGATCAGACTAGTCGCTCAGTCTTGTGCGACTCTTTGTGACCCCATGAATCGCAGCATGCCAGGCCTCCCTGTCCATCACCAACTCCCGGAGGTCACTCAGACTCACATCCATGGAGTCAGTGATGCCATCCAGCCATCTCATCCTCTGTTGTCCCCTTCTCCTCCTGCCCCCAATCCCTGCCAGCATCAGAGTCTTCTCCAATGAGTCAACTCTTCGCATGAGGTGGCCAAAATACTGGAGTTTCAGCTTTAGCATCATTCCTTCCAAAGAAATCCCAGGGCTGATCTCCTTCAGAATGGACTGGTTGGATTTCCTTGCAGTTCAAGGGACTCTCAAGAGTCTTCTCCAACACCACAGTTCAAAAGCATCAATTCTTCGGCGCTCAGCCTTCTTCACAGTCCAGCTCTCACATCCATACATGACCACAGGGAAGACCATAGCCTTGACTAGGTGAACCTTGGTTGGCAAAGTAATATCTCTGCTTTTGAATATGCTATCTAGGTTGGTCATAACTTTCCTTCCAAGGAGTAAGTGTCTTTTAATTTCATGGCTGCAGTCACCATCTGCAGTGATTTTGGAGCCCAGAAAATAAAGTCTGACACTGTTTCCACTGTTTCCCCATCTATTTCCCATGTAGTGATGGGACCAGATGCCATGATCTTCGTTTTCTGAATGTTGAGCTTTAAGCCAACCTTTTCACTCTCCACTTTCACTTTCATCAAGAGGCTTTTGAGTTCCTCTTCACTTTCTGCCATAAGGGTGGTGTCATCTGCATATCTGAGGTTATTGATATTTCTCCCAGCAATCTTGATTCCAACTTGTGTTTCTTCCAGTCCAGCATTTCTCATGATGTACTCTGCATATAAGTTAAATAAACATGGTGACAATATACAGCCTTGACGTACTCCTTTTCCTATTTGGAACCAGTCTGTTGTTCCATGTCCAGTTCTAACTGTTGCTTCCTGACCTGCATACAAATTTCTCAAGAGGCAGATCAGGTGGTCTGGTATTCCCATCTCTTTCAGAATTTTCCACAGTTTATTGTGATCTACACAGTCAAAGGCTTTGGCATAGTCAAGAAAGCAGAAATAGATGTTTTTCTGGAACTCTCTTGCTTTTTCCATGATCCATTCATCATCAGAGAAATGCAAATCAAAACCACAATGAGGTACCATTTCACGCCAGTCAGAATGGCTGTGTTCCAAAAGTCTACAAGTAATAAGTGCTGGAGAGGGTGTGGAGAAAAGGGAACCCTCTTACACTGTTGGTGGGAATGCAAACTAGTACAGCCACTATGGAGAACAGTGTGGAGATTCCTTAAAAAACTGGAAAAAGAACTGCCATATGACCCAGCAATCCCACTGCTGGGCATACACACCGAGGAAACCAGAAATGAGACACGTGTACCCCAATGTTCATCGCCGCACTATTTATAATAGCCAGGACGTGGAAGTAACATAGATGCCCATCGGCAGATGAATGGATAAGAAAGCCATGGTACATATACACAATGGAGTATTACTCAGCCATTAAAATGAATACATTTGATTCCGTTCTAATGAGTTGGATGAAACTGGAGCCGATTATACAGAGTTAAGTAAGCCAGAAAGAAAAACACCAATACGGTATACTAACACATATATATGGAATTTAGAAAGATGGTAATGATAACCCTGTATGCGAGACAGCAAAAGAGACACAGATGTATAGAACAGTCTTTTGGACTGTGTGGCGGGGAGGGGGGAGTGGGGGATGATTTGGGAGAATGGCCTTGAAACATGTATAATATCATATAAGAAACGAATCGCCAGTCCAGGTTTGATGCAGGATACAGGAAGCTTGGGGCTGGTGCACTGGGATGACCCAGAGGGATGGTATGGGGAAGGAGGTAGGAGCAGGATTCAGGATTGGGAACACATGTACACCCGTGGCAGATTCATGATGATGTATGGCAAAACCAATACAATATTGTAAAGTAAAAATAAATAATTAAAATTAAAAAAAAATTATTAAGGACCCCCCCAAAAAAATTTTAAAAATAGAACTATCAACAAAAGATTCAGCAATCCTATCTCTGGGAATGTATCCAAAGGAAATTAAAAGAGAATACTGAAGAGATATCTGTATCTCCATGTTCACTGCAGCATTATTTACAATAGTCACAACATGGAAACAACCTAAGTGCCCATCAATGGATGAGTAAAGAAAATGTGAGATTACACACACACGGACGCACACAATGTACTTCTAATCAGCCATGAGGAAAAAATATTCCTCCCATTTGTAATATCATAGATGGAACTTGAAATCATTATATTAAACAACTCAGACAGGGAAAGACAAATAGTGTAGATAACCCTTATGTGTGGAATCTAAAAAGCACCAAACTCAAGTGGAGAGTGGAATGGTGGTTACCAGAAGCTGAGGAATGGAGGAATAGGGGAGCTGAGTTTATGCACACAAAGTTGCAACTAGTAGATCAGTCAATCAATTTAGTCAGTCACTTCCGACTCTTTGCAACCCCATGGACTGCAGCTTGTCAAGATTCCCTGTCCATTACCAACTCCTGGAGCTTGCTGAGACTCTCGTGCATTGAGTCAGTGATGCCATCCAACCATCTCATCCTTGGTCGTCCCCTTCTAATGCCTTCAATCTTTACCAGCATCTGGGTCTTTTCCAGCAAGTCAGTTCTTTTCATCAGGTGGCCAAAGTATTGGAGTTTCAGTTTCAGCATCATTCCTTCCAAAGAATATTCAGGACTGATTTCCTTGAGGACTGACTGGTTTGATCTCCTTGCAGTCCTAGGAACTCTCAAGAGTTTTTCCAATACCACAGGTCAGAAGCATCAATTCTTTGGCGCTCTTTCTTTATGGTCCAGCTCTTACATCCATACATAACTACTTGAAAAACCATAGCTTTGACTAGACAGGCCTTTGTTGGCAAAATAATGTCTCCGCTTTTTAACGTGCTCTCTAGGTTGGTCATAGCTTTTCTTCCAAGGAGCAAGCATCTTTTAATTTCATGGCTGAAGTCACCATCTGCAGTGATTTTGGAGCCCAAGAAAATAAAGTCTGTCACTATTTTCATTGTTTCCCCATCTATTTGCCATGAAGTGATGGGACCAGATGCCATGACCTTAGTTGTTTGAATATTGAGTTTTAAGCCAGCTTTTTCAAGCTCTTCTTTTACCTTCATCAAGAGGCTCTTTAGTTCCTCTTCACTTTCTACTGTAAGGGTGGTATCATTTTCATATCTGAGGTTATTGATATTTCTCCCAGCAATCTTGATTTCAGCTTGTGCTTCATCCAGCCCAGCATTTCTCATGGTGTACTCTGCATATAAATAGGTAAGTCTTGGCAACTTAATGCACAGTAGAATGAAATGGCAACCCACTCCAGTACTCTTGCCTGGAAAATCCCATGGATGGAAGAGCCAGGTAGGGTACAGTCCATGGGGTCGCAAAGAGCTGGACATGACTGAGAGACTTCACCTCACCTTACCTTACAATGACTACACACAACATAACTGTATTATAAATGTTCAACTTGCTTAGAGAATAGATCCTAACTGTTCCCATGACTAGAAGAAAGGATAATTATGTGACCTGATTAGACGGGTTAGCTAATGCTACTGTGGCGATCATCAGAGATCAGATCAGATCAGTCGCTCAGTCATGTCCGACTCTTTGCGACCCCATGAACCGCAGCACGCCAGGCCTCGCTATCCATCACCAACTCCTAGAGGTCACTCAGACTCACATCCATCGAGTCAGTGATGCCATCCAGCCATCTCATCCTCTGTCGTCCCCTTCTCCTCCTGCCCCCAATCACTCCCAGCACCAGAGTCTTCTCCAATGAGTCAACTCTTCGCATGAGGTGGCCAAAATACTGGAGTTTCAGCTTTAGCATCATTCCTTCCAAAGAAATCCCAGGGCTGATCTCCTTCAGAATGGACTGGTTGGATCTCCTTGCAGTCCAAGGGACTCTCAAGACTCTTCTCCAACACCACAGTTCAAAAGCATCAATTCTTCAGCTCTCAGCCTTCTTCACAGTCCAGCTCTCACATCCATACATGACCACAGGAAAGACCATAGCCTTGACTAGGCGAACCTTTGTTGGCAAAGTGATGTCTCTGCTTTTGAATATGCTATCTAGGTTGGTCATAACTTTCCTTCCAAGGAGTAAGCATCTTTTAATTTCATGGCTGCAGTCACCATCTGCAGTGATTTTGGAGCCCAGAAAAACAAAGTCTGACACGGTTTCCACTGTTTCCCCATCTATTTCCCATGTAGTGATGGGACCAGATGCCATGATCTTCGTTTTCTGAATGTTGAGCTTTAAGCCAACCTTTTCACTCTCCACTTTCACTGTCATCAAGAGGCTTTTTAGCCCCTCTTCACTTTCTGCCATAAGGGTGGTGCCATCTGCATATCTGAGGTTATTGATATTTCTCCCAGCAATCTTGATTCCAACTTGTGTTTCTTCCAGTCCAGCATTTCTCATGATGTACTCTGCATATAGGTTAAATAAACATGGTGACAATATACAGCCTTGACGTACTCCTTTTCCTATTTGGAACCAGTCTGTTGTTCCATGACCAGTTCTAACTGTTGCTTCCTGACCTGCATACAGATTTCTCAAGAGGCAGATCAGGTGGTCTGGTATTCCCATCTCTTTCAGAATTTTCCACAGTTTATTGTGATCTACACAGTCAAAGGCTTTGGCATAGTCAAGAAAGCAGAAATATATGTTTTTCTGGAACCCTCTTGCTTTTTCCATGATCCAGCAGATGTTGGCAATTTGATCTCTGGTTCCTATGTTGCATACCTTAAACTTATACATGTTACATGTCAATTATATCCAAATAAACACATACACACCATTCTCTTTGCAGCAAGCTGCTATTACTTTTGTGAACATCTTTATTACAAGTGTTTGTAAAATTTTATCTAAATGAATTACCTAATAAATACACACCTAAAATAAACAGATAAGAATAAACAATGGGCCAGTTCATTTCTGGGATAATTGGGGAAAATGTTCAATCGACAGAGACAGTTGTGCTTCACTATAAGATAACTACTGTGTTAATACTTTCAAATGCCCATAGAAACCATTCTGAAGGAAAGGGGAACTGCTAGTAAAAGTTTGCTGTTTAGAATAAATTGCTTTTTTAATTTAAAGACTATTTTTTAGGTAAATTATCATTTAGTTGATTGATCTCTTACAAATACTAATTTACAATTTTTAGAAAGAAATTTTCATATGATCTGAGCCACTTTTAATGCAAACTTTCATCCTCATACAAATTAACATCACAAGATATAAATCCACAGAAAAGAGGATTTATCATGAAAATTCAATAGCATTGCCACTCTGCAGAAATAACAAATTCTGTTATAATTGAGGTCATAGTGCTCTCTTAATTCAAATTTAAAAGTAGCTGATGAGCAGGCAACATGAAATAAACTATAACCAAAACCACCAAATGAATGCTTCATGAATTTCTCTCAATAAAAATAATTTAAGCATAAAGAATCACTTTGTAATTTATCATATTGTCCAAAATGAAAGTGTTCTTCTCTCAGTCATGTTCTATTCTTTGCAACCTAGTGCATTGTTGCCCTGGGCTCCTCTGTCCATGAGATTTTTCCAGGCAAGAATAATGGAGTGGGTTGCCATTCCCTTCTCCAGGGGATCTCGACCCAGGGACTGAACCCAATATTGTCCAAACATGTACTTTATTATTTGGCATATTTTATCTCATTTCCCTTCATAGAAGAATCATAAAAATAAATAAAATCATAAAGTAAAAGTGAAGTCGCTCAGTCGTGTCCGACTCTTTGCAGCAAACCTCAATTAAGTAGTTGTGAGACCAGCATGGGGAGTTCTCACTTCCTGTAACACAGCAGAACCCAAGAGGAAGGGAAAAATGACACCTCTTCTTTCCTGGCAAG
The DNA here is from genome assembly GCA_935064755.1 of Tragelaphus eurycerus. Lineage (NCBI taxonomy): Eukaryota > Metazoa > Chordata > Mammalia > Artiodactyla > Bovidae > Tragelaphus > Tragelaphus eurycerus. Next base: position 2,479,234 of record CAKXYN010000103.1, on the reverse strand, counting down.
GACTCAGCCCTGAAAAGCCATGGACTCTGTTTACTATGGCCCTTCCAAGTCCCTCTTCCTCCCTATAAAAGTTCTCCTTCCCTCTCCTGTGGGGAGACTTGCATGGAGCTCACCATAGTTGCAGACCCCCAAACTCCAGTTCTCTGCTGATTCTGAGTAAACCCATCAGTCAATACTTCTCATGGTTCAGTGTTTAAGTGACACCTTCCTAATAAAACCACAGGTGCCGTAAAAGCAAGATTTGGGGAGGTTGTTCCTGGCAGCTAAGGCAAAGTTGAGAGGTGGATAGTGTAAACTTGAGGGTGCCCTGGGAATGAGACCAGCAGCCACTGTGCAAGTTCAGCTCCCTGTGTGTTGTGGGCATGATGGGTCCTGGTGAGTTTCTGTGTTCCCCAGGCTTCCAGGGCATCTGAGAGCTGTCCACCACCCTGACAACCAGCTTATTTCCTGCTTCATCCATCAAAGTTCCTACTATTGGCAAAGAACTCTGATAAGGTAGAAGTAATGAGAGAACAAAAATGCAGCCTTTCCAGTTACCAGTCATTTAATAGTGTGAATCACGAGTTTAACTCCAAAAGGCTGTTTTAAGGTTTGGGCTATGGTGAGCTGGGGTAATTATAGACTGATTTTACTCATGGTGTTCTTGAAAACAAACATCCATCAAACATTCTCAGTGGAACAGAAAAAAAAATCATGTTTTCACATTATAAATCACTATTTTTTCAGGTGAAGATGCTGAATTATTTAACATCAGTTTACTTAAAGAGTTACTGAATATGAAATTCCAATCACTATTTTTTCACACATGACATAGAAGTACTACTAACACTTGGAAGTCTAATAAACTTAATTTATCTTTTCAAAGAATTGCAGCCTCGAAAAAATGAGAACACCATTAAAGATTACTTTTTTATCTGGAAACAGCCATTATAAGGTTATTTTCAATCTAAAAGTTCTAAAATTGCAAGAAACCAATGAAAACCTTCTGGATCAGCATGGGAAAATGCATTCCAGAATTTTTGCATGCAGTTACAGAAGGCTTAGTTAGGGAAGGGAGAGTGCATGAGGTTAGTCATGTGATCTAGGCATACATTTTCCAAAAGAAGAGGTAATCATGTGGCAGCCAGCTCACCATCTCTGGTATAACAAAACCCTTACTTGATGTAGACAGTCTCACCCAGGTTCTCTCTAAGTAACATGCAATGAATGAAAATTAAAATAAGGCCCACACCAGCCATGGTAGAAGCCAGAGATTGGCACAGAATTGGCTTGAAATGAAAGAAAAATGAAGAATGCATTTGCCTGACTACAGTGCTTCTCTGGGGTTTGCACAATACAGGTTAGAATTAAAGATGAGAATGTTGAACCATAAAGAAGGCTGAGCACCGAGGAATTGATGCTTTTGAACCGTGGTGCTGAAGAAGACTCTTGAGCGTCCCTTGGACAGCAAAGAGTCCAAACCAGTCAATCCTAAGGGAAATCAACTGTGACTATTCACTGGAAGAACTGATGATGAAGCTCCAATATTTTGGCCACCTGATGTGAACAGCCAACTCATTGGAAAAGACCCTGATGCTGGGAAAGATTGAAGACAGGAGGAGAAGGGGACAACAGAGGATGAGATAGTTGGATGGCATCACCAACTCAATGGACATGAGTTTGAGCAAGCTCTGGGAGATGGTGAATGACCGGGAAGTCTGGCATGTTGCAGACCATGGGGTTGCAAAGAGTGGGATGAGACTGAACAAGAACAACAAAGACTTAAAGACCTAAACCACATTGGAGCCATTTACGTGTTATTTATATCCATTGCTTTATGCTTAAACATTGCTTAAATCTCTTTACTTTGCATTCTACATGTGGTTTTAGAGTTCAAACAACTCCTAAATAAGGAAATCCCTTTGGGTATTAGTTAAGAGAAACATGTATATGGAATCTAGAAAAATGGTACAGATAAAACTATTTGCAGGGCAAGAATTTCTGTAATGTAGAAAACATTTCTGAAATTTCAAAAGGAGATACAACTTTTCTGATTCATGACTTCTTTGAATTTTGTGAGTATTTTTAACTTTCTTTCACTTTTAATATTAATAAAGGATGTTTGGATTTGTAGGATAGGCTCTTAAAATATATTACCTATACTAAAACATCCCAAGTAATGTACAGATCAAGGATAAATATAATATTTAAAATTAGACACTGAAGAGCCTCATTTATAGCAATATAAGATTTAATTTCATGAAAATAAATGTGAGGGATTGAATTAGGAAAAGCATAAAAGTTTGCATGAGATGGTAATACAGTGAAGAGGTCAGGAAATGTGTGAAGACAGCTCCAGAGAGGGAGTGTAGTACCTGAAGTGGCTCTAGCCTTTCTAGGCATTTTCCACCTCCCAGTGAACCTTCAAAAGAGATTTTCTGATATCCCATGACTCAAGGACAGAAAAGTAAACACATTATTACCACCCACCTGCAAGAGTCTATAAGAGGATAATCATCATGGTGGAAGGGATAACTATATTAAATCTGCTCCCCCCACCCCAGAAGTCTATAATAAACCGTAATTTTATAATAAAGCATGAAACCAAGCTTCATCCTCAGTGGAAGGGGGAAAACTTCCCTCAAGAATGTGAAACCACTAGCCACCCAACACATGGGTTTTCAGCCTAATTCACTCCTGAGTTAGATTAAAAAGAAGCTTGAGAATTATGTTCCAAGCATTCCTGAATTGGCGATATTCATACTTCTTCAATGAACCCACCTTTGCCTCAATTTTCAAAGCATTTCCACAGATCCATTTCCAAGAAAATGACATCTCTTATTTCCAAAACTGATTAAATGTAAAGATGTGATTATAATTTTTATGTGTCACCTTGACCGGAGGATGCCCAGATCTGTGGTCAAGCTGTGTTCTGGTGTGTCTGTGAGTGGTGTGCTGGATGAGACTGAATGGGTGCACAGAGGGAAGTAGGTTGTCCTCATCCATATGGGTGGGCCTCTTCCAGTCAGCTGAAGGCCTGAATAAAACAAAAAGGTGGACCCTTCCACCAGTAACAAGCAATTCCTCCTGCCTGAGAGCTTGATCTCATCACTGGTCTTCTCCTGCATCCAGACTAGAATTGGAACTTCAGCCTCCTTGGATCCCCAGCCTGCTGGCTTTCAGATTGGAACACATACCATTGACTCAGACTGAACCACACTACAAGCTCTCTTCCCAGGTCTCCAGCCTGACAACTGAAGACTTAAAAATCAAACAAAATGGAGACCAGATGTGAAATTTCCTAAGCAGATAAGCCTGGGTAGTCTACTAGCAAAATTTAACTTAGATTATTATGCAAAACAAGCAGAACTTAACTTGGTTCAGTTCAAGTGACAATAACAGCTGACTTCCTGAAAAGACCTACTGACCAACTTCAAAATTTCTCCCAACCAACATACAAAGTTCAAAATAGAATGAGAAAAAAAAATAATTAACAACTTCAGTGAAGGAAGTGAACAAAAGTAAATATGGTAAAGATGGCACGAAAGCAAAATATAAACTAAATAAATAGGAGTTAATCAGTGTCTGTTAGAAATTGAGAGTAAATGAACTGATTTTCAATTTCCAAAACAAGGACAAATGCTGAACAGATTGTAAAAGTGACAATCCTTGAATCCATAAGCAGGGGGTGACATCAGGGAAGCCCCCCAAGACTGGAGAGGCAGGCAGTGGATCATGAGGAGCCATGTCTGCCTTAAACAGAAATTACTGCAGAAACCAGGCCAGAAAGGAAAGCCCGAAACTCACAGATAAAGCACTGGAGGCTGCATGTGGACAAGCTCAAGGGATAAAAACTCCACAGGAAACAGTCCCAGGAGCCCCCACAGTCTTTGGCAGTAAATACTGCAGGAAAACTTCCTCTTGCTTCTAGCAGGGGCTGGAGCAAAGAAAGCATCTTGGAAGACAGCAGAGCTCTCTTCCTCTTAATAGGAGGAGCCCTCAGGTGAAACGAGTTAACCTGAACCTACTCAGGTGAGGGTAACATAGAGCCTAACTGACCTGTATGCATGCTCAATCGCTCAGCTGTGTCTGACTCTCTGCAACCCCATGGACAGTAGCCCGCCAGGTTCCTCAGTCCATGAGGATTCTCCAGGCAAGAATAGTGGTTGGAGCGGTTTGCCATTTTCTCCTCTAGGGGATCTTCCTGACCCAGGGATCGAATCTCCTGCATTGGCAGAAGGGCTCTTTACCATCTGAGCCACCCAGGAAGCCCTAACCTGAGGAGAGGGCCTCTCCAGCCATCTTTTCAGACACCAAGCACAATTCAGGAATTTCAGGTGATAACAAGTGAAGACAAATGTGCCCCAAACCAAGAATTATCATTTTCAAATGATAGAAAATCAAAGATAAAGAAAAAATCCTGGAAGAAGTTAGAGGGGGAAAGGAGAAACACCTTAACTTTAGAATAACAAAAATAAGAACTATACAGCTACTCGGAAACCATGCAAGTGAGGAAAGAGTGGGGGGGGGGGGATGTTTAAACTGCTGGAAAAAAGAAATAAAACAACTAATCCAGAATACTGTATTCTGCAAAATAAACCTTCAAAAGTAAGAAAGAGTCCTTCTAGACCAACAAAAATTAGAGACTGTGTTGCCAGTACACCTACCTTGTAAGAAATGCTAGAAGATACTGAGATAAGCTAAAAAAAAAAAAGTACATATATTAATACATATACTCAGAATAATATAGGTCAGAAATGTAGATCTGCATAAAGCATAAGCTTTAAAGAAGGAATAGGTGAAGAGAAAGTAATTACTTTTATTTTTCTTATTCTTAATTGATCTAACAGATAACAGATTGTTAAAAATAATAATAGGAATGTTGTATCTGATCACATATGCTTTCATATATTTACATATGCTTTCATATATTTACAAGTAAAAGAATAACATCAGTAATATAGGAAACAGGAAAGAATAATTAGTATTATTTTCTTATTACAAAGCTGTTACACTACCGGTGATGTAGTGTTATCTGAAAGTGGACTTGGAATACTGGCAAACACTAGCACAATCACTAAATACTGTAAAAATCAAATAAACCAGCAAAAACACAAAGAAGTATAACTGATATTCTAGGAAAGGAGAGAATATAGAGTCATATTAAATGCTCAATTAAAAATATAAACAGCAGAAAAAATGGAAAAAAATAGGAAGAAGGAACAAGAGCTACAAGTAGAAAACAATAATATTGTACATATTAACCCAATTATATTAGTAATCACTTTGAACATCAGTTATCTAGCTACACCAATTAAAAGACAGAGACTGGCAGAAAAGATCAGAAAGCAAAACTCAACTATATGTTGTCTACAAGAAACCCACTTTAAGCAAAAATACATATGAATTAAAAGTAAACAAATGGAGAAAAAATATATCATGATAACACTAATTTCAGACAGAATTTCAGACAGAAAAGACTTCAAAGCAAGGAAATTATCACAAATAAAGAAGGGCGTTCCAGAGTTTCCTGAAAAACCTACGTAATGTATATCATTCCAGCTATATGAGATTCTGGCAAAGGCAAAACTATGACTACAGCAGAAACATCAGTGATTGCTAGAAACTGGAGGGAGGGAAATCTGAATAGGCAGAGCAAAGATGATTTTCAGGGCAGCAAAAATACTCTATATGATACTACAGTGCTGAGTATTTGAGCATTACACATTTGTCCAAACCCGTGAAATATACACACCAGGTGAGCGCTAATGTAAACTCTGGACTTTGGATGAGGATGTCAATGTCAGTTCATCACCATAACAAATGTATCATCTGGTGGGAATGCTAATAACGGGGGAGGCTAGGCATTTGTGGGACAGAGTGTATAGGGGAAGTCTCTGCATCTTCTCAAATTCTCCCTGAAACACAGCTGTTAAAAATTATTTTAACAAATGTTTTAAAAGGTAAATGAACTTAGTTTAAAAAAAAAATTCAGCTATGATTGAAAAAACATAAACCCAGCTGAACTCTCTTGATGAAAGTGAAAGTGGAGAGTGAAAAGGTTGGCTTAAAGCTCAACATTCAGAAAATGAGATCATGGCATCTGGTCCCATCACTACATGGGAAATAGATGGGGAAACAGTGGAAACAGTGTCAGACTTTATTTTTCTAGGCTCCAAAATCACTGCAGATGGTGATTGCAGCCATGAAATTAAAAGACGCTTACTCCTTGGAAGGAAAGTTATGACCAACCTAAATAGCATATTCAAAAGCAGAGACATTACTTTGCCAACAAAGGTTCGCCTAGTCAAGGCTATGGTCTTTCCTGTGGTCATGTATGGATGTGAGAGCTGGACTGTGAAGAAGGCTGAGTGCCGAAGAATTGATGCTTTTGAACTGTGGTGTTGGAGAAGAGTCTTGAGAGTCCCTTGGACTGCAAGGAGATCCAACCAGTCCATTCTGAAGGAGATCAGCCCTGGGATTTCTTTGGAAGGAATGATGCTAAAGCTGAAACTCCAGTATTTTGGCCACCTCATGCGAAGAGTTGACTCATTGGAGAAGACTTTGATGCTGGGAGGGATTGGGGGCAGGAGGAGAAGGAGACAACAGAGGATGAGATGGCTGGATGGCATCACTGACTCGATGGATGTGAGTCTGAGTGAACTCTGGGAGATGGTGATGGACAGGGAGGCCTAGCGTGCTGCGATTCATGGGGTCACAAAGAGTCAGACACGACTGAGCGACTGATCTGATCTGATATATATATATATATACATATATATATATAATTTGTATATAGAGATGCTATATATATATATGTACAATAAGTTTTGTTCTAACAAAAACAAAAAATGGTAGAAAGAAATATACAGATCCAAAATCTGATACAAATTACTAGGTCTGTAAAAGTTTATAGAATATATTTAAAATGGTTTCACAATGTAGGCAGACGAAAGGTATTAACAAGTACTAATAGGAAAAAGGAATGACTTAGATGCCTATGAGGATTTGTCCACTTTGATAGAAAAAAAGGAAATGCAAAATAAAACAATAATAACTGATCATTTTATACTGACTGTAAAAAAAAAAATCCAGTTAACATTATATGAAGCAACTACAACTTTTATATGCTGGGTGTGTAGAGCAGCCCAACCACACTGAGAAACATTTGCATTATAAAGGACAGCTAGACATGTCCAGAGTTCACAGTTTAGCATCTCATCTCCTGGGTAGAGGCCCTAGAGAAAATGGTTCACACTCTACTCATGAAGACGTGAGAGGTATTTTTATGACAGCATCAGTCAGAATGGCAAAACCTGGAAACTGCTGAAAAGACAACCAAAACTGAAGTGGGTAAACAACATGGAATCCATGTACTCAATGAAATCCTATCAGAATGATCAGATCAGTCACTCAGTCGTGTCTGACTCTTTGCGACCCCATGAATTGCAGCACGCTAGGCCTCCCTGTCCATCACCAACTCCCGGAGTTCACTGAGATTCACGTCCATCGAGTCAGTGATGCCATCCAGCCATCTCATCCTCTGTCATCCCCTTCTCCTCTTGCTCCCAATCCCAGCATCAGAGTCTTCTACAATGAGTCAACTCTTCGCATGAGGTGGCCAAAATACTGGAGTTTCAGCTTTAGCATCATTCCTTCCAAAGAAATCCCAGGGCTGATCTCCTTCAGAATGGACTGGTTGGATCTCCTTGCAGTCCAAGGGACTCTCAAGACTCTTCTCCAACACCACAGTTCAAAAGCATCAATTCTTCGGCACTCAGCCTTCTTCACAGTCCAACTCTCACATCCATACATGACTACAGGAAAAACCATAGCCTTGACTAGACGAACCTTTGTTGGCAAAGTAATGTCTCTGCTTTTGAATATGCTATTTAGGTTGGTCATAACTTTCCTTCCAAGGAGTAAGCGTCTTTTAATTTCATGGCTGCAGTCACCATCTGCAGTGATTTTGGAGCCCCTCAAAAAAAGTCTGACACTGTTTCCACTGTTTCCCCATCTATTTCCCATGAAGAGATGGGACCAGATACCATGATCTTCGTTTTCTGAATGTTGAGCTTTACGCTAACATTTTCACTCTCCACTTTCACTTTCATCAAAAGGCTTTTTAGTTCCTCTTCACTTTCTGCCATAAGGGTGGTGTCATCTGCATATCTGAGGTTATTGATATTTCTCCCAGCAATCTTGATTCCAACTTGTGTTTCTTCCAGTCCAGCATTTCTCATGATGTACTCTGCATGTAAGTTAAATAAACAGGGTGACAATATACAGCCTTGACAAACTCTTTTTCCTATTTGGAACCAGTCTGTTGTTCCATGTCCAGTTCTAACTGTTGCTTCCAGACCTGCATACATATTTCTCAAGAGGCAGGTCAGGTGGTCTGGTATTCCCATCTCTCAGAATTTTCCACAGTTTATTGTGATCCACACAGTGAAAGGCTTTGGCATAGTCAATAAAGCAGAAATTGATGTTTTTCTGGAACTCTCTTGCTTTTTCCATGATCCAGCGGATGTTAGCAATTTGATCTATGGTTCCTCTGCCTTTTCTAAAACCAGCTTGAACATTAGGAAGTTCACGGGTCATACATTGCTCAAGCCTGGCTTGGAGAATTTTGAGCTTTACTTTTCCAGCATGTGAGATGAGTGCAATTGTGCGATAGTTTGAGCATTCTTTGGCATTGCCTTTCTTTGGGATTGGGATGAAAACTGACCTTTTCCAGTCCTGTGGCCACTGCTGAGTTGTCCAAGTTTGCTGGCATATTGAGTGTAGCACTTTCACAGCATCATCTTTCAGGATTTGGAATAGCTCCACTGGAATTCCATCACCTCCACTAGCTTTTTTGTAGTAATGCTTTCTAAGGCCCACTTGACTTCCCATTCCAGGGTGTCTGGCTCTAGGTCAGTGATCACACCATTGTGATTATCTGGGTTGTACTATACAGCAGTGAGTAAATTTGATAACAGCCTTAAGCATTCGCATGGATTAAACTAAAAAACTAGTGGTCAACGAAGTGACTTATAAGAAGACTTACACTATGACTTCTATGTTCTAAAAGGTCTTGTAGGTCTTCATAAAACCATTCAACTTCAGCTTCTTCAGCATTACTGGTTGGGGCATAGACTTGGATTACTGTGACATTGAATGGTTTGCCTTGGAAACGAACAGAGATCATTCTGTCATTTTTGAGATTGCATCCAAGTACTGCATTTTGGACTCTTTTGTTGACCATGATGGCCACTCCATTTCTTCTGAGGGATTCCTGCCCACAGTAGTAGATATAATGGTCATCTGAGTTAAATTCACCCATTCCAGTCTATTTTAGTTCGCTAATTCCTAGAATGTCAACATTCACTCTTACCATCTCTTGTTTGACCACTTCCAATTTGCCTTGATTCATGGACCTGACATTCCAGGTTCCTATGCAGTATTGCTCTTTACAGCATCGGACTTTGCTTCTATCACCAGACACGTCCACAGCTGGGTATTCTTTTTAATTTTGGCTATGTCCTTTTCATTATAGGGGACTGGAATGCAAAAGTAGGAAGTCAAGAAACACCTGGAGTAACAGGCAAATTTGGCCTTGGAACACGGAATGAAGCAGGGCAAAGACTAACAGAGTTTTGCCAAGAAAATGCACTGGTCATAGCAAATACCCTCTTCCAACAACACAAGAGAAGACTCTATACATGGACATCACCAGATGGTCAACACCGAAATCAGATCGATTATATTCTTTGCAGCCAAAGATGGAGAAGCTCTATACAATCAGCAAAAACAAGACCAGGAGCTGACTGTGGCTCGGACCATGAACTCCTTATTGCCAAATTCAGACTGAAATTGAAGAAAGTAGGGAAAACTACTAGACCATTCAGGTATGACCTAAATCAAATCCCTTATGATTATACAGTGGAAGTGAGAAATAGATTTAAGGGCCTAGATCTGATAGATAGAGTGCCTGATGAACTATGGAATGAGGTTCGTGACATTGTACAGGAGACAGGGATCAAGACCATCCCCATGGAAAAGAAATGCAAAAAAGCAAAATGGCTGTCTGGGGAGGCCTTACAAATAGCTGTGAAAAGAAGAGAAGCGAAAAGCAAAGGAGAAAAGGAAAGATATAAACATCTAAATGCAGAGTTCCAAAGAATAGCAAGGAGAGATAAGAAAGCCTTCTTCAGTGATCAATGCAAAGAAATAGAGGAAAACAACAGAATGGGAAAGACTAGGGATCTCTTCAAGAAAATCAGAGATACCAAAGGAACATTTCATGCAAAGATGGGCTCGATAAAGGACAGAGATGGTGTGGACCTAACAGAAGCAGAAGATATTAAGAAGACGTGGCAGGAATACACAGAAGAACTGTACAAAAAAGAGCTTCAAGACCCAGATAATCATGATGATTGATCACTGACCTAGAGCCAGACATCTTGGAATGTGAAGTCAAATGGGCCTTAGAAAGCATCACTACGAACAAAGCTAGTGGAGGTGATGGAATTCCAGTGGAGCTATTCCAAGTCCTGAAAGATGATGCTGTGAAAGTGCTGCACTCAATTTGCCAGCAAATTTGGAAAACTCAGCAGTGGCCACAGGATTGGAAAAGGTCAGTTTTCATCCCAATCCCAAAGAAAGGCAATGCCAAAGAATGCTCAAACTACCGAACAATTGCACTCATCTCACACGCTAGTAACGGGGAAGGCAATGGCACCCCACCCCAGTACTTTTGCCTGGAAAATCCCATGGATGGAGGATCCTGGTAGGCTCCAGTCCATGGAGTCGCTAAGAGTCGGACACGACTGAGCAACTTCACTTTCACTTTTCACTTTCATGCATTGGAGAAGGAGATGGCAACCCACTCCGGTATTCTTGCCTGGAGAATCCCAGGGACAGGGGAGCCTGGTGAGCTTCCGTCTATGGGGTTGCACAGAGTCGGACACGACTGAAGTGACTTAGCAGCAGCAGAAGCACACGCTAGTAAAGTAATGCTCAAAATTCTCCAAGCCAGGCTTCAGCAATATATGAACCATGAACTTCCTGATGTTCAAGCTGGTTTTAGAAAAGGCAGAGGAACCAGAGATCAAATTGCCAACATCTGCTGGATCATGGAAAAAGCAAGAGAGCTCCAGAAAAACATCTATTTCTGCTTTATTGACTATGCCAAAGCCATTGACTGTGTAGATCACAATAAACTATGGAAAATTCTGAAAGAGATGGGAATACCAGACCACCTGATCTGCCTCTTAAGAAATCTGTATGCAGGTCAGGAAGCAACCGTTAGAACTGGTCATGGAACAACAGACTGGTTCCAAATAGGAAAAGGAGTACGCCAAGGCTTCATATTGTCACCATGTTTGTTTAACTTATATGCAGGGTACATCATGAGAAATGCTGGACTGGAAGAAACACAAGTTGGAATCAAGATTGCTGGGAGAAATATCAATAACCTCAGATATGCAGATGACACGACTCTTATGGCAGAAAGTGAAGAGGGGCTAAAAAGCCTCTTGATGACAGTGAAAGTGGAGAGTGAAAAGGTTGGCTTAAAGCTCAACATTCAGAAAACGAAGATCATGGCATCTGGTCCCATCACTACATGGGAAATAGATGGGGAAACAGTGGAAACAGTGTCAGACTTTGTTTTTCTGGGCTCCAAAATCACTGCAGATGGTGACTGTAGCCATGAAATTAAAAGATGCTTACTCCTTGGAAGGAAAGTTATGACCAACCTAGATAGCATATTCAAAAGCAGAGACATTACTTTACCAACAAAGGTTCACCTAGTCAAGGCTATGGTCTTTCCTGTGGTCATGTATGGATGTGAGAGCTGGACTGTGAGGAAGGCTGAGCACCGAAGAATTGATGCTTTTGAACTGTGGTGTTGGAGAAGACTCTTGAGAGTCCCTTGGACTGCAAGAAGATCCAACCAGTCCATTCTGAAGGAGATCAATCCTGGAATTTCTTTGGAAGGAATGATGCTAAAGCTGAAACTCCAGTATTTTGGCCACCTCATGCGAAGAGTTGACTCATTGGAGAAGACTCTGATGCTGAGAGGGATTGAGGGCAGGAGAAGAAGGGGACGACAGCGGATGAGATGGCTGGATGGCATCACTGACTTGATGGGTGTGAGTCTGGGTGACCTCCGGGAGCTGATGATGGACAGGGAGGCCTGGCGTGCTGCGGTTCATGGGGTCGCAAAGAGTTGGACACGACTGAGCAACTGATCTGATCTGATCTGATGACTTCTATATAATGTTTAAAATATACAGATTCAAATAATACTTGGTTAGGACTGAATAGAGATTTATAAAGATGGCAAAGACTAACATGGAAAGCAAAAGAATGATCACTATAAAACAAAAAGGGATTTACTTTGGGAAAGAGCAAGGGAGATTTAGGGGGCTGCTCAGATGAGGTAAAGTTCTATTTCTTAGCTCAGGTATTGGGAACATAGGTGCTCATCATATTATTTTTCCTTAACTGTAATGTATATTTTCATATACTCCTGTTATCTTATACTATGTCTTACATACTGGAAAACCAATAAACTGCTGAAGTAATTGCAATTGAAGATATTTTAAAGATCAGACAACACTGAAAGTCTTTTTTTCTTTTTAGAGAAAATATCAAAATGTATTAAATAGTCTTCACGAGGAATTTGTGAATTGCAAGAAAGTACAGAACCAAGGAAAAATAATTATTCCTTTTTCTTAGTTATTAAATCTAAACTAGAATATTTCAACCATGAATCAGCTGAACAGACTATCGGGAAGGTGGCGGGGAGAATATTTTCACCCTCAGAAAGGATTCCTTACTCTTGATGAAATATTAATGCTTTCTCCTGTAGGGTATTAGAAAAGAGGTCAAACACTTCAGGATTAACGGAGTAGTTTAACCTGTGCTAGAGGGGCTTCTTAAACAGAGCTTGTCTGTGGTGAGAAAGTGACAGATTTTTCTGGAACTGTTTCAAAACTGTCAACTTATCAACCATAATTGGCCACATAATGAACTTCTCACTGCTGTCAAGTGCTTGAAAAAAAGAATTATTTTTTCTCTCTTGAAAAGCAAATAAACCTGTGGCAAAAGTAGTAAATAGCTACAATAATTACATTATAAGTAGAATGCTGTTTTTAAATTACTATTTTATCTGGTTACTAAATTCCTCTTTGTATCTCATCACCAGTGGATATGAGGATTTGGGAAGATTAGCTTGTTTTACATAGAAAACTATCATTAGAGAATAAGTCAATTATAACTTGAAAGTAAGAAGCATTTTCCTAAAAGGATGAAATCTGTAACACATTGAGCTAGTCACATCCTCTGGGGCAATGACAGCACAATCTTTCAGTAAGTGCTACAGGGCAATGATCTGCCCTTAGCTTGTATATACATCCGAAGCTAGTTGTAAAAAAGAATCATAAAATTAAAAATAATAATGTTAATGCAATTCAGTTGATTATTTTCAAAATAGTTTAACAGTAATTTGGTATAAAACGTAATTGCTCTTAATTTTAGAGGTGATAAATCATTTATTTTACATTAAAATTAGTATGGCTATATGTTTCAAGTTAATCCATTGAGTTTAGAGGTGTATTAAAATATTTGTGATTAAAGTTTGGCTTTTGAATTTTAATCTCCTGTAATCATAAGCATTTTTTCAACCTTTGCAGGATAACCTTGCATTTAAGATCAATAAGCAAATCTACAATTTCCTTTATTTACATAGGGAACGGAAAAGTAAATGGATTTAAAATATGCAAGACTCATATTTGCATTTTATTATTCATAACCTCAAAGGTATGATCTTGACTTGCAATCAGACCAACCCAAGGAATAAGGACATAAGGTAGACCAGGAGTCTGAATTCCAAGAAGAAAGATTACAACAGGAGGAGACTCATCTCATTATTAAAGTCAGATTTCTAGTAAATTTATTTTTTTACATCTTTTGCTCAAAGATTGTTATCTGATATTACTTAAAGGAAATAAAAATGAATCCACGTGTCTTTTCAACAAACGCATACAGGCAGCCTACCTAGCACCAGGCACTGCCCTAGGAACTGATGAAATTCTTGACTTCAGAGAGCTAATGTTTTAGACAGAGGAGAGGGACCCAAGGAGGAAAGACTCAGCAAATAAATACTTGGTAAATAAAAAGGTAACAAATGTACAATCAGTGAAGTGATTGTAAGCACTCTAGACAAGCTTGGAACCTGGCAAACCAGGGCTGCTGGGATCCAGGGGCAGGCTCCTCTATGTGTGGTGGTTAGGACATCTCTCCTGGTGACATTCAAACAGAGGTGGGTAGGAGCTGGTAAGCCTCCTGAACAGAGGAGGAAAGTTTTCCAGACAAAGATAAAAGCAAGATCAAAGGTCTTTAAGTAGGAAAGAGCCTAGCATGTTTTAGGAAACTGCAAAGAGGCCAGAGTGATGGAAACCAGTGAGTGGGGCTAGGAGATAAGAAGATGGCCAACGAGATATCACCTCACACCAGTCAGAACGGCCATCACCAAAAGCTTACAAATGATAAATGTTAGAGAGGGTGTGGAGAAAAGGGAACCCTCCTGCACTTTAGCTAGGAATGTAAATTGGTGCAGCCACTACAGAGAACAGTATGGAAGTTTCTTAAAAAACTAAAAATAGAGCTACTGATGACCCAGTAATCCCACTCTCAGGCATATAGCTGGAGAAAATCATAATTTGAAAAGATATAAGCACACCAATGTTGACAGCACCACTCTTTACAATGGCCAAGATATGGAAGCAACCTAAATGTCCATCAACAGTGGAATGGATAAAAGAGATGTGGTACATATGTACAATTGAATATTATTCAGCCATAAAAATATTAAAATTATGCCATTTGCATCAACATGGATGTACCTATAGATTATCATACTAAGTGAAGTCAGCCAGACAAGATATTGCATGATATTGCTTATATGCAGAATCTCAAAAAATGATACAAGTGAACTTAATTACAAAATGGAAAAAGACTCACAGATATAACTGGTTACCAAAGGGGAAAGGTAGGGAAAGGGATAGTTAGGGAGTTTGAGATGGACATGCACACACTGCTAGATTTAAAATGGATAACAAACAAGCACCTATATGCAGCACATGGAATTCTGCTCAATATTCTGTAATAACCTAAATGAGAAAAAAATTTGAAAAAGAATAAGTATATGTATAACTGAATCACTTTGTTGTACACTGGAACCAAACACATTATTAATCAATTATGCTCCAATATAAATAAATATGCTCCAATATAAAATAATTTGATTAGTAATAAAATGAATAAATAAAATAAATATATTGTGAATATGGCCAGCAAAGTACTGATGTCCTTATAGGCTATGATCATCACTTTTGTTTGTGCCCTAAGGAGAAAAGGAAACACACAGGCACATGAGTTCAGTTCAGTTCAGTCACTCAGTCATGACTGACTCTTTATGACCCCAAGGACTGCAGCACAACAGGCTTCCCTGTCCATCACCAACTCCCAGGTTTGCTCAAACTCATGTCCATTGAGTCAAAGATTCTATCCAACTATCTCATCCTCTGTTGACCCCTTCTTCTACTGCCTTCAATCTTTCCCAGCATCAGGGTCTTTTATAATAAGTCAGTTTTTCACATCAAGTAGCCAAAGTATTGGAGCTTCAGCTTCAGTATCAGTCCTTCCAATGAATATTCTCAACTGATTTCCTTTAAGATTGACTGGTTGGATCTCCTTGCAGTCCAAGGGACTCTCAAGAGTCTTCTCCAATACCACAGTTCAAAAGCATCAATTCTTCAGTGCTCAGGTTTCTTAATAGTCCAATTCTCACATCCATACATGACTACTGGAAAAACCATAGCTTTGACTAGATGGACCTTTGTTGGCACAGTAAAGTCTCTGCTTTCTAATATGCTGCCTGAGTTGGTCATAGCTTTTCTTCCAAGGAGCAAGCATCTTTTAATTTTATGACTGCAGTCACCATCTGCAGTGATTTTGGAGTAAAAAAAAAAAAATAGTCTCTCATTGTTTCCATTGTTTTCCCATCTATTTGCCATGAAGTGATGAGACTGGATGCCATGATCTTAGTGTTCTAAATATTGAGTTTTAAGCCAACTTTTTCACTCTCCTCTTTCACTCTCATCAGGAGGCCCTTTAGTTCTTCTTTGCTTTCTGCCACAAAGGTGGTGTCATCTGTGTATCTGAGGTTACTGATATTTCTCCAGGCAATTTTAAATGATGTACTTAACTATAACTATAACTTAAATAAGCAGGGCGACAATATATAGCCTTGACATATCCGCTTCCCAATCTATAACCGGTCTGTTGTTCCATGTCTGGTTCTAACTGTTGCTTCTTGACCTGCATACAGATTTCTCAGGAGGCAGGAAAGGTGGTCTGATATTCCCATTTCTTTCAGAATTTTCCACAGTTTGTTGTAATCCACACAGTCAAAGGCTTTGGAATGCTCAATAAAGCAGAAGTAGATGTTTCTCTGGAACACTTGTTTTTTTCGATGATCCAACAGATGTTGGCAATTTGATCTCTGGTTTCTCTGCCTTGTCTAAATCCAGCTTGAACATCTGGAAGTTCATGGCTCATGTGTTGAGTGTTTAAGCATCTCCTGCAGAGTTATGGGTCAGCAGTGGCCTGCTACAGAGGCAGGGGCTCTGGGTGCAGCAGACCTGGGTGTGGCATAAGTCCTGCTGGAGGAGGTCACCATTAACCCTACCATACAGCCTCCAAGCAGATGACCCACAAACTGCAGAACAATTATATCAAATAAATTCTCACACTGTTAAGAAAGTTCTAGGACCCACAACAGATATACCAACCTAGGGATCTGGCAAAGGGACTGAGAACCGCCAGGGAATTTGACTTTGGAGGCCAGTGGGATTTGATTACAGGACTTACACAGGACTTCCCAGTCTCAAACAGACTCTTGGAGGGCACAAATAAAACCTTGTGTGCACCAGGAACCAGGAGAAAGGAGCAGCAACTCCACAAGAAACTGACCCAGACGTGTCTGTGAGTGACCAGGAGTCTCCAGCAGAGGTGTGGGTTTGCAGTGTCCTGCTGCAGTGTTGGGGCCAAGGAGTATGGCAGTGCTTGCATGAAACCTTTTGAAGAAGGCCACTGTCTTCATTACCTCCACCATAGTTTGGTCTCAGGCCAAACAACAGGGAGGGAACACAGCCCCACCCATCAACAGAAAATTGGATTAAAGATTTATTGAGCATAGCCCCATCCATCAGGACAAGACCCAGTTTCCCCCACAGTCAGTCAATTCCATCAGGAAACTTCCATAAAAGTTTCCAAACCTCTTATGCTTATCCATCAGAGGGCAGACACAACAAAATCACAATCACAGAAAAGTGATTAAACTGATTACATGGACTACAGCCTTATTTAACTCAATGAAGGTATGAGCCATGCCTTGTAGGGCAACCCAGACAGACAGGTCATGGTGGAGAGTTCTGACAAAACATAGTCCACTGGAGAAGGGAATGGCAAAGCACTTCAGTATGCTTGCCTTGAGAACCCCATGAACAGTATGAAAAGGCAAAAAGATAGGACACTGAAAGATGAACTCCCCAGGTTGGTAGGTGCCCAATATGCTACTGGAGAAGAGTGGAGAAATAACTCCAGAAAGAATGAAGAGACAGAGCCAAAGCGAAAACAATGCCCCGGTGTGGATGTGACTAGTGATGGAAATAAAGTCTGATGCTGTAAAGAGAACTATTGCATAGGAATCTGGAATGTTAGGTCCATGAATCAACATAAATTGAAAGTAGTCAAACAGGAGGTGACCAGAGTGGACATCGACATTTTAGGAATCAGTGAACTAAAATGGACTTGAATGGGTGAATTTTATTCAGATGATGATTATATCTACTACTGTGTGCAAGAATCCCTTAGAAGAAATGGAGTAACCCTCATAGGTCGACAAAAGAGTCGGAAATGCAGTACTTGGGTGAAATCTCAAAAATGACAGAAAGATCTCTGTTCTCTTCCAAGGCAAACCATTCAAAATCACAGTAATCCAAGTCTATGCCCCAACCAGTAATGCTGAAGAAGCTGAAGCTGAACAGTTCTATGAAGACCTACAAGACCTTCTAGAGCTAAAACCCCAAAAGATGACCTTTTCATTGTACGAGACTGGAATGCAAAAGTAGGAAGTCAAGAAACACCTGGAGTAACAGGCAAATTTGGCCTTGGAGTACAGAAGGAAGCAGGGCAAAGGCTAACAGAGTTTTGTCAAGAGAACACACTGGTCATAGCAAACACCCTCTTCCAACAACACAAGAGACAACTCTACACATAGACATCACCTGATGGTCAACACCGAAATCAGATTGATTTTATTCTTATAGCCAAAGATGGAGAGCTCTACATAGTCAGCAAAAACAAGACTGAGAGCTGACTGTGGCTCAAATCATGAACTCCTCATTGCCAAATTCAGATTTAAACTGAAGAAAGGAGGGGGAAACCACTAGAAAAATCAGGTATTACCTAAATAATATCCTTTACGATTATACAGTGTGTTAGTTGCTTCAGTCGTGTCCAGCCCTTTGCAACCCCATGGACTGTAGCCCATCAGGCTCCTCTGTTCTTAATTCTCCAGGCAAGAATACTGGAGTGGATAACCATTACCTTTTCTAGGGGATCTTCCCAACCCAGGGATCACACCCGGGTCTCCTACATTGCAGGTGGATTCTTTACCAGTTGAGGTACCCGGAAGCAAGGGAAGATATTACTTTGCAATATCTAATGATAAATGCTCTGCTCAACACTGTCTGGATAATTTCTTAGTAGAAAGTGTATCACCTCATTAAGCAAGCCAGTCTATCACCACCATTTGATACCAATAAAGAAATAAATAAAACAGGGTGTTGGAGTATCTTACCTTCTTCCCAATATATATTGTCTTCAAGTGCAGAACACACTGGCACCCCCAGGTTTTCCTCTGAGCTACACAAAGCCTTTTTCAGCTCATCATTGGACCAGAGGGGTAAAGTAAGATATTAAAGATTCCTTCACTTTCTTTCTAGTGCAAGTCTAAACAGGGGGCTCCCTGCTTTAGATGTCTTTTTTGCACCAGTGACATCCACCTCAAAGTTAAGGGAGTCCCAAATATCCAAAAACCCCAAAGGAAACTTTTCCCCAAGTTAAGGTCATGGTCCTTTTGATGTTCCTGCATTCAGATTTTGTATGTTCCTACACTGAACTGTTCCTTCTTCCAAATTTTGAAGTTATTTCTTACTTTCAGTTCAGTTGTGTCTGACTCTTTGCGACCCCATGAACTGCAGCATGCCAGGCCTACCTGTCCCTCACCAATTCCCAGAGTTTACTCAAACTCACGTCCATTGAGTCGGTGATGCCATCCAACCATCTCATCCTCTGTCTTCCCCTTCTCCTCCTGCCCTCAATCTTTCCCAGCATCACTATCTTTTCAAATAAGTCAGCTCTTCGCATCAGGTAACCAAAGTATTGGAGTTTCAGCTTCAACATCAGCCCTTCCAATGAATATTCAGGATTGATTTCCATTAGGATGGACTGGTTGGATCTCATTGCAGTCCAGGGGACTCTCAAGAGTCTTCTCCAACACCACAGTTCAAAAGCATCAAGTCTTCGGTGCTCAGCTTTCTTCACAGTCCAACTCTCACATTCATACATGACTACTGGAAAAACCATAGCCTTGACTTAGATGGACTTTGGTGGCAAAGTAATATCTCTGCTTTTTAATATGCTGTCTAGGTTGGTCATAATTTTCCTCTCAAGGAGTAAGCATTTTTTAATTTCATGGCTGCAGTGATTTTGGAGCCCCCCAAAATAAAGTCTGTCAATGTTTCCATTGTTTCCCTATCTATTTGCCATGAAGTGATGGGACCTGATGCCATGTTCTCAGTTTTCTGAATGTTGAGCTTTAAGCCAACTTTTTCATTCTTCTCTTTTACTTTCATCAAGATGCTCTTCAGTTCTTCTTCACTTTCTGCCATAAGGGTGGTGTCATCTGCATATCTGAGGTTATTGATATTTCTCCCAGCAATCTTGATTCCAGCTTGTGCTTCTTCCAGCCCAGTGTTTCTCATGATGTACTCTGCATATAAGTTAAATAAGCAGAGTGACAATATGCAGCCTTGACATACTCCTTTTCCTATTTTGAACTGGGAGGAAGAAAAAAAAAAAAAAAAAAACATGCCACTTTCTCCAGGTCTTTTCTGGACTATATTGGATTCACCTTTGCCACCACGGTCCAGCCTGTGCCCCTTCCTCATGTCAGGACCTTATGTCCCTTAGCAACTGATGACTTACACCCAGCTTCCCTGGGAAGATGGAGGTGATACACGTGGAAACTGAGGGCCCAGGGAGGAGGCAGGAAGCCGCCTCCAGGATCGCACACACCAGCCTGGACACTGGTGCATCCAAGATCTCCCTGTTCAGGGCTGCAAACAGGAAAACAAAGGCTGCCTCTGTGCTCTGTACTTTTGGGTCAAGAATAAAAAATCAAGATTAGAGACTAAAAGTTAATTTTAGCTATTTCAAATTTATACCACTTTTTTGGGGGGGGGGGGGGAGAAGAGACATAATTCTTTTCTAATGGCATATTAATCACAGAAATTAAATAGGAAAAAACCAAAAGCCATAATTTCAGCAGCTCATCCCAGTTACTCTTCAAAGTTTATTATTAGCAGGATTTGACCCATCTCATTTTAAATTACTCCAGCACCTCACCTAATCACTTTTTTAAAAAACTATTTCTCATTTTAATACTCTCACTTGCGGCAAAATTTCTAACCCAGAGCCTGAAATTTTCTTTAACTTGGTGTCACCCCATCACTCTTGATTACACGTGTTGTCTTCCTCACACCAGGGTGGGTATAAAGTACAAATTCAGGAGATAACAGCAGATTGTCACGTGGTGACCCAAGACAGGAGACAGTTATGAGCCAGCTCCATACCATTTTCCTTATGAAGCAAATGATAATACTGAAAACACTGCATTTATGTCTGTACGTTTCTGCTCAGCATTTCCAGTGGTCTCTATGTTCCACAGAATTGAGTTAAGTTTGCTCTGATTGGGGTTCAAGGCACATTGCAAACTTGTTCCTAGTTCACATTTCTAGCCATGATGTCCACTATTTAATTATAAAGAAAACTTCCACAAATAACAAACCAATCTCTTGAATTTTCTTGAAATATTCTTTGTGGACTTTTGATGTTGTTTAAGAATGTGCTTTTTCTGATTATAGTTTTTCTTCAATTTTAAACATGTTCAGTCCATCTCGATGTATGGCAAAAGCAATACAATATTGTAAAGTTAAGCAAAATAAAATTTAATAAAAAAAATAAACAAAACTAAAGAAAAAAAATTAAAAAAATAAAGAAGGAAGAGAGAAAGGAAGAAAGAGTTTTAAGGACACAGTAAAACCAGAGAAGCACAAACTGCCAATTAACACCAGAAAATATTTAACATGGCTAATAGAGGAAGAAATGTAAATTCTGTCTCCAACAACATGATACTTATTAACCTATCATATTCATCAAAAAATTTTAAAGAATGTTATTCTGTAATTATATATATTGAAAAATTTCTTAGCCAATGCCTTGTTAGTAACTTGGCTATTTAAAATTTGTCCATTCTGCTTCTTCTGTCATCTCCCTGGGAGACTTGTCTGAAACAGGAAATTCTGAAAACAGACATGGGGACACGTAATGTGCCAAGCGGCCCTCCAGAACGTGTTGAGCACCACCCTCGCTCAGGGCTGGAAGCCACAGTGGTGTATTACATGCACTGCACAGAGTTTCCAGGCCAGAAGGAGTCTTGGGGGATAGGAGAGCTAGGTGGCCAAAATTTGGGCCATGTTGTGCTCTGTAAGCTCCATGCCGTTAGAAGTCTAGTCTCTTTTCATCTTTGCTATTTTCATCATAAGCAACACTGAACCTGATCATCCATCAACAGATGAATGGACAAAGAAGATGTGGTACATATATAGACAATGGAATATTGCTCAGTCATGAAAAAGAATGAATTTGAGTCAACCGAAGTCAGGAATGAAATTGAGTCAGCAATGAAAAGGAATGAATTTGATTCAACTGAACTAAGATGGATGAAACTAGAGCCTGTAATACAGTAAGTCAGAAAGAGAAAAACAAGTATCATACATTAACAAATACATATATATATATATATGGAATCTAGAAAAATGGTACTGATGAACCTATCTGTGGGCAGGAATACAAATTTAGCATACAGAACAGACTCGTAGGCACAGGCCTGGAAGGAAAGAGTGGGACAGATTGAGAGAACAGCAATGAAATATGTATATTACCATATGCAAAATAGATAGCAGGTGGGAAGTTGCTATATTACACAGGGAGCTCAACCCTGTGCTCTGTGACAACCTAGAGGAGTGGGAGTGGGTGAGAGATGGGAGGGAGGCTCAAGAGGGAAAGAAAATGTGTATACCTGTGGCTGATTCATGTTGTTGTATGGCAGAAACCAACACAACATTGTGAAGCAATTATCTGCCCACTAAAACCAAATTGAAAAAGCTAGTATGTATAAAATAAATAAGCTACAAGGATATATTGAACAGCACAGGGAATATAGCCAATAATTTATAATAACTTTAAGTGGAATATAATCTATAAAAATATTGAATCACTATGCTAAACAACTGAAGACTAATATTATTGTTAATCAACTATCAGATCAGATCAGACCAGTCGTTTAGTCGTGTCCAACTCTTTGCAACCCGATGAATTGCAGCACGCCAGGCCTCCCTGTCCATCACCAACTCCCAGAGGTCACTCAGACTCACGTCCATCGAGTCAGTGATGCCATCCAGCCATCTCATCCTCTGTCGTCCCCTTCTCCTCCTGCCCCCAATCCCTCCCAGCATCAGAGTCTTCTCCAATGAGTCAACTCTTCGCGTGAGATGGCCAAAGTACTAGAGTTTCAGCTTTAGCATCATTCCTTCCAAAGAAATCCCAGGGATGATCTCCTTCAGAATGGACCGGCTGGATCTCCTTGCAGTCCAAGGGACTCTCAAGACTCTTCTCCAACACCACAGTTCAAAAGCATCAATTCTTCGGCACTCAGCCTTCTTCACAGTCCAGCTCTCACATCCATACATGACCACAGGAAAAACCATAGCCTTGACTAGGCGAACCTTTGTTGGCAAAGTAATGTCTCTGCTTTTGAATATGCTATCTAGGTTGGTCACAACTTTCCTTCCAAGGAGTAAGCATCTTTTAATTTCATGGCTGCAGTCACCATCTGCAGTGATTTGGGAGCCCAGAAAAATTAAGTCTGACACGGTTTCCACTGTTTCCCCATCTATTTCCCATGTAGTGATGGGACCAGATGCCATGATCTTCGTTTTCTGAATGTTGAGCTTTAAGCCAACCTTTTCACTCTCCACTTTCACTTTCATCAAAAGGCTTTTTAGTTCCTCTTCACTTTCTGCCATAAGGGTGGTGTCATCTGCATATCTGAGGTTATTGATGTTTCTCCTGACAATCTTGATTCCAACTTGTGTTTCTCCCAGTCCAGCGTTTCTCATGATGTACTCTGCATATAAGTTAAATAAACATGGTGACAATAGACAGCCTTGACATACTCCTTTTCCTATTTGGGACCAGTCTGTTGTTCCATGTCCAGTTCTAACTGTTGCTTCCTGACCTGCATACAAATTTCTCAAGAGGCAGATCAGGTGGTCTGGTATTCCCATCTCTTTCAGAATTTTCCACAGTTTATTGTGATCCACACAGTCAAAGGCTTTGGCATAGTCAATAAAGCAGAAATAGATGCTTTTCTGGAACTCTCTTGCTTTTGCCATGATCCAGCAGATGTTGGCAATTTGATCTCTGCTTCCTCTGCCTTTTCTAAAACCGGCTTGAACATCAGGAAGTTCACAGTTCACATATTGCTGAAGCCTGGCTTGGAGAATTTTGAGCATTACTTTACTCTCGTGTGAGATGAGTGCAATTGTGCAGTAGTTTGAGCACTCTTTGGCATTGCCTTTCTTTGGGATTGGAATGAAAACTGACCTTTTCCAGTCCTGAGGCCACTGTTGAGTTGTCCAAATTTGCTGGCATATTGAGTGCAGCACTTTCACAGCATCATCTTTCAGGATTTGGCATAGCTCAACTGGAATTCCATCACCTCCACTAGCTTTGTTCATAGTGATGCTTTCTAAGGCCCACTTGACTTCACGTTCCAGGATGTCTGGCTCTAGGTCAGTGATCACACCATCGTGATTATCTGGGTCATGAAGATCTTTTTTGTACAGTTCTGTGTATTCTTGCCACCTCTTCTTAGTATCTTCTGTTTCTGTTAGGTCCATACCATTTCTGTCCTTTATTGAGCCCATCTTTGCATGAAATATTCCTTTGGTATCTCTGATTTTCTTGAAGAGATCTCTAGTCTTTCTCATCCTGTTGTTTTCCTCTATTTCTTTGCATTGATCTCTAATCAACTATACCTCAATAAAAATTAAAATATTTTATCTTAAAAAAATGATAAAAAGTTTTGGGAAGATGGAATTATGTAGTTGCCTCAAAAATGGCAGAATATAGT
The DNA here is from genome assembly GCA_935064755.1 of Tragelaphus eurycerus. Classification (NCBI taxonomy): domain Eukaryota; kingdom Metazoa; phylum Chordata; class Mammalia; order Artiodactyla; family Bovidae; genus Tragelaphus; species Tragelaphus eurycerus. The sequence continues at coordinate 2,454,660 of CAKXYN010000103.1, read as the reverse complement.
GGAACAAAATGGTGAATATGTTGTTCAATAAAGTTTTTGGTGAAAAATTTTTTTAAAAAGGCAACACTGAGACCCCCATCTTCTCCAAAGTCTCAGTATCAGGGTTGGGGTTGTGTCATCATAAGTGGAAACTTGGTTCTTATTGACATAGCCTCTTACTCTCAATATAGTGAATCATGCTTATATCAGGAAACTAGTTTGAAGTTATTTTTGCATTCTGATCCAATTACATATTTTTCTTATATACAACCAGTTCTCCCAGCATCATGCATTGAATCATGTATTATTAGAGAACTGCCTTTTATGATACTGAGTTTTACCTTTATATGGTTTGATTGAATATTGTTACCACAGTATTTTATTATCTATTAATGAAAACCTGATGTCATTTTTCTTCTTTTAAAAAAAGCCTCAGCCATTTTTGCACTCTATTTTTGCTGATATATTCTGGAATAATTCAGTTAGAATGTTTATTACAATTGTACTTATATTTATACTTAATTTTAGAAGAAATAAAATGTTTGTTATATTCTGCTTGCCTTCTAGGAAAAAAGATTTCCTTTCATTAAATTCTGTTTTTATGATCCTTAGTAATACCTCATACTTCTCTTTCATATAACACCTGCACATTTCTTTTTAAAGTTACTTATAAGTGTTTTAAAATATATTCTATTTATTACTAAAGTTTATTACTAGAGTCTGTTTTTTATTATATTTTCTAGTAGTTATTGCTGGCATATGAAGTTATTGATTTTTAAATAATTTTAAACCAGGTTCTTCACATATGTTTTAAGTTTTATTAATAATTTTTCAGGTGCTTGCCTTGGATTTTGCAGACATGCAATTATACTTCTTACAAGCATTGTCCATGGAGTGCAAATGCTAGCTGCACAAAGGCAAGCACAGAGACCCAAATGCTCATCTTTCCTCCAACTTCTCCTCCCAGAGGCTAAACAATATAGCTTCACTGCAACAGCAAAATGGAACTTACGTCTGATTGCACACCTGTAATATAGATTCATAGGAAGAACAGGTCAGATTTAAGGTAACTGTTAATAAAATCCATTGACAAATAACTTGAGTTCCCACAGTCTGCTCAGGGGACAAAGCAGTGGCTTCAGAACAGTGGGTCAATATCGTCTTTCTAAATTCCATATATATGCATTAATATACAATATTTGTTTTTAGAAAGATGGTACTAATGATCCTAGATGCAGGGCAGCAAAGGAGATACAGACGTAAGGAACAGACTTTTGCACTCAGTGGGAGAAGGCAAGGGTGCGATGATTTGAAAGAATAACATTGAAACATGTATGTCACCATATATAAAGCAGAGGACCAGTGCAAGTTTGATTCATGAAGCAGGGCACCCAAAGCAGGTGCTCTGAGACAATCAAGAAGGATGGGATGGGGAGGGGAGTGGAGGGTTTAGGATGGGAGGGACACATGAATACCTGTGGCTGATTCATGTTGATGTATGGCAAAAATCATCACATTATTGTAAAGGAATTATCCTCCAATTAAAATAAATAAAGAAAGAAAAGAACAACAAGCTTATTGAACAGTGGGTCAACAAGGGGCTCCTGTCCTCAGCAGTTGTATTCTGAAAGCATCCCCAACATCCAAATAAATACTTCATAAAATATAGGCTTATGACACATGTTACTGCAGTTCTGCTGATAAAATCACTTCTTGCTCAACAGTCATTCTGTGGTAAGAGGCACACGGGAGCAGATGAAGAAGTGGGCAGAGGAGGCCCTGTCTAGGGTGCAGAACTGCACTCTCCCTCTCACCAAGTGCTCAGAACTCACTCAAAAAGTGAGCTAGTTCACTGAGAGCCATGCTGCTGAGTTACTTATCCAATCTTGGTACCAGCTCTTTAGCTGATCTACTAGGGAATTCTGTGTTTCTCCTTGATTTCCATTACGTATAAACTGTGAATTATATTGACAATGCTGCTGTATTTATAAGGAAACAATATTTTTCAAATAAAAATCTGCACCTTGGTAGAGTAAGAAATTCTGACTGTATTACATAAATTCTCATGAGTCACTGCCTATCAGATCAGATCAGTCGCTCAGTCGTGTCCAACTCTTTGCGACCCCATGAACCGAAGCACGCCAGGCCTCCCTGTCCATCACCAGCTCCCGGAGGTCACCCAGACTCACACCCATCAAGTCAGTGATGCCATCCAGTCATCTCATCCTCTGTCATCCCCTTCTCCTCCTGCCCTCAATCCCTCCCAGCATCAGAGTCTTCTCCAATGAGTCAACACTTCGCATGAGGTGGCCAAAATACTGGAGTTTCAGCTTTAGCATCATTTCTTCCAAAGAAATCCCAGGGCTGATCTTCTTCAGAATGGACTGGTTGGATCTCCTTGCAGTCCAAGGGACTCTCAAGAGTCTTCTCCAACACCACAGTTCAAAAGCATCAATTCTTCGGTGCTCAGCCTTCTTCACAGTCCAGCTCTCACTGCCTGCCTATACCTCTATTTTAAAACTAGACCACATACTCGTTTGTTTCCTAAGTACCTATTAGACTGAGCTCTTCAAGGGCAGAACTGAGCTCTTTAGAATTTTTTACATAGTACTGGAATCATAATAATTGATTAATCCAGGATTTTTTTTTAATCTAGGATCTTTGAAGAGGAAACAAGGCAAGACAACCCAAAGCAAAAGAAAATAAGGAAGCAAGTGGCTATAAACAGGCCAGGTATACAGACGTAAGAGGAAAAAACAATGGATTTTTACCCTTATGCCCTCTTTCCTATCCTAACCATATTAACTTTGAGAAACAAGGAATGAGAGAAAAGCATAGTTTTATGTGGTGATGTTAGGCAGAGATGTGGCTAGAGCCTGGGGACAGTTTCTCCCACCAATCAGCTTGTGTGTTTTCAGTGAGCAGTGTGCCAGGCGCGTGAACATCTGAGGCACCAATGACACGCTGAGGTCCTGAAAATGTGTTCCAAAAAAAAAAAAAAAAAAAGGTTTTCAGTGACCTTGAGGTGAGTATCTTTGAGTTTGAGCCAATCTTTCTCAGATAAATGACTCATTATGGAAGTAGGACGCCATGGGAATTTTAAGCGCTTCAACGGTCTTAAAACAATTCGTATCACAGACATCCAAATTTCAGTTGTAGGATTGAGAAAAAGCTAAAGAAACATGTTTGGTAGATCTGTAACTTATAAACAAGCTCACTCACAGACTCGTGTTATAAAAAGTACCACAAACAGGCTGCATACTCAAGCCCAGCTGTGGGATCATGCTTACTCTGACACATGTAACTAACAGAGACCATCTGAAAATGCAGATTGTGATTTACGTAAAAAAGAAAGAGATTCAATCACTAATCACAAATCCAGGTAGATTTTCTGACCTAACGACCTAATACTTAAAATCCTCTTTTTATAGTATAATCTCCACATCCTGTTTCTATTAGGACTCTAGTTCTCAAGGCTCCTTCGGCATTTATTTTGGTTGTCTGAACACAGTATGTTCGAAGGACAGAACAGTCATTGAAAAACACGCAGGAAGGTGGAATTTTCATCCAGATTTCTCTAGAGAATTGTATTTGGTCTCTTTCACTGGAATCCATGTGCACATCTCCAGAATCCATCAGCTAGCTTAAACGCCATCAGGTTTGTCACAGACCACTGTGGTTTTATGATATTTCAATATCCATCTGCACAAAGATAATATTTTCACATTATCTATTTTTAAAAGTCCTGGAAAAGAGATTTGAGATCTTAAATTAACTTCTCTTACATCTCTGTCTATACTCTTGTGTGAATATGTTCCCTCAAGCCAAAAGCAGATGTTGCTTTACAGAAACATTTTGTGTAAACATGTTCTTTTCATCAAACAGTCGATAAATTCACTTCCTTATGGCAACATTTCACCTCAAAACAATAAAACCCATCCACTTTCTGCCAATATGAATATTTTTCATAATAAGTCCATGAAACTGTCCAAGATTAAAGTCTCAGGTGATTGCTACATTGCTTCCAAAGACTTGTGATATATGAATGAAGTAAAAGAGCTTTCAACATCCAAAGAGAGCAGTTTTAACAAGGTCAAACTGCTTTATTGGAGAGTAAATCCATATATTTTTGAGGCATGAATCTCAAGACACAAGGTAAACCTTATAAAAACATTTCATTCAGTGTCATGTCCCCGCTAAGGTGAACTGTCTACATTTTTTATTTTCTCTTATGTCTAGACAACAAATAGTCATAGAAGCACCTGCATGAGGTCATTTTCTGTAGCAGAGGGCTGGGTAGGAAATTGGGACTAACTCTCTGGCTAGAAGCAAACTGAAATTTCTGAATGAAATATGAAAACATCTTAATCAGCTAAGAATACGGTACAGAATGACTAGCCAGATCTGAGGGGCAAGTTTGAATCCAGAGAAAAGGGGCAATGACAGTCTCTCACCTTAATCCTTTTCCACTTGGAAGCTTTGAGTTTTGGTTGAAGGGGGCAAATGGAAAGAGGAAAATGGAAATCAGAATCCAGGGTCTGCTCAAGGTGGAAGGTCTAAGAGGAGACTCTCCTACCCCCTCCTCACTTTAAGCTGAGACCACAGTGGATACACCCCCAAGGCAAGTTTGCTACTTAGTCAACCAGATTACCCACTCAAATCTACATCATCTTGTGGTCCTCTTTGCTCAGACACTCAGTCATGTCTTGGCGATCCCACAGACCATAGCCCGCCACGCCCCTCTGTCCCTGGGATTCTCCCAACAAAAATACTGAGGTGGGTTGTCATTTCCTTCTCCATGGAATCTTTCCAGCCCAGGAATTGAACTTGCATCTCCTGCACTGGCAGGTGGATTCTTTTCCACTGTGCCCCCTGGGAAGCTCTACATCATCTAAGAGACCCCCAAAGGTCAAGACATGAATTTAACTAGATTCCAGAAAGACTATGTGTGGAACATAAACACTGAAAATCTTCCTGAAAGCAGCAGTTCTCAAATTGGACATATATCTCAGAGGGTTGTTAAAACACATACTGCAGTCCTCAACCCCAGTCTCTCTGATTCAGTGGGTCTGAGATGAGGCCCAAGAGTTCACATTTCTAACAAATTCTCCTGATGCTGATGTTGCTGGTCCAGAGACCACACCTGGAGAACCACTGCTCTAGATAAATATACCTTTATCTTAGGCAAAGCATTTCCACTAAAAAAAATAAAAATAAAAATTGCAAAGATATCAAGAAGTATATGATACAAGATAATAATTACTCAAGGAAGTAAATATAAGCAAATATCAAAAACAGAGCAGCAAGACTTCCAGTACTTGAATTAACACCCACAGACCACAAAACTAGGATGTTTACTTCATGTCTATGGTTTAAAAAATAAAAGTCGAACTTAAAACAACTTTAGGAAGTAGGAAATTGTTAACAGCGATAGCACAGGTTTGAAAAACTGCAAATTGATATTCTGGAAATGAAAAAGAAAGTAAATAAATGAGATTAACAACAGATTAGATGAAGCTGAAGGGAGAATTAGTGAACTGGCAGATAGGTCAGAGGGAAGGATCTAAGTCAGAAATCAGGAAATTATAGTTCACAGGTAAATTCTGGTCTACCACTTGGTTTTGTAAGCAAAGTTGTACTGGAACACAATCCTGGTCATTTATTTATGTATGGTCTGTCTGCCAAGGCCTGAACTCGGGTTATGAGAAACTGAGGTATTTAGGAGGCAAAATTTAAGGAGAAATTTACTCTCTGGAAAATGCTAGTTTTGCACTTGCCCAACTCTGAAAGTAAGCACTTTCTTAAATTTAATCCCTTGGCCCTCTCTTAGACTTGGGAGGAGGCATGAGAGGATCATATGAGTAGTCAATATATGCAGCTATTCATTTTTACTGTAATAACTATAATTTGTACAATTTTCTGAGTTTATTTCAATTTTATAAACAAATGTTCCTCTAAATCAGGTTAAAGAAGAAATAACAATAAAAATTAGAAACATTTTAAACTCAAAAATAATGAACATACTATCTATCAAAGTAAGTGGGATGAAGTTAAGACAACAGTGCAACTGTTGGCAAAGCAGGTAAGACAGATACAAGTGATCTGGGCATCTGTGTTAAAAAGCAGTACATCCAATGAGACAGCTTCTATTCCTTCTACTTCTACTCCTGAATATATTTCTACTCCTGAATATAAGCCTTCAGGATCCTGTGTCCATGTGCCCAAAGTTACATGAACAGGAATGTCTACAGCAGAATATTATACTGTATAGCTATACAATGATTGCATTATAGCAACAAGCAAAAACACAAGTGAATCTTGCAAACGTAATATTCAAAAGAAGCAAAGGGAGAATAATATACACCATGTATGTGCTAAGTCGCTTCAGTTGTGTCCAACTATTTACAACCCCATGGACTGTATCTTGCCAAGCTTCTTTGTTCATGGGACTCTCCAGGCAAGAATACTGGAGGGGGTTGCCATGCCCTTTTCCAGGGGATCTTATCCACCCAGGGATCAAATCCGCATCTCTCACACCTCCAGCATTGGTAAGCAGGTTCTTTAGCACTAGAGCCACTTGGGAAGCCCAATAAATACTGTATCATTCCACTCATATAAATGTTCAAAAAAGGCCAAACTAAGTCAAAGTTAAGAATTGCCTCAAGGTAAGGGAATGGTAACCCACTCCGGTATTCTTGCCAGAAGAATCCCACGGACAGAGAAGCCTGGTGGGCTTCAGTCCATGGGGTCACAAAGAATCAGACCTAACTGAAGCAACTTAGCACACATGCACAGACTAGAGCCCGCCAGGCTCCTCTGTCCATGGAATTCTCTAGACAAGAATACTGGAGTGGGTTACTATTCCCTTCTCCAAAGGATCTTCGCAAACAAGAGATAGAACCTGGGTCTCCCACACTGAAGGCAGATTCTTTACTGTCTGAGCCATCAGGGAAGCCCTTGATTGTCCACTTTATCTCAACAATAACTTTATAGGTTTTTCTTTCCTCTTAAGCAGAATCTACACAAGGTCTGCTACTGCAAAGTTACTTCAGTCGTGTCCAACTCTGTGCGACCCCATAGACGGCAGCCCACCAGGTTCCCCTGTTCCTGGGATTCTCCAGGCAAGAACACTGGAGTGGGTTGCCATGCATGAAAGTGAAAGCGAAAGTGAAGTTGCTCAGTCATGTCCAACCCTCAGCGACCCCATCGACTGCAGCCTTCCAGGCTTCTCCATCCATGGGATTTTCTAGGCAAGAGTACTGGAGTGGGGTGCCATTGCCTTCTCTGACACAAAGTCTACACACTTTGTTTATTAAGTCTTCTCTACTTTTTAATAAACCTCTCCCATTTTTTAATGCCATTGATCTATTGTAGAAAATAGATCATTAACAGTGTAGATCATCCCACATTCTGGAGTTGGCTGCTTATTTGAAATAGGAGATAATTTATTTTCTTTATCTGCCTTTTAATTCCATTTTGGAAGTACACAAACTTACCTTACTACCTTGATACCATGTATAGAAACCACAGCAGCAGAGTAATCTACTGGGTTACACAGGTAAGTTCATTTCACACCCTAAGAGAAATAAAGATCACTTTGAAAAACGTTCGTTCAGTTGACAATGGTCAGTTCTGAACCACCTAACTGATGCACTTATACTTCCTTGCTACAATCTGAATCTAGTTACAGAAAAGACTTCAGAATGGATGGACTTCTGTACTCACTATGTTTAGGATAATGAACTCTTTTCCAATTAAGTGCTCTTTCTAAGCTCTAAATCAGTCTCCCCTGTGCATTCAGGAAAGGCCCTTATTGCACAGAATAGAGTTTCTCATTTGTGGACCACATACTGTGTCTTCATTACATTCACAGGATGCCAATTCTAGATAAACTTAGAAATGGGACTATCAAAGGCTTTTAAATAATAAGATTAATAACCAGCTTTCAAATTAACAATACTAAAATTATTTAGTGTCAGTGAGATGGATGATATTATTTAAACTTTTTACTAACAATTTATATTCAACTTAAGAATGAGTATTTGGGGATGTAAATCAGGTTGTGTGTCCAGTTGATTACTTCATTTATTCTTTATTTATACCAAATCAGAAATTCTTAACTTGTATTAAGACTTAACAAACACATGTCAGCAAAAATGAGCTTGAATGTTTTGTGTTTTTGCCTTATAGTTCTAGGTATTTGGATGAAACATGAAATATGTGCAAATTATTAGGAGATTTCATATTACATATCATGTCTTGTATGCTGCTGCTGCTAAGCTGCTAAGTCACTTCAGTCGTGTCCGACTCTGTGCGACCCCATAGACGGAAGCTCACCAGGCTCCCCCGTCCCTGGGATTCTCCAGGCAAGAACACTGGAGTGGGTTGCCATTTCCTTCTTCAATGCATAAAAGTGAAAAGTGAAAGTGAAGTCGCTCAGTCGTGTCCGACTCTTAGCGACCCCATGGACTGCGGCCCACCAGGGTCCTCTGTCCACAGGATTTTCCAGGCTGGGGTGGGGTGCATGCTAAATTAATTACTATATCACTTTCAAAACTATGTGAATGATTGGGCAGGGGCAGTCTGGTAAGGGAGAAGGCAATGGCACCCCACTCCAGTACTCTTGCCTGGAAAATCCCATGGATGGAGGAGCCTGGTAGGCTGCAGTCCATGGGGTCGCACAGAGTCGGACACGACTGAAGCGACTTAGCAGCAGCAGCAGCAGCAGTTATGTCATAGACTCTGTGATTTTACTTTGAATTTCCCTAACAACTAATGTGGAGAAGGCAATGGAATCCCACTCCAGTACTCTTGCCTGGAGAGTCCCACGGATGGAGGAGCCTGGTAGGCTGCAGTCCATGGGGTCGCTAGGAGTTGAACACGACTGAGCGACTTCACTTTCACTTTTCACTTTCATGCATTGGAGGAGGAAATGGCAACCCACTCCAGTGTTCTTGCCTGGAGAATCCCAGGGATGGCGGGGCCTGGTGGGCTGCCGTCTATGGGGTCGCACAGAGTCAGACACGACTGAAGCAACTTAGCAGCAGTAGCAGCAGTCTGGTAAATGTATTTTGAATTCGTTTTCTGTATTTATGAAAAATATTTCTTCATGTTCTGTTGCAGCATTTAAATTTGTTTTTTAAAATATATATTCCAGTGTGTCATTCATTCTCTTTTCTGACAAGTGAAGAAGAAATTTGAAGGCTAAAAAAGAAAAACATTTTTGGCAACTGAGGTGTACGTACCAATTTAGACTTCTTAAGAAGTCTGTTGTCTTATCATCAATATTAACATCAGGTTGTCACTAAAGTAATATATTCAGACTATTCAAGTTACTAAGTATATTTTTGAGATATGTCACAAAGAAAAAAGTCCCTGAAATCAGATAAATAGACCTTAATCTTTTATTGATGCTGTGGATCCTTAAAGGAATCTTATCCTTCACTTGAAAAGCTCCCAGGAGCAAACTTCCCCCTCACAACTAGCATGCTTTAGAGGGGAAAAGTGACTCTTGCTTCCCCTTCCAATCTGTGTCTTTGAATAGCAAGCTGAAAGTCAGACATTCAATTGCCACCTTTACCATGTTTTCTCTTTACTTGAGTGTTAAACCCAGACTGGACATATTGCCAGCTATTGGCGGCACACTAGATACTTAACTGTTTGATTATTTTTTTGCATATCAAAACCCTACTTGTGACAAATATAGTGATTACTGCTGTTATTAATACCAAAACTGTTATCCAATCATAGTTTAAACAATTATTCTGCATTTCCCCATATACTAACTAAAAACGGGTTTACATTAGCATTTTAAGCAAAATATTGGCCATTAGCACAGATAACCACTCTTCCACAATGTATATCATGGCCACCTATCTGATTTTGCTTCCCTCCATTGTCCCCTGTACACACGATGTCCCAGCCAGACAAATCTTTCTTTCACAGGGAATAGCCCAGCTTTTGCTTGCCACAGGACCTTTGCAAGAGCTTGTCCCTTGATCTCCATGGACAGAAGATACTAATATTTCATATGGCTGCTTCCTTTTATCATCTTGATCTCAGTTAAAGTCTATCCTAACTTTTCAATCTAATACCACATTCCCAGTCACCTTGCATCATATCCAGAAGGAATATGAAAAAAACTGTTTCATGATCTCTAAAGCATGAGCACTGGTCAGAAGGGATGCAGGCTGCACACAGCAAGCCAAGCTAGACTGGTGCATAGTTGCTGAATATACTCCCTGACAACGTGAAGTTCCATGTTCTCTTCAGAGCACTTGCCACTATCTGAAATCAATCCTGACTCTGCAGCTATTTGGCTCCTCTCAATAAGAATATAAGCTCTAGGAGAGCAGGGCTTTCTTCACCATTGTATTCCTAGTCCGTAAAAATCTGTCACATGTCACCTATGAAATAACAGGTGTTTAGTATCAACCTTGATAAGTGAGTGATTTTGCTCTGCAGAGTACCACTTTGAATGATATCGCTATAGTTGCCACTTCTTATGTGCCACTAGCAATAGAGGTAGATTATCACAGAGGAAATCTTTGTTTTCATTCTAGGAAAAAAATTAGTTTGCCAAGTATATTATTGAACTTTTCTTAAAATGGATGATACAAAAGCATCAGTGGCTCCCTGCCATTATTTGAGTCCACCTAGCAGACTCAGTACTTCCTGAGCAATCCATAGACACTGCCCAGTCCCACCAAAGATTCACCAGGGGCCACAGATCACACATTAATAAACACTTTTGGGGAGCAAAGTTTGTCTTCAAGTCAATAAATGTCCAAATTTCCACTAGTGCCAAATTAGGCAATTTCCAACTAAATTTCATGCCATGTGTCTTGTGTGAAAGATGAGTAAAACCTAAAGAAAATAGATTAAGTTTTAAAGTGGTATAGAAAAGGATACATATAATTAGAAGGTTCAGTAAAATTTCCACATTTTAATAATGATTATGAGAGTTTAGATGTAAACTACATATAAGGATAGTTGTCACAGAATTTACTAGATGCTTATAAAGCACCAAACACTCTCTTGAATTTTCTTCATCTGTGAAATAAGGATAACAGAACCTACTCTAGGGGTTGTTGTGAGGAATGATAAAATGCACAGGGAGAATTTACCATATTGCCTGACAAGGCAGTAGATGCTCAATAAATATTGCTATGAATAATGATTTCAGCCATTTTAAAAGACAGATATGAAGTACAAATCCTAATAGCTCTAGGAATTTGTGATCTTATTATTTCAGGAATGCCCTAACTCTGTCACAGTCAAAAACTGGGTAAAGAGTATCATCTGAAGAAAATGTACAACCTAAAACTTGAGAATTATATTTTATTTGGCAGACAAAACTGAGGATTTAAGTCTGGGACACAACATCCTAGATAGCTCTGAGAAACCGCTCCTAAGAGGTAAGGGAAGAGTTTTTGAAATATAGGAGTTTTTGAAACAAAGACCAATCAACCAAAAGATTACTGTTAATTAAAGAAAATCAGATATCTCATGCTAAGGAATTTAGCACTTTTCTACATATGGGAAGATGCAAGAGTCTGCCTCACTGAAACCATTCATTTGATCTGCATCCCACTCTCTGGGGCCAGGGTCCTCTGCTTTTCCATCCTGAGTTCCCTTGCAGTGGTGAAGAATCTGCCTGCAGTTCAGGAGATGGAGATTCAGTCCTTAGGTCAGGAAGATCCCCTGGAGGAGGAAACAGCACTCCACTACAATTTTCTCCTGTATAATTCCATGGACAGAGGAGCCTGGAGAGCTGCAGTCCATGGGGTCGCGAAGAGTCGGACACGACTGTGCACACACCCAAGGCACACTGTCAGGGAGAGGGGGCTGTGTGCAGTGGCCGAGGGACAGATGGCAGGAAGCCTATTTCCATCCTGAGTCCCCTCAGGGCTCACCATCCAGGCGCTGATAATGTGATGGCTTGACAATGGCAACATCCTTTGTGTACTGATGCAGCAGCAACATTTTCCATTGATGAGAAGTTGGTCCAGAGCTGTGTAAGAAAGCAGAAGCCCCCACCACCCTTCAGTCTCCCCTAAATGCACTGCTTCAGGAGGGGGAATCAGTTAAAACGCTTATAGTGACTGTGAAAACTCTTCTCCCAAGCTCACATTCCAAAACTCCAGCAAATAAGAAACATATTCTTCATACTATATTATAAACATATATAAATATATTAATATATATGAATATATAAAATATAGTCACATTATGTTATAGACATTTCATATTATTAACATATATGACATGTATATAATTATAGAATTATGCATTCTGATGGGGATTCATAGTGCATCATCCTGCTTTACAGATGAGGGCCCTGCATCTCAGAGGTCAATCTATTGCCCAAGAGTTCTGCAACTACTTTCATTTAATGCATAATGTCTACTGAGTGTTTACTCTGCACAAGGTAACCTGCCTGCTATTACAGGGAATAAAACATAAATAAGGCATAAGTTCTGCCTCCAAGCAGTTCACAGTAATGGAAGAGGAGAAAGCACAACTATCAAAATATGACAATAGAATACACAATACAGACTCTGATGGATCAAAAAAGAAATTGCTTCAGCCTGGATGCTGAAGCATCCAGGATTTATTTTTTTTTTAAATAAGCCTGTAAGTGAGCCTTGACTGCTGACTCGGCTTCATGGTGGAAGCATCAGTAGAAGCAAGAGTAGCAGGAGAAAACCAAGGGTAAATTCAGGAGCCACAGAGCCATCCAACTTGACTGGTGCTTTCGGTAGAGGAACAGTAAAAACTGGTTACAAATCTGTAAATAAAGCTTTCAATTGTGCCGTGGCCAGCCTTAAACATCCAAGTAGACGAGTTTAAACTTAATTCAGAAAGCTGAGAAGACACCACAGGCTCTTCTCCAGGAGAATGGCTTTGTATAAACTGTGGTTTAGGAAGACAGGCCTGTGAGTGTGATGAGAAATGATTTATATCATGGAGGAAGTAGAAATGGGGAGATGAGTTTATCTTGCTGTAATGTAGGTCAGAAATATATCCTCTATCAAGCAGACAGCAGCAAGAGCTGATTGTGTTTGGCAGCACACTGAATCTAGGGTGAAGAGTCAAGATAAAAGAGCAGGGGCGAGCTGCTCACAGGCCAGAGAAGACCAATAGCAGAGGAAAGGCCATCTAGGGAGAAAAGATGAACAGCTAGGTTTTGGGCCTTCAGGCTGATGTCCTAACAAAGCACTCCATTCATTTAGGGAAGATAAATGAACAGTGAGAGTTGGCAGAAGCAGACCCAGGACTTGCAGAAGAGACTGAGGTGAGAAAGCTAGACGTGGAGCCCTCCACAAGGAGGAGGTGATCAGGTTTTGGAGTAAATAATGTCTTCAGAGGGACAGCTAAAGAGAGAGGAGGTGGCAGTAGATGAAGGCTTGGGATTGTTTTCTTTAATCTCTTTTAACAGGAGAAAGAAGAGTTGTCAGAGGAGCCTGTGAAAAGAGTTTGAAGAAGTGGAAAAGGGCTGATCACCCTTCCTTGCTCTCACAAGCAGTGATTTCTGGGGTGGAAGGAGAGCTAGACAAATGTATGCATGCATGCATGTATTTATGCGTGTGTGTGTGTGTGTGTGTGTGTGTGTGTGTGTGTGTAGGGTTGGCCAAAAGGATCATTTGGGTTTTTCCATAACATCCTACAGAAAAATATGAATGAACTTTTTGGCCAAGTACACGCACATGCACGCACACACGTGCACGCGCGCACACACACACACACAGAGTACATCCTCTACATACAAACAAGTTCTATTCTGAAAGCACATTCATAAGTCTAATTTGTTCATTAAGTCGAACAAAGTTAGCCTAGATAGTCAAGTAATACAGTCGGCTATATAGTACTGTACTGTCACGGGTTTATAATCATCTTCACACAAATAATACACAAAAAATAAGGAAAACTTTTGAAATCTTAGACTGCCTTGAAAAGCCTTGAAGTCTGGCATGCTGCAGTCCATGGGGTCACAAACAGTCAGACACAACTTAGCAACTGAACAGCATTAGTAACCTCCACTTCTGCATCTTTGAAAGCTTGTGTAAGTTAGTGTTAGTAGCTCAGTCCTGTATATTAGTAGCTCAGTCGTGTCCAACTCTTTGCAACCTCATGGACTGTAGCCTGCCAGGCTCCTCTGTTAATGACATTCTCCAGGCAAGAATACTGGAATGGGTTGCTATTTTCTTCTCCATTTGAAAGTTTACAACTTGAAGACTCATATGTAGGGAACTTACATTAAAAAAAAAATATATATATATATATACACACACACACACACACACATGTGTGTGTGTGTATAAAACATATATGCAATAAATCTCCCCATGCAAGTCAAAAGAGCAGAAGTCCATTATTCCTTCAAGAAAAATGCATCTCTTATCACTATTTAAAATTCTGTAGATAGTATACTCACACACCTGTGCTGTTTTTACATTTCCTTTTTTTCCACACTACCTAAAACCACGTATTTCCTGAAGGGAAAAAAATTTAGTATAAAGAAGGAGATGTAAACCTAAGAAGGATAATCTACAATAGCAACATAGTTTAAAATACAGAAAGAAAATGTAGACTATGAACAGTGTTTCATTTTTGTTTGTTTTTGTTGGTTTGCTTTTTAGGAGAGGAGGCAGTATGTCTTTCCTTTTTCCTCAGACAGAGATGAAAAATATGTCAGTTCTGATGAACATCTACTAAGAGCTTATGACTATGTTCCATACTCTGCATGCTGGAATTAGAGATCAAGATGGAAAAGATGTGCTACAAGAAAAGCAGACTTTCCCAGAAAGGACAACCTAGCTGATGAAGCAAGTGAAAATAATCACTTTATGAAATTCTGCTGTGACTGAGCCCTGCACCCAGCACTGAGGGAGCAGAAGACATAGGTCCTATGGGAGAAACGTCTGGATATTTGCTTGTAACTGGGAAGCCTGGAGTGCTTCAGTCCATGGGGTCGCAAAGAGTTGGACATGACTGAGCCACTGAACTGAACTGGGAGCAAAAACTGAGATTTTGCCAGATAGTTGAGTTATGAAAGGGAAATTCAGGCTGAGAGACTGTAAGCAAAGTCACAGAGAAGTGAAACAGCAGTTTGAGACACTGATGAAGGTCAAGTGGATGAGTTTGGGTCCCAGGACCCCATGTTCTCAGTGGAGGGAGGTTGGGACACTAATGAAGGTCAAGTGGGCTGGTTGGGGTCCTGAGACCCCCATCTTCTCAGTGGAGGGAGGTCTATGTTGGAGAGGGCCAGGGGAGTGGGTTAGAAGGTGAGACACCAGGGACTGAACCTTGAAGCCGGTTCATAAGAAATATACACGGGGTGTGGTCTGCAGCTGTGAGTTCAGGCTCATGAATTTACAGAGAGCTGGGAAGCATAGGTTCATACCATTTCTGTCCTTTATCGAGCCCATCTTTGCATGAAACGTTCCCTTGGTATCTCTAATTTTCTTGAAGACATCTCTAGTCTTTCCCATTCTGTTATTTTCCTCTATTTCTTTGCATTGATCACTGAAGAAGGCTTTCTTATCTCTTCTTGCTGTTCTTTGGAACTCTGCATTCAGATGCTTATATCTTTCTTTTTTCTCCTTTGCTTTCCACTTCTCTTCTTTTCATAGCTATTTATAAGGCCTCCCCAGACAGCCACTTTGCTTTTTCGCATTTATTTTCCATGGGGATGGTCTTGATCCCTGTCTCCTGTACAATGTCACGAACCTCAGTCCATAGTTCATCAGGAATACTATCTATCAGATCTAGGCCCTTAAATCTATTTCTCACTTCCACTGTATAATCATAAGGGATTTGATTTAGGTCATACCTAATGGTCTAGTGGTTTTCCCTACTTTCTTCAGTTTAAGTCTGAATTTGGCAATAAGGAGTTCATAATCTGAGCCACAGTCAGCTCCCGATCTAAGTTTTTGCTGACTGTATAGAGCTTCTCCATCTTTGGCTGCAAAGAGTATAATCAATCTGATTTCGGTGTTGACCATCTGGTGATGTCCATGTATAGAATCTTCTCTTGTGTTGTTAGAAGAGGGTGTTTGCTATGACCAGTGTGTTCTCTTGGCAAAACTCTATTAGCCTTTGCCCTGCTTCATTCCATACTCCAAGGCCAAATTTGCCTGTTACTCCAGGTGTTTATTGACTTCCTACTTTTGTATTCCAGTCCCCTATAATGAAAAGGACATCGTTTTTGGGTGTTAGTTCTAAAAGGTCTTGTAGGTCTTCATAGAACCGTTCAACTTCAGCTTCTTCAGCATTACTGGTTGGGGGGCATAGACTTGGATTACTGTGATATTGAACGGTTTGCCTTGGAAATGAACAGAGATCATTTTGTCGTTTTTGAGATTGCATCCAAGTACTGCATTTTGGACTCTTTTGTTGACCATTATGGCTACTCCGTTTCTTCTAAGGGATTCCTGCCCGCAGTATTCGATATAATGGCCATCTGAGTTAAATTCGCCCATTCCAGTCCATTTTAGTTCGCTGATTTCCTAGAATGTAGACGTTCACTCTTGCCATCTCTTGTTTCACCACTTCCAATTTGCCTTGATTCATGGACCTAACATTTCAGGTTCCTATGCAATATTGCTCTTTACAGCATCAGACCTTGCTTCTATCACCAGTCACATTCACAACTGGGTATTGGTTTTGTTTTGGCTCTATCCCTTCATTCTTTCTGGAGTTATTTCTCCACTGATCTCCAGTAGCATATTGGGCCCCTACTGACCTGGGGAGTTTCTCTTTCAGTATCCTATCATTTTGCCTTTTCATACTGTTCATGGGGTTCTCAGAGCAAGAACACTGAAGTGGTTTGCCATTCCCATCTCCAGTGGACCACATTCTTTCAGACTTTTCCACCATGACCGGCCTGTCTTGGGTAGCCCCACAGAGCATGGCTTAGTTTCACTGAGTTAGACAAGGCTGTGGTCCTAGTATGATTAGATTGACTAATTTTCTGTGATTATGGTTTCAGTGTGTCTGCCCTCTGATGCTCTCTGGCAACACCTACCATCTTACTTAGGTTTCTCTTACCTTGGACTTGGGGTATCTCTTCACGGCTGCTCCAGCAAAGTGCAGCTGCTGCTCCTTACCTTGGATGAGGGGTACCTCCTCACCAATGTCCCTCCTGACCTTGAGCATGGAGTAGCTCCTCTCAGCCCTCCTGCGCCCATGCAGCCATCACTCCATGGACATGGGGTTGCTCCTCTCAGCCGCCACCCCTGGCCTGAGACGTGAGGTAGCTCCTCTTGGTAGCTCTTGCACTGTCGCAGCCTGGCACTCTCGGCTGCCCCTGACCTCAGATACGGGGGTAGCTCCTCTCGGCTGCCACCCCTGATCTCGGACATGGGGTAACTCCTCTAGGCCATGCTTCTGCGAGCTCTGTCGCAGCCAGCGCGCTTCTGCAATGCAGAAGATATTAAGAAAAGGTGGCAAGAATACAGAGAAGAACTGTGTATACAAAGAAGAACTGTATACAAAAAAGATCTTCACATCCCAGATAATCATGATGGTGTGATCACTGACCTAGAGCCAGACATCCTGGAATGTGAAGTCAAGTGGGACTTAGAAAGCATCACTAGGAACAAAGCTAGTGGAGGTGATGGAATTCCAGTGGAGCTATTCCAAATCCTGAAAGATGATGCTGTGAAAGTGCTGCACTCAATATGCCAGCAAATTTGGAAAACTCAGCAGTGGCCACAAGATTGGAAAAGGTCAGTTTTCATCCCAATCCCAAAGAAAGGCAATGCCAAAGAATGCTCAACCTACTGCACAATTGCACTCATCTCACACACTAGTAAAGTAATGCTCAAAATTCTCCAAGCCAGGATTCAGCAATATGTGAACTGTGAACTTCCAGATGTTCCAGCTGGTTTTAGAAAAGGCAGAGGAACCAGAGATCAAATTGCCAACATCTACTGGATCATGGAAAAAGCAAGAGAGTCCCAGAAAAACATCTATCTCTGCTTTATAGACTATGCCAAAGCCGTTGACTGTGTGGATCACAATAAACTGTGGAAAATTCTGAAAGAGATGGGAATACCAGACCACCTGACCTGCCTCTTGAGATGACATCACCCTTATGGCAGAAAGTGAAGAGGAACTAAAAAGCCTCTTGATGAAAGTGAAAAAGGAGAGTGAAAAATTTGGCTTAAAGATCAACATTCAGAAAACGAAGATCATGACATCTGATCCCATCAGATCAGAGATCAGATCAGATCAGTCGCTCAGTTGTGTCCGACTCTTTGCGACCCCATGAACCGCAGCACGCCAGGCCTCCCTGTCCACCACCAGCTCCTGGAGGTCACCCAGACCCATACCCATCGAGTCAGTGATGCCATCCAGCCATCTCATCCTCTGTCGTCCCCTTCTCCTCCTGCCCTCAATCCCTCCCAGCATCAGAGTCTTCTCCAATGAGTCAACTCTTCGCATGAGGTGGCCAAAATACTGGAGTTTCAGCTTTAGCATCATTCCTTCTAAAGAAATTCCAGGATTGATCTCCTTCAGAATGGACTGGTTGGATCTTCTTGCAGTCCAAGGGACTCCCATCACTTCATGGCAAATAGATGGGGAAACAGTGTCAGACTTTATTTTGGTGGGCTCAAAAATCACTGCAGATGGTGATTATAGCCATGAAATTAAAAGACCCTTACTCCTTGGAAGGAAAGTTATGACCAACCTAGATAGCATATTCAAAAGCAGAGACATTACTTTGCCAACAAAGGTCTGTCTAGTCAAGGCTATGGTTTTTCCTGTGGTCATGTATGGATGTGAGAGTTGGACTGTGAAGAAAGCCGAGTGCCAAAGAATTGATGCTTTTGAACTGGGGTGTTGGATAAGACTCCTGACAGTCCCTTGGACTGCAAGGAGATCCAACCAGTCCATTCTGAAGGAGATCATCCCTGGGATTTCTTCGGAAGGAATGATGCTAAAGCTGAAACTCCAGTGCTTTGGCTTCCTCATGCGAAGAGTTGACTCATTGGAGAAGACTCTGATGCTGGGAGGGATTGGGGGCAGGAGGAGAAGGGGATGACAGAGGATGAGATGGCTGGATGTCATCAGCGACTCGATGGACGTGAGTTTTAGTGAACTCTGGGAGTTGGTGATGGACAGGGAGGCCTGGCGTGCTGCAATTTATGGGGCTGCAAAGAGTTGGACACCCCTGAGCAACTGAACTGAACTGAACTGAACTGGGAAGCATAGTCATGTGAATGTCTCTCAATGGTAGCTGCTAACAAAGAATTAAAATTTGTCTCTTGCCTACTGCCGTGTTTCTCCCTATAGACATATTAAGCAGCATCCTCTGAGCTGGCATTTCAGGAGAGGCCAAACTCTTGTGCTGCTCCGTGACAATACAGAACATAGAGATAGTGTGACCAGGCACCAGACTTGTGAATCCTCAGAACAACGGACTTGGAGAAAGCTGCCATCCTCAGGCCCTTATTAGAATCAAATAACCACTAAGACCTTAAAAATAATGAAACTAGGGGACTTTGAGTAATATTTCTCACTGGAGTAAAATTTACTTTTATACAACAAAGTTACTTTATGAAAGTCATCCAAAAGCACAGACCTATGGGAGCTCAAAGGAACAGTCACTAACCTTGAATCCCAAAATTCAAGAACCAGCTAAGGCACACAAACACACACATACACACACACAAGATATGTGTGCAAGGGCATATACCCACATATTCATCTTGATCCTTAGCTAAAGGTGCTTTTAATATATTTTTACCAACAGTTCAGTTCATTTGCTCAGTCATGTCTGATTCTTTGTGACTCCATGGACTGCAGCACACCAGGCTTTCCTGTCCATCACCAACTCCCAGAGCTTGCTCAAACTCATGTCTATTGAGTTGGTGATGCCATCCAACTATCTCATCCTCTGTTGTCCCCTTCCCCTCCTGCGTGCAATCTTTCCCAGCATCAGGGTCTTTACATAAACCAATTCTTCTCATCAGATGGCCAAAGTATTGGAGCTCCAGCTTCAGCATCAGTCCTTCAAATGAATATTCAGGACTGATTTCCCTTAGGATTGACTAGTTGGATCTCCTTGAAGGCCAAGGGACTCTCAACAGTCTTCTCCAACACCACGGTTCAAAAGTATCAATTCTTTGGCACGCAGCTTTATTTATAGTCCAACTCTCAATCCATACATGACTACTGGAAAAAACCATAGCTTTGACAGACCTTTGTTGGCAAAAGGTCTCTGTCTTTTAATACACTGTCTAGGTTTATCATAGCTTTTCTTCCGAGGAGCAAGGGTCTTTTAATTTCATGGCCGCAGCCACCATCTGAAGTGATTTTGGAGTCCAAGAAAATAAAGTCTGTCACTGTTTCCATTGTTTTCCCATCTATTTGCCATGAAGTGATGGGAATGAATGCCATGATCTTAGTGTTTTGAATGTTGAATTTTAAGCCATTCTTTTCACTCTCCTCCTCAACTTTTATGCAAAAATAAGGACAGTAAAATGAACATTCTTTTACCTACTATCAGTTTCAATAATTATAACCTCATGGCTAGTTTAAGCTGATGAACTTTTAATTAATTTCTTTTACATTATAAGAAGACTCTATAGGGACTTAAACAGCTGTAAAATAAAGGGGTAAAAGTGTTGAAGAGAACGGAAGCTATTTTATGCCTTCCAATGGTACATATCAGCTTCCCTGTGCTATAAAATAAAAAACAAAAAGTTGCAAAAGCTATTTCAAATGTACGCAGAATGAACCATAAAAAGAAACAGAACAATTGTATTCCAGCCTCACAAAAGACCAATAAAAATATGAGAGTTTAAAAACTCCCAAGAGAGACATTGTATAAGCCTCAAATAATTTTTGGCTTCAGTATAATTTAACACTGGAATGGGATTCTATGGAAAGATATTAATTTCCGTCTGTGAAAATAACTTTCTAATGATCATCAGCATCCTTTTATCTTTGGGGTATGAAGCTGTCAAGTGAGGGTCTGTCTATATATTGTATATTATTCACTGTACATGCACTAGATAAAATCATACTCTATGGAACTCCAGTAGGTATCAGTTCAGTTCAGTCCTGTCACTCAGTCGTGTCCGACTCTTTGCGACCCCATGAATCACAGCACTCCAGGCCTCCCTGTCCGTCACCAACTCCCAGAGTTCACTCAGACTTGTGTCCATCGAGTCGGTGATGCCATCCAGCTATCTCATCCTGTTGTCCCCTTCTCTTCCTGCCCCCAATCCCTCCCAGCATCAGTCTTTTCCAATGACAACTCTTCACATGAGGTGGCCAAAGTACTGGAGTTTCAGCTTTAGTATCATTCTTTCCAAAGAAATCCCAGGGCTAATCTCTTTCAGAATGGACTGGTTGGATCTCCTTGCAGTCCAAAGGACTCTCAAGAGTCTTCTCCAACACCACAGTTCAAAAGGATCAATTCTTCGGCGCTCAGCCTTCTTCACAGTCCAACTCTCACATCCAAACATGCTGCTGCTGCCGCTGCTAAGCTACTTCAGTCATGTCCGACTCTGTGCGACCCCATAGACGGCAGCCTACCAGGCTCCGCAGTCCCCGGGATTCTCCAGGCAAGAACACTGGAGTGGATATCCAAACATGACCACAGGAAAAACCATAGCCTTGACTAGACGGACCTTTGTTGGCAAAGTAATGTCTCTGCTTTTGAATATGTTCTCTAGGTTCGTCATAATGTTCCTTCCAAGGAGTAAGAGTCTTTTGATTTCATGGCTGCAGTCACCATTTGCAGTGGTTTTGGAGCCCAGAAAAATAAAGTCTGACACTATTTCCACTGTTTTCCCATCTATTTCCCATAAAGTGATGAGACATGCCATTATCTTCATTTTCTGAATGTTGAGTTTTAAGACAACTTTGTCACTCTCCACCTTCACTTTCTTCAAGAGGCTTTTTAGTTCCTTTTCACTTTCTGCCATAAGGGTGGTGTCATCTGCATATCTGAGGTTATTGATATTTCTCCTGGCAATCTTGATTCCAGCTTGTGCTTCTTCCAGTCCAGCGTTCCTCATGATGTACACTGCATATAAGTTAAATAAACAGGGTGACAATATACAGCCTTGATGTACTCCTTTTCCTATTTGGAACCAATCTGTTGTTCCATGTCCAGTTCTAACTGTTGCTTCCTGACCTGCATACAGATTTCTTAAGAGGCAGGTCAGGTGGTCTGGTATTCCCATCTCTTTCAGAATTTTCCACAGTTTATTGTGATCCACACAGTCAAAGGCTTTGGCATAGCCAATAAAGCAGAAATAGATGTTTTTATGGAACTCTCTTGCTTTTTCCATGATCCAGCAGATGTTGGCAATTTGATCTCTGGTTCCTCTGCCTTTTCTAAAACCAACTGGAACATCTGGAAGTTCACGGTTCACGTATTGCTGAAGCTTGGCTTGGAGAATTTTGAGCATTACTTTACTAGCGTTTGAGATGACTGCAATTATGTGGTAGTTTGAGCATTCTTTGGCATTGCCTTTCTTTGGGATTGGGATGAAAACTGACCTTTTCCAGTCCTTTGGACACCGCTGAGTTTTCCAAATTTGCTGGCATATTGAGTGCAGCACTTTCACAGCATCATCTTTCAGGATTTGGGATAGCTCAACTGGAATTCCATCACCTGCACTAGCTTTGTTCATAGTGATGCTTTCTAAGGCCCACTTGACTTCACATTCCAAGATGTCTGGCTCTAGGTAAGTGATCACACCATCATGATTATCTGGGATGTGAAGATCTTTTTTGTACAGTTCTTCTGTGTATTCTTGCCACCTCTTCTTAATATCTTCTGCTTCTGTTAGGTCCATACCATTTCTGTCCTTTATCGAGCCCATCTTTGCATGAAATGTTCCCTTGGTATCTCTAATTTTCTTGAAGACATCTCTAGTCTTTCCCATTTTTTTGTTTTCTTCTATTTCTTTGCATTGATATCACTGAAGAAGGCTTTCTTATCTCTTCTTGCTATTCTTTGGAACTCTGCATTCAGATGCTTATATCTTTCCTTTTCTCCTTTGCTTTTCACTTCTCTTCTTTTCATAGCTATTTGTAAGGCCTCCTCAGACAGCCATTTTGCTTTTTTGCATTTATTTTCCATGGGGATGGTCTTGATCCCTGTCTCTTGTACAATGTCATGAACCTCAGTCCATAGTTCCTCAGGCACTCTATCAGATCTAGTTCCTTAAATCTATTTTCCCACTTCAACTGTATAATTATAAGGGATTTGATTTAGGTCATACCTGAACGATCTAGTGGTTTTCCCTACTTTCTTCAATTTAAGTCTGAATTTGGTAATAAGGAGTTCATGATCTGAGCCACAGTCAGTTCCCGGTCTTGTTTTTGTTGACTGTATAGAGCTTCTCCATCTTTGGCTGCAAAGAGTATAATCAATCTGATTTCATTGTTGACCATCTGGTGATGTCCATGTGTACTCTTCTCTTGTGTTGTTGGAAGATGGTGTTTGCTATGACCAGTGCATTTTCTTGGCAAAACTCTATTAGCCTTTGCCCTGCTTCATTCCATACTCCAAGGCCAAATTTGCCTGTTACTCCAGGTGTTTCTTGACTTCCTACTTTTGCATCCCAGTCCCCTATAATGAAAAGGACATCTTTTGGGGGTGTTAGTTCTAAAAGGTCTTGTAGGTCTTTATAGAACTGTTCATCTTTAGCTTCTTCAGCATTACTGGTTGGGGCATAGACTTGGATTACTGTAATATTGAACAGTTTGCCTTGGAAATGAACAGAGATGATTCTGTCGTTTTTGAGATTGCATCCAAGTACTGCATTTCACACTCTTTTGTTCACCATGATGGCTACTCCATTTCTTCTGAGGGATTCCTATTCGCAGTAGCAGTTATAATGTATATTAAATTCTAAATGATTTAATCAATTCTCAAATGCAGAAATGTGCTACCATTTGGTGTAATTGTAGTTAATTCACTAGTGGCTCAGATGGTGAAGAATTACGTGCAGTGCAGGAGACCTGGATCAGGAAGTCTCCCTGGAGAAAGGATTGGCAAAACCCACTCTGGTATTCTTGCCTGGAGAATCCCATGGACAGAGGAGCTTGCCTGGCTACATTTGCAAAGACTCAGACAGGACTGAGCAAGTAACACTTTCACTTTCTTTAGTTAATTCACTAAAGATTTTCATGTAACTTGATGGTGTGCTTTTATGGAAAAAAAAACAGTACTCAGTAATTTTGTCAATCTTTGTTAATGTAATCATCTTATAAAACATATAACTTAATCAGTTTTGGTTATTAAAACAACTCCAGGCCCCACTGATACCTCTTACTTTTGAACAAGCATATGCCAGAAGGTCTTCTATGGTTTTCCCACATAACTCCCCCTCAGATCCTTCCAGCTCAGGGAGAAGTACCTCAGTTGTAACTTGTTGACTGGCTCAGGAATCATCTGACTAGTGTCAATTTTCTCCCCTCTATGGAACTTTCTTTAATCTTCAGCCACTCTCAGATTAGCAAATACTACTGTACATAGATTCTCAGGGTATACAAATATACATCTTCTAAATCAACCCTTACCACTTCTAATTATTAGTCACTTAAAAATGTTTTTTCTTTCCATCTCTTTAGATATATTTTTAAAAAATTAACTCAACTATGGCTTATAAATGTTAATGTGGTTGTGACTCTGTGCCTGCATAAGGAATTTTTAAAAAAATATTATATATAGTAAAGAAAAAATACCACCCTCTGACATGTTAAGATTCCCGTGAAATCCCTTTAAAGTTACCATCACCTTCCTTACCATCCTTTGATAATTAATCTGCTTTTCCTCAAATGTCAGCATGTAAGAGAGAAAAGCTTGATCCAACTCTGTCTAGCTCTTAGTGACTAAGAGCTAGACACTACTCGGCCAGGAGTACACAGTGCTGAGCAAAACCAGCTGTGCCCAGATTTAATGCAGGCTGCAGGCTAGCAATGGCACCCCACTCCAGTACTTTTGCCTGGAAAATCCCATGGATGGAGGAGCCTGGTGGGCTATAGTCCATGGGGTCGCTAAGAGATGGACACGACTGAGCAACTTCACTTTCACTTTTCACTTTCATGCATTGGGGGGGGGAAATGGCAACCCACTCCAGTGTTCTTGCCTTGAGAATCCCAGGGATGGGGGAGCCTGATGGGCTGCCCGTTTATGGGGTCGCACAGAGTCAGACACGACTGAAGTGACTTAGCAGCAGCAGCAGCAGGCTAGCCAAGTACTCTCATTTTGGTCCTCATCTTTAAAGCAATGAGAATCCCCTGAAGGGTATTAATAGTGAATGTGTCTATGTGTGTGTGTCTATGAATGTAGTATGCACATGTATAGAAGTGGTGCATTCACATCTACATTTATATTACCAAAAGATCATACTGCTTTTGAGGTGGTTATATCTTTAAAATAATTTGTATTAATTTGTTTTTTTATTTTCTCACCAGCACTAGAAAATATGCTCTCTTTATTGTGAATATAAAGCTTTTATCTACATATGTGCAAAATTGGTTGATTTGAGATAGTGTAGAAATCTAAACAATGTTTCTAACATCATTTTCAAGACATTATGCCATCCAAGTACCAAATATTTTGTGAAAAGACTAGGAAAATCACCAGTCATATAAATGCACCTGCTATTTCTTAGATATTTGTATATTCTTCAAATTCAAGGGCTGTAATTCAAGAATGTGGTTTTGTGACACCATCATAGAAAAATACAAATAGTTATTATGTTTTTGAAAATTAAAGTTTAATAAATCAAAACAACTCTTGCTACCAAAAAATAAGCCTATTTTAAGACAAAGAGAAACAAAATTTATCATATGGATGCACTAAAACAAAAAATAACTACTCAATTTTTGTTAAGTAAATCATTTATGGAACCTATGAACACATACAATTATCTCCTCTATTAAAGCTGAAAAATTGTTGCCATAGAAACTTGGAAACTTGGCACTGTAAGTTCCTAGGGAAGAAGACTCTATTTTATTTTTCTTATTATTTCAGGGCCAAACAAAGGTTTAATTAATGTTTTTTGGTGTACTACATAAAGTACATTTTTATAGTGTCTTTCAAAAGTCTATTTTAGTTACAACCTCAGATTTAATTGTATTATGCTTCTTCCAAACTAAAGTTTTTCACTAACAATTACTTAAATCACTACTTAAAATAGATATTCTGAAATAAATGTGATGACTGTTCAGTCAAATATTTTTAAAATAATAGTATTCTTGTTTATCTTAAAACATAATTGCATTTATTCAAATACAGTGAAATGAGAACAAGTGGATATGTGTGTGTGTTCAGTCATGTCTGACCCTCTGTGACCCCATGGGCTATAGCCTGCCAGGGTCCCCTGTCCATGGAATTCTCCAGGCAAGAATACTGGAGCTGGGTGCCATTTCCTCTTCCAGGGATCTTCTTGAATCAGGGATTGAACCTGAGTCTTTGGCATTTCTAGGTGGATTCTTTACCACTGAGCCACAAGGGAAACCTAAATAAGCAGTCAGTTTTAATTAAATATCTTGACCTTATTCTGAGAAGGCAATGGCACCCCACTCCAGTACTCTTGCCTGGAAAAACCCATGGACAAAGGAGCCTGGTAGGCTACAGTTCATGGGGTTGCAAAGAGTCAGACAGAACTAAACGACTTCACTTTCACTTTTTGCTTTCATGCATTGGAGAAGGAAATGGCAACCCACTCCAGCGTTCTTGCCTGGAGAATCCCAGGGACGGAGGAGTCTGGTGGGCGGCCGTCTTTGGGGTCGCACAGAGTCAGACACGACTGAAGCAACTCAGCAGCAGCAGCAGCAGCATGACCTTATTACAGGGAAACCAGCATTTCAGTGTGCCCAGAACTGGGGAATCTGAGGGGCATGGGATGCTTAGTGCTAAAGCAAGGGCAGTCCTAAGACCAGTAAATAGGCACTCTGTTCAATAAACACTGCCATATAGAACAACTAAGTGCCAGCTGTCCTCAGTGTTTAAATACAACTGTGGTTTTTCCTGCTTGACCTGTTTATTTAATTGTGAGCTTCCACAGTCAGGGTGAAAAATTAACACCATATCATGGCCCGAGAGACCCCGGGACTTATCCTTTGAGACTGACATTTGCTCAAGCCTCAGTTGGTCCCAGGTTTTGACCTGATGGCCTGAGTTACTCATGTTTTCTTTTCTGCTATTCACTGAGAGTCTCTGAAACAATAGAAGTACTAGGAAAATGTATATACTCATCCCTTCCAATAGCTTTCTAACAGAATGCAGGAAAAACATCTACCACTTAACTGGTAGACAAATTTTCAATTCAGTTTTCTTTCATGGCAGAGGAGTGGTACTTGGCATGAAGATTTCTTATTTCAGAACACACTAAGAAGATGAGCCTTTCCTATCTTCTTGTCCCACTTGGAAATACTAACTAAATTGAAAGTGTTATTGATACACTTGGCTCTTAGAGTCCACAAAGATCACAGTGAAATTAAAAGCAGTAATAGAAATACACTGAAACAAGACAGGATAGAAAATACAATGAATGTATTTTCTAATCCATATAGTAAGAAAGAGAAACTAAAAATTCCCAGTTTGGGTAAACATAAGGTTTGAACTACAAATAAGCAAGGAAAACTATGCAGTAAGTGTGTGAAAGGTTGGCTATATTTGGTGATCTTAACAAAGTTTTTTCAAAGGTCAAGTTTATGGCTTTATAATTAAAAAGGGAGTGATAAAAAGCTGAGACAGTTCAGTTCAGTTCAGTTGCTCAGTCCTGTCCAACTCTTTGTGACCACATGGACTGCAGCACACCAGGCTTCCCTGTCCATCATCAATTCTTGGAGCTTACTCAAACTTACGTCCATCATGTCAGTAATGCCATCCAACCATCTCATCCTCTGTCGTCCCCCTCTCCTACCTTCAATCTTTCCCAGCATCAGGATCTTTCCAGTGAGTCAGCTCTTCACATCATGTGGCCAAAGTATTGGAGTTTCAGCTTCAACATCAGTCCTTCCAATGAATATTCAGGGAAGATTTACTTTAGGATTGACTGGTTGAATCTCCTTGCAGTCCAAGGTACTCTCAAGTGTCTTCCCCAACACTACAGTTCAAAAGCATCAATTCTTCTGTGCTCAGCTTTCTTTATAGTCCAATTCTCACATCCATACATGACTACTGGAAAAACCATAGCCTTGACTAGACAGACCTTTGTTGGCAAAGTAATGTTTCTGCTTTTTAATATGCTCTCTAGGTTTGTCATAGCTTTTCTTACAAGGAGCAAGCGTATTTTGATTTCGTGGCTGCAGTCACCATCTGCAGTGATTTGGGGGCCCCCAAAATAAATTCTATCACTTTTTCCATTGTTTCCAATCTATTTTCCATGAAGCGATGGGACTAGATACCATGATTTGAGTTTTCTAAATATTTGAGTTTTAAGCCAACTTTTTCACTCTCTTCTTTCACTTTCATCAAGAGGCTCTTTAGTTCTTTGCTTTCTGCCATAGGGGTCATGTCATCTGCACATCTGAGGTTACTGATATTTCTCCCAACAGTCTTGATACCATGCTTGTGCTTCATCCAGCCTGGCATTTTGCATGATGTATTCTGCATATAAGTTAAATAAGCAGGGTGACAATATAGAGCCTTGACGTACTACTTTCCCAATTTGAAACCAGTCTGTTGTTCCATGTCCAGTTCTAACTTTTGCTTCTTGACCTGCATACTGATTTCTCAGGAAGCAGGTAAGGTGGTCTGGTATTCCCATCTCTTGAAGAGTTTTCCACAGTTAGTTGTGATTCACATAGTCAAAGGCTTCGGCATGGTCAATAAAGCAGAGGTAGAAATTTTTCTGGAACTATCTTGCTTTTTTGATGATCCAGCATATGTTGACAATTTGATCTCTGGTTCCTCTGCCTTTTCTAAATCCAAGTTGAACATCTGAAATTTCACAGTTCACATACTGTTGAAGCCTGGCTTGGAGGATTTTGAGCATTACTTTGCTAGCATGTGAGATGAGTGCAATTGTGCAGTAGTGTGAACATTCTTTGGCATTGCTTTTCTTTGGGATTGGAATGAAAACTGACCTTTTCCAGTCCTGTGGCCACTGCTGAGTTTTCCAAATTTGCTGGCATAGTGACAACTCACAGTATCATCTTTTAGGATTTGAAATAGCTCAACTGGATTTCCATCACCTCCACCAGCTGTCCGGGTCCAGCCCCAGTGGATCCAGGGAAATTCGAAGGACAGACGGCTTCAGCGATCAGGAAACAGCTGCTAGATTAAAATTTTTTTTTCTTTTTTTTTTTCAGATTTTTTTTTTTTAATTTTACAATATTGTATTGGTTTTGCCATATATCAAAATGAATCTGCCACAGGTATACGTGTGTTCCCCATCCTGAACCCTCCTCCCTCCTCCTTCCCCATACCATCCCTCTCTGGATACTTGGGGCTGGTGCACTGGGACAACCTAGATTAAATATTAACTAGAGGCTTATAGAGGGGAAGGCAATGGCACCCCACCCCAGTACTTTTGCCTGGAAAATCCCATGGATGGAAGATCCTGGTAGGCTTCAGTCCATGGGGTCGCTAAGAGTCGGACACGACTGAGCGACTTCACTTTCACTTTTCACTTTCATGCATTGGAGAAGGAAATGGCAACCCACTCCGGTGTTCTTGCCTGGAGAATCCCAGGGACGGGGGAGCCTGGTGGGCTTCCGTCTCTGGGGTCGCACAGAGTCGGACACGACTGAAGCGACTTAGCAGAGGCTTATAGAGTGCTTAAGTGAGGATAGCTCAGTAGGAAAATTAAGTGGAGAAAAGAGGCTGAATAACTTGGTTTATGTGGAAAGCTAATAAAATTCCAGTATAAGGAATTTACATCACCTACGTAGGGGCCGCAGGTGTCCTCCCGTTCTTCCGAAGGAGAGGAAACACTAAGGCCTCCCTGGTCAGATCTTAGAAGTCCAGGCATAATTAGTAGGCTTGACGAGCCTCCACGTTCCAGATGGGGATTCAGCCAGAAGGTGAGAGAAAGAACGACATGGGAAGACCAGTCTTTCAAGGAACTGATCCCCTTTTTTATTTTTCCAGGGTCTGTTTTTATACACAGATGTTATACAAAAGTCACGCAGGGTCAGCAGTCCTGACTTTTATTAAAGTCATGTGCTTCATACAAATGTATACAAAGGTCTTAGGGGTATTACATCATCTTCTGGCCAGGGGGCCTGCTGACAATTTATGACCCTCTCCTTGTGACAGCGGTCAGTCAACCAGAACACTTATTTCTCCAGGGGTGATTATTCTTAAAACAGATGCCACCGTCCAAAGGTACCAGATAAAGTTACATTCCTATAGGGTGAGCGTGTAGTGGGTTTTAATTAAGGAAAAGAATTTGCTTAGCCTAAGGTCTAACGTGATTGATATCAAAGGGTAATACTTATTTCTTCTATATATTCATTAATGTGTATAAGGGCAAGGGATGTGGAGACTTAGCAGTAAACATTGGCTCAACAAATGAAAAACCCTTCACCAATACAATTTCTAATTAGCCCACTATACTTATGCTAATAGTTTTCTAACTTCTCTAAAGAACCTGTTTTTAGAAGGTTTAAAGCATCTCGTGCCTCTCACGGTTAGGAGGCTGTGAGCAATCACATGTGGCTGGACAAGCCTGTCAGGCAGGCTAGAGAACCTTCAGAGGAGTTTGTAGGTTGAAACAATCCTATCTCGCCCAGGAATTATTATTAACTGGAGCTCTAAGTTAACCCCTTCTCTGAAAGAGGTGGTGGGGGACAGCTCCCCGTAAAGTCAGAGGTGTGGGTGAGAGCACAAAGTAGTAAAGTAGGCAGACTCTGGTTTTGGGGGTAGATGCTCGAGAATTTCTGGGGGGACTTCTGAGGCTCAATCCCGCCTTTGCGTATGTCAAACCTCCTTCCTCATGACCTTTGCCACGGGTGGAGTTCCTCATACTAGCTCCCCGCAACTAGCTTTACTTGTAGTGATGCTTCCTAAGGCCCACTTGACTTTGCACTTCAGGATGTCTGGCTCTAGGTGAATGATCATGCCATCATGGTTATCTGGGTCATGAAGATCTTTTTTGTGTAGTTTTTCTGTGTATTCTTGCTACCTCTTCTTAATATCTTCTGCTTCTGTCAGGTCCATACAATTTCTGTCCTTTATTATGCCTATCTTTTCATAAAATATTCGCTTGGTATCTCTAATTTTTTTAAAGAGATCTCTAGTATTTCTCATTCTATTGTTTTCCTCTATTTCTTTGCACTGATCACTGAAAAAGGCTTTCTTATCTCTCCTTGCTATTCTTTGGAACTCTGCATTCAAATGGATGTATCTTTCCTTTTCTCCTTTGCCTTTAGCCTCTCTTCTTTTCTCGGCTATTTGTAAGTCCTCCTCAGAGAACCCTTTTGCCTTTTAGCATTTTTCCCCTCCTTGGGGATGGTCTTGATCACTGTCTCCTGTACAATGTCACAAACCTCTGTCCAGAGGCACTCTATTAGATCTAATCCCTTGAATCTAATTGTCACTTCCACTGTATAATCGTCAGATCAGATCAGATCAGATCAGTCGCTCAGTCGTGTCCGACTCTTTGCGACCCCATGAACCGCAGCACGCCAGGCCTCCCTGTCCATCACCAACTCCTGGAGGTCTCTCAGACTCGCATCCATCAAGTCAGTGATGCCATCCAGCCATCTCATCCTCTGTCGTCCCCTTCTCCTCCTGCCCTCAATCCCTCCCAGCATCAGAGTCTTCTCCAATGAGTCAACTCTTCGCATGAGGTGGCCAAAATACTGGAGTTTCAGCTTTAGCATCATTCCTTCCAAAGAAATTCCAGGATTGATCTCCTTCAGAATGGACTGGTTGGATCTTCTTGCAGTCCAAGGGACTCTCAAGAGTCTTCTCCAACACCACAGTTCAAAAGCATCAATTCTTCGGCGTTCAGCCTTCCTCACTGTCCAGCTCTCACATCCATACATGACCACAGGAAAGACCATAGCCTTGACTAGGCGAACCTTTGTTGGTAAAGTAATGTCTCTGCTTTTGAATATGCTGTCTAGGTTGCTCATAACTTTCCTTCCAAGGAGTAAGCGTCTTTTAATTTCATGGCTGCAGTCACCATCTGCAGTGATTTTGGAGCCCAGAAAAACAAAGTCTGACACTGTTTCCACTGTTTCCCCATCTATTTCCCATGCAGTGATGGGACCAGATGCCATGATCTTCGTTTTCTGAATGTTGAGCTTTAAGCCAACCCTTTCACTCTCCACTTTCACTTTCATCAAGAGGCTTTTTAGCCCCTCTTCACTTTCTGCCATAAGGGTGGTATCATCTGCATATCTGAGGTTATTGATATTTCTCCCGGCAATCTTGATTCCAACTTGTGTTTCTTCCAGTCCAGCATTTCTCATGATGTACTCTGCATATAAGTTAAATAAACATGGTGACAATATGCAGCCTTGACGTACTCCTTTTCCTATTTGGAACCAGTCTGCTGTTCCATGACCAGTTCTAACTGTTGCTTCCTGACCTGCATACAGATTTCTCAACAGGCAGATCAGGTGGTCTGGTATTCCCATCTCTTTAAGAATTTTCCATAGTTTATTGTGAACCACACAGTCAAAGGCTTTGGCATAGTCAATAAAGCAGAAATAGATGTTTTTCTGGAACTCTCTTGCTTTTTCCATGATCCAGCGGATGTTGGCAATTTGATCTCTGGTTCCTCTGCCTTTTCTAAAACCAGCTTGAACATCAGGAAGTTCACGGTTCACATATTGCTGAAGCCTGGCTTGGAGAATTTTGAGCATTACTTTACTAGCGTGTGAGATGAGTGCAATTGTTCGGTAGTTTGAGCATTCCTTGGCATTGCCTTTCTTTGGGATTGGGATGAAAACTGACCTTTTCCAGTCCTGTGGCCACTGCTGAGTTTTCCAAATTTGCTGGCATATTGAGTGCAGCACTTTCACAGCATCATCTTTCAGGACTTGGAATAGCTCCACTGGAATTCCATCACCTCCACTAGCTTTGTTCGTAGTGATTCTTTCTAAGGCCCATTTGACTTCACATTCCAGAATGTCTGGCTCTAGGTCAGTGATCACATCATCATGATTGTCTAGGTCTTGAAGCTCTTTTTTGTACAGTTCTTCTGTGTATTCTTGCCACCTCTTCTTAATATCTTCTGCTTCTGTTAGGTCCGCACCATCTCTGTCCTTTATCGTGCCCATCTTTGCATGAAATGTTCCTTTGGTATCTCTGATTTTCTTGAAGAGATCCCTAGTCTTTCCCATTCTGTTGTTTTCCTCTATTTCTTTGCATTGATCACTGAAGAAGGCTTTCTTATCTCTTCTTGCTATTCTTTGGAACTCTGCATTTAAATGTTTATATCTTTCCTTTTCTCCTTTGCTTTTCGCTTCTCTTCTTTTCACAGCTATTTGTAAGGCCTCCCCAGACAGCCATTTTGCTTTTTTGCATTTCTTTTCCATGGGGATGGTCTTGATCCCTTTCTCCTGTACAATGTCACGAACCTCATTCCATAGTTCATCAGGCACTCTATCTATCAGATCTAGGCCCTTAAATCTATTTCTCACTTCCGCTGTATAATCATAAGGGATTTGATTTAGGTCATACCTGAATGGTCTAGTAGTTTTCCCTACTTTCTTCAATTTCAGTCTGAATTTGGCAATAAGGAGTTCATGGTCCGAGCCACAGTCAGCTCCTGGTCTTGTTTTTGCTGATTGTATAGAGCTTCTCCATCTTTGGCTGCAAAGAATATAATCGATCTGATTTCGGTGTTGACCATCTGGTGATGTCCATGTATAGAGTCTTCTCTTGTGTTGTTGGAAGAGGGTATTTGCTATGACCAGTGCATTTTCTTGGCAAAACTCTGTTAGTCTTTGCCCTGCTTCATTCCATATTCCAAGGCCAAATTTGCCTGTTACTCCAGGTGTTTCTTGACTTCCTACTTTTGCATTCCATTCCCCTATAATGAAAAGGACATCTTTTTTGGGTGTTAGTTCTAAAAGGTCTTGTAGGTCTTCATAGAACCTTTCAACTTCAGCTTCTTCGGCGTTCCTGGTTGGGCCATAGACTTGGATTACTGTGACATTGAATGGTTTGCCTTGGATACGAACAGAGATCATTCTGTCATTTTTGAGATTGCATCCAAGTACTGCATTTCGGACTCTTTTGTATAATCGTAAGGGATTTGATTTAGGTCATACCTGAATGGTCTAGTGGTTTTCCCTACTTTCTTCAATTTAAGTCTGAATTTGGCAATAAGGAGTTCATGATCTGAGCCACACTCAGCACCTGGTCTTGTTTTTGCTGACTGTATAGAACTTCTCCATTTTTGGCTGCACAGAATATAATCAATCTGGTTTCAGTATTGACCATCTGGTGATGTCCATGTGTAAACTCTTCTCTTGTGTTGTTGGAAGTGGGTATTTGCTATGACCAGTGCATTCTCTTTGCAAAACTCTGTTAGCCTTAGACTGGCTTCATTTTGTACTCCAAGGCCAAATTTGCCTGTTACTCCAGGTGTTTCTTGACTTTCTACTTTTTCATTCCAGTCCCCTATAATGAAAAGGACATCTTTTTTGGGTGTTAGTTCTAGAAGATTTTGTAGGTCTTCATAGAACCATTCGAATTCAGCTTCTTCACCACTACTGATCAGGGCATAGACTTGGATTACTGTGATATTGAATGGCTTGCTTTGGAAACAAATAGTGATTATTTTGTTGTTTTTCAGATTGCTTCCAAGTACTGCATTTTGTCAACCTATGAGGGCTACTCCATTTCTTCTAAGGGATTCTTGCCCACAGTAGTAGATATAATGGTCATCTGAATTAAATTCATCCATTTCAGCCCATTTTAGTTTACTGATTCCTAAAATGTTGATGTTCACTCTTGCCATCTCCTGTTTGACCACTTCCAATTTTACTTTGACTCATGGACCTAATATTCCAGGTTCCATTGGACTTCCATCACCAGTCACATCCACAACTGGGTGTTTTTGTTTTCCTTTTTCCTTTGTCTCTGTGTCTTCATTCTTTCTGGAGTTATTTCTCCACTGATCTCCAGTAGCATATTGGGCACCTACTAACCTAGGAGTTCATCTTTCAGTGTCATACCTTTTTGTCTTTTCATACTGCTCATGGGGTTCTCAAGGCAATAATATCGAAATGCTTTGCCATTCCCTTCTCCAGTGGGCCATGTTTTGTCAGAACTCCACCATGAACTGTCCGTCTTGGGTGGCCCTACACGGCATGGCTCATAGTTTCTTTGACCTGGACAAGGCTGTGGTCCATGTGATCAGTTTGGTTACTTTTCTGTGATTCTGGTTTTCAGTCTGTTTACCCTCTAATGGAGAAGAATAAGAGGCTTATGTAAACTTCCTGATAGGAAAGACTGACTAGGGGGAAACTGGGTCTTGTTCTGATGGGTGGGACCATGTTCAGTAAATCTTTAATCCAATTTGCTGTTGATGGGCAGGGCTGTGTTCCCTTCTTGTTGCTTGACCTGAGGCCAAACTATCAGATCAGATCAGATGAGATCAGTCGCTCAGTCGTGTCCGACTCTTTGCGACCCCATGAACCGCAGCACGCCAGGCCTCCCTGTCCATCACCAGCTCCCGGAGGTCACTCAGACTCGCATCCATCGAGTCAGTGATGCCATCCAGCCATCTCATCCTCTGTCGTCCCCTTCTCCTCCTGCCCTCAATCCCTCCCAGCATCAGAGTCTTCTCCAATGAGTCAACTCTTCGCATGAGGTGGTCAAAATACTGGAGTTTCAGCTTCAGCATCATTCCCTCCAAAGAAATCCCAGGTCTGATCTCCTTCAGAATGGACTGGTTGGATCTTCTTGCAGTCCAAGGGACTCTCAAGAGTCTTCTCCAACACCACAGTTCAAAAGCATCAATTCTTCGGCATTCAGCCTTCCTCACAGTCCAGCTCTCACATCCATACATGACCACAGGAAAGACCATAGCCTTGACTAGGCGAACCTTTGTTGGTAAAGTGATGTCTCTGCTTTTGAATATGCTATCTAGGTTGGTCATAACTTTCCTTCCAAGAAGTAAGCGTCTTTTAATTTCATGGCTGCAGTCACCATCTGCAGTGATTTTGGAGCCCAGAAAAACAAAGTCTGACACTGTTTCCACTGTTTCCCAAACTATGGTGGAGGCAATGAAGATAATGGTGACCTTCAGAAGGTCCCGTGCAAGTACTGCTGCTCTCAGTGCCCAAGAATCTCTAGCAGAGGCTGGATTGGTAGTGGCCTGCTGCAGGCTTGGGGACACTAAGCTGAGACTCTTAGCGCCCCATGGACTGCAGCCCACCAGGCTTCTCCTTCCATGGGATTTTCCAGGCAAAAGTACTGGAGTGGGGTGCCATTGCCTTCTCCGAAGCTGAGATAACATCCAATAAAAACTGCTTAGACTGGAGCCATTACATATTTTCCTTTTTAAAGCTACATTTGGAGTGAATTCTAGTTCTATACAGATTCACTGAATACAATGAAAACAATAAATGAGTGAATGCATTTTCTAAGAATCACAAACATACAAGATGGGAGAATCCATCTTTTCCTTTTTTAAAAATGAAAATTAATCAGAAGTAACCAGGCATTCTTGTGTGAAGTGCACACTCTCAGCCTTGAACCTCTGATCTGGGGGAGCCCCAGACAGCAATGCTGGGGACTCAAGGCAGATGGTCTCTGGAATGTCACTTTATACAACTATTTGAAGAACGAGAGTGGTGTCAACAACTGTCACATTTAAATGCCAGAGTAGTGTTGTTAGATGTGACTGAACTTTTCAAGGAAGCAGAGGGATACTGAGGGGTTTAGAAAGCTCCACATAGGCAACTGGGGAACGTAATTATAAATAAGATAATCTGTGTATGCAAATACCACAGAAGCATGTGTCAAATTAAATCACTGGCAACTTAAAAGTGTATTTGTATTTCTTCAGCACTCTGTCCCACTGAAGTACTTCATGGGAATATGTGAAGTAAGTTCAATGAGGAAACAGTGTTAGTCATAATACCCACTCTGAGACTTAACAACTATAAAAATCCTTTATGTCGCTCTCAATGAGGACTTGTTAGCATGCAAAGCTTGCCACAATTTACAGTTTTGGAGCTCATTTTTCACGTATCAGAAAACAATTCCATCAGCTCAATGCAATGTTTAATTAAGTAAGTTCTTTGAAAACCATGCTTTAGGATGGGCACAATTTGCTCAATACTCAAGAAGCTAAAATCTAATAGCTAATAAAACAGCTATTTTTGAGAATAAGTTTTTAAAATGTATACAAAACTTAATCAAATACAACTAATGAGCTGCTCTTAAAGGTCATTCTTCCACTCAGTTATTGAATCATAATCCTAGTTATGTGAATACTAAGGAATGTGGATATCATGGAAAGAAAAAAAAATATGGCAGCTAAAATGTCAATAACAATGTTGGGGGAAAAAATGAAGACTGTCTTTAAAACACTCACTTGCTATGTAAGCAAAATAATTCAATTATTAAACACTAGCAGGAGAAGGAAATGGCAACCCACTCCAGTGCCCTTGCCTGGACAATCCCAGGGATGGGGCAGCCTGGTGGGCTGCTGTCTATGGAGTCGCACAGAGTCAGACACGACTGAAGCAACTTAGCAGCAACAGCAGGTGAAAAACATAAGGAAAGCCACATCTAACACATAGTCTGCATATGACCTCTGAAAAATGGAAGTTTGGAGGCACCTTATCCTCAAAAAAAAAAAAAAGAAAAGAAAATTTGGAGAGTACCAAGTCAAGAAGTTATGTTATTCAAAAACATGTATTCTATTTATTTATATTGTATTAAATTGTATATTCATATTACATTTTGTAGAAAACACCTTTAATGAGAGTTTGGTTAATATAGGTGCCATTTTAATATAAATTTGTAATTTTTGAAAAAGTTTTACATTGATCGACACAAGAACTTTCTGTGA
The DNA here is from genome assembly GCA_935064755.1 of Tragelaphus eurycerus. Taxonomy (NCBI): domain Eukaryota; kingdom Metazoa; phylum Chordata; class Mammalia; order Artiodactyla; family Bovidae; genus Tragelaphus; species Tragelaphus eurycerus. The sequence goes on along the minus strand of CAKXYN010000103.1, from coordinate 2,416,702 downwards.
CCCTCTGTTGTTCGACTCTGAGGAAAAAAGACTAGCACCTTGACTGGTGTAGATCAATTGCATCATCTCCTCTCATGTACATTTAGTGATGCATCTAACGCAGGTTATCAGTAGCTTTTATTCTGTATAAGACAAACCTACCTCCAGGAAGAATCCTCAGAGACCATCTGGCAACCTCCTCCTTTTTCAGATAAGGAAGAAACACACACACATACACACATATCCCAAGACACATTGTGTAGAATTGGTGTTAATTTTTTAAACATTCAGAAAAATTGTTCAGAGGTGCCATCTGGGCCTCTATATTTCTTTGTCAAGATTTTTTAAGTTATAAAATCAGTTTTCTTAATACTTATAGTGCTATTCAAATTAATGATTTTACATTAAGTGAGCTGTAATAGTTTTCAGAAAACTGAATTATTTCATTAAAGTTGTGTGGTCTCTGTGTGTGTAAAGTGGTTCGTATATTAGTATACCCTGTTATCCTTTTAATGTCTGACGGTCCATAGTGATGTCTAGTTTCATTTCTGATATTGATGATTTGTGTCTTCTCTTTTTCTTACCAGAACGCTCCGTCGTGTACCACTCTTTGCGACCCCATGGGGAATTTTCTAGGCTAAAATACTGGAGTGGGTAGCCTTTCCCTTCTCCAGGGGATCTTCCCAACCCAGGTCTCCCACACTGCAGGCAGATTCTTTAATGGTTGAGCCACAAGGGAAGCCCTACCAGAACATTACCAACTTTTTAGAGCCAGAGATTCAGTTCTTTGTTTTATTGATCTTTATTGGCTTTCTTTTGTTTTCAATTTCATTCTGTTTATCTATTATTTTTATTAGTTTTTCCCTTGGTTTGGGTTTATTTTGCTGTACTTCTTCTACATCTTTGAGTTGGGAGCTTCAATTCTTGATTTAAAACTTTCTTTTCTAATGCACACATTGAGTGCTATACATTTCCTTCTCAGCACTATTTTAACTATGCCCTACAAATTTTGATGTGTTTTAATTGTATTTTCATAACCTTGACAATTCCTCTTTCACCCATGGATATTTAGGAGGTATTTAATTTCTAAGTGTTTGGAGAATTTCATTTTATTGATTTTTTGTTTGATATTATTGAAGTTGGAGAACACAATCTGTATGTGCTATCAATTTTCTAATATTTGATGAATTTTATTTTATGGCCTAGTACATGGTAAATTCAGTCAGTTCACTCACTCAGTCATGACTAACTCTTTGCAACCCCATGGACTGCAGCACACCAGGGTTCCCTGTCCATCACCAACACCTAGACCTTGCTCAAACTCATGTCCATCAAGTCGGTGATGCCATCCAACCATCTCATCCTTTGTTGTCCCCTTCTCCTGCCTTCAATCTTTCCCAGCATCTGGGTCCTTTCCAATGAGTCAGTTCTGCCGGGGTCCAGCCCCGATGGATCCAGGGATTTCGAAGGGGAGACGGCATAGGCGATCAGGAAACAATTGCTTATTAAAATAATAATTAAAGATATAAAGAGTGATGAAAATTAAGATAGCTCAGTGAGGAGGAAATTCAGTGAAGAAAAGCAGATGAAATGATAGCTCAGTGAGAAGGAAATTCAGTGAGAACATTTTGTGGAGAGAGGAGGCTGAATAATTCAGCCAGAAGGTAAGAGAAAGAACGACATGGGGAGACCAAGCTTCGATGAACAAGGCCCCGTACTTTACTTTTCAAAGTAGTTTTTATCCCTTAAGTTATGCATAGAGGATAATGAGGGAAGGGGTGGAGTCATGCAGGGACAGCAGTCCCTGAGCCAGGCTTTCAAACCTATCACACTCAAAAGTTTAGATGAGTTACATCATCTTCTGGCCCAGAGGCCTATTAACATTTTAAGGAACTTATTTTCTCTAAAGGTGATTATTTTAAAGTCAGGTGCCACCCTCCAAAAGCATTGGCGTTGCATATCTATAGGGCAAAGTTGTGGTGGGTTGTAACAAAGATTAATTCAAGGGTCCCAGGTTACAAACATTAAGGCTACTACTTATATTTCAATACACTGTCAAGGACACAGTAGGTAAGGGATATGGAGACTTAGCAGCAAACATTGGCCCAACAAGTGAAAAGCCCTTCACCAATACAATTTCTAATCAATCTTTTAACTGCTCAAAGGAATCTGTGTTTAGAAAGTTTAGAACATCTCATGCCTCTCACAGTTGGGAGGATCTGAGCAATCACATGTGGCTGGAAAAACCTATTCAGGCAGGCTAGAGGATTTCCAAAAGGAGTTTGTAGGCTGAAACACTGTCACACTCAGGAATTATTAACTGGAGCTGTAAGTTAGCTCTTTTTTCAGAGAAAGGTAGTGGGGGACAGCCCCCTGTAAAGTCAGAGGTGAGAACACAAAGCAGAAAGTAGGAAGACTCCGGCTTTTTTGAGGGGAGTAGAACCTCCAGGGGGCTCCTGAGGCTGGATCGCCCTTGCGTTATTGCCAAGCCTCCTTCCTCATGACCCTTGTCATGGGCAGAGCACTAATCCAAACCGGCTCCCAACACAGTTCTTCGCATCACGTGGCCAAAATACTGGAGCTTTAGCTTCAGTATCAGTCCTTCCAATGAATATTCAGGACTGATTTCCTTTAGGATTGACTGGTTTCATCTCCTGTTGTCCAAGGGACTCTCAAGAGTCTTCACACTACAGTTCAATAGAATCAACTATTCAGTGCTTTCTTTAAGGTCCAACTCTCACATGCATATGTGTCTAGTGGAAAAACCATTGCCTTGACTAGATGGACTTTTGTTGGCAAAGTAATGTCTTTGCTTTTTAATATGCTGTCTAGGTTGGTCATAACTTTCCTTCCAAGGAGTAAGTGTCTTTTAATTTCATGGCTCCAATCACCATCTACAGTGATTTTGGAGCCCAAGAAAATAAAGTCAGTCACCCTTTCCATTGTTTCCCCATCTATTTGTCATGAAATTATGGGACCGGATGCCATGATCTTTGCTTTTTGAATGTTGAGTTTTAAGCCAGCTTTTTCATTCTCCTCTTTCATTTTCATCAAGAGGCTCTTTAGTTCCTCTTCTCTTTATGCCATAAGGGTGGTATCATCTGCATATCTGAGGTTATTGGTATTTCTCCCAGCAATCTTGATTCCAACTTGTGCTTCATCCAGTCTGGCATTTCATATGATGTACCCTGCATATAAGTTAAATAAGCAGGGTGACAATATAGAGCCTTGACATATTCTATGCCTAATTTGGAACCAGTCTGTTGTTCCATGTCTTGTTCTAACTGTTGCTCCTTGACCTGCATACAGATTTCTCAGGAGGCAGGTCAGGTGGTCTGGTATTCCCATCTCTTGAAGAATTTGCCACAGTTTGTTGTGATCCTCACAGTCAAATGCTTTAGCATAGTCAATGAAGCAGAAGTAGATGTTTTTCTGGAATTCTCCTGCTTTTTCTATGATACAGTGGATTTGGGCAGTTTGATCTTTGGTTCCTTTGCCTTTTCTAAATCCAGCTGGAACATCTAGAAGTTCTCAGTTCATGTATTGTTGAAGCCTGGCTTGGAGAGTTTTGAGCATTACTTTGTTAGTCCTTGAGATAAGTGCAATTGTGCGGTAGTTTGAACATTCTTTGGCATTGCCTTTCTTTGGGATTGGAATGAAAACTGATCTTTTCCAGTCCTGTGGTCACTGCTGAGTTTTATAAATTTGCTGGCATATTGATTGTAGCACTTTAAATAGTGGTATATTATATATATATGTGTGTGTGCGTGTGTGTGTATGTATTATGTAATCTGTGGGACCTGAAAAATATTGTGTTTTGCTATTGTTTGATGGAGTTTTCTATTTGATTCTGTTAGTTGATAATGAATTCTTTCAAGTCCAAGCTAATTTTCTGCTTAATTAAACTAAGAATCATTGCTAGAAGAATATTTAAGTCTCCAGTTATTCATCTATTTTTGATGATTATTCATCTATTTTTCCTTTCAGTTTTATCAGTTGTGTTTCACATATTTCATAGCTCTGTTTTGTTTTTTTTTTTTTTTAGTAGATACATATTAAGGACTGCTATGTATTCTTGGTAGGGTAGCTCATTTATCATCATAAATATCCATCTCTCATGAGTCTTTGCTCTGAAGCTTACTTTATCTAACATTAATATTGCCACTTCTACTTTTTTGGATGAATGATTACATGTCTTTTCCCATCATTTTACCATCAGTCAGCTTATAGCATTATAATTGAAGTCAATTTCTTACAGACAGCTTATGGTTGGGTCATGCTTTTCAATCCACTTTGCTAATCTCTGTCTACATCTGGTGCATTTAGACCATCTACATTTAATGTAATAATAGATATGTTAGTGCTTAAGTCTGCAACTTTTTGTTTGTTTACTATTTTTCTCTGATTTTTATGCCTGTTTTTCCCTGCCTTATTTGAACATTTTTAGAATTCCATTATCATGTACATGTAGTATTTGTATTGAATGCTTTTGTATAGCTTCTCTGGTAGTTGCTCTAGGTGTTGCATGATATATACATAACCTATCAGAGTCTACTGGTGTCATTTGACCAATGTAAGTGTAGGAAATTACCTCCCTTCATGTTCTTTTACACCTTCCTTATCCATACAATAATTGCATTAGTTTACAAATTTAGAACAACATCAGAGTTTAATAATTTTTGCTTCTATCAGCAAATGTAACTGAAAACTTGAGACAAAAAATTGGTTGTATTTACCCACATTTTTGCTCACTGTGCCCTTCTTCCCTAAGGTGGTATCCGTCTGGAGTACACTGGTTATCATCTAAAAGCTTTGTCTCACTTTCTAAAAGCTTTGTACCCACTTTTCTGGTGCTTTGCCAGCAGGCACAAAGCTTATGCTGGGGCTTTTTGTGGATTTTCAGCTCCAAGCTTAGGTTATATGAGATAAAAAGAAAACCCCAGGGAACTAACCATATGTCATTTCTTAGGACCCAAAATCCATAGCTGGTTTGTTCACTTCTTGCCACCATTCAGTTTTCTCTCTTTAAATTTTTTTAGAAGATTTTTGTAATGTGGACCATTTTTTAAAAGTCTTTATTGAATTTGTTACAGTATCACTTTTGTTTTTTATGTTTTGGTTTTTTGGCCATGAGACATGTTGGATCTTTGCTCCTTGACTAGGGATCCAACTCTCACTCCCTGCATTAGAAGGAGAAGTCTTGACCACTGGACCACCAGGGAAGTCCTACCAGTCAGTTTTCTAATGTTAGCTTTATTTATATACCATCCAGAATATTCAGTTGTACTTAGCAGGAGGAATGGGAAAAAAATATACATCTGCTCCATTCTTTCCAGAACTGGAAGTCTTCTCTTCACTACCTTTAAGAGTATTAACTGTACCATCTTCCTGTTTTAAACAGAGTGATGACACTTTTTTTTATAAGAATGTAAAATCACCACATACTCTTTTGGAATTAAATATTGAATTCTTATCATCTCATTCAAGTAACAAAAGTGAGTACTTATAGTACAATATGTTATATTTAAATTTCATCACATGTTCGATGGTTTAGAACTCTAAAACAGTTTTAGGAATTGCTTTAGTCATCTGTTCCACCTGCATTTCATTTTCCTATCCTGAGATCTTCCATAAAAATAATACACAAATTTGTCTATATTTTCTATACGCTTTGAGTGGTTGCTCAACAATATTATATGTTATACTTTTTGTTATTGTTGTTCTTTAATCACTAAGTCATGTCTGACTCTTTTGAGATTCCATGGACTGTAGCCCACCAAGGTCCTCTGTCCATGGGATTTCCCAGGCAAGAGTGCTGGAGGGGGTTGCCATTTTCCTTTCCAATACAGGTATATATACATTTCTTGAGGAGCCTGGTGGGCTACAGTCCATGGAGTCTCTAAAGAGTATCTTTTAAGAAAATATGATACTCTTTCTGCCGCTTTCTTGCAAAGGAGAAAAGACTTACAAATGCAAAAACTGAAGTCATACATGCTATGAAAACCCACCTCAAAAAATTATTCAGAGTTCAGGAAACTTTTGTGGCATAAATGGCTACATAAAGAGTGAAATGTAACAGAGCTGAGAGACAGAGAACCCCTTCTACAAAAGGAGCTCAGAAATATTCTAGGAAATAGTCCAGATTTAATTGGCAAGTGTTTAAGGGCTGCTCTTTCCTGCAGATCTGATAAGAAGTGGGAGAGTTTGTAAGACACTTTGAAAAGCAAGGTGTCAGGATTAGGTAGAAAATCTATTAAGTGACTTCCCTTTGTCATGCCTGGCTACCTCAAGAGGGAGTAAATTTAGGAAGCAGGTGACCTGACAAAACAGCCCTAGGATCAGGACACAGCAAGAGAATACACACAGGAAAAAAAAAAAAAAAGAGGAAAAGGAGTCATTGACAAGAATAAGAGCTTCACAGAGCTGACCATGTGGAAATGGTTTTTAGAGTGGGTTTGTGCTGATTGAAAACAAAATGTTAAGGTGGCTTTTGGTTTATTTCTATTTCTTTGGAAATTTCTACTTCTAAAGATAAAAAGATGCCATATATAATAATCAGTGACAGGATTCCTCTAAAGAGGAGTTCTCAGTTTGAAAACATCCTTTTTAAACATAATTGGAGAGCATCTATATGAAAATGAATTAAAGCAGGAGACAATAAAGCCTAGCCAACAAGCTGCTTAAATAGCTATCCTGGAAGCCAGACAAAAAGAGATAAGATAAACCTTGCAAAAAAGCACAAATATAAGATTATTTCAAGACAGATTTCCAATCTAGTCCATTAGAAATGAAAGCTGAATAATAGAAACCAAATATGTAAGGACATGAAAACTATTAATGATGTTAAATTAGTCTGACAAAACAAAAAGAAAAAATTAGCAATAAATTCTCCTCGATGAAAAAAGGGCCTGTTTCATTAAAAAAAAAAAAAAAGAAACAGAAAATTGGTCCCACTATGCTGTGACCCACTGAGCTGGAATTCCAAGAATAAGTAGAGGGAAACAGTATTTAGACTCCTAGGTATTCTGTACATCACAACCATCAGGTAGAAGAAAGATGACCTTGATTAAATACTCTTTGTAAAAAGTTTCCATAAAACAGCTCTACCACAATTGTTCACACCCAAGCAGTGTGATTATTTAAGAATCTGAGTACTGGAGATTCAAAGGGAAGTAAATGGAATTGTTTTAAGAGGACTACATGGTACAAGTTCTTATCTATTTGGGGGATGGAAAGAAACTGCGTGAATAAAATGTAAGACACTGGCTTTGTTCTTTCCACCTTGAATTGGAATACACTTGTGGAGAATGCGTGTGGTGTTAACTCAGGAGAGAGGGAGAGGCTGTGTGAGCAGGGGAGGATGGTATGACTTGTCAAAGGCAGCCAGTCTTCAGTAGGGAAAGAGCCTCTGAGCTGACACCTCTTGGGGTGGATTCAGCACTAGTTCCTGTGCTGCATTGTGTTTAGTTGCTCAGGTGTATCTGACTGTTTGCGACCCCATGGACTGCAGCACCCCAGGCTTCCCTGCCCAGCACCAACTCCTGAAGCTTGTTCAAATTCATGCCTATTGAGTCAGTGATGCCATCCATCCATCTCATCCTCTGTCATCCCCTTCTTCACCTGCCTTTAATCTTTCCCAGATTCAGGGTCTTTTCCAATGAGTCAGTTCTTTCCATCAGGTGGCCAAACTATTAGAGTTTCAGCTTCAGCATCAGTCCTTCCAAAGAATATTCAGGACTGAATTCCTTTAGGATTGAATAGTTGGATCTCCTTGCAGGCCAAGAGACGCTGAAGAGTCTTCTCCAACACCACAATTCAAAAGTATCAATTCTTTGGCACTCAACTTTCTTTAGGGTTCAACTCTCACATCCATACATGACTACTGGAAAAATTGACTAGATGGACCTTTGTTGGCAAAGTAATGTCTCTGCTTTTTAATATGCTGTCTAGATTGGTCATAGCTTTTTTTCCAAAGAGGAAGGTTTTCTTCCTTGGTCACAGCTTTTCTGTTTTGGAATAAAAGCTTGGAAGGGGATCTTCACTGCATTATTATATTACTGAGGGTTCTCCAGAAAACAGAATCAGTAGGAGACTATATCTCTATCCATCTCTGTATTTATCTGTATCTATCCTTCCATCCATTCATCTCCTTTCTCCCTCCGTCTTTCCCTCCCTCTCTCCCTATTTCCCTCCCTTCCTCTTTCTTTCCTTTCTTTTTATACACACACAGCCATCGCATGGGGGCTAGATTACCCAGGAAGGCCAAAATCTGCAGCTTTTCATGCCTGTAGCAGGCCGACCTCATCTAAGGATTCAGTCAGCCACAGATTGCATGTGCTTAGTCGTGTCCGACTCCTTGCAACTCCATGGACTGTAATCTTCCAGGCTCCTCTGTCCATGGGATTTCCCAAGCAAGAGTACTGAAGTGGGTTGTCCTTTCCTCCTCCAACAGATTGCATCAGATCAGATCAGTCGCTCAGTCGTGTCCAACTCTTTGCGACCCCATGAACTGCAGCACACCAGGCCTCCCTATCCATCACCAGCTCTCGGAGGTCACTCAGACTCACATTCATTGAGTCAGTAATGCCATCCAGCCATCTCATCCTCTGTCGTCCCCTTCTCCTCCTGCCCCCAATCCCTCCCAGCATCAGAGTCTTCTCCAATAAGTCAACTCTTCGCATGAGGTGGCCAAAATACTGGAGTTTCAGCTTTAGCATTATTCCTTCCAAAGAAATCCCAGGGCTGATCTCCTTCAGAATGGACCGGTTGGATCTCCTTGCAGTCCAAGGGACTCTCAAGAGTCTTCTCCAACACCACAGTTCAAAAGCATCAATTCTTCGGCGCTCAGCCTTCTTCACAGTCCAGCTCTCACATCCATACATGACCACAGGAAAGACCATAGCCTTGACTAGGCGAACTTTTGTTGGCAAAGTGATGTCTCTGCTTTTGAATATACTATCTAGGTTGGTCATAACTTTCCTTCCAAGGAGTAAGCGTCTTTTAATTTCATGGCTGCAGTCACCATCTGCAATGATTTTGGAGCCCAGAAAAATAAAGTCTGACACTGTTTCCACTGTTTCTCCATCTATTTCCCATGTAGTGATGGGACCAGATGCCATGATCTTCGTTTTCTGAATGTTGAGCTTTAAGCCAACTTTTTCACTCTCCACTTTCACTCTCATCAAGAGGCTTTTTAGTTCCTCTTCACTTTCTGCCATAAGGGTGGTATCATCTGCATATCTGAGGTTATTGATATTTCTCCCGGCAATCTTGATTCCAGCTTGCGTTTCCTCCAGTCCAGCATTTCTCATGATGTACTCTGCATATAAGTTAAATAAACATGGTGACAATATACAGCCTTGATGTACTCCTTTTCCTATTTGGAACCAGTCTGTTGTTCCATGACCAGTTCTATCTGTTGCTTCCTGACCTGCATACAGATTTCTCAAGAGGCAGATCAAGTGGTCTGGTATTCCCATCTCTCTCAAAATTTTCCACAGTTTATTGTGATCCACACAGTCAAAGGCTTTGGCATAGTCAGTGAAGCAGAAGTAGATGTTTTTCTGGAACTCTCTTGCTTTTTCCATGATCCAGCGGATGTTGGCAATTTGATCTCTGGTTCCTCTGCCTTTTCTAAAACCAGCTTGAACATCAGGAAGTTCACGGTTCACATATTGCTGAAGCCTGGCTTGGAGAATTTTGAGCATTACTTTACTAGCGTGTGAGATGAGTGTAATTGTGCGGTAGTTTGAGCACTCTTTGGCATTGCCTTTCTTTGGGATTGGGATGAAAACTGACCTTTTCCAATCTTGTGGCCACTGCTGAGTTTTCCAAATTTGCTGGCATATTGAGTGTAGCACTTTCACAGCATCATCTTTCAGGATTTGGAATAGCTCCACTGGAATTCCATCACCTCCACTAGCTTTGTTCCTAGTGATGCTTTCTAAGGCCCACTTGACTTCACATTCCAGGATGTCTGGCTCTAGGTCAGTGATCACACCATCATGATTATCTGGGTCGTGAAGCTCTTTTTTGTACAGTTCTGTGTATTCTTGCCACCTCTTCTTAATATCTTCTGCTTCTGTTAGGTCCATACCATTTCTGTCCTTTATCGAGCCCATTTTTGCATGAAATGTTCCTTTGGTATTTCTAATTTTCTTGAATAGATCCTTAGTCTTTCCCATTCTGTTGTTTTCCTCTATTTCCTTGCATTGATCGCTGAAAAAGGCTTTCTTATCTCTTCTTGCTATTCTTTGGAACTCTGCATTCAGATGTTTATATCTTTCCTTTTCTCCTTTGCTTTTCGCTTCTCTTCTTTTCACAGCTATTTGCAAGGCCTCCCCTGACAGCCATTTTGCTTTTTTGCATAGTGCTGTACTATTTGCTATTGAAAGGAATTCATATACAAGTGGTCCCTTGCAGTTTAAACCCATGTTATTCAAGGGTCAACTGTGTGTTTACAGGTACATGAACACAGACATGTGTGTGCACATACACACACAATAGAAATTTGTTGTCTGGAAATGGGTCACACCATTATGGAGGCTGAGAAGCCTCAGGCATGTAGTCAGTCAGATGGACATCCAAAAGAACCAAGGCTACAGCTCCATCTTGAGTCCAGAGACCTGAAAGCCAGGAGAGCCAATGGTATAAATTCAAGTTCAAGGGCAAGAGAAACCCCATATTCCAGGTCAGCAGTTGAGCCAAGTCCCTCTCAGTCAGCCTTTGTGTCCTACTCAGGTCTTCAGTTAACGGGAAGAGGCCCATCCACATCTGGGAGGGCCACCTCTTGCCCAGTCCTCCATTTCAAATGTCAGCCTCCTCCAGAAGCAGCCTTATAGACACACCAGAATAACTGTAACCAATTACCTGAGTACCCGTGACCCAGGCAGGTTGACACAGGAAATTAACCACCACAATTACCAACAAAACATATAAAGGAACTAAAAATGCACTAAAAGACAGCAGGCACTCAACAGATTATTAGCTATGGGGTGTCATTTCTGGCTTGGGAATATCTGAAGAACAGACTTTCCAGCCCTGTTTTCCACTCTGGCTCTGATCTCACAGAAGCTTAATTGTGTGAGAGAAATTAAACTAGACAGAAGGAAAGAGAAATAGGATTTAAAAACTCAGAGAGGGAACAGTCCAAGTGAGAGTGAACTTTGAGCATTCATCATATCCTAGTCAGGAAGAGCAATAAATTCACCAGTTAAAATAAAAATGAAGGAGCGAAAGAACCCACATCACGTGTGGAAGTGTAACAGCACAGAGCAGGCCTCCATGACCTGGAGGAGAGGATTTTCTTCTCCTCTCTGTCGAAACTATACTTTTCCTGAAAGCAATCTCCCTGCATAGTGAATGAAATGCAAGGTAAAAGGCAAAGATTTTATTTGATGAATGTCATCTGCTCTCCAAGAAAATTTAAAAAAAAAATTAATAACACTACTGAAATTAACAACATTAGGGTAATATAAATATTATTCTCAGATAAATAAAAATATTTTTAATCCATAGATTCAATGAAATTGAGATTCTTTTCATCTAATTTTTGCATGACATCTTGACATCAATTATCTAGGTAAGAGTGATCCCTGCCCACAGCCCATACTATCTGCACACAGTACAAAATAGATGTTACCCAGTTTATATAGGGTAAAAGAAGGTAAAAGGGTAAAAAAAGGTAAAAGAAGGATTGAGGACAGATATTTTCATAAAATAAATAGTACTTTGGCCACCTCATGCAAAGAGTTGACTCACTGAAAAAGACTCTGATGCTGGGAGGGATTGGGGGCAGGAGGAAAAGGGGAAGACTGAGGATGAAATGGCTGGATGGCATCACCAACTTGATGTACGTGAGTCTCAGTGAACTCCGGGAGTTGGTGATGGACAGGGAGGCCTAGCGTGCTGCGATTCATGGGGTCGCAAAGAGTCGGACACAACTGAGTGACTGAACTGAACTGAAGCACTGTTCAGTTCAAGTATTTAAAACCCTTTATTCAGTTTTTGATCTTCACAACACCTCCAAGAGGTAGGTACTATTATTATCCACTAAAAGTGAGCAAGGGCTCCACAAGTGGGCGGCTCAGTGGTAAAGAATTCACCTGCCAATGCAGGCGACGCAGGAGACATGGGCTTAGTCCCCGGGTCAGGAAGATCCCCTAGTAAAGGAAATGGCAACCCTCTCGAGTATTCTTGCCTAGAGAATCCCATGGGCAGAGGAGCTGGGCGGGCTACAGACCATGCAGGCTACAGACCATGGGGTCACAAAAGAGTAAGACATGACTTAGCGGCTAAATAACAACCACAAAAGGCAAGCACACGGAGGCACAAAGGAGTGAAAATAACTTTTCCAACATTCCATAGCCATAAACCAGCAGAGTGGTCACTTGAACCCAGGAGTCCGGCTCTCGACTCTGGTGTCTTACCCACTACAGACAGTGTAGTTTTCAGACCATTAGGAAGACAAATTACCATATATGATAACAATAGAACGAGCAATGCTTTCTCGTTTACATTAATGATGACATACATACAGAAACAAAACCTGTCTGAGACCTGATGATGATGAAGTCGTGAGTCATGAGTTGTACTAAGTATGTCGACTTCCTAGGGTTACCTCAACAAAATACCACAAACTTGGTGGCTTGAAATAATAAAATGTTATTCTCTCACAGTCTGGAGGCCAGAGTCCAAAGTCAAGAGCCATCTTCTCTCTGAAGGCTCCATGAAAGAGTCCCTCCTGCCTCTTCCAAGTGACAGACCTCAGGCTTCCCAGACTTATGGTAACATTACCCCAATCTCTGTCTCAATCTTCCCAGAGTCTTCTCATCTGTGTGTGTGCGCGCCTGTGTCCCTCTCTGTTTCTTATACGGATCCTTACTGAATTTAGGATTCACTCCAATCTAGTATCATTTCATTGTTATCCTTTTCTTCATACCACCTGCACAGACTCTATTCCCAAATAAAATCATATTCTGAGGTTCCAGCACACAGAGATTGTGGGGTAGGGGGGCGGCTCTACTATTTTCAGTCCTCTACATTGAGAGAATTCAGTGTTTAAATACATTGAGCCCAAACCTTAAAAAAGCAAGAAAAGATCTTCCCATTAGTATTTTAGTTCAGTTCAGTTCAGTCGTTCAGTCATGTCCGACTCTTTGTGACCCCATGAATTGCAGCACACCAGGCCTCCCTGTCCATCACCAACTCCCGAAGTTCACTCAAATCCATGTCCATCGAGTCAGTGATGCCATCCAGCCATCTCATCCTCTGTCGTCCCCTTCTCCTCCTGCCCCCAATCCCTCCCAGCATCAGAGTCTTCTCCAATGAGTCAACTCTTCACATGAGGTGGCCAAAGTACTGGAGTTTCAGCTTTAGCATCATTCCTTCCAAAGAAATCCCAGGGCTGATCTCCTTCAGAATGGACTGGTTGGATCTCCTTGCAGTCCAAGGGACTCTCAAGAGTCTTCTCCAACACTACAGTTCAAAAGTATCAATTCTTTGGCACTCAGCTTTCTTCACAGTCCAACTCTCACATGCATACATGACCACTGGAAAAACCATAGCCTTGACTAGACGGACCTTTGTTGGCAAACTGATGTCTCTGCTTTTGAATATGCTGTCTAGGTTAGTCATAACTTCCCTTCCAAGGAGTAAACATCTTTAATTTCATGGCTGCAGTCACCATCTGCAGTGATTTTGGAGCCCCAAAAAATAAAGTCTGACACTGTTTCCACTGTTTCCCCATCTAGTACTTTAGAAAGCTTGGTTATTCTTACTGAAATTCACTTTAGTATCGTTGGCCTTCATGGAAGGGGGAACACCATTCAGGGCCCACTGGTAGACTCCAGCCCCAGTCAGAGGGCAGAATTCAGGGGAGATTCTGGCAAGAGCTGAATTAAGCTCGTGAGGTGGAACTGGGGCTGAGGGGGAACCGGAAACAAGGTAGTGCAATGGGGGAAGACTACTGAGAAAGGCAGGCTGGTATCAACACGCATTCTATCACACAGCAACATCTCCATAAAGCTGGGGGATGCAGGGAGGCCAGGAGGGTCACGGGGGAAAGGGGCAGAGGGAGAAAATGATGATACACTTGCAGTAGGGCCTAACAGGGCCTGGGGGTGTGGACAGGGCTTGGGAGGAGGCCTCCCTGTGCCTGAATGCAGCTTTTCTAACTTGGCAACATTAGAAAGGACATAAGGGAGCCTCAGGGAGTGTGGAGGCCTCTCTAGGCAAACTCGCCCAAGACCTCAAATCGCCCCTGCCAAGGCTGATGCACCTCCCAGCCCTGCCTCAGGGGTGATCCTCCATCCTTTGACCTTGAGATCAGAGGGTGAAGTTCCCAGATAGGAACCCATGTGACCTTAAGATCAGAGAGTGAAGTGCCCAGACAGGAAACCATGTGACCTTGAGATCAAAGGGTGAAGTTCCCAGACAGGAAATCATGTGACCTTGAGATGAGAGGGTGAAGTGCCCAGATAGGAAACCAAGTGCTCCTTTTCCTCACTCAAAAGTTATATGTCAGAGAAAGTGCCAGGCCTGACTTGGGGCACTAACATGGGATGTTGTTGTTCAATTGCTCAGTCGTACCTGACTCTTCGCAACTCCAGGGACTGCAGCATATCAGGCCTCCCCGTCCTTCACCATTTCCTGGAGTGTGCTTGAACTCATGTCCACTGAGTCGGTCATGCCATCCAACCATCTCATTCTCTGTCATCCCCCTTTCCTCCTGCTTTCAACACAAAGAATGTCTGCAATTTGGGATACATAATAGATTTTAAAGATGGATTAACAATGTTTTAGTTGAAACACTAATAGCTTGAAAAAAACTTCACTGTCCTTGGAAAGAGAGGTGGCTGAGAAGAAAAGCTGGCTAGAATGCTAAGGAGAGTGTATATTATATTTGGATCTCAGGCAGAGTGAACAAAACTTCACAAATATAAGTCCTATGGTTTACTTTATCTGTAGGGGATTTATTCCCTTTGCCCCCATTCTCTGTTCATTCCTCTCCCCCATGTGTTTCTGCAAAATGTATAGTTTATTTTATAGGAGTGTAGATTTAATTTACTTAAATGGTACTCTCTATTCACACCTTTTTTCCAGTATTTTTTTAAAATTTATGTATTTATTTTAATTGGAAGATAATTACAATATTGTGATGGTTTTTGGCCTTCATCAACATAAACTGGACATAGGCATACATGTGTCCCCTCAATCTTAACTCAACAATTTGGACTAGGATCCATTCATGTTGCCAGTAGTTTATCCAGTTGCTTCTAACTGCTGCTGAGTGTTCAGGGGTGGGAACCCACCAGATTTAACCTGGCCAACTTGGACACTCAAACCACCTTCAACACTGTCACCACAAACATGCTGTGTGATGAACTTCCTTTTGCAAGTCCTTTGACATACAATAATTTATTGGGGATATATGTGCAGGAGATGACTAGCAGCATCTTGGAGGACATAGGCAACCAGTTTGACTAAGCTGTGTCAGATTGCCCTCCAGGATGGGTGGAGCTTTCACCATGCCCTATGAGTAAGAACCCCACATCACATTCCTCTCCGTCATCCAGGTTATCCAATGGGATGTCACCTGGTATTTTTCACAGTCTTACACATACATGTGTTTCTCCCTCAGTCGTGTCTGACTTTTCGTGACCCTATGGACCGTAGTCCATCAGGCTCCTCTGTCCATGGATTTCTCCAGGCAAGAATACTGGAGTAGTTGCATTTTCCTTCTCCAGGGGATCTTCCCAATCCAGGAATCAAACCCAGGTCTTATGCATTGCAGGAAGATTCTTAACTGTCTGAGACACCAGGGAAGCCTGGTGTATATACATACATACATAATCAGTATTTCTATGATTACTAATAAATTCTTAAGGTTTCTCTTCTGAAAATTGCTTCTTCATGCATTTGCCCATTTTCCACTGAGGTTCTTGTTTGTTATCTGGTAAAGTTTGGAAGTAAGACAGGGCAACTTTGGGACAAAGAAATGAAAAGAAAGACAGGATAAAGACAGGTTATCTTTAAGGACATCGGCGCTTATATGACAAAGTCTTTGGAGGTAAGAACACTTCGTAGATTAAATATAGTACCTCTCTTCCTGGAGAGAATGTCCTTAAATAATTTAAATCTTCTTTAGAGTTGAAGAGAGATTCTGGACAGACTCATTGAGGGAAAGAAATTAGTAAATAAAGACAGCTTTAGATGAGATGATGTTGAGAAAAAGAAACTGTGACGTATGTTAAGCCCAGAACTGACTCCCCAACAAAATTCAGGAAACCTCTATCACTTGCATCAACTAAAAGTGACAGCCTCTTCTGAAAGAAACACTAGAAATAAAGCATAACTGATGGTCCTTCATTACTGCGGGAATGGATATGATGCTGAAAATGACCCTCCTGTTTTTCTGTCCTGATTTATTGTGGCAGGCATGATCACAGAATAACATCCTTCTCACCTGTCCACTTGTAAATACTTGTACACACTTATGGAGAGAGACTACTGTGGCTGTCATGTCCAGTTATGTTTAAAACTCCCTTTGAAAGCTGCCAATTAGGTAGATAGTCAGGAGAGGCTGTATCATGTCCACTGACGCAGATTGAAAGCAGCAAATCTGCCCCTTTCTACTCCCTCTAACTTTGAAAGAATCTAATTAGCCTGTTGATTCTTTTCCTAGATAAAAAGAAGTAAGGATGAAGAATGAAGTTGAAGAATCACTAGTTCTCTACTTCCAAGAGCCCTCTTAGCAATCCTGCAAGCAGATCACATAGGCAAGATAACATCAGAAGATTCATGCTGAACACAACCTCATGCCTCAATGAGTCACTGAGATAATTCCCCATTTCCCCCTTTAAAATCCTTTCATAGCACAAAAGAATCTTCCAAGTCGGTCTCAAGACATGAGTCCACCTTCTCCCCAGATTGGTGGTTTTTCTGATTAAAACGCCACCCCTTTCTACTGACAGTTGCCTCTTGAATTATTGTTTTTTGAGCATGAACAGCTGAACCTGAGTTCAATAGCAAAAGTAGGGAAGATGGGCGAAAATAACCATTGGGGATGTGCAGCCCTGGTTATTACATCTGCTGCTATCTGGGCACCTGGAGTCCAAGGGCTTCTCATCCCAGAGGCAACACTTCAATGACTCACTCTCAGGAATGGCTCCTCTCTGCAAGGTGTGTGGCATGTGGAGAGCTGAGCCATTTTTCTCAGTTGAACAGACAGGTCCCAGTAAGAGTTGGAAAGGACATCTGAGGCGGAGGCAGCACTTTATCAGCTTATAATTTAATTTTCTAAATTTCCTCCTTTCAGAGTCTTCTCTACAGAAACTACTTACTCGTGTTGGTCTTCAACTATTGTACTAGGCTTTTTGTTCTCACTGACAAAAACATATTCTACCATTTGACATTTATATGGAAAATACATCATGCTTTTTTTATTTCTGAAATGGAACATAAGTATATTGAAATTTTAGTTTCAGGCCAGTGTATGTATGAAATTTTAGTTTCAGGCCAGCCCATGAAATAAGATATCAAGATTATTTTTAAAGAAAAACATTATTTTCAGAAATTAAAACACACTGTACCAACAGCTTGAGTCTTATTATATTCACATAGTGCTCTTTGAATGTATATGAAAATCAGATTACTAAGTATAGAAACAAAAGCATGTGTTAGTCACTCAGTTGTATCTGACTCTTTGTGACCCCATGGACTGCAGCCCGCCAGGCTCCCCTGTCCATGGGATTCTCCAGGCAAGAATACTGGAGTGGGTTGCCATTTCCTCCTCCAGGGTAGATCCTCCCGACCCAGAGATTGAACCCTGGGCCTCCTGCATTGCTGGCAGATTCTTTGGGTTTGTGGACACAGGAGACTACCTTTAGGCATTAGCTTAACCACATGTTGTATATGTTCCAGGCCACTATCCCCTGAATAACAGTTATATCTGAACAATAGCTGTCAGGTTTCACACTTTCACCTTATCTTAATGTGACTTATCTGGAGAGTTAGAAAGGGCCAAGCCCAGTTTAACTTCACTTTCAATCCCCCCTCTTCAGAATGAGGTTGATTATAAGATGATATCTACCCTATAGGTCTGAGAAGCTGTAAAGGGATAATCCTTCTACAGCAGCTGTGCCATGCCCAGAATACATCAAGTGCTCAATAAACATCAGTGTGGCTACCGGGAGCACTCAGACAGCTTCCGGTCATCCTTTGACTCAACCAGGACATACAGTCAGTTGATTTTCCCATCTTTTGTCTTCACGCCCACAATAAGAGGGTCTTCCCTCTGAACCCAGTATAAATGTTATGGGCAATCAGTAGATTCACAGTGTTAACTCTTTGATCCTCTCCAGCCTCATTTTACTACAATTCCCATTAAATCCAACTCTCTGCCTACTCCTTGCATGCTTGCCCCCGTGTAAGTGAATGTGGATACACACACACACACACACACACACACACACACACACACACACACACCACAACCATTCTGATTTGTGTAACCTTAACTTTAAACCCACAAAGCAATCTCAAGTAGGGCCCTTCAAAGGGCCCACCAATCCCTGTACACTTCTCACTCCACAGAACCAGACAAAATGTTATATCCTCCTCCATGAAAATCTCAAAACATCCTCCACATCTCCGTCCTCTTCAGATCATTGCTCAGATGTCACCTTCCTGATCACGACTCTCTGATTCTTGTGGAACTGTGATCCCACAGAAACCATGCTCCCAGCCTCGATGGGTACTCCCTCCTGGACTTCCCTCTGTCTACCCTGCCACATCATATGCTTCTGTCATAGGCATGGTGTTTGTCTCCCCTAATAGAACGTGAGCCCCACAAGGACACAAATGTTGCAAACAAAATCCATCCTGTTTACAGACATATCGCTATGGCCTCTAACACTGCCAGGCTCATAACACTTTCTCTCAGAATAGAGTCATTCAATGAATGCATCGATATAGAAAGGATGCTGCTACTGCTAAGTCACTTCAGTCGTGTCCGACTCTGCGTGACCCCATAGACGTCAGCCCACCAGGCTCTCCTGCCCCTGGGGTTCTCCAGGCAAGAAAACTGGAGTGGGTTGCCATTTCCTTCTCCAATGCATGAAAGCGAAAAAGTGAAAGTGAAGTCGTTCAGTCGTGTCCGACTCTTAGCGACCCCATGGACTGCAGCCCACCAGGCTCCTCCATCCATGGGATTTTCCAGGCAAGAGTACTGGAGTGGGGTGCCATTGTCTTCTCCATAGAAAGGATGCTTGCTTACAAAATGGACAAAGGATTGGAAAATCAAATCCCTTTAGTAATTCAGAAATGTTGGGCTGAAGGTTGAGTGATAATAGATTTTTCCCACTTGGGAGAAGGGTTTTGGGTGATAATGACCAGAGAGAAATGGAATTAATCAACATTTTAGGTGGACATACCTTAGAAACACACTGCAACTTGAGTAGGCGAACTGTCCCTGCTCTCTCTCTCCTATGAGTGGAGCCTGGAGAGAGAAGGGGAACAAACCCTTCTGAGAGTGTGGATTCTCATGAGCTGGGGCAGAGGCAGTGAGAGAAAATGTAAGGGGTCTGAGCTGGGTCCCCCAGATCTGCCCTCAGAGGAGCAGTGCAGAGGCAGGTGGTGGGAGTTCTCTGGCAGATGAATCATGTGAAATGGAAGGAGTGTTGGAAACAAAAGCTCCAGAAGGCCCTGGATTTCTCTCTGACAGCCCTTGACTGTGTAACAAGCACTAATTACTTGGGGCTTAAGGGATTTGGGGGATTTTTGTTTTGTTTTTTGCTTATAAAATAAAAGCATTTGTGAATTCAGGAACATTTATTCTCAATTTCTCTCAACACTTCCCATGTTCTCATTTTGGAAACAGAGTTTCCCAAAATGAGAGATCTCAGGCCTCTGTTTCTTTGCCCAAAGACTTTTATCAAGATAAATTATGTGACCAACAGAGAAACTAAAACTTTTGGATTCTATGATTCCTTTTAAACTACAAAATGCTACCTATAAAACCTGAATTATGCCCATTTTACAAAAGCTAACACCTGTTTCACAAGTGTTGTATAAACATTAAGCTAGCTCATTCGTGAATTAATCTTTAATATGTACTTTCATGGACCAGAGGAGATGTGGGATAAGTAATCGAATAGCTTCTTCCAATAAGAACATTGCATAGGTGGATAAACTAGAAAAAAAGGTTTTAGCTGTATCACTTGGGGTTTTTAATAAAAGAATGAACAGTCAGAACCCAGTCTGTCTAACTGATACAGAAGTGAAGCTTGCTCCATGAAACCACGTGGCTCGTGTATGCCAGGAGCCAGGCTCCAGACCCGGGGCAGGGTTTACATGCAGCAGCTCCTCATGCTGTCTGCGGGACCCTGATCTGTTCTGTTGTCATACCTGTGACATGACATCCCCAACAGACACACTGCTACACACTTGTCTGACTACACACTTGTAACGTGTCTGCTACACACTTGTCAGAAGGTCAGTTCTCCCCCGCAGGCCTTTGCTGTCACCTCTCACCTTCAAATTCATCTTGTCTCCTAATTGATAAGATCTAAGCCACACTCCAGTGTTCTTGCCTGGAGAATCCCAGGGATGGCGGAGCCCGATTGGCTGCCGTCTCTGGGGTCGCACAGAGTCAGACACGACTGAAGCAACTTAGAAGAAGAAGAAGCCACACGGAGGAGCCTGGTAGGCTGCAGTCCATGGGGTTGTGAAGAGTCGGACACAACTGAGCGACTTCCCTTTCCCTTTTCACTTTCATGCATTGGAGAAGGAAATGGCAACCCACTCCAGTGTTCTTGCCTGGAGAATCCCAGGGACGGGGGAGCCTGGTGGGCTGCCGTCTATGGAGTCACATAGAGTTGGACACGACTGAAGTGACTTAGCAGCAGATAAGACATTCATAACACAGTACCAATTCAACATACTTGAGATTGTAGTTTAAAGACATTTTCACTGTGGGTTTCCCAGGTGACTCACGTGGTAAAGAACCTGCCTGCCAATGCAAGAGACACAGTTCCATCTCTGGGTCAGGAAGATCCCCTGGAATAGGAAATGGCAACATACTCCAGTATTCTTGCCTGGAAATTCCACGGACAGGAGAGCCTGCAGGGCTACAGTGCATGGGGTCGCAGAGTCAGACATGACTGGGCACACATGCATTTTATGGAGGATCTGCAATAAATTATGTCTACAGTAAGCACTATCTTTATTACAGAATATTGATGGAAAATTCTACACACAATTTTGCTCTCATTGTGTGTTGTATTTCATGGGTTACTATTCTGACCACAGATAATAGGAATTGCAAGTTATTCATTGAAGAACTGAACTGAAATTCATTTGATTATGTGCAGCTAAGTGTGTTCTGTGTCAGACCAATAAAACATGCTAGATCTACAGTCAGACCACACAACAGGCACACAAACTGTGGCAGACTACTTAATCTCTCTCATTTCTATACCTTTGCCTAGTCAAGGCTATGGTCTTTCCTGTGGTCATGTATGGATGTGAGAGCTGGACTGTGAGGAAGGCTGAACGCCGAAGAATTGATGCTTTTGAACTGTGGTGTTGGAGAAGACTCTTGAGAGTCTCTTGGACTGCAAGGAGATCCAACCAGTCCATTCTGAAGGAGATCAATCCTGGAATTTCTTTGGAAGGAATGATGCTGAAGCTGAAACTCCAGTATTTTGGCCACCTCATGCGAAGAGTTGACTCATTGGAGAAGACTCTGATGCTGAGACGGGTTGAGGGCAGGAGGAGAAGGGGACGACAGAGGATGAGATGGCTGGATGGCATCACTGACTCGATGGATGCGAGTCTGAGTGACCTCCGGGAGCTGGTGATGGACAGGGAGGCCTGGCGTGCTGCGGTTCATGGGGTCGCAAGGAGTCGGACACGACTGAGCGACTGATCTGATCTGATCTGTTGCTAATTTTAAAATGATCATAAGTGTAAGAGGACCTAATTCATGGAGTTATTGTGAAAGTAAATGAATTAATCCATGTGAAACATCCACAATAGTATTTGGTACACACTAAGAGCTCAATAAATGCCATTTATTATTATTACCATGCTATCATAATTTTTGCTTTGTTATTATAAGTAGGTTTCTATAACTGCAAAGATTACTTTCACAAACTCATATATCTAATATTTGAAATTTTGATTCAAATATCTATAATCAAAGTTTAGTGTTCTCATGCCCAAAAGTTTTAGTTATAACTTAAATTTTTTCTAATATGTACTTGTATCCTTTAAATAAAAAGTAGCTGAAATTCATACAGTCGATGTTAGTTTCTAAGACTCTTACACTCTTCTCGGCTTAAACTTCTTTCCAAAGCTCTAAGGGAAAAATCCTTCTTTAAACACACTTAACACAATTGATGAAACTGAATATTTTAAGAGAAAAGAAATTCATTGACATGTGTTTCATAACTGGTATATTATTATAACAAAAACATTCACAAAATTTCCTAATCTCTCCAAATGTCTCGTAGACGACTCTAGAATGTCAGCACTATCCCTGTAGATTGGGTCTTTCCCTGTAAGATCAGAAACAAGACAAGGATGCCCATTTTTTCCACACAGTTTTGGAAGTCTTAGCCACAGCATCCAGAGGAGAAAAATAAATTAAGGAATTCAAATTGAAAGGAAGATAACTGTTTGCAGATGACATAATACTATACATAGAAAATGCTACTAGATCTCATTAATGAAGTTGGTAAAGTTGAAGGACACGAAATTAATATACAGAAATCTGGTTCTTTTCTACACACTTACAAGAAAATATCAGAAAGAGAAATTAAGGAAACAATCCCATTCAGCATTGCATCAAAAATATAAAATAAAATACCTAGCAAAAAAACTACCTAAGAAGGCCAAAGATCTGTTTACAGTAAATGATGTTAATGAAAAAAAAACTGAAGACTACACTCACAGATTGGAGGATATACCATTTTTGGGGATTGGAAGAATTGAAATTGTTAAAAATGACCATGTTACTCAAGACAATTATAGATTCAGGGCAATCCCCATTAAAATACAAATGGCAGTTTTTACAGATCTAGAACATTTCTGCTACTTATACAACCATACACACTGATTCTCAGAAGAGACCAGGAAGAGTTGATAAATGTCAATGCCCTATCACTTTACCATTTAGTTCCATCTACTTAGTTCAACTTTATACTTTGTTCCAAGTGAAATTCTCTTTCTTTGTTCATCCATCTTCCTATTTTTTATTATCTTTCTTTTTGGAGCCCTCTCCCAGTTTTCCAGCCTTCAAGTAAATCATCAAAACAAAAATGAACACCTAGTAAAATGAACACACTCCCTGCAAATGTTTTCTATTGCATTTCCTTTCTTTCAAGAAGAGTCCTTTCTGATGTGTTATTTTCATAAGGTTTGCTGGTGGGGGAGGCACCTGGGTGACTTGTACTGAGTATAAAGTTTCCTACATTTTAGATAGCTACTCTTGACTATCTATAGTAGTCTATAGCAAGACTTTCCAATGTCTTGCTCACCTGTATTTGACCTGTAATCATTTTTGTATCACTTCTGGATGACTAATTTTTACTGATGCTATACTCACTCTAATTTTCTTCAAGTAGACTCTCTTACAGTATCGTTATGACTCCATTTCCCAAATTAGTCACCAACTTGGTAGAATCATTACATTTAAGTGACCATATTATATATTCTCTTATCTAAATCTTTCATTAATACAGCAAACAATATTACCACCAACCCGGGTTACTGCATTTTAGTTACTCCCTTACTTTGAGTTATTTAGAGCAGACTTTTAAATTCCATTTTCCTTCCACTCACATCTGCTAAGACCTCTTAGATCTAAACCTTATTTCTAAAAAATTCTGATAAACATCCTGTGAGATAAAATCTTTAGCTTCACTAAGGTGAAATCATATTACTTTTTGCTCCCTGTCATTTACCTTCTGGGACAATCACTTTTATATGAAAACAAAAGAAAAAGCAGCTTAAGTTGACAGAACTTGTCAGCTCACATTAATTATTGTAATGTGTAACATATCACCAGCTTTGAAAACTGCCTTTATGCTCACCCAGCCTTCTTCCTCAGGGTCTGCACATTGGCCCTGGTGCAGGTTTTAGGAACCACCCTCATGGTCGGTAAGTTCTCAGAAGTCACAGGCAGTGTTCTTCAGTGCTGACAACCAATTCTCGTGTGCCAGGAATGTAGTCTGCATAGGAAACAACACAAGACGCCTAACAGAAAACTGCAGGAAACGCACAACCCTTACGCAGCCCCACCTATTCAGGGATCAGCTACGACAGCAGGCAGAATGTAGGTGACCTTCCAAGTGAAACAAGAGATTTAAAAGTAATTTTTTCAAATGTTTTTTTAAAAAGCCAGCTGACAAGAACTGTTTTCCATCATCCTTTTCAAATGTCTCACTTAGCTTATTTTTGTGAGTAAAGACTTTTGTACATTCCTTTATTCCTTATGTAAATAGCATACACTTTGTTTTGTGTGCCCATGCAGCTGTTCAAGGGATTCCATTAAACCTCTGAGAGCAGAAGATGTCAAATTTCTCTCATAAATAACCCTGAATAAGAAATCAAAGTATTTAAATAGCATACACAATCCACTTTTCCAGATGTTACCTACGGCTTATTTCCAATAAATCTCTGTTTACCATGAGTGAATACTACATGCTACCAATAACAAACTCTCACCTTGAAAGTCAGCTGCAACATTAAAAAAATATATATATAGAAATAGAAATTTCTTAATTTTTTGAATTAGTTGATACTTCTGCCCCCAAATTCTCAAGGATTCAAATCACTTCACATATACAAGAAGCTTAGCTCCTGTTATAACAGGAGGGAAATGTGCAGGGCACAACTTTTGAAAAAATGGCATAACCCAAGGACACCATATAAACCAATTAGAATAAAATGGGTTCAAGATGGCACACAAGTTGATTGTGATAAGATCTTGATACTCAATCAGCAAGCTAAATGACAAACCCAGAGGCACCCTGACAACTCCATCAGTTCAGTCCAATTACTCAGGCCTTTTTGACTCTATGTGACCCCATGGACTGCAGCACGGCAATTCCTGGAGCCTGTTCCAGCTCATGTCCATCAACTAGGTAATGCCATCTTATCCTCTGTCAACCCCTTCTCCACCTGCCTTCAATGTTTCCTACCATCAGTGTATTATCTAGTGAGTCAGCTCTTCACATCAGGTGGCCAAAGTACTGGACTTTCAGCTTCAGCATCAGTCCATCCAGTGAATATTCAGGACTGATTTCCTTTAGGATTGTCTGGCTTGATCTCCTTGCAGTCCAAGGGACCCCCCAAGTGTCTTCTACAACATCACATTTCAAAAGCATCAATTCTTCAGTGCTCAGCTTTCTTTATGGCCCAACTCTCACATCTCTACATGACTACTGCAAAAATCATAGCTTTGACTAAATGGACTTTTGTAGACCAAATAATGTCTCTGCGTTTTAATACACTGTCTAGGTTGCTCATAGCTTTTCTTCCAAGGAACAAACATCTGTTAATTTCATGGCTACTCTCACCATCTGCAGTGATTTTGAAGCCCAAGAAAATAAAGTCTGTCACTGTTTCCATTGTTTCCCCATCTATTTGCCATGAAGTGATGGGACCAGATGCCATGATCTTAGTTTTTTGAATGTTGAATTATAAGCCAGCTTTTTCCACTCTCCTCTTTCATCAAGAGGAGTTAGTTCCTGTTTAATTTCTGTCATAAGGGTGGTGTCATCTGCATATCTGAGGCTACTGATATTTCTCACAGCAGTCTTGATTCCAGCTTGTGATTCATCCAGCCTGGCCCTAAATAAGCAGGGTGACAATATACAGACTTGGCATTCTCCTTTCCCAATTTGGAACCAGTCTGTTGCTCCTTGTCTGGTTCTAACTGTTGCTTCTTGATCTGCATATAGATTTCTCAGGAAGCAGGTAAGGTGGTCTGGTATTCCCATCTCTTTCAGAATTTTTGACAGTTTGTTGTGATCCACACAGTCAAAGGCTTTAGCATAGTCATTCAAGCAGAAGTGGATGTTCTTCTGGAATTCTCTTGCTTTTCTTATGATCCAGCAGATGTTGGCAATTTGATCTCTGGTTTCTCTGCATTTTCTAAATCCAGCTTGAACATCTGGAAGTTCTCAGTTCACATACTGTTGAAGCCTAGCTTGAAGAATTTTGAGCATTACTTTGCTAGCATGTGAGATGAGTGCAATTGTGTAGTAGTTTGAACATTCTTTGGCATTGCTTTTCTTTGGGATTAGAATGAAAACTGACCTTTTCCAGTCCTGTGGTCACTGATGAGTTTTCCAAATTTGCTGGAATATTGAATGTAGCACTTTAATAGCATCATCTTTTATGATTTGAAATAGCTCAATTGGAATGGAACTGTCAAAACACTAAGGAGTGGTGGGTGGCCCAATTCTTGGAACTCTTGACCCCCTTCCCAAGAACAGTTGGAATAATCCTCCCACTCATTAGCATATGAAATTACCCTGCCTATAAAAACTAACCATGTTACATTCTGTGGCCACACTCACCCTCTGCGACAACCCACACTCTGTCTGTGGAGTGTGCTTCTCTCTGAATCTGAATAAATCCATTTCTTACCTGTCACTTTGTCTTTCACTGAACTCTTTCTGCACTGAGACATCAAGAACCTAAGCTGCATTCGGTTCTGAAACCAGCTGCTGTGAGTTTAGACTGGGTTGAGTCCCAGCCATGTGGGTTCAAGTGCCAACCTGAGGTAAATGGTTTCATTGTTAGGGAAATTAAAACTGAAGTCTTGTTCAAGCTTCAGTAGACAAAGAACACCAAACAGACCTCTGACCTTGATTCTAACCACCTGGATGCCACCCTGGGTATCTGCCTGCCTGCTCACCCACAGACTGTTTCCAGGCAGCTGGGCGGATCCTAGATAAGACACAGAGTAAGTCCTGGAATTTTCCTGAGCCCTGGAGATCTGAGCAAGCTCCTGGGTCTAGAGAATACCAGCACTCAGAAGATAAAATAGGAAGCACTAACACAAAACCAGTGGTACAGTTTGCTCAGAAACTGATGATGTTATCAGTTTTCAGCCTAAGATTATAAACAGGAACCTTGAACTGAAATTTGAAGCTTCATCCAGAGAGCGGATGCCCCACCTGGGACCTCTTCCCAGTTGGGATTCTGGACTTGCTGTGAAATGGGACTTTCCAGTGCTGGTTAGGTCTGGATGTTGGTCAAAATCCAGTTTGATAATGTATCTTCTGCTGTTTATATCTCTCTTTACTTTTAACATCAGTATATTGAAAGTAAGCTAGATAATTCTCTAATAAGTATTGGCATTGCTTGAAGAAAGTGACCTGGTGATTGCAGCCATGATAATAAAAAATGCTTGCTCCTTGAAAGAAAAGCTATGACAAACCTAGACAGTATAATAAAAAGCAGAGCCATTACTTCACCAACAAAGGTCTGTCTAGTCAAAGCTATGGTTTTTTCCAGTAGTCATGTATGGATGTGACTGTTGGACTATAAAGCACCAAACAACTGATACTTTTGAACTGTTGGAGAAGATTCTTGAGGGGCTCTTGGACTGAGAAGAGATCAAACCACTCCAGCTTAAAGGAAATCAGCCCTGAATATTCATTGGACTGACTGATGCTGAAGCTGAAACTCCAGTACTTTGGCCACCTGATGCAAAGAACCAACTCATTGGAAAAGCCCCTGATGCTGGGAAAGATTGAAGGCAGGAGGAGAAAGGGATGACAGAGGATGAGATGGTTGGATGGCATCACCGAGTAATGGACATGACTTTGAGTAGGCTCCAGGAGTTGTGATGGACAGGGAAGCCTGGCGTGCTATAGTCCATGGGGTCACAAAAATCGGACAGGACTGAGTAACCGAACTGAACTGAAGAAAGTGAAAGTCACTTAGTCATGTCTGACTCTTTGCAACCCCATGGACAATACAGTCCATGGAATTCTCCAGGCCCGAATACTGGAGTGGGTAGCCTTTCCCTTCTCCACGGGGTCTTCCCAACAAATGAATCAAACTTAGGTCTCCAGCACTGCAGGAGGATTCTGTTATTATATTATTATATACTATTATATATAATTGGAATTATATATATTTAGTATTATATAAATATTGGTATTTATATAATTCAATTATAATTGGTATTTATATGATGCCATAATATAATACCTGGTATTATATCTGTTTATGATATCTGTTTATCTGGTATTGCTTATCTGTTGGTTTATTTTGTTAACAAGTCCTCTGAACCTGAGATGGAAGTTAAAACTTCAGGCAGAACAGCTCTTAAGAAGAGATTCTAAAGGAAGAGGAAAACCAAGCTCTCTCTCAACAAAGTAGTCTATGCTATGCTATGCTATGCTAAGTCACTTCAGTCGTGTCCGACTCTGTGTGACCCCATAGACGGCAGCCCACCAGGCTCCTCCGTCCCTGGGATTTTCCAGGCAAGAACACTGGAGTGGGTTGCCATTTCCTTCTCCAATGCATAAAAGTGAAAAGAGAAAGTGAAGTCGCTCAGTCATGTCTGACTCTTAGCGACCCCATGGACTGCAGCCTACCAGGCTCCTCTGTCCATGGGATTTTCCAGGCAAGAGTACTGGAGTGGGGTGAATTGCTATTTGTGAACTGAAGATGCTCTTTCTAACATACAACCAAATTCTGTGAAAGCCCTTTTTAAATGTCTCAAAAATAGTTCCTCTGAATGTGTTTGGTTTTAAAGAAAATACAGTGTGCAGAATAGTGACAAAAGGACTATATGGTTGAAGAATGATATCAAAGATGGCTCTTTTAATTTCAATATGTTATAGTGACAAATAGCCTGAAACAAATCAAAGACATACAATTTGTCTTGCAACTGTTCCCCTGCCCATTTGTTTGGCTAAATACACATTGGGTCAGGAATAAAGAAAACATATTGATTTAATTTATGTCCTTACATATTTTAAGATAAAGTCTGGCGAAAAGAGTAGACTGCTGACAGTATTTTGAATGACAGACAATTTCTACTTAATGTTTATTTTGCTCCATGAATTTATGTATAAATTTTCTATTTAATCTATAACCTTACTCCTATGTGTTGAATTAACAACATTTATAACAGAATATGTACATGGGCAAAGGATTAATCTTTAAAAGCACGTATAAAGGAGGATCTCTGTTCAGTTCAGTTCAGTTCAGTCACTCAGTCTTGTCCAACGCTTTGTGACCCCATGAATTGCAGCACGTCAGGCCTCCCTGTCCATCACCAACTCCCAGAGTTCACCCAGACTGACGTCCATCGAGTCAGTGATGCCATCCAGCCATCTCATCCTCTGGCGTCCCCTTCTCCTCTTGCCCCCAATCCCTCCCAGCATCAGAGTCTTTTCCAATGAGTCAACTCGTCGCATGAGGTGGCCAAAGTACTGGAGTTTCAGCTTTAGCATCATTCCTTCCAAAGGATCTCTGTTACAGTATTCCAAAAACATGGATATAAAGTATCTAAAAATAAGTATTTTCAAAATATTTTAAGATCCATCTTTCTAATACTTCATTCTAGCAATTCTAAACATCTATAAGTGAAACATTCCAGAATTCATAACAAATTAACTCTATAGTAAGCATGTATTATACTTAGTATGACTAAAACACTAAGTAATATCTTAGTAGACTTAGCATCACTAAGTAACTACTGAGATAATA
Source organism: Tragelaphus eurycerus (assembly GCA_935064755.1). Taxonomy (NCBI): domain Eukaryota; kingdom Metazoa; phylum Chordata; class Mammalia; order Artiodactyla; family Bovidae; genus Tragelaphus; species Tragelaphus eurycerus. Next base: position 2,386,981 of record CAKXYN010000103.1, on the reverse strand, counting down.
ATTCTAAGAATGGTTTCTTTCTCTGTAGTCTCAAACAGTTTCTCAAGTGAGTTGTTCCAATGTCTGGTCTAAGAAGGATGTGCTAGGAAACCTTATTATAGTCTTAAAATCGAATCTGAGTTATTAGTCCATCCAGTTGATATTTTGATCACTAGCCTTTGATCCTTACATCAAGTGTCTCTAAACATTAGAAAGAAATAAAGATATATTGGTACTCTAAAACTTCCCCCAAACGTGTAATTTACATTATTTGGAGATGTAACAATCAGAACTGAAATTATACACTGTTAATATAGATTGACTCCAAGAAGTATAAGGTAGGAATAGATGGGATGTATAGACACATTTTATTTGGGGTCATACTGCTCTCTTCGATTGTTTTAACACATATGTTTCTTTTTTAATGGAAATAATATCAAACATGAGTATACCCTGAAGGTTCACATCCAAAGATATGAAAACACAAATTACAAAGGGATCTATTGAGACACTGTTTATAGTATCAAGATATTGGAAACTATCTTTCTAAGTAAAAGGAAAGTTTAAATAAACTATGGCACATCTCCAACCGGTCCATTCTGAAGGAGATCAGCCCTGGGATTTCTTTGGAAGGAATGATGCTAAAGCTGAAACTCCAGTATTTTGGCCACCTCATGCGAAGAGTTGACTCATTGGAGAAGACTCTGATGCTGGGAGGGATTGAGGGCAGGAGGAGAAGGGGACGACAGAGGATGAGATGGCTGGATGGCATCACTGACTCGATGAATGTGAGTCTGAGTGACCTCCGAGAGCTGGTGATGGATAGGGAGGCCTGGCGTGCTGCAGTTCATGGGGTCGCAAAGAGTTGGACACGACTGAGCGACTGATCTGATCTGATCTGATGGCACATCTAACAATGGAATGCCATGCAGCTGGATAAGGAATTAGGATCTCTAAACTCATGTGAAGTGAATTATAGGATAAGTGAGTCTACAAAGAAAGCTAAGTGCCAAAAAAGATCTATTATATTTCTTTCGTAAGAAACACAGGGGGAAAAAAAAAACTTTTTAATATGTCTACTGTCTTGGACACAAAGAGAGGACAAATTAGAAATCACTGTTATGGGTTACCTCCCAGTGTGGATGGGAATAGAGTGAAAGAATAGAAGGAATTTGGGGGAATAACACGTCTCTGACAATTTTTTAAACAGTTTTAACCTTCAGAACCATGAAAGTTCTTTGCATGATTTAAGAAAAAAAAACATAAAATTAAAAGGAAGAACTGTGAAATTAAAAAATAAAAACAAATAAACCAAAGTTGTATTTCACATTAATAATAAAACTACACTAAGGAGGCAGTGAGGAAGGGGAAGGAAAGAAGAATAAACTTGGCAACTTTTAAACATAGTTTTTCAGCTAATTTTTCAGGATAAGGAAAGAAAATAACTTTAAACAAAGGGTGAACTCTAGGAAGGAAACTCATTTTACACAGAAGCATCAGCTAGCAACTCAAAGTAAAAGTTTGTGTGTATTCTAGTTGTGAAAGATTAAGTAAGTAACAGAACCAGACATGGAACAATAAACTGGTTCAAACTGGGAAAGAAGAACATCAAGGCTGTATACTGTCATTCTGTTTATTTAACTTATATACAGAGTACATTATGAGAAATGTCAGGCTAGATGGAGCACAAGTGGGAATCAGGATTGCTGGGAGGAATATCAATAACCTCAGAAATGCAGATGACACCACACTTATGGCAGAAAGTGAAGAGGAACTAAACAGCATCTTGATGAAAGTGAAAGAGGAGAGTAAAAGAGCTGGCTTATAAATCAACATTCAAAAAACTAAGATCATGGCATCTGGTCCCATCACTTCATGGCAAATAGATGGGAAAACAATGGAAACAGTGACAGACTTTATTTTCTTGGGATCTAAAATCACTGAGAACAGTGACTCCAGCCATGAAATTAACAGATGATTGCTCCTTGGAAGAAAAGCTATGACAAATCTAGACAGTGTTAAAAAGCAAAGACATCACTTTGCTGACAAAAGTCCATCTAGTCAAAGCTATGATTTTCAAGTAATCATGTATGAATGTGAGAGTTGGACCATAAAGAAGGCTGAACACCTAAGAACCGATGCTTTCAAATTGTGATGCTGGAGAAGACTCTTGAGAGTCCTTTGGACTGCAAGGAGATCCAACCAGTCAATTCTAAAGGAAATCAGTCCTAAATATTCGTTGGAAGGACTGATGCTGAAGCTAAAGCTCCAACACTATGGTCACCTGATGGGAAGAACTGACTCATTTGAAAAGACCCTGATGCTGGGAAAGATTGAAGGCAGGAGGAGAAGGGGACGACAGAGGATGAAACGGTTGGATGGTATCACAGACTCAATGGACATGAGTTTGAGCAAGCTCTGGGAGATGGTGAAGGACACATAAGCCTGGTGTGTGGCAGTTCACCAGGTCATAGAGAGTCAGACATGACTGAGCAACTTTACAGCAACAACAAAGTAACTACATTATTGATAATGAGAGAATTACACTGCCTTTGGGAATAGAGCAAGATTTCACAGCCTACAACCCCTGTCTCCATAGACACAGAGTGAACAGCAGCATTCTTGCCAATTTTTTAGGGTTCTTCTATGATCATAACCGTTTGTAATCAGTCCTGCAGCAAAGACTAACGACTACCCCTCAGGAAAGCAGGAGCGCCCAGAGCATCAGCGACACTCGAGATCTCCATCTCTACTTCTTCCTCATTTCTCCCCTTTCCTCCTGGGCTAGCATGTTGCTTAAAGGCTATTTCACACTTTCCTTTTAAATTAGATTCTACTGAAGAGGATACACCATCTATGTTTTAAATTAATTAGTTTTCCTTCTCCTTTCATTTTTAAATACTAGGAAATGATTAAAGTTAATGATATGCCAGGCAGTCCGAGGATTCAGCACTGCCTGGCCCCTGCAGGCTGATGGGCGAGTGGTTTTCACTGTGATGCCTTCATTATGTGAGAAGGTTTCATTCACTTAAAAACCTAAAAGTCATGATTTCCACAAAGTGAACAGAAGCTTCTTTCCCGGTTCAAAGCCAAGTTTATTTTACATTCTAAGTTACAGAAATAGCATCACATTCCTCTGCTTCCAGGTGTAGAAAAGACTTAGGGAAAAGGTTAAAGTGGGTCTTAAGGAACACAGAAGGGGTGATCCAATCCCTCCTTCCTGCTGCCTTCCTCTCTTCCAGTGGAGGGGCATCCACCCCTAATTAGCCCCAGCTGGAGGGTGTGTGAGCAGTACACACAGGACTTTCGGGAAAAGTCACAAATGCAAACAATGAAACGTGGCCATAATGTGCATAGTGAGTTCAGTCATGGCCCCAAAGACATGCACACACTCACCCCAGAGACTGTGACTCAGGACACATTCAGAGAGAGAGGTTTTGCAAATTATATAACCATCTGGATTGTGTTCAAGGGGCTTAAGTTCAATGACGAGTGTCCTTCTAAGAGACAGGAAAAAACCAGGAAAGGAGAAAGGCTGGGAAGAGCAAAGCCGAGACTGGAGTTGAACATCCATAAGCCAAGAGGTGCTGGAGCCTACAGAAATGGAAGAAGCAGGGAGGGTTCTCCCTGCCCTCTACTCTCCCACCCCTACCAGGGCCTTCAGCAAGAGTGCAGCCCTGCCCACACCTTGGTCTGGCCTTCTGGCTCCCAGAATTCGATGTCTGCTTTAAGTCACCAAATTTGTGCTAATTTTCACAGTGGCCCCAGGAAACTGACAGTGTGTTCCACTTCCCAGTAATGAAGGACAAAGTGTTCCACTTCCCAGTTATGAAGGCATGAAATTAAATCAGAAAATAAGGGTTCAGTTCCTCACACTGTTTTTCTTCTGGACATGAAATAGAAGAGCATATGAGATGGTTTGCGTGTGTGTGTGTAAAATGATCCTCTATAAGGCATAGATAAGTGACAGTTATTTCCAAAAAAACAACTCAACTTTACTTAAGACTTACTATCACAAACAAAAGATCCATTTTATTAAACACCTTCGAAGTAATACAATTAAGGGGATTTTCCAATTTAAATTTTTCCAATGGTATTAATATCATTTAGTTATATTTAGAAATATGTGGGACATAATTTTTAAGGCTTCCTGGTCAAATAAGTACAGATACCCTCTCACTAACAAAAAAGTCTTCGATTAGCCATATTCCCATTTGAGTTGTCCTTAAAAATGAAATAGTTCAACCTAATGAAATCAGGACAGCGAGGAGATCAAACCAGTCAACCCTAAATGAAATCAACCCTGAATAGTCACTGAAAGGATTGATGCTGAAGCTGAAGCTCCAATACTTGGCCACTTGATGTGAAGAGCCATTGATGCAGGGAAAGACTGAGAGCAGGAGGAGAAGGAGATGACAAAGGATGAGATGTCTGGATGGCATCACTGACTCAATGGATGTGAGTTTGAGTGAACTCCAGGAGATAGTGAAGGACAGGGAAGCCTGGCATGCTGCAATCCATGGGGTCACAAAGAGTCAGACACAACTAAGCGACTGAACAACAGTGACAATGAAATCTTTTATCACTGTTTCCCAAAATTGATCAGCATAAGAATCCCATAGGGGTAGGTGTTAAAATGCAGGTGCCTGGACCCAGTCCTGGATTCAATAAATCTACTTTAGGGTTGCATCTTGATTTTTAATCTCAGATTTTAACACTCTCAGATTTTATTGCGGGTGGTCATCCGGGGGAAAAAAAGTCCCAAAGATGCACCATAACGAGCAGCCACTCAGTGCCTTAGGCTGCACTTTACTCACAGAATTCAAACTAATCCAGACGTGTGTAGATCAGAAGAGCTTCATGCTGTGAAATGAGCAACAAGTGGAACTTTTGCCCAAAATGAAATTAAAATAATGACAGTAAGATGACACACCTGTGCTTTTTATTCCTGTGATTCTTCTACATTTGGGGGCCATTATGAGTCAAGATTGCCAGGAGAAATATGTCAGGAAGTGAAGAGGAACTAAAAAGCCTCTGATGAAAGTGAAAGAGGAGAGAGAAAAAGTTGGCTTAAAGCTCAACATTCAGAAAAAGAAAATTATGGCAATCTGGTCCCATTACTTCATGGGAAATAGATGGGGAAACAGTGGCAGACTTTATTTTTAGGGGGCTCCAAAATCACTGCAGATGGTGATTGCAGCCATGAAATTAAAAGATGCTTACCCCTCGTCCAAGGTAAGGTGTGATGGCTGTGCTTCGATGGCCGGGAGCAGCCAGGAACAGCCGGGATGAGATACCCCACGCCCAAGGTAAGAGAAACCCAAGTAAGACAGTAGGTCTTAAAAGAGGGCATCAGAGGGCAAATACACTAAAACCATTCTCACAGATAACTAGTCAATCTAATCACACAAGGACCACACCCTTGTCTAACTCAATGAGATTAAGCCATGCCCGAGGGGCAACCTGGGATGGGCGGGTCATGGTGGAGAGATATGACAGGGTGTGGTCCGCTGGAGAAGGGAATGGCAAACCACTTCAGTATTCTTGCCTTGAGAACCCCATGAACAGTATGAAAAGACAAAATGATAGGATACTGAAAGAGAAACTCCCCAGGTCAGTAGGGGCCCAATATGCTACTGGAGATCAGTGGAGAAATAACTCCAGAAAGAATGAAAGGATGGAGCCAAAACAAAAAGAATACCCAGCTGTGGATGTGTCTGGTGATAGAAGCAAAGTCCGATGCTGTAAAGAGCAGTATTGCATAGGAACCTGGAATGTCAGGTCCATGAATCAAGGCAAATTGGAAGTGGTCAAACAAGAGATGGCAAGAGTGAATGTTGACATTCTAGGAATCAGCGAACTAAAATGGACTGGAATGGGTGAATTTAACTCGAATGACCATTATATCTACTACTGTGGGCAGGAATCCCTCAGAAGAAATGGAGTGGCCATCATGGTCAACAAAAGAGTCCGAAATGCAGTACTTGGATGCAATCTCAAAAATGACAGAATGATCTCTGTTCGTTTCCAAGGCAAACCATTCAATGTCACAGTAATCCAAGTCTATGCCCCAACCAGTAACGCTGAAGAAGCTGAAGTTGAAAGGTTCTATGAAGACCTACAAGACCTTTTAGAACTAACACCCAAAAAAGATGTCCTTTTCATTATAGGGGACTGGAATGCAAAAGTAGGAAGTCAAGAAACACCTGGAGTAACAGGCAAATTTGGCCTTGGAATACGAAATGAAGCAGGGCAAAGACTAATAGAGTTTTGCCAAGAAAATGCACTGGTCATAGCAAATACCCTCTTCCAACAACACAAGAGAAGACTCTATACATGGACATCACCAGATGGTCAACACCGAAATCAGATCGATTACATTCTTTGCAGCCAAAGATGGAGAAGCTCTATACAATCAGCAAAAACAAGACCAGGAGCTGACTGTGGCTCGGACCATGAGCTCCTTATTGCCAAATTCAGACTGAAATTGAAGAAAGTAGAGAAAACTACTAGACCATTCAGGTATGACCTAAATCAAATCCCTTATGATTATACAGTGGAAGTGAGAAACAGATTTAAGGGCCTAGATCTGATAGATAGAGTGTCTGATGAACTATGGAATGAGGTTCGTGACATTGTACAGGAGACAGGGATCAAGACCATCCCCATGGAAAAGAAATGCAAAAAAGCAAAATGGCTGTCTGGGGAGGCCTTACAAATAGCTGTGAAAAGAAGAGAAGCGAAAAGCAAAGGAGAAAAGGAAAGATATAAACATTTAAATGCAGAGTTCCAAAGAATAGCAAGAAGAGATAAGAAAGCCTTCTTCAGTGATCAATGCAAAGAAATAGAGGAAAACAACAGAATGGGAAAGACTAGGGATCTCTTCAAGAAAATCAGAGATACCAAAGGAACATTTCATGCCAAGATGGGCTCGATAAAGGACAGAGATGGTGTGGACCTAACAGAAGCAGAAGATATTAAGAAGAGGTGGCAAGAATACACAGAAGAACTGTACAAAAAAGAGCTTCAAGACCCAGATAATCATGATGATGTGATCACTGACCTAGAGCCAGACATCTTGGAATGTGAAGTCAAATGGGCCTTAGAAAGCATCACTACGAACAAAGCTAGTGGAGGTGATGGAATTCCAGTAGAGCTATTCCAAGTCCTGAATGATGATGCTGTGAAAGTGCTACACTCAATATGCCAGCAAATTTGGAAAATTCAGCAGTGGCCACAAGATTGGAAAAGGTCAGTTTTCATCCCAATCCCAAAGAAAGGCAATGCCAAGGAGTGCTCAAACTACCGAACAATTGCACTCATCTCACACGCTAGTAAAGTAATGCTCAAAATTCTCCAAGCCAGGCTTCAGCAATATGTGAACCGTGAACTTCCTGATGTTCAAGCTGGTTTTAGAAAAGGCAGAGGAACCAGAGATCAAATTGCCAACATCCGCTGGATCATGGAAAAAGCAAGAGAGTTCCAGAAAAACATCTATTTCTGCTTTATTGACTATGCCAAAGCCTTTGACTGTGTGGATCACAATAAACTGTGGAAAATTCTGAAAGAGATGGGAATACCAGACCACCTGATCTGCCTCTTAAAAAATCTGTATGCAGGTCAGGAAGCAACAGTTAGAACTGGTCATGGAACAACAGACTGGTTCCAAATAGGAAAAGGAGTACGTCAAGGCTGCATATTGTCACCATGTTTATTTAACTTATATGCAGAGTACATCATGAGAAATGCTGGACTGGAAGAAACACAAGTTGGAATCAAGATTGCTGGGAGAAATATCAATAACCTCAGATATGCAGATGACACCACTCTTATGGCAGAAAGTGAAGAGGGGCTAAAAAGCCTCTTGATGAAAGTGAAAGTGGAGAGTGAAAAGGTTGGCTTAAAGCTCAACATTCAGAAAACGAAGATCATGGCATCTGGTCCCATCACTGCATGGGAAATAGATGAGGAAACAGTGGAAACAGTGTCAGACTTTGTTTTTCTGGGCTCCAAAATCACTGCAGATGGTGACTGCAGCCATGAAATTAAAAGACACTTGCTCCTTGGAAGGAAAGTTATGACCAACCTAGATAGCATATTCAAAAGCAGAGACATTACTTTACCAACAAAGGTTCGCCTAGTCAAGGCTATGGTCTTTCCTGTGGTCATGTATGGATGTGAGAGCTGGACTGTGAAGAAGGCTGAGCGCCGAAGAATTGATGCTTTTGAACTGTGGTGTTGGAGAAGACTCTTGAGAGTCCCTTGGACTGCAAGGAGATCCAACCAGTCCATTCTGAAGAAGATCAATCCTGGAATTTCTTTAGAAGGAATGATGCTAAAGCTGAAACTCCAGTATTTTGGCCACCTCATGCGAAGAGTTGACTCATTGGAGAAGACTCTGATGCTGGGAGGAATTGAGGGCAGGAGGAGAAGGGGACGACAGAGGATGAGATGGTTGGATGGCATCACTGACTCGATGGATGCGAGTCTGGGTGACCTCCGGGAGCTGGTGATGGACAGGGAGGCCTGGCGTGCTGCGGTTCATGGGGTCGCAAAGAGTCGGACACGACTGAGCGACTGATCTGATCTGATCTGATCTGACTCCTTGGAAGGAAAGTTATGACCAACCTAGACAGCATATTCAAAAGCAGAGACATTACTTTGCCAACAAAGGTCCATCTAGTCAAGGCTATGGTTTTTCCTATGGTCATGTACGGATGTGAGAGTTGGACTGTGAAGAAAGCTGAGCGCCAAAGAATTGATGCTTTTGAACTGTGGTGTTGGAGAGGACTCTTGAGAGTCGCTTGGACTGCAAGGAGATCCAACCAGTCCATTCTAAAGGAGATCAGTCCTGGGTGTTCTTTGGAAGAACTGATGCTAAAGCTGAAACTCCAATACTTTGGCCGCCTGATGCGAAGAGCTGACTCATGGGAAAAGACCCTGATGCTGTGAGGGATTGGGGGCAGGAGGAACAGGGGATGACAAAGGATGAGATGGCTGGATGGCATTACCAACTCTATGGACATGAGTTTGAGTGAACTCCGGAAGTTGGTGATGGACAGGGAGGCCTGGTGTGCTGCAATACATGGGATCGCAAAGAGTCAGACACGACTGAGCCACTGAACTGAACTGAATTGAACTGATGAGCTTTATTTTGCCCCTAAATGGAACCCTTACTCTGAAGCTTGAAAACAAAAGCAACAAACTCTGAGATTTCAAGAATTAACAAATTGGTAACACAGTGTTTTCCTGCCCTCCCCCAACTGCCTGGTGTATCAGGCTAGATGGAAATCCTCCACAACCACACACACTCTGCCCTTTGCTGCCCCCAATAAGTAGGGGTGGAGGTAAGAACGGGTCTTCAGTTAAATGTGAGAAATCAAACAGAAGATTGTGAGTTCCAGCATTACTGAAATACTGGAAACTTCCCACATGATCAGAGTGTGGAGGCAATGACAGAAGTAGATGCTTATCTATCCCAGATGGTTACGGACATGACGGCCCCACCAAGAATCCTAGAAGCTTAGGAAGGCATGAGAGGACAGCCAAAGCTGCTAAGTGCCTCCAGAAAGATGAAGACACAGAGAGAAATGTTGGATGATGTACATCAGACCCACAGGAGCACCAGATATAATCAAGGCAGGCAATAAGATGAGAAGACCATCTACCTTGTTAGCAAATCCGTCAACACAGAACCATGCCAAAGGAAAGAAAAAAAAGGAAGACGTATTTTTTCTAGAGCACAGTGCATGAGATCTAATCAGTACAATCAGTGAAACCTAATGGCTCCCAACTTTTCCCTTATGTCATTCCCTCTATATGTATCAACATCCTTATCTTAGGACAGAAAACTGACATGCAGGACGATCAAAGAAAATTGCCACACCCTCACAGACCAATCCGGGACTGCTATACTGAGCCGTGCCCCCACCCCCACAATTCATGCTGTCGCCTTAGCCCCCAATGTACGTATACTGTCAGGGTAAGAGTCAGATTAAGGGAGACGACAAGGGTGGGCCCCTGAACCAAACAGGATTGGTTTCTTTGTAAGAAGAGGCACACAGAGTCCCCCTCTCTCTCTCTCTCTCTCTCTCTCTCTCTCTCTCTCTCTCTCTCCAAGGCCACATGTACTGTGAAAAAAAATATGCAAAACCACCCGCAAGCCAGGATGAGCCCTCATCAGAAACCAGCCTTGCCAGCACCCTGACCTGGGACTCCAGCCTCCATAAATATGAATAAATTCCTGTTGTTTTAACCATTCACCCAGTCTTTGGTATTTGGTTATGTCAGTTCCAGCTAATTTATATAGGCACCAAATGCAAACTTCTGAATTCCTTTTTTAAATCACTTCTTACTTTGCCATAATTGTCTGTATATTTTTACATCAATTTCACTTTCAGTCCCTCCCAGCATCAGAGTCTTTTCCAATGAGTCAACTCTTCACATGAGGTGGCCAAAGTACTGGAGTTTCAGCTTTAGCATCATTCCTTCCAAAGAACATCCAGGACTGATCTCCTTTAGAATGGACTGGTTGGATCTCCTTGCAGTCCAAGCGACTCTCAAGAGTCTTCTACAACACCACAGCTCAAAAGCATCAATTCTTTGGCGCTCAGCTTTCTTTATGGTCCAAATCTCACATCCATACATGACCACAGGAAAAACCATAGCCTTGACTAGATGGACCTTTGTTGGCAAAGTAATGTCTCTGCTTTTGAATATGCTATCTAGGTTGGTCACAACTTTCCTTCCAAGGAGTAAGCATCTTTTAATTTCATGGCTGCAATCACCATCTACAGTGATTTTGGAGCCCCCTAAAAATAAAGTCTGCCACTGTTTCTAGTGTTTCCCCATCTATTTCCCATGAAGTAATGGGACCAGATGCCATGATCTTCGTTTTCTGAATGTTGAGCTTTAAGCCAACCTTTTCACTCTCCACTTTCACTTTCATCAAGAGGCTTTTTAGTTCCTCTTCACTTTCTGCCATAAGGGTGGTGTCATCTGCATATCTGAGGTTATTAATATTTCTCCTGGCAATCTTGATTCCAGCTTGTACTTCTTCCAGCCCAGCATTTATCATGATGTACTCTGCATATAAGTTAAATAAGCAGGGTGACAATATACAGCCTTGAAGTACTCCTTTTCCTATTTGGAGCCAGTCTGTTGTTCCATGTCCAGTTCTAACTGTTGCTTCCTGACCTGCATATAGGTTTCTCAAGAGGCAGGTCAGGTGGTCTGGTATTCCCATCTCTTTCAGAATTTTCCACAGTTTATTGTGATCCACACAGTCAAAAGCTTTGGCATAGTCAATAAAGCAGAAATAGATGTTTTTCTGGAACTCTCTTGCTTTTTTGATGATCCAGAGGATGTTGGCAATTTGATCTCTGGTTCCTCTGGCTTTTCTAAAATAAGCTTGAACATCTGGAATTACTGCTGGGCAAACATAGGTTTTTTTTTTTTTTCCCCCATCTATGACATACCTGCACAGAATCTTAGAAAGAAGATGGAAGAGTAGCTCAAAAATCTGTAATGAACAAATCGCCTTCCCTGATCTTTGCAAAGAGAAGCATTATAGGTGGTTGTGTGTGCTCAGTCACTCAGTCAGGTCCAACTCTTTCTGACACCAGGCTCCTCTCTCCATGAGATTCTTTAGGAAAGAATACTGGATTGATTTGCCATTTCCTTCTCCATTGGTTATCCACAACCAAGAAAAATGGTAAAATATGGTAGGTCCTTTAATCCTGGGGACACCATTCACCTTGCTAGTAATTGGTTTAGAGTTGGACACATGTCTCACTCAGGATTTAACCGGGATAATATAAACACAGCAAATATTTTTTTAAAGGAAAATCATTGCAGGCAATTTTTTCCACCTGTGATGGAAGAGTTGAAAAACTAGAAGGTGGGGTGGGGCGGTAACAAAGCCTCAACCATACCTAAGCCAGTAAAAGTGGAAATAGGGGTTTAACCAGAGCCCAGTAGCCTGCAGTGGGGGGTGGGGGGAGGGTGGTTGTCTGCAGAACCTGGACTCACTTCCACTGACTGGTGGTGTTGGAGCAACAGAGCCAGGCAGTTGCTGGAGATGTAGTCCGAGGGAGAGGGAGGAACAGAAACACGCTTCTCTTCTGACTGCCCATCAGTTTCCACCAATGCCTCCCTTTAACCAAACCCAGCCAGAAACCAGCATCCTAGAGACGCCTACAAAGGTCAGACCCTCCTGGGAGGCTGGAACGAGCCCCCTGTGTGACCCACTTCTGACAAACGAAGGGGAGCCGATCGGGGAGCTTGTCGGTCACAGAACAATCAGCACCTTCTGCTGCCGAGTGTGTGTGATGACAGGAACTGTTGCAGCCAACCTGTCTCCAGGAGGGCATGCCAGAAGCCACAAAGGGCAGCAGGGAAGACCCGGCCACCACCTCAATGTTATTCATTCAGTGAGTAATGACTCCTAAAGCTACTCTTCTTCAGAACTGTCTTTTACGTGGATTATGTTCAGTCGCAAAGAGTTGGACAGGACTGAGCAACTAAGCACATGCTCATTCTTATTAGTCAAGCCACTTGGAGTTGCTCTTTTCTGTCAACATGATGCAGTTTGTCTTCTAATTACTCCCTGTAGAAATTCCTGCCAAACACCTCCACAGAACTCTCACAGTGTAATAATAATTAAAGCAATAAAAAAGAGTGACACCTGAAACAAGAGCTCAATATCAAAGTAAACAAATAGCCCAAGTCAGAACATACAACAGCATGCACTGGGAGGATATGTGAAATCTCCACCATAGACTAAAAATAGCAGAGACTAGTTTAAATCAGAGCTGCTGCCCCAATGAAATGAGTTATTCTGCCTCCGTGAATGTGGACTAAGGGCTTGCCTCTTCCTACCACATCCATCTTCGGAGTCATTGACTAGAGTGTCAAGTGCTTCAGCCATGGATGGTCATGTTCTCAGACACTGACTTGGGACAATCATAGTGGCCCCACTGTCTGAGTACAGACAGGTTCCCACAAGGACACCGAACATTAAGGCTCCGTTAGACATGCTTTCATACAATCCATGTTGAGACATGTTCTGACATAGAGCAACTCAGGAGAAGTGTTTATTCTGCTGCATCAAAGATTTACATTTTTCCTTTTAAAAATATTATCTTCCCATTATAAACATAAGGAGTTTTATATAGTTTATTTATATTACTATATCCACCAGAATTGTTGTGAAGGAAGAAATCAACCATCATACCTCTGAGTTATTAAACATAATGCCTTCAATGTGTGAGGGGATTAAATAAAGCCAAGAAGGGCAACAATGGGAGATGAACTTGAATTTGAAACCTGAGTTGGCCCCAGATGGGCTGTGGTGTGGTCTGGGGTAAACCACTTATTCTCTGTGGGGCTCAATTTTCTTACTTCACAAAGGGGATAATCATCCTGCTTCCCCCTCCAGACCTCTGAGGCAATTGGATTTGTACAGTACATATAAAGTACTCACACAGTGCAGGGCATTTACCAAGAGCTCAGAAAGTGTTAGTTTCACACCAGCTCATCCCAACCTGAAAAAGAGAAGGCAGCAGCAGAAGATGAGAGGGTGAGAGGGCATCACAGACTCAATGGACACGAATCTGACCAAACTCTGGAAGACAGAGAAGGGCATGGAAGCCTGGTGCACGGCAGTCCATGGGGTTGCAAGGGGCCAGACACAACTTAGCAACTGAACAACAACTGATTCAGAAATTTGCCAGGGCCTCTTCCTGCTCAAGCTAGAACTCACGTTGTACAACCATATCTACCTAGAATAGCACACAAAGATCATTTAAATAATCTCTGTTCTCTCATGCAATGGAAACTGAGTGTCTAGGCACTGTCGATTAGTACTTCATCTCCAGATCAGGAGGGAGCCTTCACATCACACAGCAGCATGTAATTGGGGACTTCCTGAGTGAGCTGTCATTCTGATCTTTTGTTTCTACCTGCATTTCCCCCTCAAGCCACGTCATACGTGGCTTCCTACCACCGGAACAAGGCGGTTTGGTTTGAGAAGCCACAGAACTTGAGGAAATGTGGTTTTTCAACACCTTTCTATCAAATATAGGTAACACTTTCCCTGTTGGAATGTAGAAAACACCACTCTAAGGCTTTCACACTTCCCCACTGTAGCTGGAAATATTAACAGTTTGCATTTCCTTCTATAATATTTCTGCCTGAAGAAAAGGCATCTGGGAATTTTAATCTTAAAATAACAAACACTGCTTTAAAGAACTGCTGGGAAGAGGAGAAAGTAAGGGACTCAGAGGAATGAAAGATAAAAGAAGTATGGGGACAGACTGGTGGAGTCAGCATAACTCACATAAACATACTATTGGTTGAATTACAAAAATCAAGGTCAAAAGACCCCAGAAAACATTCAAATGTTTATTTTATTATAAAATCCGCCCCCTTTTTTTTTTTTACAGTTTGCTTCTGTGCTCATTTCTGCATAGGGTCATCAAAGCAACTAACTCTGGGCTCTAAATTGCCCTATTTATAGAAGAACTAAGTTAAAACACACACACAGGAGCAAAAAATTGGGGCATGGTAATGACTCATTGGAAAGGACCCTGCTGCTGGGAAAGATTGAAGGCAGGAGGAGAAGGGGCCAACAGAGGATGAGATGGTTGGATGGCATCACCAACTCAATGGACATGAGTTTGAGCATGCTCTGGGAAGATGAGCAAGCTCTTGGTGATGGACAGGGAAGCCTGGTGTGCTGCAGTCCATGGGGTTGCAAAGAGTCAGAAACGACTTAGTGACTGAACTGAACTGAACTGAATGTTGAGAAAGGAATAGTCAAGGAAGTAGTATTGACCACTGTTATCTTGTCTTCCCCATTTTTCATCATGTGCCTAATGAATCATGTGGCTAATGAACCTATGGTTTGAATAATGCTGCATTCATTGGGAAAGTGGGAAGGTGTTAGTCACTCAGTTCTGACTGACTTTTTGCAACCCCATGGACTATAGTCTGCCAGGCTCCTCTGTCCATGGGATTCTCCAGGCAAGAATACTGGAGTGGGTTGTCATTTCCTTCTCCAGGGGATCTTCCTGACCCAGGGACTGAACCTGTGTCTGCATTGCAGGCGCATTCTTTACGTGCTGAGCCATCAAGGCAGCACTGATCTGAAAAGCCCCAAGCTCAGCTCTTTCACCCGAGGAACACAAGCAGAGGATGTTCACCCTGATAGAACAACAGGGTCTCCTCTTCCTTGCCTGGACCAGCCCCATCCATCTCCCAGACTGACGATGGCCCTAAGAGGGCCTGAGGAGTCCCTGTGACGCCCTGGCACTCTACACCAGGACCCACTGGCCTCTACATCAGGGTCTATGTTGTCCCCTACTTCTGATCAGTGCTTCCTAACAACCCAGTCACTGCTTTACTCCTCTATCCCATTCTCTAGTCTAGTCTTTCAAGGTCCAGGCCTTGATTATCTTTCCTGGTAGATGTTCAGAAACCTGCCAGCTCATTGCCCAGCTCCCCACAAGAATCAAGGTCTCCAGCTTTGTTTCTGAGACATACTTTGCTTTTTCCACCTTAGAAAATCTAGAGACTAATCTGTCTCCACACGTCTGACCCATTCTTCATCCCTCACTACCTCTAAATACATTCACCATGGGCACATGGTGGTGTGTCTGAGCACACATTCTAGATGCTCCCTTCAGAATTACAATATTAATTACAACTCCTGGCAGATGTACCTAGCTTTTTTTCTTTCAAGGCTTGGAGGGATATGTTTGTGTAAATAGCTAAAGAAACTTAAAATGATAGACATTGTTGACTTTATTTCCCAGAAAAGAAAGTGGGTTTTGCTGTATGCTTAGGTTCAGTGCAATAGCTAAAGTTGTTAACATAAATAGTATAGAAAAGAACTGCAAGAAATACATTACTGTAAAGTTCCGTTGGGTTTGTTGTGTATGAAGCGGCTGCACCAGAGGGTGACAGCAGAGGAAGCCTGGAGCCTAGGACATGGATTTGGGGGTGGGGTGGGGATGGGGCGGGTAGTTAAGTAAAGGGTGTGTGCATGCTCGCTGCTGAGTGCTTGGGAAGGGAGGTGGAATGCTCAGATGATGGTTTAGACGCAGGGTGTCTCAGCAGTCTTCATTCAGGAGACAGAAGGGGCTGAGGGAGTCATTGGTGAGAAAAAAGCAAGATGAGCCGGAAGATGAGAAATGGCCCTGGAAAGTATTCTTAGTATAACTCTGGCTGTATTCTGTAATGATACCCTTTTAGATTCCTTAGGTGCGTTACAATCTGACTTCTACCAGGGCAAGGACAGAACCTGGGGACTCACGACTTTGGGAAACACAAAGTGAAGATATATGAGAAATACTGTTTTCAGAACACCCTTAGCTGAAGCTCTGTGCCTGTTCTAGAAACAGAGCTTTTTGTGTCACTGTGGCTTTCGTGGCTCAGATCCTTGAGACAAGAGTACTGTGTTCCGTCCTCCCGAATACAATTTCAAACAGCAAAGTCTGAAATTATCTGTGATTTCAGAAACAGTTTTCTAGGCACGATGCACCTGATAATTAACAAAAAGAATTAACAAAAAGCAATTCTTATAAGTTCATTAAATTATCTGTGATTTCAGAAACAGTTTTCTAGGCACGATGCACCTGATAATTAACAAAAAGAATTAACAAAAAGCAATTCTTATAAGTTCATTACTGTAGTTTATTTTAGATTTATTTTCTGAAGAAAGAAATGATCATTTAATCAAAATTGTGAGGAAGGAGCTGGCCAAGTAAAGATGATCTCATTCTTAGAACAGCAGAATTTGCTTCATTAAATATTATAATCTTACCTTACAAAGAGGATTTTATTTCCTTCTCTGAAAGTCATCACCATTTAACAAATGATTACTAATTTTACTTAACAGAGAGAATTTATTTTTAAAATGTTTTTGTGCAAAATTTCAATCTCTGGATGTTCCTCTATGTTTAATAACATGAGAAGTATTGCAATCATCACTCCAGTCTTGCTAATTGTATAAAATATTTAACCTCATGGTTACCATGGAAAGAACCAGGATTTTTCCTTCTCAAAATGCCTTTGTTTCTAACCTCATAACTATGATTGTTCCTAAATTGTCTGCATTTTGACAAGATGATAAGCACTCCACATTCTGAATTTGTGAAGGTGCATTAAGTGTAACTTTGTACTTGTGCAGGGTCTCTTGGAAACCAAGATAAACAAGAGCTTGCAGTCCTGTCACTCTTTCATACAGTTTATCTACGAGTCCTAAAACCTGGTTTCCAAATTCAGCAAGAATCAATATTTTATCACTGAGAGGTGGGCTTGTATAAAGCAAGTGACTTTAAGGGACCCTGAGAGTTTACACCCACCTATTAACATAAAGGCATAACCCCAGTCCTTGTCAATGCAGAAGCATGTCCCCCAGTATATATTCACATTACCTGACAGCAGCCTGAGAGCAATTCGATCAATAAGACCTTAAAATACATCTTTTCTGAGAAATCACAGCATCATTAGTTTTCATGGTGTCATTGAATTGTCCCTATTGGATTAACTAATTGATACTCATAACAATATGTTACTAATTTTTACAAGGGAAAGAATGAAAATGTATCATTGCTTTCCTAGAACTAGAAAATCTGTTATGGATGACACAAGGAATTATCTTCTTATGGTTGCGCACAGGGAAGAGTTGTAAGCATTCTTTTCCCATTTATCACTGATCATCACTCATTATATGATATTAATTTTAACAGAGCATGATTAAATAGTCACTCAGTGTGTGACTAAGATGTATGGTAGAGAGGAAGGGAACTGATATTTAAGTCTACTAGCTTTGGGAAAATGATAAATTCCTTTGCCCCCCTCCCCTTTTTAAAATATCAATATTTTCACCCATAATGCCTTCACTCCCTTTTTCAAAGTATCAATACTCCCATTCATTATGCATTCACCCTTGAAAATGTTTGCTTTTTGAGCAGTAAGACTGTCATAGCAACACTTTGCTTCGAAGAGAAAGATGAACAAATTCGATAGAAGCACAGCTGTTATCATGTGCAGACACTCTAACCTCTTGTCTTTCTGACTCTTCAATACTTCCCTTCCCACACCTGATCTTTCACGCCATCAACTCTGAGGCTGAATTTCATCTCTACGATGCTTTATCTTGCCTCTGCTATAAGGTATCCTAAATCAGTTGGATTCTTTACGGACACATTTTCTAGCCAACGGCGGGCTTCCCTGGTGGCTCAGAGGTTAAAGCGTTTGCCTCGAATGTGGGAGACCCGGGTTCCATCCCTGGGTCTGGAAGATCCCCTGGAAAAGGAAATGGCAACCCCCTCCAGTATTCTTGCCTGGAGAATCCCATGGAGGGAGGAGCCTGGTAGGCTACAGTCCATGGGGTAGCAAAGAGTCGGACATTACTGAGCTACTTCAGTTTCTTTCTTTCTTTCTTTCTTTCTTTCTAGCCAATGGCAGGGAGGTCCAGCCCTCTGACTACAGTTTATTGAAGACTGAACTACATCCGAAGTCTAGAGACCTCTCGGTGACCCTGTTGCTGATGTCCTGGTCCAGGCCCCCATCACCTCCTCATCACCTCCTGTGGGATGATGGCAATAGTTTCCTGACATCTCCTTGTTTTCACTTCCTGAGGGGCAGCCAGAATTATATTTTCAAAGTTTAAGCTGGATCATGTCACTTCCTTACTCAAAATTATTGAGTAAGGAAATAACTCAAAATAACTTACAGTTATTCCCTAGTTAACTTAGCCCAAAATCCAGAACCCTACCAAGCCAACAAGCCAACAAAGCTTCTGTAGGATCTTCTCTGACTATCCCTGCAGTCTCCTCTGAACTCCTTCTACTGCTGCCATGCATGTAAGAGGTGTGCAACACAATAGAACATAGCTGAGAGTCAGCTCTAAGTATGCCCACTTTGTGAAACACACCTCTGGACTTTTGGTTTATTATCTTCATCCAAAAAATAGAGATAATATCTTCCCCCATTGAATTGGTATGAGGAATAAATATAGGTATTGTGTCTTGCACAGGGTGGGGAATAAATTCATGCCTATATTTTGAAACACTGTTTTTGCTAATTTGTTTGACCGGTTGGTTTGCTCAGAGAATCCTAAACATGGGCTATTCTATAGCTACATAAAGAGAGATCGGAAATCTCCATATGCAGTAGTGAATCCCCATAAAATAGCTATCCCTTTTTGCATCATTACTATGGAAGAAGAACTGAGACATCAAAAGTAAGAAGAAACTATCACTGAAGGTCTCCTACTGCTGCTGCTAAGTCGCTTCACTCCTCCTACAGGAGCTTATACTCTGCAGTCATCCTAGAACATGGATCAGTTCCTTAACTCAACCCGTCAGTTTGCCTTTCAAGGATTTTATGAATGGACCTTTGCATTTTCTTTCCTTGCTTCCAGAGCTTTCCTAAAATCTTAGACTCACTAATTCCAGGCTTTGTTGTTGTTCAGTCACCCAGTCTTGTCCGACTCTTTGTGAACCCATGGACTGCAGCACACAAGACATCCCTTTCCCTCACTATCTCCCAGAGTTCATGTTCACTGCATCAGTGATATCATTCAGCCATCTCATCCTCTGAAGCCCTCTTCTCCTTCTGCCCTCGATCTGTCCCAGTATGAGGGACTTTTCCAATGAGTCGTCTGTTCACATCAGATGACCAAAATCCTGGAGCTGCAGCTTCAGCATTAGTCCTTCCAGTGAATACCCAGGGTTGATCTCCCTTAAGATTGACTGGTTTGATCTCCTTGCTGTCCAAGGTACTCTCAGGAGTTTTCTCTAGCACCACAGTTCTAAGGCATCAATTCTTTGGCATTCTGACTTCTCTACAGTCCAGCTCTCACAACCATATGTGACCATTGGGAAGACCATTTCCTTGACTATACAGACTTGTCTGCAGAGTAATGTTGCTGCTTTTCAACACACTGCCTAGGTTTGTCATTGCCTTCCTGCCAAGAAGCAATCATCTTCTGATTTCATGTCCAGGCTTACTATTGAACAATTTAAATTTCTACTTTGTACTATTTTCCTTAAGGTTTTCATGTGGCCTATTTTTTCCTAGACATTTTAACGCTGCTAACTACAATGTAAGGCAACATAGGTGCCAAAATACCAGAGAACATTAGGAAAATCTAAAAGTCATTAATAAGAGCCATACATCCCTGATCTTTCTTGAAGTATAAATATGTTTAAGCTTGCTAATACCCAACTTCCTTCATCAGCTTGGAGACAATTCTAATAAATTCATCAACCTGATGGGCTATGGGGTCAAACAGTTTAAGGAACAGGAAGGTATAGCAGAAGAAACTCTTGTTTCAATACAGGAAAATCAGATCACATCCTTTCTTCCCATTAGCAGCCAAGGAAATTCAGCACACTCTAATGCTCTGCCATCATTGCCCTTTTCAAGAAGAAACCCCATTATGTCAAAAAATGAAGCTCATCTTGCACCCTGCAGGCCAATCAGGTGCACAGGAAAAGAAGTGGGATTGTTATAAGTCTCCATGATGATTACAATCAAGATCATAAACATTTGAGGTTAAAATATCTTATCAACAATGCAGATTGCTCGATTTGTATGCTTGACAAACAGTAAGGGAAATTTCATTTGGTCCTAATTGACCAGTCTGCTTTGTGATTCCTCCTAGAGCAGAAGCCAGAATCTATTCAGTAATGACCCAGCCTTTGTCCTGCCTCTGTCCTGCCTTTGTCCTGCCAGGTCAGCCACACATCTGCAGGGACTGTTCCAACCACTCTTCAACATCAGTGAAGGCACAAACAGGATCGCTGAATCACATTCAGTAAGTATCCTTCTGACCTGGAATGTGCAGCACATACAAATGTGATGAGGTACTAACTTAATATGAGAGAAGTGAATACAAATTAAAGCAGACTTCCTGCTGCTCAGACATCTCCAAGAGTTATTCATAAGGAAGTAAAAGACAACCAGTTCTCCTGTATTATGTTTCTTGTTAATAGAATGACTCACCTGTTAATACTAGATGGAGTCAGTGCTTCCAGCATCATGTATGTTGTAGCCTCACTTCGTGTATATTCTACAAGTTTAACTTACAGATGCCAGCCCTCATCTGTCTTTGTTAGCAATTGTACCATCACTAAAATATACTGCCAGGTATCACCTCAGATATGATTGTCAGTAATGTATTTTCTTGAAGACACTAGTGATTCTACCTATTAAAATAATTTCTAGCAAGTTTGAACGTACAGTTTCTTGTAGGGAAGCATATCATATTTACATACACCTACTTCATTTGATGGGGACACAGTGGAAACAGTGTCAGACTTTATTTTTCTGGGCTCCAAAATCACTGAAGATGGTGACTGCAGCCATGAAATTAAAAGATGCTTACTCCTTGGAAGGAAAGTTATGACCAACCTAGATAGCATATTCAAAAGCAGACACATTACTTTGCCAACAAAGGTTCGTCTAGTCAAGGCTATGGTTTTTCCTGTGGTCATGTATGGATGTAAGAGCTGGACTGTGAAGAAGGCTGAGTGCCCAAGAATTGATGCTTTTGAACTGTGGTGTTGGAGAAGACTCTTGAGAGTCCCTTGGACTGCAAGAAAATCCAACCAGTCCATTCTGAAGGAGATCAGCCCTGGGATTTCTTTGGAAGGAATGATGCTGAAGCTGAAACTCCAGTATTTTGGCCACCTCATGCGAAGAGTTGACTCATTGGAAAAGACTCTGATGCTGGGAGGGATTGGGGGCAAGAGGAGAAGGGGACACCAGAGTATGAGATGGCTGGATGGCATCACTGACTCGATGGATGTGAGTCTCAGTGACCTCCGGGAGTTGGTGATGGACAGGGAGGCCTGGCATGCTGCGATTCATGGGGTCACAAAGAGTTGGACATGACTGAACGACTGATCTGATCTGATCTGATTTCATTCGATGTAAAAATCACGAGACAAAATCACCTAGAAAATGCAGGAAGCTATTTTGTATAGTGTAGGTAATATGTCCTGATAAAAATTCCTTATTTTTTAAATACTCATGTTTGTGGCATAAAATATTACAGAAAATCCTATTATATTGTTGGAGTTTTCTGAAAGGACTGCAATCGCCCACACAGATTATCCAAACTTTCCAGCACCCACATTTATTTTCCTAGAATGCTTACAATATTCAGAAGTGATCCAAAATACCATTTTAGATGACTAACCAGATATTGTGTTGAAAATATTCTTCCCATATTAATTAATGAGTATATAATAGGTAATTTTATTTAATTTTAGTACATTAAAATAGCTAATGAAGTTGCAAAAACTGATCTTGGTCAGTTTATATTAAAGGGTCATAAAATTATTTTCAGAGCTATTTAAATAAGCTTTATTTAGGAATCATTTTTGTCATTCAGTGGCTCTCATCTAATTCAACCTACACAATATGTAGTTTGAGATGAAAAGTAAAACAAACAAGGGAATTTCAGGATCACAGGGCTGTGAGACAGCTGTGTGCATTTCCTAGGTGGGGTGCCTTCCCTGGAAGCCCACTGCCTCAGCTGTTTCACTGCCATTGAGTAGTTGTGGGAAGAGAATGGACCAACAAGTAAGAGGCCAGGCTCCAGGCTCAGAAGATTATCTCCCAAAGAACCCTGGCTATGGTTACTCACACATAGAAATGCCCAGAAACAAACAGACCAGAGACTCTCCAAGCTGTTTGAGGAAAATGTATGACCAACATATCCCCAAGTGTAGTTTTCAAAAACCTGTGCCTATTCAAATAATCACCTGGACCCTAAACCCAGGGAGAAGAGGAGCTGGAAAAGCCCAGTAAAGTCAATTCCAGATGTTCCCTTCTGTCTGTTCAGGGACCATGGACGGTGGTGGAGAGGGAGTTCTCCCCAGGAGATGGAACCAGGATGCCAGGTGGGCTAACTGAAGAACTGGCCCTGCCCCCTAGTACCATGGACAGCTCATTGTGGACAGTAGAGCTGAGCCTGGCTGGCTCCACAGAATTGTAATGCAAGACTGAAGAGAGGAGGGTGCAGAAATGCAGCAAGGATGAGACAGAGAAGCCTCTCCTCTGGCCATGAAGAACCCCCTTTCCAACAGCTGCAACCCAAGACATAGGATGTGCCAAAAGTTGGTGGTAGGAGCCAGGAATTGCTCTTAGGTAGCAGCTACACAACAAGGAAGACTTCCCTGTAGCTCAAACGGTAAAGAATCTGCCTGCCATGCAGGAGACCAGGTTTCGATTCCTGGGTTGGGAAGTTCCTCTGGAGAAGGGAATGGCATTCTACTCCAATATTCTTGCCTGGAGAATTCCATGGACAGAGAAGCCTGGTGGGCTACAGTCCGTGGGGTCGCAAAGAGTCGGACACGACTGAGTAATTAACACACACAAACAACAAGGAAGAAGGAAGAGGCTGCTGAAAAGCCCCACTTGGGAAAACTCTTATTAAGTAATGATCATATGAAACTTTTCATATATATCCAATCATTATCATTGTTCACGGGTTCTGTTGTCCTTCCAACATCACAACATAATTTAGACAAGTTTTCTATGACTCTATAGCAAAGATCACTTCCCTCCAGGGTCCAAAAGCATGTCTCTCACTTCCACTTGAGGCCTCACTAGAGGCACCTTTAACACACATATTCCTAACAGCACTGTGTTCACGATGATATGTGTGTTCTCTAAGGTACTAGAAATATTTCTGTGCTCTTCTCCCTTCTTTCTGAGGCCTCACCACTATTACCTTTAACATTCATAGTTCCATCAACAATCTCTTCAAGGCAATCTATCAAGCACCTCAAAACTCTTACAGCTTCTGTACAGCTTTAAATTTAAAGGCACTTCTTTATTTTTGGATATTTTTGTGGCAATAGCACCCTGTTTTCTGGTATCAGAATATGCCTTAGCATCCTAGGTCTACATGTATATTCAATTTCCTGTCTTGCTAAATAAAAGCATAGGTTCCATGCATGCTAAGTTGCTTCAGTAATGTTTGACTCCTTGCAAACCTAGCCTTCCAAACTCCTCTGTCCATGGAATTCTCCAAGCAAGAATATTGGGCTGGGTTGACATGCCCTCCTCCAGGGGTAGGTTCTCTAAAGCAAGAAATTGTTCAGTTTAGTTATCTACTGTATCACACTGCCAAGAATCCAGAACACAACCAGGCATATTAGTACTCAAAAAATGAATGCATGAACTAATAAAATCAAGCACAAAGAAAAAAATTGATGTCATTCTTTTCCTATAGTGATCAAACATTGGGAAGCTGAGGAACAGTTAAAAAAAAAAAACTTTGGGTACTTTAAATGCAAATTAGTTTTTTCTTTCAAAATCTATGTATATTACACCCTCTTCCTTCCTCCCCCACCACAGAATGAGGTGCTATTTCTGGAGAGTAAAATAGCTTCTGAAAATGAATAAGTTCTCTATGCTAGGAGGAACAAGGATGTCACTCCAAACAGTGAGAGGACACCTGGTCAAATCAAGAAGAAAATAATTGACTCATTCAAAATATTTGTTTTTGATATTGACCAGAGCAGGTAAGTCAATTGTCAGTTTCATCTCCATTATTACTTACAACCGGGCTTTATGCAGATCTATTACAAATCATCAATTAAAATACTGTCAATTTTTTCAAGTCATTATTCTCAATCTTATGACTAAAAGTCAGGATACATAAAAGGTGGAAAAGCTACAGATCAATAAAACACAGCAACTCTTAGTCTAAGTCACATAATGATTTAGTAACAGTATTCTTTATTGCCTTCCTCTATTGCCATATTAACAGCAAACCTGGGCTCAACTTCTTAACTTAGAAAGATGATTATGATTGATGGTGATCAGTAAGTCAATTAGTTTTCTTTTCATTACATTAATTGTATAAGCAAATTAGCACAGGAAAAAAATACCCTTTTATGAAGCCTTATAGAATAAGAACCAAATGAAAACTATAGTGATGTAGTATACCAAAAAAATTTTAATAGTGACATAAAACTGGTACTTGGGAAAATGCAATATAAATCTTTAAGCAGGATATAATACAAATCAGGCTTCCCCTGTGGCTCAGCTGGTAAAGAATCTGCCTGCAAAGCTCAAGACGATTCCTGGGTTGGGAAGATCCCCTGGAGAAGGGAATAACTACCCACTCTAGGATTCTGGCCTGGAGAATTCCATGGACTTTATAGTCCATGGGGTCACAAAGAGTCGGACATGACTGAGTGAATTTCACTTTTCAATTATACAAATTTGAAAAGACTGGAATATTATTTGAATAAATGGTCATAAGGAGACTTTAATATCTAGTGAACAAAACTAAAATGAAGGCAAAAAATTTAAAATTATCACAGAAAATTATTTAGTTTTTCTGGAAAATATAGGCACCAAGCCATTCTCTTTGCTCATTGAGCTAAACAAGTCAAGAAAATGAAAGTACTGGGAGCTGAATTATACTGAAAATGTAAACATTCAGAAAATTTTTCATTCATTAAAGTAAAGTTGCCTTTTCATTATTACCTACAACACATGGAAAATTAGATACAGTGGGAAAGACAATCTCAAAATCAGTTCACTTCAGTTCAGTCACTCAATCATATCTAACTCTTTGCGACCACATGGACCACTGGCACGTGAGCCCTCCCTGTCTATCACCAACTCCTGGAGTTTACTCAAACTCATGTCCATTGAATCGGTGATGCCATCCAACCATCTCATCCTCGGTCATCCCCTTCTCCTCCCGCCATCAATCTTTCTCAGCATTAGGGTCTTTTCCAATGAGTCAGCGCTTCGCATCAGGTGGCCAAAGTATTGGAGTTTCAGCTTCAACATCAGTCCTTCCAATGAATATTCAGGACTGATCTCCTTTAGGATGGACTGTTTGGATCTCCTTGAAGTCCAGGGGATTCTCAAGAGTCTTCAACATCACAGTTTAAAAGTATAAATTCTTTGGTACTCAGCTTTCTTGGTGGTCCAACTCTCACATCCATACATGACTACCGGAAAAACCATAACTTTGACTAGACAGACCTTTGTTGGCCAAGTAATGTCTCTTCTTTTTAATAAGCTCTCTAGGCGACTTCACTTTCGCTTTTCACTTTCATACGTTGGAGAAGGAAATGGCAACCCACTCCAGTATTCTTGCCTGGAGAATCCCAGGGACAGGGGAGCCTGGTGGGCTTCTGTCTGTGGGGTCGCACAGAGTCGGACACGACTGAAGCGACTTAGCAGCAGCAGCAGCAGCAGGTTGGTCATAGTTTTTCTTCCAAGAAATAAGCATCTTTTCATTTCATGGCTGCAGTCACCATCTGCAGTTATTTGGTAGCCCAAGAAAATAAAGCCTGTCACTGTTTCCATTGTTTTCCCATCTATTTGCCATGAATTGATGGGGCTGGATGCCATGATCTTTGCTTTTTGAATGAGTTTTAAGACAGCTTTTTCACTCCCCTCTTTCACTTTCATCAAGAGGCTATTTAGTTCCTCTTTGTTTTCTGCCATAAGAGTGGTGTCATCTGCATACCTGAGGTTGCTGATAATTCTCCCAGCAATCTTGATTCCAGCTTGTGCTTCATACAGCTTGGCATTTCACATGATGTACTGTGCATGTAAGTTAAACAAGCAGGGTGATAATATACGGCCTTGACGTACTCCTTTCACTATTTGAAACCAGTCTGTTGTTCATGTCCGGTACTAACTGTTGTTTCTTGACCTGCATACAGATTTCTCAGGAGGCAGGTCAGGTGGTCTGGTATTCCCATCTCTTGAAGAATTTGCCACAGTTTATTGCGATCCACACAGTCAAAGGTTTTGGCATAGTCAATAAAGCAGAAGTAGATGGGTTTTTTGAAACTCTTGCTTTTTCTATAATCCAACAGATATTGGCAATTTGATCTCTGGTTCCTCTTCCAGCTTGAACATTTGGAAGTTCTTGGTTGAGGTACTGTTGAAGCCTGGCTTGGAGAGTTTTAAGCATTACTTTGCTAGCATGTGAGATGAGTGCAATTATGCAGTAGTCTGAACATTCTTTGGCATTGCCTTTCTTTGGGATTGGAATGAAAACTGACCTTTTCCAGTCCTGTGGCCACTTCTGAGTTTTCCAAATTTACTGGCATCTTGCATGCAGCACTTTCACAGCATCATTTTTTAGGATTTGAAATAGCTCAGTTGGAATCCCATCACCTCTGCTAACTTTGTTCCTGTGATGCTTCCTAAGGCCCACCTGACTTCGGACTCCAGGATGTCTGGCTCTAGGTGAGTGATCACACCATCATGGTTATCTGGGTCATGAAGATATTTTTTGTATAGTTCTTCTGTGTATTCTTGCCACTTCTTCTTAATATCTCCCACTTCTGTTAGGTCCATACCATTTCTGTCCTTTGTGTGCTCATCTTTGTTACCTTGCTATCTTTAATTTTCTTGAAGAGATCTCTAGTCTTTCCCATTCTATCATTCTCCTCTATTTCTTTGCATTGATCACTGAGGAAGGCTTTTTTATTTCTCTTTGCTATTCTTTGGGCCTCTGCATTCAGATGGACATATCTTTCCTTTTCTCCTTTGCCTTTCACTTCTCTTTTCTCAGCTATTTGCAAGGCCTCCTTAGACAACCATTTTGCCTTTTTTTGTTTTTTTCTTGGAGATGATCTTGATCACTGCCTCTGTACAATGTCACAAACCTCCACCACAGGCACTCTGTCTATCAGATCTAATCCTTTGAATCTATTTGTCACTTCAACTATATAATCATAAAGGATTTGATTTAGGTCATATCTCATACCTGAATGGTCTAGTGGTTTTCCCTACTTTCTTCAATTTAAGTTTAAATTTATCATTAAGGAGTTCATGATCTGAGTCACAGTCAGCTCCTGGTCTTGTTTTTGCTGATTGTACAGAGCTTCCCCATCTTTGACTGTAAAAAATATAATCAATCTGATTTCAGTATTGATCATCTGGTGATGTCCATATAGAGTTGTCTCTTGTTTTTTGGAAGAGGGTGTTTGCTATGACCAGTGTGTTCTCTTGGTCATAGCCAACCTCAACACAATTTCCGTAAAAGTGGTGCTGAACTCTCTGAAATGTAGTTCATCTATGTGAAGATGAACCAGGCATTATTTACCCAAATAAACCTATATTCATGTAATCTGTATTCTTGTTTGGGGAGATAATGTTCATAGAGCAGGGAGGTAAGTAGACTCAGCTAGTTAGTGGGAGAGCTGGGGTTTGAAGGAATGGCAGTTGACTCCAGAATCTCCACCCACCAACCACTGCCTACACCTTGTATGCAACCAACCTAAGCAACAGCCTTTGACCTGGTGACTTCCAAGTTTGGGTAACTTTCTGCATCTTGAATGTTTCCTTCAACACAGCTTATGAGGGAGAGGGAACAAACAGGATGACACCAAAATGTTACCCCAAACTGACATGCTGAAGAGAAGGTTGTTTCTTGAAATTCCTTTAACATTCTTTTTGTTTTAATACTCTGATAGCAAACAAAACTTGCAGATCACAAAAGAAGTTTAAAAAAATAAACCATTGCATTAGGAGAAAAAACACCTTTAATAACTTGACTTCGGTGGTTTCTGTCTTCAGCCTATGTCCAATACCAACTGGGCTTCCAGTATCAGCATTTTCATCCTTAATCCTAAAGCTTGTGATGATGTAATATGAATAGTAATTAACATTTTAATACTATTATTATATACATTAAATGCCTGTTAATATTGAAAGTGAAAGTGTTAATAGCTTAGTCATGTCTGACTCTTTGTGACCCTATGGCCCCCTCAGTCCATGGAATTCTCCAGGTAAAAATACTGGAGTTGGTAGCCATTTCCTTATCCAAGGGATATTCCCAACCCAGGGATCAAACCCAGGTCTCTGCATTGCAGGCAGATTCTTTTCTGTCTGAGCCACCAAGGAAGCCTCCGTTAATATCAGCAGTGTTAACATTAACACTGTTAACTAATGTGATTTACACTGGAAACTGAATTGCATTTCCTTAAGTAAAAATTGGGAAACGAGTATGACAAGGCTGTATATTGTCACCAGCTTATTTAACTTATATGCAGAGTACATCATGTGAAATGCCAGACTGGATGAATCACAGCTGGAATCAAGATTACCATGAGAAATATCAACAATCTTAGATATGCAGATGACTCCATTCTAATGGGAGAAAGTGAAGAGGAACTAAAGAGCCTCTTGATGAAGGTAAAAAAGGAGAGTGGAAAAGCTAGCTTAAAACTTTGCATTTGAAAAACTAAGATCATGACATCAGTCCCACTGCTTCATGGCAAATAGATGGGAAAACAGTGGAAACAGTGACAGGCTTTATTTTCTTGGGCTCCAAATCACTACAGATGGTGACTGCAGCCATGAAATTAAAAGACACTTCCTCCTTGGAAGAAAAGCTATTACCAAGCTAGACAGTATATTAAAGAGCAGAGAGACTACTTTGCTGACAAAGGTCCGTCTAGTCAAGGCTATGGTTTTTCCAGTAGTCATGTATGAATATGAGAGTAGGACCATAAAAAAGGCTGAGTGCTAAAGAATTTGTGGTTTCAAATTGTGGTGTTGGAGAAGACTCTTGAGAGTCCCTTGGACTGCAAGGAGATCAAACCAGTCAATCTTAAAGGAAATCAACCCTGAATATCCATTGGAAGGACTGAACCTGAAGCTCCAATACTTTGGCCACCTGATGCAAAGAGCTGACTCACTGGAAAAGACCCTGATGCTGGAATAGAGTGAAGGCAAAAGGAGAAGAGCACAGCAGAGAATGAGATGGTTTTATAGTATCACCAACTCAGTGGATATGAATTTGAGCAAACTCCAGGAGAGAGTGAAGAACAGAGGAGCCTGGCATGCTGCCGTCCATGGGGTACCAAAGATTCGGACATGATCTAGCGACCAAACAACAACATAAAAAAAATTTAATTGTATTATGAATGAAATGCTGTATGCACAATGTATTGTTTCCTTGCTGGATTTTTTAAGGAAGTTGCATTCTGCTGTGGAATTGAAGGAAATGAGACAGATGAAATTCATGAGAAATGGTAAACAAAGACTGTAAGGCAGAAAGTAAGCTAGTAGCTTAGGAAATATCAGTGAAGCTCATGGTCTGTATCAGGTATAGAGAATGTATACACAGCTGCTAGCCACAAGCAGAGTCCAGCAGACACTTAGATGTTAAGTTAGTAACTTTTAAAACATGGTAACAGTAGATTGAATCAATACAAAACATGGATGGATCAAAGAGTGTTGCATATAAATAGGAAGCATGGTGAGACAAGATTTTGATCACACCACGTCTAGGCTGACAGCGGCTACCTCCAAAAGCAACACATGTGGCTCCTCCCCAGGAGGGTCCCATCCCAGCTCTGCGTGCTCCAAGCTAGACAGGGCTAGTCAGCCATCTAACTGCCAGTCAGACTGTACAGGGCATGCACGATTCTGCTTTTCTCTGATGGGCAAGTGTAGGTCAGAGCCAAAGACACTTTTCATCGCTGGGCCTCCTAGCTCAGACCTCTAGCTAATCCTTGTAAGCATAGCACCAGAGAGGAAGATTGATGGGCAGAGAGGCAAGAGGTGGGAACGCTGAACACCCAAGATGCCTTCACTGACTGGCACCCCATCCCATTTCTTTCTCCTCACTTTTTCTTTTCTTCAACTTTTTCTTAATTTCCTTTCTTTTCTACAAAACTACTAAATAGTGAAAAAGTTAAAGAAATGCTAAGGTTTAAAAAAACCTATGTGATTCAAGCAATTTTATCTTGTCTGTGAACTCTCAATAACTTGCCTGGTAGTGTATTTTGAGGCTGACATTTCATCAGGGAAATTTTTCAACATGATTCCAATTTTTAAAATAAAAGTATAGATGGTTTGCTGCAAAGTAATAAAACATTAACATAAGAAGACACAAGAGTCCTAATCTCGTTGTCCAAATTTGAAATAGCATCAAGTTATTACTAAAAACTGAAGAAAGAAATCAATGCTAATATCAGATATTTAAGGTTTAGTGTAGAAAAGGAAAATAGGAGAGAAAAAGGACAGTAAAAAGGCACAAAGAAATATAGGTCAAAAATACCAGTATGTTTTAGAGTTTCTTTCCCCAAAGTTTCAAAACTCCCAACTTATATTTTTAAGTGTTTTGATTAAAAATTTGATAAATTTCCCAAAAATAGCAACAAAATATGTGCAGATGTTGTTTTAAACGTGACAGTGATTCAGAGTTAAGCTCAGAGGAGCTGATGGTGCTCTTCAGTACCTGGGCCAGGAATCAAGCTGCGAACACAGTTAATTTAGTATATTCCTGTTACATCACTCAGCCAGGTGGCCACCTACTGGTATCAATGTTAATTCCATGGAGAAATCTTATATTGTTAGGCCTGACCCTATTTCCAAGTCTCATATTTCACTTCTCCCTGTCTTAAGAATATTTGACTCTGGATAAGGAGTCAAATTAAGGAGGGAATTAGCTCAATTAAAATATCTCCTGGTGGTCATTTAATTAACTGAGCCCTTAAAGCTACCAAAGTCTTGTGAACTTTACTTCTTATTCATCTTAGTGTGCAGGTTACTTATTGTGAACTTTATGAGATACTTTCTGACACCCTGAAGTTAGCTTGGGTAACACGTATATGAGGAAGTAAATGATGAGTATTGAAAGACAGGAAAGGGAGAAAGAATAAACACTGGGAATATTCTCATGAATGTTCTGAGCATGGAAAAGTCATGCCAGAAAGAAGTCAAATATCTAACAGAAAAATAGCTTGTAATAATACATCTTTGTATATGCCTGGTCCCTGAACATAGTTTCGTCTCTATGACAGTAGGACATTAATTAATGCAGAGAGGCCCCTTCAAGGTCTCCCCCTGTATTATACCAGCCTCACCAAGGTTAGCTCTACCTCTAATTCCAATCCCCACTTCTGGTCTGCAAGGATCAGACCACATTTCAGCTTCAAAGGCAAGGGTCTCAAGTTAAAGACATATGACGACTTTACAAAACCAGTAAAAGCAGAATCTTTTCTTCTAAATTTACAAAACAAAGTTAAATCTTTGCACCTTTAGTCTGTAGATGCAAGTCCACTTTCATCTCCGAGGTCTCCATTAATGAACAGTGAACAGGTAAATACTTAACAAACCTCAGTAAGGCTAACTGATTATGCCATCAACATATGATGCTGATAAAGACTCCCAACCACCCAGAGAACAAGGTTATGATAATAATTGAAGAGATTTGATCATAGGAAAACAATATTTGAGAAGCTATCACTTTGGGGGAAAAAAACAAAAGATTGCACAGTGCTTCTAAGGAAAGCACTCTGATGGACTTTACTCATTCATTCATTCGTCCACTCATTCAACAGATGTTTACTGAGCTCCAATTACATTCCAGGTTCACTGCTAGGCCCTGGGGATTTATTGCAAATACAATTTCCATCTTTAATGAGTCTATGTATGTATTTGTCCTTCATCTTCCAAATTTGGGAATTTTGAAAAAGTCAAAAAAATTTTCCTTCATGTTTTTCTCAGGATCCAAAAATACAATTTTTCTTTTTTCACCCCAGGCCATTCTCATCCCTCTTTAAGGAACCTTCTGCATTTTCTAGGTTTGCCTACTCAGTAGCCAGGCTTTGTTATTCTGATCTAAACAGGAGGCATAGAGAAAGTCTGAAACAGGGTGTGTATTAATCCATCACCCAAGGTGAAAAGAGGCAAGAGTTTTAATACACACTGAAGTTTTAATACACACTGAAGACCAGAGATTTTAACAGGAGAACAGTGGGTAAAAATAGATTATGTGGAAACCAAAAAATAAGAAAGCTGGGTAAAGACGAATACAGATGGATTAAGAGGAAAGTTGAAACAATCTGAAATACCCAGCAATACAATTACCACTGCTGAAGAAGACTCCTGAAAATCCCCTAGACAGCAAGATCAAACCAGTCAATCTTAAGGGAGATCAACTGTGAATATCCACTGGAAGGACTGATGCTTAAGCTGAAGCTCCAGTATTTCATTCATCTGATATGAACAGATGACTCATTGGAAAAGTCCTTGATGCTGGGAAAGATTTGAGGGCAGAAGGAGAAGAGGGTGGCAGAGGAAAAGATGCCTGAACAGCATCACCGATACAATGCACATGAACTTGGGAAAAATCCAGGAGATCGTGAAGGGCAGGAAAGCCTGGCATACTGCAGTCCATGGGGTCAAAAAGAGTCACACATGACTGGGCAACTGAACAACAACAACAACACAATTACCACATTGATGTCTCCTTGGGCAATTTGTATAAGGACTTAGATCACTCCTCAAGGGATTTTCCACTTGATGTGTTTACATTTTTGAGCTACCACCCATTACCCCAACTTCATCCCAGTTACACAATTAAAGAGTCAAAATTCTCTCTGTCCCTCAGTTCAGGCTTTGGGGATGCAAATTCCTTCCTCTTTACATGCAGTCATTTATTTACTATCTCTCTAAAATTTTTAGATGCAATCAGATCTCCTCAGACTGTTTTAAATGTATTCTTCAGACACAAATGTGTTCATTTTGAATCTTGCCTCACAAAAATAGTTATTCTGCTTTTTGAATAAATTTTAGAGTCATTTTCAGTATCACTCACCAATTTTAAACTCCTTAATTACACTCGGTATTTAGAACCAAGTAGAGCATTGCTTCTGGGATGTTTAAAGCAGATGTGTGATTCCCCTTGATTCAGAACAAAGTTCACTAAGAAATACATTTTTATAAGTTTTTATGCTTCCGAATCTCCATGCTGCAGCCCAGTCATGGCAGAGATGGGAGGTTGATGATGGGGGGTTGTGGCTTGCTGGAATCCCAGGGACTAGCAACCTCATCTCTGTTAACAGCCAGGACCGAATCCCCCCGTGTGTGCCCCTGCCCACAGCCACGCCATGGCAGTTGCTCAAAACCTTCCCTAGACTTGGATTCTGATTCCAGCCTTGTCTGTTTCACCATGGGTATGTCCTGAGCTGCCAACTACTTTCTTCTACTGTTAGATACTCCACTTAATAGCACCATTTCTAAGACTCAGGCACCAGAGAACATAGTCATCTAAAGTATCCTATATTTCTCCTTTATACAACTCTTTGCAGCTTGATGTAGAGGAAAAAAGATATAATTGAAGTCAAACAGGCTCTGTCAGCTTCTAACCATGTTCCGCCAAGGTTCAGTTTTCTCTACAAGTCTATGTCTACATCAGCACTTTCCAAACCTTAATGAGCATAGGATTTACCTGGAAATCATGGCAAGTGCATATTCTATTTCAATGGCAAAGGACAGGACCAAGATTCTGCATTTCTAGCCCCAATGCTGCCAGTGCAGCTGGTCTGAGGACCATATTCCAAGTAACAGGGTGATCAAGACTCATGTACAACTTGAGTTCTTTCAAACATCTCTGGCATTTCACATAAAACAGAAACTAGAGTGAAGCTGTGATGCTACTCTGAGTTACCTTTAGAGTGGCTCAACTTGTAAAGAATCTGCCTGCAAGGTGGGAGACCCAGGTTTGATCCCTGGGTTGGGAAGATCCCCTGGAGAAGGGAAAGGCTGCCCACTCCAATATTCTGGCCTGGAGAATTCCATGGACTAAGTCCATGGGGTCACAAAGAGTCGGACATGACTGAGCGATTTTCACCTTCACCTTCACCTAGAGAAATATTGATACTGAAGTTTGTAACCACCAGAGGATGGGTCTAGGATGATAAAGGGCCCATCTTTATCATCTTGTTGACCTGCGGAATCCGTGAGAGACATGGTGAGACTTAGAGAAGACAGACAGGTCCTTTTTACAGAAAGGCCCCCACTGAGGAGCTCTGCCAGAAGTGACCTGTTCATGGAAGCTCCTGGGAAGCATGCAAGGGAAACACCAACGAGGACAATCCCCCAGGAAGGGTGCTGAGGGTGCTGCTCAGGGGCCTGGTTCCTCAGAATTGTTGGCTTCTTCCTATTGTGTGTGACCCTGGAGGATAAAGATATCTGCGTGCATCTCAAGACAGAGTGAGGGCTGCTGGTCTTTGATCAGAGGCTTAAATGAGAGGAGGTCAGAGTTTTCTGGCAAATACTTGTTGAGACTGGAAGCCCAAAATTGTGCACAGACTGAGGAATGCTCAAGCCAGTAATAGCCCCAGCCAGCAGCTTCTCAGCTGTATCACACACGCTGTTCAAGACCAGTAACACCCCAAACTACCTACACTTGAGTGGGCCCCCTGCCTTTCCCCATTCCTTCTGTCCCATGAGTAAACTGTTCCCGGAGCCTCAAAGTCCACATTCAGCTTCTTATCTTGTTTGGGGACTTACGTGTGTGCCCATCCTCATTGCCCTTCTTCCTCCAGACCCCAACCTACTAGCCGTGAGTCATCAGCAGATTGTTCTGCTGGCACACCAAGAACTGACTGCAGAATGAGCCACATAAATCTTGTTTAACATCTTCCTGAACTCGGAGCCCATGGGAAACCCGCTTGTCAACTCTGCCCTGAAGAATTATTGTCCACGTATTATTACTTCCTCTGGTTTGCCAGCTAGTCATCTATTTTATAATAGCAATCCTCTGCTAATGCCAGTAGGTTGGGACTTATTCACATGCTTTTGAAGAGATGCTTTATCAAAGGCAGGGCTAAAATCAAGATAAATTATGCCTTTTCATAAATTAACTTAGTTACTTCATCAAAAAATTCAGATTAGTCTGACATGATTTATTTTTAGAGAATCCAAGCTAACACCTGCTCAACAACCCAGATAATTGATTTCATTATTTTAGAACAGATTGAACACAGTATCTCAGTTTGCCAAGAAAAGTTCAAACAATTGACCAATCACCTTCTCCATTAAGAGTCCAAAAAAATCACAATGATATTAGTCTCTTAACTATATGCAAGAACAGTGTTTTAGATTTTCTAATTTCCATCCTTCAGAAGTAAACTTCAGAAGTACTACATCTCAGTTACTTCAAATAACCTGAAATGTTTTACTGCCCTTTGAAGAAATAAGTGAATCTCTAAGAGAAAAAGCTTTGTTTCCATATGTTTGTGCATCGCTCATGATAGGAGAATCACTTGGTTATTTTATGAAATCTCTTCGGTACCTGGAAGGGTATTGAGGGAGTGAATACAGAGGGTAGAGCTGGAATTATTTATGAGTAAAATTATTTATGAGTCATTTTGCATATCTTATTGAAATAGTGCAACGATGGCTAGACTTTGAATTAAACTCAGAAATTTCCATTGCATGTGGTGGAAATGTATGATTGTAGGGAGGAGGAGATAGGTTTGGCTAGGAAGCTAAAGAGGAGAGAGTGTGGGAGTGCAGACCAAGGTCTCTGACAACCAGAGCTACCAGAATGAGAGTTATCAATACCACCTGGGCCCTCCCTGTCTCCTGTCTTCTCTCTGCTTCCCACCAAGGTCAAAGGCACAGTCTGCGGCATGATTTCTCCTCTTGTTACAGATATGGCCCCTCTCACCTCTCACATTCATTCATACTTGATTTATAATGTTGTGTTAATTTCAAGAGTAGAGCAAAGTGATTCATATATTTTTTTTCAGGTTCTTTTCCATTATGTGTTATTACAAGATAACGACTGTAGTTCCCTGTGCTTTATAGTCTTTGTTTGGTAGTCTGTTTTACATATGTGTGTGGGTTAGTTGCTCAGTCTTGCCTGACTCCTTGCAACCCATGGACTGTAGTCCACCAGGCTCCTCTGCCCATGGGATTCTCCAGGCAAGAATACTGGAGCGGGTTGTCATTTCCTTCTCCAGAGGATCTGGAGCCCATTCCTTCCCAACCCAGGGATCGAAGCCGTGTCTCCTGCACTGTGGGCAGGTTCTTTACCATCTGAGCCACCTGGGAAGTCTTATTTTAGTAGTGTGTATACTTTAATCCCAAACTCCTAATTTCTCCGTTGTTTTCTTTCCCCTTTGGTGACCATAAGTTTGTTTTCTATGTCTGTGAGTCTATTTCAGTTTTGTAAATAAGTCATTAGTATCATTTTTTTAAGATTCTTCATGTAAGCAATTTCATATGATATTTATCTTTCTCTGACTTACTTCACTTAGTATATTTTTTTAGCTTCCACATATAAACGATTTCATATGATACTTGTCTTTCTCTGTCTGACTTACTTCAGTTAGGATAATCTGTAGAGATTGTCCAGTGATCTTTAACTAAATCTCAGATCCTTGGGTTCCTTGGCGCTGCCTCAGGGGGTACTATAGGAGGCCAGCAAGCAGAACCCACAGGGCCACAGGCCCACAGCCTCTCCCCTGCCCCCAGAGCAGCCCACGTGGGACTGTTTGCTGTCAGATTTCATTTTACTCGATTTCCAGGATCTGGCTCCTGACTCTGCCTGGTTTACCCTGTTTTTCTCTGTTCACTAACACTGTCCTTTGAGTTTGAGTTCCTTCCTTCTGTCTTTCCTTCCTCCCAACAAGTGCTCGTGAAGTTATCTTAGACAAAATCAGTAATAATAATAATTGTCAAGTGCACATTAAAACAGCTAAATTGAACAACTGCCCAATGGACAGTCCACCTCCTTGCCAGCCCACTTTGAGTGCTTCCTCCTCAAGAGCATCAGAGGCCATCATGTTGCCACTGTTTCCAGGCTATCCTTTCTCCAGAGTCCCATCGAGACACATTTTCTGATTCCACTCTTGGTTTAACTGGAGAAAATTAGTTGCACTCTGCTTTATTTCCTTGGGGCTAGTTTTTTTAATCATCACCACATATAAGCTAAACTATTGCTAATATGTATTTTGTTTGTGTACTCAGTCACTCTTTGTGACCTGCCAGGCTCCTCTGTCCATGGGGATTCTCCAGGCAAGAACACTGGAATGGGTTGCCATGCCCTTCTTCAGGGGATCTTCCTGACCCAGGGATCCAACCCAGGTCTCTTGCATTGCAGGCAGATATTTTATCATCTCCCTCATCAGGGAAGCCCTTTCAAATTATACCAATATAGGTGGATGCCTAGTGTTTTTACATATTTCTCTTGGCTATTTAGAAATTTGGTCCGACAGTAAGGTACAGATAGTTAAAAGCACCATAATATGCTTATCTCACAAATTTCAAGCCCCATTTTATCGAGTAGGAAGCCTTTTATTAATGGAATATGTAGTCACTTCCATGGAGAAGGCAATGGCACCCCACTCCAGTACTCTTGCCTGGGAAATCCCATGGACAGAGGAGCCTGGTAGGCTGCAGTCTATGGGGTCACAGCGAGTCAGACACGACTGAGCGACTTCACTTTCACTTTTCACTTTCACGCATTGGAGAAGGAAATGGCAACCCACTCCAGTGTTCTTGCATGGAGATTCCCAGGGACGAGGGAGCCTGGTGGGCTGCCGTCTGTGGGGTCGCACAAAGTCAGACACGACTGAAGCAACTTAGCAGCAGCAGCAGCAGCAGCAGCAGTCACTTCCAGCAGCTAATTAAGTCTAACTTAAACTCTTCTTACCCATAGGGTAAGGAGTCTAAGTAAAATGGCAAACTTGGTTTAACAAAGCTGCTTTAGGAGAAAAATGAGTGTGAAGTTTCAAAAACAGTAAAACTTTCCCACTGAGACTCTTCCTCTGCAGATACTTCAAGGAACCTTGGAATTGAAGTCCTTTAGGGCAAAAAATTCAGAACTCTGACCTTGTGAATATACCGCTTGCCTTTGTTCGAGAAAGAAATGAATATTTTACCACTACACTCTCGTCCTTCAGTTAGATTCTTTCTGGCAAGGAGGTGAACAGGGAGGAAACAGAGGGGTCGGATGGGGAGAAAATGGACCAAAGTGGAAACATGGCTTCAGATCAGTTCCCAAGAGGGGAGGGGCTGTGGGTGTGGGGGTCTCTGAGCTCTGTGGTGAGGAGGAAGGGGGGATGGGGCGCCGAGACAGCACACGTTACTTTGGTCCCTTCTTCTCCTGGTGATGTGACCTTGGATAAAGACTGCCTGAAAATGTGACCGAGCTGGAGGGACATTTCCTATTACACACTTCGGCCCCAAAAGACAAGTACTTGGGCCATGATGAATGGTGTCTGAATTTAGCTTGCCTGACACACAAATCAATTAAAGCTGGTGAGTGACTCCAGGGACCCTTTAGATTTTTGCTGCATCATCAGAAAGTATTAATAGCATTTCAAAAAAAAAAAAACCTTGGTGAAATAAATGTACTATGGAGGGTTATATTTTTAATTGATGTAAGTTAACAAAATAATAGATTTAAGGGAATATTTTTTAAAGGTGATAATTGTGTATCATTTAAGTTCTGATTTCTTAGGTTAAATGCAACACTGTGAGGACTTTCTTTTTCAAATTAACTATTTGTGAAATGTTTACATATCTGTAAGTGAAGAAAGTGATATGCAAATACAGCACCATGGCAGTGTAACTCTCCTAAATTTATGGTTAAATCAGTACACACAGTTAAATTTCATTTTAATATTGAAACTAGAGCATATCAATAATTCTTTGCTTTAAAAATAAAAGCAGCTATGCATGTTAAAAATACCTTATAGCAGGCACTGCTAATCAAATAATGCAGTTGTCACTACACATCTTTTATTTATTGGAGAACACATGAGCCTTGAAGGCCAAGTCTTCTAAAAAAGAATGTGGAGGCGGAGGGGGTACAGCAGTGAAGGATGCAGGTGCTGGCAGGTTGTCAGGTCTGGGGGTCCCCACAGACCCCTTAGCCCAAATAATCCGTGCAAGTGTCACATTTGTATGCTTTTACATATCAAGTGAATACATAAGAAAACTAATTTTTATGAATTCTCCAAACAGGTAAAAATATGCCAAGGTAGGAAAGATTTTCTTTTTAAAAAATCAGCAAAGTGCCAAATACATTCCTTTGTTACAATCCCTGTCCTGAATGACTTACATCCTTTTGAACAATAATTTATTGATTTGATGGGAAAAGATTTAGCATCTTCTATATGCAGACACAGATCTAGACCTCTGGGACACAACAGTGACTAAATATAAACAGTCCTGCCCTCAAGGGGGTCCACTTTCTAGCAGGGGGACAAACAATAAAACTAATTATAATAAATGCATCACTAATTGTGTTAGATGACAAAGACTATTGGAGCACACAGAGGACGTGGGGAAGCCAGGTGTCAGGATGGCGAGGCAGTCTGCAATTTCAGAGAGGACCAGCACTGCTGACATCATTTGAAAGGGGACAATTGAGCAACGAAAGGAAGAGAGTGAAAAGTGGGGATAAAAGACACAGTTTAAAAGCAGACCTGGATGGAAGAGGAACCGTGCATTTAATCACAGGTGTCAAGGCATGGTGTGTGGTGCAGACACTATTAGGTTATGGATGTGAATGTGGCAATCTGGGATGTTCTTTTCTCATTGCTTTCATTTGCTCAGTGAAACGGGGAACAAAATAATCAGCTAAGATAGAGGGCTTCCCTGATGGCTCTGTTGGTAAAGAATCCACCTGCAATGCAGGAGACCCCAGTTCAATTCCTGGGTCGGGAAGATCCGCTGGAGAAGGCATAGGCTACCCACTCCAGTATTCTAGTTTAGAGAATTCCATGGACTGTTTAGTCCCTGAGGTCGCAAAGAGTCGGACACAACTGGGCGACTTTCACTTTCACTTTCAAGATAAATATGGTGAAGGAGAAGTCAGGGGTTTGAGGACAGAGGAGAAGGCATAAAATATTTGTCTAGGAGGGAGACAAGCATATGAGCTAGGAAGACAGACCACGGTACTCAGGCAGCACTAAGTGTCCACCAGAACTCACCTGGACATACCCAAGACGGCTCTGTGCTTTCCATGACCACCACAAGTGCCAGTGGGAAGCAGACAGGGTACGATGCAACACTGAGTACATGGGCACGTGCAAGCAGTTGATTAGAAAGACTGGAACTGACGCTCAGTAAGAAGAGAGGGCATTAAATAGCTAAAAGGCAACAAAAAGCTGTGGAAGCAATGGATTGGAGGTTTCTGTGGGGTCAAAGGATTGTCGGTGTCAGATTAACTGCATGGGTTACTTCCGAGCTTAGGAGGGGAAGGTTACCCTGGGATGAATGAAACATAGGCCGTGGAGGGACTGGGAATTAGTAACGTCACAGTCCATGATCATAATCACGGTGGATGGCAGCCACAGTTAGGGATAATGAAGGATAGCATTTGGTGACAAGAAGCCCAGTGCTGGCTTTTACAAAGAAGGGAGGGAGGGGAGTGGAGGCAGTGAGGGGAAACAATGTGGCCTCTGTGGGACCTTCAGAATCGGTCCAGGAGGAGAAGGAGAGGGGCTCTTTGCAACCCCATGGAGGAGCCTGACAGGCTCTTCCATCCATGGGGTTTCCCAGGCAAGAATACTAGAGTGGGTTGCCATGCCCTCCTCCAGGGGATCTTCCTGAACAAGGGATCAAACCCTCATCTCTTATGTTTCCTACACTAGGGGGCAGGTTTTTAACCACTAGCACCACCTGGGAAGCATCCCCCACACACACCTTTTTTTTTTTTTTTCATATGGCAGAGCACAATTGGAATCTCTCCATTTCTTTTAACATTGAAACATTTACCAAAAATTTAGAGAAGAGCTAACACCTATCCTACTCAAATTGTGCCAGAAAATTGCAGAGGAAGGCAAACTTCCAAACTCATTCTATGAGGCCACCATCACCCTAATACCAAAACCGGACAAAGATGCCACAAAAAAAGAAAACTACAGGCCAGTATCACTGATGAACATAGATGCAAGAATCCTTAACAAAATTCTAGCAGTCAGAATCCAACAACACATTAAAAAGATCATGCACCATGACCAAGTGGGCTTCATCCCAGAAATGCAAGGATTCTTCAATATCCGCAAATCAATCAACGTAATACACCACATTAACAAATTGAAAAATAAAAACCATATGATTATATCAATAGATGCAGAGAAAGCCTTTGACAAAGTTCAACATCCATTTATGATAAAAACTCTCCAGAAAGCAGTAATAGAAGGAACATACCTCAACATAATAAAAGCTATATATGACAAACCCACAGCAAACATTATCCTCAATGGTGAAAAAGTGAAAGCATTTCCTCTAAAGTCAGGAACAAGACAAGGATGCCCACTTTCACCATTACTATTCAACATAGTTTTGGAAGTTTGGGCCACAGCAATCAGAGCAGAAAAAGAAATAAAAGGAATCCAAATTGGAAAAGAAGAAGTAAAACTCTCACTGTTTGCAGATGACATGATCCTCTATGTAGAAAACCCCAAAGTCTCCACCAGAAAATTACTAGAACTAATCAATGAATATAGTAAAGTTGCAGGATATAAAATCAACACACAGAAATCCCTTCCATTCCTGTACACTAATAATGAGAAAATAGAAAGAGAAATTAAGGAAACAATTTCATTCACCATTGCAATGAAAAGAATAAAATACTTAGCAATATATCTTCCTAAAGAAACTAAAGACCTATATATAGAAAATTATAAAACACTGCTGAAAGAAATCAAAGAGGACACTAATAGATGGAGAAATATACCATGTTCATGGATTGGTAGAATCAGTATAGTGAAAATGAGTATACTACCCAAAGCAATTTATAGATTCAGTGCAATCCCCATCAAGCTACCAACAGTATTCTTCACAGAGCTAGAACAAATAATTTCAAAATTTATATGGAAATACAAAAATCCTCGAATAGCCAAAGCTATCTTGAGAAAGAAGAATGGAACTGGAGGAATCAAACTGCCTGACTTTAGGCTCTACTACAAAGCCACAGTCATCAAGACAGTATGGTACTGGCACAAAGACAGAAATATAGATCAGTGGAACAAAATAAAAAGCCCAGAGATAAATCCAAGCACCTATGGACACCTTATCTTTGACAAAGGAGGCAAGAATATACAATGGATTAAAGACAATCTCTTTAACAAATGGTGTTGGGAAAACTGGTCAACCACTTGTAAAAGAATGAACCTAGAACACTTTCTAACACCATATACAAAAATAAACTCAAAATGGATTAAAGAGCTAAATGTAAGACCAGAAACCATAAAACTCCTAGAGGAAAACATAGGCAAAACACTCTCTGACATACATCATAGCAGGATCCTCTATGACCCACCTCCCAGAATATTGGAAATAAAAGCAAAAATAAACAAATGGGACCTAATTAAACTTAAAAGCTTCTGCACAAAAAAGGAAACTATAAGCAAGATGAAGACAGCCTTCAGAATGGGAGACAATAATAACAAATGAAGCAACAGACAAACAACTAATCTCAAAAATATACAAGCAACTCCTACAGCTCAATTCCAGAAAAATAAATGACCCAATCAAAAAATGGGCCAAAGAACTAAATAGACATTTCTCCAAAGAAGACATACAGATGGCTAACAAACACATGAAAAGATGCTCAACATCACTCATTATCAGAGAAATGCAAATCAAAACCACTATGAGGTACCATTACATGCCAGTCAGAATGGCTGTGATCCAAAAGTCCACAAGCAATAAATGCTGGAGAGGGTGTGGAGAAAAGGGAACCCTCTTACACTGTCAGTGGGAATGCAAACTAGTACAGCCACTTTGGAGAACAGTATGGAGATTCCTCAAAAAACTGGGAATAGAACTGCCTTATGATCCAGCAATCCCACTGCTGGGCATACACACTGAGAAAACCAGAATTGAAAGAGACATGTGTACCCCAATGTTCATAGCAGCACTGTTTACAATAGCCCGGACTTGGAAGCATCCTAGATGTCCATCAGCAGATGAATGGATAAGCAAGCTGTGGTACATATACACAATGGAGTATTACTCAGCCATTAAAAAGAATACATTTGAATCAGTTCTAATGAGGTGGATGGAACTGGAGCCTATTATACAGAGTGAAGTAAGCCAGAAAGAAAAACACAAATACAGTATAATAACGCATATATATGGAATTTAGAAAGATGGTAACAATAACCCTGTTTATGAGATAGCAAAAGAGACATTGATGTATAGAACAGTCTTATGGACTCTGGGAGAGGGAGAGGGTGGGATGATTTGGGAGAATAGAATTGAAATATGTATAATATCATTTCTGAAATGAGTCAGCAGTCCAGGTACGATGCCTGATAACGGATGCCTGGGGCTGGCGCACTGGGACGACCCAGAGGGATGGTATGGGGAGGGAGGAGGGAGGGAGGGTTCAGGATGAGGAACACATGTATACTTGTGGTGGATTCATTTTGATGAATGGCAAAAGCAATACAATATTGTAAAGTTAAGCAAAATAAAATTTAAAATAAAATAAAAATCAAGAAACTGAAAAAAAAAATTTTAATAAACAACTAAAAAATAAAAAGAAACATTTACCCATTTACCCAAATCCCATGATTTTAGGTC
This sequence comes from Tragelaphus eurycerus, assembly GCA_935064755.1. Taxonomy (NCBI): domain Eukaryota; kingdom Metazoa; phylum Chordata; class Mammalia; order Artiodactyla; family Bovidae; genus Tragelaphus; species Tragelaphus eurycerus. Next base: position 2,342,638 of record CAKXYN010000103.1, on the reverse strand, counting down.
ATATTTAAAGGTTTAAATACATCTCTTCAATTTCACCTCCCTTACTAATGAAATGAATAAAAAAGTAATGAGAGAAAATTGAGAAATGAGTTATGCATGATAGAGAGGGTGGGATAAATTGTCAATAGTCTGCTTTGAAAGCTTATTGTCCTTTATTTCATATAACTTCCTTGAAAGCACCCAAGCCTATCTCTATTACACCAACAAGAAAATCACCTTCTAAATCCTCTATGATAAATCCTCTATGATAATATCACCTTCTAAATCCTCTACCAGTTGCTTAAAATCAATAAGATACTCTAACTAGCTTATACAGTAGCTAGACAACTCTTTTACATCTCTGAAATGCTGACCGACTGTTTTTAATCAAGTACCATTATATGTGTGAATTGATAAAGAGAAGAGCATAAGTATTTGTTTCAGAAATTTTGCAGACGATGCCCCTGTTGACATTTGATTTTTTTTTTAAATTTCCTCTATACCTACCTCTTGTGATAATTCAAGTAGCTTTACTATCAACTTGAAACTCAGTTTCTTATTAAGAGCAATAATGATTATTTTCATTGTGCTGTATTTGAGTTAATCCCCCAGTGTTTACAGTATGACTTAGAGGAGCTCCACTCCCCTCATCTGAAGCTCTGTGCTTAGGTTACACACAGAAAACTTCCTTATTGCAATTCTCTCACAATCCAAAGCCTGAATTGGTTGTCATCGTGATTTGGAATTCTTAAGATGATTGAGAAGATATGATAGTAAGCTCCTCTCATATACATTTTTTTAAACATTTGTTTTCCATTAAATTTAAAAATACAATTATTTTGTTTAATAGTCAGTGAATCACTATGATCTAATGAAAGATGAAAACCCATTGATAAAGGTGGCTCCGATGGTAAAGAATCTACTTGTTGCAGGAGACCCGGGTTTGATCCCTAGGTGGGGAAGATCCCCTGGAGAAGGAAATGGCAACCCACTCCAGTGTTCTTGCCTGGAGAATCCCATGAACAGAGGAGCCTGGGGGGCTTCAGTCTATAGGTTGCAGAGTCAGACACAACTCAGTGATTAACACACATGCATACAACCAACCAATGACAGTCTCCTGGATATTTTCTTTCTTAAAATCATGACTGATCCCTAGAGTTAAATACATAGAAGGAGAAAAAACATCTTGGAAAATTAGAGTAAGGAATTGCTTAAATTCTATTAGGTCCAACCTAATTAAGTTTCAGTTTAAAAATCTTAAAAATGCTGTGCCCAAATTAGTAGAGCATAAATATTTGAGCAGCTACTTGATAAAAGAAATGTTTACTTGATTATGAAGCTATATCCACATAATTCACACATGTCTATATAACACTTGACTAGACAGTTATTTCACTGTTACTAATAGAAAAGGCAATATGCTTATAGTCTTTCCAGATGAAAATATAAGGAAACTGCACCCCAGTTCACTCAACTATAACTAAAATAAGTATCTTTCTTCAGAGTTATTGTGATGAGAAAATGAGATAATGCTCACAAAACACTTAGCACATCATATTCAGTTCAGGTCAGTTTAGTTCAGTCACTCAGTTGAGTCCGACTCTGTGACCCCTTGGACCGCAGCACACCAGGCCTCCTTGTCCATCATCTACTCCCGGAGTTTACTCAAACTCATGTTCATTGAGTCAGTGATACCATCCAACCATCTCATCCTCTGCTGTCCCCTTCTCCTCCCACCTTCAATCTTTCTCAGCATCAGGGTCTTTTCCAATGAGTTGGCTCTTCACATCAGGCAGCCAAATTATTGGACTTCAGCTTCAGCATCAGTCCTTCTAATGAATATTCAGGACTGATTTCCTTTAGGATTGACTGGTTGGATCCCCTTGCAGTCCAAGGGACTCTCAAGAGTCTTCTCCAGAGCCACAGTTCAAAAGCATCAATTTTTGGCACTCAGCTTTCTTTATGGTCCAAATCTCACATCCATACATGACACCTGGAAAACCATAGTTTTGACTAGATGGACTTTTGTCAGCAAAGTAATGACTCTGCTTTTTAATATGCTGTCTAGGTTGCTCATAGCTTTTCTCCCAGTGAGGAAGTGTCTTTTAATTTCGTGGCTGCAATCACCATCTGCAGTGATTTGGAGCCCAAGAAAATAACGTCTGTCACTGTTTCCATTGTTTCCCCATCTATTTGCCATGAAGTGATGGGACTGGATGCCATGATCTCAGCTTTAGCCTAGTGATTACGCTTAGCTTCTTGACTTTGTTTATGCTGTTTCTTGATTCAAAATGTGTTCCTTCGCTTATTCATTCCCAACAAACCCATTCTTCTAGACCTCTGATCCATGCATGGCTTCACCATGAACTAGTACCCCAAGCCTGGTGGCATGAGAGAGCATGCACTGTCTCAATTTCTGCAAGTCCAGAGTTTGGGTGTGGCTTCCCTGCTCTCTGTGCTCCAGTTCCTCACTGGCTGTGGGAAGCTGATGCTGGACCTGCAGTCTCCTCTTGAGGCTAGAAGAGGGAAGGATGTGCTTCTGGACCTCGGAGCTGGTCCCAGGACATGGTTCCTTCCAGGCTGCTGATCTCAGAGGCTTTGCTTCTTCAGTCTATTTGCAGGCACCACTTAGTTCTCTGGTTCCATGTGCATCTCCAACATGGCAAGTTTTGTGGGGGGGGGGGGGGTTGGTCTGTTTTTATTTTTTAATTTTTTAATCAAAGTGTACAAGCTGAGATGAAATAGAGAGAGAAAGCCAGCAAGACCAAAGTCGCAGCACTATTTATAATAGCCAGGACATGGAAGCAACCTAGATGTCCATCCACAGATGAATGGATAAGAAAGCGGTGGTACATATACACAATGGAGTATTACTCAGCCATTAAAAAGAATACATTTGAATCAGTTCTAATGAGGTGGATGAAACTGGAGCCTATTATACAGAGTGAAGTAAGCCAGAAAGAAAAACACCAATACAGTATACTAACGCATATATTTGGGATTTAGAAAAATGGTAACAATAATCCTGTATACGAGACAGCAAAAGAGACACTGATGTATAGAATAGTCTTTTGGACTCTGGGAGAGGGAGAGGGTGGGATGATTTGGGAGAATGGCATTGAAATATGTATAATATCATATATGGAACAAGTCGCCAGTCCAGGTTTGATGCACGATACTGGATGCTTGGGGCTGGTGCACTGGGACGACCCAGAGGGATGGTATGGGGAGGGAGGAGGGAGGAGGGTTCGGGATGGGGAACACATGTATACCTGTGGCAGATTCACTTTGATATATGGCAAAACCAATACAATATTGTAAAGTTAAATAAAATAAAATTAAATTAAATTTAAAAAATTAAGCTAGTATGACTTCTAATTTCCATTCCTCTGTCTTAGAGAGGAACTTTGCCTAGTTAGAAGAAGCTAGGAGAAGGCAATGGCTACCCACTCCAGTACTCTTGCCTAGGAAATCCCATGGACAGAGGAGTGTGGTGGGCTGCAGTCCATGGGGTCGTGAAGAGTTGGACACGACTGAAGCGACTTAGCAGCAACAGCAGCTCCGCACACTCTGAAGGGAGGGGAGTGAATACCAAGAAGCAGGGATCCTTGAGAACCAGTTTTGACAGCTACCTGCTATCATCTCACCTTTAAACCATCTCAGACTACTCAGCTGCTACAAACTTCTTTTAAAATAATTAGAAAATTAGTGGTTAACTTATTTTCCAATTTCAAGTGGCTCAACCCCTTGGAATTTTGAAAGCACTAATAGCTGGATTCCCTGATAGCTCAGTTGGTAAAAAAAAAAAAAAAAAATCCACCTGCAATCCAGGAGATCCCGGTTCAATTCCTGGGCTGAGCAGATCTGCTGGAGAAGGGATAGGCTACCCACTCCAGTATTCTTGGGCTTCTATTGTGACTCTGCTGGTAAAGAATCTACCTGTAATGCAGAAGACCTGTGGGTTTGATCCCTGGGTTGGGAAGATCCACTGGAGAAGGAAAAGGCTACCCACTTCAGTATTCTGGCCTGGAGAATTCCATGGACTCTCTAGTCCATAGGGTTGCAAAGAGTTGAACATGACTGAGTGACTTTCACTTTCAATAGCTGGAGTCAAGGTTTTTAATTTGTCATACAATTTCATGTTTTTTTCCCCAACAATATTACATCTTGTCATGTGCCTCTATATCTCTGGGAGAGTTTAGTACAAATGGTGGATTAAACAAATATTAGTTGAAAGAGAAAATACTATTTCTCATTGATAAATTATCTGGATGATGGAATTCTAACAAACTCCCATAAGTGATATTCATATCTCTGAAAGAGAAAATCATTTATTTTTTCTATAAAAATTATACATTTAACATATTACTACAAAAACCTATAGTCCCTGTCTTTGTAACAGAATGTTTTCTATAAAATAGGATTATGTGACTCCAGCTATAAAATACTGAATTTTAATTGTTTATAAGAATGAAAAAGCTAAGAAAACAAACTGCTTTTAAAGATTTTAGAATTATTTTATGATAATAAAAAATTTAAGCCTTTTTACAATTTTTCCTTCACTCCATTGCATCTATTTACAGAAAAGAAAATTTAAATCAATCACTTTGATGCAGCACAAATCATGTATGTCACCTATAAAGAGTATATCTTTCAAATGCTAAAATAGGTAATATAAATTACTACAGAGATCTTCCCTCTAAAACTTTAGTATCCTATAAATATAGCTTTAAATTAGCCAATAAACTAAACTATACTTTTATTCTATATAGGCTAATGACCTACTTTCTTCTAATAACTATATCTGGCAAATAACATGAAAAATAGATGGGCTGCTTCATATGAATCAAGACTGGACCATACAACTGGAATTTTACTGACTAGAGAGAGAAAACCAATAAAATCTCTTGAGCTGTATGAGACACACACACACACACATTACATTTTTTAAATTATAACCTATTTCTCTCTGAGCACATTTATATTAGGATTAAATAATCCACTTTAAATTTATTTTATGTCACTAAAGATTAGAATAGTACTGTAAAAATCTTAAGATTAATTAGATGAATTCATGTAACTCCAAGGATGTTACAGAACTACTATAATCTAGAAATATTTAGCAATAAAAGAAACTCTGATTAAAAGGAACAAACTAAAAGCATGAGTATTATCTCTCCCTGTTCTCAAACCAATGAAAGCACCAAAAGAAAAAAAAAAGGCGGGGGGAGGGCTGCATGCTCAATGAGATGCAAAATATCATCCTTCAAGCTGATATATTTCTCCTCCACTCTCAAGTAGAATTCAAATTTTATTAAAGTTATTATCAGGAAACAATAAAGTTCTTAGAAGAAAAGAGAAGTGAATATTTTTGCATTCTTGGACAGGTAAAGATTTCTCAAACCTAACACAAAAACATGAACAATACTTTAACAAAAAGTTTAATAAATGAATCACTTTAAAATCAAATAGTTCTTTTCACCAAAAATCACATTGGGACTCTTATTTCTGTTTAAAATAGAAAGTCACAAGAGAAAATTTTCACTACCCAAACAACAGGAACAAGTTGAGAGACTACAAATTCATATATCAAATCCACTGAAGAACTAAGAAAGCAAAGGAACATGAGTTTGCTAAACTCATTTATATTTATTAAAGAGTGAAGACAGGAAAACTATGAGACAAAAATCTCCAAGCAACCCCAGTGTGTACCAGGGAGAGGATACACATGGCTGGCGGGGAGGCAGGACATATTTGTGCAAGATCCAGGATAGAGTTCTAAGACTGAGGAGCCGTCAGGCCCTCTGATTCCAAATGCTGCAGAAAGGCCCTCATCCTGCCTTGGTAATAGTTGAAGCCAGTAGAGAAAAATCCAGAAAATTCAGACCCATCTTAATTACAAATGTGGTTAACTCCCGACACTGGCACTCTGACAAAAGAGGCAAGTCTACTTTTGAGCACACATCTTATTTACTTCAGTCTCTGGCTCAGGGGGTAAAGAATCTGCCTGCAATGCAGGAGACCTGGATTCCCTGGGTCAGGAAGAACTTCTGGAGAAGCGGAGGGCAACCCACTTCAGTATTCTTGCCCAGACAATCCCATGGACAGAGGAGCTACAGCCCATGGGATCGGAAAGAGTTGGACATGACTGAACAACTAACACTGCTGATCTCTAGTGCATAATTCTTTCTATAGAAGAAAAAACAGTTATGCAAAAAAAATATGACCAATCAACAAGAGAAAAGGTGAATTACAGAACCAGATCCAGAGTGTTCATAATTACAATGATAAATGTGCTAAACAATCTATTGCAAATGTGAGTGACAGGCATGAATAGATGGAGAATTTCAGCAAATAACTGAAACTATATAAAAGAGCAAAACGGAAATGCCAAAAAGTGAAAACATAATGTCAGAAATGAGGGATTCTTACAATAGGCTCATTAGCAGTCTGGCTTATCATCCCCCCAAAATTCAGTTAACATATACTTGGGTCAATAGAAATTATTCAAGGTGAAATACAAGAAACAAATAGGAAAAAATAGAGTAAAATATACAATGCTTATAGAATAGTATCAAACCAACTACCATGGGGATAATTGGAGTCAAAAAGAGAAGAGACTGAAAATAAGGCCAAAATTGTTTTGAGAAACATATAACATTATAAATCAAGTATACTTTGATAAAAAATAATTTAAAAAATAAAGTTGCTATTAATATTAGTGGACAAAAAAAAAAAAGAACCACTGTGTTTGCATACTGGAAAATAACACAACACTCTCAATCAACCATCTTTAATTGAAAAAAAAAAAGTTTAAAAAGAGAAAATAAAATTTCTGTGAACATTAGTGGACAAAAGTATTAAAAAACAATGGCCAAGAGTTTTCCAAATTGGTGAAATACAACAAACTGCATACCAAAAGTCAACGCAACATTAGGCAGGATAAATAAATCACACTTAGGCCCATCATACTCAAACAGATAACATCCAGAGATAAAGAGAAAATTTTAAAAATCAATGAGAGAACAAAAGTATGTTATATTTTTATATATCATGACACAGGTATAGAAATGATAGTTGAAATCCCAACAGTAACAATGAAGTCCAGAAAAAAGTCACAAGTTTATTTATAGTAAAAAATAAAAATAAAAATAAAACTGTCAGTCTAGATCCTATAATGAGTAAAAATGTTTTTTTTTAAATAGAGGAAAATAAAAATGTGTTCAGATTAACAATATTAAAGAATAATTATTGTCATTTAAACAATTACAAAGAAGGTTTGTGTTGATGTTCATGCAGGAGCTACTTTGTAATTACTTTACTGTATCTAGAAAATCTTTTCACTATTTTATATTCCCAAATCCTACAGGATTTTCTGGTAAAGAGGTAAGATTGTAGACAATGAATAAATTTTTTCCAATGTTTAAAAAGTGGTTGCATTGAAGAAAATGTGGGATCATGTAAAATGAGGGCATTAAAGTGACATTTTCTTTGACTTTACAATAAGTGTAAAGTCATCGTTTATTCTGAATGTACTATTTAAATCTAGAAATATATATCCTCACAAGGTTTAGAAACAGTAATCATCTGTAATATCAATTTAGAAATGTTATTCCAGAGTTAGAGTAGCTCAGACTCTCCCAAACCACTGAAACTTCTTACTGAAATGCACGTAGCTCACTGTGGTTTGTTAGGGGGCTACCCTATGACTGCTGCTATTTAGTCACTAAGTCGTGTTGACTCTTTGCGACCCCACGGACTGTAGCCCGCCAGGCTCCTCTGTCCATTGGACTGCTCAGGCAAGAATACTGGAGAGTGTTGTCATTTCCTTCTCCAGATAATCTTCTCTACCCAGGGATCCAACCTTATAACCAGGAGTACTCTGAATCCTGTATTGAATGTAATGTTAAAGTATAAACAATTAAAAATGTGTTTAACCTCAGAAATTTTTTAGAAAGTAGGCCAACAAATGTTTGTTTGTTTGTGTTTTTCTAGAAAGAGAACTACTGCTAACTGTATTAGTCTGCTGAGGCTACTGTAACAAAATAATGCAAACCAGACAGTGTAAACAACAGAAATTCATTTTCTCACAGTTCTGGAGTCTAGGAGTCAAGGTCAAGGTGCTGGAGGTCTAGCTCCTTCTGAGGCCACTTTTCTTGGCTTGTCAGTGACCCTTACGTGGTCTGTCTGTGCACTCACCCTCCTAGCATCTCTCTGTGTGTTCAAGTTTCCTATTTTTATAAGAACATGAGTCACACAGGATCAGAGTCCACTCTAAAAACTCAATTTTAATTTAATCACAACTTTTAAGGCCCAATCTCCCAACAGTCACATTCTGACTTACTTGGCTTTAGGGCCTCTGCATATGAAGGGGGAAAATACAATTCAACCTGTAACACTGACATTGTTTAAGGTCTGTCACATAATAAGAACTTAAAAGCCAAGTAACTTTAATTCAGTATTGTTATTGTATTTAAATTTTATACAACTTATCCACATATCCTGCATCTAAGATGAACCAGTTTTACTGTCCAATTGTGTCTAACAACATACTTAATAATAAAATATTGAATAGTTTCCTCTTACAATTGTGAACAAAACAAAGATTTCAGTCATCACATTTCTATTAATTGTTGTAAAAGAGAATCTAGACCACATGATACATTCAGAAAAAGAAATACTATACATCAAAAGTGAAACTATTCACTTGCAAATAATATAATTATGTATGTAGAAAATACTAGGGATTCAATTAAAAAAAAAAACCCTAGAAATGTCAATCACCATTGGTATAGGATACAAAGGCAATAAATAAAAATGAATTGTATTCCCATTGCACAAGCAATATACAATGTATATTTTTAAATTTACAATTGAACACAAAAATATAAACTACTTGGGGATAAATGTAATAAAAGATGTGGAAGATATTATACCAAAATTATAAGATGTTGTGATGAAGTAAATGAAATTGTAGAAAGTGGAAGCAACATGGACATGGATTGAGTCAATAAAAATAAAATATAAATCCTCTCCAAATCTTAGATCTAATTCAATCCCAATTAAAATCTAAATAAGCTTTTTTGAAAGAATTAACAAGCTGATTCTAAAAGGTACATAAAAAGAAAAAGATCTAGTATAGACAAAACAATCTTGAAAAATGACAGCTAGAAGGCATCTCATCTGATTTCATCAAATCAAAGATTTCCTCTGATGTTACAATAATCTAGATAGTGTTATTGATAAAAGGCTAAATAGGTCAATGGAATACAAAAGCAAATAGTATGAATACACAGTCAAACAATTTTGGCAAAAGGAAGTAAATGCAAAAAGAAGTCTTCAGTAAATAGTACCAGACCAATTGGGGGTATATAAGGAGGTAAGGGAATCTCAGCCTCAACCGTGGACAAAAATCTGTGATCAATCATAGACCAAAACATAAAAGCTAAAACTGTATTACATAGAAAGAAATAGAGAAAACCTTTATAAACTTGAAGTAACAAGATTTCCTTAGGGAAGACCCAAAAGCACCACCACTAAAAGGAAAACCAGCTAACATAGGAACCTTTAAGAAAATTAAAGGCATAAAGTTCGAAAACACCAGAAAAGAAAATTAATAGAAAAGCCATAAACCGGGAGACTGTGTTTGTAACAAATATTTTCAACAGAGGACCAATGTTGAAAATATTTAAATAGCTCCTACAACGGCAGTAAAAAGACAACACAAGTTTTTTAAAGTGGTAAAAGATTTGATAGTCACCTCAAAAAGGAAGATATGAGAAGAGCCAGTATCCTCTGGGGGTGGGGGTGGGGGTGAATCTTAGTATTAACAGCAATCAGAAACATGCAAATTAAAACCACAGTGAGATACCACAGACAAAACGTACAAAACACATACACACACATATACTAGAATGACTAATATTTACAAGAAATTGCACAAATGTTGACAAACTCTCTTCCATTGCCAAAAGGTATCCTAGAAATTTTTAAAAATCATTATAATTCTACCTATTAATAGTCTAAAAGGAAAATTAATTTTACTATCTTGATAGATGCTAAGATATAAAGCACCTGACAAAATGCAGAACTAACTTTTAATAATTCTCAGTTAACTAGGAAATGAAGGGAACTTCCTTGACCTGAAAACAGTCATCCTATCGATAGCATCAATAAAACTTATTGATAATATCAACCTTTAATGGATAAAAATAAGATCTTTACCCATAAGACTGTAAATAAGGCAAGTTCTTGCTACTTCAACACCTTACTAGAGGTTTACGCCACTGGGATAAGGGAGTAAAACAAACTTTAAGTTAGAGAATGGAAAGGAAAATATGCTACACTTGATCTTAGCCAAAAGGCCGAGAAGCGATTAGACAGGAAAATATAAAACTCTATTATTTGCAAATGATATGGTCACTTATAGAGAAATCTTAAATAATCTATCCCAAAAAAAGCTGATATAACAAATAGATTTAGCAAGGTTGAGAGAACTAAAAAAAATTTTAAGACACATTTCAAGATATATAATAAATTTATAATACTTAATGTATTGTTGTATTGGCTGGAGATCAATGAAATACCACACAGGGATCAGCTAAGCATGCCCCATGGGCTGACTCTGGTCTCCTGCCTTTTTTATAAATGAGTTTTAATGGAATGTAGCAATAGCTGTTTATTTGCATGTTATCTATGGCTGCTTTAATGCTACAGTGGCAGAGTTTAGTAGCTGTAACAGAGAATGAATGGCCTGGAAAGTCTAAATTTTTAGTTTTTATCTCTTTACAAAGTAAGTTTGCCAGTACCTATGATATAGTGCTCATAAACATACATGTATGTAGTCAACTGGTTTCTGACAAAGATGCCAAAGAAATTCAAGGGGGAAGTGATAAAATTTAAACAACTGGTCCTGGAAGTTCTTGGTATTTACATGTAGAACATTTTTATATTTACTTCATTGTACTACAAAAACTGATTTGAAATTCATCATTATTCTAAATGAAAGAGTTAAAGCTCTAAATTCTAGGAGAAAATTTTGGAATTTGGGGTTATTTCCTCTCATAAAAGACACAAAAAGCACAAAGTATGAAATAAATAATTGCTAAATTAAACTTGGTCAAAATAAGAGACTCTTTTCAAAATATACTCATAAAAAAACAGAAAGGCAATTCACAAACAGGGACAATAGAAAGATACACATCTGATAAAGGGTTCATTCATATCCAGAGAATGTAAATGACTTTAACTACTCAATAGTAAGAAGAAAAACAAATTAATGTTTAAAAGATGAAAATATTTTAAGGCTTTTCACCAAAAAAGATAATCAAAATGTCAAACACATGCTAAGATTTTCAACATCATTAGTTGTTAGGGAAATTCAAAGTAAAATCACAGAGTCTATGACATAACTGCTGCTGCTGCTGCTAAGTCGCTTCAGTCGTACCCAACTCTGTGCGACCCCATAGATGGCAGCCCACCAGGCTCCCCCGTCCCTGGGATTCTCCAGGCAAGAACACTGGAGTTGGTTGCCATTTCCTTCTCCAATGATATAACTAAAAAATCACTAATCTACAGAATGCCCAAAATAAAGACATACTGATTTCATACCAGTGAAAATGGCATCATCAAAAGGCTACAAGCAATAAACGTTGAAGAGGTGTGAAGAAAAGGGAACGCTTCTAGTACACTGTTGGTGGGAATGTAAATTGGTACACTACTATGGAGAATAGTATAGAGATTTCTTACAAAACTAAAAAACCATATGATCCTTCAGTGCCGCTCCTGGGCAAATATGTGGAGAAAACTATAACTTCTGGCTACCAAAGGGAAAGTGTGAGGAGGAAGGGATAAATTAAAAGTTTGGGATTAACATATACACACTATAATATATACAATAGATAATCAACAAAGACTGTTTAGCACAGGTAACTCTGCTCAATATTCTACACCAACCTCTATGGGAAAAGAATCTGAAAAAAAGCATGTGAGTGTGTTGCCGGGAGAAATATCAATAACCTGATATGCAGATGACACCACCCTTATGGCAGAAAGTGAAGAGGAACTAAAGGGCCTCTTGATGAAAGTGAAAGTGGAGAGTGAAAAAGTTGGCTTAAAGCTCAACATTCAGAAAACGAAGATCATGGCATCCGGTTCCATCACTTCATGGGAAATAGATGGGGAAACAGTGGAAACAGTGTCAGACTTTATTTTTCTGGGCTACAAAATCAATGCAGATGGTGACTGCAGCCATGATATTAAAAGATGCTTACTCCTTGGAAGGAAATTTATGACCAACCTGGATAGCATATGGAAAAGCACAGACATTACTTTGTCAACAAAGTTTCATCTAGTCAAGGCTATGGTTTTTCCTGTGGTCATGTATGGATGTGAGAGCTGGACTGTAAAGAAGGCTGAGCACTGAAGAATTGATGCTTTTGAACTGTGGTGTTGGAGAAGACTCTTGAGAGTCCCTTGGACTGCAAGGAGGTCCAACCAGTCCATTCTGAAGGAGATCAGCCCTGGGATTTCTTTGGAAGGAATGATGCTGAAGCTGAAACTCCAGTATTTTGGCCACCTCATGCAAAGAGTTGACTCATTGGAAAAGACTCTGATGCTGGGAGGGATTGGGGGCAAGAGGAGAAGGGGACGCCAGAGGATGAGATGGCTGGATGGCATCACTGACTCGATGGACATGAGTCTGAGTGAACTCCGGGAGCTGGTGATGGACAGGGAGGCCTGGCATGCTGCTATTCATGGGGTTGCAAAGAGTCAGACACAATTGAGTGACTGATCTGATCTGATCTGATCTGATGTATGTATATATATATATATGTATATATATATATATGTAACTTTTATTGTATGGAACTGTATCTCAATAAAGTTGATTTTAAAAAGAGACACATAAAAAGCATTGAAATGATCCTCTTTTAATGAAAACCAGTCATCCTTTAGTTTCCTTTTTATTTTTTAAAACAGGGGACCATAAGCCTAGGTCATTAGTGGGAGTTCTCATATATTATTGGTTTATTTTAGAAAACTGGAAATATTACTACTGTGGATATATTTAGCTCTCTTTACTTGAAAGTATAATGGTTTTCAGGAGCTTTCCACATTCTCTTCCAGGAAAAAACCGTTCAAGAAAACTAAGCTTCAGAAGAACATGTTTTCCTAACCAATGGGGACCCCAACTTCAACTGACAGGGAGAGGATCTATTCATTGGATCACAGGCCTGCCTCCCTCTCAATCATACTCTTTACTCTGTTTTGCCACGGAGGTGCCAACACATGCCATAAGCCAGCATACTGACAATCAAAACTCATGAATTCTCGGTTTTTATCACAGTGAAAAAACCTAGTTTGTTCCTTTAGACACCACAAAACTCATCAATCATTTTTAGTTTCCAGATGGCGGAGTAAAGGACGTGCACTCATCTTCTCCTATGAGAACTTCAAAAGTACAACTCGCTGCTGAACAACCATCGACAGGAGAATGCTGGATCCCACCAAAAAAAGATACCCCACATGCAAGGGCAAAGGAGAAGTCCCAGCAGGACAGGAGGAGAGGCAAAATCACATTTACAATCAAACCCCATACCCATCAGAGAAGATCAGAAGGCTCAAGCAAAAGCTTGTGCACACCAGGACCCAGAGGAAAGGAGCAGTGACAACACAAGAGACTGACCCAGACCTGCCTGTGAGTGTCCAGGAGTCTCCAGTGGAGGCCTGGTTCGCCGGTTGCCTGCTGCAGGGTCAGGGGCACTGAGTATGGCAGTGTGTGCATGAGAGCTTTTGAGGAGGTCCCCATTATCTTCATCACCTCCACCATAGTTTCATCTCAGGTCAGAAAACAGGGAGGGAACACAGCCTCGCTCATCAATAGAAAACTGGGTTAAAGATTTACTGAGCTTAGCCCCTCCCATCAGAACAAGACCCAGTTTCCACACTCACAGACATTCACTCCCATCAGGACATTTCTATAAGCCTCTTATCCTTATCCCTCAGAGAGCAGACAGAATGAAAAGTAGTCACAGAAAACTAATCAAACTGATCACAGGGACCACAGCCTTGTCTAACTCAATGAAACTATGAGCCATGCCATGTAGGGTCACCCAAAACAGACGGGTTATGGTGGAGAGTTCTGACAAAATGTGGTCCACTGGAGAAGAGAATGGCAAACTGCTTAAGTATTCTGCCTTGAGAACCCCGTGAGCAGTATTAAAAGGCAAAAAGATATAACACTGAAAGATGAACTCCTCAGTAGGTGCTAAGTATTGGTCAGTAGGTGCCCAATATGCTACTGGAGAAGAGTGGAGAAATAACCCCAGAAAGAATGAAGAGACGGAGCCAAAGTGAAAACAATGCCCAGCTGTGGATGTGACTGAGGATGGAAGTAACTCCAATGCAAGAAACACGACATAGGAACCTGTAATGTTAGGTCCATGAATCAAGGTAAATTACAAGTGGTCAAAAGGAGATGGCAAGGGTGAACATCGACATTTTAGGAACCAGTGAACTAAAATAGACTGAAATGGGCAAATTTAATTCAGAAGACCATTATATCTACTACTGTGGGCAAGAATCCCTTAGAAGAAATGGAGTAGCATTCATAGTCAACAAGAGTCCTAAATGCAGTACTTGGGTGCAAGCTCAAAAACGACAGAATGATCTCTGTTCATTTCCAAGGCAAACCATTCAATATCACAATAGTTGAAGTCTATGTCCCAACATATGCCCCAACAACAGTGATTAATGCAAAGAAATAGAGGAAAACAATAGAATGGGAAAGACTAGAGATCTGTTCAAGAAAATTAGAGGTATCAAGGGAATATTTCATGCAAAGATGGGCTAAATAAAGGACAGAAATGGTATGGACCTAACAGAAGCAGAAGACATTAAGAAGAGGTGGCAAGAATACACAGAAGAACTGTACAAAAAGATCTTCACAACCCAGATAATCACAAAGGTGTGAGCACTCAGACTCACCTAGAGCCTGACAACATGGAATGCGAAGTCAGTTAGGCCTTAGGAAGCATCACTACAACAAAGCTAGGGGAGGTTATGGAATTCCAATTGAGCTATTTCAAATCCTGAAAGATGATGCTGTGAAAGTGTTGCACTCAATATGTCAGCAAATTTGGAAAACTCAGCAGTGGCCACAGGACTGGAAAAGGTCAGTTTTCATTCCAATCCCAAAGAATGTTCAAACTATTGCATAATTGCACTCATCTCACATGCTAGTTAAGAAATGCTCAAAATTCTCCAAGCCAGGCTTCAGCAATATGTGAACTGTGAACTTCTAGATGTTCAAGCTGGTTTTAGAAAAGGCAGAGGAACCAGAGATCAAATTGCCAACATCCGATGGATCATCAAAAAAGCAACAGAGTTCCAGAAAACCATCTACTTCTGCTTTATTGACTATGCCACAGCCTTTCACTGTGTGGAACATAATAAACTGTGGAAAACTGTTCAAGAGATGGGAATACCAGACCACCTGATCTGGTTCTGGAGAAACCTATACACAGATCAGGAAGCAACAGTTAGAACTGGACATGGAGCAACAGACTGGCTGCAAAGAGGAAAAGGAGTATGTCAAGGCTGTATATTGTCACCCTGCTTATTTAACTTATATGCAGAGTACATCATGAGAAACGCTGGACTGGAAGAAGCACAAGCTGGAATCAAGATTGCTGGGAGAAATAACAATAACCTCAGATATGCAGATGACACCACCCTTATGGCAGAAAGTGAAGAAGAACTAAAAAGCCTCTTGATGAAAGTGAAAGAAGAGAATAAAAAAGTTGGCTTCAAGCTCAACATTCAGAAAACTAAGATAATGGCATCCGGTCCCATCACTTCATGGCAAATAGATGGGGAAACACTGAAAACAGTGGCTGGATTTATTTTTCTGGGCTCCAAAATCACTGCGGATGATGATTGCAGCCATGACATTAAAAGACATTTGCTCCTTGGAAGGAACAACCTAGACAGCATATTAAAAGCAGACACATAACTTTGCCAACAAAGGTCCATCTAGTCAAGACTATTGTTTTTCCAGTAGTCATGTATGGATGTGAGAGTTGGACCATAAAGAAAGCTGAGTGCAGAAGAATTGATGCTTTTGAACTGTGGTGTTGGAGAAGACTCTTGAGAGTCCCTCGGACTGCAAAGAGATCCAAGCAGTCCATCCTAAAGGAGATTAGTCCTGGGTGTTCATTGGAGGGACTGATGTTGAAGCTGAAACTCCAATACTTTGGCCACCTGGTGTGGAGAGCTGACTCATTTGAAAAGACCCTGATGCTGGGAAAGATTGAGGGCAGGAGGAGAAGGGCATGACAGGATGAGATGGTTGGATGGCATCACTGACACAATGGACATGGGTTTGGTTGGACTCCGGGAGTTGGTGATGGACAGGGAGGCCTGGCATGCTGCAGTTCATGGGGTTGCAAAGAGTTGGACACGACTGACTGACTGAACTGAACTGAATGCTCCAACAAGTAATGCTGAAGAAGGTGAAGTTTAACAGTTCTATGAAGACCTACAAGACCTTTTAGAACTAACACACAAAAAGATATCCTTTTCATTATAGGAGACTGGAATGTAAAAGTAGGAACTCAAGAGATACCTGGAGTAACAGGCAAATTTGGCCTTGGAGTACAAAATGAAGCAGGGCAAAGGCTAACAGAGTTTGGCCAAGAAAACTCACTGGTCATAGCAAACACCTTCTTCCAACAACACAAGAGAAGATTCTACACATGGACATCACCAGATGGTCAATACCAAAATCAGATTGATTATATTCTTTGCAGCCAAAGATGGAGAAGCTCTATGCAGTCAATAAAAAAAAAAGACCAGGAGCTGACTGTGGCTCAAATCATGAACTAATTATTGCCAAATTCAGACTTAAGTTGAAGAAAGTAGGGAAAAACCACTAGACCATTCAGGTGTGACCTAAATCAAATCCCTTACAATTATACAATGGAAGTGGCAAATAGATTCTAGGGATTAGATCTGATAGAGTGCCTGAAGAACTATGGACAGAGGTTCATGACATTGTACAGGAGGCAGGGATCAAGACCTTCCCCAAGAAAAATAAATGCAAAAAGGCAAAATGGTTGCCTGAGGGGGAGCTTACAAATAGCTGAGAAAAGAAGAGGAGCAATAGACAGAGGAGAAAAGGAAAGATATACACATTGGAATGCAGAGTTCCAAAGAAAAGCACAGAGAGATAAGAAAGCTTTCCTCAGTGATCAATGCAAACAAATAGAGGAAAACAATAGAATGGGAAAGACCAAAGATTTCATCAAGGAAATTAGAGATGCCAACAGAACATTTCATGCAGAGATGGGCACAATAAAGGACAGAAATGGTATGGACATAACAGAAGCAGAAGATACTAACAAGTGGTGGCAAGAATACACAGAAGAACTATACAAAAAAGAAGATCTTCATGACCCAGATAACCACGATGGTGTGATCACTCACCTAGAGCCATCCTGGAATGTGAAGTCAAGTGGGCTTTAGGAAGCATCACTATGAACAAAGCTAGTGGAGGTGATGGAATTCCAGTTGAACAATTTCAAAGCCTAAAAGATGATGCTTGAAAGTGCTGCAGTCAATATGTCAGCAAATTTGGAAAACTCAGCAGTGGCCACAGGACTGGAAAAAATCAGTTTTCATTCCAATCCCAAAGAAAGGCAATGCCAAAGAATGTTCAAACTACTGCACAATTGCACTCATCTCACATGCTAGCAAAGTACTGTTCAAAATTCTTCAAGCCAGGCTTCAACAGTATTTGAACCATGAACTACCAGATGTTCAAGCTGGATTTAGAAAAGGCAGAGGAACCAGAGACCAAATTGCCAACATATTTTGGATCATTACAAAAGCAAGAGAGTTCCAGAAAACCTTATACTTCTGCTTTATTGATTATGCCAAAGACTTTGACTGTGTGGATCACAACAAACTGGAAAATTCTGAAAGAGATGGGAATACCAGACCACCTGATCTGCCTCCTGAGAAATTTGTTTGGAGGTGAAGAAACAACAGTTAGAACTGGACATGAAACAGACTGGTTCCAAATCGATAAAGGAGCATGTCAAGATTGTATTTTGTCACCCTGCTTGTTTAATTTATATGCAGAGGACACCATGAGAAGTGCCAGGCTGTATGATGCACAAGCTGGGATCAAGATTGCCAGGAGAAATATCAATAACCTCAGATATGCAATGACACCACCCTTAAGACAGGAAGCAAACAAGAAGTAAAGAGCCTCTTGATGAAAGTGAAAGAGGAGAGTGAAAAAGTTGGCTTAAAGCTCAACATTCAGAAAACTAAGATCATGGTGTCTGGTCCTATCACTTCATGGCAAGTAGACGGGGAAACAATGGAAACAGTGATAGACTTTATTTTCTTTGGCTCCCAAATCACTGTAGATAGTGACTGCAGCCATGAAATTAAAAGATGCTTGCTCCTTGGAAGAAAAGCTATGACCAACCTAGAAAGCATATTAAAAATCAGAGACATTACTTTGCCAACAAGGGTCCATCTAGTAAAAACTACTATTTTTCCTGTAGTCATGTAAGGATGTGAGAGTTGAAGCTCCAACACTTTGGCCACCGAATATAAAAACCTGACTCATTGGAAAAGATCCTGATGATGGGAAAGATTGAAGGCAGAAGGAGAAAGGTACGACAGAGGATGAGATGTTTGGATGGCATCACCGACTCGATAGAATGAGTTTGAGCAAACTCAGGGAGCTGATGATGGACAGGGAGGCCTAGTGTGCTGCAGTCCATGTGGTTGCAAAGAGTTGGAGACTACGGAGTGACTGAACTGAATTGATTCCCCATCAAGTTTCTATCTGACCTGACTGTAATCATTGTACCCTATCTGTAAGGGCAGGAGATACTTTCAAGTTGTGCTCTAAGCAGGTGTCCAGTTCTGAGGCTTAATGATATTAAGACTCATTCAAAGAGTGGTCTAACACAGGTGAGTTACTTACCCCCTTGTTGTTCAACTGGTAAAGAATCCACCTGCATTGCGGGAGACCTGGGTTTCATTCCTGGGTTGGGAAGATCCCCTGGAGAAGGGAAAGGCTACCTACTCTAGTATTCTGGCCTGGAGAATTCCACAGACTTTATAGCCCATGGGGTGGCAAAGACATGACTGAGTGACTTTCACAAAATGAACCATTTTTCTTGATGACACCCCTATCACTTTCACTATAAGGACAAATCATTTTTGCCAACCTCACTCTGAAGCTTGTTATGGATTTTAAACTCGTTGAGAATTATTTCAGACAAAAATAGGGGAGAAATTATTGCCACTGATTCAAGCAGTTAAATGAGTTTTAAGGGAGTGTTATTTTGCGTAATTTGGTTATAGTTTGTTGATATTAGAAAATAATTGAACATTTGTAGTCAGCTTTAAATGGTCAGTTCTGTTAGCACAGTAATCTGCGTGCACTTTGACATTTTTTCAGCACTGTGCAGATTCTAAAGAGTTGATATGCACACTGTTCATTTCCAATTTGTCCTTAATTGGACAGTTTTCTTAGGGTGCTTATTCCCTGCCCCCCCACCCCCCCCCACACACACACACAATTTTTCTTTTTTTTTTCATCCTTAACTGACATAAGTTACTTTCTTGGCTTGAGTATTCTCATTTCACATGTGATATTCTCATATCACTTGTTTATGAATGTATGTCAATTTGTATTTTAATTAGTATTTGAGAGCTTCTTCTTTTGGCTTAAATGTATAGGAAGATTTGACAGTGAGACAATGAAAAGTCCTTTGTATGAGAATTAAGTGTAATATGTTACCAGGAATTATGCCAGTACAAAGCAGAAGCTGTTGGTAATTCTGCACGATGCTGAAGTTAGTGAGACTGAGAACTGTGCATACCTAAAGTGGCTATGAAATACCCACCCAGCAGAAGTACTGAATTTGGACCCAGTATCTGGGACAAAGGCATGAGAGATACACCTGAGTCTTTCTAGCTCACTTTCTCTTGAGGAGCTGTGTCTAAGTTCCAAGTGACTAACCATGAAAAGTAAAGACCAGTTGGTATATAATTACTGAATTCTGTACATATGACATTTCTACTAAAATGCAGACACTGTTTTAAGTGCTGGGGAGGCAGTATTAATAAAATAGAAAAAGTTCTTGTTCTTAGGAACTTAGATTCTAGTGGGAAAGTCAGTCATAAACAGATATGTAAACAAATGCATATCAGTTAGGACCAGTGCTGTGCAGAAAGGCACATGGAACATGCAAGGGAGGGTTGCTATTGTGTATGGGGAGGTTCTCAGGCATTCTGAGCAGGTGAATTCTGAGCAAGAAGAATAAGTTGAAGATGGAAGTGATGTGCACATCTGGGTGAGGAGTATTCTGGGCAGGAGGAGCATGCAAATGCCTGTCTTAGGGAGGCATTCAGCACATCTGAGAAATAACGAGGGGGCCGACGTGGGCAGAGCCCAGTACAGGGAGATAGAGGAAGGTGAAACTAGACCCACAACCAGGGGTCAGATCACATCTGCCTCAGAAGACGTCGGGAAAACTTTGGGTTTCATCCTAAATCAGGGGAATCACTGATTAACAGCAAGTGACTAAAGGTTTTAATTTCACTTTGTGTTACTTTGCCTGTAATTCTGTTTACATAAAGGCTACTGCATCTGAAAGAAATTTATAGTCCTACACTAATATCACTTATGTGTTGGCTCTAGAACTTGGTGATGCTGT
This sequence comes from Tragelaphus eurycerus, assembly GCA_935064755.1. Classification (NCBI taxonomy): domain Eukaryota; kingdom Metazoa; phylum Chordata; class Mammalia; order Artiodactyla; family Bovidae; genus Tragelaphus; species Tragelaphus eurycerus. The sequence goes on along the minus strand of CAKXYN010000103.1, from coordinate 2,321,912 downwards.
CCTTTGCATCTCAAGTGTCTATCTGGCTAGACTCATTCTTTCTTGACACATTCAATTATAATTAAGTGGGCTTCTCTGCCTTTTTGCTAGATTATGAGCTACTTGAGCATAAAACCTTCACAGAATGTATTCCAGAACTCAATGGAGGGCCTGTATGCATTTTAAAAAATGAGATGACGCTAACAGACATTGTCTGTTAACAAGATTATTGGTATTTCCTCAGTCAGGAGAATAATAGGGACATGTCTCCTTCCATATTCCCCATACAAGGCTGTACAATGTAATTAATCTGATCTTTTGCATATTCTTCACTTAAACTGAGCCTAACACCTCAAAACAAAAGGGAGACTTGACAGGCCCATGAACATTTTCTACTCCTTATTTTGTTAATTCAAAGGGAAATGAGAGTCTTATAAACTCTTATGATATTGTGTTTTCCAAAATAGGTTTGCTATTTACCACGGAGTAGTTGATTTCAAAGACCCATTGTTAAAAGTGAAATATGTCATTTACAGGTATCAAATAAGATGAATCGACCTTTTCTAAAATATTAAGAAGGCTGAAGTTTATCTCATGCTCCAATTTTTCAAATGTCAGACAAAAGTAAATGCCAAATGTGAAAAATTGAAAATAGTATGAAAACATATGCTATTTACAATTCTTAGAGGACAAGCACTATCTTTGTATCAATTTGTTCTGTTGTCAAAATCTCAGGAAATCATTCAACATAGATTTAAACACAATCCTTTATGAAATTCACATCTTTTATCTTCTAAATAGGGTTATATCCCCATTACTTTATTTCATATTTAATATTCTCTTCAAATCTAGTGAAAAATATAAGTCATATACAGTCAATGATTTAAAGTGTTTTCAACACACATATGTCTACTGTGGAAAGGCAAAGGAAGACAAGTATCTTTTATAAACAAAACAGAAGAATAATTTTTCTTACTATCTGACTACAAACATACATTTTTTAAAGTGGACTCTCCAGGATAGATCACATCCTGGGCTACAAATCTAGCCTTGGTAAATTTTTAAAAATTAAAATCATTTCAAGCATTTTTTTCTGATCACAATGTGGTAAGATTAGATATCAACTACGGGGGGCAGGGGGTGGCGTGGATTATAAAAAACACAAACATATGGAGGCTAAACAACACACTTCTGAATAACCAAAAGATCACAGAAGAAATCAAAAAGGAAATCAAAATATGCATAGAAACAAATGATGATGAAAACACAACAACCCAAAACCTATGGGATTTAGTAACAACAGTATATTCAGTAAGAGGGAGGTTCATAGCTATAAAAGCCTACCTCAAGAAACAAGAGAAGAATCAAATAAGCAACCTAGCTTTACACATAAAACAACTAGAAAAAGAAAAAAGAAAAATCCCAAAGTTAGTGGAAGGAAATAAATTGTAAAAATCAGAGCAGAAATAACTGAAAAGAAACAAAGGAGATGATAGCACAGATCAACAAAACTAAAAGCTGGTTCTTTGAGAAAATAAATAAAATATACAAACTGTTAGCCAGACTCATCAAGAAAAAAATAGGGAAAAGATTCAAATCAATAAAATTAGAAATGAAAATGGAGAAATCACAACAGACAGCACATAAATACAAAAGACCATAAGATACCACTATGAGCCAATAAAATGGACAACTTGGAAGAAATGGACAAATTCTTAGAAATGTATAACCTTCCAAAACTGAACCAGAAAGAAACAGAAAATCTGAACATATCAATCACAAACACGGAAATCAAAACTGTACTCAAAAATCTTCCAACAAACAAAAACCCAAGACCAGATGACTTCACAGGTGAATTCTACCAAAAATTTAGAGAAGAGATAATACCTATCCTACTCAAACTCTTCCAGAAAATTGCAGAGGAAGACAAACCAAATGCATTCTATGAAGTCACCATCACCCTGACACCAAAACCAGACAAAAATGTCACAAAAAGAAAACTACAGATCAATATTACTGATGAACATAGATGCAATAACCCTCAAAAAATTCTAGCAAACAGAGAGGGTGGGATGATTTGGGAGAATAGCATTGAAATATGTATAATATCATATCTGAAACGAGTCACCAGTCCAGGTACAATGCCTGATAACGGATGCCTGGGGCTGGTGCACTGGGACGACCCAGGGGGATGGTATGGGGAGGGAGGGAGGGAGGAGGGTTCAGGATGGGGAACACATGTATACTTGTGGTGGATCCATCTTGATGTATGGCAAAAGCAATACAATATTGTAAAGTCAAGCAAGATAAAATTTAATTTAAAAAATAAAAAGATCATACATCATGACCAAGTGGGCTTTATTCCAGGGATGCAAGGATTCTTTATTATTTGCAAATCAATGTGATACACCATTTAACAAATTGAAAAATAAAAGCCATATGAAATCTCAATAGATGCAGAGAAAATCTTTGACAAAATTCAACACCCATTCATGATAAAAACTCTCCAGAAAGTAGGCATAAAAGGAACATACCTCAACATAATAAAAGCCATGTATGACAAGCCCATAGCAAACATTATCCTCAATGGTGAAAAATTGAAAGCATTTTCTCTAAAACCAGGAACAAGACAAGGATGGCCACTCAAACCACTACTATTCAACATAGTTTTGGAAGTCCTAACCATAGCAATCAGAGAATAAAAAGAAATAAAAGCAATGCAGGTTGGAAAAGAAGAAGTAAAACTCTCATTGTTTGCAAATGACATGATCTTCTACATAGAAAACCCTAAAGACAACACTAGAAAATTACTAGAGCTAATCAATGAATATAGTAAAGTTGCAGAATATAAAATTAATACACAGAAATCCTTTGGATTCCTATACACTAACAATGAAAAAACAGAGAGAGAAATTAAGGAAACAATCCCATTCACCATTGAAATGAAAAGAATAAAATGCTTTGGAATAAATTTACCTAAAGAAACAAAAAATCTATATATAGCAAACTATAAAACACTGAGGAAAGAAATCAAAGATGACACAAATGGAGAAATATACAGTGTTCATGGATTGGAAGAATCAATAAAGTGAAAATGAGCATATTACTCAAAGCAATCTATAAATTCAACACAATCCCTATTAAGCTACTAATGGTATTTTTCACAGAACTAGAATAAATAATTTCACAATTTGTATGGAAACATAAAAAAAAAAACTCAAATAACCAAAGCAATCTTGAGAAACAAGAATGGAACTGAAGGAATAAAACTTCCTGACTTCAGACTACACTATAAAGAAACAGTCAACAGTACAGTTCTGGCACAAAGAAAGAAATGTAGGTCAACATAACAAAATAAAAGCCCAGAGATAAATCCACACACGTATGGACACCTTATCTTTGACAAAGGAGGCACAAATATACAATGGAGAAAAGACAATCTCTTTAACAAGTGGTGCTGGGAAAACCGGTCAACCACCTATAAAAGAATGAAACAGAACACTTTCTTAAACTATACACAAAAATAAATTCCAAATGGATTAAAGATCTAAATGTAAGATCAGAAACTATAAAACTCCTAGAGGAAAACATAGACAAAACACTTTCTGACATAAATCAAGAAAGATCCTCTATGACCCAGCTCCCAGAGTAATGGAAATAAAAACAAAAATAAACAAGTGGGACCTAATTAAACTTAAAAGTTTTTGCACAATGAAGGAAACTATATGCAAGGTGAAAAGGCACCCTTCAGAATGGGGGGAAATAATAGCACATTAAACAACTGACAAAGAATTAATCTCCAAATTATACATGCAGCTCAATATCAGAAAAACGAACAACCCAATCAAAAAGTGGGCCAAACAACTAAACAGACATTTCTCCAAAGAAGACATACAGATGGCTAATAAAAACATGAAAAGATGCTCAACATCACTTGTTATTAGAGAAAAACATAAATCAAAATCACAGTGAGGTATTGTCTCACACTGATCAGAATGGCCACTATCAAAAAGTTTACAAATAATAAATGCTGGAGAATGTGTGGAGAAAAGGAAACCCTCTTACACTGTTGGTGGGAATGCGAACTAGTACAGCCACTATGTTCTCCACACTATGGAGAACAGTGTGGAGATTCCTTAAAAAACTGGAAATTAAAAAAAAAAAAAAAAAACTGGAAATAGAACTGCCATATGACCCAGAAATCTCACTGCTGGGCATACACATGAAGGAAGCAGAATTGAAAGAGACACGTGTAAACCACTGTTCATTGCAGCACTGTTTACAATCGCTAGGACATGGAAGTAACCTAGATGTCCATCAGCAGATGAACAGATAAGAAAATGTGGTACATACACACAATGGAATATTACTCAGCTATAAAAAGGAATGCATTTGAGTCCATTTTAATGAGGTAGATGAATCTGGAGTCCATTATACAGAGTGAAGAAAGTCAGAAAGAGAAACACCAATACAGTATATTGATACATATATATGGAATGTAAAAAGATGGTGATGATGATCTTATATGTAGGGCAGCAAAGGAGACACAGCATAAAGAACAGACTTTTGGACGATGTGGGACAAGACGAGAGTGGGATGATCTAAGAGAATAGTATTGAGACATGTATATTACAATACGTAAAACAGATGACAAGTGCAAGTTTGATGCAAGTTTGAGCACTGGCTTTGAGTGCCCTGCTCTGAAACAGCCCAGAGGGATGGGGTGGGGAGGGAGGTAGGAGGGGATTTCAGGATTGGGGACACATATGCACCCATCGCTGACTCATTTTGATGTATGGCAAAAAAAACACCACAATATTGTAAAGTAATTATCCTCCAATTAAAATCAATCAACTAATTAAAAAAATATGTAGACTCCCCTGTGTATTATTCAATTAAGTAGCATATATTCAGTTCTCATTTCTTTGAATAAATTAGGAAGACTTCTTCAGAAAAACAATCTTTTTAAGTTATTAACTCAATTGTGCAACAAACTTGTTGAGACTATATGCCATGCTCTCTACTGTATGCTGAGAGAAAATAAACTTGAAGAGGTAAGTGGACTCTTGGATCCCACCCTCCCAATTACATAAGCAATAACATATCTGAAAGATATATTGCAATATTTATCAAAAATGGTAATGTTCAGAAACTAATTTTCAATGCAAAATAATCATAACTATAAATAATATAATGTTTAAACAGTGAATAATAGAAAATTTACAGGATTGATTTATGTTTTTCTTTCTAGAACTAGATGACAGATTCACAAAGCAATCTGACTTCTCAGGCACAAAATATAATGTATTATAGAATTATTAGTCCCTTTTTTGTTGAAATGAATATATCATTTTTCAAATGTCATGTTTCTTATATATGACTTAGAAATTTTTACTTGTTGCAAGTTCACTATGTTTTTCTCCTATGTTCTCTTTTAGAAATTGTGTAGTCTTAACTGTCATGTTTAGGACTTTGATCCATTTTGAGTTAGCTTTTACATATTATGTGAAATAAAGCTTAGAGTTCATATGGTTGCATATAGATTTTCAATTGTTTCAGGCACCCTTTAGCTGGGGGTAGGGGAAGCTACTCTTTATTCATTGACTTGCCTGGACCTTTTCTAAAACACTAAAAAAATTTTGATGGAAAACAATTGGCCATATATGTATAGGTTCAGTTTTGGAATTTTCATTCTGTTCCAGTGATCAATATGTTTGTACTTATGGAAAACCTATTATGTCTTGATTAAATAGCCTTTAGAAAAAAATTTTGAAATTTGGTAGTTGAATCCTATAACTTCTTTCTCAAAGTTATTTTGGTTATTCTGTGTTCTTTTTGTATAATCTTTTAAAAATTTTATCAATTCTACAAAAAATGTTCTGCTGGATTTTAATTTGGATTTCATTCAACCATACATTAATTTGGGGATAATTGACACTTCAGCACTATTGAGTTTCTCAGTCTATCAGTATGGTATATACCTACCTAGTTAGGTCTTTATATTAGCAATGATTGTAGTTGTCTGTATATACATCTTGACATACTTTGTTCAAAGTATCCTTAGGAATTTCATATTTTAATACAATTGCAAGTGGAGTCATTGTCAATTAATATTTAAAAGAAATTTTAAACTAAGAAAAAATGTTTAGTATTTACCCACATAGTTCCCATTCTGCTGACCAATGGCAGCCCCAAGCTCCCTACCATAACTTGTCTGTGACAGGAGACAACTAACTCACAGATGCCACAGCGTCCCACAGAACTCTCCAGTGTTCATCCCTGTGGCCCAGACTTCTGTGAGTGCATATGCCCAGCATCCTGAGTTTCCTTGCCAGGTCCATCAACTTCCACCTGACCCTATGTTTGGGGAAGATTGTTAGCAATTCTTTATCTGCTTTTCTGACTCATTTCCAGACCTTTAACCCACAACCTCCCCTCCCCATAATATTAATACCACAGTGGCACTGCTTCCCTGATTTTGTCATTTCTATTCACTATCCCTTCTGTAAAAGGCCTTGTAAGTTTTTAAAGTGACCTCAACACCATCTTAACCATGGGACTGAAGTTAGTGTCACCAGTAATGGGGCAGATGACATCATACACACTGTGACAGGTGCTGAGACAGATCTCAGCTATACTGCTGATGTACGGCTATGAAAACTTCATCATCTGAATCTAACCATTAGGAAACATTTGACAAGCCCAAACTGAGGAATGTTTTACCAGTAACTGACCTTTAGTATTAAAAATATGTTGTAGTTATGAAAAATTTTAAAAACTAAGGAGGTGTCCCAAAGTAAAGTTGAGGCAGGAATATAAGGTGTGTTCATGAATTTAAAAAAAAAAAATAGCTTTCTTCTGTATAGAAGACACTGGATAGACAGCTGAAAATGTTAACTACCTATAGATTGAAGTATTATATCAAAATTCATCTCATGGCAAATAGATGGGGAAACAATAGAAACAGTGACAGACTTTATTCCTTTGGGCTCCAAAATCTCTACAGATTGTGACTGTGGCCACAAAATTAAAAGACGCTTGCTCTTTGGAAGAAAAGTTATGGCCAATCTAGACAGCATATTAAAAAGCAGAGACATTACTTTGCCAACAAAGGTCCATCTAGTCAAAGCTATGGTTTTTACAGTGGTCATGTATGGATATGAGAGTTGGACTATAAAGAAAGCTGAGCATCGAAGAATTGATGCTTTTGAACTGTGGTGTTGGAGAAGACTTGAGAGTCCCTTGGACTGCAAGATCGAACCAGTCCATCCTAAAGGAAATCAGCCCATCAGTCCTGAATATTCATTGGAAGGACTGATGCTGAAGCTGAAACTCCAATACTTTGGCCACCTGATGTGAAGAACTCACACATTAGAAAAGACCCTGATGCTGGAAAAGGTTGAAGGCAGGAGGAGAAGGGGATGACAGAGGTTGGATGGCATCACCGACCTGACCTGATGGACATGAGTTTGAGTAAGCTCCAGGAGTTGGTGATGGACAGGCACACCTGGCGTGCTGCAGTCCATGGAGTTGCAAAGAATCAGACACGGCTGAGTGACTGAACTGAACTGAACTGTCTGCAACTTTCAAAACCTCAGGGAAAAAAGTAATATTAATGTGGTAAAATGCTAACATTTGGGGAATCTAAGTAAAGGGCATTTGGGAATTTTTACAAATTTGTTGTAAGTCTAAAATTGTTCCTTCAAAATTTTAAGTTTCCTGGACAAAGACTGCAAATGAACATATGCTTTTATCCCTTCCTCCTGAACTACCATTAAAATATAGGGAAGAAAGAAAGACACAAAGAAAAAGGGAAAGAAGAGAGTTAAGGATGAAAGATATAAATCCATAACAAGCAGATAGCAGACAAAACACACATACTGATACATGCATAACAACATAACAAAGACACACCTTTATTTAGGAAATTTTTTTAAGATCTTGAAGAAGTGAAGCAAGAAAGAAGAAATGGGAAGGATGTGTCCAGCACAAAAGGGTAGTCACTGAGAATATTCTGTCCACCTTGGAATAAGGAGGAGGAGGAGCCAGAGAGAGAGGTCTTATGGGGAACAAAGAATGCAAAATAACAGCAGTTGGTTGAAAATGGCCACCTGACAGAGGTCAAGAGTTCCTTTGTTAAAATGTAAGTAAACTAGAAGATCCATAAAAGAAAAAAAAAATTGTATAGAAATTAATGATACAAATATGAGAAAACTGGTCCAAACAGAGAAAAAGTCAATGGAATTTAAGCAGCAGAATAAAGTAATAACAGAAAAAGATAGATTAAAGCTGAAGAATATTAGAGTTATGGTAAAAGATATATTTTTCTTTATCTTCTAAACATTTTATATAAAAAGCATGATACAACACTCCAGCAAAAATAACAAGTAGACCAACATACAAGAAACATGTACAACAAAGAGAAAGGTTTCAATTATGGAGGTTTAATTGGAGCTCTTCATACATATGTAAAAATAGTCTAAAGACACTGGAATATAAAATAGGAATAGAGAAGGAAGCCAGATGAAATCAGAGACGGTGACAAAAGTATCTTTAATCTTTAGATAATATTTTCATTATTGCTGCATGGAATGTATGTGGGGATTCTTTTTTTGTTTTGCTTTTCTGAATTTTAGTATGTCAAAATTCCATAATGTTATTTAAAAAATAAAATTAGTCAAAATATAGAAGCATACATTTGTGTGTCTATGTTGTTCTCCATTTCTCCAAGGAAGGCACAAGCTCTTTCCCAAAGAGGAAACAGTTTCCTTAGATGGAAAGGTACTTCACTCATGCAGCCTGTGTGCGACAGACATTTGGTTTCTTGATAAAAACTCTGACACTAAATAAAAACTTGATTTGCTGATTTATCAAGCTCAAGAAAGGTCTGAATAAGACTAAATTTAATCATACCCTGCTCTATATTTCACAGAACAGAATTTTATCATCTGTGGTATCTTTCCAAGGACATTTGTGTCAGAGTTGACTACAAAAACTACATCTTCGATATAACCTCTAACCTCCACTATTAACAGAATTTCTTGGCATGAAGGCATTCTTTTAAGGGAATAAGATTGGTTAATAAAATATATGGAGATAACTTTTCACTGTAAAGTGAAAATGACATTATGTATCTATTTTCCCTTTATATTGTCTCTTCCCTAAAATGTCAGAAAAAGCCAGAAGATCTTTTCTGTGTTGACTATTTTCTATTATCTACCTCACTTTTGTGAAAGATTAAGAAAATTTAAAGAAATTAAAGAGCTTCTGACAATTGTACAAATAGGCTAAACACAGAATTTAATGTATGCTCCCAGCAAACTTCTGTTGTCATTGAGGTTTAAACAGAGAATTGACATGACAAATTTCACCACTGCCAGATCCTCAGACACTAAGTAGGGTTCTAAATCACCAATGGTTATTTTAAGAGTAAAGTTGAGAACTCCTGTCACTTTACTGTTCATGGGGTGGTGAGCACTCCTCTTTTTTGTCACTGAATCTATAAGAATCCCCACTAATATAAAGGAGAAGGCTTAAAAGGTATTGAAAGTTACAGGAAAGAAAATGTAACACATCTTATGTCTGGTCAAATCAACGGACACAGGAAAATTCTCCATCAAATGTGGGTGCCTTTTTCCTTTTTTAATATAAATCCACTTAGTGACTGATCAGATCAGTCACTCAGTCGTGTCCGACTCTTTGTGACCCCATGAACTGCAGCACGCCAGGCCTCCCTGTCCATCACCAACTCCCAGAGGTCACTCAGACTCACATCCATCAAGTCAGTGATGCCATCCAGCCATCTCATCCTCTGTTGTCCCCTTCTCCTCCTGCCCCCAATCCCTCCCAGCATCAGAGTCTTCTCCAATGAGTCAACTCTTCTCATGAGGTGGCCAAAATACTGGAGTTTCAGCTTTAGCATCATTCCTTCCAAAGAAATCCCAGGGCTGATCTCCTTCAGAATGGACCGGTTGGATCTCCTTGCAGTCCAAGGGACTCTCAAGAGTCTTCTCCAACACCACAGTTCAAAAGCATCAATTCTTCGGCGCTCAGCCTTCTTCACAGTCCAACTCTCACATCCATACATGACCACAGGAAAGACCATAGCCTTGACTAGGCGAACCTTTGTTGGTAAAGTAATGTCTCTGCTTTTGAATATGCTATCTAGGTTGGTCATAACTTTCCTTCCAAGGAGTAAGCGTCTTTTAATTTCATGGCTGCAGTCACCATCTGCAGTGATTTTGGAGCCCAGAAAAATAAAGTCTGACACTGTTTCCACTGTTTCCCCATCTATTTCCCATGCAGGGATGGGACCAGATGCCATGATCTTCGTTTTCTGAATGTTGAGCTTTAAGCCAACCTTTTCACTCTCCACTTTCACTTTCATCAAGAGGCTTTTGAGTTCCTCTTCACTTTCTGCCATAAGGGTGATGTCATCTGCATATCTGAGGTTATTGATATTTCTCCCGGCAATCTTGATTCCAACTTGTGTTTCTTCCAGTCCAGCGTTTCTCATGATGTACTCTGCATATAAGTTAAATAAACAGGATGACAATATGCAGCCTTGACGTACTCCTTTTCCTATTTGGAACCAGTCTGTTGTTCCATGACCAGTTCTACCTGTTGCTTCCTGGCCTGCATACAGATTTCTCAAGAGGCAGATCAGGTGGCCTGGTATTCCCATCTCTTTCAGAATTTTCCACAGTTTATTGTGATCTACACAGTCAAAGACTTTGGCATAGTCAATAAAGCAGAAATAGATGTTTTTCTGGAACTCTCTTGCTTTTTCCATGATCCAGTGGATGTTGGCAATTTGATCTCTGGTTCCTCTGCCTTTTCTAAATCCAGCTTGAACATCAGGAAGTTCACGGTTCACGTATTGCTGAAGCCTGGCTTGGAGAATTTTGAGCATTACTTTACTAGTGTGTGAGATGAGTGCAACTGTGTGGTAGTTTGAGCATTCTTTGGCATTGCCTTTCTTTGGGATTGGGATGAAAACTGACCTTTTCCAATCTTGTGGCCACTGCTGAGTTTTCCAAATTTGCTGGCATATTGAGTGCAGCACTTTCACAGCATCATCTTTCAGGATTTGGAATAGCTCCACTGTAACTCCATCACCTCCACTAGCTTTGTTCCTAGTGATGCTTTCTAAGGCCCACTTGACTTCACATTCCAGGATGTCTGGCTCTAGGTCAGTGATCACACCATCATGATTATCTGGGTCGTGAAGCTCTTTTTTGTACAGTTCTTCTGTGTATTCTTGCCACCTCTTCTTAATATCTTCTGCTTCTGTTAGGTCCACACCATCTCTGTCCTTTATCGAGCCCATTTTCACATGAAATATTCCTTTGGTATCTCTGATTTTCTTGAAGAGATCCCTAGTCTTTCCCATTCTGTTGTTTTCCTCTATTTCTTTACATTGATCGCTGAAGAAGGCTTTCTTATCTCTTCTTGCTATTCTTTGGAACTCTGCATTCAGATGTTTATATCTTTCCTTTTCTCCCTTGCTTTTCGCTTCTCTTCTTTTCACAGCTATTTGTAAGGCCTCATAAATCCACTTATGTTTAATTAAAATTGGGTTTATTACTATTTGCTAAAGGGCCCTCAGGTAGCACACTGGTTAAAGAATCTGCCTGCCAAGGCAGGAGTCACAAAAGATCTGGGTTCGATCCCCAGGTCTGAAAGAGCCCCTGGAGGAGGAAATGGCCACCCTTTCTAGTATTCTTGCCTGGGAAATCCTATGGACAGAGAAGCCTGGAGGACTACAATCCATTGGGTAGCAAAGAATTGGACACGACTGAGCAATTGAGCACAAACACTATTAGCAAAAAGCCTTGAATGCCTCAGAGCAAATGTATTTTCAAGAGGAAAATTTATTTTCAATGTATTTCATTCAATTTGCAGCATGGGAGACCTTCCTGTTTTAAATTCTTGCCAATTTAGCTACCAAGACATAATTAAGCACTCTTTCATTTGGGGTGGAAATAGTAGAATATACTTGCCTTAGACAAATTCGTATCTTGAATTGTTGTGAACATAAATATAAATTTACTAACATCAGAAATGAAATTAATACTAGAGGACAATTCAGTAAAACAATGGGATAATTAAGTAATATATCCAAACTTTCTAAAGTATCAAACATTCACATTAAAAGCCCTAGTGTATACTATTGACTAGAGAATAAGAATCTGAGCAGAAATTACTGGAAAATTTTACTCTGAGGAGAAAAAGGTTAATGAGTATCATTCTTTTAAGTCTTTTTTCTTGCCTCTTCTTTCTCACATAAATCTCTCATTCAATGGAGAAATTTGTATAGATAAAAAGATAAATAATTTCAGGCATAAACAGAAGATACATTAACCTCCTCCTTTCCTTCCACCCAGCCATAAAAACTATCAATCTTTAAACAAATAATTTTAAAGTTTCCTTCCTCTTTCCTCCTTGTCTGGACCAAGTTTAAAGTGCTACTTTAAGTCAGACCCTACTCTGTATAACTTTTAAATTTCATATTTCATATATAATTTTGGTTTAAATAGGTTTAGTGTTCCGGCTGAGCTGTGAACTTTTAAAGTGAAAAGAAATTTAGATTTTCAAGTGGAAAACATATCACAAATCAGCAGTCATGAAAAAGCTAGATATACAAATAGCCTACCCCTGTGTATCTTGGTTTCCAGTCTGCTCAATTTACAAAGGACGCTTCCTAGGAAACTTTACTTTTATTAAAGGTTAACTGGATAGAAATTTATTCTTACAAATCAGAAAAGTATTCCAGTTGAGAAAGCTTTATCTTTAATTTTAAGTTTAAAGTAGGTTAAAGTGTAAATTATATTTTTTAAAAATCAAGATTATTTTCATTTTAAAATTTACATAATTCAAATAACTAGGAATAAATCTACCTAAGGAGGTAAAAGACCTGTACTTGGAAAACTATTAGACACTGATGAAAGAAATTGAAGACAGTACAAACAGATGGAAAGATAAATTGTATTCTTGGACTAGAAGAATTAATATTTTTAAAATGACCATATTACCCAAGTCAGTCTATAGATTCACTGCAACCCCTATCAAATACCAATTGTATTTTTCATAAAACTAGGACAAATAATTTTTAATGTTGTATGGAAACACAAAAGACCCCGAATAGTTAAAAAAAAAAGTCTGGAAAAGAAAAACAGAACTGGAGGAATCAGGCTCCCTGACTTCAGACTATACTATAAAGCTACAGTAATCAAAATAGGATGGTACTGGCATAAAAACAAACATATACTTCAATGGAACAGGATAAGAAGCCCAGAAATAAATCCACTCACTTATGGTCAATTAATCTATGACAAAGAAGAATGACAGACAGTCTATTCAATAAGTGGTGCTGGGAAAACTGGACAGCTACATGTAAAAGATTGGTATTAGGACATTCTCACACCATACACAAAAATAAACCCAAAATGGATTAAAGACCTAAGTGTAAAACCAAGTACTATAAACCTTCCAGATAAAAACATAGGCAGAACATTCTTTGACATAAGTCATAGCAACATTTTTTTGATCCATCTCCTAAAACAATGGAAATCGGAGCAAAAATAAACAAATGTACCTAATTAAACATAAAACCTTTGGCAAAGCAAAGAAAACCACTGACAAAGAGTTGTCTCCCCTACTGAATTAGAGAAAATATTTGCAAATGATATGACTGATAAGGGTTTAGTATCTAACATATGCAAACAGCTCCTACAACTCAACATTAAAAAAATTCAATGAAAAAATGAGTAGAAGAACTGAATAGACATTTTTCCAAAGAGGAAATGCAGATGGTCAACAGGCACATGAAAAGATGCTGAACGTTGTTAATGAACAGGGAAATGCAAAACCAAATGTGATATCACCTCATACCTGTCAGAATGGCTATCAAAAAGACCACAAATCACATACACTGGAAAGGATGTGGAGAAAAGGAAATCTTCACACACTGCTGATGGGAATGAAAATGAGTACAACCATTATGGAAAACAGTATGGAGATTTCTCAAAAAACAAAAACCTAAAAATAGACTTATCATACAATCCAGCAATTCTACTTTTGGAGAAATATTCTACTCTTTGGAGATATATCCAAAAAAACCCAAAAGCTCAGACTCAGATAAGCTCAATAAAATATCAGCACCCCAATGTCAATTGCAACATTATTTACAAATGCAAAGACATAGAAACAACCTAAGTGTCCACCAACAAGTAAATGGATAAACAAAAGTGGAATATATATACAGTGGAATATTAGTCATAAAAAAGAATAGAATTTTGACATTTGCAGAAACATGATGGATTTGGAGGGCATGATGCTAGTGGGGAAAGTCAAATAGAGAAAAACAAATACAGTATGATATCACATATATATGGAATCTAAAAAAATAACACAAACTAGTGAATATAGTTTTAAGAAGAAGCAGACTCACAGATATAGAAAACAAACTAGTGGTACCCAGCGGAGAGAGAGAGAGGGAAAGGGGCATGATAAGGGTAGAGAAGCAAGAGGCTCAAACTATTAGGCTTAAAATAAGCCACAAGGATATACTGCACAAGATGAAAAATATAGCCAATAATCCATAATAACTATAAATTGAGTATAACTTTTAAAAATTCAAGAAGATTGAAATAATACCTAGTAACTTTTCTGACAGCAATGGCGTGAAACTAGAAATCAATAACAAGAGGAACACTGGAAAATTCATGAACACAGGGAAATTAACACTCTCCTGAACAACCAATGAATCAAAGAAGTTAAAGGGGAAATTTTAAAGTTTCTTTAGACAAATTAAAATGAAAACACAACATATCAGAACTTATGGGGTGCAGGAAAAGTAGTTTTTAAGAAGGAAATAAGTGTCTACATTAAGAAGCAAGAAAGATCCCAGATAAATAATCTAGTTCTATGCCTTAAGGAACTAGAAAAGGAAGAAAAACTAAACCCAAATCAGGAGAAAAAGGAAATAAAAATTAGAGCAGAAATAAATAAAATAGAGAACATGAGAATAATAGAAAGCTGCATGTCACAGCTAAAACTCTCCCATGCCACAATGCAAATTAATGATCCCACATGCCACTACTAAGACCCAGCATAGGAAAAAAAAAAAAAAAAAAGATAATACCTAAAAAGTGATTTCATTAAAAAATAAAGTAACGGAAAAGATTAAACTAAGAGTTCGCTCTTTAAAATAATAAAATTGACAAGCCTTTAACTAATCAAGGGAAAAAGAGAAATGACAAAACCAACAAAATTATAAATTTTTTAAAAAGGATACATTACAACTCTTACCACAGAAATTCACAGGATCATGGGGGCTACAATGAATAATATATACTAACAAACTAGACAAGCTAGAAGTAGCAGAAAAATTCTTACAAAAATAAAATTTACCAAGACTGAAACAAGAAGCGATAGGAAATCTGAATAGAACAATTACTAGAAAGAAGGCTGAAGTTAAAAAACAAACAAGAACAGAAAAGTAAAGACAAAAACAAAACACCTCCCAACAAAGAAAAATGTAGGCTCTTCTGGCGAATTTTAGCAAATATTTAAAGAAGAATTAACACTACTCCTTCGCAAACTCTTTGAATAAATTGAAAAAAAAAAATAAATTCTTCCAAACTCATTTTAAAAGGCCAGCATTATCCTTAATACCAAAGTCAGAAAAGGAAACTTCTAGAAAACAATGTTACAGGCCAATATCTCTGATGATTATAGGTGCAAAGATTCTTAATAAAACACTAGCAAAACAAATATAGCAGTACTCTTAAAGGATTATCCATCATTATCAAGTGGGATTTATCACTGGGATGCAAAGATGGTTCAACATAAATCAATGAATATGATACATCACATTACTAAATGAAAGAAATGAATCTATGATCATCTCAATATACATAAAAAGCATTTGACAAAATTCAACACTCATCATGATAAAAACTCTTAACAAATTAGGGATAGAAAGAACACATCTCAATAAAGGTGATATACGACAATCCCACAACATCATACTAATGGTGAAAGATTGAAAACTTCTCTTCTAATATCAGGAACAAGACAAGGATGTTCATTCTCAACACTCCTACTCAATATAATACTGGAAATTCTATCTAGAGTAATCAGTCAAGTAATGAAATAAAAGGTATAAAAAGTGGACAAACCTTGAGAGCATTGAAAGTCAGACAAAAAGAGACAAATACTGTATGATCTTACTTATCCATGGAATCTTAAAAACAGAACAGAACAAAACAAAACACCTCATAGACAAAAAGATCAGACTTGTAGTTGTCAGAGGTGGAGAGTGGCAGGAGCAGGAACTGGAGAAAGATGGTCAAAAGGTATAAACTTCTACATATAAGATAAACCAGCACAAAGAATATAGTGTACAGCAGGTTTATTATAGTGGAAATGGCTATATGATATACAGAAAAGTAGTTAAGAGAGTTAAGCCTAAGAGTTCTAATCACAAGGATATTTTCTTGTTCTTTCCTGTCTTTTTATCCTATCTATATGAAGTGATGGATGTTAACTGAACTGTCATTGCACAATATGTATAAATCAAACCATCATGCTATATGCCTTAAATTTATACAGTGATATATGTCAATTATTTCTCAATAAAATGGGGAGAAAGACCGCTTCGAGAGCCACACCATTCAGTACAGTAATCACCAACTATATATGGTTACTTAAACTCAAAGTTAAATAAAATAAAACATTCAGGTCCTTAAACTAGTCATATTTCACATGCTAGTTCTCATTTTGGATACTGGACAGATGTAGAACTTCCCTATCATTGCAGAAAGACCTATTAGACAGCTTTCCTAGAGAATTTAGTTGGAAACTCACTGGGATATTTCTACAGCCTTGGGTGAAATGGCTTATGAAGATAGCTCATGTCTTCACATGGCTGATGTCCCAGTAAATTTTCTGGGATAGTGAACACACTTGACCCAAAGTGACTCAAGGGAATGACACAAGTAGGCTTGAGGGACTTTAGTACCAAATGCAGTACAAAAGTATAACAGGTAAGAACAAGGCCATATATTTATATATGTGTCTCAGATCAGATCAGATCAGTCACTCAGTCGTGTCCGACTCTTTGCGACCCCATGAACCGCAGCACGCCAGGCCTCCCTGTCCATCATCAGCTCCCGGAGGTCACCCAGACTCACACCCATCAAGTCAGTGATGCCATCCAGCCATCTCATCCTCTGTCGTCCCCTTCTCCTCCTGCCCTCAATCCCTCCCAGCATCAGAGTCTTCTCCAATGAGTCAACTCTTCGCATGAGGTGGCCAAAATACTAGAGTTTCAGCTTTAGCATTATTCCTTCTAAAGAAATTCCAGGATTGATCTCCTTCAGAATGGACTGGTTGGATCTTCTTGCAGTCCAAGGGACTCTCAAGAGTCTTCTTCAACACCACAGTTCAAAAGCATCAATTCTTCGGCGCTCAGCCTTCCTCACAGTCCAGCTCTCACATCCATACATGACCACAGGAAAGACCATAGCCTTGACTAGGCGAACCTTTGTTGGTAAAGTAATGTCTCTGCTTTTGAATATGCTATCTAGGTTGGTCATAACTTTCCTTCCAAGGAGCAAGCGTCTTTTAATTTCATGGCTGCAGTCACCATCTGCAGTGATTTTGGAGCCCAGAAAAATAAAGTCTGACACTGTTTCCACTGTTTCCCCATCTATTTCCCATGCAGTGATGGGACCAGATGCCATGATCTTCATTTTCTGAATGTTGAGCTTTAAGCCAACCTTTTCACTCTCCACTTTCACTTTCATCAAGAGGCTTTTTAGCCCCTCTTCACTTTCTGCCGTAAGAGTGGTGTCATCTGCATATCTGAGGTTATTGATATTTCTCCCGGCAATCTTGATTCCAGCTTGTTTCTTCCAGTCCAGCATTTCTCATGATGTACTCTGCATATAAGTTAAATAAACATGGTGACAATATACAGCCTTGACGTACTCCTTTTCCTATTTGGAACCAGTCTGTTGTTCCATGACCAGTTCTAACTGTTGCTTCCTGACCTGCATACAGATTTCTTAAGAGGCAGATCAGGTGGTCTGGTATTCCCATCTCTTTCAGAATTTTCCATAGTTTATTGTGATCTACACATAGACACCCATAATTACTATGCAGAGAGGTATTATTCAGGCACATTTACATCAAAAGTCCTCTATATTTACAGTCCTGTGGTCTCTATTTCTCTTTAAAACCAGTTTACTGGTTTTGACCCTATATGTAAAACATACTTAATTCTCTACAATAAAATATTTTCAGAAAGTGTTATTTCTTATGTAGAAGAAAAACACATTAGCACAACTCTCTCATGAATTTATATACTATCCAATTAAGAGGAGAGATAAATCATTATCCTTGCCCAGAAAATAATTTCATATAAAATGAAAATAGAACAAAGGTTAGCAAGTTGCACAAGCTCACCTAGGATTGGATAATAGGTTCAAATTTCCCAACAACAAATAAATTCAATCTTGTGACCTTTAATCATTCACAATTCATTTAGGCCAGAATAATGGATGCAAAAAAAAAAAAAAAAATGCAATGGCTCATATGTAGAAATTATTAGCCTTACACCTGTTTGAGTATATGTTGCCAACAAAAAGGAATGGGAGCTGGATGGGAAGCAGGTAATACAGGAAAAGAAGGGGCAATTGAATCATGATACAGTGATGCTCAAATTACAGTGAGACAGCAGAAGTCTAGTCTCTTTCAACATAGAACTTCACATTGCATTTTCCAGTAGCATACAGATAAATTCTATGTATATTCCTTTGATAGCTGTGTCAAAGATGATATTCCCACAATGAAACAGACCCATATTCCTAAAGGTCCCAGGGTTCCCCTAGAAATAAATCAGGAAGGATTATTAATTATAACAATTATTCCTTTCAGAAAAGAAAATTTTATGAATAGTCCATAAAAAGATTCTTTTGCCACAGATTTTGAATTAAAATCCTGATTTCTAAACTCTTGGCCTTCCAATTCTAATTGAGAGCAAGCCAAGGGAGAGGGGAGAGAAATATGACTGGACTAAGGAATCCATTATTCCCCTGCAAAATTTTTGCTCAGCAGTCTATGTGGCCCCTCCATACTCACCCCATCTCCTTGCCTAAGATCAAGGCAGACTTCAGCAGCTTTTCACCCCAGAGGCTAAGGGACTTCCTTCTCTCTCTTTCCAGTCTATCACCCACAAAAGTCACTCTAACAACAAGGGGAGGTGCACCCCTGGGAAGCTACCAGGAAGAAGAGGCTTAGTATCTAGACAAGGTCTTTGAAGCTTCAGGAAAGAGTTAACAGACCCCTCCAAAGACTAATTTAACCTCATTCAGCCAATGTAGGACCAGTCCCAGAAATAAGCTCCAGCAGTTTTGGTCGTGTCTTGAACACTTGTGAGCCCACATAAACAGATGTTAGCATCAAAGGCGGAGAAGGCAGTGGCACCCCACTCCAGCACTCTTGCCTGGAGAATCCCTTGGACGGAGGATCCTGGTAGGCTGCAGTCCATGGGGTCGCTAAGAGTCGGACATGACTGAGCGACTTCACTTTCACTTTCATGCATTGGAGAAGGAAATGGCAACCCACTCCAGTGTTCTTGCCTGGAGAATCCCAGGGACGGGGGAGCCTGGTGGGCTGTTGTCTATGAGGTCACACAGGGTCGGACACGACTGAAGCGACTTAGCAGGAGCAGCATCAAAGTAAAATTCTGATAGTTCCCAGAGGCTTTCTCCATCAAGAATCGGGGGAGTAGGGGTTCCCCGCCCATGCCCTAGGTAGCAGTATACAGCAGTACTATGTCCAGTAACTTCTCTCCCGTGACGTGCCCTGAGGAGCAATGGGAGGCAAAGGCAGAGGAAGAGGTTGCCCTGTGAAGAACAGAGTGGAGAAGAGGCAGATGTGAGTCAGGAAGCTCTGGTAAGGAGCTCTTCCATAGTCCTGTTCAGACAGGTGGTGATTTGAATTAGAAGGGAAAGATGGAGAGAAGTGGCTGGATTGAGAGATAAGCAAGAGCTAAAATTGATCACCTGTGATGATAAGTTAGAAATAGAGACCACAGTAAGTAATAGCATCATATCCTATTGTCAAATCCATTATACAAATGATATTTACATGTGTGTTACAGGCCAGAATACTGGAGTGAGTAGTCATTCCATTCTCCAGAGGATCTTCCCAGCACAGGGATCAATTTCTATCTTAAGGGAATTATAAACAAAATAAAATAACAGGACTGTCATAGAGACAAATAGCAGTGACATTTAATCTCAATGCCACAGACAAACCAGAAGTGGTGGGAATCTCTGAAAATTACATAGTTAATCCATGTGGACATGTAGGTCAGTGCTAAATAATAAAACAGAGAAAGAATAAGCAGCTACCACCTAGGACCAGGAGAAGAATGTGACGTCGTAGAAATAACACAACACGGCTTCATGGAGCAGCCTTGTTCACACATCTCTGGAATTTTACATAAGAGAAGGAGTTTCCATTCTTGGTTAAATGAAACCAAAACCCAGTTCTCTGTGTTCTGTAACCAAGCTCACTGCGCTATGGCGAGTGCCCACTGGGTCTTGCCTATTGAAAATAAGTCAGTCTTCTTCAAAGGAAATTCAAAGAGACTCCAAAGTCTCTTCAGGATCAATGCTCCATCACCCATGGCACCTTCCTCACTCCCACTTTCCTTCCCCAAAAATGTCATCTGATCCCCCTAAACAAGAAGGCATCTTCACATGTGTAGCCAAAGGCCCTCTTCTCTGTGCCGCCTCTGGGCACTGCTGTCTCTGGCCAAGGTGCCTCATCACAGTGCTCTCTGGACACCAGCCTCTGTGTTCTCTGGGGCCCCACAAGTCCTCTCCCCGATCCGCAGGTGTCTGCCCACCAACCACCACTCCTGGTTGAGGGTGGACTCTGCCACTTCACCTCTGTGTCCTCCTGAGCTTGACCCCAGGCCTCTGCCTGTTCACCAGGACTCTGATCACGGCTGCCGCCATGAGTCTTCCTGGATTTCCTGCCATCTCTCCTTAGGCTGGGGAAAATCAGCTACAATCTTTGATCTTGTTTGCCTTCTACAACCTCTGATTCTGCTCCTTTGTCTGGTGGTGTTGTTGTTCAGTCAGTCAATCATGTCCAACTCGTTGCAACCCCAGGGACTAGAGCACACCAAGTTTCCCTGTCCTTCACCATCTCCCAGAGCTTGTTCAAACTCATGTACATTGAGTTGGTAATCCCATTCAACCATCTCATCCTCTGTCTCCCCTTTCTCCTCCTGCCCTCAATCTTTCAAAGTATCAGGGTCTTTTCCAATGAGTCGACCCTTCACATCAGGTGGCCAAAGTATTGGAGCTTCAGCTTCAGTATCAGTCCTTCCAATGAGTATTCAGGATTGATTTCCTTTAGGATTGTCTGGTTTGATCTCCTTGCTGTCCAAGGAACTCTCAAGAGTCCTCTCCTGGTGACATATGACCAAAGGTAGAATAAGTGAGCAGAGGGCCACCACTCCAGATGTTCCCCGATTGTTCCTCAACTTACCAGGATTTTTACCAACCAAAACTTAGCCAAGCATTTCCAAAACAAACCTGCCCCTGGCCCCAGCTTTCTCTGTAGGTTCCCCTAACCTCCTGTTTTTCCTCTGTCTGTCCTGCTTTCATCCTCTCAGAGAAAGTGAACCTTCCTGAGAGTCACTCTTTCTTACTCAGAAAGTAAAGGAGAGCTCTTTAGCTTGATTCCAGCACAATGGCTCTAGATCTATTCAGGGAGAAATTCTAGTTTTTCTCTCTTTACAAAGTCTGAGTCTCAAGAGTGCAATCTCCCAAAATCAGCCCTGAGATTTTGAGTTGATGGATGGCTTCTCACAACCTCTCCATTCCAGGTGGTTTGTTCTCTCCTTCATTAGTGGGTAATAAGCCTTCTTGGTGCTCTAGTAATTTCCCATTTACAATAACATCGTGTGCCAATAGATACATGTCTATGTGGAAATAAAGGGAGAAGGAGTTCTTGGAAAATTCCAACTCCAGTTGTTTGCAGTGTTGTAGACAACTCTACTCAGGAGCTCCCTGAATGGTGTTCATAGTCTTGGGTGCATCTTTAATTCATTTGCTCTTTCACTGATATTTGTAATCATGGATTTTTATCACAGGCTCTGAGCTTGGTACTAAATAAAGAAAAAAGTCTTCTGGCAGCTGCACAAAGAGCTTAATTAGGAACCTCTTTAGGTTTACTTGAAAAATGCGTAATTGATAGAAAAACATGTGGAGCAAATAGCACCCCCTTACATCCTCACAACATTTTCAAAGTTGCTGATTGTCACATTTGCTTCATATCATTTGGAAGATGCCATTTTCAAGCTCCTTTTTATCTTAATCCAGAGCTATGTTTCAGTTTAATAATTCATTAGCAGTTCTGCAACTTATTGCCTGCTGAGTTTACTGAAGACTGATTAGTAATTTTATCGTCTCTAAGTTTTCTGTATATATTTTCATAAGTGTCATCTCCTGCTGGTTCTAATACTTTCTTGTTTGATACAACTTTTTTTTTCCTCTGCCACTGTGCATCTATCAATCATTTCCATCCTCCAGAGTATACATGCTTGAAGTCTGAAATTCTGTGGTCATTTTATCTTTTAAAAAATTTTATTGGAATAAAGTTCATTTACAATGTTCTGCTATGTTCAGGTGTACAGTAAAGTAAAACAGTTTTGTGTGCATGCTGAGTCATTTGACCCCTGAGTTGGGAAGATCCCCTGGAGAAGGGAACAGCTACCTACTCCAGTATTCTTGCCTGGAGAATTCCATGGGCAGAGCAGCCTGGCAGGCTACAGTCCATGGGGTTGCAAAGTGTCAGACATGACTGAGCGACTTTCACTTCACTTCATTTAAGTCATTTTAGTCATGCCAGACTCTTTGTGACCTATGGCCTATAGCCCACCAGGCTCCTTTGTCCATGAGCTTCTCTAAGCAAGAATCCTGGAGTGGGTTACCATTCCCTCCTCCAGGGGAATCTTCCTGACTCAGGGATCAATGCTGGGTCTCCTGCATTGCAGGCAGGTTCTTTACCCCTAGCATTACCTGGAAAACCCAAAACAGTTGTGCACATATCCACTCTTTTTTAGATTTCTTTCCCATATAGGTCATTGCAGAATATTGAGTGGAGTTCCCTGTGCCATACAGCAGATCCTTATAAGTTATCTGTTTTACATACAGTAGCATGTATATGTCAGTCCCAGTCTCCCAGTCTCCCACCTCAACCCCCTGATAACCATAGATTTGTTTTCTAAATTTGACTATTTTTTACCCTTTTTCATATTCCATATAGAAGGGATATCATGTGATATTTGTCTTTGTCTGACTTACTTCCCTCAGTATGACAATATCTAGGTCCATCCATATTGCTGCAAATGGCATTATTTCATACTTTTTATGGCTGAGTAATACTCCACTGTATATATGTACCATATCTTTATCCTTTCCTCTGTTGATGGACATTTAGATTGCTTCCGTGTCACGGCTGTCATAAATGGTGTTGTACTGAACACTGAGGTGCATGTATCTTTTCAAATTATGGTTTTCTCAAATGTATGCCCAGAAGTAGGATTGTTGGACCATATGGTAGTTTTATTTTTAGTTTTTTAACGAACCGCCCTACTATTCTCCATAGTGGAGTAACAATTTACATTACCATCAATGGTGTAGTAATCAAAACAGTATGTATTTGCACAAAAGCAGAACTATAGATCAATGGAAGAAGACAGAAAGTCCAGAGATAAACCCACACACTTATGGCCACCTAATCTACAATAAAGGAGGCAAGAAAATACAATGGTAAAAAGACAGTCTCTTCAATAAGTGGTGCTGGGAAAACTTAAATCAACCATTTTAATTGGAAGTCCATTTATAAAGAGTATTCAGCAAACCCACATTAACCACACTGAAAACCAACATTGTCATTGATCTGCTCTAACCTTAGGGGACTCTGTACTGTAGCTAGACAGAAAACTGAGAATTTCAATCTGAAGATGTCAATAATAGATGTTTTTAGAGATTTCTGATTGGTACAGTGCCAAATAACTCAGCTTTTATTCTAATATTATGTGTCATATTTAAAGGTTGAAAGTCATTCTCTTTGATTTCTGGCTTCCTCATAATAAATGTAAAACAGTCATTTTTGAAAATTTAGAAAATTCAGAGAAGTAACAAAAAGAAAATACATAATGTCTTTGTACCCCCATTTATTTCTGTTAAGGGCAGAGCTGCCTTAGAAGCTTGGTGTGTTGGTTTGTGTGGTGATGTTTTGAGTTTGGATACATAAGGGAGTGATGGCAATTTTCACTTCATAACCCCACCTCCTTCATCTCTTGGTGATTCTCAAAGAGCACACTATTCCTGAGGGCCTTCCAGCGGGAGCAAAGGGAAGAGGACAGTATGAGAAACACTGAACTGGGAGGAGTACACTGCATCATGGCGTCACCCAGACAACCACCCGTGACCACACAGTACACTGCGTCATGGCGTCACCCAGACAACCACCCGTGACCACACAGCCGGCCTCAGAAGTGAGAGTTCTGCCTCAGAAAACACGTGTTAACACGTCTCCTTGAGTTAAAAAATAAAGTTAAACATTTTCTGACAGAAATTGGGTCTGATGTGGTGGATCTTTTAACAGTGGAATATGGCTTTGGTGTATACAGTAAATATTTTCCACAAAGCAAATGAACTAAATCTGTAGCACCAATGATTATGTGCAGGTATCAGCTCAGTTCAGTCACTCAGTCATGTCTGACTCTTTGTGACGCCATGGACTGCAGCACGCCAGGCTTCCCTGTCCATCACCGGCTCCCAGAGCTTGCTCAAACTCAAGTCCATCGAGTCAGTGATGCCGTCCAACCATTATACTCAGTCTTTTAAAGATATACCAAGTCAAAACTGGTGTATCTAATCAAATGAATTAAATCTATCACTTATATACAATCAATATACCTTGAAAAATACACTATTGTACTTAAAAACAGAGAGAAAATTAATAGTGAACTAGGTAATAAATGCTTTTGGAAGTCAAGTGTTTTGCTTTCAAGAATATTTAAGGGGTGCCTTAATCATGTTGCTAGCTAGTAGATCTATTAGCTAGAATATTTGAATGTCCTATTTTGGTTGCAAAGAAGTAGGATAATCCAAAAAAAAAAAATATTTTGTGTTTATATTACCAACTGCATTTCTGACAAAATTTTATTTCTACATTTAACAATTACTTATCAAACTTTTTACTGTATTTGTGCTTCTTTGATCAAGTACATAAATAAATGATTGTTGTGATAGAAGAATTTAATATCTAGAGTGTAATAATTATAAATAAAACACTGAAAAATTAAAAACATATGTACTATATATGTACAAGATAAATAGAATACATATATACTGCACACATATGTGAATTAAATTCTGTATGTACATAAATATTTACACACATATAAATATATACCAAACATATGTGTGTGTGCTAAGTCACTTCAGTCATGTCTGACTCTGCAGCCCCATGAACTGTAGCCTGCCAGGCTCCTCTGGCCATGGGATTCTCCAGGCAAGAATACTGGAGTGGGTTGCCTTGCCCTCCTCCTGGGGATCTTCCCGACCCAGGGAGTGAATCGACATCTCCTGAGTCCCCTGCATTGCAGGTGAAATCCTTACCTCTGAGTCACTGGTGTAGCCTGCCCATATCAAAACAATGTAATACAAAATCATGATGGGTCATCAAATCAACATGATATTTATATTCCACAGATACATTTAAAGGATGATATAGTGGTTTCACTTTAAAATGTCAATATTCACTTGCACTGTAAACTGTATCCTTTAAACTATTTTAATATATAATTAGAACTTTTAGACGTCACCATCAAAATTTATGAGAGCACATGAAACTTTGAAATTCTCCTACAGTGTCAGTTCAGTTCACTTCAGTTCAGTCCTTCAGTCATGTCCAACTCTTTGCGACCCCATGAATCGCAGCACGCCAGGCCTCCCTGTCCATCACCAACTCCCGGAGTTCACTGAAACTCATGTCCATCAAGTCGGTGATGCCATCCAGCCATCTCATCCTCTGTCGTCCCCTTCTCCTCCTGCCCCCAATCCCTCCCAGCATTAGGATCTTTTCCAATAAGTCAACTCTTCGCATGAGGTCGCCAAAGTACTGGACTTTCAGCTTTAGCATCAGTCCTTCCAACGAACACCCAGGACTGATCTCCTTTAGAATGGACTGGTTGAATCTCCTTGAAGTCCAAGGGACTCTCAATGAACACAAATCTTGGAGTCCATGGCTCCAGTGAACTCCATACTGAAATTAAAGATGGCAACCTGGCGGTTTTTTAGACATCACATTTCATTCTAAACAAATATTTTTGGCACCTCTCTGTCCCAGTCATTATCCTAAGTTCTAGCAGTGTCATGGTGGAGAAGGCAATGGCACCCCACTCCAGTACTCTTGCCTGGAAAATCCCACGGACAGAGGAGCCTGGTAGGCTGCAGTCCATGGGGTTGCTAAGAGTTGGACATGACTGAGCGACTTCACTTTCTCTTTTCACTTTCATGCATTGTAGAAGGAAATGGCAACCCACTCCAGTGTTCTTGCCTGGAGAATCCCAGGGACGGGGAAGCCTGGTGGGCTGCTGTCTATGGGGTCACACAGAGTCGGACACGACTGAAGTGACTTAGCATAGCATAGCAGTGTCATGGAGAAGGCAGAAGGAGCCTGAATTCTCACAGAGAGACAGACACAGCAGACAACTGTACAGCAGGAGAAGAGCTGCAGGGAGGCAAGTGAGTCATGCAGACATGGTCCATGGGGGACAGAGGAGTCTCCTCAGAAAAACCAACCCCAACCTCATTCCTGAAGATTGAACCAGGTGTAACAAGGTGAGAGCAGGAAATAAAGCTCCAAAAAGAAGGTGTTGCATGTGAAAACCAAATGGAAAAAGAAAATAGAAAAAGTAGAAAAAATTAAAGAAAGTTATAGAGGGAGATAGGAGCTGAGGGAAGAAAGAAGAGAAGAAATGCATTGTATAAATAATAATATTTACACAGGATATTAAAAATCACTGTGATTTCAGACATGGAGGACATGAGGCAGGATGAACAGGCCCACAGCAGGATGAGAGCACGGCCGCTGCAACAGTACGTCTGCACCTGGGAGGGAGGAGCTGGGGGGCTGCACACCGCTCTCAGAGGAGGTCTTCAAAAATGCAATCTGCAGCCCTTCACCCAAATCAGCTCCCAAAGTATGAGAACTGAGGTTAATAAATCTACTTTCTGAGAAAGACAAATAACATAGGATATCATTTGTTTATGTGGAATCTAAAATATGACACAACTGAACTTATCTATGGAACAGAAATGGACTCACGGACACAGAGTAGAGACTCGTGCAGAGAGGAGGGATGGGCTGGGAGTTTGGGGTTAGCAGATGCAAACTAGCATATATAGGATGGATAAACAGCAAGGTCCTACTCTAGAGCACAGAGAACAATGTTCAGTATCCTGGGACAAACTGTAATGAAAAGAAAAAATAAGTTCACTTCCTTCAGTTTGCTGCTAAAAGAGACAAACCCAACATTTTCGTGAGTAAACAACAATAACAACAAAGCAAGTGTGCATTGGTGGAGGTTCTCTTCATCCATAGCCTCCAGGAGTTAGGTCTCTTCCTCCTGGGACTTGGGCCACCACCATGAAAAAAGGGAGAAAAGAGGAACAGGAAGCTTCTAGGCAACAGGCCCACCAGAGACTGAATTACTTCAGTCAACTTCCCAAGGCCAGAATACAGCCATAAAGCTTCAGTCTGCTGCAGGAAACACTGCGATGTGCTCTTCCCTTGTACTGAGAAACAGAACTAAAGTGAGATCTGCCCAAGAAGGAGCCTGCTGACAAGGACCATCAGGGGTTTACTTCATGTCACCTCAAGGTGAGGGAATGGTAAAACAGGAGATTCCTCAGCCAGAAAAGGAGGAAGATAAACACAATGGAAGGCCCATTTCCCCTTGATAGTGATGTCAAGAGAACACCACTGCAGGGCAAATACATGAGCTTCCTGGGGTCAAGCAGACACTATGGGAGGTGAGCATGTTAGAGATATTTTGAAGGGAATCCTGATGGTGACTCTTGACAGTAAGAGGCAATTCGGTGTCCCAAGAGGGCAGTCAGATAAACATCACATATCCAGGTAACTTTAAAAGTTATGGGCTCGAGGACTTCCCTTATTTTGGCCACCTCATGCGAAGAGTTGACTCATTGGAGAAGACTCTGATGCTGGGAGGGATTGAGGGCAGGAGGAGAAGGGGACGACAGAGGATGAGATGGCTGGATGGCATCACTGACTCAATGAATGTGAGTCTGAGTGACCTCCGAGAGCTGGTGATGGACAGGGAGGCCTGGTGTGCTGCAGTTCATGGGGTCGCAAAGAGTCGGACACGACTGAGCGACTGATCTGATCTGAGGACTTCCCTGGTGGCACAGCAGATAAGCATCCACTGCTAAGGTCACGGGTTTGACTCCTAATCCAGGAAGATTTTACTTGCCACAGAGCAACTTAGTCTGCATGCACCAACCACTCAGCAGCCTGCTGCAACTACTGAAGCCCGTCTGCCTAGAACCTATGCCCCACAACAGAAGAAGCCTCCTCAATGAGAAATCCATGCACCACAATGAAGAGAAGACCCCGCTCGCCACAACTAGAGAAAACCCACGCAAAGCAAAAAACACCCAGTCCTGCCAAAAACAGAAAAAAATGTTGTGGGTTTGAAAAGCCATGAGTAACTTCAAACCTGACTTAAGAGGACAGGAGGAAACCTGGCTCACAGGTCAGGTTTGAAGAAACTGAACAAGATCACAGTGAAATTGCTGTATAATTGCTGTTGTTGATTTTTGCTCAACATAAGCATGTCATTGAGATCCACATTTTTTTGTAAATGTAAGCCAAACTGAGACAAAAAGAAACTCAATGTAATATTCTGTGAAATCCACCACCCTCCAGAGACATTTGGCTTACCGCAAACCCATTCTTAAAAGATATCCCTTTCACACATAGCAAAATTTATGTTAAAAGGACGATTTTTAAATACAGATATTCCTAACTTCCTTACAGCACGACAAATCTCATTTTTATCGTGTATGCTTTGATGTTTCCTAGCAGTGCTGAGCTAACGACATTCTAAACTGGAAAAAGTGAACTTGGAACAAGGGAGAAAGCGTCAGGGGCCTTTCTTTCTCTTTTTGTGGGTTTTTTCCTTGAGAGAAAACATCCTAACTGTTTCTGAAGGGAGAAGGGTGTTTTCTTCTGAGCTGGCCTTTCCCGCTTACAGTCCCAGAACTTCTGTGGTATTAGCACCAAAACCAGGGCTCGAGTGGACCAAGAAAGGACAGGACTGGGAAATTAGTCAGTACAGAAACTTGCACTTAGGGTCACAGCTCGGAAGTTAGTTAAGTTTGAGGAACAACTTCCAGATGTCACAGGGGTACACACTGGCACAAGCAAAAGAAGTAGGAGAGGTAGCAGAGATTAGGGAAAGGGAGCCAGTAGGACAGGTAGCAGAGACTAGGAAAAGGGAGCCAGGTCAGGCTTTGGGGTTTGCCTTCATGTTTATTTACACAGAAGCAGAGACTGGGACTTCCAGCTCAGAGGCAAGCAGACCAAAACAGGGCAAAGCAGAAAGAGAATGAAATGATGAGATCACATGCCAGGACACAATGGGACAGAAGAATGTGAAACTCAGGGTCAAATTAAAATTTAAAGTCAAAGTTACAGCTGAAAGATGAGGTACTGGAATCAGCACTTGAAACTGAATTAGAACTGTGTGAATAACTGTGTGTATCCCTTTCTTCCCTAAGGTACCCCCATAAAAGGATGGTTTAAAGGGAACCCCAAGTCCCCTCTAAGGCAGAGGCTCCATGGTTGGAGAGATTTTTGAAGAGTCCCAGCCAAAGTAAGAAGGAAAATTCAAGGAACAACCAAACAAGATTCAGAAAACACTAAATTCTTTTTTTTTTTTTTTTTTTTTTTTGAGCAAAGTAAGTTTTATTTTGATTTTACTGTAAGTAAACATAATTTTTTCAAGAACCTATAAGATAGCAAAGAATTTTTTTTAATTTACTTATTTTTTATTTGAAGGATAACTGCTTTACAGAATTTTGTTGTTTTCTGTCAAACATCAACATGTCAACATGTTTGATTTAAATTCTTATTTAAGTCAAAATATCATACTCAACTCTGCCTTTTCCTTCTCTAGAGAAACGATGACTTTCTATTTATGTATCCAGATATCTCCACAGAGCAGCAAAGTAATGCTCAAAATTCTCCAAGCCAGGCCTCAACAGTATGTGAACCATGAAATTCCAAATGTTCAAGCTGGATATAGAAAAGGCAGAAGAGTCAGAGAACAAATTGCCAATATCCACTGGATCATTGAAAAAGCAGGGAAGTTCCAGAAAAACATCTACTTCTGCTTTATTGACTACAACAAAGCCTTTGACTATGGATCACAACAAACTGTGGAAAATTCTAAAAGATAGGGAATACCAGACCACCTGACCTGCCTCCTGAGAAGTCTGTATGCAGGTCAAGAAGCAACAGTGAGAACAGGGAACAACAGACTGGTTCCAAATCAGGAAACGAGTACATCAAGGCTGTATACCATCACCCTGCTTATTTAACTTATATGCAGAGTACATCACAGGAAATGGTAGGCTGGATGAACCACACACTGGAATCAAGATTGCTGGGAGAAATATCAAGAACCACAGATATGCAGATGACATCACCCTTACGGCAGAAAGTGAAGAGGAACTAAAGAGCCTCTTAATGAAAGTGATAGAGGAGAGTGAAAAAATTGGCTTAGAGCTCAACATTCAGAAAACTAAGATCATGGCATCCAGTCCCATCACTTCATGGCAAGCATATAGGGAAATAATGGAAACAATGACAGACCTGATTTTCTTGGGCTCCAAAATCACTGCAGATGGTGACTGTAGTCATGAAATTAAAAGACGCTTGCTCCTTGGAAGAAAAGTTATGACCAACCTAGACAGCATATTAAAAAGCAGAGACATTACTTTGCCAACAAAGATCCATCTATTCAAAGGTATGGTTTTTCCAGTAGTCATGTATAGATGTGAGAGTTGGACCATAAAGAAAGTTGAGCATTGATGCTTTTGAACTGCGGTGTTGGAGAAGATTCTTGAGAGTCCCTTAGATTGCAAGGAGATCCAACCATTCAATCCTAAAGGAAATCAATCCTGAACATTTGGTCCAATGTTCATTGGACTGACTGATGCTGAAGCCAAAACTCCAGTACTTTGGCCACCTGATGTGAAGAACTGACTCATTTGAAAAGACCCTGATGCTAAGAAAGATTGAAGGTGGGAGGAAAAGGGGACAATAAAGGATGAGATGGTTGGATAGCATCACTAACTCAATGGATATGAGTTTGAGTAAACTCCGGGAGTTGGTGATGGACAGGGAGGCCTGGTGTGCTGCAGTCCATGGGGTCACAAAGAGTCAGACATGGCTGAGCAACGGAACTGAAGTGGTCTCAAGAAAACTGAACAAAGGGGCAGATGAACTGGGAACACTGAGGGCCAGGAACATTATCCAGGAAGGGTCTGTGTAAGAAAGATCCATGTTAAATTTCACCTCTCATACCCAACTTCTCAGGAGAAGGCAATGGCACCCCACTCCAGTACTCTTGCCTGGAAAATCCCATGGCGGAGGAGCCTTGGTGGGCTGCAGTCCATGGGGTCGCTAAGAGTCAGACACGACTAAGTGACTTCACTTTCAATTTTCACTTTCATGCATTGGAGAAGGAAATGGCAACCCACTCCAGTGTTCTTGCCTGGAGAATCCCAGGGACGGCGGGGCCTGGTGGGCTTCCGTCTATGGGGTCGCACAGAGTCGGACACGACTGAAGTGACTTAGCAGCAGCAACTCAACTCCTCATGCCATCACCTGGAAAAAGGCCAACAGATGTCTCAGACCAGAGATGTGGTCATAAGGAAGTTAACACGATACTGAGCTATGTTTTAAAAGAAGAATTTGGATGGCTAACAAACACATGAAAAGATGCTCAACATCACTCATTATCAGAGAAATGTAAATCAAAACCACTATGAGGTACCATTTCACGCCAGTCAGAATGGCTGCAATCCAAAAGTCTACAAGCAATAAATGCTGGAGAGGGTGTGGAGAAAAGGGAACCCTCTTACAATGTTGGTGGGAATGCAAACTAGTATAGCCACTTTGGAGAACAGTATGGAGATTCCTCAAAAAACTGGGAATAGAACTGCCTTATGATCCAGCAATCCCACTGCTGGACATACACACTGAGAAAACCAGAATTGAAAGAAACATGTGTACCCCAATGTTCATAGCAGCACTGTTTACAATAGCCAGGATGTGGAAGCAACCTAGATGTCCATCCACAGATGAATGGATAAGAAAGCTGTGGTACATATTCACAATGGAGTATTACTCAGCCATTAAAAAGAATGCATTTGAATCAGTTCTAATCAGGTGGATGAAACTGGAGGCTATTATACAGAGTGAAGTAAGCCAGAAAAAAAAAACACAAATACGGTATACTAACTCATATATATGGAATTTAGAAAGATGGTAAAAATAACCCTATTTATGAGACAGCAAAAGAGACACTGATGTATAGAACAGACTTTTGGACTCTGGGAACGGGAGAGGTTGGGATGATTTGGGAGAATAGCATTGAAATATGCATAATATCATATCTGAAATGAGTCGCCAGTCTAGGTACGATGCCTGATAACGGATGCCTGGGGCTGGTGCACTGGGACGACCCAGGGGGATGGTATGGGGAGGGAGGAGGGAGGAGGGTTCAGGATGGGGAACACATGTATACTTGTGGAGGATCCATCTAGATGTATGGCAAAAGCAATACAATATTGTAAAGTTAAGCAAAATAAAATTTAATTAAAAAATAAATAAATAAAACTGTATTAGGTCCGTAAAAAATAAATAAATAAATAAATAGAAGAAGAATTTGTCTCTGTCATAACTGGCATAATAAAAATAAAAAATAATTTGTGAAGACCTAGTTCCAGGATGTGGCCTGATTGTTGTAAGTAGCTCAAGACACACAGAATAGCCTGTTGAATCTTACTAGTTTTACAAAAGAATTCATTAAAATTTTTTTCCAGAACTGTCTCCTATGTTTATTGAGCTCTGCAGGTGTTCATCACAGTCTCTGAGCTTCTGTCCTGGCCTGGTTGTCACCGGGGATCTAGAGAAGGGGGACCAGCGGGGTCTGCTCAGAGTCTCTTGGGGACCATCAGTCAGAGAACTGACAGCCCTGGTGTCAGCAATCCTGCAACCAGAAAGCTCCTCCTCCACTTCCACACTGCAGAGAAGTGGAGAAAAGTCCCAGAAAAAGGAATGTACAGAATCCTACCAGGAGGGAAGCTGAGTCAAACGATTCTTCTCTACTTAAGAGTCAGAACATGGTATAAAAGGCTCTACTCTTTTACCAAAAGATGTTTTATACATCTCACAGGTTTCTGGCAGCCCAAGAGGACCAATAGAACATTCCATGACTACATTTTCTCCAGAAGTACCAAACTATTACCCCACTGCAAGTCCCTTCACAGGGACAGCTCCCAACCAGGCTGAGCGGCTTAGGTGGCCTTTTCAGACACCTGCATGCCGGAGGCCTGTGTGCACAGACCTCTGAAATGGAGACCTCTGTTTTTTGACACTCAGCACCTGGGCAGCCACCCCACCCCACCCCTACTGCCTCCACCCAGTATCTCAGGCTAATGTACATGGCAGTAACAACTCCAAACTCTCAAGGTAGGGGCCTTGTTCTAAAAATTAGAACTACCACCTCAAACGACAACTTACTGACCCAAACTGGTTTCATGGCTCTGCTTAACCACAAAGGGCAGTAAGTCCAGCCTTTGCAAGGTATGGCAGGAGAGGGGTCAGTGAATGAAATGATTGACCACCACATCCCAGGAGTAACCCCAGCCAGCATCAACCACTGTCCCTGGTGCTAGGGAGAGGCCT
The DNA here is from genome assembly GCA_935064755.1 of Tragelaphus eurycerus. Lineage (NCBI taxonomy): Eukaryota > Metazoa > Chordata > Mammalia > Artiodactyla > Bovidae > Tragelaphus > Tragelaphus eurycerus. The sequence continues at coordinate 2,287,823 of CAKXYN010000103.1, read as the reverse complement.
TTAGGAGTGCTAACAAGCTCTAAAGCGGGATACAGGCCTCTTACCTCATCCCTCGGACTCTCGGATGGTCATCAGTTCGCTGTTGCTTAAAAATAAATAATATAATATAGAAGAAAAACAAATATTAAGGCCCTGCGGTATAAAAAATATAATTAAAGTTATGCATGCTAAGTCACTTCAGTCATATCTGACTCTTTCAACCCAATGGACTATAGCCTACCAGGCTCTTCTGTCCATGGAATTCTCCAGGCAAGAATACTGGAGTGGCAAGATCCTACTCCAGGGGATCTTCCTGACCCAGAGATTGAACCTGCATCTCTTATGTCTCCTGCATTGGCAGGTGGGTCTTTTACCACTAGCACCACCTGGGGAGCCCAAAATTAAAATTAATAAATAATACATGTTATAATGAGAAAGTACATAGCAAAACAGGAATATTTAAATTAGATAGTCAAGTCAAGCTCTACATTTTAATACAAATTTATCTACTCAAGGGTAATTTGAGTCAGTAATTCTTAAGAAAAGTGGCAGCATTCTTAATTTAAAAATTAAATTTTCATGATGGGATTTTACTCAAAAGCATGTTGGTCATAAGTTTTCAGCTAACAAATCAGAAACAATAATGGGCAATCTACACCTTTGGAGTGTCACCACATGAGATCAGAAACTCATCAATTGTCACACATAATTTGTCACTTGTCATATAAATTGTACACTTGTGCTATTGTTCCCAGACTTCCCAGTGTAACCAACTTACTGAAGAGTCTCAACTTCATGAAGCACAAACATGTAAGGTCTTTGCTTTTCTACAGTCACTGACTAGACTGTGCTCTCAGGAACCACCTTCCATTATCTCCTCAACAGCATCCTAAACAAACCTTTCCCATTCACTTTCAGGTGGTAAAAACCCCAATTCAACTTGATGCAATTTCACCACAATATTGTACCAACATCACACCTGACTGAGGTCTTACCTTCCCCCTCCCCACCATCACCCTGGGCTGAGTCCACTGGATTTGGAGTGGGGCAAAAGCTGGGAGCATCTTCTTCATGCTCTTCCCCCAGCACTGGAACTAAGATTCCAGCCACAGAGTTAAATCCTAATGCTCCCTCCAGGACCCTCCATGCTCCATGACTGAGTCTTGGAGTGCCCTATCATGAGGTGCTGGGTAACCTGCTTGATCCTCCAGATCCACACCCAGCTTCTCATATCTTCTGGGTGCCCAGGAGACTGACTTCTTCCTGAAATTTCAACTTGGCTCTTTTGCTCACTGGCTTCTGCTCAGATTGGGCAAAGAGAGGTGCTGGTGGGAGACAAGACTCTGCAGAAAGATACTGAGATATTTATTTCCTAGACTCTTTCCTTGCAGGGCTGGGAATTGTCAGTGACTAAGCCCTTCAGAGATCATTCTGTCGTTTTTGAGATTGCATCCAAGTACTGCATTTCGGACTCTTTTGTTCACCATTATGGCCACTCCATTTCTTCTGAGGGATTCCTGCCCACAGTAATAGATATAATGGTCCTCTGAGTTAAATTCACCCATTCCAGTCCATTTTAGTTCGCTAATTCCTAGAATGTCAACATTCACTCTTGCCATCTCTTGTTTGACCACTTCCAATTTGCCTTGATTCATGGACCTGACATTCCAGGTTCCTATGCAATATTGCTCTTTACAGCATCAGACTTTGCTTCTATCACCAGACACATCTACAGCTGGGTATTCTTTCTGCTTTGCTTCCATCCCTTCACTCTTTCTGGAGTTATTTCTCCACTGATCTCCAGTAGCATATTGGGCCCCTACTGACCTGGGGAGTTTCTCTTTCAGTATCCTATCATTTTGCCTTTTCATACTGTTCATGGGGTTCTCAAGGCAAGAATACTGAAGTGGTTTGCCATTCCCTTCTCCAGCGGACCACACCCTGTCAGATCTCTCCACCATGACCCGCCCATCCTGGGTTGCCCCATGGGCATGGCTTAATTTCACTGAGTTAGACAAAGCTGTGGTCCTGGTGTGATTAGACTGACTAGTTTTCTGTGAGTATGGTTTCAGTGTATTTGCCCTCTGATGCCCTCTTGCAAGACCTACCATCTTACTCGGGTTTCTCTTACCTTGGGCGTGGGGTATCTCTTCCTGGCTGCTCCAGCAAAACACAGCCATCGCACCTTACCTTGGATGAGGGGTCTCTCCCTTTGTTTCCAAGGCAAACCATTCAATGTCACAGTAATCCAAGTCTATGCCCCAACCAGTAACGCTGAAGAAGCTGAAGTTGAACGGTTCTATGAAGACCTACAAGACCTTTTAGAACTAACACCCAAAAAAAGATGTCCTTTTCATTATAGGGGACTGGAATGCAAAAGTAGGAAGTCAAGAAACACCTGGAGTAACAGGCAAATTTGGCCTTGGAATATGGAATGAAGCAGGGCAAAGACTAACAGAGTTTTGCCAAGAAAATGCACTGGTCATAGCAAATACCCTCTTCCAACAACACAAGAGAAAACTCTATACATGGACATCACCAGATGGTCAAGACCGAAATCAGATCGATTATATTCTTTGCAGCCAAAGATGGAGAAGCTCTATACAATCAGCAAAAACAAGACCAGGAGCTGACTGTGGCTCGGACCATGAACTCCTTATTGCCAAATTCAGACTGAAATTGAAGAAAGTAGGGAAAACCACTAGACCATTCAGGTTTGATCTAAATCAAATCCCTTATGATTATACAGTGGAAGTGAGAAATAGATTTAAGGGCCTAGATCTGATAGATAGAGTGCCTGATGAACTATGGAATGAGGTTCGTGACATTGTACAGGAGACAGGGATCAAGACCATCCCCATGGAAAAGAAATGCAAAAAAGCAAAATGGCTGTCTGGGGAGGCCTTGCAAATAGCTGTGAAAAGAAGAGAAGTGAAAAGCAAAGGAGAAAAGGAAAGATATAAACATCTGAATGCAGAGTTCCAAAGAATAGCAAGAAGAGATAAGAAAGCCTTCTTCAGTGATGAATGCAAAGAAATAGAGGAAAACAACAGAATGGGAAAGACTAAGGATCTATTCAAGAAAATCAGAGATACCAAAGGAACATTTCATGCAAAAATGGGCTCGATAAAGGACAGAAATGCTGTGGACCTAACAGAAGCAGAAGATATTAAGAAGAGGTGGCAAGAATACACAGATCAGATCAGTCACTCAGTCGTGTCCAACTCCTTGCGACCCCATGAACTGCAACACGCCAGGGCTCCCTATCCATCACCAGCTCTCAGAGGTCACTCAGACTCACATCCATTGAGTCAGTGATGCCATCCAGCCATCTCATCCTCTGTCGTCCCCTTCTCCTCCTGCCCCCAGTCCCTCCCAGCATCAGAGTCTTCTCCAATGAGTCAACTCTTCGCGTGAGGTGGCCAAAATACTGGAGTTTCAGCTTTAGCATCATTCCTTCCAAAGAAATCCCAGGGCTGATCTCCTTCAGAATGCACCGGTTGGATCTCCTTGCAGTCCAAGGGACTCTCAAGAGTCTTCTCCAACACCACAGTTCAAAAGCATCAATTCTTCGGCACTCAGCCTTCTTCACAGTCCAGCTCTCACATCCATACATGACCACAGGAAAGACCATAGCCTTGACTAGGTGAACCTTTGTTGGCAAAGTGATGTCTCTGCTTTTGAATATGCTATCTAGGTTGGTCATAACTTTCCTTCCAAGGAGTAAGCGTCTTTTAATTTCATGGCTGCAGTCACCATCTGTAGTGATTTTGGAGCCCAGAAAAAGAAAGTCTGACACTGTTTCCACTGTTTCTCCATCTATTTCCCATGTAGTGATGGGACCAGATACCATGATCTTCATTTTCTGAATGGTGAGCTTTAAGCCAACCTTTTCACTCTCCACTTTCACTTTCATCAAGAGGCTTTTTAGTTCCTCTTCACTTTCTGCCATAAGGGTGGTATCATCTGCATATCTGAGGTTATTGATATTTCTCCCGGCAATCTTGATTCCAGCTTGTGTTTCTTCCAGAATACACAGAAGAACTGTACAAAAAAGAGCTTCGTGACCCAGATAATCATGATGCTGTGATCACTGACCTAGAGCCAGACATCCTGGAATGTGAACTCAAGTGGGTCTTAGAAAGCATCACTAGGAACAAAGTTAGTGGAGGTGATGGAATTCCAGTGCTGTGAAAGTGCTGCACTCAATATGCCAGCAAATTTGGAAAACTCAGCAGTGGCCACAAGATTGGAAAAGGTCAGTTTTCATCCCAATCCCAAAGAAAGGCAATGCCAAAGAGTGCTCAAACTACCGCACAATTGCACTCATCTCACACGCTAGTAAAGTAATGCTCAAAATTCTCCAAGCCAGGCTTCAGCAATATGTGAACCGTGAACTTCCTGATGTTCAAGCTGGATTTAGAAAAGGCAGAGGAACAAGAGATCAAATTGCCAACATCCGGTGGATCATCGACAAAGCAAGAGAGTTCCAGAAAAACATCTATTTCTGCTTTATTGACTATGCCAAAGCCTTTGACTGTGTGGATCACAATAAACTATGGAAAATTCTGAAAGAGATGGGAATACCAGACCACCTGATCTGCCTCTTGAGAAATCTGTATGCAGGTCAGGAAGCAACAGTTGGAACTGCACATGGAACAACAGACTGGTTCCAGATAGGAAAAGGAGTACGTCAAGGCTGTATATTGTCACCCTGTTTATTTAACTTATATGCAGAGTACATCATGAGAAATGCTGGACTGGAAGAAACAAGCTGGAATCAAGATTGCCGGGAGAAATATCAATAACCTCAGATATGCAGATGACACCACCCTTATGGCAGAAAGTGAAGAGGAACTCAAAAGCCTCTTGATGAAAGTGAAAGTGGAGAGTGAAAAGGTTGGCTTAAAGCTCAACATTCAGAAAACGAAGATCATGGCATCTGGTCCCATCACTACATGGGAAATAGATGGAGAAACAGTGGAAACAGTGTCAGACTTTATTTTCTGGGCTCCAGGATCACTGCAGATGGTGACTGCAGCCATGAAATTACAAGACACTTACTCCTTGGAAGGAAAGTTATGACCAACCTAGATAGCATATTCAAAAGCAGAGACATCACTTTGCCAACAAAGGTTCGCCTAGTCAAGGCTATGGTCTTTCCTGTGGTCATGTATGGATGTGAGAGCTGGACTGTGAAGAAGGCTGAGTGCCGAAGAATTGATGCTTTTGAACTGTGGTGTTGGAGAGGACTCTTGAGAGTCCCTTGGACTGCAAGGAGATCCAACCGGTGCATTCTGAAGGAGATCAGCCCTGGGATTTCTTTGGAAGGAATGATGCTAAAGCTGAAACTCCAGTATTTTGGCCACCTCACGTGAAGAGTTGACTCACTGGAGAAGACTCTGATGCTGGGAGGGACTGGGGGCAGGAGGAGAAGGGGATGACAGAGGATGAGATGGCTGGATGGCATCACTGACTCAATGGATGTGAGTCTGAGTGACCTCCGAGAGCTGGTGATGGATAGGGAGGCCTGGCGTGCTGCAGTTCATGGGGTCGCAAGGAGTCAGACACGACTGAGCGACTGATCTGATCTGATCTGATCTGAAGCCCTTCAGAAGCCCATCTGTCCAACCAGCTGCCTGCCTCTCCATCTCCAGTTCTGGGTTCCAGTCTCCACGACCCCTCCTTGCCTCTTTGGGTTTGTGGTGGTTTAAGCTTCCCCTTCTATGATGGTCAGTGTGCTCCCCTATGCCTTGATGGCTTCTCTCAACTTCAGTCACACCTGGTACATGGTCCCTTCATCAACCTCGGTTGCCCTGTCTGAGTGAACTGCCTGATGACTGTCAGGATGCAGACTGGGAAGGGAATAAGCACTTTTTCTGCCTTGAAAAGAAGAGAGGAAAAGCCCCAGTATCCCTGATGCTAAGGACTCATCATCTGAACAATGTCCTTCTTCTGACCTCTGCCTCTCCCCTAAGCTGTGTGCTTATTAAGAAGGGGATAAGGGACTTCCTAGTGGCTCAGACAGTAAAGGATCTGCCTGCAATGCAGGAGACCTGGGTTCAGTCCCTGAGTTGGGAAGATCCCCTGGAGAAGGGAATGGCAAACCACTCCAGTATTCTTGCCTAGAGAATCCCATGGACAGAGGATCCTGGCAGGCTACAGTCCCTGGGGCTGCAGAGTTGGACACAACTGAGCGACTAACACTTTCACTTGCAGGGCTTCCCTGGTGGCTCAGAGGTAAAGAATCCGCCTGCCAATGCACGAGACATGGGTTGGATCTCTGCTCCAGAAGATTCCACATGCTGCAGAGCAAATAAGCCCGTGAGCCACAACTACTGAGCCTGTGCTTTAGAGCTCATGCTCCTCAACAGAAGAAGCCGCCACACTGAGAAACCCGTACGCCACAACCAGAGTGGCTCCCACTCTGACAGTGGAGAGGCCGGAGCAATAATAAAGGCCCAACATTGCCCAGAAAAAATAAATACACTTTTTAGAAAAAGAAGGGGATAGACTTGTGACAATGGATCAGGGTCAGTTCTGAGACCTCATCATAAGCCCTAGACGGAGTCTCAGCCTTCAAATGCAAGAAGGCTCCTTGTTCTTTTGTCAGCAATTTTCAGTTCTGGGGCAGCAGAAAAAGCCCACTCAACACCCGAAAGATCTACATTTACCAATTTACATACTCAAAACTCAATAAATACACATTCTTAGGAACTGCACTAACTAGGCAGGACTAGATTTATCTGTAAATTCGGCTCCTTGTTAGCTTGAATAATGAACAGTTAATGGACACTTGAGGATTTATCTTTACTTGTCTCATTACCTTCTCAAAAAAATATCAAGTTATTCATACCAAATTCTAGCGTTACTTCTCTGAAGACTTTTATTATGTAGACACCACAAGCAACCAGTGTCAAAACAGTACTCCCAGGACACTAATACAAAGATTCGTCTAATGGCACATTTAACAAAATAGCTGCTTTGAGGAAGAACAAGGGTATGATCCTTTAGAGGCACTGTGCTGTGCGTTTCACTTAGCTGGAATAAAACACTACCTGAGACCTATCTCCCAGTAACCTTATGCTTTATTTGCATTTTTTAGCTTATTAAAAGTGAAGGCATTAAGAAGTTGAGTGAAATTGCCCGCAAACTATATTTCATGTGGAAAATCAGCAGGGGTCCTTTGGAGACCTTCAATTTTTCTCTGAGTGTCAGGAAATCAGATTATTGAATCCAGCTGCAAGCTGTTTTGATTGAACTGAAAGTCTGATTTAATTTGGTACAAATGGCAAATTACTCCTCTATTTATCCTTGAACTGCATGTACTCCTAGAGTACTATATTTCAGGATGTCCTTAAAAGTTGAGTAGAAACCTGATTGCTCAAGGTTCCTTCTCCATGCCTAGATTTTGTAGAATGTCAGCATGTCCTGGAGTAGCAAAGATGTCGCACACACAGCCTACCCTCCCTGCCCTCAGGCTGTTACATGTATGACTCCATGGTTCTATGTACAGACAGAAAGATTCATGGAGATTCTTGACAAAATGGAACAAAGCTTGAAGTATTAGTCTATTGATACCACTTAAAGGACCACTGATTTGAAGCTGGTTCTGTCCTCTGAGTGATATTGCTATTCAGAATGCTTAATGATGCTAAGAAAGAAAATCTTCCAGAGTGTCAAGCCCTGCAAAGGATAGTGTTTTAAGGAGATAAAATGACTCTGGTTTTGTTAAATCTTTTTGTGCAGCAGAGCTTTTGAGAACCACTTTTAGCAGAACCTATTTTGAAAAAAACAAAAGAACTTATAAACTACAGCATGATTCCAATACCAACTTTAGAAGGCATTCAGAATTTCTGAGGCTTCCATTTTAGAAGCAAACAGCTTCAAAATACACAGGTCAGGATGTCTCAAAGTAGTCCAACGCCAATGTTTATGTGGGAGCAATGATACTCATTTTGCTATAAAATGAACTGCTGGATGGTCTTTTTTAGAGAAGTTTAAAAATTAACCCTGTGTTAATTTAACACAATCATAGTTTCAGAGATAGAAACCATAAAGTCTTGGTAAATAGCAAATCACAATACATTCTTTGAAGAATAGAACATAAATCTTCCTTTCTGATGCCAAATGGCTGTATGTGGTTCTTCCATTCTGCAATTTATCTTCTCTTCCCTTTTCCAATTTGTGTGCACCTTCAACCCAACTCTCACATGTATTCAGGTGTCTTCCCTAAACATAGACTTTCCTTGCTCTAAACAGATACAGAATGCAATTAAACTATTTACATAATAGAGAACACAATACAGAAATATGATGTCCAAAAGTTTTCATCCTCTTAAGCTACACTGTAAACTTTTCCCTTATTTATTTTCAAAACGTACAATTTTTAAAGTACTCCTGAGAAAATAGTAGGAATTATAGAGGGCAGCATTTCCTACCAAGTATAGTATTCAAGAATAATACGGTTACTACTCTGATATCTGAGAAAAGAATTAGATATGATATTCTGTTAAGGGAATTTCAGGCTAATACATGCTAATAAATGCTGAACTGAACTTATTAAGATAAAATGTTCTTGTAAATCAAATGATAGTCATTTTCTTTAAAAATGATGATAGCAGGTGTTCCAATCTGAATCACTCATTTGCAGCATGATTTAAAATTAGCAAATGTCAACATGATGGAGGGTTAGTTTCCAAAAATACAGGTTACACAGACCATGTACAATGCATGCATTGAAGCATAAATAATAGTCTTTCGTGGTGCTTTTAAGTTTACACTATGATTTTTTTAATGTACATTAAATTATTTGCTGCTTGTTACAACTTTGTAACATAGAAAATAATTTATTTTATTATTCTCATTTTTCAGATGAAGAAATTAGGGCTCAGAAAGATTTAATAATTCATCCAGGGTCACATGACTTATGTGCTGCAGATGATAGAGCAAGAATTAAAAAACAAGTCTTTTGACAATTGATTCTATGCCTATTTCAACATATTATTTGAATGTTCCACACAGAATTATGAATCCAAAAGGCAGACACTAGGACAGCCTCATGGCTTATGGCTTAGAAAACAACCAGTTTATGAAGGAGGGCAGTGGACAGAAACAGATAACCACACTAGTTTCTATTCTCTTCTCCCTCATTGTTTTCTTGATGATTGATATTTTTTTTATTTTAAAAAATGTATTTTACCTGACTCTGCATTCTAATTTTATTCTTCAATTGTGTTCTCTTGATTAACATTTCTATATACCTCATTTTGTCAAAAGTGAATTTCAAATAGAGCAGAATTTGGATCGGCCTTATAACAGATAAAAAAAACTTCATTAAAGCATAAATGACAAGAATTGAAGGTACATAGTGACTTCTTACTCTAGTTCAATGTATAATGGCCCACTTTGACAGATAAATGGCCAATATTTCACAAAATTGTCTATTTTCTCAGTGAAGCAAGATATCTCGTCTTTGCACATGGCTCACAAATTACAAATCTGTTCTGATTGCTGGGGATGTTATAGACGAGATGATTAAAAGCACATTTGAATGATAATGCTTCCCTTGTATGCAGCCCAAGAAAGAAAGTAGGGGAAAATACATTCATGACTGTAAGTTTCTTATAAGGAAAGAAAAGGTAATGTTGTGCAAACAGTTTTGGTACAAATGGCTGAAAATAAAATACAGGGTTTAATGTGAATGATTCGTGTCACCCAAATAAGTAGCTGCCTAAGGCAGCCTGGTCACTGTCCCACATAGACCACAGATCATGGTTTCTCAGTGTAGACACCACAGGCAGCCAGCTCATTTTTCCCACAGAGACCACAGACACTGTTTCTCAGTGTAGGCACCACAGGCAGCCAGGTCACTGCCCCACATAGACCACAGACACTTTTTCTCCTTGTAGACACCCACAGGCAGCCAGGTCACTGCCCCACATAGAGCAAAGCCCACTGCTTCTCAGTGTAGACACCCACAGGCAGCCAGGTCACTGCCCCACATAGACCACAGACACTGTTCTCAGTGTAGACACCACAGGCAGCCAGGTCATTTTCCCCACAGAGACCACAGACACTTTTTCTCCTTGTAGACACCCACAGGCAGCCAGGTAACTGGCCCACATAGACCACAGACACTTTTTATCCTTGTAGACACCCACAGGCAGCCAGGTCACTGGCCCACATAGACCATAGACAGTGTTTCCAGTGTAGACACCACAGGCAGCAAGGCCTGAAGTGTCCACTAACCAGAGGGGCCAATGTCAATTTTTTTATAATAATTTGAAATTTAATAGTTTAGAAACAGCATTGAAACAGAAATCACTGGAAAAATCAGAACACTTTGGTAATTTCTTATGAATTTTATGGATTGACTTTAAATTTTGTTTTAAATTCATAGTAGGGAGGACTTCCCTGGTGATCCAATGACTAAGACTTTGTGCTCCCAATGCAGGAGGCCCAGGTTCAATCCCTGGTCAAGGAATTAGATTCCACATGCCACATCTAAGACTGGGTGCAGCCAAGTAAGTATTTTTTAAATAAATTACATATTAGGAGTTTGCGGCTACATAATATTTTTAACACTTATTAAGAACCCAGTGTGTAGAAGGAAATGGCAACCTACTCCAGTATAGTTGCCTGGAGAATCCCCATGGACAGTGAGCAACTTCACTGTCACTTAAGAATCCAATGTGAGTGTTAGTCACTCAGTCATGTCTGACTCTTTGCAACCCCATGGACTGTACCCCGCCAGGCTCCTCTGTCCATGGGATTCTCCAGGCAAGAATACTGGAGAATTCCAGGAGGAATTGCCATTTCCTTCTCCAGGGCATCTTCCAAACCCAGGATTGAACCCAAGTCTCCCACATGGCAGGCAGACTCTTTACTGCCTGGGCCACCAGGGAAGCTAAGAACCTAATAGGTCTTATCAAACCAGTGAATCCTAAAGGATATCAACTTTTTAATATTCATTGGAAAGACTGAAGCTGAAGCTGAAACTCCAATACTTTGGCCACCCGATGCAAACAGCCAACTCACTGGAAAAGACCCTGATGCTGGGAAACTGAAGGCAAAAGAAGAGGGCGGCAAGGATGAGATGGTTGGAGAGCATCACTGATTCAGTGGACATGAACTTGAGCAAACTCCAGGAGATAATGAGGGACAGGGAGGCCTGGCATGCTGCAGTCCATGGGATCACAGAGTCAGACACACTTAGAGACTGAACTACAACAAGTCTTCTCCAACCCATGCTTTTACTTATCTGCATTCCTTGTCTTGATGTGGAAATGTTTTCTATTTTTTTTTTAAGTCACCCATAAATCAGGGTGAGAAGCTAAGGCAGTTAAAGAATGAGATTCACAAATAGGACCTGAGTTCCTTAGAAATCACAAGAGGAGTTTTCTAAGAATAAGAGGAGCAAGAGATGAAAGTGATCAAGACAGCCTTCAGCCTTTCCCTCAGCTGGACTAAACTTCAGAAAGGCTTCTTTCAAACTCTAGGCTCCTGACCTCCCCTTCTCTTGTAACACTGACTTTAGAACATTTGTATTATAAATTATTTTTCTATTCTTTTGAGGTGTAAATCTTTTTAAAAGCCCCTTGCTAGTTTTGCAACCTAGGAGCATCTTTCTCTGGAACTTGGAAGCCATCTCTTTGAAATGTGATTGTGAAGATACTTCCTGTCTCCCAGGGCTCTGTGGGAGGGGAGGAGTCTAACCTCCATGGGCACCAATTGCTCACACTGATGGCTTCCTCACAGAGGACGACACTGCAAACATCTTTTGGGTCAACCTCTCCCCAAATGCCCTCTGGCACTTTTCCAACAACTCACCCCAGTGCTAAAAATCCCTCTCAACTTCTGTGGGTAAAAATACTTGGGAAATAGTGAAAACACTGAAGCTTGATAACAGCTACATGAAGTCTTTTTTTTTTTTTCTTTTAGAGTAGTTTTAGTTTTATAGAAAAATTGTATATAAAGTACAGAAAGTCCCCACATATTCCCTCCCCATCACCCCACAGTTTCTCCTATTATTAATCTCTTGCATTAGTATATTTGTTACAATTGATAAGCCAATACATTACATTAACTAAAGTTCTCAGTGTACATTAGGGTTAAGCCCTCCTCTTGTGCCTTTTTGAGAAATGCATAATAACATGTCATCACCACTGCCTATCATATAGAAGTCTCAGAACCTTAAAATCCCCTGCATTTTACCTATTCATTCCTCTCCCCCTCCTCTGAACCCCTGGTTACCACTGATTTTTTGGTTGTTGTTGTTTCTATAGCTTTTCCTTTTCCAGAAGGTAATAAAGTCAGACTTCTTCCCTGGTGGCTCAGACAGTAAAGAATTCTCCTGCAATGCAGGAGACACAGGTGTGCTCGTTGGGTCAGAAAGATCCCCTCAAGGAGGAAATGGCAACCCACTCCAGTATTTTTGCCTGGAGAATCCCATGGACAGAGGAGTCTGGTGGGCTACAGTCCATGGGGTCACAGGAGTTGGACACGACTTAGCTATACAGTTGGAATCATACAATATGGACCTTTTCAGACTAATCTCTTTCACTTGGCAATATGCATTTATGGATCCTCCATGTCTTGTTATAGCTTAATAGCTTATTTCTTTTTATTGCCAATAACTGTCCACTGGACCACGGTTAATCAGTTCACCTGCTAAAGGACAATGCTGCTGCAGCTGCTGCTGCTAAGTCACTTCAGTTGTGTCCAACTCTGTGAAACCCCATAGACGGCAGCCCACCAGGCTCCACTGTCCCTGGGATTCTCCAGGCAAGAACACTGGAGTGGGTTGCTATTTCCTTCTCCAATGCATGAAAGTGAAAAGTGAAAGTGAAGTCACTCAGTCGTGTCCAACTCTTAGCTACCCCATGGACTGCAGCCTACTAAGCTCCTCCGTCCATGGGATTTTCCAGGCAAGAGTACTGGAGTAGGGTGCCATCACCTTCTCCAGCTAAAGAACAATAGATGCATCAAATTTCTGTCACTTATAAATAAAGCTGCTATAAAAATCTGCATGCACGTTTTTGCATTACACAAGTTTTCAATTGAATCAGGTAAGTATCTAGAATCCTAACTGCTTGATCATATGATAAGGCTAATTCCTTTCAACCATGGTGCTGGAGAAGATTCCTGAGAGTCCCTTGGACAGCAAGGAGATCAGACTAATCAATCTTAAGGGAAATTAAGTCTGAACACTCATTGGAAGGGCTGATGCCTAAGTTGAAATTCCAGTATTTTGGTTATCTGATTCAAATATCTGACTCATTGGGAAAGTCCCTGATACGGGGAAATATTGAGGGCAAAAGGAGAAGAGGATGTAAGAGGATGAGATAGCTGGACAGCATCACCGATGCCATGGACATGAACCTGGGCAAGCTTTGGGAGATGGTGAGGGAAAGGGAACCCTGGCGTGCTGTAGTCCATGGGGTCACAAAGAGTCAGACACAATGGGACGACTGAACAACAATGATAAGACTGCCTTTTGGGAAACTGCCAACTGTCTTCTGAGGTGTCTGTACCAGTATGCATTCCCACCAGCAGAAAATGAGGGTTCCTGTTGCTCCACATCCTTGTATGCCTCCAGTATTGTCAGTCTTTTGGATCAGAGCTATTCTAATGAGTACATAATGGTATCTCAATTTGCAATTCCATAACAAATGATTTTGAGAGTTTTTTCGTATGATTACTTGCCATCTATATACATATGCTGAAGTGGCTTTGAACCTTTTCTCTATGTGTTTATTGGGTTGTAGGTTTTCTTATTGTTAGGCTTTAAGAGTTTTTTGAATATTTTAGATATATTCCTTTTGATAGCCTGTGTTTTGCAAATAATTTCTCCTAGACTGCAGCTTATCTTCTCATTCTCTTAATAGTATCTTTTTTATGAGGAAAGTTTTTAATTTCGGCACAGTTCAGTTTAGCCATCTTCTTCCATGGATTGTGCTTTTGGTGTTATATCTATGAACTCACCACCAATCTAAATTTTCTCCTGTTTTCTTCCAGAAGTTTCATAATTTTGCATTTTACACTCAGATTTATGATCCATTTTAAGTTGAATTCTGTAAAATAAAGTCTGTGTCTAGACTTTTTTCTTACATTAAAAACCTAATTGCTCCACCACCATTTATTGAAAGACTGTCTTTTGTCCACAGGACTGCCTTTGCTTCACTGTTTAAATGACTGTGTGTGGGGGTCCACTTCTGGGCCCTCTGTTTTGTCCTTTGATCTTTGTGTCTGTCCTTTCACAAACACCATGCAGTCCTGATGATTATAGCTTCATAATAAGTCTTCAAGTCAGGTAATGTCACTCCAACAACTTTATTCTTCTTTCATGTGTTTTGATTATTTGGGGTGTTTGACTTTTCCATATAAACTTGACAGTACTGAATCTTCCAATCCATGAACATGGAAATCACTCTTCTTTTATTTAGATATTCCTTGATTTTGTTCATCAGAGTAATTTTCCACCTGTAGACTCCACATATGTTGTTAGGTTTGCAACTAAGCAGTAGACATATCATGTCACAAACAGACACAGTTGTATTTCTCCCTTCCAAGTCTGTACCCTTTTCTTTTCCTGTGTTACTGCATTGCTAAGACCTCTAACACAACGCTGAGTAGGATTGGTAAGAGGGGAAATCTTTGTCTTGCTCCTGATCTTTGGGGAAAGTGTCTAATTCCTCACCATCAACTATGACATTATGATGTTAGCTATTGGCCTGTGGAGTCTCAGTTTCCCAATCAGGCATGGCAGTGGAAGCCTGAGACACCAACCACTAGGAAACCAGGGAACTACCAATGCCAAGTTTTTAAGTACACACCATTGTGAAAGTACACCATGGATATTGATTTTCTTTGGACTATATGGCATATGTGGTAAAGTGATAATATAGAAAGCAAAGAACTTGCAAATATATTAAAACTTTCCCAGACAGATTTTCAGCACGAAAAAAATAAGCTTGCCACTATTTCTTTTCATTGCTACAATAACTATTTGTACATGTTTTTTATATTTTGATGAGGGGACATAAAAACTAAAACTAATATCCAAAGTCACCATTTAGTACAAAAAACATGCCTTTAAAATTCTGAACTATCACCTATTCAAAATATGGGCAATTTCAGGTACAAATGCAATTTTTATTTTTTAATTGAAGCATAGTTGATTTATATGGGAATACCAGACCACCTGATCTGCCTCTTAAGAAATCTGTATGCAGGTCAGGAAGCAACAGTTAGAACTGGTCATGGAACAACAGACTGGTTCCAAATAGGAAAAGGAGTATGTCAAGGCTGCATATTGTCACCATGTTTATTTAACTTATATGCAGAGTACATCATGAGAAATGCTGGACTGGAAGAAACACAAGTTGGAATCAAGATTGCTGGGAGAAATATCAATAACCTCAGATATGCAGATGACACCACTCTTATGGCAGAAAGTGAGGAGGGGCTAAAAAGCCTCTTGATGAAAGTGAAAGTGGAGAGTGAAAAGGTTGGCTTAAAGCTCAACATTCAGAAAACGAAGATCATGGCATCTGGTCCCATCACTGCATGGGAAATAGATGGGGAAACAGTGGAAACAGTGTTAGACTTTGTTTTTCTGGGCTCCAAAATCACTGCAGATGGTGACTGCAGCCATGAAATTAAAAGACACTTACTCCTTGGAAGGAAAGTTATGACCAACCTAGATAGCATATTCAAAAGCAGAGACATCACTTTACCAACAAAGGTTCGCCTAGTCAAGGCTATGGTCTTTCCTGTGGTCATGTATGGATGTGAGAGCTGGACTGTGAAGAAGGCTGAGCGCCGAAGAATTGATGCTTTTGAACTGTGGTGTTGGAGAAGACTCTTGAGAGTCCCTTGGACTGCAAGAAGATCCAACCAGTCCATTCTGGAGGAGATCAATCCTGGAATTTCTTTGGAAGGAATGATGCTAAAGCTGAAACTCCAGTATTTTGGCCACCTCATGCGAAGAATTGACTCATTGGAGAAGACTCTGATGCTGGGAGGGATTGAGGGCAGGAGGAGAAGGGGACGACAGAGGATGAGATGGCTGGATGGCATCACTGACTCGATGGATGCGAGTCTGAGTGACCTCCGGGAGCTGATGATGGACAGGGAGGCCTGGCGTGCTGCGGTTCATGGGGTCGCAAAGAGTCGGACACGACTGAGCGACTGATCTGATCTGATCTGATCTGATTAATTCCAGGAATACAACATAATGATTCAGCATTTTTAATAGATTATACTCCATTTAAAGCTATTATAAAATGACTATATTTCACTGTGCTGTACAATAAATCCTTAGAAACCAAAAATCTGTTGATTACATAAGGGTTGAGACTAGACAATAGAACCAGTATGTGTTTTCTCTTAAGAAATCTCCTTCTTAAAGGATTAACACCCCTGAGTCTCTGTGGTATCACATATGCTCAAGGAATACAAACATCAGCTTCTTGCTGTAAGTTTACTGTCACTTAATTCCTATTAAACCAGAAGCAACTTTATTTTGTCAGAAGGAAAATTCTATATTTTAAGGCTGTTTTAATGCAAATAAGCACATCAACTAAAGAATAGGAAAAAAAATTTAAGTGAGTAAGGAAAAGTAGAATAATCTGAGCTAAGGAAAATTTCTAGACTACAGATGTACCGAAGTGTATTTTCAAAGTCTTCACATCTTCAAAATTTTCAAATGAGTCAAGCAAATAACTAAAATATTCTTTCCTGACACATAAATATGATCAGGAATTTGTTAGTCCTTCAGGGTATTGATTTCTTTGGCCTGAGTTAAACTTAATTTGGTCCTAATTTTAGCTCTGTGCTCAAATTTATGGCCAAATTAAGTTAACTTAGAAGTCAGTACCCTGAAGAATCAACAAATTCCTGAAAATTAAAATCCCTGGACCAGACGATATAAGGATATAGATTCTATTCATCCAGTCTTGGGAAAACTGAGATACCATATCTCAAAAATATGAAACATACAATGCATCATCGTCTGTGCAGTTAAATGGGGGAGAGGGGTAAGATGGAGAAGTGGCCAGGAGTCCCAGAACAAGGCTGCAGTCCATGGGGAGGAGAAGAGCAATCCTGACAGCTGACAGTGGGGCCAGTTGTATATATATATATACACATATATGTATGTATATATATATGTGTGTGTATATATATGTACATATATGTGTATATATATATGTATATATACACACACAAACTAAGCCACCTGGCTTCCCTGGTGGCTCAGATGGTAAAGACTCTGCGTGCAATGGAGGAGACCCAGGTTTGATCCCCAGGTTGGGAAGATCCCCTGGAGTCGGAAATGGCAACCCACTCCAATATTGTTGCCTAGAGAATTCCATGGACCAGGGGAGGCTGGGAGGCTACAGTCCATGGGGTCACAAAAGTCAGACATGACTTAGTGCCTAAACAAAAACAATATATACATGTGTATTTGCTGAAAATTTGGAAAATACCAAGAAGTAATTCAGAAGAAAATAAATTATTACTCATAAACTTAACATCAAGTAATAACAATCACTCTTTAACATTTTGGTAGATTTTCTCCTTTTTTTCTTCTATGCATTTAAATGCTTGTTAATAGCTCAATTGGTAAAGAATCTGCCTGCAATGCAGGAGACGACGGTTCGATTCCTGAGTCAGGAAGATCCCCTGGAGAAGGGATAAGCTATCCACTCCAGTATTCTTGGGCTTCCCTTGTAGCTCAGGCGGTAAAGAATACACCTGCAGTGCGGAAGACCTGGGTTCAGTCCCTGGGTTAGGAAGATCCCCTGGAAAAGGGAAAAGGCTAACCACTCCAGTATTCTGGCCTGGGTTGAAAAGAGTCGAACACGACTGAGCGACTTTCACTTAAAATATTAAAGTTATAGTGTATCACTGGGACACGTGCTCTAAATATTTAAAAATATTTAATTTTTAAAATAGACAATATATTTGTATGGTTAGAAAACCAAAAGTGTAAAACCATATGCAGTAAACATCTTGCTTCCTTCCAATCCCATAGGTAAAACTACTGTTTCTATTTCCTTCGAGAGTATTTGCTATGGCAGCATTTCAAGCAAACAGCACCCACCCTTTCCTTCTCTCCAAGATCTATGGTATGACTCCACATCGCCTCTCTTGGCAGCCAGAACATACTGTACACCTTCACCTCTGCTGTGCTGTGTGAGCTTCCTATCAGCCATTTGGTCTTTAATTTTAAAAGGCTGCACATGACATTTTCAAAAGGTGAAATGAAGCAAAGCGTGACTCTAAAAAGAGTATCATGAACATAGGTAGAAATTAGAATACTAAGTCTTTGGTATTCAGAGCAAACAAAACTTTCAGAGTCACAGGTTTGCCTATAATACATATATTGAATAAAGAACTAAAGAGTCATTCTTAAGTTTAAATATCAGATCTCTGAAAGGCTTTAATGGACTCTAATCAATTCCAGAATGGTTCTTCTCTGTGAAAAAAAAAGACCATAAGTCTCCTTTTGAAGCAAAATACGATAAACAAAACAAAAAGATTCCTTTACACCATTGTTTCATTGATGGCTTTTATACAGCCCACAAACTCCTTATGATGAACGATCAATAAAGCTCAGCTTCCAAATGTCCCCCAGTGTGGAGGTGGCCACTCAGATATGGGTCTTGAAAAAAATTGATCAGATCTTGAGATTCAAGGCAGGCTGTGTGGCACTCCCAGCCCCTAGGTTGCCAGTCAGTCACAAATAAGATTCATTTGCAGATTTGGGAGTTTCTTACAGGCTGTAGTCAATGTCTGTGGGTCTAGGATCTTCCATGCCCCTAAGAGACGTATCAGAGAAACACTCAGCTATGGACTCTGCTTTATCGGGTTCTTGCTGTAAGGGGGCCTGCCTGCTTCTTGGCTTCTTCAGAGCTTGGGTAACAAACACTCTGGGTTGAATCTCTTTTGTTTCTAAACACATGTCACCACCCGCTGCTTAGTTGTACTCTGGGTGTATTCTATTTGATTATAAGCCATTTCTCAGTATGACTGCTACAAATTTCCAAAGTTCAACAAGCAGAAAGGCCAAGGCAGCAGGACTTCATGAGAGTTCTCATCTTATGAAAGGTTACTTGCCCTCTTGCCAGATTTTAGCCACCATTTTGGACCTTCTCCTGGAAGGAGATGATTTCTATTTTCTCTATGGATGGAAAATGCCGAGAGTACTGGTTCTCAAAACCATCGAGTTTTGATAAACATGCAGATCCCAGAATTCACAGTTAAAGATTCAGCTCTGAGAGTCTGGAATGGATTCAAGGAAACTCGAGGCTGAACAAACTTCAAAATGAGTTTGCAAACCATTTGGAGAAACACTGGATCTCCTTGAGGAAAGACATCTCACTTAACAGATGCTTTGTAAATGTTTGCTGGTAAGTGTTAAAATGTCTACTCTAACCATCCATCATGGCTATCAGAAACTACTAAACCTGTGACAAAGGTCAGTTTTTCACAAGAATTTTAAAAAATTAGTCTTTTAGCTAAATGTTAAGGTTTTTGTAATTCTACAATTCAAAGGTATCCTTTATTTAAAAAGTAAATGCACATAATGTCTATGAGCCTAAACAATCCCTCTAGGATTTAATGGATGCAGAGCATTATGTACAAAACAATCATCCACAATAGGTTAAAAATAATGAGCATAAAAAGAAAGGAGTGCACAGTATATTTTTAGATTCCTTCAAGGAACACAAAATGCTTTACAAGGACAAAGAAAATCTAAGTCCTAATCTGGGTGTGAACCATTTTTAGTGTGTACTCATAAATAATTGCTCTTTGGAAGAACTGAGGAGAAAATAGGATAAAAATTCTGGGTGAGAAAACAGAATATTTTGTCCAAGAAAAGCAACTTGAACTTTGGAACATTCTCTTCTCTTGCTCTTATAATACATCTAAATACTCTTTCCAAAGCATGGTTCATTATACCTGCAAAAACCAAAGTTGCACTAAAATATTCTCATTCTCATAGTGAAATGGAGCAGGACCTTATGGTCCTTCGCCACATGTCTTCTGCCTGCCTTTTGCCCATGGAAGAACTTTAGCTAAAGAATAATTTTAATTAGAGAAGGGAGAAAATGCAGAAACAAAGGGAAACTATCAAAGGAAACCAAACAATAATTTGGTTTAGTTATTAAGCATAATCAAGGACCTTTAGTTCTTCATGAAGAGCTATAGAATATTCTGAGCCATATCCTGTGAGCTGTCTTATAGATACTGAAACCCCACCAGGTGGAAGAAGTTAACTACATGATGACCAGATCATAGCCATGACATAAGCTGTCACAATTCCAAGAATTGGCCTCCAGGAAATGGAAGCAAACCGACCCCGGAATTGAAGATTAAGTTTACTTAAAACAATCAATTTGATTCTGGTCAATCCAGTGCTGGGGCTTTTCTGGTGGCTCAGATGGAAAGAATCTGCCTGCAATGCAGGAGACCCGGGTTCAGTCTTGGGTCAGGAAGATCCTCTGGAGAAGGGAATTGCAACCTACTCCAGTATTCTTGCCTGGAGAATGCTATGGACAGAGAAGCCTGGTGGGCTACTGCACAAAATCGCAGAGTCAGTCATGACTCAGCGAATAACACATACAATCCACTGATGACCGATTTCAAGATGAGTGACAGGTTGACTGTGCTCTTTGTACATGTAGCCCCCTCCCTCATGAAACTCTACCCTAATGAGTGTTGGCAGTGGGGGGTGTGGAAAGTGGAGCTATCCTTTAAATAAATAGGAGACCATCTCCCATCCCAAATACTAGCATCCATTATAAAGCAAAATTTCCTTTCCACCAACCTTACCTCTTTATTGGCTTTTGAGCGGCAAGCACTGGACCCCACTTTTGGTTACAATAGTAGAAAAATGATTACTACTCAAGACAGCCTCCTCAGAAGCAAATATATCGCCACAGGTTGAGAATTAACACCACCACCCCCTGCCCCCATGAGAGTCACCGAAAACATATCAAAGCCCATGTAACCCCCCTCTGGAGCATCACTTGGATTCATGGGTGCAGTGATGCTATGCCAGCCTAAGGGCTTTTCGGTAGGGGCCAGCACAATCCACAGTAACACTATGTACACTGTGTTGCTCACTTAGACCCTCTGGTAATCAAGTGACTGTATTTATTCATGTTCTCCAGTCTTCTCCGGAAACTTGCTGATCTCCATGGACAAGCTGCTGAATCACATGACCAGAAGGCTCATCTTTATTCTCCTGTCTCCTGCTGCTGCAGTGTGTTCAACTGCATGGTTTCCAGGAGTCCATTTCACTGATTCCCAAACTTGTTCACTCTCGACTTGTCTTACATTGTAATTATATAAACTAAATGCTGTGTAAACTGATGAACTAGGCATGTGAAAAGAGAATTACTGCTAAGAAAATTAATTTAAATGCTTTGGATAAAGTCACTAATAATCAGTCAATAATAAAAAGTCACTAATAATCAGTTCAGTTCAGTCGCTCAGTTATGTCTGATTTGTTGTGACCCCATGGACTGCGGAACACCAGGCCTCCCTGTCCATCACCAACCCTCGGAGTTTACTCAAACTCCTGTCCATTGAGTCGGTGATGCCATCCAATCAGCTCATCCTCTGTCATCCCCTTCTACTCCCACCTTCAATCATTCCCAACATGAGGGTGTTTTCAAATGAGTCAGTTCTTCACATCAGGTGGCCAAAGTATTGGAGTTTCAGCATCAGTCCTTCCAATGAATATTCAGGACTGATTTCCTTTAGGATGGATTGGTTGGATTTCCTTGCTGTCCAAGGGACTCTCAAGAGTCTTCTCCAAAACCACAGTTCAAAAGCATCAATTCTTAGGTGCTCAACTTTCTTTATAGTCCAACTCTCACATCCATACATGACTACTGGAAAAACCATAGCTTTGACTAGATGGACCCTTGTTGGCAAAGTAGTGTTTCTGCTTTTTAATGTGCTATCGATGTGGTCATGGGAAATAGATGGGGAAACAGTGGAAACAGTGTCAGACTTTATATTGGGGGGCTCCAAAATCACTGCAGATGGTGATTGCAGCCATGAAATTAAAAGACACTTACTCCTTGGAAGGAAAGTTATAACCAACCTAGTTAGCATATTAAAAAGCAGAGAAGTTAAATAAGCAGGGTGACAATATACAGCCTTGATATACTCCTTTTCCTATTTGGAACCAGTCTGTTGTTCCATGTCCAGTTCTGACTGTTGCTTCCTGACCCGCATACAGATTTCTCAAGAGGCAGGTCAGGTGGTCTGATATTCCCATCTCTTGAAGAATTTTCCACAGTTTATTGTGATCCACACAGTCAAAGGCTTTGGCATAGTCAATAAAGCAGTAGATGTTTTTCTGGAACTCTCTTGCTTTTTCCATGATCCAATGGATGTTGGCAATTTGATCTCTGGTTCCTCTGCCTTTTCTTTTTTTTTTTTTTTTTTTGGAAGACTTTAAGACTTTTTTTTTTTTTTTTTTTTTTTTTTTTTATCAAGAATCTCTTTTATTGATTATCAGAAACATTACAAACATCTAATATGAACAAATTGTAACATGACAGTGATTAGTTTGAACAATTAATACATTTCAGATATATTATTATACATATTTCAATGCTATTCTCCCCAATCATCCCACCCTCTCCCGGTCCCAGAGTCCAAAAGTCTGTTCTATACATCAGTGTCTCTTTTGCTGTCTCATAAATAGGGTTATTTTTACCATCTTTCTAAATTCCATATATATGCGTTAGTATACTGTATTTGTGTTTTTGTTTCTGGCTTACTTCACTCTGTATAATAGGCTCCAGTTCCATCCACCTCCTTAGAACTGATTCAAATGTATTCTTTTTAATGGCTGAGTAATACTCCATTGTGTATATGTACCACGGCTTGCTTATCCATTCATCTGTGGATGGACATCTAGGTTGCTTCCACGTTCTGGCTATTGCAAACAGTGCTGCTATGAACATTGGAGTACACGTGTCTCTTTCAATTCTGGATTTCTCAGTGTATATGCCCAGCAGTGGGATTGCTGGATCATAAGGCAGTTCTATTCCCAGTTTTTTGAGGAATCTCCATACTGTTCTCCATAGTGGCTGTACTAGTTTGCATTCCCACCAACAGTGCAAGAGGGTTCCCTTCTCTCCGCACCCTCTCCAGCATTTATTGCTTGTGGACTTTTGGATAGCAGCCATTCTGATTGGCGTGAAATGGTATCTCATAGTGGTTTTGATTTGCATTTCTCTGATAATGAGTGATGTTGAGCATCTTTTCATGTGTTTATTAGCCATCTGTATGTCTTCTTTGGAGAAATGTCTATTTAGTTCTTTGGCCCATTTTTTGATTGGGTCATTTATTTTTCTGGAATTGAGCTGTAGAAGTTGCTTGTATATTTTTGAGATTAGTTGTTTGTCTGTTGCTTCATTTGCTATTATTTTCTCCCATTCTGAAGGCTGTCTTTTCACCTTATAGTTTCCTTTGTTGTGCAGAAGCTTTTAAGTTTGATTAGGTCCCATTTGTTCATTTTTTATTTTATTTCCGATATTCTGGGAGGTGGGTCATGGAGGATCCTGCTGTGATGTAAGTCAGAGAGTGTTTTGCCTATGTTTTCCTCTAGGAGTTTTATGGTTTCTGGTCTTACATTTAGCTCTTTAATCCATTTTGAGTTTATTTTTGTGTATGGTGTTAGAAAGTGTTCTAGTTTCATTCTTTTACAAGTTCATTCTTTTACCAGTTTTCCCAGCACCACTTGTTAAAGAGATTGTCTTTAATCCATTGTATATTCTTGCCTCCTTTGTCAAAGATAAGGTGACCATATGTGCGTGGATTTATCTCTGGGCTTTCTATTTTGTTCCATTGATCTATATTTCTGTCCTTGTGCCAGTACCATACTGTCTTGATGACTGTGGCTTTGTAGTAGAGCCTAAAGTCAGGCAGATTGATTCCTCCAGTTCTGTTCTTCTTTATCAAGATAGCTTTGGCTATTAGAGGTTTTTTGTATTTCCATATAAATTGAGAAATTATTTGTTCTAGCTCTGTGAAGAATACCGTTGGTAGCTTGATGGGGATTGCATTGAATCTATAAATTGCTTTGGGTAGTATACTCATTTTCACTATATTGATTCTACCAACCCATGAACATGGTATATTTCTCCATCTATTAGTGTCCTCTGATTTCTTTCACCAGTGTTTTATAGTTTTCTATATATAGGTCTTTAGATTCTTTAGGAAGATATATTCCTAAGTATTTTATTGTTTTCATTGCAATGCTGAATGGAATTGTTTCCTTAATTTCTCTTTCTATTTTCTCGTTATTAGTGTACAGGAATGCAAGGGATTTCTGTGTGTTAATTTTATATCCTGCAACTTTACTATATTCATTGATCAGTTCTAGTAATTTTCTGGTGGAATCTTTAGGGTTTTCTACGTAGAGGATCATGTCATCTGCAAACAGTGAGAGTTTTACTTCTTCTTTTCCAATTTGGATTCCTTTTATTTCTTTTTCTGCTCTGATTGCTGTGGCCAAAACTTCCAAAACTATGTTGAATAGTAATGGTGAAAGTGGGCATCCTTGTCTTGTTCCTGACTTTAGAGGAAATGCTTTCGATTTTTCACCATTGAGGATAATGTTTGCTGTGGGTTTGTCATATATAGCTTTTATTATGTTGAGGTATGTTCCTTCTACTCCTGCTTTCTGGAGAGTTTTTATCATAAATGGATGTTGAACTTTGTCAAAGGCTTTTTCTGCATCTATTGAGATAATCATATGGTTTTTATTCTTCAGTTTGTTAATGTGGTGTATTACGTTGATTGATTTGCGGATATTGAAGAATCCTTGCATCCCTGGGATAAAGCCCACTTGGTCATGGTGTATGATCTTTTTAATGTGTTGTTGGATTCTGATTGCTAGAATTTTGTTAAGGATTTTTGCATCTATGTTCATCAGTTATATTGGCCTGTAGTTTTCTTTTTTTGTGGAATCTTTGTCAGGTTTTGGTATTAGGGTGATGGTGGCCTCATAGAATGAGTTTGGAAGTTTGGCTTCCTCTGCAATTTTCTGGCACAGTTTGAGTAGGATAGGTGTTAGCTCTTCTCTAAATTTTTGGTAGAATTCAGCTGTGAAGCCGTCTGGACCTGGGCTTTTGTTTGCTGGAAGATTTCTGATTACAGTTTCAATTTCCGTGCTTGTGATGGGTCTGTTAAGATTTTCTATTTCTTCCTGATCCAGTTTTGGGAAGTTGTACTTTTCTAAGAATTTGTCCATTTCTTCCACGTTGTCCATTTTATTGCCATATAATTGCTGATAGTAGTCTCTTATGATCCGTTGCATTTCTGTGCTGTCTGTTGTGATCTCTCCATTTTCATTTCTAATTTTATTGATTTGATTTTTCTCCCTTTGTTTCTTGATGAGTCTGGCTAGTGGTTTGTCAATTTTATTTACCCTTTCAAAGAACCAGCTTTTGGCTTTGTTGATTTTTGCTATGGTTTCTTTTGTTTCTTTTGCATTTATTTCTGCCCTAATTTTTAGGATTTCTTTCCTTCTACTAACCTTGGGGTGCTTCATTTCTTCCTTTTCCAGTTGCTTTGGGTGTAGAGTTAGGTTATTTATTTGGCTTTTTTCTTGTTTCTTGAGGTATGCCTGTATTGCTATGAACTTTCCCCTTAGGACTGCTTTTACAGTGTCCCACAGGTTTTGGGTTGTTGTGTTTTCATTTTCATTCGTTTCTATGCAGAATTTGATTTCTTTTTTGATTTCTTCTGTGATTTGTTTGTTATTCAGGAGTGTGTTGTTCAGCCTCCATATGTTGGAATTTTTAATAGTTTTTCTCCTGTTATTGAGATTTACTCTTACTGCATTGTGGTCAGAAAAAAATGCTTGGAATGATTTCAATTTTTCTGAACTTACCAAGGCTAGATTTATGGCCCAGGATGTGGTCTATCCTGGAGAAGGTTCTGTGTGCGCTTGAGAAAAAGGTGAAATTCATTGTTTTGGGATGAAATGTCCTATAGATATCAATTAGTTCTAACTGGTCTATTGTATCGTTTAAAGTTTGTGTTTCCTTGTTAATTTTCTGTTTAGTTGATCTATCCATTGGTGTGAGTAGGGTATTAAAGTCTCCCACTATTATTGTGTTATTGTTGATTTCTCCTTTCATAATTGTTAGTATTTGTCTTATATATTGCGGTGCTCCTAAGTTGGGTGCATATATATTTATAATTGTTATATCTTCTTCTTGGATTGATCCTTTGATCATTAGGTAGTGACCTTCTTTGTCTCTTTTCACATCCTTTGTTTTAAAGTCTATTTTATCTGATATGAGTATTGCTACTCCTGCTTTCTTTTGGTCTCTATTTGCATGGAAAATCTTTTTCCAGCCCTTGACTTTCAGTCTGTATGTGTACCCTGTTTTGAGGTGGGTTTCTTGTAGACAACATATGTAGGGGTCTTGTTTTTTTATCCATTCAGCCAGTCTCTGTCTTTTGGTTGGGGCATTCAACCCATTTACATTTAAGGTAATTAATGATAAATATGATCCCGTTGCCATTTACTTTGTTGTTTTGGGTTTGAATTTATATATCCTTTTTGTGTTTCCCTCTGCCTTTTCTAAAACCAGCTTGAACATCTGGAAGTTCACGGTTCACATATTGTTGAAGCCTGGCTTGGAGTATTTTAAGCATTACTTTACTAGCGTGTGAGATGAGTGCAATTGTGCGGTAGTTTGAGCATTCTTTGGCATTGCTTTTCTTTGGGATTGGGATGAAAACTGACCTTTTCCAGTCCTGTGGCCACTGTTGAGTTTTCCAAATTTGCTGGAATATTGAGTGGAGCACTTTCACAGCATCATCTTTCAGGATTTGAAATAGCTCAACTGGAATTCTATCACCTCCACTAGTTTTGTCCATAGTGATGCTTCCTAAAGCCCACTTGACTTTGCATTCCAGAATGTCTGGCTCTAAGTGAGTGATCACACCATCATGATTATCTGGTTCATGAAGATCTTTCTCTAATAATAAAGCAGTCTTATTTGGGGAAAAGACAATGTGAAAGTTGGAAGAATATCTTAGAAATTTAGAAGGATTCTGCCCTCAGCTGGACAGGCTAGTATTAATATTCCTCCCTCTGCTTGAAGGAAATGGGACCTAGAAATGGAGGACAGTAAAAGAAGTTTAATAATACAATCAGTAAACTGATACCCAGAAAAAAGCCTTATGCCCACTTGAAAAGATTGGTGAATTTATATGTTCTAAGTTAACATAAAATGTTTGGCACAAGTACCATGGTGTATTATTCTATGACTTTAATAATAAAGGTCAGTCATTTTTCTATGATTTGCCACTTTAACTGCCTTTTCTAACTAACTGACCAGCTACATGCCTTGATTATGTCAGAGGAGAGAAATCTAATATAATCACATCATTGTGAACAGTGAACATCTCTCTAGGGCCGATATTGCAAACCAGCTGCCTCTAGGACAAATGCAGGTTATATTGGTGTAAAATTTGGCCTGTTAAATTCCAGAGGAAAAAAAAATTGGGTATTTCACATAAAAACTCAAATCTCCATCTCCTCTCAAAAAGGTAGATCAGGCACCACTGGGCTTGACTGTGGCAACAACAGGTCCTGCTGACCAGCAGCTGACCCGTCAGAAAAGGCAACCCCCTCCCATCTTTACTCTCCAACCTACAAGCCCACCCTCTCATCTTACTGCCTGGTTTACAGGGGCATTTGTGGTTACCAGCCATGCTCCAAGGCCTGTTTGTGAGAAGTAAGGATTTCTCATCTGCTTAAGCTATTAGGCAAGAAAAAACACCTCCTTCCCAACTCTACAAGCTCATGCAACACACTTTCTCAAGTACCTAATTCAACATTATGAAGAAATACAAAACCACATATTCACACAGGTGCTGTAGAAGACAGGAGCTTAATATAATTTAAAAAAAAAAAAAAAAAGCAAATGAAAAGGAACACATATTATACATATTTACATATTAGACAATAATGCTTCCAACTACTGAAAATTACAGACTGAACAAGACCATTGAATACTCAATTCTATTTTCCCCTACTACCCCCACTCGGAGAAGGCAATGGCATCCCACTCCAGTACTCTTGCCTGGAGAATCCCATGGATGGAGGAGCCTGGTAGGCTGCATTCCATGGGGTTGCTAAGAGTCAGACACAACTGAGCGACTTCACTTTCACTTTTCACTTCCATGCATTGGAGAAGGAAATGGCAACTGACTCCACTATTCTTGCCTGGAGAATCCCAGGGACAGTGGAGCCTGGTGGGCTGCTGTCTATGCTGTCTATGCTGTCTATGCTGTCTATAGAGTTGGACACAACTGAAGTGACTTAGCAGCACCCACACTATACTAAGGATAATAACACTAAGTAATCCAGACAAAGATAAATACCAAACATTACTTACATGTGGAGTCTAAAAAAATTATACAAATGAACTTATTTACAAAAAAAGAAGCAGACCCACAGACATAGAAAACAAATTTATAGTTACCAAAGGGGAATGGGTGTGGAGGGATAAACCAGATGTTTGGAATTAACATATACACACTACAGTATATAAAATAGTTAACCAACATGGTTTTATGGTATAGCACAAGGAACTAGATTCAATATTTTATAATAACCTATAAGGCAAAGGGGCTTCCCTAGTAGCTCACCTGGTAAAGAATCTGCCTGCAATGCAGGAGACCCTGGTTCGATTTCCAGGTCAGGAAGATCCACTGGGTAAGGGATAGGCTACCCACTCCAGTATTCTTGGGCTTCCCTGGTGGCTCAGCTGGTAAAGAATCCTCCTGCAATGTGGAAGACCTGGATTCGATCCCTGGGTTGGGAAGATCCCCTGGAGGAGGGAACGGCTACCCACTCCAGTATTCTGGCCTGGGACTGTATAGTCCATAGGGTCACAGAGTCAGACACAACTGAGTGACTTTTACTTAAAAGGGAAAAGAATCTGAAAAAGAATATATATATATGTATATATATATATTCTTTCTGTATACCTGAAGCTAACATAACATTGTAAATCAGCTATTACATCACTTGAAAAATCATATATCAAAGTACTTTTGAAATTTTTACAGCCTCACTATATAACAATGTTTAACAAATTTATTAATACAAAGTAGTTAAGAGATCAGTAATATTTTCTGATTTTTCACAAGAAAAAGAAGTTTCTAAGATCAGAGAGGGGAAGTCAATTGTTTTGAGAGTAGACAGCATGATGTGTTTTATGCATAGTTAAACTTTTCACACAGTAATAATGAGGAATCAGTTCTGTTCAATATTTTGGGAAATGTTTGTGAAAAAGTAGCTAGGATAGATTATGACAGATTATTTGAAGTTTAGACTAAAGGATTTAGATTTTATCTTGTTTATGACAGGGAATGATTGAGGGTTTTAGAAGCATAGCAGTAACATGAACACAGATATTTAGAGAAATAGATCTGTGTACTGTATGTAGTATCAGTCTAATTGGGCAAAGAATCTAAGTAGGGAAAGTAGGGAGATTAATTAAAAGGCACTAGAAGGAATGCCTGAATTAGAATATGGCCTATGGGAAAAACATTATTCTTATTGTTTTAATCATTTGAGAGGCACTTGAATGTAAAGCTGGCAGGACTCTGTGACATTGGGTATAGGTAATGAAGGAGAACCCATCGCAAAGACAATAGACAGACTTAAGGTTTCAGAGGCTTTAAACTAGTTTCATGCTAGACAAAAGGGACTTGAAAAACAGTTACCTTGAGGGGAAGTCAATGATGAATTCAATTTTGAAGAATGAGGTTCTGTTAAAAATAAAATGTTATAGAAGCTTTCAGCAAAGGGTCACTATCATCAATAACCTCATCACCGTGACAGCAACTATTTCAAACATCCGTGAAAGCAATTCCTAAAACTCTGAGAATAGATTAAAGAATATAAAAAGCTATTTACAGGTACTTAGATTTCAGTGGCAGAACTAAAATTAAGTTGAAAATTTAAGATTCACCATACTTTTTCAAAAATATATCACAGGCTGAACAGAATTTTTCAGAAGTTTTGTGAGCCTATTTTAGTGACTTCTGAAGATCAAAACAGTCAATAAAGACAGGTCGTTACAACCTCCACAGTTATTTCCATGGCCATTAAGAATAGCCATAGCCAGCAGACTGACCAAATTAGGTGGAATACTGTAAGAAATGAATCAACTCCCTGACAATCTCTGGTAAGAATTTTGGAATCTGAAGAAATTCACCTTTTGCCTGTATTTGAATCAAAAAGTTAGACTGAAAAGAATAAATAAGGATTCAAGTTACCTACTATACAAATTTAATTCTGAGATTTGAAAGACAGATTAAAATGGCTTGAATCCTCAGCACCAAAAATATCTCATTTATAAATTATTTAATTGAAGAAGTCTTTATTAACAAGGTCAGTATTGCTTGGAAAGAGTGTATGTATGACCTCAGGACCACACTTTCATTAAATATAGTCTTCAGTGTCTACCTTATCTATAGTAAACACTGGAAATCAGAGAGATTACCAGACAGGTCTTTAAGGGCTACAGTAATAATAAACCAAGATGAGACACTGATGCCATATTAAAATCACTATGTATACCATCTGAAATCAAAGAACTGTATACTTTTTAATAGACTGATTTTTATTTTTGGTGGGGGAGAGCTGTCCATGCGGCTTGTGGGATCTTAGTTACCTGATGAGGGATTGAATCTGGGCCCTTGGCAGCGACAGCATGGAGTCTTAACCATTACATTGCCAGCAAACTCCCTAGACTTTATTTCTTAGATCAGTATTAGGTTAACAGCAGAATTAGCAGAAGTTACAGAGACTTCCTACATACATACACACCCTGCTATCACAAATGCATTGTCTCCCCCAGTATCTACATCCCCACAAGAAAGATCCAGTTGTAAACAATTGCTGGACCTACATTGACACATCTTCATCTTCCAAAGCCCGTGGTTTACATTAATTTTCACTCAACATTGCACATTCTATGGGTTTGAATAAAATCTATGATAACACATTTGCACCATTACAGTATTGCACATAAGTTTTACTGACCTAAAAACCCTCTGTGCTCCATCTATACTCATACTCTGTTTTCCCAGGAATTCATGTGTTTGTTCCACACTGTTAAGACTTTCTAGCATGATTGGATGCTCAAGAATTTCAGAAAGCATAGTCAGCGTCCCCAGCCCAGCCTAATCCAAAACCATCTGAAATGCAACATCTTCTCAGGAGGCAATTTAGCAAATAAAGCATTTGAAATGCATATATGTTAAAACTCGACGGCATCTGAAATGACTCTGACATTAAAAACCCAAAATGGACTAATATAAAATTCTAATAAATAACACTAAAGCTTATAAAATTAATATATATACATGATAAAAGCATTTCAATTTGCAATTGCTCATTTTATTTTTTTTTTATTTTATGGGTTTACAACAGTACACAAGTCTTACACGTACAGCATACATTCCAACCTCATCCATCACCACACAGTTGACCCCCTTTACTCCCCACACCCCTACCCCACTTCCCTTCTGGTAACTACTACTCTGTTCTCTGTATCTATAGGTTTGTTTTGGTTTGGTCTGTTCATTTATTATTTGGATTGGTTTTATATTTCACACATGAGTGAAGTCACACGATATTTGTCTATATTCATCTTACATTTCATTTAGTATAATACACTCAAGGTCCACCTACCTTGTCAAAATGGCAAGATTTGTTTTTTTATGAGTAGTATGCCATTGTGTGTGTATATACACACACCACCTTTTCTTTTTCCATTCATCCATTGATGGACACAGGTTGCTTCCGTATCTTGGTCATTGTTAACAGCACTGCAATGAACATAGAGGTGCATAAGTCTTTTCAATTTAGCATTTTCATATATTCAGATAAACACCCGGAAGTGAAATATCTGGGTCATACAGTAGTTCTATTCTTAATTATTTGAAAAACATCTATAATGTTTTTCATACTGGATGCACCATTTTTTTTTCCCACCAATAGGACAGGACATTTATTTCTACAATGTCTACATCCCCTGCAACACTTTTTTTTTTGCCTTTTTGACAAATTCTGATGGCCATGAGTTGATGTCTCTTTGTGGCTTTTATATGCATTTTCCTAACAATTAGTAACTTTGAATATCTTTTCACCTATCTGTTGGCTATCCATATACTCTCTTTGGAAAAAAAGACATCAATTTAGCTCTTCTCCACATATTTCAATCAGGTTGTTTGGGTTTTTTTTTTTTTTTTTTGCATCCCTTATCAGAATTATGATTTACAAATAAAATCCTCTCTCACTTGGTAAGTTGTCTTTTCAAAAATTTTGCTTCCTTTCTGTGCAGAATCTTTTTTACTTGATGTAGTCCCATTTTTTGTTTTTGCTTTTGTGTCCTTTGTGCAGACACATTCAGAAAAGTACTGCTAAAACTGATGTCAAAGAGTAGTGTCTATGTTTCCTTCTAGGATTTTATTGTTTCAAGTCTTTAATCCACTTTGATTTGTTTTTCTGTATGGTGTGAGACTGTGGTCTTGTTTCATTCTTTGTATGTGGTGTTCAGTTTTCCTGACACCACTTATTGATGAGACTGTTCTCTCTCCATTGCTACTTGCTTCTTTATCATAAATGAATTGTCTATATATGTGTGAGTTTACTTCTGAGCTCTTAACTCTGTTCCACTGATCTATATATTTCTTTTGCTTTTAATATCATGCAGTTTTGATTATTACAACTTTGAAATCACAGAGTGTGATACGCACCATAGTTTTGTTCTTTTTTCCAAAGGTTGTTGTGGTTATTCAGAGTCTTCTGTGGCTTGATATAAATGCTAAAATTTTTTGTTCTACTTCAGTGAAAAATATTGTTGGGATTTTGATAGGGATTTGCATTGATCTGTGGACTGTTGTATACATCATGGACTTTTTAACAGTGTTCATTCATCCAGTCCATGGACACAGAGTAACCTTCCATTTCTTTGTGTCTTCTTCAGTTTCTTTATATAATCTCTTAAGAGTATTCTTGGCCAACAGTTTTTATCTCTCAATATTTCGAGGATGTCATTCCACTCTCTCCTGGCCTACATAGTTTCTGAGAGAGCTGCTGATAGCCTAATGGGCGTTTATTTGGAAGTTACCATTCTTTTTTTCCCTGGCCGCCTTTAAAATACTTTGTCATTGACCTTTGACAGTTTTAACATAATGTCCTGAAGAACACTGAGTCAATTAAAATTGGTTATTCTACTCACTTTTGCACTGAGTTAATTCGAATTTCTCTTGGCTTTAAGGATGCGCATGTCCAGTTCCTTTCCCAAGTTTGGAAAGTTCTCAGCTATTTTTCCTTAAAATGTCTCTAAATGCCCCCTTTTCCCTCCTTTATCTCTCTGAGATACCCAATGTTGCCCTTCCTAATGGAACAGAATAGCTGTTGCAGGATTTCTTCACTGACTTTAGATTCGAAGCCCTTCTTCTCTACTTATGTCATTTCTAGATCTCTATTTTCAAGCTCACTCGCTCTTCATATGATCTGTTCTGTTTTAAATCCTTTCTAACTCATTCTTCCTCTCTGTTGGTTTCAGCTCCAGAACTCTCATTTTAAACTCTAAAAAAGAACCAATTTTTTCAGTAAAGTCTTCCTTCTATTTCTTAATTCTGTTCCTGAACTCATGGAACTGCCTTTCTGAGTTTTCTTGTAGCCCACTGATAACTATGATAGCTTCATGACAGCTATTTTGAATCATCTACCATTTATACCACCATTTCCATGACTGTAAGCTTGCCTTCTGGAGGACTGCCATTTTTTTAATGATACGCAGTTGCCATGGCTCTTCATGGTGCTTAATGAACTTTGTTCCTTTGCCAGGACATTCAAAGTAGTGAACACCTTCCTTCTTCAGGTAAAACTTTTTTAAAGACTTGATTCTAATAGTCAGAGGCCTTTCTTTTGTTTTCTGGTAGTGATGCTATAGCACACGGTTTTGTCTTGCCTTAACTGAGCGGCCGCTGGTTGCTACTTGCGAGTCTGCCCTTTTCCACCCTCCTCTCCTGTGTCAGTGGTGTCACTGGTATCCTTATTGTCACTGCTTGTGCTGCCAGGGTCACTGGGGCCTCGCTGCTCTAGTGTTCACCTGGGGCCTCTGCATCCAGCGTCCAATTTTCTTTCCCGTCACCATGGTAGGAGAACGGAGTAGGCAACCAGGTCACAGGTTTCTCTCTTGTGTGACTCAGGTTGTCAGGTCTGCAGGTGTTGCTGTGAGTGGGGTGGAGGCCAGAGTTGCTGGCACCTTTGAACCTGGAGGTATTGAGTTGCAGGACCCCCTACCACTGCTGTCCAGTGCCCTATGGCCATGGGCCCACTGTGTCTAGGAGACTGGAGCCATTTGCATGCCTTCCCCTGACCTTACCAGGTTCCCTGGAGCTGGGGGCTCAGCTGCTGCAGCAGGGGGTCCAGAACCAGACGCACGGCCTCTGCTGCCCTCTGGCTCTGCCTTCTCTGTGAGTCCAGCCCACCCACCTTTAGATGAGAACTTATGGAATTCTAAGGCATCCTGGTGTGTTGGACAGAAGGAGCATCTCATGATGCCATGATACTGACATCACCCAGCCCTATGATTACTTAGTATTTTTACAAGATTATAAATTGGCATTGGGTCACCTGAGAAACAATAATTACTTTGATTTACATATTGTTTTAAATGTAATGGTGTCAGATTAACAAGGTTCTGGTGTACTGATATGTAAATTAATATAAGATATACACCCAATAGTGATGTTTGTGGATAAATCTATTGACTAAAACAAATCCTTGTTTAAGTCCCATGCATGTACAGGTAAATTTATGGCAAAATAGCCAATTCATTTTTCTCCCTATGAGCCATTGAGCCTGTTTATGGTGCATGTCTCCTGTCTCATCATAAAAATGTCATGCAAATAACACACTGTTCTTGCTTGTGCAATTCAGTTGCCTTTGAGCACTTTGCTTCGGGACATTCAAAGCAAATTTCAGAAACCGAAGCCATGGGAAATGTACCTGCAATAAATTTATGACTTTTTCTGCAACACGTTTACAGATCGGATCACGTTTACGAACCAGTTGTAAATCACCAGATTTCAGTATGTGGAGACACATGTGGCTCCACCTGGTTGCGGTGGATGGACAGGAAGGGACATCTAGTTGGCAGAGGCCAGAGTAGTGATAAACAATGCACTGGATAGGTCCGAAAAAAAAAAAAAAAACACCAAATTATCCAACCCCAGAGGTTATTAATGTCAAGGTTCGTGAACCCCACTGTAAATTCTCAAAGACCCTCCTGCATTCTTTTCATAGACAGCAGCCAGTGCTCCTCAAAGCAAGAACACAATGTACTTCTCCATCCCATGCACGAGGCTCACCTGTTATCACACGACTAAACAAGTTGCTTGGAGTGGTGATTTTCCTGCTAACTTTGGCATAAAATGTAACTTACATTAAAGATACTGCCACCTCATCTGACAAAAGCTACCTTTATGAAAGTCTTAAAACAGCTTCCTATTTTGCTGCTTGCTTTATTTACTGCTTGCTAAAGAGAAATCCACATAAGAGTATATTCAATAAAAACCTGAGAGGTTTTCCTACCTTACTAGCAAGGTATTTCTACCTTACCTACAAGCATTTCTACCTTACTAGCAAGCCAAATGATGCCCTGTTGTGGGATGTGCTGCAATTCTTGGTTATGATGAACAGTGCAAAGTTGTTCACATGTACTGACCAGAGATTCAACTCTCTCAAGGCAAAACTTCCCTGAGATAATTTCAATGTGTATTTTTTTCTTAAAGAAACAGCCTATTTTATTTTGAATGGCCATTGTGATTTTAGATACTATTATGGAAATATTATAAGAAGTACAGATGTAAAAAGTTACCGTTTCTTTTCCCATCTTCCTAGTTCTCACTTGACATTTTGTGATGGTTTACAGTCAGGCTTCTGATTATCAAAAACCTGTGCTACAAATTGCTCTCTGGCACCTTGTAGCTACGCCATTTTGGCCACAACACTTGTCAAAACTCAGTTCCCCACATATAAAATGGCAATAATAATTAATAAGTTTGTGGGTGACTATGAGTATGCAGTGATGCAGAACACATAAAGATCTTCATACAACGCCAGAAATGAAAAAGCCATGAATAAATGTTAACCAATGCTGTGACAACTACTATTATATTTGTCATCCTATGTTATAACAAGAATCAAAATATAGGACTGAATAGAAATCTAAGAACTTGCTATTTGTAGCTATGCCCACACTGAACACCAGATTCCTTGCCATCCAGGATTATCTTTTTTATTCCAAATTCCAGCAAAATTCTTGCCACACAGCCAGCTTTCTCCAAATTCAAATGAATATTCAAATGAAGATGAATAAGTGCTTACAAGCCAAGATCAGGAGAAAGGAAGAAAGTCTCACTTTATATTACAAGAAACATTTTAACATTTCTGTTCATAAGCATAATAAGATATTTTAATAAGATCTCGTTCCCACACAATGTCTGAGAAATAGAAAATGTCTAGACAATCAGATGTCCCATGAATAGTGAACTCATGAGACATTCTGTATATAACATGCATGACAGTGTGTATAAAAATATATGTGTATATATATTTATATAATTCATACAGTATATGCCCATATAGTGTGATAGAATAAATCCTGATGTTTAGTGACTTAAAATTCTTATTCCAGGTAAACTGAGACATTTATTGTTTTGGCAGGGGAGTGACTGAAAACCCAGCTTTCCAAGGATCCCTCTAGCTGCCCTGCAGAGGATGATCTGTGGGGGCCACAGTAGCATCCATGAGCCTAGTTGGGAGGTGGTTTCTGATGGTTCAAGAAAAAAAAAATAGATGAAAGGAGCTGGTGGTTATGACTAGGGTATAGGACAGACTTTGAAAGTTGATGGATTGAAGACAGCCAGTGATACAGACGAGAGATGGAGTGGAGTGTGGGGATGGGAGACGGTGGTGAAGGAGAGGGTGATGAGGGAGACCAGGGGCTTTGGGCCGAGCAGCAGTGAGGATGCCATTTACTGTGTGCACAGGGCTGTGGGTGGATCTAGACTCCCCTTTCCACTGGTTCATCACTCCTGACCCCTCATCCCTAACATTCTGATTCTAATTCCCCCAGCCCAGCCCACCCAGAGAAAACCTGTCTTCTAGATTCTGTCGGTTCCTTTCACTTGGCTAAAGCAGCCTCTCTCTCTCTCTTTTTTTTTTTTTTTTTAGGTATCAAGAATCTCTTTTATTGATTATCAGAAACATTACAAACATCTAATATGAACAAATTGTAACATGACAGTGATTAGTTTGAACAATTAATACATTTCAGATGTATTATTATACATATTTCAATGCTATTCTCCCCAATCATCCCACCCTCTCCCGGTCCCAGAGTCCAAAAGTCTGTTCTATACATCAGTGTCTCTTTTGCTGTCTCATAAATAGGGTTATTTTTACCATCTTTCTAAATTCCATATATATGTGTTAGTATACTGTATTTGTGTTTTTGTTTCTGGCTTACTTCACTCTGTATAATAGGCTCCAGTTCCATCTACCTCCTTAGAAGTGATTCAAATGTATTCTTTTTAATGGCTGAGTAATACTCCATTGTGTATATGTACCACAGCTTGCTTATCCATTCATCTGTGGATGGACATCTAGGTTGCTTCCACGTTCTGGCTATTGCGAACAGTGCTGCTATGAACATTGGGGTACACGTGTCTCTTTCAATTCTGGATTTCTCAGTGTATATGCCCAGCAGTGGGATTGCTGGATCATAAGGCAGTTCTATTCCCAGTTTTTTGAGGAATCTCCATACTGTTCTCCATAGTGGCTGTACCAGTTTGCATTCCCACCAACAGTGCAAGAGCGTTCCCTCTCTCTCTTCTTTAAATTTTTTTGTTGTATTCTATCTTGGCTCCTCTGCTTCCAGTTAGAGATTCAAAGGTTCAGAAGAATATAAAAGAGGGAGATTTCCCAAAACCCCTGTCCCTCAGGGAAAGGACACGGAGCCCATGGAGGAGGAGGAAC
The DNA here is from genome assembly GCA_935064755.1 of Tragelaphus eurycerus. Taxonomy (NCBI): domain Eukaryota; kingdom Metazoa; phylum Chordata; class Mammalia; order Artiodactyla; family Bovidae; genus Tragelaphus; species Tragelaphus eurycerus. The sequence goes on along the minus strand of CAKXYN010000103.1, from coordinate 2,249,710 downwards.
AAACCGCCTTGTAAAACTCGCCATTAAACTGTTTACTTAGTCCCCTGTACTGTTTATGACGAGTCACTAAAACGTCAGCCGGTCTCTCCGTGAAATGAGCTCTTCTGTTTTACAGTTAAGCTTTTCCTAAAAACGTCTTGGTGAGTAATGGATATAGGATGCATAACAACTCAGTGCATGGAGCATTTATAAAAGCCGTGGATTATACAAATGGCAGGTAAACAAGGATACTGTTTTGAACAGTCCCTCATGGCTTAAATTTAAAGCGGTTCTTCATGAATGCAGTAGGCAGGCAGCACTGAGCTCATTTCTGGAGCAGTGACTCTGGGACGCCCACTATTGGACGATGGGGGTGCTCTGGAGCAGTGACTCCGGGACGCCCACTACTGGACGATGGGGGTGCTCTGGAGCAGTGACTCCGGGACGCCCACTACTGGACGATGGGGGCGCTCTGGAGCAGTGACTCCGGGCGCCCACTCCGATGGGGGCGCTCTGGAGCAGTGACTCCGGGACGCCCACTACTGGACGATGGGGGCGCTCTGGAGCAGTGACTCCGGGACGCCCACTACTGGACGATGGGGGCGCTCTGGAGCAGTGACTCCGGGACGCCCACTACTGGACGATGGGGGCGCTCTGGAGCAGTGACTCCGGGACGCCCACTACTGGACGATGGGGGCGCTCTGGAGCAGTGACTCCGGGACGCCCACTACTGGACGATGGGGGCGCTCTGGAGCAGTGACTCCGGGACGCCCACTACTGGACGATGGGGGCGCCCCGCTCTGGAGCAGTGACTCCGGGACGCCCACTACTGGACGATGGGGGCGCTCTGGAGCAGTGACTCCGGGACGCCCACTACTGGCGATGGGGGCGCTCTGGAGCTGACTCCGGGACGCACTGGGGGGGGCGCTCTGGAGCAGTGACTCCGGGACGCCCACTACTGGACGATGGGGGCGCTCTGGAGCAGTGACTCCGGGACGCCCACTACTGGACGATGGGGGCGCTCTGGAGCAGTGACTCCGGGACGCCCACTACTGGACGATGGGGGCGCTCTGGAGCAGTGACTCCGGGACGCCCACTACTGGACGATGGGGGCGCTCTGGAGCAGTGACTCCGGGACGCCCACTACTGGACGATGGGGGCGCTCTGGAGCAGTGACTCCGGGACGCCCACTACTGGACGATGGGGGCGCTCTGGAGCAGTGACTCCGGGACGCCCACTACTGGACGATGGGGGCGCTCTGGAGCAGTGACTCCGGGACGCCCACTACTGGACGATGGGGGCGCTCTGGAGCAGTGACTCCGGGACGCCCACTACTGGACGATGGGGGGCGCTCTGGAGCAGTGACTCCGGGACGCCCACTACTGGACGATGGGGGCGCTCTGGAGCAGTGACTCCGGGACGCCCACTATTGGACGATGGGGGTACTGAGGCAATAAACCTCAGAACTGGAAGAGCTGACTAACCACACATTTCTTCAGTATCACTTCCAGAAAATACCTTCACAGCAAACGTTTTCTTAATAAAGTCAAGGAAAAATAATAGATAGGCTGTTTGACAGGCGGCTGAAGACATATCTGATAGGCAAATGACTTCAGTTGATCTCTGCTTAAAAAAGTAAATAAAACAAAGCAGGACAAAAGAAAAGGAGAGGAAAGGAAGAGAGCCTCCATGTTGCATTTCTAGAATCCTTAGTCACTGAGGAGCTGCTGAAGGGATGTGTAAGGGTGCCTGTTCAGCCAGCAGAGCAGAGTTTTAGGCACTGAAAGCTTAGATAAGTTATGACATGAGATGCTTGACAGGTCCAGTCCCGAGTCCAGAAAACTGCTCTTGGACGAGACAGGTGACAGCGCACAGTGGATAATAAAAGACCCAGACCACTTGCCCATGTGTTGGCTGGAAGAAGGCAGCAGCAGCAGAAGCCCAGTCTCATCTCAATACTTGCTTCTGGGACTTGATCAGTTACCTTGATGGGACCACAGATCGAACCTTGTTATTACACTAGCTCCCAGGTGGAGACATGCCAATTTTTATCTGACCCAGAAGATGAGGGTTTCATGTCTTTTCATGACCCAGAAGATGAGAACTCATTAGAGGGCAAACATTTTGCAGTACAAGTTGCTGAATTCATTACAGGCATAAATCCTAATTTAGAGGGAAAAGATAAGTATGATAATCAGATAACACTGATAATCACGATGACACTGAGATGTTCTTACCCAGAATTGGAAAACTACCCAAACTATTAATATACACACACTACTATATATAAAATAGATGCTCGACAGGGACTTACTACATAGCACAGAGAACTCTGCTCAGTATTTTGTAATGACCTACATAGGAAAAGAATATGAAAAAGAATGAATATATGTATATTCACATATACATATATGTATAACTGAATATATGTATAACTGAATCACTTTGCTGTCTACCTAAAATTAACACAACATTGTTAATCAACTATACTCCATACAATGTTGTTTAAAAAGAAAATAACAGAAGTTTGATAAAAATGGCACCACTGCAAACAGTAGAAACATGTTAGAACAGCTGAATCCAGTTTCAGGGGGCAGAAAACACATACCTTCATGAAACTGCATTTCCCTGAGAATGAAAGAATCATAAAATTCTTCAACTCCAAAACCTAAATAAAACTCTGCTTAAGAGAAAAATCACATTAGTAATTTAACTATGCCAGTACACTGATTTTTTTCCTAACTTACTACACTGGCTCACGTTAATTATATACTATTTCTTAGATTATTCCTTTACTAACTCTCAAAACTTGTGAGTCATGATGTCGCACTACTGCATCTTGTTAAAATTCAAGAGGAGATATAAGAAGGTCCCTCTGTCAGCATCTTATCCTTGTTCCTTCCAAATTCCTCACATCTTTATTGCACTTATTAGCAAAATATCTTGATACCTTACTTTAGCTCGGGAATTCCTCTGATACCTTTTCTTTCCCTCAACCTTTGCTTTTCTTTCTCAGCATCCTAAGACTTTACCCAGACATGCTAACTCTGGAGACCACACAAAGATAAGCGTCAATGTGATCAAGTGCTTGGGAAATAGGATGTATAAAGAGAGACGAATAAAATAGAAAGCTATCAGAATAGATTCAGGAGCAGTTTTTAAGAGCAAGGTGTTGAATTTCAAAGACACTTAGGTTTAATTCAAAAAGAAAATGTAAGTGAAAGTTCTAACAGCCCATCCTCCAGAATTCACTCATCTGCCATGTTCAACTTTGCTCACACTCCTCATCACACTGTTGTGCCTTCAACTGTGCCCACATCTTTCATCACACTGCTGTGTCTTCAACTTTGCCCACACCCTTCATGACACTGTTGTGTCTTCAACTTTGCCCTCACTCTTCATCACACTGTTGTATCTTCAACTTTGCCCACACCCTTCATCACACTGTTGTGTCTTCAACTTTTCCCACACCCTTCATGACACTGTTGTGCCTTCAACTTTGCCCTCACCCCTCATCACACTGCTGTGTCTTCAACTTTGTCCACACCCCTCATCACACTGTTGTGCCTTCAACTTTGCCCACACCCCTCATCACACTGTTGTGCCTTCAACTTTGCATACACCCCTCATCACACTGTTGTGTCTTCAACTTTTCCCACACCCTTCATGACACTGTTGTGCCTTCAGCTTTGCCCTCACCCCTCATCACACTGCTGTGTCTTCAACTTTGTCCACACCCCCATCACACTGTTGTGCCTTCAACTTTGCCCACACCCCTCATCACACTGTTGTGCCTTCAATTTTGCATACACCCCTCATCACACTGTTGTGCCTTCAACTTTGCACATACCCCTCATCACACTGTTGTGCCTTCAACTTTGCATACACCCCTCATCACACTGTTGTGTCTTCAACTTTTCCCACACCCTTCATGACACTGTTGTGCCTTCAACTTTGCCCTCACCCCTCATCACACTGCTGTGTCTTCAACTTTGTCCACACCCCCATCACACTGTTGTGCCTTCAACTTTGCCCACACCCCTCATCATACTGTTGTGCCTTCAACTTTGCATACACCCCTCATCACACTGTTGTGCCTTCAACTTTGCACATACCCCTCATCACACTGCTGTGCCTTCAACTTTGCCCACACCCCTCATCACACTGTTGTGTCACACCATCTTTGGGTCACCTGTCACATGTGCAGAACCCTGGATGTGCCCCTTCTCTTCATCAGAGTCCCGAACAATCTACATATTGATAGTAAAGTGTGTTGTACCCTCTAGAATGGTGGTTTGCAATCAGAGGTGATTTTGCCATGTCTGGAGTGGCAGTGCCACTAGGGGCAGGGTGCCAGTGGTGCATAGGGAGCAGGGGTCACTCATGCTGCTCAACATACTATGAAGTGCACATGAGTCCCAACAACAAGGACACACCCGGTCCAAACCATCAGCACACAGTGCTCTGCTCCATGGGAACTGGCAGGAAACAGAAGTCCTGGCTATGTCCCAGGTCACCTACACAAGCTTCAGCTTTCAAGATAGGAACTCTTACCCACCTCTGACAGTAAAAATGGGGATGCCTAGATGGGCCTTATCAGTCACTGAGAACAGTCCACCCAGATCGCCCTCACACCCTCCTCTATGTGACTGCTCCTCTCAGGCAGGTGAGAACCCACCTGTAAATGACCATCTCCCTATTATCATCAGCAATATGTGTGTGCATGTGTGTGAAGGCAGCAAGGTACACAAAGAGATGCTGGAAACCAACACACTTTGTTGATAGCTTATTATGTTACCTTGCTCCTGATAACTAAAAGTAGAGTTAAAATACAGAACAAAGTCATTTATTATTATTGCAGATTTTTCAATCTGAGGTATTTTCTCACATATTGTGTGATCTATTTTATCATAGATTTAGATGAAAATTTAAGCAATAATTTTTCCAATGTACTTAAAATCATTGATTTTTCCACCATTTAAAGTACCATATGATATCACTTATATGTGAAATCTAAAATATAGCACAAGTGAATTTATCTGTGGAACAGAAACAGACTCACAGACGCAGAGAACAGACTCGTGGCCAATGGGGGTGGGGGCTGGGGGAGGGCGGATTAGGAGTTTGGGGTTAGCAGATTCAAACTATTACATAGAGAATGAATAAACAAGGCCCTACTGTATAGCACAGGGAACTACATCCAGTATCCTGTGATAAACCATAATGAAAAAAATATGAAAAAGAATATATACATATAACTGAATCATGTTTTTGTACAGCATAAATTAACAGAAAATCATAAATCAACTATACTTCAATAAGGTTAAAATAAAATTAAAAAGAATACAAAAAAAAAAAAATGTAAGTAAATGTTTCTCTGCTGTGAGAATTGACCAAATTAATCAAACCCCAGGAAGGGGTCATGGAAATCTCCAATTTGTCCCCAGGGGTTCAGAAGCACAGGTGACACCCTGGACTTGTGAGTGGCATCTGAAAGGGGGCAGTCTCGTGGGCCTGAGCCCCTCACCCTGCAGACCTGAGGCTGCTCCTCATGGATGGTGCTAGAATCAAATCCCATTTGTAGGACACTCAGTCCATGTCTGCTGAGTATCGGAGCACTGCTTGGTGCTGGGAACACAAAGCATCATCTCAGTACTTGCGTAAGAGCTCCCTGATGACAGGCAGTCTTATTTTCTGCATCTCCTGCAAGCATTTCCCAAGCGCTCACGGAACTCTGGCAGAAACCAAAAAAAAAAAAAAAAAAAAACCCTCCATATGTCCAGGACAACTGTGGTATGGAGATGGAGTGGCCCTGAGTTCACGTCCACCACCCTCAAGAGGGCCTGGGACTCCCTCCCCTCCCCTCCGTGGTCAGGATAGAAGGAAGTGCATCTGCTGAGTGAATTTCACGTCTTCTCACATAGAAGCTATCACCAGAAAATACAATCGAAAAGCTAAATTAATCTACTGAATAGACTGGACCCCACAGATTCTATTTTGTTAGACTTGGAACAAAACCCACTTTCCTGGAATAATAAACACAGTAGACTTCTTTCCACCTGTTTTAGGATGGAAATAGAATAAAAATTTCACTTGTGAGGTGCCCATTGCCTTCCTATCAAAAGTTCTGAATGTAATACAAATATTTTACTGTCTGTGGGCTTCCCTGGTGGCTAAATGTTGAAGAATCTGCCTGCAATGCAGGAGTCCTGGGTTTGATCCCTGGGTTGGGAAGATCCCCTGGAGAATAGAATGGCAACCCACTCCAGTATTCTTGCCTGGAGAGTCCCAAGGACAGAGGAGCCTGGTGGGCTACAGTCCATGGGGTTGCAAAGAGTTGGACATGACTGAGTGACTAACACTTTCACTGTCTGTATTCCATGATTTCCCTTTATTTCTGGGCCTTTTAAGCTTTGAAAGGAACTCTTTTCCCTTTATGAGTGCAAGCAAATTACTGGTATTTATATTTTCTGTCTTTCTGTGAGGATCTCTGCTGATTGCTATATACGTGGGCCCCTCTGGTGCTGTTCTTGAGGGACAAGCACTCGTATCAGCAAGACAGGGAGTAGCAATAGCCGCTCTGGGCTCTGCAGCTGCAGACGGCTGGGCAAGAACATGGCTTGATTTCATTTTAACAGCACAGCAGAACTTCTCTGCTAAAAGCAGAGCCTGCATCCACTGAAACAGATCTGCCATAGAAATAGATATACAACTTTAAATAAACAGTGCTCTAAAGATTCTGTATATGAAAATGATATCATGTTATGGATATAAAATCTGGAAACAAAGACTTGAGATACTTTATTAAAAACAAAACTCACCCCCTCCAAGGGATTCCTCCAGACTCATGATTGGTTTTGTGCACCCCACTGAGACCCAGGTCTTAGTTAGGAAAAAACATATGGCATTTCCTTTAGGACAGAAAGAGGAGCTTCCAAAAGAACCCTACCTGGAGCCAGAGAATTTGGAACCCTCCACACTACAGTCTTGGTTTGGGTTAGAAATTCCTGAAGGTCACTGTGCCCATGGAAATGTTATATTCCATACCAACCCTACTCACATGAACTGTTTTCTGGAAGGAAGGCTGTTTATATATAAAATCAGGGGTCGGAACCTAACCCTCACATGTGATGGTATTTGGAGACAGGTCTTTGGGAGGTGAGAGGTCAAAAGGGTAGAGGCCTCATAAATAGGATTCATGCCCTTGTGAAGGAAACTCCAAAGCGCTCCCAGCCCCCACTGCCACGTGAGGACACAGTGAGAAGACAGCCTTCTATGAACCAGGAAACTGGCTTCACCAGACTCTGAATCTACCAGCACCTTGATCTTAGCCTTCCAGCCTCCAGAGCTATGAGAACAAGTGTTGTCACCCAGTTGATGGTGTTTGGTTACAGCAGCCTGCACGGGCTGAGAGAGAGAGACACTGGAAGACCACTGGCACATCTAGACAAGATGTTGAGGACAGACAGCCTGCCCTCCAGGGGCTGGGGGAGAATCTACACATCTGCTCTTGCATCAAGAAGCCCCTGCAAGTTTCCACTTGTTACAGGGGCTCTGCTGGGCAGCTAAGGCTATAGTGTTGCTCCATTGGAAACCGTCCTTTGTCAGCAGGAAGCTATTAGCCCATCATGTGCAGTTTCTGAACTAACTTACATAGTCACTTTAGAAAATGTATTAAGTCACAAGCCCCCTTTTTAAAACATAAGTAAAGCCAGTATATGTCCTCAAAAGACTAGGAATGGGAGTAGATGAGAAGAATAAATCAGAAGAAGGAAGAAGAGTTGAAAATCTATAAAAGACAAAAAAAAACGGCTAATTTCAGGCATCCTCCACTAGGAAATAGTCAACCCACAAAGATACAGCTAAGTACAAGCCCCCTGTAGCTACCAATGTGTGGGATTTCTGCACCAAGTAGTTCAGGTTAAAGTCTGCTGACTACAACCTCATCCTTTGACACAACCTTTGTCTACTGACAATGCAGTCATCCCCAAATATCAATATCTATGATGCATGTTTCACACAGTTTTGGAATATTTTTAAATGCCTTAAATCCTTGGATAAGCTCTACTGAATCTTCCTTTATATCCTCTTGATTCTCCACAACCCCACTACAGTCATCTTCAGGGACACGATCAGGTTGAGAACACTTCTTCCTGAAAAAGGTACAAAATGGGGGAGCTTTCAAAGAAAATATGATCTCAAAAAAAAAAAAAATCTATTAATAAAAATAAATTTCACCCTGCCCTTCTTCTTTATGTCAAACCATGAAACACAGTGAAGATATTATCATCTCACTGGAGGCAGAAAAATTCACAAAGAATTTGCTGTAGCCTGACATCCAGTTCTGTCTGAGTCCTGATTCACTTCAAAACTCAATGAAAAACCCACTTGTCCCATCTGGGAAAAAAAGGAGGGGGGAAGTATACTTAAATTATGCTTTGAAAATATTGCAGTATTTAAGCTATTGACTGTCATCAAATTTAAATTGACACATGGTCCAGCAAAAGCTCTTATCTTGCTATTTGATTCTAAAATACAAATAGCTGTGAAAAGAAAAGAAGCAAAAAGCAAAGGAGAAAAGGAAAGATATAAACATCTGAATGCAGAGTTCCAAAGAATAGCAAGAAGAGATAAGAAAGCCTTCTTCAATGATCAATGCAAAGAAATAGAGGAAAACAACAGAATGGCAAAGACTAGATCTCTTCAAGAAAATTAGAGATACCAAGGGAACATTTCATGCAAAGATGGGCTTGATAAAGGACAGAAATGGTATGGACCTAACAGAAGCAGAAGATATTAAGAAGAGGTGGCAAGAATACACAGAAGAACTGTACAAAAAAGAGCTTCACGACCCAGATAATCACGATGGTGTGATCACTGACCTAGAGCCAGACATCTTGGAATGTGAAGTCAAGTGGGCCTTAGAAAGCATCACTACGAACAAAACTGGTGGAGGTGATGGAATTCCAGTTGAGCTATTTGAAATCCTGAAAGATGATGCTGTGAAAGTGCTGCACTCAATATGCCAGCAAATTAGGAAAACTCAGCAGTGGCCACAGGACTGGAAAAGGTCAGTTTTCATTCCAATCCCACCATCAGCAGTGATTTTGGAACCCAGAAAAATAAAGTCAGCCACTGTTTCCACTGTTTCCCCATCTATTTCCCATGAAGTGAAGGGACCGGATGCCATGATCTTAGTTTTCTGAATGCTGAGCTTTAAGCCAACTTTTTCACTCTCCTCTTTCACTTTCATCAAGAGGCTCTTTCGTTCTTCTTCACTTTCTGCCATAAGAATAGTGTCATCTGCATATCTGAGGTGACTTATATTTCTCCCGGCAATCTTGATTCCAGCTTGTACTTCTTCCAGCCCATCCAGTTCCAGCCCTTCCAGTTTCTCATCATGTACTCTGCATACAAGTTAAATAAGCAGGGTGACAATATACAGCTTTGACGAACTCCTTTTCCTATTTGGAACCAGTCTATTGTTGCACGTTCAGTTCTAACTGTTGCTTCCTGATCTGCATATAGGTTTCTCAAGAGGCAGGTCAGGTAGTCTGGTATTCCCATCTCTTGAAGAATTTTCCACAGTTTATTGTGATCCATACAGTCAAAGGTTTTGGCATAGTCAATAAAGCAGAAATAGATGGTTTTCTGGGACTCTCTTGCTTTTTCGATGATCCAGCCTATATTGGCAATTTGATCTCTGGTTCCTCTGCCTTTTCTAAAACCAGCTTGAACGTCTGGAAGTTCACGATTAACGTATTGCTGAAGCCTGGCTTGGAGGATTTTGAGCATTACTTTATTAGCATGTGACATGAGTGCAATTGTGCAGTAGTTTGAGCATTCTTTGGTATTGCCTTTCTTTGGGACTGGAATGAAAACTGACCTTTTCCAGTCTCAGATCAGAGATCAGTCGCTCAGTCGTCTCTGACTCTTTGCGACCCCATGAACCGCAGCACACCACGCCTCCCTGCCCATTACCAACTCCCGGAGGTCACTCAGACTCATATTCATCGAGTCAGTGATGCCATCCAGCCATCTCATCCTCTGTTGTCCCCTTCTCCTCCTGCCCCCAATCCCTCCCAGCATCAGAGTCTTCTCCAATGAGTCAACACTTCGCATGAGGTGGCCAAAATACTGGAGTTTCAGCTTTAGCATCATTCCTTCCAAAGAAATCCCAGGGCTGATCTCCTTCAGAATGGACCGGTTGGATCTCCTTACAGTCCAAGGGACTCTCAAGAGTCTTCTCCAATACCACAGTTCAAAGCATCAATTCTTCGGCACTCAGCCTTCTTCATAATCCAGCTCTCACATCCATACATGACCACAGGAAAGACCATAGCCTTGACTAGACGAACCTTTGTTGGCAAAGTGATGTCTCTGCTTTTGAATATGCTATCTAGGTTGGTCATAACTTTCCTTCCAAGGAGTAAGCGTCTTTTAATTTCATGGCTGCAGTCACCATCTGCAGTGATTTTGGAGCCCAGAAAAATAAATTCTGACACTGTTTCCACTGTTTCTCCATCTATTTCCCATGTAGTGATGGGACCAGATGCCATGATCTTCGTCTTCTGAATGTTGAGCTTTAAGCCAACGTTTTCACTCTCCACTTTCACTTTGATCAAGAGGCTTTTTAGTTCCTCTTCACTTTCTGCCATAAGGGTGGTGTCATCCACATATCTGAGGTTATTGATATTTCTCCCAGCAATCTTGATTCCAACTTGTGTTTCTTCCAGTCCAGCATTTCTCATGATGTACTCTGCATATAAGTTAAATAAACAGGGTGACAATATACAGCCTTGACGTACTCCTTTTCCTATTTGGAACCAGTCTGTTGTTCCGTGTCCAGTTCTAACTGTTGCTTCCTGACATGCATACAGATTTCTCAAGAGGCAGATCAGGTGGTCTGGTATTCCCATCTCTTTCAGAATTTTCCACAGTTTATTGTGATCCACACAGTCAAAGGCTTTGGCATAGTCAATAAAGCAGAAATAGATGTTTTTCTGGAACTCTCTTGCTTTTTCCATGATCCAGCAGATGTTGGCAATTTGATCTCTGGTTCCTCTGCCTTTTCTAAAACCAGCTTGAACATCAGGAAGTTCACGGTTCACATATTGCTGAAGCCTGGCTTGGAGAATTTTGAGCATTACTTTACTAGCGTGTAAGATGAGTGCAATTGTGCCGTAGTTTGAGCATTCTTTGGCATTGCCTTTCTTTGGGATTGGGATGAAAACTGACCTTTTCCAATCTTGTGCCCACTGCTGAGTTTTCCAAATTTGCTGGCATATTGTGTGCAGCACTTTCACAGCATCACCTTTCAGGATTTGGAATAGCTCCACTGGAATTCCATCACCTCCACTAGCTTTGTTCCTAGTGATGCTTTCTAAGGCCCATTTGACTTCACATTCCAGGATGTCTGGCTCTAGGTCAGTGATCACACCATCATGATTATCTGGGTCGTGAAGCTCTTTTTTGTACAGTTCTTCTGTGTATTCTTGCCACCTCTTCTTAATATCTTCTGCTTCTGTTAGGTCCATACCATTTCTGTCCTTTATCGAGCCCATGTTTGCATGAAATGTTCCTTTGGTATCTCTGATTTTCTTGAATAGATCTCTAGTCTTTGCCATTCTGTTGTTTTCCTCTATTTCTTTGCATTGATCACTGAAGAAGGCTTTCTTATCTCTTCTTGCTATTCTTTGGAACTCTGCATTCAGATGTTTATATCTTTCCTTTTCTCCTTTGCTTTTCCAGTCTAGGTAAAACAAATCCCAATACTGAAAAATGCTTATTTCTTCCTTTTCTTCACTTCTGAGAAGGAAAAATCAGAATATGAAAGTATGTGGTTGGTGTAAGATCACATAATAAATGTGTAAACACAGTGTGGAATATTAATATCATGGAAAAATAGTAGTAATCAGCTGGTGCATGCTATTGATCCTCCCATCAACAAAGGCAAAATTCTCATCTGAGTCAGATGTCTATGACCATGGAAGGAAATGATGATCTGTTCTCAACAGTAAGGAAAACAGTGACTGAGTTTAGCCTGTGATACTGTAAACGTAAGTATACAGAAGAGGTAAGACGCTCCCTCTGCCTCTTGTAACCAAGTGTGCCCTAGGTAGGGGAAGTGGATTGGAGTCACTCCTCCGTCTCGAGCCAAGGGCAGTCAGAGAAGATGAGGTCAACAGGATATGCACCTCACAGGGGGCTGGAGAAGTCAGAATGGGGTGTGTGTCCATCAGGGCAGAGGCCAGGAGCCTCAGGAACAGGAGTCAGTGTAAGACGGATTGGCAGAAGGGAAGTGCATCAACTGGCATAAATTGGAGTCTGAAGAGCAATTACGGGAGGTTCTGGGGCCTGGACCTAAGACAAACTGCAGAAGTTTCTCCCCCTGAGGAAGGCTGACCACTGAGAATGGAACTACCCGGCCTCGTCTCACCTTGGGTTATGCTGCAGTTTCTGGGCAAGCTATCTAGAGACAAACACCACGCAGTGCTCTACACTGATCATGAAGGCACGTCGTAGGCACTAAAGATGCGTATGTCCTCATCCACTCTATAGTCTTTTTTTACCAAGTTGAAAGTACTGCAGTTTCCAAAAATACCTGAGTGTGTGGGGGGTGGGGTGGAGGTGGTCCAGTGGGAAACACTTTGTGGGCTCTTGCCTGGAAAATCCCATGGATGCAGGAGCCTGATAGGCTGCAGTCCATGGGGTCCCAAAGAGTCGGTCACGACTGAGCAACTTCACTTTCACTTTTCACTTTCATGCATTAGAGAAGGAAATGGCAACCCACTCCAGTGTTCTTGCCTGGAGAATCCCAGGGACGGGGGAGCCTGGTGGGCTGCCATCTATGGGGTCACACAGAGTCGGACATGACTAAAGCGACTTAGCAGTAGCAGCAGCAGCAGGCATCACTGGAAACTAGCCTGCAGTTCATGCCAACTCTTTCTTCTGCTCTCAGTCTGCTGCCCATGTATAACCTCTTATTAGGTACATCTTTGCCTCACAAATTATGAGTACTTCTGTGTGATTCACTGGTTCTGCCTCTCTGTCCAGAACTCCATCCATGACACACTTCAGCTATTTACTCTTCCCCTGCTCCCTCCACTTGATTTGGCTCCAGGCTCTCCTAGTTGGATGTCACCACTTGTCCACTAGGAAGACGGAGCAAAGATGGGACTCAGACATGAAGATATCAGGACTGAAAGACAGAAAACCAATGGCTGAGAGAAAAGACAAAGACCAGAAGCTTTGTAATACCAATGATAAGGCAACCTTAAATACCCAAATGCCCCATGGAGCCTCATCAGTAAGTTCGTGGGTTCTCTTTTAAAAGTCTTGTTTAAAAATGCCTTGTCTCCAAGGCATTTTAAGGGCTTCCCAAGGGAAATAAACAGCTCAAAATAACTTTTGTGTTCATCCTCCAATCTCTGAAACATGTTTAAACTCAAAAACAAATTTCAATCGAAGGAACAATAAACTAATTAATTAATGCAAGATAAGTTAAGTGTTAAATGTAACAAATAACTCTGGCATCAAGTGTCTACACAAAAACATCCATATACTCATTAAAAATCTTATCTATGTGAATGTTTCTAAATATTACTTTCTGCAAAGAGGTATAATCACTTTAAAAGAAGGCTATCTTTATCCCCTGCGGAGTCATCTTGTATGTGTTGTTTGTAAAGAAGACTATTCAAGTAAATGGAAGAGGGAAGCTTCTAAGCATATTAATAAGACAGCTACAAAAGTCTTTTGTGTGTGTTCAGTGCATGATACCACACTGTATTGTTTTCCTTTGTTTGCTGGACCATGACAAGAAAGAGAACAAAAGCAGAGACAAGAACCCGGAAGATCAAACCCATATATTTCTGTGAAAGGTAGTAAGTAATCATCACTTTCTTGCAAAGGGGTGCCTACTATAACAAAATCTTATAAAGCAAAAAAAGCATGATGTAAAAATGAATTAAAGATGAGAAAGACCCTGTCAAGACTGGGATTTGTGTCCTGAAATGTTAAGGAAGGAAATACTGCAGAGAGGATTGGAAAAAATAGGGAGATGCTGCTCAAAAGGCACAAGGTTCAGTGGTGCCAGATGAGCCAGTGTTGGAGATACAGCAAGCTGACCACAAGCAGTCATCGTGTATCATGTGAGATGCATACAAAGAGCTGATCTGAAGTATATACATCATAAAAGACAGACAGAAACAATGTGAAAGGTGGGCGTGTCCATCAGCTTGGTATCATGGTGGCTGTCCCACAACACTTATTTAGATCAAACCATCACAGCGCACACCCAAGTATATGCAATTTTCATTTGTCAAACCTCAAACAAAACTGGAAAAAAATAAAATCAACAACAAAAAAGAGGAAAAACAGAAAGAAGTAGAAGCCATCGGGTCCAGGAGATTCACATGTAAACACGGGAGTCCTAGACCACCCCTGACTCCCTCTGCGCCTGGTATACACACCTCATTCCATGGCAACTCTCTCCTTCCTTCCCATTTCTCAGACCAAAACAGGGGCATCTTACCTGACTCTCTGGTTCTCATCCCCCTCTTGCAGCTCCTCAGCAAGTCATGCCCCATCTGCCTTGACAAGCACCTACCGGCAGCCTGACCACCGTCTGTGGCTGAGTCACCATCACAGTTCTCTGCCCTGGCATCTCTCCCTGGGCACCCATGACAGCTGCTGAGCCTCCCTCCTTTTACCCTGCCAGCTTACAGTACATTCTCAACCCACCAGGTGGGATCGTCTTTTTGAGACTAGTCATGTCAACCTGCAATTCAAAACCCTATACACCTCAAAGTAAAAACCTTAGATGTTACACTGACTCATAAGGCCTTAGACAACCTGGCAGCTGATATTTCTCCAACATCTTCCCCTAGCACCCTCCACACTGCACCCCGTTTGTGGTTTCCAGAACCATTGGCCTCCCAGGTATTCTATTACAGATGGAAGCATGTTTCCAAAAATTCATATGCTCAAGTCCTAACTCATGGTGTCTCAGATGGCAACCTTATTTGGAAATAAGATCATTGCAAACATGGTGAGTTGAAATGCGGTCAGGCTGGGGACAGGGTGGGCCCCTAATCCAATATGTCTTTATAAAAGGGGGAAATTTGGACAAAGACATGCACAGGGGGAAACACCACATGTGAACATACAGGCAAAGACTGGGTGATATGTCTCCAGAAAAGGAACCCCAGACACTGCTAGCAAGGCCCCAGAAACCAGAGGAGAGACTGTGACAGATGTGTGGGCCTCAGGCAAGGCAATTCCACCCCACAGACCTAGGGTCCAGGTGCTCATAGGACTCAAGTGCTATTTAAATATTTATTTTTTAAGTCACGTCTCCCATGTGTACTTAAGCACTACCCTCTCTGGCACAGCCAAATACTGCAATTATGTTCTATGTTAGTCATTCTGCTGCAAGACAAGAAATACAGGACACAGAGGGGATAAAGCCTCAGAGCCTCAGAAGAAACCAATCCGTAGACATCTTGATCTCGGGCTTCTGGCCTTCGAACTATGAGAGTTCATTTCTGTTGTCTATGCCACTCAGCTGGTGGCACTTTTTTGTGGAGTTTAGGAAACCATACACACTCCTCAAGCATCTAGACCAACTCCCATCTCTGAGGATGTCATCAGATTGTTCCTCCTGGCGAGGATCCCCTGAGAGGCCAGGGCAGTAGGACAAAGTCCTGAGCATCAGGTCCGACCTTCCTGCAACTCCCGGGTCTGTACTTCCTGCAGAAGTGATTATAGACAGATGAGGTATCCACACTGTGTGGGGCCCAGGGATCCCCTTCCTGCTCCCTGAACCCTGCTACACAGTCTCCTGCACACCTAGATGTCTTGTGAGCATTAGTATTCTTTGTCATCCAAGGACCCCTACATCCTTGAACTGTGTTGATGAATCCTCCAGACACACCCCCGTCCTATTACAGCACTGACATTCGCTAAGTCAAAGGTTCTTCATTTCCTCTGAGTTCATACAAAATTATCACACTTTACAGACATGAGCAAAGTCTGGAGGGACATATTTAAAAGTATAATCTCCAAAGACAAGGGGAGAAAGTAGGAAAATCCAAAGGGAATGATCAATGAGGCAAATTTGGAAATAAAAAGACATGTGTGTATTTTAAGTAACAAAATTTTGTAATCATTTTATTAAGCTCTTAAGCATTAAAAGTCTTGGATATATATTAACATTTAGGAGTCAATATTTTGGAAAATTGCATTTCTACTTTGCTATTTTGGTAGGAGGGAGGTGGTGTCTCTCAAGTCCTTTTTTAATACCAGCTAACCTTCAGAGTATGTGGAGCCTTATAAAGCTTTTGAAGCATTATCATTCTATTTTTTAGAAAGGATTACAGCTGAATTGCATATCACAATTTACAGAGGACTTTCTTATATATTAAACCAGTTAAGTATGTGGACCAGCCAAAGGAAGGCCATCTCTTACATAAATTAAAATTGCTATAATATTTTATTATGTTATTTTAGAAATAAATGCAAAATATTTAGTATAATATTAATAAGGCTACAATACAAACAGTTAATTTCAATATAACATTTTTATAAAGAGTGAAATTCTATAATCTCTTTTGTTATTTAAATAATCACCCTTGGGTCTTCTAAATATGTACATTTCCTATATATTTTTAACATGATTGACAGAAGTCTGGCAGTAAAGAGTATATTTAATTCCTCTAAAACACGGTGCTTATTTGATTTTGTCATAAAAATATTTTCATTTACTATACACCACCACCTGTCTTTCATCTTTCTTTCATCTAGAAGCAGTCATTTTTATCTCCTCCCAAACAATAGGGCTGAAATAATAGATTAGGTAACAGGCTGATGGCATCCAATAATTTTCATCATTAAATGCTCCTTGTACAGTACACACATTATGGGCCAAGGACCATTTCTTTCATATCTCCTCCAGCCTGTTTATATGTCCTTGTCACCATGGGACAGTTTCACCAACTAAGTTGGGAATATTTCTTTTTCTGGATACCCTCAAGCCACATCACCATCACCCACACACCATCAGTAGTGATGACCTCATTAACTAATTGGAGAAGGAAATGGCAACCTACTCCACTATTCTTGCCTGGAGAATCCCATGGACAGAGGAGTCTGATGGGCTACAGTCCATGAGGTCACATAGAGTCGGACATGACTGAGCAACTAACACACACACATTAACTAATGCCAAACGTCCAACCCATAGAGATGCTTGTGTTCCCTCTCTCTTTCCCTCGAGCAGCCCCTTTGCCAAGTCTGGAAAAGGTAAACCAGAAAAACCAAGTTGGTACCACGCCTTCAAACAGAGGAAATGTGTGTAACGAGAGTGACTGCCTCGCTCTCTGATTCCTGTTTCTATAACCAACGGAATTCAAGGCCATCTATGCCATCCTGCTTGCTGGTTTACCTAAGGCTGCCCACAGCAATCTGTCTTGGGATCTTTCCTGCTGGAGGTGTGACTGCTTTTGCAATTATAGATTTTGTCTATTTGGTTTGGTTCATGGATGGTCAAGCACTACGGCGAACTGGAAAGGAAAACAATGGTGCTGTGACAGCCCTCATTTGTATCCATACTTGAGTCATAAACATCCATAAATCACCAAAATACCACAACCACCAAGCTGATGAATTTAACCTTAAAGCAGCAATCTCCCTATAGCTGACCGTGGATGATTAACTAGTAAGAATACACATCCATGAAAGAGAGAAAATGGGGACCTCACTGGAGGCTTATTAGAATGAAGGAAAGAAAATAGAACAAGACAGAGAAAAGGATGAAATCTGAAAGCTTTCTGATTTCCCTATAGGGTAGAAAACATTAGGCTATATGATTGTCAAATAAATTACTTTTGAAAACTTTCAATCTTAATAACAAAATGATGTAAATAATTGTACCTGACAGCTTACTTGGGGTCTCTCACATTCTATATCACATAATAGTTTGTAGTACATTAGGCTGTTTTACAACATGAAAGAAAAATACAATACATGTCAGCAAAGTTAGAGATAAATCAAAAATTAGTTTAATAAAAAGTTGATGAGGCTACCACATAGATGTAATTAACTACTTTTTAAAAGGTTTTATAGATCAATGGAACAAAATAGAAAGTTCAGAAATAAATTCATGTGCCTATGGACACCTTATCTTTGACAAAGGAGGAAAAAATACACAAGGGAGAAAAGACAATCTCTTTAACAAGTGGTGCTGGAAAAACTTGTCAACCACCTGTAAAAGGATGAAATGAGAATACTTTCTAACATCATACACAAAAATAAACTCAAAATGGATTAAAGATCTAAATGTAAGACCAGAAACTATAAAACTCCTAGAGGAAAACATAGGCAAAACATTCTCTGACATAAGTCACAGCAAGATCCTCTATGACCTACCTCCCAGAGTAATGGAAATAAAAGCAAAAATAAGCAAATGGGACTTAATTAAACTTAAAAAGCTTTTGCACAACAAAGGAAACTATAAGCTAGGTGAAAAGACATCCTTCAGAGTGGGAGAAAATAATAGCAAATGACAAAAAATTAATCTCAAAAATATACAAACAGCTCATGCAACTCAATACCAGAAAAATAAACAGCCCAGTTAAAAATAGGCCAAAGAACTAAACAGACATTTCTTCAAAAAAGATATACAGATGGCTACAAACACATGAAAAAATGCTCAACATCACTCATTATCAAGGATATGCAAATCAAAACCACAATGAGGCACCATCTCATGCCAGTCAGAATGGCTGCTATCAAAAAGTCTACAAGCAATAAATGCTGGAGAGGGTGTGGAGAAAAGGGAACTGTCTTACACTGTTGGTGGGAATGCAAACTAATACAGTTACTATGGAGAACAGTATGGGGATTCCTTAAAAAAGTTAAAATAGATCTGCTATATGACCCAACAAACCCACTACTGGGCATACACACTGAGGAAACCAGAATTGAAAGAGACACATGTACCCCAATGTTCATCGCAGCACTATTTACAATAGCTGGGACATGGAAGCAACGTATATGTACATCAGCAGATGAATGGATAAGAAAGCTGTGGTATATATACAAAATGGAATATTACTCAGCTATTAAAAAGAATGCATTTGAATCAGTTCTAATGAGGTGGATGAAACTGGAGCCTATTATACAGAGTGAAGTAAGTCAGAAAGAAAACACCAATACAGTATATTAATGCATGTATATGGAATTTAGAAAGATGGTAACGTGACCCTATATGCGAGACAGCAAAAGAGACACAGATGTAAAGAACAGACTTTTGGACTCTGTGGGAGAAGGTGAGGGTGGAATGATTTGAGAGAATAGCATTGAAACATGTATATTACCATATGTGATCTCTAGTCCAAGTTCGAGGCATGAAACAGGGCACTCAAAGCCAGTGCAGTGGGACAACCCAGAGGGATGGGATGGGGAGAGAGGTGGGAAGGGTTTCAGAATGCGGAACACATGTACACCTCTGGCTGATTCATGTAAGTGTATGGCAAAAAACCACCACAATTGCAAAGTACTTAGCCTCCAACTAAAATTTAAAAATCAATTTTTTTAAAAAAGATTTTATTCATTCTTAAAGAAAGTAATTGAATTATTTCACAAATTTTTGAACATTTAAATGTAAACCCACAGATGGACTAGGAAAGCATCATTGTTCATAGAGAAAGGAAATATATGCAGTCAGAAAATAGGTAAACATATTTAAATTTTAAAGTGCCTGCAACTACCATTCTAAAGGGCCTACAAATTCCACGTGCCAAAATTAGACAGATTGACCCAGCCAGCCAAGGCAAACTGAACAACCACAGCAGGCTTACATAGCATGAACAGTAAGCAAGAGCGTGTTTCTGAAACAGGGGGGAAGCAGGCAAGGTACAACCTTTAAAAGAAGTAATAGGACATGGCAAAGACTGCTGCTAAGTCGCATCAGTCGTGTCCAACTCTGTGCGATCCCATAGTCAGCTGTCCCTGGGATTCTCCAGGCAAGAACACTGGAGTGGGTTGCCATTTCCTTCTCCAATGCATGAAAGTGAAAAGTGAAAGTGAAGTTGCTCAGTCCTGTCTGATTCTTAGTGACCCCATGGACTGGAGCTTACCACGCTCCTCCATCCATGGGATTTTCCAGGCAAGAGTACTGAGGTGGGATGCCATTGCCTTCCCCGGGCAAAGACTGGTTAGAACCAACTAGGTCCAAGATGGCAGTCTCATGATAAGCTCATTGTAATAAATGAGCTAAATGACACACCCACAGGCACCAAGACAGTTTCAAGACTGATCACCAAAGATCAAAAAGCAGGCAGTAGCCTGGTTCCTGGAAAACTCTGCCCCGTCCCTGGAACACTTGGAATAATCCTCCTACACACTAGCCTATGAAATTACTCAGTCCATAAAAACTAACACCCCGTATTTGGGGGCCTCTCATCTGAGAGGGCCCACACTCTGTGGAGTGTGTTTCTGTCTAAATAAACCCACTGCTCATCTATCACTTTGTCTCTCACTGAATTCTTTCTGTGATGAAACATCAAGAACCTGAGCTTCCTTGAGTCCTGAGACCAGATGTGTGATCTCAATTATAAGACTGCGGATTCAAGTCCCAGTCTGAGTTGTGTGGTTTCATTTACAAGGACCAGGTGTCACCCAAAAGCAGGTGACAAGAGAGAAGCTGAGCACTTCCCACCCGAATCCACTTCTTCCCTCCAGGGAGGAGACACAGGGTCAGAGTCCAGGAATATTCAATAAAGGAAACCTTTTCCCTTGAAATCTCAGAAGCTGGTTTTTATAAGTTTCCTGACATCCAGGGAAAATGGTGTTATATCAGTTAGATTAGACTGAGCATGAATATTTGAGCTTTGTCATGTAAAAATGAAGCGTCATCATTGGACTTCAGATCAGATCAGTCGCTCAGTCGTGTCCGACTCTTTGCGACCCCATGAACCGCAGCACGCCAGGCCTCCCTGTCCATCACCAGCTCCCGGAGGTCACTCAGACTCGCATCCATCGAGTCAGTGATGCCATCCAGCCATCTCATCCTCTGTCGTCCCCTTCTCCTCCTGCCCTCAATCCCTCCCAGCATCAGAGTCTTTTCCAATGAGTCAACTCTTCGCATGAGGTGGCCAAAATACTGGAGTTTCAGCTTTAGCATCATTCCTTCCAAAGAAATTCCAGGATTGATCTCCTTCAGAATGGACTGGTTGGATCTTCTTGCAGTCCAAGGGACTCTCAAGAGTCTTCTCCAACACCACAGTTCAAAAGCATCAATTCTTCGGCGCTCAGGCTTCTTCACAGTCCAGCTCTCACATCCATACATTGGACTTAAGAGTGTGCTATTCACACACGAGTTCATTTAACCTTTGATCATGTGCATACACAATGCACCATGCCATGTTCCTGGGGGCCAAGTTGGAAATATACAGCCCTCTTCTTCAAGGACCTCACCTATTAGTGTAGGAAATGGATAAAAAACAAAGGTCATGCCACATAAGGAACACCTCTAGGTCTTACACGTATACACATGATGCAATATAATTGTAGAAACTTCACCACCCATCAACAGAAACAAGCCATTCAAGTAATGCACTGGGATGATCCAGAGGGATGGTATGGGGAGGGAGGAGGGAGGAGGGTTCAGGATGGGGAACACATGTATACCTGTGGCAGATTCATTTTGATGTATGGCAAAACCAATACAATACTGTAAAGTTAAGTAAAATAAAGTTTAAAAAAAATCAAACAAAACAAACTTGGTCTAGACAGCCTCCCTATTCTCTAGATAAAGGGTGTTTCCCCGTCACCATCCAGGCTTGAAATCCGTTTTTTTCACTCCTCTAGCTTCCCAATCCCTCTTCGTGCTTCAGATTCATGTGTGTTAATCCTTTACTCGTAACATATTTTTATGCATTGCCACGATCACACTCCTATCTCCTGAGGCAAACCCGTAACGACATCCTGGCTTGAGCCATCTGCATCTCCCCCATAGGTGTCCCTGCCTCTAGCGCACTGTCCAGATCCATCTGGGGTACCCAGTTAGTGTCTGTGCTACGTTATTACTCTTCCATGAAATGTGTTTCCTCACTTTTGTCCAGCTAGTGACATCACACTCATCTCCAGGCAGACTGGTCACCGCATTGTGCATCTCACCCTGGATCTTTATAGCTCGTTCTGGTACCCTCTGCCAATTTTCTTCCCCAAATAAAACTCTTCCCATTATGAAAAACATTTTCAAATCCACTAACTCTAATTTCCAAACTTCATCATGGGAAAAAAGAAACTGACACTGGTTCATCTTGTATGATATACTAGACACTTTATCACTTCATTCATCCTAATAAAATCCAAAATTTACAATCTTCTAAGATGAATATTATTTATACTTTACAGTGAAGAAATGAAGGCTCAGAGAGGTTTAGTCACTCCCCCAAGGTCACCCAGAAAAAAAATATTAAAAGTGGCAATGGAACCCAGCCACGAGTGGCTTCTAAGTTCTTGTTTTGTTTTTCCCACTCATAACAGTATCTACAAGGCTCAATTTCTTTGATGAAAACAAAAACACATTTCAAGACATTCCTTTTGATAAATTTACAATATATTCTTCTTAGATGTTAACAATTCTCATCTGGTCAAGTAGCTCAAATACTTAAAACCCAATACTGAGACCATCCCATGTTCTCAATTCCTCACCATCATCCCTTTAGAAGAGGGATATTTTGCCACAGACATCCATACAGTCTCCATTTAGGCAGGACTTGGTCCCGTAGAAGCTCTGTCCCATCCCCTCCCCTAAGCAGGGCTCCTCTAGCTCACACAGCTGACATCTGGGCTGGACACATCTGTGTTGAGGGGAGGGGAGTCATCCTGTGCAGGACATGGAGCTGTCTCCCTGGCCTGTACCCCTGGATGCCACAAGCACAGTCCAGCATACCCAGGTCAAGCCGAGAACCAAAGGTGTCTCCAGGCCTCACCCACTCTACCCTGGGGGCAGAGTCTCCCCATGCTGGGAACTACAGCTTTAAACCCACATTGGACACAAAAATAGGCCTCTGAGCTGGGGATCTGGGTGAAAAACAAAAGCTCGTGGACATCAGAATACATGCTCAGATGAAAATGTTCCTAGTACAGGTATTCTCCACATTCAACATCTCAGGAATGTGTGGTTCAGAGAAAATCAAGTGTTCTGTTCCACATCTAAAATTATTGTGTGCTGGAGTAGAATTCTAACTCAGATCTAACTCCAAATCCAATGCCCCTCCTGATAACTATAACATGAGGCAATAATGTGCTCTGCCTTACTATAAACAAACCAACAAGAAACATTCTAAGAGCAGCACAGCTGTACAAAAAGTTGGAGGAAATGGTCATGTGGTAGACAAACCAATCCATGTAGAACACGTATACTTGAAGTGTGAAGTTTCTATTCTGTGCTCTCAGAATTTTATTTTATCTTTTATGAAACCACTTAAACAAGTTCTAGAGCCTTGACACAGGCATTTTATTCTTTATGTGCTCTTCTCCTTCTGCAGTGCATTCATCACCAGAAATCTGAGAACTGGTTCATAAAACAGGTCTCTCTGGGAGGCTCAGTATCCTTCCATGTTTCCTAGAGAGAAATTGTTAACTCTTTCTTCTCAGTAAATAATAAAAACCCAGGGGTAGCTTGGCAATTGCAAAGTGTACCCCAGCACATTTTCCCATCAATAATTCATGTCAGTCGGCAGAGTCTGGGAGATACTAGCGAAAAATGAATCCTCTCCAAACTGATACTTAATTTGCTCGTCCCAGGAGAAGATGCCAAGGGCAACAACTCTGGACAGAGTTCCCAGAGAACAACCCCCAGATGCTACTTGTCCCGTCAGCCGTTCCTGCCGGCAACAGCCCCAGGGGCCCTCACTAGCTGTCTGCGACAGCTGTCACTGGGTTTCTCCTGCTTCCTGGATGACGGCATGAGAGGGAGTCTGTCACACCCCCACTACATGAGTGAAATCTGTGCAGAGGTGAGAGGCTGAGCAGCAGTTACACGTGCTGCAGAGACCAGCTGCCCTGCCCCATCTGGAGGGCTTTGAATCCTTTCAATGATCTTCTTGACATCCCACAGTCATTCTGGGAGGACAGCTCCCAGAATTCCAAGGTGCAGTCCAGGGAAAGCTCTGTGTATGGCCTCGGTCTGTCTAATCTCAGGACTTCAACAGACTTATCCAGAACCCCCAGTCTCCTTATACATCTCCTTGAAAGGCAAAATGGCACACCTGCAAATCAGGCCATAAACATATCCCTGGATAACCCATAGTTTGTCAGGAAATAATATTCATATTAAATCTGCAAGGAAGAATCAGAAGTCTGAGTCTGTGGCAACATATTATTTCTTCAGCCTGAAATCCTTGCTTGGACTAAGCAAGTTCTCACTACTGGGGGCAACAGAACAAGATATTCAAATCTGGGCAAGATCTCAGTAACTAGGGCACCACCTTGACACAAGTCAGTAACACATGAGGGTGGGGGAGGGGCACAGAAAGGGAACAGAGTAAGAGATACAGGCTGCTGCTAAGTCACTTCAGTTGTGTTCGACTCTGTGCAACCCCAGAGACGGCAGCCCACCAGACTCCCCCGTCCCTGGGATTCTCCAGGCAAGAACACTGGAGTGGGTTGCCATTTCCTTCTCCAATGCAGGAAAGTGAAAAGTGAAAGTGAAGTCGCTCAGTCATGTCCAACTCTTAGTGACCCCATGGACTGCAGCCTACCAGGCTCCTTTGTCCATGGGATTTTCCAGGCAAGAGTACTGGAGTGGGGTGCCATTAGGCCTAAACTACATAAGATAAAAAGGATGCAATGTACAGTGCATGGAAAACAACCAATATTTCATAGTAACTTTAAATAAAGTACAATCTATAAAAATATTATTTGTCATGTTGTATACCTGAAACTAATATAACATTATAAATCCCCTATATTTCCATTTTTTTAAGTTTTGTTTTTTTTTATTTTTTTTAATCTCAGTTTTATTTATTTATTTATTTTTTACTTTACAATATTGTATTGGTTTTGCCATATATTGGCATGAATCCACCATGGGTGTACATGTGTTCCCCATCCTGAATTCACCTCCCTCCCCATCTCATCCCTCTGGGTCATTCCAGTGCACCAGCCCCGAGCATCCTATATCATGCCTTGAACCTGGACTGGCAATTTGTTTCACATATGATAATTTACATGTTTCAATGCCATTCTCCCATATCATCCCACCCTCACTCTCTCCCACAGAGTCCATTTTTTAAAAAGTCACTAATGTCAAATTCTGGCATATGACCCTAAGATGAGACAAAATCTCCAACTATCTTAATCATGTATTTTTGCAGAAAAAATAAAGCATGAGCTGAAGAAATGTGTTATCTCGAAGACACAGAGAAAAGCAGAGCCAACTCCAGTATCTATCACAAGTTGATACACTCTTTTTGAAGGTGGATCATGATAAATTTTAAAATAAATCAAATTCAGTCACTTCAGAAAAATAGTTTGGCAGGTCCTCAAAAATGTGACACAGAGTAACCATATGACCCTTACTTCCAATTCCTAAGTATATATCCTAGAGGAATGACCCACACATGAATGTTCAGAGCACCGTAAGTCACAAGAGCCAAACAGTGGAAACAACCCAAATCTCTTTCATCGGTGAATAGAGAAACCAAAGGTGGCATGGCTGAATAATTAAGTATATTCAGCCACAAAAAGGAGTGAGGAACTTGATACAGGCTCCAACACAGATGATCTATGAAAGCATTATCTAAATGAAAGGAGCATGTCACAAAAGATTACTTATTGTGTGGCTGCACTTACATGAAATGTCCACAATAGAACAAAAAAAAAAAAAAAAACAGAAAGACAGAAAGATTATCCCTTGCTCAGGACTGGGGAGTGGGAGAGGACAGGGGTGCAGTCGAGAGTGACTTCTAGTGAGTTCCAGGTCATTGTACGGGTGATGAAAATGCTCTAAAACTGATCCTGATGATGGTTACACAACTCATGAGTATACTGAAAAATGCTGAATTACATAATTCAAATTGGTGAGTTGAATGGTATGTGAATAAATAACTCAATAAAGCTGCTAAAAAATAAACCAAAGCAAAGCAAATGAATAGAAAGATATACCCTCTCATTGGTTCCAGAGCAAAAACGACAGCCAGCTCTGAAACTTTGCTTGACAACAGTCCCATCGGCCATTTTGGAGTAAGTATTAAGAGCAGCTTTGGCACTCCTCTCCCCTTATCTGTTTTACAGCTTCAGAAAGAACAAAAAGAGAAAAGAGAGAGATTTGATTATGACCCCATTGCATTTTCACTATATTGGAAAGAAAATATATTTGATCAAAACAAGATACAAGTGGTATTGTCAAATGTTTTAAATTAATGAAATGTTTAATTCTTTCTAAATTCCTTCCCAATAACTCTACTAACACTCAACACACATTCTTGCAATGTCTGCAGTAAGTAGTTAACATATAAAAGTTCATGTCTCAAATCTAATGTTTTGCAGAAAAGTACACAACATTAAACCAAAAAGAAAATTTTTAATTTACACTTGGAAAGAACAGAAATATGATGGAATTAATAACATATATATTATTATTTGTATGGCCTAAAAAGGCATATATAAAAATAACAAGGCATAATATCAAATTTTCTCATCCTGAAGTACACTGTTAAAAATGAGAATCCCTCCACTTAATCCTACAGATCTATTATTGAAATTATTTTAAATAGTTCCATTTATAACCAGCTCTTTATAGTGCAAGCAAATATTAAAAGAATATTTTAATGAAAATTATAAGTCTATAATGAGCCCTCTTGTCCATACATGAAGGCATAATTATGAATTGGTATGTATTCCCTCAAGGACATATATATTTGCATTCTTAGACTACATATTAAAGTAAAAACCATAACATTAAAATTTGATAAATTGAACCTCAAAGAAAATAAAAATTCAAGGTATGCTATGCTATGCTATGCTAAGTCACTTCAGTCATGTCCAACTCTGTGCGACCCCATAGACGGCAGCCCACCAGGCTCCCCCATCCCTGGGATTCTCCAGGCAAGAACACTGGAGTGGGTTGTCATTTCCTTCTCCAAGGCATGAAAGTGAAAAGTGAAAGTGAAGTCGCTCAGTCGTGTCCGACTCTTAGCGACCCCATGGACTGCAGCCTACCAGGCTCCTCTATCCATGGGATTTTCCAGGCAAGAGTACTGGAGTGGGGTGCCATTGCCTTCTCCGAATTCAAGGTATACTATTGATAAAATGAATATGCAAACTATAGACTAGGAGAAGACAATTACAATATATATGACAAAGAACTTGAATTCATAATATATGAGGAATTCTTATAGCACAAAAATAAGAAAAACAAATGAAGCAATCAGAGCAGAAACAGAAATAAAAGGAATCCAAATTGGAAAAGAAGAAGTAAAACTCTCACTGTTTGCAGATGACATGATCCTCTATGTAGAAAACCCTAAAGATTCCACCAGAAAATTACTAGAACTAATCAATGAATATAGTAAAGTTGCAGGATATAAAATCAACACACAGAAATCCCTTGCATTCCTGTACACTAATAATGAGAAAATAGAAAGAGAAATTAAGGAAACAATTCCATTCACCATTGCAATGAAAAGAATAAAATACTTAGGAATATATCTTCCTAAAGAAACTAAAGACCTATATATAGAAAACTATAAAATACTGGTGAAAGAAATCAAAGAGGACACTAATAGACGGAGAAATATACCATGTTCATGGATTGGTAGAATCAATATAGTGAAAATGAGTATACTACCCAAAGCAATTTATAGATTCAATGCAATCCCCATCAAGCTACCAACGGTATTCTTCACAGAGCTAGAACAAATAATTTCTCAATTTGTATGGAAATACAAAAAACCTCGAATAGCCAAAGCTATCTTGAGAAAGAAGAATGGCACTGGAGGAATCAAACTGCCTGACTTCAGGCTCTACTACAAAGCCACAGTCATCAAGACAGTATGGTACTGGCACAAGGACAGAAATATAGATCAATGGAACAAAATAGAAAGCCCAGAGATAAATCCACGCACATATGGACACCTTATCTTTGACAAAGGAGGCAAGAATATACAATGGATTAAAGACAATCTCTTTAACAAGTGGTGCTGGGAAAACTGGTCAAACACTTGTAAAAGAATGAAACTAGAACACTTTCTAACACCATACACAAAAATAAACTCAAAATGGATTAAAGAGCTAAATGTAAGACCAGAAACCATAAAACTCCTAGAGGAAAACATAAGCAAAACACTCTCTGACATACATCACAGCAGGATCCTCTATGACCCACCTCCCAGAATATTGGAAATAAAATCAAAAATAAACAAATGGGACCTAATTAAACTTAAATGCTTCTGCACAACAAAGGAAACTATAAGCAAGGTGAAAATACAGCCTTCAGAATGGGAGAAAATAATAGCAAATGAAGCAACTGACAAACAACTAATCTCAAAAATAGACAAGCAACTCCTACAGCTCAATTCCAGAAAAATCAATGACCCAATCAAAAAATGGGCCAAAGAACTAAATAGACATTTCTCCAAAGAAGACATACAGATGGCTAACAAACACATGAAAAGATGCTCAACATCACTCATTATCAGAGAAATGCAAATCAAAACCACTATGTGGTACCATTTCACGCCAGTCAGAATGGCTGCGATCCAAAAGTCCACAAGCAATAAATGCTGGAGAGGGTGTGGAGAAAAGGGAACCCTCTTACACTGTTGGTGGGAATGCAAACTAGTACAGCCACTATGGAGAACAATGTGGAGATTCCTCAAAAAACTGGGAATAGAACTGCCTTATGATCCAGCAATCCCACTGCTGGGCATACACACTGAGAAAACCAGAATTGAGACACGTATACCCCAATGTTCATAGCAGCACTGTTTACAATAGCCAGGACTTGGAAGCAACCTAGATGTCCATCCACAGATGAATGGATAAGCAAGCTGTGGTACATATACACAATGGAGTATTACTCAGCCATTAAAAAGAATACATTTGAATCAGTTCTAATGAGGTCGATGGAACTAGAGCCTATTATACAGAGTGAAGTAAGCCATAAAGAAAAACACAAATACAGTATACAAACGCATATATATGGAATTTAGAAAGATGGTAACAATAACCCTGTTTATGAGACAGCAAAAGAGGCACTGATGTATAGAACAGACTTTTGGACTCTGGGACCGGGAGAGGGTGGGATGATTTGGAAGAATAGCATTGAAATATGTATAATATCATATCTGAAACGAGTCGCCAGTCCAGGTACGATGCCTGATAATGGATGCCTGGGGCTGGTGCACTGGGACGACCCAGAGTGATGGTATGGGGAGGGAGGAGGGAGGAGGGTTCAGGATGGGGAACACATGTATACTTGTGGCGGATCCATCTTGATGTATGGCAAAAGCAATACAATGTTGTAAAGTTAAGCAAAATAAAATTTAATTAAAAAAAAGAAAAACTAATGACCTAATTTTTAACAAATGAACCCAAGACTGGGACATATCACAAAAGACAACAAACATAGGTCAATAGTATATGAAACGTTGAGTATCTTGTTATCAGAGAAACACAAATTAAAATCACCTGAGATACCAATTTACACACATTAGAATAGATAAAACTGAAAAGATTGACAATGTCAAGTATAAGCTATGATATGGAGCAACTGGAACTTTCAGACTTTGCTGAGAAAAGGAAGCTGGAAAAAAATGGTACAACAGCCTGTTACAGGTCAGTGGATTATACAAAACTGCATATATATAGGGGAGAAAGAAAGGATTAGACACAGGTTATCAGACAAATCTAAATGGATCTAAATTGTCAACTGCCTTGCCAGTATTTACATATTGCATGGGATAGAAGACTGCTCTGCAAGTATAAGGCATGATCCTCAGTTCAGGACTTCAGGGAGGAACCTGGTGAGGACAACTATAAACCTCTAGACAAGAAAGCAGAGAGGAGGGAGGAGCAAGAGTCAGGAAACAAGAAACACTCTCTCAAGTGAAGCTGCATACAAACTGCTAAGAAGGTTCACAAGATCTAATATTAAGGAAATAGCTAATGCAATCAACAATATGGACATAAAGATTTAAAAAGAGAAAAAGTTGATAATGACTTTAAAAATTCAAGATCATAAAAATAAATGAATGACATTTATAAAAGAACAAGAAATTATGAAACAATGAGCAAGTACAAAACCCAGCAGTTAATGATTAGGACAGCAGAGTCACGGACTCAGTGACTGATGCGCATTCCTGAGTCGGTTCACAGATACTCTAACTGCCACCAGAGGGAGAGGGTTAACTGTGTGATCACCATATTGCAGCCACTACATAAGTGGCTTCATCTTGAGCAGCAGCGAATCTATGGGTTAGCAGTTCTAAGAACTGACCTCAACAGAGTGGAATTAACATTATTGCTATTAATAATGTATATCTTTGTGGACATTAAAATAAATGTAACTTGTTCTGCCTATGCATGTAAATGGGCAACTAAAAATGTCAGCTAAGAGATGCTACAGACCCACGCTGACATCTGCTCTGAGAATATGGCATCCTATGCCAGCATGAAGCAGTTACAGAAGGTGGACCTCTGCCTCTAATCCCATAGAAATAAAATGATGTTCTGACAAGTGGGGATTTGTAATCAGCTCTTTGTAGGAAACTGTTCTCAGCAGGAAGTCCCTCTTGTCACTTCAGCAGAGCTATATTGTCACAAACTTTTAACCAGGTGCCCCAGGCTTTTCCCTTCCGTAAACACGCAAACAAACATGTGACCAAGCTATGTGAACAAGATAACAACCAGAGGAAGATTTTGAGGCATCCTCAAGCCTGCATGCAGTGGGGGATGGCAATGACTGACCACCCCTCCTCATCTCAGTGATTCACTGAAATGACTCCCCTCCTTCCCTTTAAAACTTTCATGGCTGAGCAGAATTTCAGAGGTGGTTTGGCAGATGCTCAGTCCGCCCTCTTCCCAGATTGCCAGCATTCTGATGAAAGGTACCTTTCCTTTCTACTAACATTTGTGAGTATGTAATTGATTTTGTAAGTGGTGAGAAGCAGGACCCCACATTCAATAATACCAGGAGATATGAAGAAATCCTTACATGCAGACAGTCTAGTTATACACAGACATTACAGTTTGCAATTTCTATGATGATGGAGTCTCATCAGCCAAAGTATTTTCTTGGAGCCATGGTGAGTGCCAACTGGACTCAGTTACACATGCTGCTGACGACCCACACTGGACAAAATCTAAAAACATGACAAACAGAGGTATGACTGAAACATTAGCAGCAGAATTCCTGCTGATTCAGTTTCCATTATTTTACATTCTTGTTGATTAAAAATGACACCAGAGACAAAAGCACATCCAAAAATTCAGTAATGTCATCAAATGTCCCCATTTTAGATAAAGAAGTATATGATCTTACATGATAAATTCAAGGTATCTGGAGGAGTCAAGAACACAAACGGGAGTTTCAACACATAACATGAACAACCCTTTACTGCAGCATCCAAATTGGAGCTATGTGCAATTGACTCCAATGTTCTCAAAAGGGGTTTACAATCCAAATTATTCCAGGTCCCTTTCTGACAAAATGCAATCCTCATTCTAAAGATGATTTGCTGGAGAGCAGTAGAAAGGGTCCAGCCAATCTGGTGGTGTTGAGTGAGAGGATTCTTAATTTGTGCTAAATCTAAATCCAAATTAACCAAATCATTTAAGAAAACTCAAACAACCAAGACACATGCTTAATTATTCAGAATTGCCTTTAAAAGAAGATTCTTATTATCATTCAATGGTTCAAATGGAAACTACAAAATATTTAGCTTTCCTTTTTCAACAATGCTGGTTTTATGTATGTTCCATCAATGGTATTTCCTTCTCTTTTATACAAAGAGGATAAAGACAAGATTAGTAGAAATGGAAGAAGATGTACCAATTAAAGATGTTCTTTTAGGTTCTGAAGGGATTGATTCAATAAGCAAAAATAAAATTTCTGTTTCTATAGGTATATGATATTGAATCCTTATGAAGGGACATTTTCAGATTCAATAAACTTAAAATATATACTTTTTTAAGTTTTTATTTTTTTAATTTTATTTTATTTTATTTAACTTTACACTATTGTATTGGTTTTGCCATATATCAAAATGAATCTGCCACAGGTACCATGATTGGCATAATATTTTTTCATCTTTTATTTTAAAACAGGAAGACCCAAATAGGTTTGATTCAATAAACCTATGATAGAAATTATATGAGTGATTACTTACAATAATAGGCATAATAAGACACTGAGAATAGACTTGTGCTTACCAAGGATGGGGAAGGTAGAGGTGGGGAGGTGGTGAAGATTGGGAGTTTGGGATTAGCAGATGAAAAATACTATATATCGGATGGATAAACAATGGCCTACTGTATAGCTCAAGGAACTATATTCAGTATCCTGTGAAAAACCATAATGGAAAAGAATATGGAAAATAAAATGTATACATACAACTGAGTCACTTTGCTGTTCAGCAGAAATTAACACAACATTGTAAATCAACCATAAATTTTAAACAGTAAAATTTAAAAAGAAAATCAATAACAATAATAGGTGTATTACTATAGTAGGGAATAAAGTGTCTGCTTTAATTACTGACAGTTATCAGCAGAATGATAATAAATGTGTTTAAATGGAGTTATTTTAATAGAGAGATGAGCCCATTGCAAGTAAAACGTCCTGCTTTGGCAGCAGCTTGATGCATGTTAATTATATCATCTCTTAAACTTTAATTCAGTGAGCTTGTCCACTCCCCTGCAAGGGGTGTGAATTAAGATTTAAACAGCAGTCTGTTTCATCATCTATGGCAAGGCAGGCACACAAGAGATCAAACAAAAACAACTTTTTCATACTCTTTTAAGTGAAGGAAATAGACAAGGCTGTCCCCTTGGGAAAATGTATGAGAGATTTAAAAGTCGGGGGCGGGGGGTGGGGGGAATGCATTCAAAGGAGAGAGACTAAAATACTACCCAAAAAAATAGGAAAATGTGGGCATCTGTGCATCTGTCATTCAAATCTCTTTTGTTAAACGGGAGCTCAAAACCTGACTTTTCTTCCTTCTGTTTTATCCAGAGAACCCACTGGACAATTAAACACTGGGGTCCTGTAGCCACAGAGGTGCTGGAGGGCCTGACACTGAAAGCATCCGAAAGAAACAACTTCTGCACAGTGGGAGATTTTTTCAGGTATGACTTCACCTGGAAGCTGCTCTGTGACTGCCAAAAAGCCATAACTATCTCTAACAATCTCCTACTACTGGTACAAAGAAGAGCAGAGTTGTATCTGGTAGCGGGCTGTGGGAGTGACACTTTCAGTGCCAACAGAGAAGGAAAACAAAACTTGGGCAGCAGATTAGGAACGCAAGTGAAGCTATAAACGTGGTTGAGAAAGTCTGCATAATAATTAGCAACAGGGCATTGACCACAATGAGAACAAAACTCTTCCCCTTTAAAGTCCTCCTCGCCCATCACTCACTGCCAGAATCAACAATTAAGTAAGAGTTTAGAAGTTCTAGTGATAGAACTCAGGTTCTATTTCCATAACATCTGAAAACAGATGTAATTTGTGGGCGTTTTGTTGTTGTTGTTGTTTTCATTTCAAAAGCTTTGGTGCAAGGCAAGAGAAATTTGGAAAACACATACCCAGAAAGCCTTCTAAACCACCATCACCTGCCAGTTCAGTTCTCAGCAGTCAGGAAGGATGAGCACAGACGGCACCATGCATCACTGGTGCCTGGATGCACTCAGGGGAACTGAAGGCCCACAGAGGCCTCTGCACAGTAACCCCAGGAAGAGAGGCAGGTGGTGACAGCCGGATGTGCCCATACAGCTCCAGGATATCTCCACGCACATTCAGAAAGAGGAGAGGCAAGATGGAGAAGAGGGTCATAGAAGGACTCTACAAAGAAGAGGAGGTCCACCGCCTGCAGAGCAGCACAGACTTACAGCTGATGCCCTGTAGAAACAGTGTCGGGTCTTGAATGACTCCTTCAAGTTTGAGCAATGCTCACCCTGGAGAAGGAAATGGCTACCCACTGCAGTACTCTTGCCTGGGAAATCCCATGGACACAGGAGCCTAGCAGGCTACAGTAGAGTTCATGGAGCTGCAAAGAGTCAGCCATGAAAGATTCAGACATGACTGAGTGCACATAGGTCCATGCACGCATGCATACACACACACATACACACACACATAACTTCGATACCAATAGCCATGGATATGTCAACATTCATAAGGCAAAGTGTAATAAGCATATATTATTTTTTACCATTTCTCCTGTCACTGAAACAGATTTAAACTCTGAACATAAAATTGATAATATCACACCTGATGTTAAAAGACTAGCAGTGTCTTTAAAAAAATACATTCTTCTCTCAGGACAAATGTCCTAATAGAAAAATATAGGACACAGAGGAGTGAACAAGATCCGACTCTGATGCTGGGTTATACACACAAGAGCCCAGATTCATGGACCCTGTGGCCTGCCAGTTATCACTCTAGTGAAACAACCCACTGTAATTTTTTGTGGACAGCCGTGATGTAGTGACAATTAGACACTCTCTCCTATTTTCCAATAAACTCAAACTTCTGGATTCATATACAGTTGGTGTAAGAGAGAGAATGTGCCCCCAAGATGGCTTGTGAGTGTGTGCTCAGTCGTGTCCAGCTCTTTGTGATCCCATGGACTGTAGTCCACCCGGTGCCTCTGTCCATGGGATTTCCCAGGCAGAACATTGGAGTGGGCTGCCATTTCCTCCTCCAGGGCATCTTCCTGACCCAGAGATCAAACCGTAGCCTCTTAATTGGCAAATGGGTTCTTTACCACTAGTGCTGCCTCGAAGTCTTACAAAAGAGAGAAAGTGCCAAAAACGATTCATAAACAATTGCTCCCTAATTTGAAGGTAGCAGGAATGTGTGGAGGGACTGGGTAGAGAGCTAGGATACTTAGGTTTGAAAAAATATATATATATATGTATGTATGTATGTATGTATGCATAAATTTGTGAACTAAAATTCATAGCAAATGTGAATGTAGCTAATTATTTAGTAAACTAAATTGTCTCTAATATTTTCCTGTTGATATGAGTTTATTGTACTGAAAGAATGATTTTCTGTTGTTTTAATAAATGGGGAGACCACTTTGAGGTAGTTTCATGGGTGTAACTGAAGCAAGAGCCAACCCAGCAGACACCTCTAAAAAGACAAGCGCTGGCAGCAGAGAAGGACGCAGAGCCAGCCCACACCTGTGTGATTCTCCCCATAAGGGCCCAGACCTGATAGGCCTTTGTGGAGACAGTGCCATCCACAACTGACTGCCTTCAATATATATCCCTAACATGTGGAATATTGTACACAATGTATTTTTTTTAGACTTTAAAATAATCCACTACTGTTGTTCAGCCACCAAGCTGTGTATGACTTGGTGACCCCACAGACTGCAGCACGCCAGGCTTCCCTGTCCATCACCAACTCCTGGAGCTTACTCAAACTGATGTCCATGGAGTTGATGATGCCATCCAAACATGCATCCTCTGCTGCCCCTTCTCTCCATGCCTTCAATCTTTCTGAGCATCAAGGTATTTTCCAATGAGTCAGATCTTCCCATCAGAGAGCCAAAGTAAGAGAATTTTATTTTCTTAGGCTTCAAAATCAATGCAGACGGTGACTGTAAGCCATGGAATTAAAATTTACTATTACCAAGACTTCAAAATGGAAGTTACTTGATATAAAATAAATATATTATATACATATAATATAAAGATATATTATACACTACATATTATATATGAATCTTATTATATATGATATAATTATATATTATAAATTATATATAATATATGTATAATTTCAATATGAAAGTTAATTGCTATAAAATAGTATATATTGTATGCATATAATATATTATATATTTTTATATTATAAATAATATATTATATAATATATTATAATACATTTATAAATAATATATTATATATAATATAAATATACATTATAAATAATATATAATATATGTAATGTATTTCATATATAATATAATATAATAATATATTATATATAAAATAATTATAAATTATATAATATATAGTTTTATACTATATTATAATGTATAATAATATATTTTATATATATAAGATACATTGTGAAAAAAAGTATATATATACAAAATGAAATTATATATATAATATATACTAATATATTATATATTACATATTATAATATATTATAATATATATACAAAAAGTATATTTTATATATAATATATATATATAAAAAGTATATATACAAAATGAAATTATATATACTATATATATTATATATATTATATAATATATTTTATAATATACATTATAATATAAAATATATTATATAATATAATATATATATCCAAAAAGTATATTATATAATATATATTATATGTATTATATATAATATATATAATATATATAAAATGAAATTATATATATACTATATGTAAAATATATATAATACAATATCTTTTATAATATACATTATATTATAAAATATATTATATAATATATCTAATATATATATACAAAAAGAATATTATATAATATATATTATAAATATATATAAAAAAGTATATATATACAAAATGAAATTATATATATATTATATAATTATATATTGTATATTACATATTATAATATATTATATAATATATTTTATAATATACATTAATATATTACATACATATGAGATATATTATATATATACTATAGAATATATATTATAAATATAAATATATTTTAATTTATATTTATAAAACAAATATATTTATGTTTATATATAATATTTATGTAAAAATATAATATATAATATGTCATATATATGACATACTATATATGACAAATATTATATAAAGGACATATATTATATATAATAACATATATTATATGTTTATTATAAATATATTCTATATAAATATGAGATATATTATGCAATACATAAATTATATTAATATATTATATATTATATAATAATATTATATTATATAAATATATTTATTATATATTATTTATAATAATATTATATATAATATAGGATATTATTGCATACTATATAATATATTAATATTATATAATTATAATATGATGACATATACTGTATATGATATATAATATATAATAATATATAATATATAACATATAATATAAAATATATATAAGATATTATATATAATATGATATGTAATTTAAAGCATATGTATTATAATACATATATATGTTATGTTCTATGTACTATATTATATACATTATATTACATATATTATATACATATTATATTGTATATTTTTATATTATAAGATTTATAATATACTATATAATATATTACATATTAAATTATATATTATAATATGTATATTATATATAATATATAATATTATATGTATTTTATTATATTATAATATTATATTGTGATAAATATATATTATACATTAGATATCATTATATATTATATTATATTTTATATTATATAAATTATAATATATTATAATATACTGTTGCCTAGAAAATCCCATGGATGGAGGAGCCTGGTGGGCTGCAGTCTATGTGGTTGCTAAGAGTCAGACACGACTGAGTGACTTCACTTTCACTTTCCACTTTCATATACTGGAGAAGGAAAGGGCAGCCCACTCCAGTGTTTTTTCCTGGAGAATCCCATGGATGGAGAAGCCGGGTAGGCTGCAGTCAGTGGGGTCTCACAGAGCTGGACATGACTGAAGCGACTTAGCAGCAGCAGCAGCAGCATAAATAGAATATATATATTATGTGTTACATAAATATATATTATGGATTATATAATATATTATATAAATATAATACAATATATAATATAATATATAATATTATATATTATATATTATCATATATTATTATAATATATTTTATATAATATGTATTATATAAAATATAATAGGTATTATACAAACTATAATATAATAATATATAATATATATAATTTTATAATATATATTATATATAACACATGTAATAATCTATATACTTATGTAGTATATTCTATTATAATATATAATGTATATTATAATACATATATATTATATAATATATGTTATATGATATATAATTTTATATACATAATATAAAGTATATATATTATAATTTAATATTATAATATTTATAATATTATTATATAATATATTATATATTATAATTATAAGATTATATTATATTATATATTATATAATATTATATATAATAATATATTATATCATATAATATTATATGATATATAATATCATATATTATAATATATAATTATATTATATTACATTATTATATATATTATTTTATAGCTAGTAAGTTTCACTTTGAAGTCTTGGTAATAGTAAATTTTAATTTTTTTTTGGCTTGCAGTCACCATCTGCAGTCATTTTGAAGCCCATGAAAATAAAATCTGAATACTTTCGCTCTCTATTGTGAAGAACTTACTCATTTGGAAAATACCCTGATGCTCAGAGAGATTGAAGGCAGGGAGAGAAGGGGGCAACAGAGGATGCATGGTTGTATGGCATCATCAACTCCATGGACATCAGTTTGAGTAAGTACGGTTCTATGAAGACCTACAAGACCTTTTAGAACTAACACCCAAAAAAGATGTCCTTTTCATTATAGGGTCTGCACAGGGAGCGAGCTCCGTCCGTGGCAAAGGTCATGAGGAAGGAGGCTGAGCATAGGCAAATGAGGAATTTAGCCTCAGGAGCCCCCCTGTAGATTCTTGAGCATCTACCCCCAAAACCAGTGTCTGCCTACTTTATGCTTTGTGCTCTCATCTACACCTCTGACTTAAAGCGGGGGGGGGGGGGGGGAAAGAGAGGGGCTGTTCCCCACTACCTCTCTCTGAAAAAAGAGTTAACTTACAGCTCCAGTTAATAATTCCTGGGTGTGACAATGTTTCAATCTACAAACTCTTTTGGAAATCCTCTAGCCTGTCTGAATAGGTTTTTCGAGCCACATGTGATTGTTCAGAGCCTCCCAACTGTGAGAGGAATGAGTTGTTCTAAACTGTCTAAATACAGATTCCTTTGAGCAGTTCAAAGATTGATTAGAAATTCTATTGGTAGGGTTTTTCACTTGTTGGGCCAATGTTTGCTGCTAAGTCTCCATGTCCCTTACCTACTGTGTCCTTGGCAGTGTATTGATTGATATAATTGGTGTATATAAATGTAAATTTAATGTTCATAACCTTGGACTCTTGAGTTAATTCTTTTTCTTGTTATAGCCCACCACACCTTTGCCCTATAGGAACGCAACTTTATCTAATGCTTTTGGAGGGTGATCCCTGACTAATCACCCTTGGAGAAGGATAAGTTTTCTTTTTAAACTTAAGGGTCTTAAGTTTGGCAGGGTCTTAACACAATTAAGAGCGCCTCGCCTTCCCGCGACCGGAGCACAATTAAGAGCGCCTCGCCTTCCTGCAACCGGCGCACAATTAAGAGCGCCTCACCTTCCTGCACCGGGCACTAAGAGCGCCCCGCCGGCTGCGCCACACAATAAGAGCGCGGCCCAGAGGAGCTACCCCATGAGCGAGGAAGGACGACGGTGAGAGCCAGCGCACTAAGCACAGCCGAGAAGAGCTACCCCACGACAGAGGTCAGGAAGGGCAGCGGTGAGGAGAGAACCCTCATCCAAGGTAAGGTGCAATGGCTGTGCTTCACTGGAGCAGCCGGGACGAGATACCCCACACCCAAGGTAAGAGAAACCCAAGTAAGACAGTAGGTCTTGAAAGAGGGCATCAGAGGGAAAATACACTGAAACCATACTCACAGAAAACTAGTCAATCTAATCACACCAGGACCAAACCCTTGTCTAACTCAATGAAATTAAGCCATGCCCCTGGGGCAACCCTGGATGGGCGGGTAATGGTGGAGAGATATGACAGGGTGTGGTCCGCTGGAGAAGGGAATGGCAAACCACTTCAGTATTCTTGCCTTGAGAACCCCATGAACAGTATGAAAAGACAAAATGATAGCATACTGAAAGAGAAACTCCCCAGGTCAGTAGGGGCCCAATATGCTACTGGAGATCAGTGGAGAAATAACTCCAGAAAGAATAAAGGGATGGGGCCAAAGCAAAAAGAATACCCAGCTGTGGATGTGCCTGGTGATAGAAGCAAAGTCTGATGCTGTAAAGAGCAATATTGCACAGGAACCTGGAATGTCAGGTCCATGAATCAAGGCAAATTGGAAGTGGTCAAACAAGAGATGGCAAGAGTGAATGTCGACATTCTAGGAATTACCGAATTAAAACGGACTGGAATGGTTGATTTAACTCAGATGACCATTATATCTACTACTGTGGGCAGGAATCCCTCAGGAGAAATGGAGTGGCCATCATGGTCAACAAAAGAGTCCGAAATGCAGTACTTGGATGCAATCTCAAAAATGACAGAATGATCTGTACGTATCCAAGGCAAACCATTCAATGTCACGGTAATCCAAGTCTATGCCCCAACCAGTAATGCTGAATAAGCTGAAGTTGAACGGTTCTATGAAGACCTACAAGACCTTTTAGAACTACACCCAAAAAAGATGTCCTTTTCATTATAGGGGACTGGAATGTAACAGTAGGAAGTCAAGAAACACCTGGAGTAACAGGCAAATTTGGCCTTGGAACACGGAATGAAGCAGGGCAAAGACTAACAGAGTTTTGCCAAGAAAATGCACTGGTCATAGCAAATACCCTCTTCCAACAACACAAGAGAAGACTCTATACATGGACATCACCAGATGGTCAACACCGAAATCAGATCGATTATATTCTTTGCAGCCAAAGATGGAGAAGCTCTATCCAATCAGCAAAAACAAGACCAGGAGCTAACTGTGGCTCAGACCATGAACTCCTTATTGCCAAATTCAGACTGAAATTGAAGAAAGTAGGGAAAACCACTAGACCATTCAGGTATGACCTAAATCAAATCCCTTATGATTATACAGTGGAAGTGAGAAATAGATTTAAGGGCCTAGATCTGATAGATAGAGTGCCTGATGAACTATGGAATGAGGTTCGTGACATTGTACAGGAGACAGGGATCAAGACCATCCCCATGGAAAA
Source organism: Tragelaphus eurycerus (assembly GCA_935064755.1). NCBI lineage: Eukaryota > Metazoa > Chordata > Mammalia > Artiodactyla > Bovidae > Tragelaphus > Tragelaphus eurycerus. The sequence goes on along the minus strand of CAKXYN010000103.1, from coordinate 2,208,463 downwards.
GAAATGCAAAAAAGCAAAATGGCTCTCTGGGGAGGCCTTACAAATAGCTGTGAAAAGAAGAGAAGCAAAAAGCAAAGGAGAAAAGGAAAGATATAAACATCTAAATGCAGAGTTCCAAACAATAGCAAGAAGAAATAAGAAAGCCTTCTTCAGTGATGAATACAAAGAAATAGAGGAAAACAACAGAATGGGAAAGACTAGGGATCTCTTCAAGAAAATCAGAGATACCAAAGGAACATTTCATGCAAAGATGGGATCGATAAAGAACAGAAATGGTATGGACCTAAAAGAAGCAGAAGATATTAAGAAGAGGTGGTAAGAATACACAGAAGAACTGTACAAAAAAGAGCTTCACGACCCAGATAATCATGATGGTGTGATCACTGACCTAGAGCCAGACATCCTGGAATGTGAAGTCAAATGGGCCTTAGAAAGCATCACTACGAACAAAGCTATTGGAGGTGATGGAATTCCAGTGGAGCTATTCCAAATCCTGAAAGATGATGCTGTGAAAGTGATGCACTCAATATGCCAGCAAATTTGGAAAATTCAGCAGTGGCCACAGGACTGGAAAAGGTCAGTTTTCATCCCAATCCCAAAGAAAGGCAATGTCAAAGAATGGTCAAACTACCGAACAATTGCACTCATCTCACACGCTAGTAAAGTAATGCTCAAAATTCTCCAAGCCAGCCTTCAGTAATATGTGAACCGTGAACTTCCTGATGTTCAAGCTGGTTTTAGAAAAGGCAGAGGAACCAGAGATCAAATTGCCAACATCCACTGGATCATGGAAAAAGCAAGAGAGTTCCAGAAAAACATCTATTTCTGCTTTATTGACTATGCCAAAGCCTTTGACTGTGTAGATCACAATAAACTGTGGAAAATTCTGAGAGAGATGGGAATACCAGATCACCTGATCTGCTTCTTGAGAAATCTGTATGCAGGTCAGGAAGCACCAGTTAGAACTGTACATGGAACAACAGACTGGTTCCAAATAGGAAAAGGAGTACGTCAAGGCTGCATATTGTCACCATGTTTATTTAACTTATATGCAGAGTATATCATGAGAAATGCTGGACTGGAAGAAACACAAGTTGGAATCAAGATTGCTGGGAGAAATATCAATAACCTCAGATATGCAGATGACACCACTCTTATGGCAGAAAGTGAAGAGGGGCTGAAAAGCCTCTTGATCAAAGTGAAAGTGGAGAGTGAAAAGGTTCGCTTAAAGCTCAACATTCAGAAGACGAAGATCATGGCATCTGGTCCCATCACTACATGGGAAATAGATGGAGAAACAGTGGAAACAGTGTCAGAATTTCTTTTTCTGGGCTCCAAAATCACTGCAGATGGTGACTGTAGCCATGAAATTAAAAGACACTTACTCCTTGGAAGGAAAGTTATGACCAACCTAGATAGCATATTCAAAAGCAGAGACATTACTTTGCCAACAAAGGTTCGCCTAGTCAAGGCTATGGTCTTTCCTGTGGTCATGTATGGATGTGAGAGCTGGACTGTGAAGAAGGCTGAGCGCCGAATAATTGATGCTTTTGAACTGTGGTGTTGGAGAAGACTCTTGAGAGTCCCTTGGACTGCAAGAAGATCCAACCAGGCCATTCTGAAGAAGATCATCCTGGAATTTCTTTGGAAGGAATGATGCTAAAGCTGAAACTCCAGTATTTTGGCCACCTCATGCGAAGAGTTGACTCATTGGAGAAGACTCTGATGCTGGGAGGGATTGAGGGCAGGAGGAGAAGGGGACGACAGAGGATGAGATGGCTGGATGGCATCACTGACTTGATGGATGTGAGTCTGAGTGACCTCCGGGAGCTGTTGATGGACAGGGAGGCCTGGCGTGCTGCAGTTCATGGGGTCGCAAAGAGTCGGACATGACTGAGCGACTAATCTGATCTGATCTAAGATGTTGAGATATTTGAAAGTTTCTTAAGACATTGGCAGGCCTCTGGGCCAGAAGATGATGTAAATCACCTAAACTTTTGCATATGATAAGTTTGAAAGCCTGGCTCAGGGACTGCTGTCCTTGCATGACTCCACCCCTTCCCCATTATCCTCTATGCAAAACTTAAGGTATAAAACTACTTTGGAAAATAAAGTCTGCCCCTTTTTGGATCACCGAAATTTGGTCTCTCCATGTCGTTCTTTCTCTCTCCTTCTGGCTGAATTTTTCCTCTGGGGCGGAGAAGCTCATCAAGCCAACTAATTTTGCCTGGGCTTCTAAGATCTGATCAGGGAGGCTTTAGTGTCTCCTCTCCCTCGGGGGAACGGGAGGATGCCTGCGGCCTACATAGGTGACGTAAATTCCCTGCTTTGTAAAATTATTCAGCCTCTTTTCTCCACTGAGTTTTCGTACTGAGCTATCCTCATTCTATTACTCTTTATATTTTTAATTAATATTTAATTAAGCAGTTGTTTCCCAACCCTCACCGATGCCGTCCTCACTTCGAATTCCCTGATTCAGCCAGGGCTGGACCCCAGCAGGACTGGAATGCAAAATTAGAAAGTCAAGACACACCTGGAGTTACAGGCAAATTTGGCCTTAAAATACGGAATGAAGCAGGGCAAAGACTAATAGAGTTTGCCAAGAACATGCACTGGTCATAACAAACACCCTCTTCCAAAACCACAAGAGAAGACTCTATACATGGACATCACCAGATGGTCAACACCGAAATCAGATCGATTATGTTCTTTGCAGCCAAAGATGGAGAAGCTCTATACAATCAGCAAAAACAAGACCAGGAGCTGACTGTGGCTCGGACCATGAACTCCTTATTGCCAAATTCAGACTGAAATTGAAGAAAGTAGGGAAAACCACTAGACCATTCAGGTGTGACCTAAATCAAATCCCTTATGATTATACAGTGGAAGTGAGAAATAGATTTAAGGGCCTACATCTGATAGATAGAGTGCCTGATGAACTATGGACTGAGGTCCGTGACACTGTACAGAAGACAGGGATCAAGACCATCCCCATGGAAAAGAAATGCAAAAAAGCAAAACGGCTGTCTTACAAATAGCTGTGAAAAGAAAAGAAGCGAAAAGCAAAGGAGAAAAGGAAAGATATAAGCATCTGAATGCAGAGTTCCAAAGCATAGCAAGAAAAGATAAGAAAGCCTTCTTCAGCGATCAATGCAAAGAAATAGAGGAAAACAACAGAATGGGAAAGACTAGGGATTTCTTCAAAAAAATCAGAGATACCAAAGGAACATTTCATGCAAAGATGGGCTTGATAAAGGACAGAAATGTTATGGACCTAACAGAAGCAGAAGATATTAAGAAGAGGTGGCCAGAATACACAGATCAGATGAGATGAGTCGGACAGTCGTGTCCGAGTCTTTGCAACCCCATGAACTGCAGCACGCCAGGCCTCCCTGTCCATCACCAACACCCGGAGGTCACTCAGACCCACATCCATCGAGTCAGTGATGCCATCCAGCTATCTCATCCTCTGTCTTCCCCTTCTCCTCCTGTCCCCAATCTCTCCCAGCATCAGAGTCTTCTCCAATGAGTCAACTCTTCACGTGTGGTGGCCAAAATACTGGATAATTTCAGCTTTAGCATCATTCCTTCCAAAGAAATCCCAGAGCTGATCTTCAGAATGGACTGGTTGGATATCCTTGCAGTCCAAGGGACTCTCAAGAGTCTTCTCCAACACCACAGTTCAAAAGCATCAATTCTTCAGCACTCAGCTTTCTTCACAGTCCAGCTCTCACATCCATACATGACCACAGGAAAGACCATAGCCTTGACTAGGCGAACCTTTGTTGGCAAAGTAATGTCTCTGCTTTTCAGTATGCTATCTAGGTTGGTCATAACTTTCCTTCCAAGGAGTAAGCGTCTTTTAATTTCATGGCTGCAGTCACCATCTGCAGTGATTTTGGAGCCCAGAAAAATAAAGTCTGACACTGTTTCCACTGTTTCCCCATCTATTTCCCATATAGTGATGGGACCGGATGCCATGATCTTCATTTTTTGGAATGTTGACCTTTAAGCCAACCTTTTCACTCTCTACTTTCACTTTCCTCAAGAGGCTTTTTAGTTCCTCTTCACTTTCTGCCATAAGGGTGGTGTCATCTGCATATCTGAGGTTGTTGATATTTCTCCCAGCAGTCTTGATTCCAACTTGTGCTTCTTCCAGCCCAGCATTTCTCATGATGTACTCTGCATATAAGTTAAATAAACAGGGTGACAATATACAGCCTTGATGTACTCCATTTCCTATTTGGAACCAGTCTGTTGTTCCATGTCCAGTTCTAACTGTTGCTTCCTGACCTGCATACAGATTTCTCAAGAGGCAGATCAGGTGATCTGGTATTCCCATCTCTTTCAGAATTTTCCACAGTTTATTGTGATCCACACAGTCAAAGGCTTTGGCATAGTAAATAAAGCAGAAATAGATGTTTTTCTGGAACTCTCTTGCTTTTTCCATGATCCAGCAGATGTTGGCAATTTGATCTCTGGTTCCTCTGCCTTTTCTAAAACCAGCTTGAACTTCAGGAAGTTCACGGTTCACATATTGCTGAAGCCTGGCTTGGACAATTTTGAGCATTACTTTACTAGCATGTGACATGAGTGCAATTGTGCGGTAGTTTGAGCATTCTTTGGCATTGCCTTTCTTTGGGATTGGGATGAAAACTGACCTTTTCCAATTCTGTGGCCATTGCTATTTTCCAAATTTGCTGGCATATTGAGTGCAGCACTTTCACAGCATCATCTTTCAGGATTTGGAATAGCTCCACTGGAATTCCATCACCTCCACTACCTTTGTTCATAGTGATGCTTTCTAAGGCCCACTTGACTTCACATTCCAGGATGTCTGGCTCTAGGTCATGATTATCTGGGTCGTGAAGATCTTTTTTTACAGTTCTTCTGTATATTCTTGCCACCTCTTCTTAATATCTTCTGCTTCTGTTAGGTCCATACCATTTCTGTCCTTTATCGAGACCATCTTTGCATGAAATATTCCTTTGGTATCTCTGATTTTCTTGAAGAGATCCCTAGTCTTTCCCATTCCGTTGTTTTCCTCTGTTTCTTTGCATTGATCGCTGAAGAAGGCTTTCTTATCTCTTCTTGCTATGCTTTGGAACTCTGCATTCAGATGCTTATATCTTTCCTTTTCTCCTTTGCTTTTCGCTTCTCTTTTCACAGCTATTTGTAAGGCCTCCCCAGACAGCCATTTTGCTTTTTTGCATTTCTTTTCCATGGGGATGGTCTTGATCCCTGTCTTCTGTACAGTGTCACGGACCTCATTCCATAGTTCATCAGGCACTCTATCTATCAGATCTAGGCCCTTAAATCTATTTCTCACTTCCACTGTATAATCATAAGGGATTTGATTTAGGTCATACCTGAATGGTCTAGTGGTTTTCCCTACTTTCTTCAATTTCAGTCTGAATTTGGCAATAAGGAGTTCATGGTCTGAGCCACAGTCAGCTCCTGGTCTTCTTTGTGCTGATTGTATAGAGCTTGATGCTTTTGAACTGTGGTGTTGGAGAAGACTCTTGAGAGTCCCTTGGACTGCAGGGAGATCCAACTGGTCCATTCTGAAGGAGATCAGCCCTGGGATTTCTTTGGAAAGAATGATGCTCAAGCTGAAACTCCAGTATTTTGGCCACCTCATGCGAAGAATTGACTCATTGGAGAAGACTCTGATGCTGGGAGGGATTGAGGGCAGGAGGAGAAGGAGACGACAGAGGACGAGATGGCTGGATGGCATCACTGACTCGATGAATGTGAGTCTGTGTGACCTCCGAGAGCTGGTGATGGACAGGGAGGCCTGGCATGCTGCAGCTCATGGGGTCGCAAAGAGTCAGACACGACTGAGCGACTGATCTGATCTGATCTCCATCTTTGGCTGCAAAGAATATAATTGATCTGATTTCAGTGTTGACCGTCTGGTGATATCCATGTATAGAGTCTTCTCTTGTGTTTTTGGAAGAGGGTATTTGCCATGACCAGTGCATTTTCTTGGCAAAATTCTATTAGTCTTTGCCCTGCTTCATTCCGTATTCCAAGGCCAAATTTGCCTATTACTTCAGGTGTTTCTTGACTTCCTACGTTTGCATTCCAGTCCCCTATAATGAAAAGGACATCTTTTTTGGGTGTTAGTTCTAAAAGGTCTTGTAGGTCTTCATAGAACGGTTCAACTTCAGCTTCTTCAGCATTACTGGTTGGGGCATAGACTTGGATTACTGTGACATTGAATGGTTTGCCTTGGAAATGAACAGAGATCATTCTGTCGTTTTTGAGATTGCATCCAAATACTGCATTTCGGACTCTTTTTTTGACCATGATGGCCACTCCATTTCTCTGAGGGATTCCTGCCTGCAGTAGTAGATATAATGGTCCTCTGAGTTAAATTCACCCATTCCAGTCCATTTTAGTTCACTGATTCCTAGAATGTCAACATTCACTCTTGCCATCTCTTGTTTGACCACTTCCAATTTGCCTTGATTCATGGACCTGACATTCCAGGTTCCTATGCAATATTGCTCTTTATAGCATCGGACTTTGCTTCTATCACCAGACACATCCACAGCTGGGTATTCTTTTTGCTTTGGCTCCATCCCCTCATTCTTTCTGGAGTTATTTCTCCACTCATCTCCAGTAGCATATTGGGCCCCTACTGATCTGGAAAGTTTCTCTTTCAGTATCCTATCATTTTGCCTTTTCATACTCTTCATGCGGTTCTCAAGGCAAGAATACTGAAGTGGTTTGCCATTCCCTTCTCCAGCGGAACACACCCTGTCAGATCTCTCCACAATGACCCACCCATCCTGGGTTTCCCCACGGGCATGGCTTAGTTTCATTGAGTTAGACAAGGCTGCGGTCCTAGTATGATTAGATTGACTAGTTTTCTGTGAGTATGGTTTCAGTGTGTTTGCCCTCTGATGCCCTCTTGCAACACCTACCATCTTACTTGGGTTTCTCTTACCTTGGGCATCGGGTATCTCTTCCCGGCTGCTCCAGCAAGGCACAGCCATCTCCCCTTACCTTGGACGAGGGGTCTCTCCTCACTGCCACCCTTCCTGACCTGGAGGAGGGGTATCTCCTCACCGCCGCCCTTCCTGACCTCAGTCGTGGGGTAACTCCTCTCCGCCGCACTTAGTGCGCTAGTCCTCACGGCCTCCCTTCCTGGACTTGGAGGAGGGGTATCTCCTCACTGCTGCCCTTCCTGATCTCGGTCGTGGGGTAGCTCCTCTTGGCCGCGCTTAGTATGCCGGTCCTCACTGCTGCCCCTCCTGACCTTAGAGGAGGGGTATATCCTCACCGCCGCCCCTCCTGACCTCGGTCATGGGGTAACTCCTCTCGTCCATGGGGTAACTCCTCTCGTCTGCGCTTAGTGTGCTGGTCATAGCCGCTGAGGCACTCTTAGTGTGCTGGTCGCAGCCGTCAAGGCGCTCTTAGAATACACCTAACTGTACAAAAAAGATCTTCATGACCCAGATAATCACAATGGTGTGATCACTGACCTAGAGCCAGACATCTTGGAATGTGAAGTCAAGTGGGCCTTAGAAAGCATCCCTACGAATAAAGCTAGTGGAGGTGACGGAATTCCAGTTGAGCTATTCCAAATCCTGAAAGATGATGCTGTGAAAGTGCTGCACTCAATATGCCAGCAAATTAGGAAAACTCAGCAGTGGCTACAGGACTGGAAAAGGTCAGTTTTCATTCCAATCCCAAAGAAAGACCATGCCAAAGAATGCTCAAACTACCGCACAATTGAACTCCAATACTTTGGCCACCTGACATGAAGAACCAACTCATTGGAAAAGACCCTGATGCTGGGAAAGATTGAAGGCAGGAGGAGAAGGGGGCAACAGAGGATGAGATGGTTGGATGGCATCACTGACATGATGGACACAAGTTTGAGTAGGCTCCAGGAGCTGGTGATGGACAGAGAAGCCTGGCCTGCTGCAGTCTGTGGGGTTGCAAAGAGTCAGGCACAACCAAGCAACGGAACTTAACTGATATTCTAAAATATTATTTCTACATATTTGCATCAAGTCAGGCTTAACTTGGGCTTTCTGTAAGTCTTTAAGACTGCAAGGATTGGAACCCCATATGAACTTAGAGTTCTAATAGGAGTCCATGGCCAGTAGCTATTTCTGTTAAGCCTAGCTATCTGTGCTCACAATAGTAGATAACAGTAAAAACCTGTTTTTTTCTTTTTTCATCTAAACCACAAAACATTATATTGCTACAGTTAGATGGCATATCAGGTTAGGGCTAAATTTCTATGTGTATTTCCAGAGCTGAGGAAAGGCAACTTAGGCAGACTTGGAGGACACAAGTCATTTACTTGAGTCTTGCTGTTTCTCCTTGTTTGGGTCCCACTCAGCATCACCAGGCCCTTCTTTGAGCTCTCAGATCTGTATGCTCTGCCTGGTTTCCTTAGATGTCCTGGCTGGACACTTCACATTAACTAAAGGAGAGGGGCCTAGGAAATATTCCTCATGTCTGAGGTTGGACTAGGATGAATCTAGGGTTGGTGGTCACAACACTGAAGACAAAGGTGTAGTCAAGTCTCTAACAACACCTGAGGATAGAACTGACATCATATACAGGAGATCAGGCCTGAATTCCATTGGAAGGACTGATGCTGAAGCTGAAGCTCCAATACTTCGGCCACCATATGCAAAGAGCTGACTCATTTGAAAACACCCTGATGCTGGAAAAAATTGAAGGCGGGAGGAGAAGGGGACGACAGAGGATGAGGTGGTTGGATGGTATCACTGACTCAACGGACATGAGTTTGGGTAAATTCTGGGAGTTGGTGTTGGACAGGGAGTTCCGGTGTGCTGCAGTCTATGGGGTTGCAAAGAGTCAGACATGACTGAGTGACTGAACTGAACCACACATCCACTATCATCCTGAGCACTCTCTTATATAGCATCTCATTTAATTCTCACAGAAAGTCCTTAATGGGACATTACCATCACCCCTAGGTTTTTGCAGAAGTGTGCAGCACAGGAAACTGTAGTAAAGCGCTAAGGTCACTCAGCTTGGCATTGGAGATCTGGGTTATGTCAGATGGCCTAGCTCCAGGATGCACTCCTGTATGGCTTGTCTGCTAGGAATTAGCGAACTAAAATGGACTGGAATGGGTGAATTTAACTCAGAGGACCATTATATCTACTACTGTGGGCAGGAATCCCTCAGAAGAAATGGAGTGGCCATCATGGTCAACAAAAGAGTCCGAAATGCAGTACTTGGATGCAATTTCAAAAACGACAGAAGTTTCTCTGTTCGTTTCCAAGGCAAACCATTCAATGTCACAGTAATCCAAGTCTATGCCCCAACCAGTAATGCTGAAGAAGCTGAAGTTGAACGGTTCTATGAAGACCTACAAGACCGTTTAGAACTAACACCCAAAAAAGATGTCCTTTTCATTATAGGGGACTGGAATGCAAAAGTAGGAAGTCAAGAAACACCTGGAGTAACAGGCAAATTTGGCCTTGGAATACGGAATGAAGCAGGGCAAAGGCTAACAGAGTTTTGCCAAGAAAATGCACTGGTCATAGCAAATACCCTCTTCCAACAACCCAAGAGAAGACTCTATACATGGATATCACCAGATGGTCAACACCGAAATCAGATTGATTATATTCTTTGCAGCCAAAGGTGGAGAAGCTCTATACAGTCAGCAAAAACAAGACCAGGAGCTGACTGTGGCTCAGACCATGAACTCCTTATTGTCAAATTCAGACTGAAATTGAAGAAAGTAGGGAAAACCACTAGACCATTCAGGTATGACCTAAATCAAATCCCTTATGATTATACAGTGGAAGTGAGAAATAGATTTAAGGGCCTAGATCTGATAGATAGAGTGCCTGATGAACTATGGAATGAGGTTCGTGACATTGTACAGGAGACAGGGATCAAGACCATCCCCATGGAAAAGAAATGCAAAAAAGCAAAATGGCTGTCTGGAGAGGCCTTGCAAATAGCTGCGAAAAGAAGAGAAGCGAAAAGCAAAGGAGAAAAGGAAAGATATAAGCATCTGAATGCAGAGTTCCAAAGAATAGCAAGAAGAGATAAGAAAGCCTTCTTCAGCGATCAATGCAAAGAAATAGAGGAAAACAACAGAATGGGAAAGACTAAGGATCTATTCAAGAAAATCAGAGATACCAAAGGAACATTTCATGCAAACATGGGCTCGATAAAGGACAGAAATGGTATGGACCTAACAGAAGCAAAAGATATTAAGAAGAGGTGGCAAGAAGACACAGAAGAATTGTACAAAAAAGAGCTTCACGACCCAGATAATCATGATGGTGTGATCACTGACCTAGAGCCAGACATCTTGGAATGTGAAGTCAAGTGGGCCTTAGAAAGCATCACTAGGAACAAAGCTAGTGGAGGTGATGGAATTCCAGTGGAGCTATTCCATATCCTGAAAGATGATGCTGTGAAAGTGCTGCACTCAATATGCCAGCAAATTTGGAAAACTCAGCAGTGGCCACAAGATTGGAAAAGGTCAGTTTTCATCCCAATCCCAAAGAAAGGCAATACCAAAGAGTGCTCAAACTACCGCACAATTGCACTCATCTCACACGCTAGTAAAGTAATGCTCAAAATTCTCCAAGCCAGGCTTCAGCAATATGTGAACCGTGAACTACCTGATGTTCAAGCTGGATTTAGAAAAGGCAGAGGAACCAGAGATCAAATTGCCAACATCTGCTGGATCATTGAAAAAGCAAGAGAGTTCCAGAAAAACATCTATTTCTGCTTTATCGACTATGCCAAAGCCTTTGACTGTGTAGATCACAATAAACTGTGGAAAATTCTGAGAGAGATGGGAATACCAGACCACCTGATCTGCCTCTTGAGAAATCTGTATGCATGTCAGGAAGCAACAGTTAGAACTGGTCATGGAACAACAGACTGGTTCCAAATAGGAAAAGGAGTATGTCAAGGCTGTATATTGTCACCATGTTTATTTAACTTATATGCAGAGTACATCATGAGAAATGCTGGACTGGAAGAAACACAAGCTGGAATCAAGATTGCCGGGAGAAATATCAATAACCTCAGATATGCAGATGATACCACCCTTATGGCAGAAAGTGAAGAGGGGCTAAAACGCCTCTTGATGAAAGTGAAAGTGGAGAGTGAAAAGGTTGGCTTAAAGTCAACATTCAGAAAACGAAGATCATGGCATCTGGTCCCATCACTACATGGGAAATAGATGGAGAAACAGTGGAAACAGTGTCAGACTTTCTTTTTCTGGGCTCCAAAATCACTGCAGATGGTGACTGCAGCCATGAAATTAAAAGACGCTTACTCCTTGGAAGGAAAGTTATGACCAGCCTAGATAGCATATTCAAAAGCAGAGACATCACTTTGCCAACAAAGGTTTGCCTAGTCAAGGCTATGGTCTTTCCTGTGGTCATGTATGGATGTGAGAGCTGGACTGTGAAGAAGGCTGAGCGCCGAAGAATTGATGCTTTTGAACTGTGGTGTTGGAGAAGACTCTTGAGAGTCCCTTGGACTGCAAGGAGATCCAACCGGTCCATTCTGAAGGAGATCAGCCCTGGGATTTCTTTGGAAGGAATGATGCTAAAGCTGAAACTCCAGTATTTTGGCCACCTCATGCGAAGAGTTGACTCATTGGAGAAGACTCTGATGCTGGGGGGATTGAGGGCAAGAGGAGAAGGGGACGACAGAGGATGAGATGGCTGGATGGCATCACTGACTCGATGGATGTGAGTCTGAGTGACCTCCGGGAGCTGGTGATGGACAGGGAGGCCTGGCGTGCTGCGGTTCATGGGGTCGCAAAGAGTCGGACACGACTGAGCGACTGATCTGATCTGATCTGATGGCTTGTCTGCTGTACACTCTCCCACTGTCTCTTTAACTGACCCTCAAATGCAGAATGACTCTCCAAATAAGATAGTCTTGTGACCTGGTTTTCTGTTGTGAGCAAACCCTGCTTCTCTTCCCAGGAAACAAAACCACAGGAGAAATCTGTTAGCACAACAGACAGCCCAACACAGGCTGGAGAGACACTTCTGAACCACCTTAACTCAGCCGCTTCCCAAAGCCATATGGACTGTCACCCTGAGCTGTGTTATCTCTCCAGGCTTGAGTGAGACCAGGACTGATGACAGTGACTTAGGGCAGGGGTTCTCAAAGAAGGGAATTTTTGCCCCCATGCCCACTGGGAACACTTGCCAGTGTCCAGAAACCTGATCATCACAACCTAGTGGATTTCCTGGAGAGAGGTCAGAGACACTTCTAAATACCATGCAAAGCACAGGATAGAGCTGGAAAGAGAGAGACATCAAGTGCAAAGAGAATGTCTCTGACAGTGTGTTCCATCCCGACATTCACAGCAGTGCAGGCGCCTAACTCTACTGTGGTGTTGTTGCTCCTCCGGGAGGGGAGCACCTTGCACTAATGAGATGTATCTCAACCACCCTCACCCCTGGTCATTTCACCTCCCTTTATGTGGCTGTGGTGACTGACATGACTTGGGGGTTAAAAAACTGAGAACTCCTTGGGAGAAACATTTGCTCTAGGACTTCCCTGGTGGTGGTGGTGCTGCCGCTGCTAAGTCGCTTCAGTCATGTCTGACTCTGTGCAACCCCACAGATGGCAGCCCACCAGGCTCCTCCGTCCATGGGAGTTTCCAGGCAAGAACACTGGAGTGGGTTGCCATTGCCTTCTCCGCCCTGATGGTGCAGTGGATAAGAATCCGCCTGCCAATGCAGGGTACGCAAGTTCAATCCCTGGTTTCCAGGAAGATTCCATATGCCAAGGATCAGCTGAGTTCATGTGCCACAACCACTGAGTCCACGCTCTAGAGCTGTGAGCTGCAGCTACTGAAACCCACTTGTGCTAGGGCTACCGAGCCACCACTAGTGAGCCTACGTGCCACAACTACTGAACCTGTGTGCCTAGAGCCCGTGTTCTGAAACAAGACAGCCACTGTAGCAAGAAGTCAGTGAGCCACAGCAGAGGAGCCCTCGCTACCACAACTAAAGAAAGTCTGTGCTCAGCAGTGAAGACCAAGCACAGCCAAAAACAAGTGAAGTAAATAAGATAATTTTTTTTAAATATCTCCTGTAATTTTCACAGAATTATTGAATTATCTACGAATAATACTATTATCTAATAATAATACAAGAAGCTATCAAATTAAGCGAAAAGCAAGTTCCATTTACTCTTTGTCAGGAAAAAAAAAGCATAGAGACTTAGCAGTATTCAAAGATGAAAACTGCCATTTTCACCTAGCTGTTCCTAAGAAGAAAAAGTGACAAGAAATGCTAATGATCCATGCCATTAGCATTAGATGCTGGCACAGTTCCTAACAGGGAAGGTATGAAAATAAACTGTATCCATCAACTCGAAGAAGTTTAGTGAAAGAAATTTGCCTCTGCAGAAATACATCATTCTGTAAAAATTCTTCCTGGGAATTGAACATGTAGAAATGTCCTTGATAACAAAAAATTTTCTTAGGGATTTCCCATTTGGGGTACTATTTTCAAGTACAAACAGAGTCAGAGAGATGAAAATAACTAAATCAAAACAATCTAGTTGAAGTGTCATAATTCATATACAAAATGCTACTATTGAAACACCAACTGTATGGGCGATTTTGCATCATTTTTCCATAACAACTAATATGTCACTAACTCACAATCTGGTACAAAGGCACATATTCTCTAGGGCTGAAGTTTCAAATGAAGTAAACTGACACCTGCAGGAGAAGCCACATTTCTTTCCTCCTTAGTTTTATGTTATAACTGATGGTGCTGGCCAGAACATCCTCCAAACAGAACTATAAACTTCACCTACTGTGTAATGTGCTCACTTCAGAAAGAAGGTGGCTGTTCCTAGGCTAGAGATTCAACATGAAACTGAAAAACTACACATAAAAATATGCTTGGCAACCAAGACTTGGAAACAATTTAAATGTCCATCAACAGATGACTGGATAAAGAAGATGTGGTAAGACCAGAAACTATAAAATTCTTAGAAGAAATTTGAGTACAACAGTTTTGGACATAAATCACAGCAAGTTCTTCTATGATCCACCTACTAGAGAAAAAAACACATAAACAATTGGGACCTAATTAAACTTAAAAGCTTTTGCACAATGAAGGAAACTATAAGCTAGGTGAAAAGACAACCCTCGGAATGCAAGAAAACAATAACAAAGGAAACAACTGAGGAAGGATTAATCTCCAAAATATATAAGCAGCTCATGCAGGTCAATAGCAGAAAAACAAACAACCCAATCAAAAAGTGAGCAGAAGAATTAAACAGACATTTCTCCAAAGACATACATATGGCTAATAAACACATGAAAAGATGTTCAACATTGCTCATTATTAGAGAAATGCAAAGCAAAACTACAATGAGGTATTACCTCACACCAGTCAGAATGGCCATCATCAAAAATATTTGCAAACAGTAAATGCTGGAGAGGGTGTAGAGAAAAGGGAACCCTCCTGCACTGTTGGTGGAAATGCAAATTGATACAGCTACTAGGGAAAATAGTATGGCGATTTCTTTAAAAACTAGGAATAAAACTATCATGGGACCCAGCAATCTCACTACTGGGCATATTCCCTCTGGAAACAATACCTGAAAAAGACACATGTACCCAATTGTTCATTGCAGCACTATTTACAATAGCTAGAACATGGAAGCAACCTAGATGTCCATCAACAGATGAATGGATAAAGAAGCCACACATAGTACATATATACAATGGAATATTATTCAGCTATAAAAACGTACACATTTGAATCAGTTCTAATGAGGTGGATGAACATAGAGTCTATTATACAGAGTGAGGTCAGAAAGAGAAAGACAAATACCATATATTAATGCATATATGTGGAATCTAGAAAGATGGCAGATACAGCTCTAAAATATCTAAAATGCTTTCTCCACACAAGAATAAGAAACAATATAGTCTTCTAAGAAGAGGAACTGTGTTACTGAGATTAGCATAAATAAAATGTTCCAGAAAGTTGTCTTCTAAAGGAAAACATCCTTAGCCTGAAGAATAATTTGAGAAAGTCAAAAATGTACAGAGTGAGAAATACAGTTGAGATGATTGATTTTGTACATCAACTTGGCAAGGCCATGGTATCCTGATATTTGGTCAGATACTATTCTGGATGTTGCTGTGAAGTTAGTTTTAAGATGAGATTAATTCTTTGGCCATCTGATGCAAAGAGCCAGCTCATTGGAAAAGACCCTGCTGCTGGGAAAGACTGAGGGCAGGAGGAGAAGGGAGTGACAGAGAATGTCGGTTGGATGGCATCACCGACTCAAAGGACATGAGTTTGAGCAAACTCTGGAAGACAGTGAAGGACAGAAGAGCCTGCTGTGCTGCAGTCCATGAAGTAGCAAAGACTTGGACATGACTTAGTGATTGAACAACACCACCAGCAGACTTTGAGTAGAGCAAATTACCGTTCATAGTGTGGGTGGGCCTCAGCCAATCAGTTGAAGGCCTTAAGAGAAAAAAGACTGACTTCCCTCAAGGGAGATAAAATTCTGCCTGTGGGTCTCTCTTTGAACCTGAGTATCAACATCAGCTCTTTTCCACATTTCCAGTCTGCCCTGTGATTTTTAATTTGGTTGACTTCACTATCACATTAGCCACTTCTTACAACAAATCTCTCCATCTCTTTACACAAACACACACACACACACACTCTCTCTCTCTCTCTACTGATATTCTGGAGAACCCTAATAATGACCTGACATTGACATCATGAAAAGAAAAACAGAGAACACTATACCATCAAACCAAACAAATTCAAAGAATTTACCAATTATCTATTTGGTTTTTTCTCAAACCTGTTAGATATGTTTTAGAATTCCTTGTTCTCTAAAGATGTTTTCAATCTTGTCTCATTCCTTTGAACAGTTATGTCAACATTTTCTTCTTTAATAATCACTCTGGTTCTAATAACATCATTTACAGGATGTGTTCCTGCTGTCTGTGTCTTTGTGCTGGCTTCACAGATGTGTGTACTGTTCCTTGCCTGAGTAAGAACTGTTCACAGCAAGCTACTCATTTTCCAAAAAAAAAAAAAAAAATTATCTGTGGGAATCTTTTGAGACTACCATGAAGTTGGGTTACTCCAAAGAAAATTTGCTTTAGCTTCTGCCAGGAAATTTTAGACTACAATATTTCATAGACTATAAGTTGTTGAGAGAAGGATACATTTTGATTTTACAGATGTTAAAACGGAAGGAAAAAGTAACTATCACAAAGTTAGTGAAACACAATACATTTTTGCCTTAAAGTTTTATGGGCAATACAAAATACATGAGTTTAGCCTCTGAATGCACCAGGCTTGAGGTTTTAAATTCTCAGCACAATTCCCACCACCCATCTCTCTAGGGCCCGGGGCCAAATTCCTTTCCCTCAGAAGGTGGAAGTGTGAGGAGGTGAGGGAACCTCTTCCTTTCACCCAGCCCGTGAAGGGCTATACCATTCAGCTCCAGTGTTGAGGTCTTCAGGCAGACTCCTCAGGCCTGGGAGAACTTTTGGAAGACAACTGAGCTGGAATTCAGGATAACAGGACACACATACAATTGGCTCCCACCAGGGGAGGCTCTCCACCAGGCCTATAGAGCCTGCAGCGCCCACAGGTCTGCCTTCTTGCACAGTTCAGTGGCCACCTCAGTGTCTGTCCAGCTGGGGCACCATCTTGTTTCCAGGACCCCTGCACAGAGTTCTCCAAAATGCCCCCTGCCCCCTGTGCAGCCCCGGGTCCCAGGCACTGTACAGAGTACAGAGTTCAGTCTGAACACAGAGTTCAGCCCTGCACTCAGCCATCCCCAGTGTGCCCCCTCACCACAGGGTCCTCTGCTCTGGCTACAAGCTGCCGTCCCCAACCAGGAACAACGGTCCCTCCTGCAAGAGGAGCCTGGCAGTCAGAGCAGAGGGGCGTCTGGGAACAATGCTGCTACACCCCAGGCTTCGGAGGTCATGGGCAGCTGGGAGATGAGGCTCTGATCCAAACCCTCCCCTTTATTTTCAAGGCGGGATACAAGACCCAAAGAGCAGTGGGGGAATATGCAAGGCCCCAGAAGGAAGGATGGAGTCTGTGGGGCAGGATGCAAGCACTCTGTTGCTTCATTTCCTCCTTTCTCAGGAACAGGGTGTTGATGAGCAGAGAAGGAAGCTCTACTGAGCCCAGAAACCAGGAGGGATTCAGCAGTGATGTTCCACCAAGTAAGGCCTGAGCCCATGTCAGGGGTGTCCCCAGTGCCTTCTGTACCCTCACTGGCAAGCCTCAGAGGTTTGCAGACTGGAGGAAAATGGAGCAGCTGAGACTTTTGAGTGAGAATTAGGAAGGAAGCCAGTGCTCAGAACTCTAAGACCCAGTCAAAGTGGTGCCTGGGCACCAGTCCCTCTGGGGCTGGTGTGACTCCCATCTGCTTCAGTTCCTAGAGAAGTCCTTTCCCCCAGGGCACAGGACTATGGTCTTGGAGACTGTGTGCCATGAAGAACCTACTGATTTGGATGTCCTGTCCCATCCAGGGTATGGAGGGGACACCTGGCGTTAGGTCTCTCCTAAACAGCTAGTAGAGATGGTTCCCACTCACTAAAAACCCATTCAGTATTTTCTTTTCATTCATTTATTTTTAACTGAAGGATATTTGCTTTACAATATTGGTTTGATTCCGGCCTTACATCAACATAAACTAGCCATGGGTGTACATAAGTACCCTCCCTCCTGAACCTCCCTCCTGAGCCTCTTCTAACCACCACCTGAGGAGCAAGACACTGTTAGGACAAGGAGTCCCTGTATTATCCCACAAACCAGTGAGCAGATGGGGCAACTCAGTCTTCTCCTCTTCCTGGAAACAAATGGGGTTCCCAGCAGTTCCCCTTTGCTCCCTGTAATTCTAGGTTTAATAAAATAGCGAGCACAGTGACCGAGTTGGGATATATGGAATTAGCAGTCACGAGGAAAATACAAGTTTCAATCATAAAAGAGTATAAAGGCTGTAAGAAATCTTCTATAACCTAACTTATGTTACAGCATTATTTCTGAGCACGAGCAGTGGGTTAAATATAATGACTTCATGGCTCTAAACCAGAAATAGGAAGATAAAAACAGCACAGTTTGAGATTATCACTGCTGTCATTACGCATCTTCCTCTGTCAGCTCTGTTCAAGGATCTTTCTCTGCTGGAGACCAAGAAGGAATTTAGGATACCCTCTTACAAAGCTTATCAGTCTAATACTGAAATGTAGCTTTTCAGTCTCCTGGTTTATAGAAGATAAAAACCACTTAACCCTTCTCTAGAGAGTGAACTAGAACTGTACCCAGGGGGCTTGCCCTAATTCCTGGGCTCATCCTCACCATCCACACCCTCTCTGCTCCCCACACCCAAGGCCTTTTAGCCTGTAACAGGGAGGAACAAATCTGACTTGGTATTGGACCTGTTCCTTGTACTTTGATTTTTGTATTCTATTGCTTCCACTAAAGGTTAATCAATAAAGAGTTCCAGAAAAGCATCTATTTCTGCTTTATTGACTATGCCAAAGCCTTTGACTGTGTGGATCACAATAAACTGTGAAAAATTCTGAAAGAGATGGGAATACCAGACCACATGACCTGACTCTTGAGAAATTTGTATGCAGGTCAGGAAGCAACAGTTAGAACTGGACATGGAACAACAGACTGGTTCCAAATAGGAAAAGGAGTACATCAAGGCTGTATATTGTCACCCTGTTTATTTAACTTATATGCAGAGTACATCATGAGAAACACTGGACTGGAAGAAACACAAGCTGGAATCAAGATTGCCGGGAGAAATGTCAATACCTCAGATAAGCAGATGACACCACCCTTATGGCAGAAAGTGAAGAGGAACTAAAAAGCCTCTTGATGAAAGTGAAAGTGGAGAGTGAAAAAGTTGGCTTAAAGCTCAACATTCAGAAAACAAAGATCATGGCATCTGGTCCCATCACTTCATGGGAAATAGATGGGGAAACAGTGGAAACAGTGTCAGACTTTATTTTTCTGGGCTCCAAAATCACTGCAGATGGTGACTACAACCATGAAATTAAAAGACGCTTACTCCTTGGAAGGAAAGTTATGACCAACCTAGATAGCATACTGAAAAGCAGAGACATTACTTTGCCAACAAAGGTCCGTCTAGTCAAGGCTATGGTTTTTCCTGTGGTCATGTATGGATGTGAGAGTTGGACTGTGAAGAAGGCTGAGCGCCGAAGAATTGATGCTTTTGAACTGTGGTGTTGGAGAAGACTCTTGAGAGTCCCTTGGACTGCAAGGAGATCCAACCAGTCCATTCTGAAGGAGATCACCCCTGGGATTTCTTTGGAAGGAATGATGCTAAAGCTGAAACTCCAGTATTTTGGCCACCTCATGCGAAGAGTTAACTCATTGTAAAAGACTCTGATGCTGGGAGGGATTGGGGGAAAGAGGATAAGGGGATGACAGAGGATGAGATGGCTGGATGGCATCACTGACTCGATGGATGTGAATCTCAGTGAACTCTGGGAGTTGGTGGTGGACAGGGAGGCCTGGCGTGCTGTGATTCATGGGGTCGCAAAGAGTCGGACATGACTGAGCAACTGATCTGATCTGAAAGAGATGTTGCCCATAGTTTAAAGTGTTTATAACAGCCCATCTCTGGGAACACTGCCCAGCATGTCTGAGCATTAAGCTAAACTATCTTTGTTTAGCTCCAGAAAACATCCTAACCAGGCCCAACCATGAATGACTGCAGGAAAGAAGAAATGAACACATCTCCTCTGGAGTTTGGCTGGAACCTGGAAATATTTACAACAATCTATTGCCTTTTCTTACTTTATCCCCTCAACTCTTCTTCTTTGTTCTATGAAAGAAACTAGCATCCAAACCCAGGCAAGATGATTCTTTGCGACACTAGTCCACCCTTTTCTCAGTCTGCTGGCTTTCCTAATAAAGTCACTATTGCTTGCCCCAACACCTCATCTCTTGACTCATTGACCTATCACGCAGTGAGCAATATGAGCTTGAACTCAGTAGCAGCCCAGGTGAGAGGACTGTTCACCTCTATAACAGCATCTGCCCTGAGCATATGGGGCCTTGTGAACACTGGGAGGAGAGGACCTCAAACTAGAAGGAAACAGCAGAGCCCCAGGAGAGCTTGTATTTAGTCCGGAGAGAGGATGGCAGGCAGTCAGGCAGGTGAGGATCCTAAGGTATGTCAGGATGGGACTGGAGGCACCACCTACAGAGAGGCTGCTATGATTACTTCGAGGCTTATAAAACAAAGACAAACATTTTTAAAAACAACAAGAGATGGGGGGGTAACAGTTTGCAGAAGAATTCAG
The DNA here is from genome assembly GCA_935064755.1 of Tragelaphus eurycerus. NCBI lineage: Eukaryota > Metazoa > Chordata > Mammalia > Artiodactyla > Bovidae > Tragelaphus > Tragelaphus eurycerus. The sequence goes on along the minus strand of CAKXYN010000103.1, from coordinate 2,188,110 downwards.
ATGTTTTCCATTTGGGCAGAACCTGGTTTAAAACAAACAGCCTGGGTAGAAAGATTAGAACTGAAGAGCTCAACCTCCCATGGGTCTCTCCTTCCAGAGCCCAGGAGGTGCTGACCTTGCCCGCCCTCTGTCCCCTGACACCTAAGTTGGGCATGGTGCCGCCAGCTTGCCGGTCACCTGGCTTCAAGCCCAGCCTGCCCAACCTGAGCCTAGCCCCAGTCCTCAGACCACCTCCGCTACTGTGGCTTTATCTCCACAGATCAGATGATCATAGCCTCAAGCGGTCATGAAGGGACACTCCAGTGACAAAATGCTCGGATTGTAACAATGTGAACAGAGTGATCCAAATCCAAACACCGACATGTGAGAAAACAGGCTTAGAGTTAGAGAAGACAACTCATCTCCAGTCACATAAAATGTGGCACAACTAATACTAAACTCACTTTTTAAAAACTCCAACTTCATGTTTATCTTGATCACTTTCATGCTGCTGCCACCTGGCTGGAGGCCTTTTCTTTAACTAGGTCCAATATCAGTATCCTCTCCATGCCAATTTTGTTACCATATTCCAGTGAAATAAAGCTGAAGACTTAGGTTAATTTTGATGAAAACAAAAATTAAAAGAAAGAAAGAAAGAACAAAAAACAGAGCTGACGATCTCAGATAAAAACACTTGTGAGAAGATGGTAGAAAAGTCCTTGGACCCCTACAGCCTCACGCCTCGCTCCCACCTGCTCAGCTTCAAGTAAATCCTGCAACTGGACAAGCCCTAACCATTTATGTAGAACTGCTGGTCAGACTTCCCATTCAGGGGAGAAACAATGCTATAAAATTACTAAAAATTATTGACTTTTACAATTAAAATGGATAAATTTTATGGTGTATAAAGTGAAAGTGAAAGTGAAGTCGCTCAGTCATGTCCGACTCTTAGCGACCCCATGGACTGGAGCCTACCAGAATCCTCCGTCCATGGGATTTTCCAGGCAAAAGTACTGGGGTGGGGTGCCATTGCCTTCCCTGAGTATGGTGTATAAACTATACCTCAATTAAAGCTGTTTATAAAGGGCAAGACAGATTAAAAACAAATGTCAAAGCAAAAACTGCACCAGGCTAAGTTACACAGGCAAGGAAGACTTTACCCAAGGCTATTGTCACGAGAGTGAAGGAAGAAACAGACAGAACAGGTTCCATCTCGAAAGTAGGACTCCATCTTGGGCCAGACTGTGGAATTTGAGCTATGTGCCCTGTATCTATGGAAACGACATACAAACAAAAACCAGAGCCCCTCCCCCACGCCCCAACCCATGAAGGAGCCTCAGGACTTGTACCTAGACTCTCCTTCTCCTAAAAGAATATGTTAATTACCTCTGTAAGAGAACAAAGTCATAAATCCCATTATGCTTATCGGGGTGTGACCACAGGCCTATTGATAAATGTCCACTGTTCACCTGTCTAGGCTTATGACACATGAATCATGGGTTAACTTTGATCGTATCTCTCTTTTACCTTGTCCAGACTAGTGTCAAGGAATTTGGGGAGGTGGGTTTGGGCACGTACACTTAGAGTATATAAGGTTTTCACAAAAACTGATCGGGGTTCTTGGCTAAGTGGAAACTTTGCCTTGGGTCCACCGGTGTAATAAACTGCACTCCACTATCTGCATTGTCCTTCTGAGTTAGTTTGTTTCCCGGAACGCATGGCTACAACAAGAGAAACCATACTCATACTGAATTCCACTAAGGTGAAGGACAAGAGAGTTTTCAAGAGGCAGGAGGATCACCAGCCATCTGCTTTTGATGACTGGACTTGCCAAAGGAATAAGCTATCCTGTTTTAAGACAGGACACATCTTCACAAGTTGGAGCTCAGTGCCCAGGAAAGCTAGATCCCTGCCCAACCTCACTCCCCAGGAGATGGGAGCTGTCTTCCTTGATGATCACATTTCAGAAGATAGTCCCCAGGTCCGTGAGAAGGACACTCCCGGGTTATAATATCTACAGGAGGCTTTACAGTGATTTGCATCTCCAAGGGGCAGAAATAGAAATATAATAACTAAATCCTTAAACTTCTAAGAAGAGAAAGGTTGGGAACCAGAGGCAGGAGGAAGTCTGTCTCAAGTTTTGTCACAGCCTGGGTAACGGGAAGCCCCTGTGGCATATGCCAACCACAAAAATAATTGGCCCAGAGAGGTGGGGGAGAAAGGAGCACAGAAACAAGCAGGCAAAAATATTAATCATTTTTAAATGTAATTAACATTTGCAAAAAGATTTATTAAAATATTGGATCCCTAAAACTTGAACTGAAAAGTCAGATTTTAATCGTCATTCCTCTTAACCAAAATGAAAATAATAAAAACAAACTTTTTTTAAATGAGATTTCCCAGAATAAAACAGGGAGGAAAAAGAGAACAACATGATAGAAAACACTAATCTATTATTTATCTGGACCCTTCAAATCCCCAAAAGTTGTAAACACAAAATGTGCTGAAAAGCAGGACACTAAAACAAGTCCCATTACCAAGGAAAATCTGGGCAGTAAGAGCCGTCCGTTTATATTATCTCACTTTGTTTTTCACAATACTTTCCATTAAAAAAAAAGTCATCTCATTTTCCTATGTTGCATCAAGGAATAATCTGGAAAGGAAAAGGGGTACAGACATTTGGGCTACATTCACTTTTTAAGAAATAGGGAATCACACAGAATATCCTGAGCTTTATTTCTGATATTTACATACTTGTGCATGAATTACTAAACAAGCACCTGAATATGTTTTTTTATTACATGTCACCTGTGTCTTAGCCTCTAAAAACAATGATCACAGGGAAGCTGTCAAATACTACTGAAAAAGTTAAATTAGGCTTTTAAAAGTCACTTCATTAAAATTGCTTTGCCTAAGCTTTAATATATCTTTGTGTCATATTATTTTATTTTTAAATTCTTTTTCCTTTTGCTTTTGAGCTCCTATTTCTGAACTAAGAAATGCAATGAAAAATAAATTGCATCAGATTAAAAGGTAATTACAAGAATAATTGAGAAAGTCTGAGCGACTTCACTTTCACTTTTCACTTTCACGCACTGGAGAAGGAAATGGCAGCCCACTCCAGTGTTCTTACCCGGAGAACCCAGGGATTGGGGAGCCTGGTGGGCTGCCATCTATGGGGTCACACAGAGTTGGACACGACTGAAGCAACTTAGCAGCCACAGCAGCAGCAATGTAAAAACTCACAGTAACCTTGTTGTTAGAAATCTGAGTACTTCCTTTATGTTGACTGAAAAAAAAAAAAAAAAGTGCACAACCTAAAAGTTGAGAGTTATGTCTTACTTGGCAGACAAAACTGAGCTCTTAAGCCTGGGACACAGCATCTCAGATGGCTCTAAGGGGCTGGTCCGAAGTGATAAGGGAAGAACCAGGATATATACAAGTTTTTGCAACAAAGACCAGGTAGTTGAGACATTAAAAGATTACTGTTAATTAAGGAAATTAGGTGTCTCAAGTTAAAGAATGTAGCACTTTTCTGTGTATGGGAAGATGCAAGAGTCTGGGCTCCCTGAAATCATTCTTCTGACCTGCAGCTCAGCTACCTGGGACCAACATACTGTGCTTTCTTACCCTAAGTCCCCTCAGGGCTCACCATTGGGGTAGCCAGAATGTGACAGCTTGATGGCTGCAGCTTCCTTTCCTTGCTGATGTGCAGGCAATATTTTTCCATTAACATTTCTATTATGCAGGAAGAGGCCAGAGATTACGGCTCAGTTTCTGATGTACACAAACATCATGTCAGCCTTGAAAACTTGATCAACAGTAATGCCAAAGATGACAGTGACCAGAAAACTGGATTCCCTAGTGGAATGGCCTTACGTGGCCAAGACACAGAACTTTGAATCTAGTTAATAGGTGGGTGCTGGAAACGGGGAAGGGAATTATTAAAACATTAAGGGTCTGGATGGGGTATCAGATAAAACAGAAAGACATGAATGATAGAAACCCATGAGGGCAGTGGAATCCAGAAGACACAAGGACCAGCACTCTAGTTTAAAAGGTCAGGAACAGATGGGGAGAATCCTTACAGACATCCAGAGTCTGTAAGGACTCCCAAGCAGGAAAGCAAGAAGGACAGTGAGTTTCCAGTTAACCTCAGGCTTCTTCTGTTGAGAAAGTCTGGGACCTGGGACCCTTTGCCACAATGCTGGCAGCTAGACAAACTTCTCCTCCAGCAACAGAATACAAAGAAACTATAGGCACTGACAATAACTGCATGTGTGCACAGTTGGGGCAAGTTACAGACAACACAATGCGAAAAGACCAAAAAGCCCAACTGCCACTTCTGAAGAGCTGTCAGGAAGGTAGGCGCAAAAGCAAGGGACTGTGCATGCCACCTTCACACAAGATCACAAAGGGGTGGGCAAAACACCTAAGCCACTCCACAGCCGTGGACACACCCTATCCTCACCCCATATATGGCAGTTCACCTCCCTCTCCAGTCCAGGAGTGAGCAAGGTAATCTGTTACTTGTTTTGGCTCCCTTATGCGGTAGCAGGAGCTCCAATAAAGCTATGTCTGAATCTCTAGTCTGGCCTCTGATCAATTTCTATTGATTGGGGGAAAGCCAAGAACCCTGGAACATAACACCAAGACCTAGAGGAGTAAGAAGTATAATCCAAGGCATGGGGTTCTACCATTAGGGAAACTGGCATTAGAACCCAGGTGGGAATCTAAGCACCTGATAAAATAGCAAAGGGAAAAAAGGCATACTTATTTTATGAGGCAAAAGCTCTTTATTCCGTACCCAGGACAGCACAGAGGCTTCCTTGGTGGTTCAGTGGTAAAGAACCTACCTGCCAATGCACGAGACACAGGCTGGATCCCTGGGTCGGGAAGATCCCCTGGAGAAGGGCATGGCAAACCATTACAGTATTCTTGCCTGGAGATCGTATGGACAGAGGAGCCTTATGGACTACAGGCCATAGGTCTGCAAAGAGTCAAACAATTTAGCAAGGATAACACAGAGGCAAAACCCTGGGCAGACAGAATTCACAGGCTGACCCACCAGAGTAGAGAAGCACATGGCATGTGGCAGCAAAGACAAGAAAATTCCATCAGCTTCGCCTTCTCATGTGTTTAGATGAGGACTTCCTTTCAGATGAAAATCAGAATAAAATTTCCCATTCTACAAGCTGATATATGCAGTAGTAGCGACAATATAAGCATTTAAACATATCAGGAACAAAAGTAACCTGAGATCACAGAATACTGAAAATAGAATGACAAATTCAAACATCCCTTATTTGGCTGATTTTGTGGATTAAATGGACATGCTGAGCTATAAAACCGCTGGAATAAAGCACCTTAAGACTTTGGCCAAGAAATGGGGAGCAATCCCAAGATGGCAGATGAATGGGAGACCGCTTTCTCCCCTACAAATTCATCAAAAAATCATTTGAATGTTGAGCAGCTTCCACATAACAACTTCTGAGTGCTGGCAGGGGACACCAGGCCCCCAGAAAGGCAGCCAAATCACTTTGAAAGGAGTCTTGAGACTACTGTAAGAGGAGGACCAAAATCCAGAGGCAGAAGGCTCAACCCCAGAACTTTAGAACATCAGAGAACTCCTGACTCCAGAGAACATTAATAGACAAGAGCCCACCCAAAAGTCTCTATACCTACACTGAAACCAAGCTACAGCCAAGAGCCAACAATTTCCAGTGCAAGACATACCACACTAATTCTCCAGAAAAACAGAAACACAACACTGAACATTAAAAGATGGAATCCCCAAAGCCATACCAAACCCATAGACACCCCAAAACTCACTACTGGACACTAACTGCACTCCAGAGAAAAGAGATCAAGCTCCAACCACCAGAACACAGACATAAGCTTCCCCAACCAGGAAACCTTGACAAGCTACTGGTCCAACGCATCCATAGGGAGCAGGCTCCACAATTAAGAGGAACCATGACCTTCCAGGCTGCAGAAAGGACACCCCAAATACAACAATCTAAACAAAATGAAAAGGCAGAGAAATATTCAGAAGGTAAAGGAACATGATTAAAGACCCACCAAACCAACAAAAGAGGAGGAAATAGGGAGTCTACCTGAACAAGAATTCAGAATAATGATACCAAAGATGATCCAAAATCTTGAAAAAACAAAATGGAGTTACAGATAAATACACTAGAGACAAGGATTGAGAAGATGCAAGAAATGCTTAACAAGGATCTAGAAGAAATAGAGTCAATCAATAGTGAACAATGCAATAACTGAGATTAAAAACACTCTAGAGGGAAGCAACTGGAGAAGGCAATGGCACCCCACTCCATCACTCTTGCCTGGAAAATCCCATGGATGGAGGAGCCTGGTGGGCTGCAGTCCATGGGGTAGCTAAGAGTCGGACACGACTGAGCAACTTCACTTTCACTTTTCACTTTCACACAATGGAGAAGGCAATGGCAACCCACTCCAGTGTTCTTGCCTGGAGAATCCCAGGGACAGCGGGGCCTGGTGGGCTTGCTGTCTCTGGGGTTGCACAGAGTCGGACATGACTGAAGCGACTTAGCAGCAGCAGCAGCAGCAGAGGGAACCAACAGTAGAATAACTGAGGCAGAAGAGAGGATAAATGAGGTGGAAGATAGATGGTTATAATAAATGAAGCAGAGAGGAAAAAAAGAAAAAGAAATGAGGACAACCTCAGAGACCTCTGAAACAATGTTAAATATCCCAACATTCAAATGTTAAATATTTCAATATTCATGGGTGTTCCAGAAGAAGAAGACAAAAAGAAGGGGCATGACAAAATACTTGAGCAGATAATAGTTGAAAACTTCCTTAAAATGGGGAAGGAAATAGCCACCCAAGTCTAAAAAACTCAGAGTCCCAAACAGGATAAATCCAAGGTGAAACACCCCCAAGACACATATTACTCCAACTAACAAAAATTAAACACAAAGCGCAAATATTAAAAGCAGCAAAGGAAAAGCAACAAACAACACACAATGGGATCCCCATAAGGATAACAGCTGATCTTTCAATAGAAACTCTTCAGGCCAGAAAGGAATGGCAGGATATACTTAAGAGTGATGAAAGAGAAAAACCCATGACCAAGATTTCTCTACCCAGCAAGATTTCTCTTCATTCACATATGAAGGAGAAGTCAAAAGCTTTACAAATAAGCAAAAGGTGAGAGAATTCAGCACCACCAAACCAGCTCTTCAATAAATGTTAAAGAATCTTCTCTACACAGGAAACACAGAAAAGGTTTATAAAAATGAACCCAAAACAACAAAGTAAATGTAACAGGATCATACTTATCAATAATTACCTTAAATGTACATGGTACAAAACTGGCCAAAAGACAAAACTGGCCAAATGGATACAAAAACAAGACCCCTATATATGCTGTCTAAAAGAGACCCACCTCAAGCCCAAGGACATATAAAGACTGAAAGTCAGAGGGGCTAGAAAAAATATTTCGTGCAAATGGAGACCAATAGAAAGCAGGAGTAGGAATACTCATATCAGATAAAATAGACTTTGAAATAAAGACAAAGAAGGACACTACATAATGATCAAGGGATCAATCCAATAAAAAGATATAACAATTATAAATATATATGCACCCAACATAGGAGCACTTCAATATATAAAGTAAATGCTAACAAGTATGAAAGGGGAAATTAACAGTAATGCAATACTAGTGGGGGAATTTAATACCCCACTCACACCTATGTACAGATCAACAAAACAGAAAATTGGAAAGGAAACACAAGCTTTAAATGATACACTGGACCAGTTAGACCTAATTGATATCTACGGACATTTCACCCAAAAACAAGAGATTTCACCTTTTTCTCCAGTGGACATGGAACATTCTCCATAGAGAATGGATAGATAGATCCCATTCTGGGCCACAAATCTAGCCTTGGTAAATTTTTGAAATTTGAAATAAAGTAAAGCATCTTTTCTTATCACAATGCATTAAGATTAGATGTCAACTACAGTAAAAAAAAAAAAAAAAAAAACCTATGAAAAACACAAACAAATGGAGGCTGAACAATACACTTCTGAATAAACAATAGGTCACAGAAGGTATCAAAAATGAAATCAAAATATGCATAGAAGCAAAAAAAAAAAAAAAAAAGAAAGAAAAGCACAACAACCCAAAATCTATGGGATTCAGTAAAAGCAGTGCTAAGAGGGAGGTTCATAGCAATACAAGCCTACCTCAAGAAACAAGAGAAACCTCAAATAAACAAACAAAAGTTACACCTAAAGCAACTATAAAAAGAGCAGAAAAACCCCAAAGTTAACCTTCCAGACTTCAGACTATACTACAAAACTACAGTTATCAAGACAGTATGGTACTGGCACAAAGAAAGAAATATAGATTAATGGAACAAAATAGAAAGTTCAGAGATACATCCATGCACCTCAGTTCAGTTCAGTTCAGTTGTGTCTGACTCTTTATGACCCCATGGACTGCAGCACTCAAGGCTTCCCTGTCCATCACCAACTCTCAGAGTTTACCGAAACTCATGTTCATTGAGTCAGTGATGCCATCCAACCATCTCATCCTCTGTTGTCCCCTTCTCCTTCTGCCTTCAATCTTTCCCAGCATCAGGGTCTTTTCAATGAGTTCATTCTTCATATTGGGTGGCAAAAGAATTGAGCTTCAGCTTCAGCATCAGTCCTTCCAGTGAATATTCAGGACTGATTTCCCTTAGGATGGACTGCTTGGGTCTCCTTGCTGTCCAAGGGACTCTCAAAGAGTCTTCTCCAACAACACAGTTCAAAATTATCAATTCTTCAGCATTCAGCTTTCTTCATAGTCCAACTCTCACATCCATATACGACTACTGAAAAAACCACAGCTTTGAATAGATGTACCTTTGTCAGCAAAGTAATGTCTCTGCTTTTTAATATGCTGTCTAGGTTGGTCAGAGCTTTTCTTCCAAGGAGTAAGCATTTTTTATTCATGGCTGCATTTACCATCTGCATTGATTTTGGAGCCCAAAAAAATAAAGTCTCTCACTGGTTTACATTTCTTTCCCATCAATTTGCCATGAAGTGATGGGAACAGATGCTATGATCTTAGTTTTCTGAATGTTGAGTTTTAAGCCAACTTTTTCACTTTCCTCAAGAGGCTCTTTAGTTCTTCTTAGCTTTTTGCCATAAGGATGGTGTCATCTGTATATCTGAGATTATTTATATTTCTCCTTGATTCTAGCTTGTGTTTCATCTAGCCCAGCATTTCACATGATGTACTTTGCATATAAGTTAAATAAGCAGGGTGACAATATACAGCCTTGACATACTCCTTTCCCAATTTGGAACCAGTCTATTGATCCATATCCAGTTCTAACTGTTGCTTCTTGACCTGCATACAGATTTCTAGGAGGCAGGTTAAGTCTGGTATTCCCATCTCTTGAAGAATTTTCTACAGTTTGTTGAGATCCACACAGACAAAGGCTTTGGCATACTCAATAAAGCAGAAATAGATGTTTTTCTGGAACTCTCTTGCTTTTTTGATGACCCAGCAGATGTTGGCAAATTGATATCTGGTTCCTGTACCCCCTCTAAATCTAGCTTGAACATCTGGAAGTTCATGGTTCATGTTCTGTTTGAGCCTGGCTTGGAGAATTTTGAGCATTACTTTGCTAGCATGTGAGATGAGTGCAATTGTGTGATAGTTTGAACTTTCTTTGGGATTAGAATGAAAACTGACCCTTTCCAGTCCTGTGGCCACTGCTGAGTTTTCCAAATTTGCTGGCATATTGAGTGCAGCACCTTCACAGCATCATCTTTTAGGATTTGAAATAGCTCAACTGGAATTCCATCACCTCCACTAGCTTTGTTCATAGTGATGCTTCCTAAGTCCCACTTGACTTCACATTCCAGGTTGTCTGGCTCTAGCTGAGTGATAACACCATCATGGTTATCTGGGTCATGAAGATCTTTTTGTATAGTTCTTCTGTGTATTGTACCACCTCTTCTTAATATCTTTTGCCTCTGTAAGGGCCATACCATTTCTGCACCTATGGACACCTTATCTCTGACAAAGGAGGCAAAAATATACAATGGAGAAAAGACAATCTCTTTAACAAGTGGTGCTGGGAAAACTGGTTAACCATGTGTAAAAGAATGAAACTAGGAGACTTTCTAACACCATACACAAAAATAAACTCAAAATAGATTAAATATCTAAATGTAAGATCAGAAACTATAAAACTCTTAGATAAAAATAAAGGCAAAACACTCTCTGATATAAATCATAGCAAGATCCTCTATGACCCACCTCCCAGAGTAATGGAAATAAAAACAAAAATAAACAAGTGGGACCTAATTAAATGTAAAAGCTTTTGCACAATGAAGGAAACTATATGCAAGGTGAAAAGACAGCCTTTAGAATGGGAGAAAATAATAGCAAAGGAAACAACAGAAAAAGAATTAATCTCCAAAATATACAGGCAGCTCATGCAGCTAAATACCAGAAAAACAGACTAATCAAAAAGTGGGCCAAAAAAATAAACAGACATTTCCCCTAAGTAGACATACAGATGGCTAATAAACATGTGAAAAGATGCTCAACATCACTCATTATCATAGAAATGCAAATCAAATCCACAACGAGGTATCATCTCATGCTAGTCAGAACAGCTGCCATCACAAAGTCTCCAAACAATAAATGTCAGAGAGGGTGTGGAGAAAAGGGAACCCTCTTACACTGTTGGTGGGAATGTAGACTGGTACAGCCACTATGGAGAATAGTGTGAAGATTCCTTAAAACCTGGAAATAAAACGGCCACATGACCCAGCAATCCTACTGCTGGGCATGCACACTGAGAAGCTAGAATTGAAAGAGACACATGTAAACCAGTGTTCATTGCAGCACTGTTTACAACATCTCGGACATGGAAGCAACCTAGATGTGCATCAGCAGATGAACAGATAAGAAATTTGTGGCACACATACACAGTGGAATATTACTCAGCTATAAAAAGGAACACATTTGAGTCACTTCTAATGAAGTGGATGAAACTGGAGTCTATTAAACAGAGTGAAGTAAGTCACAAAGAGAAACCCCAGTACAGTATATTAACACATATATGTGGAATTTAGAAAGATAGTGACTAAAATCCTATATGCAAGGCAGCAAAAGAGACACAGATGTAAAGACAGACTTTTGGACTATGTTGGAGAAGGCAAGGGTGGAATGATATGAGAGAATAGCATTGAAACATGTATATTACCATATGTAAAACAGATGATCAGTGCAAGTTCAATGCACGAAGCAGGGCAATCAAACCCAGTGCTCTGGGACAACACAGAGGGATGGGGTGGGGAGGGAAGAGGAAGGGAGGCTCAGGATTGGGTGACACATGTGTACCCATGGCTGATTCATGTGAACGTATGGCAAAAACCACCACAATATTGTAAAGTAGTTATCCTCCAATTAAAATCAATTAATTAATTTAAAAAATAGTCTGATCAATAAATGGAGCTTCACAAATCTCAGTTGTTTTAAACAAGATTTAGCCTAAGTTAAAGTACTGACCAACTGACTCTATTAATTTTATTTGTAAGTCCATTCTTGCCTAAGAAAATGACAGAATCTCACACTAGCTTCTGATTTACTGGAATTTCCATTTAACAAACACATCTGGACTTATAAGAAAGATAACAGCAGAGTTTTTATTATCTTCTGTTCAATGGATTCTCTTGTCAGTTTTCCAGCTGTGCTATTTCTGACAAGTTTTTCTAAGGCTTAGCCCACACGTGGGTAGCAGGCAGAAGCCCCACGCTAGCTCTCTTCATAATTATTGAGAGGATGAGGCAGAAGAGCAGACAGGACCATGTTTCCCTGCGGCTCTGTCACTACACCTGAGAGACACACAGATGTCGGCTGACCTGCGGGTTAGCCTTGGCTGCACCCTGGCATCACAGGCCCTTCCCCTTCTGTTCATTTCCAGGTGTGTCACCCAGATCACCGAAAGTTCCTAATGCACGCCAGGTCACTCTCCTGTGCAGCCAGGATTGAAACCATGGGGTCAAGGGCTTAGAATCCAGAGTTTGGGATTCAGGCAAGTCATTTTACCCAAGTCTGTTTCCTGACCTGTACAAAAACATCTACTTCTCAGGGGGCTTCCCCAGTTGCACAGATGGTAAAGAATCTGACTGCAATGCAGGAGACCTGGGTTCAACCCCTGGGTCGGCAAGATACCCTGGGGAAAGGAATGACCATCAACTCCAGTATTCTTGCCTGGAGAATCCTACGGACAGGGGAGCCTGGAAGGCTGAAGTCCATGGGGTCCCCCAAAGAGTCAGAGATGACTGAGCAACCAACACTTCACTTTCTCAGCATTGATATAGGAGTTAAGTCATCCATAATATTTAAGTTCTGGAACCTGAAAGCTCTCAATAACTGCTGGGTTTTGCCTTTTGGTAGAACCTAAAAGTCTGTATTAATAGAAACTGTTGACTGAAAATAATGCACAACCTAAAAACTGAGTGTGCTGCGTGAGTGTGTATGAGTGAGAAATACTGAGGACGTAAGCCTGGGAGACAGGCTCTCCGACGTCTCTGAGGGGCTGCTCTGTAAAGGTAAGACAGGAGTCAGGATATATAGGAGATTTTTTTTTGCCAAAGAACCACTACAAAATAACAGACAGTTGAACATCAAAAGATTACTGTTGGACTCACAAACATACAAAACAACTTATGGTTACCAAAAGGCAAAAGGGGTGGGGTGAGGGAGGGGGTTTAAATTAGGGGTTTGGATTAGCAGATAAAAACTACTATCGGTAAATTAGATAAACAACAAGGGACTACCATAGAGCACAGGAAATTATATTTGATAGCTCCGATAAAATATAATAAAGCAAAAGTGAAGTCACTCAGTCATGTCCGACTCTTTGCAACCCCATGGACTGTAGCCTGCCCAGTTCCTCCATCCATGGGATTTTCCAGGCAAGAATACTGGAGTTAGTTCCCATTTTCTTCGCCATTTTCTTCTCCAGGAAATCTTCCTGACCCAGGGATTGAACACAGGTCTCCTGCATTGTAGGCAGACACTTTACTGTCTGAGCCACCAGGGAAGTCCTATCTAAAAGTAAAAACATTGTAAACCAACTATCCTTTGATTATTAAAAAAAAAAAAAAGATTACTGCTAATGAAAGGAAAAACAAACATCTCAGGTTAAGGATTTAGCACTCTTCTTGGTTCAGGAAAATGCAAGGCTCTGGGCTCACTGAAACCATTCCTTTATCTGTGCCTCAAATCTCTGGCGTCAGTGTCCTGCTGTTCTCCATCCTGAACCCCCTCAGAGCACACAGTGAGGGGTGCTAAGAGGCTGACAGCTTGATGGCCACAACATCCTTTGTTTACAACATGCTTTTGCTCCTTGGAAGAAAAGCTATGACCAACCTAGACAGCATATTAAAAAGTAGAGACATTGCCAACAAAGGTTCATCTAGTCCAAGCTATTGTTTTTCCAGTAGTCGGATGTGAGAGCTGGACTATAAAGAAAGCTGAGCACTGAAGAATTGATGCATTTTAACTATGGTGTTGGAGAAGACTCTTGAGAGTCCCTTGGAATGCAACGAGATCAAACCAGTTAATCCTAAAGGAAATCAGTCCTGAATATTCATTGGAAGGACTGATGCTGAAGCTGAAGTTCCAGTACTTTGGCCACCTAATGGGAAGAGAAGAAAGATGGAGAAGCTCTATACAATCAGCAAAAACAAGACCAGGAGCTGACTGTGGCTCAGACCATGAACTCCTTATTGCCAAATTCAGACTGAAATTGAAGAAAGTAGGGAAAACCACTAGACCATTCAGGTATGACCTAAATCAAATCCCTTATGATTATACAGTGGAAGTGAGAAATAGATTTAAGGGCCTAGATCTGATAGATAGAGTGCCTGATGAACTATGGACTGAGGTTCGTGACATTGTACAGGAGACAGGGATCAAGACCATCCCCATGGAAAAGAAATGCAAAAAAGCAAAATGGCTGTCTGGGGAGGCCTTGCAAATAGCTGTGAAAAGAAGAGAAGCGAAAAGCAAAGGAGAAAAGGAAAGATATAAACATCTGAATGCAGAGTTCCAAAGAATAGCAAGAAGAGATAAGAAAGCCTTCTTCAGTGATCAATGCAAAGAAATAGAGGAAAACAACAGAATGGGAAAGACTAGGGATCTCTTCAAGAAAATCAGAGATACCAAAGGAACATTTCATGCAAACATGGGCTCGATAAAGGACAGAAATGGTATGGACCTAACAGAAGCAGAAGATATTAAAAAGAGGTGGCAAGAATACACAGAAGAACTGTACAAAAAAGAGCTTCACGACCCAGATAATCATGATGGTGTGATCACTGACCTAGAGCCAGACATCCTGGAATGTGAAGTCAAGTGGGCCTTAGAAAGCATCACTAGGAACAAAGCTAGTAGAGGTGATGGAATTCCAGTGGAGCTATTCCAAATCCTGAAAGATGATGCTGTGAAAGTGCTGCACTCAATATGCCAGCAAATTTGGAAAACTCAGCAGTGGCCACAGGATTGGAAAAGGTCAGTTTTCATCCCAATCCCAAAGAAAGGCAATGCCAAAGAGTGCTCAAACTACCACACAATTGCACTCATCTCACACGCTAGTAAAGTAATGCTCAAAATTCTCCAAGCCAGGCTTCAGCAATATGTGAACTGTGAACTTCCTGATGTTCAAGCTGGTTTTAGAAAAGGCAGAGGAACCAGAGATCAAATTGCCAACATCCTCTGGATCATGCAAAAAGCAAGAGAGTTCCAGAAAAACATCTATTTCTGCTTTATTGACTATGCCAAAGCCTTTGACTGTGTAGATCACAATAAACTATGGAAAATTCTGAGAGAGATGGGAATACCAGACCACCTGATCTGCCTCTTGAGAAATCTGTATGCAGGTCAGGAAGCAACAGTTAGAACCGGTCATGGAACAAGAGACTGGTTGCAAATAGGAAAAGGAGTATGTCAAGGCTGTATATTGTCACCATGTTTATTTAACTTATACGCAGAGTACATCATGAGAAATGCTGGACTGGAAGAAACACAAGTTGGAATCAAGATTGCCGGGAGAAATATCAATAACCTCAGATATGCAGATAATACCACCCTTATGGCAGAAAGTGAAGAGGAACTAAAAAGCCTCTTGATGAAAGTGAAAGTGGAGAGTGAAAAGGTTGACTTAAAGCTCAACATTCAGAAAACGAAGATCATGGCATCTGGCCCCATCACTACATGGGAAATAGATGGAGAAACAGTGGAAACAGTGTCAGACTTTATTTTTCTGGGCTCCAAAATCACTGCAGATGGTGACTGCAGCCATGAAATTAAAAGACGCTTGCTCCTTGGAAGGAAAGTTATGACCAACCTAGATAGCATATTCAAAAGCAGAGACATCACTTTGCCAACAAAGGTTCGCCTAGTCAAGGCTATGGTCTTTCCTGTGGTCATGTATGGATGTGAGAGCTGGACTGTGAAGAAGGCTGAGCACCGAAGAATTGATGCTTTTGAACTGTGGTGTTGGAGAAGACTCTTGAGAGTCCCTTGGACTGCAAGAAGATCCAACCGGTCCATTCTGAAGGAGATCAGGCCTGGAATTTCTTTGGAAGGAATGATGCTAAAGCTGAAACTCCAGTATTTTGGCCACCTCATGCGAAGAATTGACTTATTGGAGAAGACTCTGATGCTGGGAGGGATTGAGGGCAGGAGGAGAAGGGGGACGACAGAGGATGAGATGGCTGGATGGCATCACTGACTCGATGAATGTTAGTCTGAGTGACCTCCGAGAGCTGGTGATGGATAGGGAGGCCTGGCATGCTGCAGTTCATGGGGTCGCAAAGAGTCGGACACGACTGAGCGACTGATGTCTGAATGGGAAGAACTGGCTCATTGGAAAAGACCCTGATCCTGGGAAAGATTGAAGGCAGGAAGAGAAGGGGACAACAGAGGATGAGATGGTTGGATGGCATTACTGACTCAATGAACGTGAGTTTGAGCATGCTCTTGGAGTTGGTGATGGACAGGGAAGCCTGGCATGCTGCAGTCCACCGGGTCACAAAGAGTCAGACATGACTGAGTGACTGAACTGAACTGAACTGATTGTTTTATTTAATGAAACTTCATCATCCATCCAGTTATAAGGATAACTGCACACGTCTGAGTCCAGTGTGATACTGATACTCTTTCAGGCAGTTTCGATAGGCTCATCAATAGATAAAATAAGAAGAACTGAGACTTCAGTGAGCACATCAGGTGAATTAAACATTTTACACAGAGTCAGAAGGCAGCAGATTTACCAATGCAGTGTTGACACAGAACATTTTTTCCCTTTGGCTACGTGGAGAGATCACCTCTGTGCCCCACAGGGCTGAAATGGAAAAATGAGCTCTGGATGACTTCATGTTCTGATCCCCAAAAGAGGACCCTGCCATTTGTGTAATACATGTGGACACAACAAAGTAACACACCCTCTTAGTCTGTATTTGGACTGTCATTAGCCCCCTCCACGTCCCAGCCTCAGGAAAGCGTGCATGCAGGCTTCCTTTCTACACAGTGATGTACACCACTTTGTCTCACTCGGCCCAAACAGGGCTCCAAACAGGGTGAGAAGTTGTACCTTTTCTGTCCCACAGATAGGGGTGTCATTAACAGACCCAAGCTAACAACATTTAACCCTCGTGCTATTGCAGAAACAAGGAAGCATCTGCATAGAGGAGTTAATAATCCCAGAATAAGTCCAAGACACACACTCAGAAAAAATCACTTGCCATCACAGCGACTCCAGTTTAAACTTGAAGAGGTCTATATTCAAATGGAATAGATGATGGTTTTCCTATGAGCTGTTGAAGAAGTTTGTATTCTATGTGAGATCATTATTATAAAAGACTTTGAAAAATACAAACCAAACCTAAATGACATTTCTCCAAAGAAGACATACAGATGGCCAACAGGCACAACATACAAATATTCAGAAAAAAATGCTCAACATCACTAATTAGCAGAGAAATGCAAATTAAAGCTACAATGAGGAATCATCTCACACCAGTCAGAATGGTCATCATCAAAAATTCTACAAACAATAAATGCTGGAGAGGGTATAGAGAAAAAGGAATCCTTCTACACAGTTGGTGGGAATGTAAATTGGTGCAGCCACTATGAAGAACAATAAAGCTACAATGAGGAATCATCTCACACCAGTCAGAATGGTCATCATCAAAAATTCTACAAACAACAAATGCTGGAGAGGGTATAGAGAAAAAGGAATCCTTCTACACAGTTGGTGGGAATGTAAATTGGTGCAGCCACTATGAAGAACAATATTGGAGGTTCCACATGGGAAATAGATGGAGAAACAGTGGAAACAGTGTCAGACTTTATTTTTCTGGGCTCCAAAATCACTGCAGATGGTGACTGCAGCCATGAAATTAAAAGACGCTTACTCCTTGGGAGGAAGGTTATGGCCAACCTAGATAGCATATTCAAAAGCAGAGACATCACTTTGCCAACAAATGTTCGCCTAGTCAAGGCTATGGTCTTTCCTGTGGTCATGTATGGATGTGAGAGCTGGACTGTGAAGAAGGCTGAGCGCCAAAGAATTGATGTTTTTGAACTGTGGTGTTGGAGAAGACTCTTGAGAGTCCCTTGGACTGCAAGGAGATCCAACCAGTCCATTCTGAAGGAGATCAGCCCTGGGATTTCTTTGGAAGGAATGATGCTAAAGGTGAAACTCCAGTATTTTGGCCACCTCATGCGAAGAGTTGACTCATTGGAGAAGACTCTGATGCTGGGAGGGATTGAGGGCAGGAGGAGAAGGGGACGACAGAGGATGAGATGGCTGGATGGCGTCACTGACTTGATGGATGTGAGTCTGGGTGACCTCCGAGAGCTGGTGATGGATAGCGAGGCCTGGCGTGCTGTGGTTCATGGGGTCGCGAAGAGTCGGACACGACTGAGCGACTGATCTGATCTGATCTGAAGAAACTAAAATAGAACCACTATATGATCCGGCAGTCCCACTTCTGGGCATATATCTGGAGAAAGCTCTAATTCCAAAAGCTACATGTAGCCCAGTGTTCATAGCAGCACTACTCACAATAACCAAGACATGAAACAACCTAAATATCCATCAACAGATGACTGGATAAAGATGTGGAATATATATACAATGAAATACTACTCAGCCACAGAAAAGAATGAAATAATGCCTGTCTGCTGGAGTAGGGGGCTGCCCCTCGCTGGGTGGGTGTGTGAGTGAGAGACAATCACTGGCCTCCCTCCTGCAGGGGAAGAGTCCTGCAGGCCTCTTCCACTGGCCTTGAGCAGCATCATGTGACAAGGAGTCCCTCCTATTTGGACCAGAACAGACTTTGGGCCAAATAGACCCCTTCCCAACACTGCGGATGGGGGTGAAGAAGCCCCAGGCCCTGGCTCCATCCTGCCCCCTAACGGTGGCAGCCCGGTGGCCCCTGGACCCGCAGTTGAGTTCCCACCCATGGAGGTGGGAAGTATAGCTCAATTTTTTTTGGACTGGGTAGAATATTTTTTCAGGCTCCAATCCCTTCCTTGATCTGGGCCCCTGTGGGTGGTCTGTTGTACTCAGGGTTTGTGTGTGTGTGTGTGTGGTGGTGGGGATCTGCATGGTCTGAACTTAGGGTGGGAGAAGGATAAATGCCACATCCCTCAGCCCTCCCACTGTGGCTGAGGTTGGATTTCATTTTGGACAGAGACTGAAGACCCCGGCCTTAGAATGGGAAGGGACCCAGGCTCCCTGTCCCTTACCATGAAAAGACCTCTTCCATAGCCTTTGGCTGCAGATCTCTGGCACCCTCCCAACCTGTTCCAGAAACTTCCTGTCTCCCAGTGCGGGGCTGGGGCATTTGGCTGGCACTAGTGTGGACCCACAGAGAAGGCAATGGCACCCCACTCCAGTACTCTTGCCTGGAAAATCCCATGGATGGAGGAGCCTGGAAGGCTGCAGTCCATGAGGTCGCAAAGAGTCGGACACGACTGAGTGACTTCACTTTTTTCACTTTCATGCTTTGGAGAAGGAAATGGCAACCCACTCCAGTGTTCTTGCCTGGAGAATCCCAGGGACGGGGGAGCCTGGTGGGCTGCCATCTATGGGGTCGCACGGAGTCGGACATGACTGAAGCGACTTAGCAGCAGCAGTGTGGACCCAAACCTGCAGCGCCTAGGGCCCCGAGGGAGGGGGGCTGCGCCATGGTGAGATACCTTAGTCCGGGGTCGGGGGAGAGGTGGGGCGTGCCTAACCTTGTTTCCCTTTGTGTCTGTCTGAATGCCCCCTCCCCGTATTGTCCCAGTGCTGGCCCGTGCTTGTCCACAGGAGGTGGACTGTGGTCTGAGGACCCAGGGAACTGAGAACTCGCCCCTCCGCCCCTCCCCATTGTCCAGGGGCCTGAAGGGACCAGTAGTCACTGGGACCTGGTTCCAGACATTTAGCTGTGGCCTCTAGAGGTGGGTGGAGGGGCAGGGCCCCAAGGGGCTTTGCTTTGGGGTGACTCCCTCCCTCTGCCCTGCCTGGTCTCATCCTGGTATTTAATCAAACAAGTCTTTTTAAACACCCACCCCCCCAAAAAATGCTATTTGCAGAAACATGGATGAATTTAGAGATCATCATACTATGGGATCTCTAAATCCATCCATGTTGCTGCAAATGGCATGTTGGGGGGTGGGGGGGGTGGTTAAAAAAGACTTGGTTTAATTAAATAGCAGGATGAGGCCAGGCAGGGCAGAGGGGAGGGAGTCACCCCAAAGCAAAGTCCCTTGGGGCCCTGCCCCTCCACCCACCTCTAGAGGCCACAGCTAAATGTCTGGAACCAGGTCATACTATGGGAGAAGGCAATGGCACCCCACTCCAGTACTCTTGCCTGGAAAATCCCATGGACAGAGGAGCCTGGTGGGCTGCCGTCCATGGGGTCGTGAAGAGTCGAACATAACTGGGCAACTTCACTTTCACTTTTCACTTTCATGCATTGGAGAAGGCAATGGCAACCCACTCCAGTGCTCTTGCCTGGAGAATCCCAGGGATCGGGGAGCCTGGTGGGCTGCCGTCTATGGGGTCGCACGGAGTCGGACACGACTGAAGCGACTTAGCAGCAGCATACTATGGGAACTAAGAAAGAGAAAGACAAATACTACATGATATCACTCATATGTGAAACCTAAAATATGACACAAATGAACTTATTCACAAAACAGAAACAGACTCACACAGAAAACAAACGAGGTTGTCAAAGAGGAAAGGGAGCAGGGGAAAGATAAACTAGCAGGTACAAGCTACCATATATAAAATAGATAAATAGCAAGATAAATATAATACAGAGAATTATAGTCAATATCCTGTAATAAATCATAATGAAAAAGACTACATATACATGTATAATTGAATCACTTTGCTGTACATTGGAAATTAATACAACGTTGTAAATCAACTATACTTTGATTTAAAAAAATAAAAGCCTTAAAAGAAATTTATTACCAGCCCAATTAACAGCAGTATAATCTATTCCAAAGAATTCTCTTCATGCTTATGCCTTATTTCATGGCTCTGCCAATTTTTAAACCAACACAGTTAGTAAACCCAGTTGGTTCTTGTCCCTTATCTTGGTAAAAGCCTGCTTAACACACATGGGCAAAGCTAAGAGATACTAAGATAATTTTAAAAGTTAAAGAAGGAATCAAAATCTGACATATTTTAATTTATTTTACCTAAAAACACATAATTTGCCAATATAATAATATAGAATGAAAGCCTTTTCTTTAAGTATGAATCTGCTCATTGAAATCATGAACTATCTTTCTTGCAGTAACCCATGAGTCTTAGTGTATATTTTGTTGAACAGAGTGAAAACCTAAAGACTCCTTAAATAAAACCTTTTGGGGAATTTCAGATCTTCCCCAATCTTTTATAGTCATCTTGCCCATTCTATAATTCAACAGAATTATATGGCATCCCACCCCAGTACTTTTGCCTGGAAAATCCCATGGACGGAGGAGCCTGGTAGGTTCCAGTCCATGGGGTCGCTAAGAGTCGGATACGACTGAGCGACTTCACTTTCCCTTTTCACTTTCATGCATTGGAGAAGGAAATGGCAACCAACTCCAGTGTTCTTGCCTGGAGAATTCCAGGGACAGGGGAGCCTGGTGAGCTTCCGTCTATGGGGTCGCACAGAGTCGGACACGACTGAAGCGACTTAGCAGCAGTAGCAGCAGTATCATCTTTCTAAAGTACTCAAGTTGGTCTTCATAGGAAAAAAATACCCTTTTTATCCATATTCAGTGTCATTAGTTTTTATGGTGTTAACTTATATAATTATAAAATTATATGCATTTGTCATAAAAAGGTTTGGAAACCAATTCATTCTTGGCAAGAAAACTAACCGGTTGATACAAGAAGCAGAATCTGGGCATGTATGTAGTCTTGTAATCTTCTATTTACCCTGACCATAAGTTAGTATATGTTTCCATGGGAATGAAGAACTTGAAAGATTTCACTGAGTCAGTCTATCAGGTGAATTTAAAGAATAACGATTCTATTTTATGAATACCTTAATGCCAATTAAATGTTCACCTGCCTCTCTTAAACTGACTATAAACTCCATGAGATGGATCTCCCTAAGAAGCTAACCGTTAACTCACAAACCAGCCAGATATCCAGACTAATTTTCACAAGAAAGAAAAAAAAGAAAAAGAAAGTGAAGTCGCTTAGTCGTATCCGACTCTTTGTGACCCCATGGACTGTAGCCTGCTGGGCTCCTCCATCCTGGGATTTTCCAGGCAAGAATACTGGAGTGGGTTGCCATTTCCTTCTCCAGGGGATTTTCCTGACCCAGGGATGGAATCCAGGTCTCCTGCATTGCAGGCAGAATGATGTCGGATTCATGATCTCCAAAGAAGATTTAGATTTGGGACTAGGGACCAGGCTCGATCACTTGAGAGCCTTTGTGTAGCAGAGTTTTATTAAAGTATAAAAGGACAGAGAAGAATTGGTAATTCTTTACCGATTTTTTTTCATGAAATATATATAAAAAGTGAAATCATTAGTGAGAGAGCTGATCCTAAGGTAGACAAGGAGTCCAGGGTCCTCAAGGAGGACGGGTTCCAGGGCCCTCAAGGAGGAGAAAAGGACAAATTGGTTTTTCTCCTACATTTTTTTAACTTAGTCAATATACCAATGTATCTTGCCCGAGGACATGTTTCTCCTTAACAAGAGCCCTCTGACTAATCTTATTAAGAAGTATGTTGTGGGAGTGGGTCTGGTAAGACCTTTCTATTGCTAGTTCTAATCTTGTTAATTTAAGATATATGTTGGGAGGATGGGTCTGGTAAAAGTATATAAGGCCTTGATAAGACTAGCAAGTGGGGCACTTTTCATCCCCCTTCTAATGTCTATGTCAGAAGCTTTATCTGTCCTTTTACACTTTAATAAAACTCTGCTACACAAAAGCTCTTGTGTGATCAAGCCCAGTCCCTGATCCCAAAGCTAAAGCTTCTTTGGAGATGATGAATCTGATATCGTTCACCACGACCCATCATTAGTAAATCTAGGAGTCAGTCTATTTAACTGCAAAGCCACAGGTTCCTATTTTCAAGGTCATTTTGTATCTCTGGTTTTAAACCGCGAATGCTGTTATGTTTAAATATGCTTTTAAAAGTTCGTAACAAGAAGCTTGGGCTATAACTGAAAGCAGAGTGAAGCAGAAGCAGGTCAGTAAATGATCCAGAAACCTTACAGGACCAGGCTAAACAGCGCCAGCAGAGAAGAGTTTAATGAAGAAGCCATATCTTTATTTTTCAATTAGCAATAACACACCAACTGAAGGAGAAGAATATTGCAATGAAACTACAGGAAAGTTAGTGATGGTGGTGATAAAAATCGCAGGAGGATTCACACAGAACAATCCACTCAACTGTTTCTTCCTCTCTCCACTGTATCAAATGAGAAAGTTTTAGGAAGAAAGGAGAAACGTTCCCACAGCTGATCAGGAATGAATGATACAACGAAGGCCCCACTTCTCCACTGAAAGCTGGAAAGAGTGAAGAAGTCGTTTGTGGCTGAAAGAGAGATGCAGCTACCAGTTATGGGCCCTGGAAAATGGGACCTGAATGCAGGATACTTCCAGAATGAACCTGTTTGACTCAAGGCTGGGTAGAAGCAGCGTGAGGTGTGTAAGGGAGCCATAATCAGCAAAGTTTGATGTTTTCTCACTTTCAACTAGTGCTCACATTTCTTGGAATCTTACACTCTCTTAATGTCAATTTTTTTGAAGTTTTTGTTAATATTAATAATTGACTTCTTAATTTACAGTCCTATTTCCATGGCAAAAATCTGAATGGAAATGTGGGCTCTTCTTTGTACCACAACTGACATTAAGAGCCTGACTATTCAAAGTCATAACGGAGCCATGACCATGATCTGGTCAAAAGATAATCCAAAATCCAGACAAAATTATGAAAGGGAATAGCTTTGGAGTTGCAAGATAAAACAAGAAAGAACCATCATACAGATCTTTTTAGTGACTCACTAAATTCTGACTTCTTATCCACACATTTGGAATTAACTTAGTCATATGATGTCAACAACAACCATAATACAGAAATTACGTGAGGCTATTAAACAAAAGACAATGAAATTTGTAATTTGGTAACTAACAAAAACTGCAAGAGAATTAAAGTTACTTTTCCATAGGACCATCAGTCAATACCTCATTATTAATAAAGAGGGATTTCCCTGGCAGTCCAGTGGTTAAGACTCTGTACTTTCACTGCAGGGGGCATGTGTTCAATCCCTTGTCAGGGAACTAAGAGTCCAAATGCTGCATGGCGAGGCCAGAAAAAATGTCTTTCTTCAAACAAGCTATGGCCATCAAGCTTTCTCGTGCAGGCATAGAGAAGCATCCAAGAAGAGAGGTAAAGTGTGAAGAATAATACTGAATCCTTACTAAAAGAACACAGCTCTAACTGGAAATGTGAAATAGGCATCATGAGATGTGTAGATACCTCCAGCAAGAGGAACTGCATTCCATGCTGAAGCAGCTCTGCAAAAATTCCTTCTAGTTTTCTTAGAGAAAAGAATTCCTCATTTAGAACACACTCTTTGATCTTAATTCTACTCACTGGATCTAAACAGAATATGCAGACCTTCCAACATACCCAGTTCACATTCACCTCCCCAGCCACAACACACACCACACTGTTTCATCAAATTAAGTACCTCCACGTTCCCTGAGGTTTTTCCTGGGCCTCTCTCTTTCCCAAGTCTCTCCTCTCAGTGTTCTCAATGCTGCATGTGCTACAGTGAAAAGGAAAAAAAAAGAGGAATGAGTTTTTTCCTTTCCTTTCCTGAGAACAAAGAAGATAAAGAGAACAGTGAGCAGGCCTGAACATGTCTGGTTTTTTTCTTTTACTTTAGGGACTTCCCTGGTGGCTCAGATGGTTAAGTGTCTGTCTACAATGTGGGAGACCCGGGTTCGATCTCTGGGTTGGGAAGTTCCCTGGAGAAGGAAATGATCCACTTCACTACTATTGCCTGGAAAATCCCATGGACAGAGGAGCCTGGTAGGCTACAGTCCATGGGGTCGCAAAGAGTCGGACACAACTGAGAGATCTTCACCGTTCTAGTTTTTTTCTTTTACTTTAACTGCTCCTAATTCTGCATGCCTGTAACTAAACTTGCTCTTCAGTCCCCTAACTCTGCAGGAAGAGCCTCCCTGGTGGCTGAAATAGTAAAGAATCTACCTGCAATGCAGTAGTTCTGGGTCCGATCCCTGGGTCAGGAAGATCCCCTGGAGAAGGGAATGGCAACCTACTCCAGTATTCTTGCCTAGAGAATCCCATGGAGAGAGGAGCCTGGTGGACTACAGTCCATGGGGTCTCAAAGAGTCAGACATGACTGAGTGACTAACACTTTCACTTCTAACTCTGCAGGAACTACACTTTGCACCTATTTTCCTTTGACTCTGTGCAAAATATATCCTGTATCTGGTGTTACCCTTACAACACTCTTCCCCTTATAGTTCTTTTTACATACCAGAAAGAAAGTCACAGCCATGGACCTGCCAGACTAAATTACTGTATCACTGCCATCAGCCTATGACTGTCTTTGAAACAATTCAAGAGGAAGAAATCAAGATCCTAACACCTTTGTTCCTCATCACCTACTCCTGACTGTGAGCCCTCATCTTATATAAGCTCCTAGACTCCCTCACTGGGATGGTGGGGTGGAAGGCACAGTTCTTAGGGCACGAATCTACTGTGTTCCTCTCTCCACCAGTTGAGAATTAAAGCCACCTTTCTATTTCCTCCAAACTCTGTCTCCATATTTTTTACTCGGCTTCAGTGGGCAGAGAAAGCCAAGATTCTGGTCAGCAACACATGTTCCCCCTAAACTGTGACACTTGGGCTAAAAGCCATCACGGAAGTGGGCCTGGTCTCCAGAATAGACAAGAGCGGTGTTTCCTCATTCTCTGAAATTTCTGTTCATGCAGCCAAAGTTGTGCTAACCCAGTGACAACCATATCAGGCAACTAATCACATCAGCTATGCTTCCACTGAAATCTTGATTCCTCCCCAAAGCAGGTTCGATGTCACATTCCCCCCTCCCAGAGTTGGAAACCAAGTGTAGGACCTCACTTTCATCTTCAGTGGAGCAGTAATCTCATTAGATCTCACACCACACTGCAATCTGATCACTTTTAAATGAATTCTGACGCCACTGTGCACAGTAGGCTCCTTTTTTTTTCAGGCGGTACATCATATTTTTAGAAAGAGTGTTCCTACATATGCATTTGATGCGTTAATTTTAAAAACTATATTATAAAGGAACAAGGATAGAGCTATACCTTAAATAGATTTCTTTTTTTTGACAAGAGTTAACTAACATGGAGAAGGCAATGGCACCCCACTCCAGTACTCTTGCCTGGAAAATCCCATGGATGGAGGAGCCTGGTAGGCTGCAGTCCATGGGGTCGCGAAGAGTCAGACACGACTGAGTGACTTCACTTTCACTTTTCACTTTCATGCATTGGAGAAGGAAATGGCAACCCACTCCAGTATTCTTGCCTGGAGAATCCCAGGGATGGGGGAGCCTGGTGAGCTTCTGTCTATGGGGTCGCACAGAGTCGGACACGACTGAAGCAACTTAGCAACAGCAGCAGTTAACTAACAGGCATATCACATAGAGACATTAGATTGGAGTACTGGCATCTAGCTTATATAACTAATCCACAAATGTATCAGAGGTTACATGCAAAGTGTCTGATGAAATCAAGACCCTAAGTGTACATATTTTGCTCTGATCTGTCAGTGTAGTTATCCTGTCAAAGGAAATAATGAGGGAAGAGCATCAATTGGTATTCATGAACCCACAGGTAATTACCATTTCTCTCAAAGGGAGTTTGGATTACAATTAGCAGGCTACTGAATACCTGAAATGAAATAGGGAGGTTATCCTTAGGAGTGGGGAAAAAAGAAGTAAATAGGAATAATAAAAGGTAGCCTCATCTACTTGATGACCATTTCCCTGAAGTTAGCCCCATCTCATATCCACCTCCACATGGACAAGCAGAATCCTATGATGAAGGGTGTTCTGTCCTGAAATTCCTTAACTATATCCAAAGCTTAATAAGAATATGAAAACTGTTCAGTAACCAGTAATTTGTATAACTTGTGAAGGCAAGTTTTAACAAGGATAATGTCAACATAAAAAGAGTGTTAGCTTCACCATTACACACACCTAGACATTCAGATAGTGTCTCTAAGTGCAAATAATAAGAAAGTTGAAGCTAACCTTTTTGAAGTTTTAATCAAATAACATATCTTTTAAGTAATAGAGCAACATTCAAGTAGTCAAAGTTATAAAGCCCTCAGTTGGGGAGTTTATCTTTCCCTTTTTAAAACCTAAGTCAATAAACATGAAATAATAAAGAAACAAACTTTTAATGGCCTATAGATAATGACACCCCTGCTAAGATATCAGTTTAGTATCCTGCAGTTTAAACAGCTGCCATTTGTCAGATAATTACTGATGTTATTTCCATCTTTGCATTAAAGCAGACGGCTAAATTTGCATTTTTGACCCACTTTGTTTTTGTAAGCAAAGTTGGCATTTAAGAACCACTGAAATACCCTATCTTATTGTCTTCACCATTTAGAAGGCTGGAGGCAAAGTCCAAAGAAAACTCAACATCATAGAAAGTGACTTGGTCACATGTAACCCAACTGTCCATCTTACTTCTGGAAAGAGGAAAGAAGAACTCAGGGAGACGACAGCCTGCAGAGGGAGAGAGAGCCACTTCCATGTTCTGACCTCATCTCAGGATTCCACATTCACTTCCCCTGTGCAGAGCTAATTATTCTGCCCCGAGTCACTTTTTTTTTTTTAGACCTTGTTAAAGATCTTTGACCTAGACTTCAGTCCACTGGAATACCATTCATTCACTCCATGTGGGTCGATCTCAAGGGGACAGAGTATGCTTTCTACCTAAGTCTCTGCCACTATCTCCAATCACTGAGCATGAATACATAGTACCATATACTAGCCCACCTTACACTGGACCCTCAGCTGGCCATAGTCCTAGGTGGCCATGCTCGAATCCACGTCTCCCGCATCGCAAGCAGATTCTTTACCGTCTGAGCCACCAAAAGCCCCATGCTAAGCCAATCCTGTGTCAAAACATTAGTGTAATGGCAAGTTAAACAAAAAGGAAGATTTTTCTCAAGACAATTGCAATAGAGGAGAGAGATTGAACTCAACTCCCCAGAAACAAAAGGTGGGGGAGTTTTGAAGCCAGGGTGAGCTAGCACAAAAGTGCCCAAGGAAATGGGAGGAGGTGGGAGGAGATGGGAGGAGATGAGGCCATTTGTGTTTTAACTGGCCCTGTTGGAAGCTAGGCTCCTCCCCACCTACAGAGCCTGGGGTGGCTGAGGGGGCTATAAGTTCTATCGTCCCTGATAATCACAGCTCAGAAAAGTGGCTCCCAGATCCTTGAGAAAGATATTTTTGGATCATAAAATTGGTAAGAAGCTTTTAAAAAATATTTACAACTGAAAGAGCAGAAAAGTAATTTACAATTGAAAGTTTTCTATATCAAATGCTCCAATAAAAGAGAAATCAGGAGTCCAGAGTCAGGAAGAAGCCTGTCTAAGGTTTAGTGGGGCTGAGAAGAGAAGCTTCTCCAGAGTCACACTAAGTCAGGAAGGAAGGCATCAGGCAGTGAGAAGTCGAGAGCACACAGCCCAGCCACATTCACCATCTCCCCACACACCTGGACGTCTTTACAGAATCTCTGCTAAGATCATCCCTTCATGGAAATTAGGGCTTTTTTATTAGTACTTTGTTATTTAATGATTACTGTACATAATCATCAAATAATGAAAAAAATGACCACATATAATTCACTACATTGTTTCTCTCACTGCTGCTAAAATCCCATCCACAAAGAAGCAAAAAATTAGAAAAGACTAAGAGGTTCCACTTCTCCATAAATTACTATAGTCTTACAAAACCCATGAAAAAAACAAGCAGGCTGGTACCTGGCTTTTACAGCAGGACCTGAACAGCTGCCACATGAATTTCTGATGCTTCTCTGACGACACCCAGGACCCATGATGCCACCAGCCACACCCCAGAGAGAGCTACATGAAAGGGTAATACTGGGGGGTTTCCCTGGTAGTCTGCTACTGCTGCTACTAAGTCCCTTCAGTCATGTCCAAGTCTGTACGACCCCATAGACAGCAGCCCACCAGGCTCCTCTGTCCCTGGGATTCTCCAGGCAAGAACACTGGAGTGGGTTGCCATTTCCTTCTCCAATGCATGGAAGTGAAAAGTGAAAGTGAAGTCGCTCAGTCCTGTCCGACTCTTTGCGACCCCATGGACCGCAGCCTATCAGGATGCTCCATCCATGGGATTTTCCAGGCAAGAGTACTGGAGTGGGGTGCCATTGCCTTCTCCTTCCCTGTTGGTCTAGTGATTAAGAATCCACCTGCCAGTGCAGGGGACGTGGGTTCGATCCCTGGTCCAGGAAGATCCCACATGGCAAGGAACAACCATGCCCATGCACCACAACTGAGCCTGAGTACCCTAGAGCCGGTGCTCCACAACTACTGAGCCCAAGTACCCTAGAGTCCATGCGCCACAACAAGAGAGGCCACCGTAACGAGAAGCGCACACACTGCAGTTAGAGAGTAGCCGCTGCTCGCCACTAGAGAAAGCCTGCACAGCAGCAACAAGGACCCAGCACAGAAAAAATAAATAAGTCTAAAAACAAAAGGGTAATACTGGGAAGGCTAGTTGTCAGTCCTGCCTTCAACCCACTTAGACATCAAGCTGCTGCTGTTAAGTCACTTCAGTCGTGTCCAACTCTGTGCGACCCCATAGACGGCAGCCCACCAGGCTCCCCCGGCCCTGGGATTCTCCAGGCAAGAACGCTGGAGTGGGTTGCCATTTCCTTCTCCAATGCATGAAAGTGAAAGGGAAGTTGCTCAGTCGTGTCCAACTCTTAGCGACCCCATGGACTGTAGCCCACCAGGCTCCTCCATCCATGGGATTTTCCAGGCACGAGTACTGGAGTGGGGTGCCTTTGCCTTCTCCGGCTTAGACATCAAACTTTCCTTTAATTACCCTACTTCAGATTGAGAGCAGGAGGAGAAGGGGACAACAGAGGATGAGATGGTTAGATGGCATCATCCACTCAACAGACAGGAGTTTGAGAAAACTCCAAGAGACAGTGGAGGAAAGGGAAGCCTGGCGTGCTGCAGTCCATGGGGTTGCTAAGTGTCAGACACAACTGAGCAACTGAACAACAGCAACAAGCCTTGTTTGAGCCTTGCCCTTTCAGTGTGGCACCTCGCTTTATTAAACAACATCCAGCTGTCCTCCCATCAGCCTCGCCTCCTTTACAACTGACCCAGAATATTCTCGGGGCTCCAGAGCCCCAGAGGTGTTGGGCTGGGTGATAGTCCCAGTCATTCCACTGCTGGAACACTTTCTCTTCTTCCGATAGCCACAGGAAGCAGCTCTTCCGAACAGAAGCTCATCCCCTACCCCACCTCTGCAGAGCCTCCCTGACCTTCCTTTATGAATAGTGCCCTTGAGATTCTATTATAGCACCCATCTTATTGAACGGTAATTATAGGTCCGTTCATCTGTATCTCCCACTTGACTGGCTCCTTGTGGAAAAATAACAGTTTCTTCATTTATCTTTGATCCCTTAAAGGCACTCAAACATCTGTTGAACTAACTGAAGATCTATTTTACACTGTCCCCATATGGCTGACTCCATGATTAGCCCTAAATAGATGCAAGGCAGGATCCTGGGACCCATCTCCTTCCTCACTCTGGACATAGCGGTTAGACCACTTTGTAGAAAGCATTATATCTCTCTCTTTTCAAGAGGGTATACAGCTAGTGCCCTCAGTCATGAAAAAGAGAAAAGAGTACTATAATGAATATGTTCTGTAGAACTAAGAAGTCCTCCATCCTTTAATCTCATTTTTCCTTTGAGAAAAAAATATTTTTAAACATACTTTTGGACAATTAGGACTTACAACTAATAACCATTATAACAAATTAAAAAGCAAAAAATCAGCAAGATATCAAATACAATTTGTTTAGTTTTTATGAAAAATCCACCAAGATCTTTCCCTTTCTCTCTTTGATTTAGGGTTTTCAGGCTGTATTTATTCATTTGAAGCATTATAGACTTCATTTACTCAGGAAATCTTCCCTCATATACTCTGCTATTCATTCCAGGACAGCTATTTGCCACTCTACTTAGTCTATTATGGGGAAGTGAGAAAAACAAAAGAAACAGAAGAATTTCCCCATGCCTTTGCAGTAAGGCCCATTTTATAGAATATAAAACTTAGAAGAATTTGAGAAAGAGTCTTAACTTTAAGCAAGTTTCCTTTTGTCTGGTTCTTACTTTTCCAAATTAAAAAGTGACTCAACCTACTAGATATCCAGAATTTAAAGCACTTCCAGGAACTGATCAGCACTTCACTTCAGTTCAGTTTAGTTCAGTTTTCAATCACTCAGTCATGTCCAACTCTTTGCGACCCCATGGACCCCAGCACCCAATGCCTCCCTGTCCATCACCAACTCCTGAAGTTTATACAAACTCATGTCCATTGAGTCAGTGATGCCAACCAACCATCTCATTCTTTGCCATCCCCTTCTCCTCCCACCTTCAATCTTTGCCAGCATCAGGGGCTTTTCAAATGAGTCAGCTCTTCACATCAGGTAGCCAAAGTACTGGAGTTTCAGATTCAACATCAGACCTTGCAAACAACACTCAGGACTGATCTCCTTTAGGATGGACTGATTGGATCTCCCTGCAGTCCAAGGGACTCTCAAGAGTCTTCTCCAACACCACAGTTCAAAAGCATCAATTTTTTAGTGTTCAGCTTTCTTTATAGTGCATTCTCACATCCATACATGACTACTGGGAAAACAATAGCCTTGACTAGAAGGACCTTTGTTGGCAAAGTAATATTTCTGCTTTTTAATATGCTGTCTAGGTTGGTCATAACTTTCCTTCCAAGGAGTAAGCATCTTTTAATTTCATGGCTGCAATCACCATCTGCAGTGATTCTGGGGCCCCAAAAAATAAAGTCAGCCACTGTTTCCCCATCTATTTCCCATGAAGTGATGGGACCAGATGCCATGATCTTAGTTTTCTGAATGTTGAGCTTTAAGCCAACTTTTTCACTCTCCACTTTCACTTTCAGCAAGAGGCTTTGTAGTTCCTCTTCACTTTCTGCCATAAGGGTGGTGTCATCTGCATATCTGAGGTTATTGACATTTCTCCCGGCAATCTTGATTCCAGCTTGTGTTTCTTCCAGCCCAGCGCTTCTCATGATGTATTCTGCATAGAAGTTAAATAAGCAGGGTGACAATATACAGCCTTGATGTACTCCTTTTCTTATTTGGAAACAGTCTGTTGTTCCATGTCCAATTCTAACTGTTGCTTCCTGACCTGCATACAAATTTCTCAAGAGGCAGGTCATGTGGCCTGGTATTCCCATGTCTTTCAGAATTTTCCAGTTTATTCTACGGAAAATAGAATCCACACAGTCAAAGGCTTTGGCATAATCAGTAAAGCAGAAATAGTTTTTCTGGAACTCTCCTGCTTTTTCAATGATCCAACATATGTTGACAATTTGATCTCTCGTTCCTCTGCCTTTTCTAAATCCAGCTTGAACATCTGAAAGTTCATGGTTCACATACTGTTGAAGCCTGACTTGGAGAATTTTGAGCATTACTTTGCTAGCATGTGAGAAGAGTACTATTGTGCAGTAGTTTGAGCATTCTTTGGCATTGTCTTTCTTTGGGATTGGAATGAAAACTGACCTTTTCCAGTCCTGTGGCCACTGCTGAGCTTTCCAAACTTGCTGACATATTGAGTGCAGCACTTTCACAGCATCATCTTTTAAGATTTGAAATAGCTCAACTGGAATTCCTTGACCCCAACTAGCTTTGTTCATAGTGATGCTTCCTAAGGCCCACTTGATTTTGCATTCCAGGATGTCTGGCTCTATGTGAGTCTTCACAGCATCGTGATTATCTCAGTTGTGAAGATCTTTTTTGTACAGTTCTTGTGTATTCTTGCCACCTCTTCTTAATATCTTCTGCTTCTGTTAGGTCCATACCATTTCTGTCCTTTATCAAGCCCATCTTTGCATGAAATGTTCCCTTGGTATCTCTGATTTTCTTGAAGAGATCTCTAGTCTTTTCCATTCTACTGTTTTCCTCTATTTCTTTACACTGTTCACTGAGGAAGACTTTTTTATCTCTCCTTGCTATTCTTTGGAACTCTGCATTCAGATGCTTATATCTTTCCTTTTCTCCTTTGCTTTTTGCTTCTCTTCTTTTCACAGCTATTTGTAAGGCCTCCACAGACAGCCATTTTGCTTTTTTGCATTTCTTTTCCATGGGGATGGTCTTGATCCCTATCTCCTGTACAATGTCACAAACCTCAGTCCATAGTTCATCAGGCACTCTATCTATCAGATCTAGTCCCTTCAATCTATTTCTCACTTCCACTGTATAATCTTAAGGGATTCGATTTAGTTCATACCTGAATGGTCTAGAGGTTTTCCCTACTTTCTTCAGTTTAAGTCTGAATTTGGCAATAAGGAGTTCATAATCTGAGCCACATTCAGCTCCTGATCTTGTTTCTGCTGAATATATAGAGTGTCTCCATCTTTGGCTACAAAGAATATAATCAATCTTATTTTGGTGTTGACCATCTGGTGATGTCCATGTGTAAAGTCTTGTCTTGTGTTGTTGGAAGAGGGTGTTTGCTATGACCAGTGTGTTCTCTTGGCAAAACTCTGTTACCCTTTGGCCTGCTTCATTCCGTATTCCAAGGCCAAATATGCCTGTTACTCCAGGTGTTTCTTGACTTCCCACTTTTGCATTCCCATCCCCTATAATGAAAAGGACATCTTTTTTGGGTGTTAGTTCTAAAAGGTCTTGTAAGTCTTCATAGAACCATTCAACTTCAGCTTCTTCAGTGTTACTGGTCAGAGCACAGACTTGATTACTGTGATATTGAATGGTTTGCCAGGAGTGCCGAATGGCTGAGAGGAGATAACCTACATCCAAGTCAGTAGCGGGGCTGTGAGGAGATACCTCATGTCCCAGGTAAGGAGCAGCGACTGCACTTTGCTGGATCAGCTGTGAACAGATACTCCACATCCAAGGTAAGAAAAACCCCAATAAGACAGTAAGCACTAAGAGAGGGCATCAGAGGGCAAACAGACTGAAACCACAATCTCAGAAAACTAACCAATCTAATCACATGGACCACAGCCTTGTCTAACTCAGTGAAACTAAGCCATGCCGTGTGGGGCCACCCAAGACGGACGGGTCATGGTGGAGAAATCTGACAAAATGTGGTCCACTGGAGAAGGGAATGGTAAACCATTTCAATATTCTTGCCATGAGAACCCCAAGAACAGTATGAAAAGACAAAAATATAGGACACTGAAAGATGAACTCCCCAGGTCAGTAGGTGCCCAATATGCTACTGGGGATCAATGGAAAAATAACTTCTGAAAGAATGAAGAGAGGGAGCCAAAGCAAAAACAACACCCAGTTGTGGATGTGACTGGTGATAGAAGCAAGGTCCGATGCTGTAAAGAGCAATATTGCACAGGAACCTGGAATGTTAGGTCCATGAAGCAAGGCAAATTGGAAGTGGTCAAACAGGAAATGGCAAGAGTGAATGTCGACAATTAGGAAAATCAGCGAACTAAAATGGACTGGAATGGGTGAATTTGACTCAGATGACCATTACATCTACTACTATGGGCAAGAATCCCTTAGAAGAAATGGAGTAGCCATCATGGTCAACAAAAGAGTTCGAAATGCAGTACTAGGATACAATCTCAAAAATGACAGAATGATCCCTGTTCATTTCCAAGGCCCTTCACTACAGCAGACAATTCTGACACTCAGAGAAACCAATCATAATATATACCACACTGAAGAGCAAATAGCTTTCAGATAATTAACATTTTAAAAATAGATAATAATGAATGTGTTTACTATGTAATGTCCTGGAAATCGTGTGTCTACACCTTATTTTGTTAAATCACCAGAAAGGAACATACCTAAACTTTAATGTCTTTACTTCCTACAGCATAATGTCAAGTGAGTTAAGATTTAATGGTATGCCCTTACTTTTATACAGAATCAAATAAAGGAAGTATAAACTTGAACAATGTGCCCTTTAAATGTAATTATTAAAGATTTGTCTACTATACAATTCATTGGCTCACACACGAACATATTTGCCAAAAAGGTAAACCTTGACACACAAATATAGGTATTTTATGTTACCGAGGTAAAAAGCACTATACAGCCCATTATGTTTCTTGTTTCCATAGCGCTCATAAGCTAACTGCTTCCCTCAACTGCAGGAAGGCACAAGATAAATTTCATTCCTCCCTCATTTTAATATATTTGGTGTACCTTTTATTTTTTTTTTACTGTGAAAGTTACATCTACCTGAGATCTACCCTCTTAACAAATTGCTAAGTGTACAATATATTTTCAACTACAGGTGTTACAGTGTTGTTACAGATCTCTAAAGCTTATTCACTTCACTTGACTGAAGTCTTATACCCATTGATTAGCTATTCCCCATGTCCATCCTCCTCCCCAATGTCTGGCAAACCCCTTCCCACTTTCTGATTCTGTAACTATTTCAGATTCCTTATAAAAGTGGAATCATGAAGTCCTTGTCTTTCTATGGTTGGCTTATTTCATTTAGCATCATATCATTAAGGTTCATTCATGTCATTGAATATTATCCAATAAGTTTTAAGTAAACTTTTAATTTGTTCATTTTTTAAAATACACCATTTACATAGAGTTTGGTGACTTGTACCAAGTGACAACAGAAGAGAACCAGGTAATGACCACACAGACCTAGAAGTGGAAACTGACCAGCAACTCAGAACCCCCATGTGTCCTGCTCAGCACCACTCTATCACCTACTCCAGACACAATCAAAAGAAGGAAGTCACAGCACCTTCACCCCACTTTCTCTTCATCTACTTCCCAATGGCCACTCGCTGTAGTAAAATTCTGAGATGCTGTCACGAGGATGACCTCAAACAGGAATTTCAATGCTTTGAGGAAGTGATCTAAGATTTCATTTTAATTCATTTGTACAGTTTCTTCTTGAATCTTTAAACACTGTGTCTTGGTTTCTTCATTTATTTTTGTCCTTATTTTTGCTTTTTTTCTGGGAAAAATACAGAGAAGTTAAAAACCCGCAACATGAAAGGAAATGTGAGGGTGAAGAAAAGAAAACAAACATATTTTTAAGTGTGAAATGTCCTTCATGTCCTTCAACAATGGGAACTTTTCGTGGAGCAGTTTAATTGGATGTCCTGTGGTGCTGGGGTGCTCAGTTCACAAGAGCTGCTTCACCCTGAAAAATGTAACTTGTTCCTTTGATATTTTCTACCTGTCTTCATCATGCATTTCTGGGCAACATTTCAACAACAAATGTTGTCTCCTTTAGAAAGAAAATAATACATGTGCACATATGTCAGTGAAATAAAACTGCATTTTATGCTTTCTTTGCATGGCAAATAGTATGGTTTAAATCTTAAAAAATAAAATGATACACATACAACAATTAGGTCAGTACAAGAGCAAAATAACTAGCATATACTTTAATAAAGTGCTTGGTTTAGAACTTCATGTTTATGAGCTCTATTTGTTCTTCTTCTTTTTTTTTTTTTTTTGACCTATAGATACTGGGAACTTAATATGTATCAGGTACTGATCTAAGTATTTTGCAAGGATTATTTTATTTCTTACAAACCACCATGAGATACGTACTCTCACTATCATATCTATATAGCGTTTTCACCAAAGTTTGTCTTCTCTACAATTCATTGGCTCACACAAAAACTTGCATTTCAAAGGTATAAACACCCACACGCAAATCTGGGTATAGTATTTTGCAAATTATAAGGATAGCGCTCATTGTGTTGCTTTTATCCACAGCTATCATAGGCTAACTGCAACACCCAACAGCCGGAAGCCACTGTTTTTATTCAGTTCGGTTCAGTTGCTCAGTTGTGTCCAACTCTTTGCAACCTCATGAAATACAACACGCCAGGCCTCCCTGTCCATCACCAACTCCCAGAGTTCACCCAAACTCATGTCCATCGAGTCGGTGATGCCATCCAGCCGTCTCATCCTCTGTCGTCCCCTTGTCCTCCTGCCCCCAATCCCTCTCAGCATCAGGGTCTTTGCCAATGAGTCAGCTCTCCACGTCAGGTGGCCAAAGTATTGGAGTTTCAGCTTTAGCATCAGTCATCCAAAGAATACCCAGGACTGATCTCCTTTAGAATGGACTGGTTGGATCTCCTTGCAGTCCAAGGGACTCTCAACAGTCTTCTCCAACACCACAGTTCAAAAGCATCAATTCTTTGGTGCTCAGCTTTCTTCACAGTCCAACTCTCACATCCATACATGACCACTGGAAAAACCATAACCTTGACTAGACGGACCTTTGTTGGCAAAGTAATGTCTCTGCTTTTGAATATGCTTTTTAATATGCTATCTACGTTGGTCATAATTTTCCTTCCAAGGAGTAAGCATCTTTTAATTTCATTGCTGCAATCACCACTGCAGTGATTTTGGAGACCAGAAAAATAAAGTCTGACACTGTTTCCACCGTGTCCCCATCTATTTCCCATAAAGTGATGGGACCAGATGCCATGATCTTAGTTTTCTGAATGTTGAGCTTTAAGCCAACTTTTTCACTGTCCTCTCTCACTTTCATCAAGAGGCTTTTTAGTTCCTCTTCACTTTCTGCCATAAGGGTGGTGTCATCTGCATATCTGAGGTTATTGATATTTCTCCTGGCAATCTTGATTCCAGCTTTGTTTCTTCCAGCTCAGCGTTTCTCATGATGTACTCTGCATAGAAGTTAATATAATAAATAAGCAGGGTGATAATATACAGCCTTGATGTACTCCTTTTCCTATTTGGAACCAGTCTGTTGTTCCACGTCCAGTTCTAACTGTTGCTTCCTGACCTGCACATAGGTTTCTCAAGAGACAGGTCAGGTGGTCTGGTATTCCCATCTCTTCCAGAATTTTCCACAGTTTATTGTGATCCACACAGTCAAAGGCTTTGGCATAGTCAATAAAGCAGAAATAGATGTGTTTCTGGAACTCTCTTGCTTTTTCCATGATCCAGTGGATGTTGGCAATTTGATCTCTGGTTCCTCTGCCTTTTCTAAAACCAGCTTGAACATCTAGAAGTTCACGGTTCACATATTGCTGAAGCCTGGCTTGGAGAATTTTGAGCATTACTTTGCTAGTGTGTGCAGTAGTTTGAGCATTCTTTGGCATTGCCTTTCTTTGGGATTGGAATGAAAACTGACCTTTTCCAGTCCTGTGGCCACTGCTGAGTTTTCCTAATTTGCTGGCATATTGAGTGCAGCACTTTCACAGCATCATCTTTCAGGATTTGAAATAGCTCCACTGGAATTCCATCACCTCCACTGGCTTTGTTCATGTTTTCTAAAGCCCACTTGACTTCACATTCCAGGATGTCTGGTTCTAGGTCAGTGATCACACCATCATGATTATCTTGGTCATGAAGATCTTGTTTGTACAGTTCTTCTGTGTATTCTTGTCACCTCTTCTTAATATCTCCTGCTTCTGTTAGGTCCATACTATTTCTGTCCTTTATCGAGCTCATCTTTGCATGAAATATTTCCTTGGTATCTCTAATTTTCTTGAAGAGATCTCTAGTCTTTCCCATTCTGTTTTTTTCCTTTATTTCTTTTCATTGATCACTGAAGAAGGCTTTCTTATCTCTCCTTGCTATTCTTTGGAACTCTGCATTCAGATGCTTATATCTTTCCTTTTCTTCTTTGCTTTTCCCTTCTCCTCTTTTCACAGCTATTTGTAAGGCCTCCCCAGACAGCCATTTTGCTTTTTTGCATTTCTTTCCCATGGGGAAGGTCTTGATCCCTATCTCCTGTATAATGTCAGGAACTTCTGTCCATAGTTCATCATGCACTCTATTAGATCTAGTCCCTTTAATCTATTTCTCACTACCAGTGTATAATCATAAGGGATTTGATTTAGTTCATACCTGAATGATCTACTCGATGGATGTGAGTCTGAGTGACCTCCGGGAGCTGGTGATGGACAGGGAGGCCTGGCGTGCTGCGGTTCATGGGGTCACAAAGAGTCAGACACGACTGAGCGACTGATCTGATCTGATCTGATCTGAATGATCTAGTGGTTTTCCCTACTTTCTTCAATTTAAGTCTGAATTTGGAGTTCATGATCTGAGCCACAATTAGCTCCCAGTCTTGTTTTTGCTGACTGCATAGAGCTTCTCCGTCTTTGGCTGTGAAGAATATAATCAATCTGATTTCATTGTTGACCATCTGGTGATGTCCATGTGTAGAGTCTTCTCTTGTGTTGTTGGAAGAGGGTATTTGCTATGACCAGTGCTTTCTCTTGGCAAAGCTCTATTAGCCTTTGCCCTGCTTCATTCTGTACTCCAAGACCAAATTTGCCTGTTACTCCAAGTGTTTCTTGACTTCCTACTTTTGCATTCCAGTCCCCTATAATGAAAAGGACATCTTTTTTGGGTGTTAGTTCTAAAAGGTCTTGTAGGTCTTCAAAGAACCGTTCAACTTTAGCTTCTTCAGTGATCCTGGTTGGGGCATAGACTTGGATTACTGTGATATTGAATGGTTTGCCTTGGAAACGAACAGAGATCATTCTGTTGTTTTTGAGACTGCATCCAAGTACTGCATTTTGAACTCTTTTGTTGACCATGATGGCTACTCCATTTCTTCTAAGGGATTCCTGTCCACAGTAGTATATATTATGGTCATCTGAGTTAAATTCACCCATTCCAGTCCATTTTAGTTTGCTGAGTCCTAGAATGTTGACGTTCACTCTTGCCATCTCCTGTTTGACCACTTCCAATTTGCCTTGATTCATGGACCTAACATTCCAGGTTCCTATGCAATATTGCTCCTTACAGCATCGGACCTTGCTTCTATCACCAGTCACATCCACAACTGGGTATTGTTTTTGCTTTGGCTCCATCCTTTCATTCTTTCTGGAGTTATTTCTAGAGAGGTCTAAAACTTGCCCAAGGTCACATACAGGAAGTGGAGGCACCAAGGCTCATCTGAGGCTCCAGATCTTAACTGCTAAGCTATAAATAATGTATGAGAGCTTTTACTAATTATCACATGTGATGGGTGCATTTTCAGTTGTCTCTATTTACGACCTCATGGACTGTAGCCCACCAGGCTCCTCTGTCCATTGGATTTTCCAGGCAAGAATACTGGAGTGGCCTGTCATTTTCTTCTCCAGGGGATCTTCCCTATATAGGGATAGAACCCACATCTCTTGCATCTCCTGCATTGGCAGGCAGATTCTATACCATTAACACCTAATGGCAAGCCCATTATCACATAACCCTCAAATAATTTATTAAAACATTTCCTGAGTATGTGTGTGTGTGTATTCATAATACAACTTGAATTTGCTTTTATATCTCTAAACAATTTAACAGTTCTGCATTTACATTTATATTTATATACCCAGATTTGGTACCCCACTCCAGTACTTCTGCCTGGAAAATTCCATGGGTGGAGGAGCCTGGAAGGCTGCAGTCCATGGGGTCGCTGAGGGTCGGACACGACTGAGCGACTTCACTTTCACTTTTCACTTTCATGCACTGGAAAAGGACATGGCAACCCACTCCAGTGTTCTTGCCTGGAGAATCCCAGGGACGGGTGAGCCTGGTGGGCTGCCGTCTATGGGGTCACACAGAGTCAGACACGACTGAAGTGACTTAGCAGCAGCAGCAACCCAGATTTTAATTCTGAAATTTCAGAAATGTAAATTGGATAAGTTTCAGAAACACAAACTGTGTGATATGAGAAGTGATGGGAAAGTCCCAGGATGGCCCCCAGAAATCTGGGGACATGACATGGAATTTTGTTCTTGGAGACCAATTCCTGTGGATGAATCAGCAACATTTTTAAACATGTAAATACCTCAGGATGAATTAATCTATTGTCCACTTATTTAACAAATATTTATCAAATGTCTGTGTGTTGGGTACTGTGATATGCACTTGGAAAACATTAATGAATAAAAACTGTATCCTCATGGAACTTTGTTGTAGAGAGAGAACATAAGAAAAATATGGTAAATAATAAGTAAATTACATAGAATTAGAGATGATATGTGCTTTCGCAAACAGTACATCAGGATAATGAGGTTTTGTAATAGTGGGGTGGCTGAGGATCAGATCACAGTCTTCAATACTGTAGTCAAGGTAAGCCTCGTTGACAGATGAGATTTGAACAAAGATTTGATGGAGGAGGTGAGGGAGTGAAAAAGGAAATGCCAGAGAAAGGGGTTCAGAGAGGGAACCAGCCAGGATGAAGGCCCCGATGACCAAGGATACCTAGTGGCCTGGCGTGTTACAGAAGAACCAGGTACTTGGCTACAAATTCTGAGGGAGGAGAAAAGTCATGGGAGATCAGACCAGATAGAAAAGGGGGTTAAGATAATTTTACATCTTTATTGAGAATAGCCCTTGATAGATAAAAGCTTAAGCAGGAAATCCTATTGCAATGTTTATTGCCTAATGCAATAGTCCAGGCAAGAAATGATTTTCAAATTTGTCAAGAAAGTAACTGCAGTCATAGTAAGAAAGGACCGGATTCCAGAGATATGTTAAATTCTGCAGAGTAAGACTGTCTGATGACTGGAAGTAAGTGGGAGGGAAAGAGGAGCCCCAAAAACTCCAAGGTTTTTTGGACCAAATGATGAGTAGCACAGAGTTCACATCAGATGAGAGAGTAAATGGCTGTTGGATGAAAGGGGGGATCACAGGCTAAGTATGGCTTTGTTGAGATTGAGATAATTATACATCCAAGTGTAGATTTTAGTAGAAACAGGGAGTGCATGAATCTAGAGGTTGGTGGAGAAGTTCAGGTTGGAAATTCACATTTTCTGTTAGATACTGATCATTCCCACACAGATAAAGATGAAGTCAGCAGGACAGAAAACATTTCCCTGATAAGCATCTGAATAAGGCTAGCAACGTGGATAGAGTTTTGGGTGTAGAAGGGAGGACAGTTAAGAAAGGTGGTATAATAATTTTAGCATGTTCAAAACCCCCTGAGACCCACAGAGGGCTCATCAACCTCAAGGGCACATCCTAATGTTACTGCTATTACCGCCATGAATACCCAGGAGTAGCATCACTGGATATGGTAGTTCTTGGACTGCAAGATCAAGCTGGTCACTCCTAAAGGAAAGCAACCCTAAGAGTCATTGGAAGGACTGATGCTGTAACTGAGGCTCCAATAGTTTGGCCATCTGATGCAAAGAACCAACTCACTGGGAAACACCCTGTTCTGGGAAAGACTGAGGGCAGGAGGAGAA
This sequence comes from Tragelaphus eurycerus, assembly GCA_935064755.1. NCBI lineage: Eukaryota > Metazoa > Chordata > Mammalia > Artiodactyla > Bovidae > Tragelaphus > Tragelaphus eurycerus. The sequence continues at coordinate 2,146,085 of CAKXYN010000103.1, read as the reverse complement.
GGGGATGACAGAGGATGAGATGGTTAGATGGCATCACTGACTCAATGGACATGGGTTTGATCAAGCTCTGGGAGATGGTGAAGGACCCTATGAAGCCAGTTCATAGGGTCACAGACTCAGACATGACTTAGCAACTGAACAACAAAAACAACATGGTAGTTCTATTTTTAATTTTCTGAGAACCCTCCATACTGTTTTCCATTGAGACAGCTCCAATTTACATTCGCAACAACAATGCATAAGTGTTCCCCTTCCACATCCTCATCAATATTTACCTCTCGTCTTTTCTGACAGGTTTGAGGTTATATCTCACTGTAGTTTTGATTTCCATTCCCTTGATAATTAATGACTATGAGCATTTATTCATGTACCTGTTGGCCATCTGAAGGTCATCTATGGAAAATTATTCAGAACTTCTGCTTATTTTTTAACTGGATTGTTTGTTTCTTTGTTATCAAGTTGTATGAGTTCTTTGTATATTTTGATTATTAGTCCTTTATCAGATATATGGTCCGCAAATATTCTTTCCCATTCAGTGTGTTGCCATTTCATTCTGTTGGTTTCTTTGCTGCACAGAAGCTTTTTAGTATAATGTAGTCCCATTTGTTTATTTTAGTTCTGTTGATTTTGCTTTTGGTGTCAGATATTTAAAAAACATCACCAAGACTTATAGCAAGAAGCTCACTACCTATGTTTTCTTCTAGGAGTTTCATGGTTTCAGGTCTTACATTCAAGTTGTTAATCCATTTTGAGTTCACTTTTGTATATGATGTAAGATAGAGGTCCAGTTTCATTCGTTTGCATGTGGCTGTCCAGTTTCCCCAGCACCATTAAAAAGACTGTTCTTTCCCCTTTATATAACCTTGGTTCCTTTGTTGTAAACTAAATGACAATATACTTAGTTGCAAAGTGATGTCCAACTCTTTGTGACCCCATGCAATGTAGCCTGCCAGGCTCCTCTGTCCATGGGATTCTCCCAGCAAGAATACTGGAGTGGATTGCCAGGCCTTCCTCCAGGGGATCTTCCCGACCCAGGGATCAAACCCAGGTGGTTGGGAAGCTGGCTGCAGGTGGATTCTTTACCAGCTGAGCGACCAGGGAAGTCCATACTAAATGACCATGTGTGTGTCAATCAGAGGTAAGATATAGAAGTGGGGGAAATGTCTAAATGATTTATAAAAGTTGTTTCTCATTTATGAAGCAATGAAAACTTGTGTAGCTTCCTTCATTTATATTTCTAACCAGAAAACTGACAAGTGCTTTAATTATTTTATGTAAGCATCGTTTTTAACAAGGAAAGTAATACAAGTGGAAAAATAATTTTGCTTGGATAAAGTATGATCTATGAATTTCAGTGGCTTTCCATATTCCAATATATTTTTATACAAAGCCAGTTCAAGGTTTATATTGAGAATAAAACATTTTAAGAATAGTGTTACATATATTTTTTCATATACTATTTTTGGGGAATCAGCTTTTCCTGAACATAGTCTTTCAGTTCAGTTCAGTCGCTCAGTCGTGTCCAACTCTTTGCCACCCCGTGAATTGCAGCATGCCAGGCCTCCCTGTCCATCACCAACTCCCGGAGTTCACCCAGACTCATGTCCATCGAGTTAGTGATGCCATCCAGCCATCTCATCCTCTGTCGCCCCCTTCTCCTCCTGCCCTCAATCCCTCCCAGCATCAGAGTCTTTTCCAATGAGTCAACTCTTTGCATGAGGTGGCCAAAGTACTGGAGTTTCACTTTAGCATCATTCCTTCCAAAGAAATTCCAGAGCTGATCTCCTTCAGAATGGACTCGTTGGATCTCCTTGTAGTCCAAGGGACTCTCAAGAGTCTTCTCCAACACCACAGTTCAAAAGCATCAATTCTTTGGTGCTCAGCTTTCTTCACAGTCCAACTCTCACATCCATATATGACCACAGGAAAAACCATAGCCTTGACTAGACAGACCTTTGTTGGCAAAGTAATGTAAAGAATCTGTCTGCAATTCAGGAGACCTGGAGTCAATCCCTGAATCAGGAAGATCCCCTAGAGAAGGAAATGGTACCCCACACTAGTATTTTTGCCTGGAGAATCCCATGGACAGAGAAGCCTGGCAAATTACTGTCCATGGGGTCACAAAGAGTCAGACATGACTGAAATAGCTTAGCATCACACACACAGATATATTAAAAGACACAAGTTTACTAAATAAAGAAAGAGTTCAAAGAGATACCATTATAAAACTCTAGGCTAGGAAATTATAAACAGACAAAAATTAGAACTTCTGTTCTAGAAATGTTCAATTCAGTTCAGTCGCTCAGTCGTGTCCACCTCCTTGCAACCCCATGAATCACAGTACGCCAGGTCTCCCTGTCCATCACCAACTCCCAGAGTCCACCCGAACCCATGTCCACTGAATCAGTGATGCCATCCAGCCATCTCATCTTATGTTGTCCCCTTCTCCTGCCCCCAATCCCTCCCAACATCAGGGTCTTTTCCAATGAGTCAACTCTTCACATGAGGTAGCCAAAGCATTTGAGCCTCAGCCTCAACATCAGTCCTTCCAATGAACACCCAGGACTGATCTCCTTTAGGATGGACTGGTTGGATCTCCTTGCAGTCCAAGGGACTCTCAACAGTCTTCTCCAACAGCATCAATTCTTCGGCACTCAGCTTTCTTCACAGTCCAACTCTCACATCCATACATGACCACAGGAAAAACCATAGCCTTCACTAGATGGACCTTTGTTGGCAAAGTAATGTCTCTGCTTTTGAATATGCTATCTAGGTTGGTCATAACTTTCCTTCCAAGGAGTTAGCGTCTTTTAATTTCATGGCTACAGTCACCATCTGTAGTGATTTTGGAGCCCCCAAAAATAAAGTCTGACACTGTTTCTACTGTTTCCCCATCTATTCCCCATGAAGTGATGGGACCAGATGCCATGATCTTAGTTTTCTGAATGTTGAGCTTTAAGCCAACTTTTTGACTCTCCTCTTTCACTTTCATCAAGAGGCTTTTTAGTTCCTCTTCACTTTCTGCCATAAGGGTGGTGTCATCTGCTATCTGAGGTTATCGATATTTCTCCTGTCAATCTTGATTCCAGCTTGTGCTTATTCTAGAAATGTTAGCAATAGTTAAATTGTATTCAATTTTTCTGATTTATATGTGAATATATAATAATCTCATTAACTGAGAATTTGTTTTCTAAATTTTAATATAATTAATTTTGTCAGCATATATTATTCATTTATAAGATCTTATATTACTTTGTTTTCACTGCATTATCATTGAGTCAAAATATGTTATAAAAATAATTTCCTTTCTACTCTTATATAAAACTATAATCATTGCAAAATACATGTCCTGTGTTTAAAACTGTGTTTCTCTACATGTAGGCATTCAAAGAAATTTCTAAATGAAGTCATTTATGCTAAGAAAATTTCTATAAACATCTGATTCACTGTGAATCAGATCTAAGACAGGGACAGGTGATGCAAAGTCAGTGTCAAGGTCAGAGGTTCCCAACCTTCCCCAGTTCATGGCTCATGGCAGCCTCAGAGTCTCCATTTTCTCTTTCATCATGTCCTGAAGCTAAAGTTCATCTAACAGTTACCTCCATTAAGCCCATACATCTTAAGTTGCTTTAGTTGTATCCGACTCTTTGCAACTCTATAGACCATAGCCCTCCAGGCTCCTCTGTCCATGGGATTCTCCAGGCAAGAGTACTGGAATCGGTTGCCAACTCCTCCACCAAGGGATCTTTCCAACCCAGGAATCAAACCTACGCCTTTTACATCCCCTGCACTGGAAGGTGGATTCTTTACCGCTAGCTCTACATGGGAAGCCCAACCTATAAAACAGCCATGTCTTGAAACAATCCAAAGCAAGAGCTGGAGGAATCAAGTCCCCTGATTTTAGAATATACCACAGAGCTACAGTCATCAAGATGGTATGGAACTAGCAAGAAAACAGAAAAACAGATGTAGAGCTCAGTGGAACAGGACAGGATGACAGATATAAACCCAGGCAACCTACGGCCACCTAATCTATGACAAAGGAGACAAAAGTATATAATGGAGAAAAGACAGCCGCTTCAATAAATGGTCCTGGCAAAACGGGACAGCCACACTCTAAAGAACAAAATTACAGCATTGTCTAACATCAATCACAAAAATAAACTCAAAATGGATTAAAGACCTAAATGTAAGGCCAGACACTATAAAACTCTTAGAGGAAGACATAGGTAGGACACTCTGGCATAAACCACACAATATATTTTTTGATCCACCTCCCACAGTAATGGGAAATAAAAACAAACACAAACAAATGGGACCTAATTAAGCTCAAAAGTTTTGCACAGCAAAGGAACCATAAACAAAGACAAGCCACAAATGGGAGAAAGTATTTGTAAATGAAACAACCAACAAGGGATTAATCTCCAAAGTATACAAACAGCTCACATATCTCAATATCAAAGAAGCAAAAAAAAATCAAAAAATGGATAGAAGATCTAGATCTAAATAAACTTTTCTCCAAAGAAGATATACAGAGAGCAAAAAGGGACATGGAAGATGTTCAACAGCACAAGTTCTCAGTTTTTAAAATATACATAATTGAAAAAAATATATTTTTATTTAATTTTTAAATAAGCACAATTACTTCCTAACAGAATGCCCAAGCCTGTCTTGAATTTTTCAAACAACTTCTTAAGCCTTTGGAATCAAACCTTCTATTCCACCACCTCCATTTCCCATTCCACTTAATTTTCATGTGGTGATTGTTTTTATAACCACAACTGCAGAAAACCTAGCTTCACAAAGATATGACATTGTCTAAAGGAATGTAGCACAAATAAGCCAACAGTTCACACAGTGCCTGACCAATGTCACTGGATTCCCCTTAAAAATGTAAACTACCCTGAGTGCTAACAGCGCCTCGCCTTCCCGCGACCAGCGCACTAAGAGCGCCTCGCCTTCCCGCGACCGGCTGCGCCGCGCACTAAGAGCACCCCGCCGGCTGCGCCACACACTAAGAGCGCGGCCGAGAGGAGCTACCCCACGACAGAGGTCAGGAAGGGCGGCGGTGAGGAGAGACCCCTCGTCCAAGGTAAGGTGCGATGGCTGTGCTTCGCTGGCCGGGAGCAGCCTGGAGCAGCCGGGACGAGATACCCCACGCCCAAGGTAAGAGAAACCCAAGTAAGACAGTACATCTTGAAAGAGGGCATCAGAGGGCAAATACACTGAAACCATTCTCACAGAAAACTAGTCAATCTAATCACACAAGGACCACACCCTTGTCTAACTCAATGAAATTAAGCCATGCCCGAGGGGCAACCCGGGATGGGCGGGTCATGGTGGAGAGATATGACAGGGTGTGGTCCGCTGGAGAAGGGAATGGCAAACCACTTCAGTATTCTTGCCTTGAGAACCCCATGAACAGTATGAAAAGACAAAATGATAGGATACTGAAAGAGAAACTCCCCAGGTCAGTAGGGGCCCAATATGCTACTGTGGATCAGTGGAGAAATACTCCAGAAAGAATGAAGGGATAGAGCCAAAGCAAAAAGAATACCCAGCTGTGGATGTGTCTGGTGATAGAAGCAAAGTCCGATGCTGTAAAGAGCAATATTGCATAGGAACCTGAAATGTCAGGTCCATGAATCAAGGCAAATTGGAAGTGGTCAAACAAGAGATGGCAAGAGTGAATGTCGACATTCTAGGAATTAGCGAACTAAAATGGACTGGAATGGGTGAATTTAACTCAAATGACCATTATATCTACTACTGCGGGCAGGAATCCCTCAGAAGAAATGGAGTGGCCATCATGGTCAACAAAAGAGTCCGAAATGCAGTACTTGGATGCAATCTCAAAAATGACAGAATGATCTCTGTTAGTTTCCAAGGCAAACCATTCAATGTCACGGTAATCCAAATCTATGCCCCAACCAGTAACGCCGAAGAAGCTGAAGTTGAACGGTTCTATGAAGACCTACAAGACCTTTTAGAACTAACACCCAAAAAAGATGTCCTTTTCATTATGGGGGACTGGAATGCAAAAATAGGAAGTCAAGAAACACCTGGAGTAACAGGCAAATTTGGCCTTGGAACACGGAATGAAGCAGGGCAAAAACTAACAGAGTTTTGCCAAGAAAATGCACTGGTCATAGCAAATACCCTCTTCCAACAACACAAGAGAAGACTCTATACATGGACATCACCAGATGGTCAACACCAAAATCAGATCGATTATATTCTTTGCAGCCAAAGATGGAGAAGCTCTATTCAATCAGCAAAAACAAGACCAGGAGCTGACTGTGGCTCGGACCATGAACTCCTTATTGCCAAATTCAGACTGAAATTGAAGAAAGTAGGGAAAACCACTAGACCATTCAGGTATGACCTAAATCAAATCCCTTATGATTATACAGTGGAACTGAGAAATAGATTTAAGGGCCTAGATCTGATAGAGTGCCTGATGAACTATGGAATGAGGTTCGTGACATTGTACAGGAGACACGGATCAAGACCATCCCCATGGAAAAGAAATGCAAAAAAGCAAAATGGCTGTCTGGGGAGGCCTTACAAATAGCTGTGAAAAGAAGAGAAGCAAAAAGCAAAGGAGAAAAGGAAAGATATAAACATCTAAATGCAGAGTTCCAAAGAATAGCAAGAAGAAATAAGAAAGCCTTCTTCAGTGATCAATGCAAAGAAATACAGGAAAACAACAGAATGGGAAAGACTAGGGATCTCTTCAAGAAAATCAGAGATACCAAAGGAACATTTCATGCAAAGATGGGCACGATAAAGGACAGAGATGGTGTGGACCTAACAGAAGCAGAAGATATTAAGAAGAGGTGGCAAGAATACACAGAAGAACTGTACAAAAAAGAGCTTCACGACCCAGATAATCATGATGGTGTGATCACTGACCTAGAGCCAGACATCCTGGAATGTGAAGTCAAGTGGGCCTTAGAAAGCATCACTACGAACAAAGCTAGTGGAGGTGATGGAATTCCAGTGGAGCTATTCCAAATCCTGAAAGATGATGCTGTGAAAGTGCTGCACTCAATATGCTAGCAAATTTGGAAAACTCAGCAGTGGCCACAAGATTGGAAAAGGTCAGTTTTCATCCCAATCCCAAAGAAAGGCAATGCCAAAGAGTGCTCAAACTACCACACAATTGCACTCATCTCACACGCTAGTAAAGTAATGCTCAAAATTCTCCAAGCCAGGCTTCAGCAATATGTGAACCGTGAACTTCCTGATGTTCAAGCTGGTTTTAGAAAAGGCAGAGGAACCAGAGATCAAATTGCCAACATCCACTGGATCATGGAAAAAGCAAGAGAGTTCCAGAAAAACATCTATTTCTGCTTTATTGACTATGCCAAAGCCTTTGACTGTGTAGATCACAATAAACTGTGGAAAATTCTGAAAGAGATGGGAATACCAGACCACCTGATCTGCCTCTTGAGAAATCTGTATGCAGGTCAGGAAGCAACAGTTAGAACTGGTCATGGAACAATAGACTGGTTCCAAATAGGAAAAGGAGTACGTCAAGACTGCATATTGTCACCATGTTTATTTAACTTATATGCAGAGTACATCATGAGAAATGCTGGACTGGAAGAAACACAAGTTGGAATCAAGATTGCTGGGAGAAATATCAATAACCTCAGATATGCAGATGACACCACTCTTATGGCAGAAAGTGAAGAGAGGCTGAAAAGCCTCTTGATGAAAGTGAAAGTGGAGAGTGAAAAGGTTGGCTTAAAGCTCAACATTCAGAAAACGAAGATCATGGCATCTGGTCCCATCACTACATGGGAAATAGATGGAGAAACAGTGGAAACAGTGTCAGACTTTATTTTTCTGGGCTCCAAAATCACTACAGATGGTGACTGCAGCCATGAAATTAAAACACGCTTACTCCTTGGAAGGAAAGTTATGACCAACCTAGATAGCATATTCAAAAGCAGAGACATTACTTTGCCAACAAAGGTTCGCCTAGTCAAGGCTATGGTCTTTCCTGTGGTCATGTATGGATGTGAGAGCTGGACTGTGAAGAAGGCTGAGGGCCGAAGAATTGATGCTTTTGAACTGTGGTGTTGGAGAAGACTCTTGAGAGTCCCTTGGACTGCAAGAAGATCCAACCAGTTCATTCTGAAGGAGATCAATCCTGGAATTTCTTTGGAAGGAATGATGCTGAAGCTGAAACTCCAGTATTTTGGCCACCTCATGCGAAGAGTTGACTCATTGGAGAAGACTCTGATGCTGGGAGGGATTGAGGGCAGGAGGAGAGGGGGATGACACAGGATGAGATGGCTGGATGGCATCACTAACTTGATGGGTGTGAGTCTGGGTGACCTCCGGGAGCTGGTGATGGACAGGGAGGCCTGGCGTGCTGCGGTTCATGGGGTCGCAAAGAGTCGGACACGACTGAGCGACTGATCTCATCTGATCTGACCCTGAGTGCTGCTATGAATTCACTGTGCTGACAATGTAGAACCCCTGGTCCAGGTGAATGAGTTATCCAGGGTTAAGAGACAAGATGAAACACAAAAGCAAATAATAATAATCCCTTACAGGCAGAGCTGCAAAATAAGACAACAGTAACAAGAATTATGTGTAAAGTTGGATCATTTTTATAACCTGTTAGATTAAGTAAGACCTTAATATGTTAAGGCTGTCTACCTTTCTTTTATTATCAACTCAAGAAATCTTTAGACAAAGAGAACAAATGAACATCAATCAGTGGTAAGAAAGGAATTTGGGCCAATATATGGAGACTCGCTCAGTCATTCAAAAATATTCAATTTCTGCTGCAAGCCCAGCAAGAAAAAAAAGAATAATAATTCAACTGTAAATGTCCTCCAACTCTTACCTCTTTCTACACGTCCCTTGGACAGAGTGACTGTGTATTGTCACCACAACAAAACAGTGCCTAGGGTTTAGTAGGTGCTTCATAAATGATGCTATGATGAAAATTGGTGGCTCAGACAGTAAAGAATCTGCCTGTAATGTGGGAGACCCAGGTTCGATTTCCTGGGACAGGAAGATCCCCTGCAGAAGAGAATGTCAACCCACTCCAGTACTCTTGACTGGAAAATCCCATGGACGAACGAGCCTGGTAGGCTACAGTCCATGGGGTCTCGAAGAGTCCGACACAACTGTGCAACTCCCCTTTCACTTTTCACTTTCACGCATTGGAGACAGAAATGGCAATCCACTCCAGTGTTCTTCCCTTGAGAATCCCAGGGATGGGGGAGCCTGGTGGGCTGCTGTCTATGGGATTGCACAGGGTCGGACACAACTGAAGTGACTTAGCAGCAGCAGCAGCAGCAGCCAGTTCGAAGAATTTTCACCAAGAAACAAAACTGCTTTTCAAAACCTTTTTCAATTATAATAGCAGTAGTTACTGGTCAGGAAATTACTAACAGATGAGCGGCAACAGAAATACATTAACAAGCAGAGTTTAAAGACAAGAACATTTTATAAAGTTCTTTCCTTTGTTACACTCTGGGAACAAATCAATACGCCATGCAAAGCGAGACAAATGGACTAACAGCGGTGATTACTGTGCACGCTGTTCTGACTCACATTTTATTAATCCATAGATTTATTAGTTTGATTTGAAATACCATCCACCCTCCATCAGGACATGGTTTAATTATGAGGTCAGAGTGCAAAAATCCCTCCAAGTTCTCATATTTTCTTTCCAATACAATACTGCCCTCCTGTGGAAACAGACACAAGCCCCTAGCCTTGGATCCTGAATCTCTTTTCAGTCATTGAAGATGTATATTCAGATATTTCAGGTACGTAAAAGAGTTTTAGAAAGCTGCTGCTAAGTCACTTCAGCCGTGTCCGACTCTGAGCAACCCCATAGACGGCAGCCCACCAGGCTCCCACCTCCCTGGGATTCTCCAGGCAGGAACACTGGAGTGGGTTGCCATTTCCTTCTCCAATGCATGAAAGTGAAAAGTGAAAGGGAAGTTGCTCAGTCGTGTCCGACTCCTAGCGACCCCATGGACTGCAGCCTACCAGGCTCCTTTGTCCATGGGATTTTCCAGGCAAGAGTACTGGAGTAGGGTGCCATTGCCTTCTCCGTTTAGAAAGCTAGGAGAGAAAAAAAAAAAAAACACCAGATAGTAAGACATCATTAAGACTAAGTCCTGAAATAGGACTTAGTAAAGAATGCTACATGCATTTGTAAAAACTGTGTGGTCACCAGGGTCCTGAAACACGGCCAGGCTACGACTCTGTTTGTAAGTCTCTATAACCTGTCATCAGCACAAAAAGGCTTCTTAGTATGCTTCTAAGGCTTAACTGCATGAGGTGGTTTGAAATATGATGCTAATCCTAGAATATCAATTTCAAAGAGAGTGGAGTAGAAAACCCGTCCCAGTAGCCTTCCAAAAGAGCAATATTTGGAATTTGAAATATATGCGACTGCAGGCCAATAGTCAAGTATGTACATCATGTGCTGTTTATGTGGATGAGAAATCATAACGAAAATAGAGTGAGATCAGTACATCATAGACATATCTGTTTTGGTTCTCAGTGTGTGATATATGAACGTATTACCATAAGCCATAAAAGGCCATGAATACATCCATCACCTAAGCCTCTGAGATAGCACCCACAAAGTGCTGCTTGGGCTATAAAATAAAATAAAGCTATTCATTTCTGTGCCTCAGCCAATGAGCCAAAACCCTGAAAATGAATTGTCATTGTAAACCCTAATACCACTCCTCTAATATTTACTAAAATATGGGAGGACAGCAAGCCTAAATATACAAACTCTTGATTTTTCTTTACACAGTAATTGTGTCAGCTGATACCCTTCGTGATGGTGTTTTTTTTTTTTTTCCCTGTGTTATAAAGTCTAACATGAGAAATTTTAACTCCAGGGAGAGAAAAGCGGTCAAAGTCCAGTACTGCTATTTATGACGTGTATAAACCTGAGGCATTTCAGCACCATTTGTCACATACGATGAAGAAGCAGGTCTGTGGCTTCCTGCAAGTCTAACCTTGTGCTGTTTCTCTGCAGGTCTTAGGAAACCCAGGCATCTTCCTCCCTGTCCTGACCCTGCCTCCTCCATGGCTGTATCTCAGAAGGCCACTGAAGTTTATGGCTGTTTCACTAATACTTTGATAAGTATTTGGTATGACATTAAAAAAAAATCTACAAATGATCATTTTGCCTTTTGCCCTGCATAACTATAATCACTTCCTATAGGAATACAGGCTAGCCTTTTGTCAGTTTGCTACTTGTTTTGTTCAAATGAAGAAACAAACAGTTATGAGATAAAGGATTTTGAGTGAAGAGATTCTAAATCACCAGGATGAAGAGGCTAAAAATACAGCAGCAGCATTTGAAACAGAGGAAAATACAGGGGGCTATTCAGGTATCTGTGGTTAAGGCACATTTTAAGAAGGTAAGCTTAGAGTGTACTCAGGTGTAGGTTTCTATCAGTTTTTTGAAATAAATATAAGTTTATACTTATAAAACTTAAGTTTTATTTCTGGACTTAGAATTCAACAACAGTGAAGCACTGCTGTCCGAGTCACCTGTTTCAGACTTTCTATCAGGGACTTGTAACATCACCACACTGAGTCCTCAGACAACCCCACAAGCCAGCAACCACAATGGTCCCCATGTTCAAGATGAGGAGAACAAGAGTTAGCAAGTTTGTTTTGAGAACAATAAATTTCTTTTATAAGGGAAAGGCCATCGTAACCATCACTGGACTGTCCTCCTGTGTGGCTTATGTGAGTGAATTCATGGTTCCCTTAACAAGAGGCTACAGTGATCAAGGAATGTAAGCTGACACTCAAAATACCTGTGAAAATCAGTCTAGCAACATCTGCAGATAAGTGTACTCAGACAGGGGAAACAAAGGCAAAACCAAACAAATTAGGTCTAATTAAACTTATAAGCTTTTGCACAGCAAAGGAAACTATAAGCAAAACAAAAAGACAATAGACTGAATTGGAGAAGATATTTGCAAATGATGTGACTGTCAAAGGGTTAATATCTAAAATATATTAAAAGCTCACACAACTCAACATCAAAAAACAAAATCCTGATTTAAAAATGGGCAGAAGAAATGAGTAGACATTTTTCCAAAGAAGACGTACAGATGACCAACAGGCACATGAGAAGATGTTCAAATCACAAATTATTAGAGAAATGAATATCAAAACCACAATGAGGTATCACCTCACACCTATCAGAATGGCGACTGTCAACTAGACAAAAAATAAATGTTCGCAAGAATATGGAGAAAAGGAACCCTAGTCCACTGTTCCTGGGACTGTAAATTAATGCAATCACTAACGTGGAAAACCGTATGGAGTTCCCTGAAAAAAAACAAAAATGGATCTAGCGTATAACACAGCTATTGCACTCCTGGGTTTATACCTGAAGAAAATAGAAACACTCATTTGAAAAGGTACATGCACCCCAGTTTTCAGAGCAGTGGGACAGGAAAGACAGGGCCAGGTCCGAGGACAATCTCCCACGCCAAGGCACTAGGCAGAAGGCAACGCCACCTCCGCGTTCTGCACTTAGGGAGGCCAGGCAGCACGGAGGAAAGGCATAGAAAACAGAAACTCTGCAGCGTCTCAGCAAGCGATTCTGGCCTTAAAAACCATGGAGTGTGGGCAACAAAATGACCCTGTACACCTTCCACATGTGGTGCTTGACCAGTGGGGGAAATTTAAGGGAAAACAGCATTTATGTTTAGAACATGTGAATGGTGACTTCAAGAGATAAATGTGCTGGTACAACCTGGTGCAATCCAGACCACACCTCAACCTTCTCCTCAATGAATATTTCACACCTAATCAAAAAAACCTACTCAATTCCAGAAAAATAAAAGACCCAATCAAAAAATGGGCCAAAGAACTAAATAGACATTTCTCCAAAGAAGACATACAGATGGCTAACAAACACATGAAAAGATGCTCAACATCACTCATTATCAGAGAAATGCAAATCAAAACCACTATGAGGTACCATTTCACATCAGTCAGAATGGCTGCAGTCTAAAAGTCTACAAGCAATAAATGCTGGAGAGGGCGTGGAGAAAAGGGAACCCTCTTACACTGTTGGTGAGAATGCACACTAGTACAGTCACTATGGAGAACAGTGTGGAGATTCCTTAAAAAACTGGAAACAGAACTGCCTTATGATCCAGCAATCCCACTGCTGGGCATACACACTGAAGAAACCAGAATTGAAAGAGACATATGTACCCCAATGTTCATCGCAGCACTGTTTATAATAGCCAGGACATGGAAGCAACCTAGATGCCCATCAGCAGATGAATGGATAAGCAAGCTGTGGTACATATACACAATGGAGTATTACTCAGCCTTTAAAAAGAATACATTTGAATCAGTTCTAATGAGGTGGATGAAACTGGAGCCTATTATACAGAGCGAAGTAAGCCAGAAAGAAAAACACCAATATAGTATACTAACGCATATATATGGAATTTAGAAAGATGGTAACAATAACCCTGTATACAAGACAGCAAAAGAGACACTGATGTATAGAATAGTCTTTTGGACTCTGGGAGAGGGAGAGGGTGGGATGATTTCAGAGAATGACATTCAAATATGTATAATATCATATATGAAACGAGTCACCAGTCCAGGTTCAATGCAAGATACTGGATGCTTGGGGCTGGTGCACTGGGACGACCCAGAGGGATGGTATGGGGAGGGAGGAGGGTTCAGGATGGGGAACACATGTATACCTGTGGCAGATTCATTTTGATATATGGCAAAACCAATACAATATTGTAAAGTTAAATAAAATAAAATTTTTAAAAAATAATTAAAAAAAAACACTCATTCTGAGGGCTAAAAATAAGATAAAAGGGATATCAAAAAACTCTGCAGGGTGTCACTCACCCACAAAGATGCCCACACTCTTCTCTGAGTGTGTTCTTTTGCTTCCGTCATAAATAAACTGCTTCTTTGTTTTCTTTGCTCCTCAAAGAGAGAGGGAGAGTGTGTGTGTGTGTGTGTGTGTGTGTGTGTGTGTGTGTGTGTGTGTGTTGTTCCTGACCCAGGGATTGAACCCTCATCTCTTTTGTCTCCTACACTGGCAGGCAGGTTCTTTACCACTAGCAGCACATCTCTGTGTTCCTCACTCAAATTCTTTTTGGACCATATGAACAAAAGCCTGGATGTTTGATAAAGCTTGTCCAGTATCAGCAACACTATTTACAATTGCCAAGACATGAAAGCAACCTAAGTGTTCATTGTGGATAAAGAAGATATGATAGATATACATAAGGGAATACTACATAGCCATATAAAAGAATGAAACCCTACCATTTGAAGCAACATGGTGGATCTAGCCAGTAGTATGCTGAGTGAAGTAAGTCACAGATAAAGACAAGAACTTAATGTGCATGGGTGGAGGGCACTGTTTGGACTGCACTCCAGGCATCACACGTCTGGACTGATGAAGACAGGACAAGACAGATAACCTGCACACCACTCAGATGCACCCGTCTACTACCTCCACCCCAACCAGCTCCTCAGAGTCAGGCTAGGAGGGAAAACACAATGACAGCCACTGCAGGACAACTGCTTGGGGTCATGCAATGTAATTTAGAGGAGGACTCTCAGAATTCATGGCAAAAAACTGAGGCAGCGAGGTTTCTTACAGACAGATGGATTTAAAGCCAAAAAATACGAAAACTGGTTCTTTTACTGTGACCTATTCCAGTTACACTGTCGCTGAAAACAAATCTCTCCAACAGGTTCGGTCTTCCAGTAATTCTCCATAATGGCAAACAAAAAGGAGACAGAAGACGCACACACTGTAAGTTCTCTGGGCCTTTTGGAAGACAAAGCTGTCCCTGGGCCACGCGGATCTACAAGAAAGGTGACATTACACACACTGAGAGAAGGGGCACTGCTCAAGGAGGCATGGGCCACACCGTTACCATAGCAAAACTATGGTGCCCGGTACGCTGTTGTCATGGTCATAAACTAACAAATTAAGGGCAAGACTCTTACCAAGAAAATCAATGCACATATTGAAAACATTACACACTCTGAGAACTGAGAGAACTTCCTGCAGTGTGTGGAGGAAAAGACCAGAAAAAGAAGGAAGCCAAAGACGAAGATGCAAACCTGGTTTCAAGTAAGGAGTTAACTTGCTCCGCCCAGAGATGAGCACTTTGCAAGAAGCACTGGAGGACAACTTGAGCCGCCAGGACCTATGCTCTGTGAACTCATAGCAAAATAGGTTTAGAAATATAAAAGAATTCTTGGTTATAAAAAATCACCCCAAATGTATTGGCATGCAACAATAATCATTTTATTATTATCTTAAATCTTTATAAGTCAAGAACTTGGGGATGACTAGACTGGGTGGTTCTGGCTTTGGGTCTAATACACAGGCACAATCAGACTGCAGGTAGGCAGAGTGAGTGGAGCAGGGGCAGCTGGGGACCCAGGCACCTGGCTCTTCTCCTGTTCTCAGGCCGTCTCCATGGTCCCAGCGTGTGGATATTTCCTCGTAGCAGACCATACTCAGGGCAGAAGGATTGTTTCCCTGGCAGGTGAAGGCTGCACAGGTGAGTATTCCAGGAAGAAAAATGCAAAGCTGCCTCACCTCTATGACAAAGCCCCAGAAGTCGTTCAGCAGCAATGCTGCCCCAGTCTCTTGGCACACGCCAGTCACCAGCCCAACCATATTTAAGAGAAGGGGATTTAGACTGCCTCTTGGTGGAAAACGGGCAAGGCTCTTAAAAAGCCCCCAGAATGGGAACTATTGTTGCTGTCATCCTTGGAAAGTATGGCCTGCCACAGGGTGTTAATATCAAATCATAGTGGCCAAAGTTATCTGTGTGATGAATAAATGAAGAAACACATAAATAATTAAAAACTGTGGAACACATTCCAATGACTTTTTAAATAACTTCCCTTCCCCCTATTACATACCCCTATTATTCTGCCATGTTACTGGGTTGGCCAAAAGGTTTTGGCAAAACTGCAATAAAGTTTTTGGCCAGTCTATCTATAACTGGTAATGTGCAGGACATAGCTGGTAACAGAGTTTCCTGATTCATTTTTTCATCCAACATCTATGGCTTCCCTTCTTCCTCTAATATTCCAAGTCTGGGAGTCCCTACAACACTAGACTTTGTGCCTGTTCTCTCCTCTCCCTACTCTATACTGTCTTTCTGGAAATTCCATCTGCATTTTCTTTCTCCTGAGTTTAACCATTTGGTGGGCTGCCGTCTATGGGGTCACACAGAGTCAAACACAACTGAAGTGACTTAGCATAGCATAGCATAGCATGGGGCTTCTTAGTGGCTCAGATGGTAAAGAATCTGCCTGCAATGCAGGAGACCCAGGTTCAATCCATAGGTCAGGAGATACCCTGGAGAAGGGAATGGTAACCTTCTCCAGGATTCTTGCCTAAAGAATCCCATGGACAGAGGAACCTGGTGGGCTACACGCCATGAGAACGCAAAGAGTAAGACACAATTGCGCAACTAACACTACCATTTTATATGAAAATGAAACTGAAGTCGCTCAGTTGTGCCCAACTCTTTGTGCCCCCATGGACTGTGGCTACCAGGCTCCTCCGTCCATGGGATTTTCCAGGCAAGAGTACCAGAGTAGATTGCCATTTCCTTCTCCAGGGGATCTTCCCAACCCAGGGATCGAACCCAGGTCTCCTGTATTGCAGGCAGACACTTTACCCTCTGAGCCACCAGGGAAGCCCAAACCATTTTATATGACACCAAAATCTATATTTCTAGCTCCAACCTTCCCCCTAAATCCAAGATATATATTTCAAATGTGATACTAAATATTTTAACCAAATTTTCAAGTAATTTTTAATATTCACTATAACTTTCCAATGAGGTCCTTCATCTGACTTTCCTCGCTTACTGAGTTAACTATTACTGTAATAATTTAGAAACAGATACACTAAAATGTTACATAAAACATTTACTTAGAGTAGACATCTACAGTATATATCTGTGACTGCCACAATGAATTATTACCTCTTCCCAATACCCGAATAGTTGCAATTTGCTTTCCAATGGCTTGCCACTATGAGGTCTTCACTACCAACCCATTTTACATATAGCACTCAGTTTAGAACATTCAAAAGAACTATATTCATTGGAGAATATGACTGCACAAAATGCTTCAGTGGCCTACCTTTGACCCAGTGCAAATTCTTTAGCATAATTATTGTTCTACAGTTCCATCTTCAGCTTTTACAGTTCTACCTTTATCTTTTACTTAATATATATGCTTATTGGATGTTGGCAATTTGATCTCTGGTTCCTCTGCCTTTTCTAAAACCAGCTTGAACATCAGGAAGTTCATGGTTCACATATTGCTGAAGCCTGGCTTGGAGAATTTTGAGCATTACTTTACTAGCGTGAGATGAGTGCAATTGTGCGGTAGTTTGAGAATTCTTTGGCATTGCCTTTCTTTGGGATTGGGATGAAAACTGACCTTTTCCAGTCTTGTGGCCACTGCTGAGTTTTCCAAATTTGCTAGCATATTGAGTGCAGCACTTTCACAGCATCATCTTTCAGGATTTGGAATAGCTCCACTGGAATTCCATCACCTCCACTAGCTTTGTTCGTAGTGATGCTTTCTAAGGCCCACTTGACTTCACATTCCAGGATGTCTGGCTCTAGGTCAGTGATCACACCATTATGATTATCTGGGTCATGTTCAAGCTGGTTTTAGAAAAGGCAGAGGAACCAGAGATCAAATTGCCAACATCCACTGGATCATCGAAAAAGCAAGAGAGTTCCAGAAAAACATCTATTTCTGCTTTATTGACTATGCCAAAGCCTTTGACTGTGTGGATCACAATAAACTGTGGAAAATTCTGGAAGAGATGGGAATACCAGACCACCTGATCTGCCTCTTGAGAAATCTGTATGCAGGTCAGGAAGCAACAGTTAGAACTGGTCATGGAACAACAGACTGGTTCCAAATAGGAAAAGGAGTACGTCAAGGCTGTATATTGTCACCCTGCTTATTTAACTTATATGCAGAGTACATCATGAGAGATGCTGGACTAGAAGAAACACAAGTTGGAATCAAGATTGCTGGGAGAAATATCAATAACCTCAGATATGCAGATGACCCCACCCTTATGGCAGAAAGTGAAGAGGAACTAAAAAGCCTCTTGATGAAACTGAAAATGGAGAGTGAAAAAGTTGGCTTAAAGCTCAACATTCAGAAAACGAAGATCATGGCATCTGGTCCCATCACTTCATGGGAAATAGATGGGGAAACAGTGGAAACAGTGTCAGACTTTATTTTTCTGGGCTCCAAAATCACTGCAGATGCTGACTGCAGCCATGAAATTAAAAGATGCTTACTCCTTGGAAGGAAAGTTATGACCAACCTAGATAGCATATTCAAAAGCAGAGACATTACTTTGCCAACAAAGGTTCGCCTAGTCAAGGCTATGGTCTTTCCTGTGGTCATGTATGGATGTGAGAGCTGGACTGTGAAGAAGGCTGAGCACCGAAGAATTGATGCTTTTGAACTGTGGTGTTGGAGAAGACTCTTGAGAGTCCCTTCGACTGCAAGGAGATCCAACCAGTCCATTCTGAAGGAGATCAGCCTTGGGATTTCTTTGGAAGGAATGATGCTAAAGCTGAAACTCCAGTATTTTGGCCACCTCATGCGAAGAGTTGACTCATTGGAGAAAACTCTGATGCTGGGAGGGATTGGGGGCAGGAGGAGAAGGGGACGACAGAGGATGAGATGGCTGGATGGCATCACTGACTCAATGGATGTGAGTCTGAGTGACCTCCGGGAGTTGGTGATGGATAGGCAGGCCTGGCATGCTGAGATTCATGGGGTCGCAAAGAGTTGCACACGAATGAGCGACTGATCTGATCTGATCTGATCATCTATATGCAACATGAACAATAACTAAGTTCCCTGAACTTATTCCAAGTTCTCAAATCCATAAACCTTTTCTTAAACATGTAAAGCAAATATATCCAGCAAATACTAAGACATAAAGGGAGATTTGACAATAATTGACAATAACAATAACTTATTATTGTAATTGGAGTGTTAAAATAATAGGGGATTTTAACACTTTACGTACATCAGTGGACAAATGACCCAGACAGAAAATCAATAAGGCAACAGTGATTGTAAAAGACACAATACACCAGTTGGACTTCGATCTCTATAGATCTCTGTAGGTTACATCCAAAAACTGCAGAGTACACAGCCTCCAAGTGAGATCTCTATATGTTACATCCAAAAACTGTAGGGTACACAGCCTTCAAGTGCACATGTAACATTCTCCAGGATCAATTACATGCTAGGCCATTAAACAAGTTTTAAATATAAGAGGACAGAAATCATATCAAACATTTTCCTGACCGCAATTGTATGAAATTAGAAATCAATAGTGGAAAGAAAAATGGAAAAATCACAAACATGTGGAGACTAAATAATATGCTACTAAAAAACCAGCAGGTCAATGAAAAAAATCAGAAAATATCTAAAGACAAATAAAAGCAGAAATAGTATATTTCAAAATGTATATGATGTAGCAGTTCTAAAAGGGGAGTTTATAGTGACATAGGTCTTCCTCAATAAACAAGAAAATTTTCAAATAAACAACCCAACCTACCACCTAAAGGAATAATAAAAAGAATAAACAAAAGCCAAAATCAGCAGAAGAAAGGATGGGGAACATATGTACATCTGTGGCGGATCCATATCAATGTATGGCAAAACCACTACAATATTGTAAAGTAATTAGCCTCCAATTAAAATAAATAAATTTATATTAACAAAAAGAAATAATAAAGACTAGAGAGAATATAAATAAAGATTAAAAGCAATGAAACAAAGAGCTAGTTTCTTTTTTAAGAGAAACAAAATTAATAAACCTGTAGCAGATTCACCAAGGAAGAGGTCTCAGCAAAATAAGAAATGAAAGAAATTGCTATTAATACCACAGAGTTACATAAAATCATAACAGAATACTATGAGAAGTTATATACCCAAAAATTAGACAACCTAGAAGAAATGATGAAAAATTCTAGAAGCATACAACCTACCAAGACTGAATCAGAAAGAAACAGACAATTTGAACAGGCTGATCACTAGTAGTGACAATGAATTTATAATTTTTAAAAATTCCCACCAAACAGAAGTTCAAGCCAGATGGCTTCAGAAGAGATTTCTACCAAATATATAAGATATAGATAATATTTATCATTCAGAAACCATTCCAAAAAAATTGAAGAGGATGGAATACTCACAAATTCATTTTAAATGTCCACAATTACCCTGATTCCAAAACTAAAGACACTAAAAAAGGACAAAATTACATGCTGATATCTCAGATGAATATAGATGCAAAAACCCTCATATATTAGTGAATTGAATCCAACAATATATAAAAAGGACCATATACCATGGTCAAGTTGGCTTTATTCCAAGCACAAAAATCAATGTGATATGCCACATTGAATAAAGGATAGATAAAAATCACATGATCCTCTCAATAAACACAGAAAAGTCAGTTGACAGAATTCAACATCCATTCATGATTAAAAAAAAAATCAATGTGGGTATAGAGGGAACATATCTCAACATAATAAAGGCAATTTATGACAAACTCACAACTAGTATACTCAGTGGTGAAAAGCTGAAAGCCTTTCCTTTAAGTTCAGGGAAAAGGTTGTCCACTCTTATACATTCTGTTTAACATAGTATTGGAAGTCCTAGCCACAGCAATCAGAAAAGAAAAAAATATATAAATTAAATTGGAAGGAAAGAAATAAAACTGTCATGATTTGCAGAAAACATGACACTATATGTAGAAAACCCTAAAGTCTCCACCCAAAGCCCATTAGAACTAATACATAAATTCACCAAAGTTTCAGAATATGAGATTAATATATGGAAACCTGCTGCTTTTCTACACACTAATAATGAAGTATCAGAATGCTAAGGCACAAAAACAATCTCATTTACAATAGCATTAAAGAATAAAATACGTAGGAATAAGCTAAACCAAGGACATTAAAGATCTATATTCTAAAAACCATAAAACAGTGATAAAGGAAATTGAAGGAATGTATCTCATGTTCTTGGATTGGAAGAATTAATGTTTTTAAAATGACCATATTACCCTAAGCAATGTACAGATTTAAAAGCAATCCCTATCAAAATAACCATGACAGAACTAGAATAATCCTAAAATTCACATGGAACAAAAAAGAAGACCCCAAATTGCCAAAGCAATCTTGAGAAAAAAAGAACAAAGCTAGAAGTATCATATTCCCAGACTTAAGACCACACTACAAGGCTACAGTAATCAAAACAGTTCAGTAATGGCACAGAAACAGACACGTAGACCAATGGAAACAGAACAGAAATCCCAGAAATAAATCCATGCCCTACAGTCAATTAATCTATGACAAGAGAAGCAAGAATACACAATGGGGAAAAGACGATCTCTTCAACAAGTGGTGCTGGGAAATTGGACAACTACATGTTGAAGTATGAAATTATAACATTTCCTCATACCACACATAAATAAACTCATAATGGATTAAAGATCTAAATGTAGGCCCGAAAGCATAACACTCCTGCATATGTGCATGCTAAGTCACTTCAGTCATGTCCGACTGCGCAACCCTATGGTCTTTAGCTTGCCAGGCTCCCCTGTCCATGAAATTCTGCAGGCAAGAATACTGGAGTGACTTGCCATTTCTGTCCCAGGGGATCTTCCCGACCTAGGAATCGAACCAGGTCTCCTGCATTGTAGGCAGATTCTTTACCATCTGAGCCAGTATAGAAGCCTATAAAACTCCCAGAATAGAATATAGGCATACCTCTTATACATAAACCATAGCAATATTCCTTGGATCAGTTAAAAGCAAAAATAAAAAAAAACAAAAGCAAAGATAAACAAATGGAATTTAACAGCTTTTGCACAGCAAAGGAAACCATTTAAAAAATAGGAGAAAATATTTGCAAACAATGTGACTGTCAAGGGATTTAATATCCAAAATATAAACAGCTCATGCAGCTCACTGTCAAGAAAACATACAATTCAGGATGCAGAGGGCGAGCTCCGCCTCTGGCAAAGGTCATGAGGAAGGAGGCTCAACATACGCAAAGTTGTGATTCAGCCTCAGGAGCCCCCCTGGAAATACTCAAGCATCTACCCCCAAAACCAGAGTCTGCCTACTTTCTGCTTTGTGCTCTCACCTACACCTCTGACTTTATGGGGGGCTGTCCCCCACTACCTCTCTGAAAAAAGAGTTAACTTACAGCTCCAGTTAATAATTACTGGGTGTGACAGTGTTTCAACCTGCAAACTCTTTTGGAAATCCTCTAGCCTGCCTGAATAGGTTTTTATGGCCACATGTGATTGCTCAGAGCCTCCCAACTGTGAGAAGCATGAGATGTTCTAAACTGTCTAAATACAGATTCCTTTGAGCAGTTCAAAGATTGATTAGAAATTGTATTGGTGAAGGGTTTTTCACTTGTTGGGCCAATGTTTGCTGCTAAGTCTCCATATCCCTTACCTACTGTGTCCTTGGCAGTGTATTGATTGATATAATTGGTGTATATAAATGTAAGTAGTAGCCTTAATGTTTGTAACCTTGGACCCTTGAGTTAATTCTTTTCTTGATTGAGCCCACCTCACCTTTGCCCTATAGAAATGCAACTTTATCTAATGCTCTTTGGAGGCTGGTGCCTGACTTTAGAATATTCACCTTTAGAGAAAACAAGTTATCTGAAGAAAGGGTCTTAAAATGTTAACAGGTCTCCGGGCCAGAAGATGATGCAAATCACCTAAACTTTTGCATATGGTAAGTTTGCAGGAAGAAAACCTGGCTTACTGCATGACTCTACCCCTTCCCCCATTATCCTTTATGCATAACTTAAGGTATAAAAACTACTTTGAAAAATAAAGTGCGGGAGGGATCCCAGCAGAGGAGGGAGTAGCACGCTGAGCTTCCACAGCTGTGTGCGGAGTCCAGCTCCCTGGGCTGTGCCTCCCACTGGTGGGGTCCTGCCCTTCAGGTTCCCCAATGCTCTCGCTGCTGCCGTGGGGCTCCCCCACTACCCCACCCTGGCCATGTGCCCCGGATAGCGCGCATGGGATGCGACGCCCACCCAGCGTTTCCCGCCGCCCACCCGAGAAAATTTAAAAAAAAAAGAAAGAAAAAGAAAGTGCGGGCCTTGTTCACCGAAACTTGGTCTCCCCATGTCGTTCTTTCTCTCACCTTCTGGCTAAATTTTCCTCTGGGGTGGGGGAAGCTCGTCAAGCCTACTAATTTTGCCTGGGCTTCTAAGATCTGACCAGGGAGGCCTTAGTGTCTCCTCTCCCTCAGGAGAACGGGAGGACGCCTGCAGCCTATGTAGGTGACGTAAATTCCTTGCTTTGGAATTTTATTCAGCCTCTTTTCTTCACTGAATTTCTTCACTGAGGTATCCTTATTTCACCACTCTTTATATCCTTAATTAACATTTTAATAAGCTGTTGTTTCCTGATCGATGAAGCTGTCTCCCCTTCGAATTCCCTGGATCCACCGAGGCTGGTCCCCGGCACAACTGAAAAAAAAAATGAACCGAATGAGCAGAAGACCTAAATATTTTTCTACAGACAAGATGGCCAACAAACATGCTCAACATCACTAATTATTAGGGAAATGCAAATCACAACAACAGGAATCACATCTGTCAGAATGGCTGTCATCAAAAACATAAGTAACAGACACTAGAGGACGTGGAGAAAAGAGGACCCTGTACACTACTGGCCAGCAATGTGAATTGGTATAGCTGCTGTGGAAATCAGTGTGGAGTTCCCACAAAACACTAAAAATAGAACTACCAGGAGTTCAGGAGAAACCTTGAATTAAAATGAATACCTTTCCAGTAATCTGTAGAGAATCACTATAAACCATTGTTTCAGTCTCTCAGAAAAGAGACTGTTTTCAGTGTTATAGCTCACCCTTGCTCAGGTACTGAATCTGAAAAGGACTCTTCAGCCTCATCACTTCACCTATCACAAGCTCTGCCTGTTCGTAGGCATTTCTTATCCAAACCGTTAAAATTATGTTCACAATGGGATAGCCTTGAAGTCATGACTAGTCACACCTTTTAGAAGCCTCTCATAAAGACACATCACATCCTCTTCCCAACTTGTCCCTCTGTCCACTAAGGTGCTGTGTTCTGAGAAAGCCCAGCTGTCTTCAGATGATCAAACTCATCCTTACCTGTATGACCTCTCCATTTCTGATTTCAGTTCAGTTCAGTTCAGTTCAGTCGCTCAGTCGTATCCGACTCTTTGCGACCCCATGAATCACAGCACACCAAGCCTCCCTGTCCATCACCAACTCCCGGAGTTCACCCAGACTCACGTTCATCGAGTCAGTGATGCCATCCAGCCATCTCATCCTCTGTCGTCCCCTTCTCCTCCTGCCCCCAATCCCTCCCAGCATCAGAGTCTTTTCCAATGAGTCAACTCTTCACACGAGGTGGCCAAAGTACTGGAGTTTCAGCTTTAGCATCGTTGCTTCCAAAGAAATCCCAGGGCTAATCTCCAGAATGGACTGGTTGGATCTCCTTGCAGTCCAAGGGACTCTCAAGAGTCTTCTACAACACCACAGTTCAAAAGTATCAATTCTTCGGCGCTCAGCCTTCTTCACAGTCCAACTTTCACATCCATACATGACCACAGGAAAAACCATAGCCTGGAGTAGATGGACCTTTGTTGGCAAAGTAATGTCTTTGCTTTTGAATATGCAATCTATGGTCATAACTTTCCTTCCAAAGAGTAAGCGTCTTTTAATTTCATGGCAGCAGTCACCATCTGCAGTGATTTTGGAGCCCCCAAAAATAAAGTCTGACACTGTTTCCACTGTTTCCCCATCTATTTCCCATGAAGTGATGGGACCAGAGGCCATGATCTTCGTTTTCTGAATGTTAAGCTTTAAGCCAACTTTTTAACTCTCCACTTTCACTTTCATCAAGAGGCTTTTTAGTTCCTCTTCACTTTCTGCCATAAGGGTGGTGTCATCTGCATATCTGAGGTTATTGATATTTCTCCCAGCAATCTTGATTCCAACTTGTGTTTCTTCCAGTCCAGCATTTCTCATGATGTACTCTGCATATAAGTTAAATAAGCAGGGTAACAATATACAGCCTTGATGTACTCCTTTTCCTATTTGGAACCAGTCTGTTGTTCCATGTCCAGTTCTAACTGTTGCTTCCTGACCTGGACACAAATTTCTCAAGAGGCAGATCAGGTGGTCTGGTAGTCCCATCTCTTGAAGAATTTTCCACAGTTTATTGTGATCTACACAGTCAAAGGCTTTGGCATAGTCAATAAAGCAGAAATAGATGTTTTTCTGGAACTCTCTTGCTTTTTCCATGATCCAGCAGATGTTGGCAATTTGATCTCTGGTTCCTCTGCCTTTTCTAAAACCAGCTTGAACATCAGGAAGTTCACGGTTCACATATTGCTGAAGCCTGGCTTGGAGAATTTTGAGCATTACTTTACTAGCATGTGAGATGAGTGCAATTGTGCAGTAGTTCGAGCATTCTTTGGCATTGCTTTTCTTTGGGATTGGAATAAAAACTGACCTTTTCCAATCTTGTGGCCACTGCTGAGTTTTCCAAATTTGCTGGCATATTGAGTATAGCACTTTCACAGCATCATCTTTCAGGATTTGAAATAGCTCAACTGGAATGCCATCACCTCCACTAGCTTTGTTCGTAGTGATGCTTCCTAAGGCCCACTTAACTTCACATTCCAGGATGTCTGCCTCTAGGTGAATGATCACACCATCATGATTATCTGGGTTGTGAAGATCTTTTTGTACAATTCTGTGTATTCTTGCCATCTCTTCTTAATATCTTCTGCTTCTGTTAGGTCCATACCATTTCTGTCCTTTATCAAGCCCATCTTTGCATGAAATATTCCCTTGGTATCTCTAATTTTCTTGAAGGGATCTCTAGTCTTTACAATTCTGTTGTTTTCCTCTATTTCTTTGCATTGATCACTGAGGAAGGCTTTCTTATCTCTTCTTGCTATTCTTTGGAACTCTGCATTCAGATGCTTATATCTTTCCTTTTCTCCTTTGCTTTTCACTTCTCTTCTTTTCACAGCTATTTGTAAGGCCTCTCCAGACAGCCATTTTGCTTTTTTACATTTCTTTTCCATGGGGATGGTCTTGATCCCTGTCTCCTGTACAATGTCACGAACCTCATTCCATAGTTCATCAGAATTCAGCAGCCAACAAACAAAGTTCTGAAGAGGCTGATCACACACAGCTGATGCTCACAAAAGCAGAAGTGCCCTTTTCATTCATTTCATTGGTCCGAAGAAATGAACAGGCGGAGCATTATCAGCTCCCCCATCCTATATGCATCAGCCTTTTGCCAAAGCCAGAACACTAACACGATCAGGACCGAGATGTGTTCTGGGAGAGTAACTGCCCTTGAGAGTAATCCCACTTCCCTGGAGAGAAGATGTGGCTTAACCAGCAACTCTCTACACAAGAAAAAACACAGCTGGCTTTTGATGCCATTGACCCATTAGGTAGTGACAACATAACTTCTTTTAGTGAACACAGCTCCTCTGATTTGATTCAGCTGTCTGTACTGGGACTCCTCAATGCTGTACCCCACCACCAGCCATTGTCTTTTCTGTTGGAGGGCTGCATCCCACAAAATGCTCCCACTGAACGTCCAGCCCGATTCTCAGTCTAAGTGCCTGTGCTGCCTCCTCTCCTAATCTGGTCAACTGTGCTTGTCTCCCTACAGAAACATCTTAAGTCCTAGAGCACGTTTTAAGCACCCAGAACCCCGCTCCTGGTCCTCGCAGCCCTCCTCTTCACCTGTAGTCCTGCAGCTCTAGAGATCTCTCTCAGCAGTAAGGAGCCCTCAGAATCAAACACGAGCATAAGGGAGGAGAATCCCTCAGCAACGCTGCTTACAGCACCACTCAGAGCCCTCCTCCCATGCCCCCCACCTTTCCTAACCTCCCACTCTGGCCAGGATTCACCGTAATTCTTACGAGACTGACATATTGAAAAGGGAAAAGTAAGGAAAGGTTTCAGTGCCTCCCCCCATCACATACACAAAAGGCGAGGACACTTTGACCCTTTCCTGTGTTTTTCAATTTATTATGACAGATATCTTCACATGGATCCACCCTTTAAGACCTTAGCCTTATGTGGCTTCTTACCACTTTCCTTGTTCCTTATTTACTATAAAACATCAACATCCATCACAATGTCTTCACCCTGAGCAGGCTGAAATGTGTATGGTGAACAACAAAACAAGAGACCCCAAGTCCTTTACAGATCTGTGTCTAGAAAAGTTAAGACCCATCAAATTCTACTCATCATAAAGCAACTAGTTAACCCAGTGGAGGAAGAAAGATATTTATTTAAGCTGTTGTTTAGCAAAATTAAACAGAGAGGGAAATATGATAAAAAGGACACTCACTAAGTACTCACCACATGTCAGAAATGGGGACCAGTCTTTCTAAACAATTTTTATTGGAGTACAGTTGCTTGAAAGTGTTGTGTTAGTTTCTGCTGTACAGCAAAGTGTATCAGCTATATGTATACATATACCCCCTCTTTTCTGGATCTCCTTCCCATTTTGGTTACCACAGAGCATTGAGTTCTCTGTGCTATACAGTAGGTTCTTATTAGTTATCTATTTTACACATAGTAAAATAGATACATGGAGAAGGCAATGGCACCCCACTCCAGTACTCTTGCTTGGAAAATCCCATGGACAGAGGAGCCTGGTAGGCTGCAGTCCATGGGGTCGCTAAGAGTCAGACACAACTGAGCGACTTCCCTTTCACTTTTCACTTTTATGCATTGGAGAAGGAAATGGCAACCCACTCCAGAGTTCTTGCCTGGAGAATCCCAGAGACGGGAAGCCTGGT
This sequence comes from Tragelaphus eurycerus, assembly GCA_935064755.1. Lineage (NCBI taxonomy): Eukaryota > Metazoa > Chordata > Mammalia > Artiodactyla > Bovidae > Tragelaphus > Tragelaphus eurycerus. Next base: position 2,118,118 of record CAKXYN010000103.1, on the reverse strand, counting down.
GGGCTGCTGTCTATGGGGTCGCACAGAGTCGGACACGACTGAAGTGACTTAGCAGCAGCAGCAGCAGGTGGTTCAGTAGTAAAGAGTCTACCTGCAATGTAGGAAACATGGGCTCAATCCCTGGGCCAGGAAGATCCCCTGGAGTAGGAAATGACAAACCGCTCCAGTATTCTTGCCTGGAGAATCCCATGGACAGAGGAGCCTGGCAGGCTACAGTTCATGGAGTCACAGAGTCAGACATGACTGAGCGACTAACACACACACTTACAATAGCCAGGACATGGAAGCCACATAAGTGCCTATCAACAAAGGAATGGATAAAGAAGACATGGTACCAGTTTTGATCACATTGCCTTATTTCATCTTCAAACAATGCTGCAGAGTAGGACTTCCTTCATCCCCATTGTACAGATGAGGGAAACAAGGTTTAGAGAGACTAAGAAATGTGCCCAGGTTCACATTAGCCTCAGGAACGAAAGCAAGGAATTAAACTCAGGGGCCTTGGTTGCAGATTTGTACCTCAGAGCAATATTTAGAAAGTAATGGGGAGCAAAAATGAACATTTTAAAAGTATCCAAGAACTTTTCTGACTGCGTTTTCTTGTATCAGTCTTCTATCTGCCTGCAGCCTTGGCACACAATCCTTAATAAGCCCCATCTGAAAGAGCTGAGCTTAACTACATTCAGCCTGTCTCAGACAAGAAAAGGTTGCCTAAATATAGCACATCTTAAAGATAAGAGTAATTAGTGAGCTTGGTTCCTCAATGTAAGTGTGCGGAATACATGAGTGAGTCAACTGAATGAAACTGATTGAGATTTTCTGAAACAATTGATGCACATAATGAAAAATATGCTTGGAATCGAGAAAAAACACTATCTTCCTCAAATCTATGCTTCTCTGTGCACTTTCTCCTCTTCCCAAAACAGTGAGGAAGCCTTCTCCTGCCTTTCCAGGGAAGATAGAGCAGCAGGCTCTCATCATCAGCACACCAGTTACCGTGACTGACGTCTGTGGGTCTGACACATTCATGCTCTAGACACCATGTCTCCAAGTGCCCCACAGAAGGTCGTGTGCATACAGAGACACCTGTACTGGGAGAGTCCAGAGCAGAGGAAGTGACGACGTACCATGCATGCTCCATTCTGCATTTGAGGAAGACCTGCCTGACCACAAGAAGGAACAGAAAAGGGTAAAAAGAGGAAAGCCACATGTGAACTCCAGGGATCAGAACTTGTGTGCAGATAGTTCATTTGTGAGGGCTTCCCTGGTGGCTCAGACGGTTAAAAAATCCACCTGCAATGCAGGAGACCGGGTTTGATCCCTGGGTGGGGAAGAACCCCTGGAGATGGGAATGGCTACTTGCCTGGAGAAGCCCACGGACAGAGGAGCCTGGCAGGCTACAGTCTGTGGAGTCACAAAGTGTCAGACACGACTGAGCATTTGAGGAGTGGTCTCAGGGCACAGGGACAGGGCCATCTGAAAACATGCAACAGGAAATGAGGAGACGCCACTGTAAGGTGCATCACTGAGCAGATGCCCACACGCCTCCTGGGGGACAACCCTGCTGGGCATCCTCTGAGCTGCCGGGCAGCTGCCCCCCAGGGATGCTCCTTCCTCAGTACTTTGAGTCTGCCCATGACCAGCACAAGGTGGATGGACTGCTGCAGGAATTCCAAAAGACTTTCCCTACCCAATTCCAAACTGTGTGTGAGACCTCCCTACACCAACAAGCAGTCTTCAGGTGCCAGCTGGGCATCTGAAAAATCAGTTCAATTGCAGCACCATCTACCCAGAAAGAGACAAATTCCGCTGGTAAAGGGCTCAGCCCCACAAGACCTCCGTCTGCTTCTGATACCTACATGAACCCATGGTGTTACCTGTGCTTCCAACCAGCCAGCTACAAACCTGAGGTTCTGATGACCCACTCCAACTCAGGATACAGAGCACAAGCCTAGGTTGCCACCTGTACTGCCAACTGGCTACAAATCAGAGGTTCCCACAACCCCCTTATTAGGTTCCATTAATTTGATACAATGGCTCACAGAACTCAGGAAAACCCATTCACTCACTAGATGACCAATTTATTACAAAAGAATGTGAAAAGATACAAACCAATGGCCAGATTAAAAGATACCAGGGTGTGGCCCCAGACAAAGGAATTTTTGTCCCCAGGGAGCGTGGTGCCAGCACACTGGCACATGGAACTGTCCTGGTTCCCCATGCAGAAGCTCTCTGTCCTTTCTGTTTATACAGAGGCTTCATTACATAGTCATAAATGACCATACAATCGGCCGACCATGACTGACTCAATCCCCATGCCCTGTCCCCTCCCTGGAGGCTGGGGGTGGGACTGGAAGTTACAACCCTCTAATTCTGCGCTTATTCATCTGGCCACTAGTGCCCATCCTTGAGCTGGGGGTGAGTGTGTATCCAAAATTCAACTCATAAGCTTAGCAAGGGGCTTCCCAGGTGGCGCTAATAATGAAGAACCTGCCTGCCAATGCAGGAGACATAAGAGACATGGGTTCAATCCCTGGGTTGGGAAGATCCCCTGAAGGAGGACACAGCAACCCACTCCAATATTCTTGCCTGAAGAATTCCATGGACAGAGGACCCTGGTGGGCTACAGTCCATAGGGTTGCACAGAGTTGGACACGACTGAAGTGACTTAGCACGCACACATGCACGCAAGCCTAACAAGAGACACCTTTGTTGTTCTCATCACTTTTAGGAGGTCTACGCCTAAAATGGAAGAATTTTCCTTCGCTGCTGTCTAAATTCACTCCTATATATGGTGCTAGAGACTTGTGGCAGAACATTTTTAACTGCTATCAATATATTAAGCCAAGCTATCTATGAACTAAAGCTTAGGGTTTTTTTGTCAGTTGATCATAGGAGTCCATAGGTGAGACCTACAGAAGAGGCAGTAAAGCAATGGAGAGAAGTGACAAGGAGTCTGGGCCACCTGTCACACAACTTCCTGCACCCTGAGAAGCTGCCTGCATTCATCCCCAAATGTACCATTTGCACTGAACGTGTGCCACCATTGTGTTGCTCAAAAGTATGGTGTAAGGACACCGGTACAGGGATGGACCACTCCGCTTGCATGCTCGTGTGATGGCCCGTGTCAGGTGCCCAGTCTCCTGGGGCTCAGCAGGATGTCAAGGGCTGCTTTGTAAACATCAAGCTGTCGTTCTGTTCTGCAGAGGACATAGCATTGCTCCAGAGCCCTAGCAGGCTGCGAGGTATCTCAGGACACAGAATCCTCATCTGTAACAAGAGCTCCAGCACCACCAGTTCTGCGGGGTGAGACAGTCTGGATGGATGGACAGCTTTCACCCCAAGCCAGACTTCCCATGGAGCCCTCTCTTGCTCTGAGCCATGCTCAAAACCAGTGGCTTTCTGCATTACTCAATAAAGAGGCAAGAGTACGATTCCCAACTGCAGCATAGGCCAGCTTCAGAATTCAGACAGGCCCACCATGAACCTCTTTCTTAATAGTGGGAAGTGTATGGTCCAACAGCGTGCCCTTTTGAGGCAATGTCCAGGCATGCCAAAGTCCATGAGGCACTTTAAACTGTGGATCTGAATCCTCCTGGGGTCCATCTCATAGGCTCTGACACATAGGCCCTTTCTAAGCTATCCACAGTACTTTTTACTTCTTGCTCACCACATCCACTTGGTCTGAGGTTTTGACATAGCAAAGTAACATGAATCCATACACTTTTAAGATGGTTGAGTTTCCTGAGAAGTATATGATGATGAAATCTTGGAACAAGACAGTAACAATGCATTGCTGTCCACCACACATAAAAGCACACTACTTTAGACCATCTTAAGGAGAACTGAGAAAAATCTATTCAACTGATGATCTGCTATATACCAAGTACCAGAGTCTGTACTGACTCATCACAGTCAGGACTCTACACGCATCACAGTAGTTGTAACTGGACTGCTAATGGGTAATGTATACAGTCAGCCACTGTCCTCTGCCATTCTCCATTTGGTTCTGACAAAGGTCAACAAGTAAACTGAGTGTGGTCATGTGAGGGATCGTCTAAGGCACTCCAATCAGGAAGGGGCAGCATTTGCCCCCAGCACCCCCTAGGTTGGTCAGGGGCCACAGGAGGATGCCATCTGCCCCTACTTCCAGGGGTGCATGCTCATCAGAATGGACGTCTGTGCTCTCAGAGGGAGACGTCCTGTAGGGGTAGAGAAGACCTGGGCTAGGCACACAGTGCAACCCAGGTGAGATGGCCACCTGCAACGGGACCACAGCGGTGATGAGTGTAGAGATGCAGAAGGGAAACTACAAATGTTGTAACCAACAAGTCAGCTGGCAGAGTATTGCAATATTGGCCTGTACTGCATGACTGTGTAAAGGTCTTAACTAAGGTGATGGTGGCAAATCTGAGGGAAACAAGATAGCTTCTGTAGACAGTTATGGGGAAGCTATCAGAAGGCAAAATAATAGTGACTAATTTAACATTTCCTATATATTTGCCCTCAGACTTCAAGATGCTCCATGACAAAATAATTCCTTGAAAAACTCGATGTTGAGAAATGCTGGTTTATACATAAGCAGTCTTCCTTCCTATGAGATTTCCTTCCTAAAATGCGTGTTTGTGTATCTGGCTGTCATCTGTGCTACTGATCCCCAGGTATCAGAGAGGAAAGTCCGGGCACAGTGTTTGGACCTAAACCAATTTAATGTGGACAGTTCTGATATTTTTCTTTTTGCCTCGTTACATAAGAATGTTAGTTAAAATAGAACTCAAATCAATGAGTCAACAGGACCTGAAATGCAAAAGGAAATCCAACTTCCAGCGGGCTGAAGTAGATGAAAGCGAGCCCCACGGAGGACTCCCAGCTCACAGAAGCATCGCCGAGCCAGGCAGTGCTTGGGTCTGGGACTCTAATACCCTCATTCTCTCTTTAAAAATACCTATCTTCTCACCTTATTTTCCAAGAATAATTTTGGTGAACAGGAAATCCATGCCTCAGATTTATTTCTTAGGCCCAAGGGGATTCCCAAGCACACTTGAGCTGCATAATAGCTGTATGAATTAATGATGGGTGAGTACCATCCTCTGTGCTAGAAAAAGAGTGAAAGAAAGCCTCAAAGTGTTAAAAATGGGTCATAAACAACACTGGAAAAAGGAACTTTGGTTGTGAAAATTAGAAGTTTCCTGTGTCTAGTAGTGGAGAAGGCAATGGCACTCCACTCCAGTACTTTTGCCTGGAAAATCCCATGGACAAAGGAGCCTGGTAGGCTGCAGTCCATGGGGTCTCTGAGGTCGGACACGACTGAGCAACTTCACTTTCACTTTTCACTTTCATGCGTTGGGGAAGGAAATGGCAACCCACTCCAGTGTTCTTGCCTGGAGAATCCCAGGGATGGGGGAGCCTGGTAGGCTGCCGTCCATGGGGTCGCACAGAGTCGGACACGACTGAAGTGACTTAGCAGCAGCAGCAGCAGTGTCTAGTAGCAGATACTTGAGCCAGCAGAGGCAGCAGTTTGTTTTAATGATGTTCCAGGAAAGTTTACTTTAATCCATAGGCAACTGGGAACCTATTTCTTCTAAAAGTGTTGGAAACCATCTTTCTGAATAATCTTGAAGTGTTCTTACCAATTTCCTTCAAATCCAACAAATTTAAATCACTAGAGACATTGACACAGAGAGACTCAGAATCCTAGACAATACTGAGAAACTATAGAAATCATAAGTAATCAGAATCTTGTCTTTTCCCCCAACTACTGGTAATTGACAACAGTTTGATCAAGCTTTTTATATTAAAGCCAGAAAACATCATTTTAACTTCTGATGAAATACTGCTATAGCACAACAATAAGAGCATATTCAGTAAATTGCAGGTATGCCTGGACCTTCCCCCAAAAGCTGAGATGATCAAGCGAAGGCTATAGTCTAGAACATAGGGTCTATTTCATGTCAAGGGTCAATTATTTTTCATTAGAAAAGAGCATAAGGAAAGCAAAAACTTGTCCAACGTACGTGTTTTTCTTCCACTAGCTTACCTAATGTTCTTGCCTGGAGAATCCCAGGGATGGCAGAGCCTGGTGGGCTGTCATCTATGGGGTCGAACAGAGTCGGGCACAACTAAAGCAACTTAGCAGCAGTAGCAGCAGCAGCTTACCTAATGAATTACCAGAACAGATTAGGTATAATTGATTGTATTGATTACCCATAAAATTGATTACCTATTATATTTATGATAATCCCAATACATATTTAATAGCTTCTTAATCTCTCCTCAACTATTCATCCTGGAGATAAAAATTCTGTTATATAATATCTACAATCAAGACAAAAGACACCTGTCTTTTCAAAATTTCAAAAGGCCAAAAGAATGCCTTCAAATTTACAACAAAAGGACACTGTGATACAGATGTCACCTCCTAAGTGACAGGCCAATCCTGCACAACCCAGCTACTCCCAGGGACCACGCCTGTGGCTAGGCTAGGCATACTTTGTACACCGGCCAATCATCCAGGTTTTCCTTAGACTAGTCAGTCTGAGGACACTAGCACATAATTTACTCAAGAATGCCTTTGGTAAAATGAAAACAGGACTTCCTGCTTCAACTAAACAGCACTTTATTATATGAAGCTAAATGGCCTTAAGAAAATATACTATTGCAGGAAGGAAAAGATAAAACTGAAAGTCTTCCTGTTAACTTGGAATTTCAGCTGAGGTCCCACAGACTCATGAAAACGAAGAAAGTTCCTACAGAATAAGGAGGGCTACCAACCCTATAGCTATAAGATGGACAAAAACTAACAAACCCATGGCGGCGTTTGAGAACTCCCAAAGGAGAGTCTGAGGAAGAACCTATATTGAGGCAGTTCATTTAACAGTTCACACAAAAAGAGCAGGAGGGAAGGAGCAGGGGAATGGAGACAGGGAAGGTGGAAATGGACTTGGGCATCTGGGCTTCAGTCTGCCCAGGGCCCTCTGGGGAACACAGAAAACCATCTGGGATGGCCCCCACAGCAGCCAGGCTGGGGCGCTTACTACCGGCCTGCCCTCGGGTAAGGGCTAACTGCTGTGTAAACTGCATTGCACGTGGGGGCTGAACCTGCAAGCAGGCCCAGGGGATACGAGCTGCTTTAGAGGAGATTCTGAGGCAGAAATGGAGAGATTCATGGTGGGCCCTAGGGGTGGGATGATACCCATGTGCTTAGAACTGTCTAGCACATCCGTGATGGAAATTAAAAGTGGGCCAGCAGGATGAGACTCAGGACGCCAAGCCTCTGCTGCACTGATCCATCCCAAGCCCATCCTTCCACCTCATGCCCATCCTTCTGCTGAAGACACGTTTGAAATGGAGCAAAGGGAGCAACTTCTTAAAGCAAAGGCCCTCACAGCACCGTGGCCTTTCCCTTACTCTTCCCACAGAGTATAGGGCTGCTTTACATACCAAGTCGAACGAGGAAGTTGAAAAAGAGCTCTGCCCAGTGCCTAGGGGAAGGCTGCAGTGTTGCGGGGAGACGGCTGGAAGGGAGGCGAGGCCTTAAATCTCATTGCCATCAGGCATCCTTCTCCTCACCAAGAGAAGTGCCGGGGCTTACATCTGTTTACAACAGAAGAGAGAATGCTTCTGACTTTTGATACGCAACCCTGTGTGCTAAGTCACTTGAGTAGTGTCCTGCTCATTGTGATCACATGGACTATTGGAGAGGAAAAGTTAAAATTTTACTTAACCTCCTGCTCCTTCTGCCTCTGTAACTCAGCTTGCTCCTTACAAAGTCTGGATCACGTGGGTCACGTAGTTTCAGAAAGTGGGGGCTTACAATACTAGGAACTGGAGCTTATCTCACTCACCCTTGTCCTACTCTTTGCAACTCCCCAGCCCCTGCATGCCTATCCATGTAAAATTCAGGCATCGCCCTCCCCATCTTGACTGCTATTCCCACGCATGTGAAACCCCTTAGTTTAAACCAGCCTATTAGCAGCTAGTGAAGCTCACTATAGCTTGTCTATAAAAATTCTGTAACCCGTTTGTTCAGGGCTCAGAGCTTGGAAAGTTAACTCCTCCGGGCCTGCCAGCATAACAAATCTGAGTTCTCCAACTATCTGAATGTGGTGCTTGGTTTCTTGAGTACTGGTTTCTGCAACACTATAGCTTGCCAGGCTCCTCTGTCCATGGGGTTCTCCAGGCAAGAATACTGCAGTGGGTTGCCATGCCCTCCTCCAGGGGATCTTCCAAACCCAGGGATCAAACCCCAGTCTATTATGTCTCAGCATCTCCCGTGTCTCCTGCATTTCAGGCAGGTTCGTTACTGCTGAGCCACCAGGGAAGCTCAAATCTTAATATACACCCCTTTAAACTTGATTTTCTTTTCACCTGGAGTCAGTGAGCTAGCTGGAGTAGCACAGGGTGCAGAGCAAGGGGAGGAGAATACAGTCATGAGATCAAAGTGCCTTCTACAATTAATGCAGCAAGGTTACCTATGTTCCCACTGGCCTGGGAGATGCACTGAATGATGGGCCAGGATGCTCTTGGAAGGATATTTCCCCAGACAGTGGCCTGCAGGAAGAGGAACCTGAGGGCTGTGTCTTATGATCCACGGGGTTTGGAGGGGTGGGGGTTGGTGGGAGCAGTTTGCCACAGAGTATGTTTTCAAGGCTGATGGGAGAGGTCAGCCCTGACGCTAGCTGTCCCCACAAATGCCTGCTCCCTCTTGATGGACACATGGCTGCCAAGCTACAGACGGCATTTCCCAGACTCTCCCACTCAAAGTAACTGCATGACTAAGTTGTCATCAATGTAATGTTAGCAAAAACTTCTGCCTCACTTGCCCAAAGTAAATATGTGCCCTGGATCCACCTCTCCCCCTCCACTCTACCTGAAAATAGACATGCTCAAGGCAACTTATTGATCCTGCAGACCAGGTAACACCCAAGGTGATGATGAAACAGAAAGATGGAAGGAAATCAGGTGACCTTATGAGGCAGAGCTAGACTCCTAACTGAGACAGTAGTAATAAATCTGCTTTATTTAAGCCAGGATTTCCTAGCATTTTTTTTTTTTTCACTATTGCCCCCTTAAGGAGAAAAAATAATTTGAGTAATTAAGTGTTTAATTTAATTTCTTCCTAACAAGAGAGAAGAAATGCTAAGAAATATGATTTTATTGAGCTTTGGAAGACCACAAATCATTTCAATAGCTAAGGATATTTTTCACCCCTCTTTACTCCCAGATCAACTTTCACCACTACTGAGAACACATGTTTTCAGCTATTAAATGCCTGGTCTCTTTGCTCTAGCAGCTTACCTCTGCCCTCACAAACACAGTGACGGAACTCAGTAAGACAGAGCCCCTTCCGGCTCCTCCCACAAGCTCACTGTTTCTAGCCAATGACAGAAGTGTTGCCACAGTAAAGGTTATTAAAGAACTGAGAGTGAAAAAAATAAACACAGATAAAATAGCAGGAAAGTAAAATGGGCATTGCGGACTGAATGGTTTTGTCCCCTCAAAATCCATATGTGGAAGCCCTCACCGTAAGTATTACTGTATATGGAGACGGGACCTGTAGGGTAGTGAAATGAGGGAAGTCAAATGAGGTCATGAGGACAAGGCCCTCGAATAGCAGGGCTGGATGACACAGGCGCGGGCTGTCTCCACCACGCGGGGACACAGCAGGAAGGCCGTCTGCAGAGAGGGGAGACGGCCATGGGTGCAGGGCTCCAGCCTCCAGAGAACACGTCTGCGCTGAGCAGCCAAGGGTCTAACGCCCTGAGCGTGGCCACACCTCCCCTTGTTTCTCCTCTCCGGACCCACCAGGAGGAGCCAGAGGGAGGGGCACAGCACCCAGGAATGTGAACCAGGAGTTTATTAAAACACAGGAGGCCCGGCTTCCCTTAGGTGAAAGAGGGGTGGGGAAACTTTCAATTGAGTAAGGAAACAACGTTTCAAGGCAATGGCACCCCACCCCAGTACTTTTGCCTGGAAAATCCCATGGACGGAGGAGCCTGGTAGGCTCTAGTCCGTGGGGTCGCTAAGAGTCGGACACGACTGAGCGACTTCACTTTCACTTTTCACTTTCATGCATTGGAGAAGGAAATGGCAACCCACTCCAGTATTCTTGCCTGGAGAATCCCAGGGACAGGGGAGCCTGGTGAGCTTCCGTCTATGGGGTCACACAGAGTCGGACACGACTGAAGCGACTTAGCAGCAGGACATTTAAAACTTAAAAAGGAATTAAAAGCTAAGCGTTTCATACAAGCTGTCACCCAGAGGTGACACTGGCTGACCCACTGTCAAAGTCGTTGCTGTTCAGTGGCTAAGTCATGTACGACTCTTTGTGACCCAATGGACTGGCACAAAAATAAAGCCATTTCTTAATTGTGCTCAAGAGCTTTCCTGGTGGCTCAGTGGTAAAGAATCCACCTGCCAATGCAGGAGACACAGATTCAATCCCTGAGTTGGGAAGATTCCCTAGAAGAGGAAATGGCAAGCCAGTATTCTTGCCTGGAGAATCCCATTGACAGAGGAGCCTGGAGGGCTACAGTCCATGGGGTCATGACTTAGCAAGTAAGCATGCACACAACTGTGCTCTACAGAGTTCAGTGCATAGAGTAAAGCTCGTTATTGAATATCCATTAAGGAAAAGAGATACTGCAAACACAGAAGGACCAACAAAATACCTTCTAAACACTGGTCTTCAGCGGTTACCAAGCCTAGCAAATTCAATTCTGGCTGCCTGTATCTTACTGTAAGTGCAGCTTTTACTTCCCTTCCTAGATGCTGATTAGGATTCTAAAGTATGTTCATGAAGCCAAATGATTTAATAGATCAATGACCACTTTGTAACTTATTCTAAAAAGATTAGAACCTTTGTCACAGGGGTTGTTCATTCTCCTAGCCAGAGAGTGTTTGTCATTCAATAATGAACTAATGAGATTTTCTATGAATAATACAGGAAGCTGAGCATCTATTCTTCTTTATCTATTGAAGTCTGAACACCTCAAAGTGATAGAATTATGGGTGACATCCTTTTGAATAATAACAATATTTTTCAAACAGTGACAGAGTTTTTTGCTTACTTTTTATACAGCACTTTTATTTTGATAAAGCTTCAACACAGTGCTGTGAAAGTTTTCCCAATTGCAGAGGCAGAGAGCGTCGCTTTATAAAATGTAGTTTTAAAGCACTTTGTTGTAAGACACTTAGTGACTGCTTATCACTGCCCTTGGTCACAGAATTGGACGTGTTTTCCCCCACTTAACATTTCCCACTGAAATTTAGTCGCAATATCTTCCTACGGAGAGGAGAGCATGAGCGGTCAGGAAACACTGGAGGAAGTTCTCAGCTGCTTCTTCCTCAGGCCTCTCCCAGTTCTTATGACCTAACGGCCTAAGAGCAAGGTGTCTCCAGTTTTAAATGCTAGCATGGAGAGTAAGAGAGAAGGCAATGGCAAGCCACTCCAGTACTCTTGCCTAGAAAATCCCATGGATGGAGGAGCCTGGTAGGCTGCAGTCCATGGGATCGCTACAAGTCGGTCGCGACTGAGCGACTTCACTTTCTCTTTTCACTTTCACACAATGGAGAAGGCCATGGCAGCCCACTCCAGTGTTCTTGCCTGGAGAATCCCAGGGACGGCAGAGCCTGGTGGGCTGCCGTCTGTGGGGTCGCACAGAGTCGGACACGACTGAAGCGACTTAGCAGCAGCAGCAGCAGCATGGAGAGTAAGGAAGGACGACCACTTTCTTAATAAAGGTCTCAGAAAAGTCAAACATCCAAACTCAGAAATGTCACCTATGAAAGCATTTGGATTTCAAAAGCCCCCAAAGAGAGTTCACAAGGGAAAGATCAAGTGAAGACCTGCTCACTTCCAATCACCTCGGGTTTCCATCCCCTCGGTCCAGGCATCAGCCCCTTCCCCACCCTGAGTGCTTCTCTCCCCAGGATAGACTGCAGCCCCTCCATCTCCCCCATCTCCCTACCAGAGGAGACCGGTTTCCCCTCTCACTCGGCTGCCCCAGGCCCCCTCCTCCATCACACGGGCAGTGGTTGGGATGAGCCCACAGCCTCGGGAAGGCAGCGATCACGAGCTCCTCAGGACCTGAGTGCAGTCTTACTCCACCATAGCCCAGCACAGCAAGTATGAGTTACACTTTCTGTTTTGTTTCATTTTAGTTGGGCTTGAATTGAGTTGCTGGATGAAGATGAGGAAAAGAATACTGATATTCTTCCAGTGACAGACCACTCTCACAATCTGGGTCCTAGATGTTCATCGCCAGACCTCCAGAGAAGGGTTAAATCTCAAACCTTTTCTTCTCTCCCCCACTCACTGCCTGGCTGCCCGCCCCACTGCCCCCTCTTCAGCCTCTGGTGGACAGCAGGGGCTGCCAAACAGGGCAGAAGCCGGGCAGTCCCAACCAAACGAAAACCACTTTCTCAAGAGTCTCTCTGCACGGCTAGATGCCACAGAAGCTCTCCTGGGTCACTGGACAGACTTGCCATGTCCAGACTAACAGCCTTCCAAGAAGCTCTCATTTAGATGAATGAAGTCATTTATAAGCAACATGAAAAAGAAAAAAGATGAGATAAAACGTGCTGTCTCAGCCCTTTCAGTGAAGTCTGGTCTACACCAACAATCAGCCTCATCCAGTGCTCATTGCCCTTACTCAGATAAGTTGTTATCTTTCCCTGCAAAGTACGAGAAGTTTCTGTGGCCCATAGCCATTCATTACCAGGAAGAAAAATCACCTCTCATGTGAGGCTCTTTTTTTTTTTTTTTTTCCCATCATGGTCCATTGGCCATGACTGATGCTGCTTTAAGTAAAACAGTTAAAACTGCTTAACCTCAGAGAGCCTCACACACAGAAGGTGCCAGCTGTGGATCAGATAAAATCCAGAGGAGGCAGAGCAGAGGCAGGTGAGCAGAGGCATTCAGCCACCTCCCACCCCAACCTTCCTAGTACCTAAAGGTGCAAGACTCTACTCCCAGGGTACAGGGTGTTATAGTCCTCATTACAAAAATGCCCAAGAAGTAAGATCAGAGCTCTCATATACCACGAACAGTGCAGAATACCACTGACATGAATCCAGCTTTTAGATTAAGGCCAGTCCAAAGGACAAATATATCATAAACAATAAAAATCTGCTCTGGGCTTCCTGGCCATCTATTTTACATATAGCAATGTATCTCTTGAGAAACCTGTATGCAGGTCAGGAAGCAACAGTTAGAACTGGACATGGAACAACAGACTGGTTCCAAGTAGGAAAAGGAGTACATCAAGGCTGTATATTGTCACCCTGCTTATTTAACTTATATGCAGAGTACATCATGAGAAACGCTGGGCTTGAAGAAGCACAAGCTGGAATCAAGATTGCCGGGAGAAATATCAATAACCTCAGATATGCAGATGATACCACCCTTAGGGCAGAAAGGGAAGAAGAACTAAAGAGCCTCTTGATGAAAGTGAAAGAGGAGAGTGAAAGAGCTGGCTTAAAGCTCAACATTCAGAAAACAAAGATCATGGCATATGGTCCCATCACTTCATGGGAAATAGATGGGGAAACAGTGGAAACAGTGTCAGATTTATTTTGGGGGACTCCAAAATCACTGCAGATGGTGATTGCAGCCATGAAATTAAAAGATACTTACACCTTGGAAGGAAGGAAAGTTATGACCAACCTAGATAGAATATTCAAAAGCAGAGACAGTACTTTGCCAACAAATGTCCGTCTAGTCAAGGCTATGGTTTTTCCAGTGGTCGTGTATGGATGTGAGAGTTGGACTGTGAAGAAAGCTGAGCACTGAAGAATTGATGCTTTTGAGCTGTGGTGTTGGATAAGACTCTTGAGAGTCCCTTGGACTGCAAAGAGATCGAACCAGTCCATTCTAAAGGAGATTAGTCCTGAGTGTTCTTTGGAAGGACTGATGCTAAAGCTGAAACTCCAGTACTTTGGCCACCTCATGCAAAGAGCTGACTCATTGGAAAAGAGTCTGATGCTCGGAAGGATTGGGGGCAGGAGGAGAAGGGGATGACAGAGGATGAGATGGCTGGATGGCATCACCGACTAGATGGACGTGAGTTTGAGTGAACTCCAGGAGTTGGTGATGGACAGGGAGGCCTGGCGTGCTGAAATTCATGGGGTCGCAAAGAGTCAGACACAACTGAGTGACTGAACTGAACTGAACTGAATGTATATGTTGCAATGCTATTCTTTCAAATCTTCCCACCCTCTCAGGATAGGATGGGGAGGGAGGGGGGAGGGAGGTTCAGGAGGATGGGGACACATATATGCTTATGGCCGATTCATACTGGTGTACGGCAAAAACCATCACAATATTGGAAACTAATTATCCTCCAATTAACATTTTAAAATAAATAATAAATAAACACCTCATCTTATATTTCACTTACCAGATCTCTCATTAAAACATTTCTTTAAATATCTAACAGTATTATTTTATCCTTCAGTTCCTTTTTCAGTCCTGTTCCAATTATTCTCAGGATAATTATAGAATAAGATTTACTATTTCTCTCAGCAACTATATTCTTTTAACCATCAAGCTTTTAATGTGAAGCATTCTGTGAGTTTTATCTTAAGATGATAGCTTATAACAAAGTCACCATTTCTCTCAACGTACTTGAACTCCATGTGAAGATGGGACCAATGAAAAGAGGAATACTGTCTGCAATTTATAACATTTTACAATTTGGGCATTGTTTATGAGCCGGCCCCAGGCATCTGTCTTTAGTCCTATTGTAAAGACTGCAATAACTGTGGCACGTGAAAGGAAAAAAACTAAAAGGGAGATTTTCTTAAAAATTAGCTCAAGATGCATGAAGTAAACAATTTAAAAAGCCCATAAATAGACAGCTAGCTAATAGTTATTACATTCAATAATCTAGCGTGATATGCATGACGGTTTTGACCTCCAAAATAATTTAGCGCCTTGCACTGAGATTAAAGGCAGAACATTAATTTTTCCCTCTGGGTGTCAAGTCAACCCAGAGACCCATCAAATCCATTTAAATAAAGTCTACATCATGTAATAATATTAAAGGGAATAAAATATTAATATGGGTCTGTGCTAGAACACTGACCAAAGAGCGGCAGTGAGGTGCCTTTAATTTATGACCCTGACAATCTGTCTTTGTACTGAAGCTAGGAGTTAAAGCAACATCTAAGAATTATTTTTCATGCTAGAAGATGGGCCCATTTCAGAAAGGTCATGGGTCATTCAAATGCTGAGAAGTTTTAGTGTCGCCAAGAAAAGAAACTCATGAGCTCCATTCCAATTGTCTTAATTTGAAGAGACAATGCAAATGCATTGTTGCAATAAAAATTTCAAGAAGAAAGGGAAACTTAATTCATTAAGTGAGGCTTGATGAGAGAGTTTTTCCCCATCAGAAATTTATCTAAATTAATGTATTATTTACATACAGAAGCTTAATCAGCGCTTCTATCAAACACACTCTGGTTTTTATCTCTGAAGTCAATGATTTTCTGGTTTGTTTTCCAGTGAGTTTGCTCTTTGATAAGTGGAGATTTTCAGTACATACCCTTAAATACTATATTCCTATTCTGAAGATGATGTCCTTATAAGAATCACATTTATTCCATTTAGAGATTTTGGAGAGAGGAGGGTGGAGGTTATAGAGATAAACAGGGTGAGAAACCTGTACGCAAGGCAAGCTTTATTGTGCTCAACTAGCTGTTTTACAGATGTGAATATTCAGTAGTCATGTCTCATTTTACTAAATGAGAAATTTGTATAGTTTTCTATGCTTTGTTTAAAATTTACTTCAAACACACTCTTTCCTGCTAATTCCATTATTTCTCCAGTTGTCACAAGCAAGTTGGAAACCAGAGGTTGTGATCTGGCCTCCCACCATCTATTCCACAGGGCAGTGCCCCTCCCTTTCAACACAGCTTCCACTGACTTCAAAGAATCCTCTCTGTGAGGGAACCAGGCCTAAAACACTGGGAGAAATAGAAATCTAGCCACAGAAAGAGAACCCTCTAAGATGCTAATCAAAGCACTGAATTCTCCAAACAAAGCAACTGCTCAGGAACAATCAGATCAGAAGGGAAATTGCAAGCCTTGGAAGTGAAGTGGTACCACTTCCCTTCACGTGGAAAGCACAGGACAGCATGGCCGTGGCACGTAGTCTCCCAGCAGGGATGGAAACACACCGAAGCCCTGCAGACTCCAGGCTGACCTCAGTCACTGGGTCCGAGCAACGTGGACGGACCTGGAGATGGCCACGCTGAGTGAAATAAGCCAGATATCATATGATAGCACATATATGTGGAATCCAAAAATGGTACAAATGAACTTATTTACAAAACAGAAATAGACCCACAGACATAGAAAATAAACTTATGGTCGCCACAGGGGGAAAGGAGGGGATAAATTAGGAGTGCTAATTAGGGGATTAGCAGATAGAAACTACTATATATATATAAAATAAACAACAAGGACATACTGTATAACACAGAGTTTGGTTGCTAAGTCATATCCGACTCTTTTGTGACCCAAGGGACTGTAGCCCACCAGGCTCCTCTGTCCGTGGGATTCTCCAGGCAAGAATACTGGAGAGGGCTGCCATCTCCTTCTCCAGGGCATCTTCCCAACTCAGGGATCAAACCCCTGTCTTGGGCATCTCCTGCATTGGCAGGTAGAGTCTTTATCACTGAGTTACCAGGGAAGCACAGAGAACTATATTCAATATCTTCTAATAAACTGTAATGGAAAAGAATATGAAAAAGAATTTTACATGTATGTATAACTGAATCACTTTTCTGTACAGCTGAAATCAACAACATTATCAACTATACATAATAAATCAGCTATATATAAACTTGAAAATTTTTAAAAACTTAAATTAACTGTTTTAAAAAAGACTTAGGGGGGAGGAATGGTGTTACAGTTACTGGCTACGGTGACCAGAGAGTCACCTCAAACATAAATAAATAAATAAAAGCAATGGACACCAGCCCGAGGTCTCAACATGGTTGTCATCTTTCAGGGCAGACCAGCCAACTTCCTCATCCAGAAGCTAACTACTTCTATTAGTATTTTAATTGCTGCAGAATGCACTCCCTGAACTAAGGAAGGCTACATCTCTAATATTGTAGTGGTTTGCTAATTAAACACAATGTGAAGGGCACTCAGTTTTTGCTTCACGTCCTCCTTTGCTATGGACCTGGGACTCAGGGGGAGCGTCATGATCACCCAAAGTATTCCTCATATGCTACATGGCCACAGTGACAATCCTCTGTGGGGTGTTACTCTTTATCAAATTTCCCTAAGAGAAGTTACAATTTATGCAAGAAAGAAGATGATAAAAGACATATTAAGTTTAAATTATTTACCCAGAAAAAAGCAGGAAATCAGAGAACAATGCAAAAAGTGTCTTGAAAGGTCATGAATTTGTCTCCAGGAGCAAGGGCAGGGTCTGAGAAGTGTATGTGAGCATCTCCCCGGGCTCATGCCTTGAGTTACCGAGGTTTGAGTGCATGCTCCTTAGGATACAGCCTCCCTTACAAACCTCCAGCCAGTACTGACAACAGCTCAGAAAGTCCTTTTAGCATCAGAAAGGCCTAAGGGAAACTACATTTGAAATATCCAATTGTTGGAGGTGCTTTCCAGGAGACGTCCCCACCAGTCAGCTAACTCTCATAAAGATCGGAGCACAGGCCTCCCCTGTGAGAAGGCATGGGCATCCCAAGCAGGGGACCTGGGTCAGTGGCCTCATCGTCCAAGACTGAAAGGGGCTGAGTGGCCAGACTAAACAGAGGATGCCAGTTATATTTGAAGTTCAACTAGATGATAAATCATTTTCTAGTATCAGTGTGTCTGAAGTATTTCATGGGACATATTTATACTAAAAATTGTTTATCTGAAATTCAAAGTTAACTGAGAATTCTGTATTTTTACTTGCTTAATCTGGTACTCCTAGGAGGGAACAACAATGAGAAAGGAAAAAAATCAGGAAAAGCTGCAGGCTTAGAGCAGCTAAACAGGAATAACACCATTCAGGGTGGCCTATCTCTGCTAAGAACTAAACTCAGGAAAGACATGTGTGTGTCGGGGCATGTGAATGTGTGTGTATGGGTAGATGAGTTTAAGACTCAATAAATGCCCAATTAAATTATTTTAAAAGAACAAAGGAGTCTTATGAGTGAACTATATGTGACTTAATTAAATAATTAGGCTAAGCTATCATTAATCTAACAGTCATATATGTAAGATCCTCTGGAGAAGGGAATGGCTACGCACTTCAGTACTCTTGCCTGGAGAATCCCATGGACAGAGGAGCCTGGCGGGCTACAGTCCCTGGGGTCGCAAACAATGGGACATGACTGAGCAATTAACACTTTCATATACAGTAACGATCTTGCTTAATCACCAGAAATTCTTCCTCACTTATCTATCCGTGAACACTTTTCACCAGGTAGCTACAGTACCTCTGAAAAGAGTATCTACATAGATTCCTTAGACAGATGATGGACAGATAGACAGATAGATGGACAAATAGAACTGATAGATGATAAACGTGCACACAGAAAACAGGCAGTAATGGAGGACAAGGAGGGCACATGGAGAAGTGGAGGATGGGGAGCAGGGAAGCAGGAGTTGGGGGAGGGCCGGGACTGGGAGGAACCAAGGCCAGCTTCCCAGACACATGACTTGTGAGCTCACACGGGACCCAGAGCTTCGGAGAGTCCTACGCTTGGTCCAATGCTCTGCTGTCATCGTCTTGAAGTCCTTCCCAATTTTGAGCAAAGTTTCCCATATTTTCATCTTGCACTGGTAACATCAGTTATGTAGTCAGTCCTGGGAGAGAATTTCTAGGTTCTCCAGAAAACAGAGCCTGAGGCAAAAGCAGACACGCTACCACATTACCGAGGAACATACCCCAGAGAAACAGCATCGTGTATGAAAAGGGACAACACAGGAAAAGAGGAGGACACGTGGGAGAGGTATAGAGCCAGCTGTCAGCTAGCAGGAGGGTAACTGATGCCTCCATTTCCCAGGATGTCCTCAGAGAGGCCAGCTAAGCCCTGCATCCCACATGTGCATCTGCACTGGCTGTTGGAGGAGAAAAGAATTTACTCTCAGCTTCCTCTTCTCCATCTTCCATTAGTCAAAAGCCATCATGTTGAGCTGTACACTCCTTGCACTTATAAGAAAAGTCAGCATTTTCTCCAAGCAGCACCCAGAAAAGCCTAGCCAGGCAGGACTCTGGCCAGGGTATGGCTGCAGCAACCCTCTCACTATCAACAACACTCACAGCCCCCTCCCAGAGCAGCTCCTTAGAACTCTGCCAGGACTGCCTACCCACCTCCACCCGGTCACAGAGCCAGACAGCGGCAGAAGCCAAGTCCCATACACACCCACACGAGATGTATCTACACAGCAGATGAGCATAGAGCAATGGCAGTGAGTGCCACAGCCACTCCCAACAAGAGCACGTAGCAAATGCAACAATGATACAAGCAGCTGGACACACAAAAACAATCTGCATGACCCAACTCATGAAGTTAAGAAAATACGGACCACTGAAGAGTTATCTTTAGGACTCCAGGGTGAGCTGAAAAAGTTAGGAAGAAAAGCTACAAAGTGATTACTATAAAAACGTAGATAATGGCCCATGTGAGAAGGAGGGAAAGGACAGTGATACGAGAGTTTAAGGACACTGATTCAAATGTGGCTGTTAAGGTCACTGATTCAAATGTTGCTGACAGATAAAGTGAGATGGACTTTTCTTACAAGCACTGGGTCTGACACTATGGAGGAGGTCAGTGGTCACCTTGGATTATTCAAGTGAAGTCAAGAGAAAGGTGGGAAGAAATAGAGGACAGTTGTGCAGAAACTCTGAGATTTATTTGTAAAGGAAAGGATAAATGTAGGGCTGTAACTGGAGATGGGAAGGGTTTTGCTTCTTTTTGTTTTAAGGTGTACTGGTCTGCACATGTACTTATGAGAATTCCCTAGTAGATGGGAAAACTGATAGAAGAGAGGGAAGGAGAGCCTGGTCCAGGTCTTCCACCAGCTGGAGATGAGGGATCTCTGCACCAGCCAGGGGGAAGGAGGAGCATGGACAGCCCACACAGTCACAGAAGAGAAGGCAAGTGAAAGGGCCATGTGCAGGGAAGTGGGCAGCTGGGGTCAGTGGATGTGAGTGAAGCTCTTTCCTGTTTTAAAAATAAAAGCTGAAGGTAGGAATGAGAATGAGGAAAAGGGGCTAAGAGTTTTGAAAACAGAATGTATGAAACAGTCAACTCAGAGAGCAGAAGAATAAGTTCTAGGGGAAAACAGCATGATCACCTGTAGGGATCGCCTGAACGAGCAATCAGGACTCTAAAGTAAACAGGCACTGCGGCTGTGTGTGCTTCTCCAGCAGTTAGCTGATGCAAGCACAAGTTGGCAGAAGCATGGACAGATGTTGAAAAAGTAGAAAATTATATAGCATTAGAGGCTCCTTTTCAGAATACTCTCAAATTGGGAAAGGGAACTTTGAACTCAATAGTGGTCATTCAATATAAAAACAAGAAAGCAAATTATTACCTAAACTAATATAAGCCAAACCAATAAAAATCAACATCTTGGCAATGCTAAGTTTTAGAAGGTAGTATTAAGTTAATTATGTTCAGACATTATTGCAGGATGGTGCCTAACACGCAGTAAGAGTTCTAGAGAAAAGTCTGAAATCTGAAACTACAACATGTCACTTCTCTCACTGACTTAATCCACGATTCCTAGAATCTAAGAAAAAGGTGTTTTTCCCCATCTATAAACTAGAAGAGTAGAGGATTTGTTTTCACATTATTAAGCAAGTAAGAAAACAGCACTTTACTATTGTCTGGAATATCAATACAAGAGCTACATTTAACTTAAGAACATGCAATATTAATAATAGTAGCACATGTTTGATTACAGTCAATATGTTAATAAATTTCAGTAATTGCTACATTTATTAAAAGTAATAAAATTTTTAAATGCCGGAAGTCTTCCTTTCTCTGCACAGAATAATAATGTCTGTTTTTTAAGTGGCTCTTATGTGTTATAACATGTTTCCAAAAATCTGAGTGCACTTGTTCTCCTGTTTGTATGTGACAAGCACCACATCTTACCAGAAGGAAAGTCCATGCTTCTGAAAAAACCCAATCTGGTCAAAGTAATTTTTTTTAAGTTATTAGATGTGTTTAATTTCATTGACAAACATTTATATTTCTTGGACTTACAACATTCTAATTTTAGTGAACTATATTTTTATCATTTTTGACACAGAAACATAGAGACAATGAATGTTTGCTTTAAAACCTATTATAAAGTAATTCTATCACTAGAAGGAAGAATGCAAAACAATTCAGCAACATTTTAGTAATCCTAATGTAGGTATTGAGAATCAGGTTTTAAGCGCTTACTTAGAGATTTGTTAAGAATTTCAACTTGCATTCCTTGTATAAGAGTATGTGTGTGTGTCTAAGCTTAGCACACGTATGTGTGCTAAGTTGCCTCAGTTGTATCACACTCTTTGTAACCCTATAGACTGTAGCCCATCAGGTTCCTCTGTTCATGGGATTCTTCAGGCAAGAATACTGGAGTGGATGGCCATGTCCTCCTCCAGAGGATCCTCCCTACTCAGGGATGGAACTTGCATCTCTTACATCTCCTACATTGGCAGGTGGGTTCTTTACCACTAGCACCACCTGGGAAGCCCAGAGTTTACAGTTCAGTTCAGTCACTCAGTCGTGTCCAACTCTGCAACTTCATGGACTGCAGCACACCAGGCTTCCCTGTCCATCATGAACTCCCAGAGCTTACTTAAACTCAGGTCTATCTAGTCAGTGATGACATCCAACCATCTCATCCTCTGTTGTCCCCTACTCCTCCTGCCTTCAATCTTTCCCAGCATCAGGGTCTTTTCCAATTAGTCAGTTCTTTGCATCAGGTGGCCAAAGTATTGAAGTTTCAGCTTCAGCATCAGTCCTTCCAATAAATATTCAGGACTGATTTCTTTTAGGATGGACTGGTTGGATCTCCTTGCAGTCCAAGGGACTCTCAACAGTCTTTTCCAACACCACAGTTCAAAAGCATCAATTCTTTGGCACTCAGCTTTCTTTATAGTCCAACTCTCACATCCAAACATGACTATTAAAAAAACCATAGCCTTGACTAGATGGACCTTTGTTGGCAAAGTAATGTCTCTGCTTTTTAATATGCTGTCTAGGTTGGTCATAGCTTTTCCTCCATGAAACAAACGTTCTTTTAATTTCATGGCTGCAGCTGCCATTTGCAGGGATTTTGGACCCCCCCCCCAAAAAAAAAATAAAATCTGTCACTGTTTCCATTGTTTTGCCATCTACTTGCCACAGGAAAGAATAAGACACAGCAATTGGCTGAAATCTTATAGATAATTAAGTAATTTCTTATTAGGGAAAGGATAAAACTAACAACTTTGCAATAAGATTGCAAGACTAGATCATTTTGCTAAGGAGCATTTTTATTAATATATATGTGTGTGTATATATATGTGTGAATATGTATGTTAGGTATAACTCATTATTTCAAAACATATTTATATAAGATAAAGGATAACTAAACACATGAATTTATTCCTCCAAAAATTTTCATTTTAAGGCCAGTTAGACAATAATGCAAAGAAAGGATATATAATTGGTATCTAGAGCACTATTGCATTTTTTACTAGAATATGAATGACTTATGTTACTGGTATATAACAACAAAATAGTTAAAAGTTAACTTTCATTGAATGAGTATATTTGATCTTATGTGATCCTCTATTTTGAGCAGCTTTCTTTTGTCTTGTTAATATAAAGCAGAACATAACGTGATAGCCTAGTCTTTTGGGATAGGACAAGTTTTACGAGAAGAAATGAAAGAGAAAGAAAACTCAAATTCAGCAGCAGCAAAAAACAAACATGGGAAGGAGAGCAGCTTGGCATTATAAATACTGAGCAACAGAAACCTAGAAAGAAAAAGTTCAGACACCTAGAATTTCTCTGAATTTTAAAAACACATGCACCAACTGTATGATGCGCTGCACCTGGGGATTTCCGGAGAAGTGCCACCTCAGATAACCGAGTATGTCCACAACAAAAGCTATGACTGCTCACTATGTGAGACAAAAGACTAGTGGCAGAGCACTATTCTCCTAAAAGATCACTAAGGAAAGAGAGGAGGTTGAAAAACTCCTAAGACTGGTCCTCATATTCTACAATCTGGAAAGAAGCAAACTCAAGACATGGATGAGTGGGCAACTCTGCAAACACTCAGGTGAAGACTTTCAGTAGCAGAAGCCCCTACAGCCTCCTGGGGGGTCAGAAACAAGAGGAGATATGGGGGTATATCATCCTCTGTAGGAGAGGACAGCAAAAAATCAATGGCTATAGATTCTAGGAGGAGACTATCGTAGGATTTCAGTGGGAAAATCAAGTCTGAGAATCCAGAACAAAGGTGTGTGTCTCCTTTTCCTACCCTTATACCCTCAGGCTGCAGAAATGTAGATAGAATAGACAACCAGCCCTCAAAACACAGCACCTGAGTAACAAACCAAACCACTCTCCAGAAGAAGGGAGATACATGCTGGAGAAAATGTGGACAAGAGGCAACCCTCCTGCACCGTTGGTGAGAATGTAAACTGATACAGACATTATGGAGAACACTATGCAGATTCCTTAAAAAACTAGGAATAAATCTACCATATGACCCACTAATCCCACTACTGGGCATATACCCTGTGAAAATCTCAGTTCTAAAGGATATATGTACCCCAATATTCACTACAGCACTATTATAGCCAGGACATGGTAACAACCTAGAAAACCATCAACAGATGAATGAATAAAGAAGATGTAGTATATATAGATAGATAGATAGACATAGATATAGATAGATAGATAGACATAGATATAGATAGATAGATAGATGAGTGTGTATGTGTATATACAATGGAATATTAACCATAAAAAAGAATGAATCTGATTCAGTTGTAGCGAGGTGGATGAACATAGAGACTGTTATACAGAGTGAAGTAAGTCAAAAAGAGAAAAGCAAACATATTAATAGTGTATCACTGCATATATTGGGCTTCCCTGATAGCTCAGCTGGTAAAGAGTCCGCCTACAATGCAGGAGACCTGTGTTCAATCCTTGGTTGGGAAGATTCCCTGGAGAAGGGAAAGGCTACCCACTCCAGTATTCTGGCTTGTAGAATTCCATGGACTGTATAGTCCATGGGGTCACAAAGAGTTGGACACAACTGAGCGACTTTCACTTTCACACTTCACTTGACTGCATATATTGGACTTCCCAGGTGCCTCAGTGGGTAAAGAATCCTCTTGCAATGCAGAGATGCAGGAGACACAGGTTTGATTCCTGCGTGGGATAGATCTCCAGGAGGAGGGCACAGCAACCCACTCCAGTATTCTTGCCTAGAGAATCCCATGGGCAAGAGAAGCCTGGATGGGCTTATGTCCACAGGGTCAAAATGAGTCAGACATGACTGAAGCACACAAGCATATATAATATATTGAAGCTAGAAAAATGGTACTGATGAACCTATTTTTAGGAAAGGAATGGAGATGCAGATGTTGAAAATGGATTTGTAGACTCAGTGGGGGGAGGAGAGTGTGGGATGAATTGAGAAGTACCATTGACATATATACACTAGCATGTGTAAAATAGCTGGTGAGATTTTGCTATATAACACAGGGAACCCAGTCTGGTGCTCTGTGATGACATAGAGGGGCAGGAGGCAGGGAGGAGAGGGAAACTCAAGAGAAAGGGGATATATAACTTCCAGGTGTTCAAGCTGGATTTAGAAAAGGCAGAGGAACAAGAGATCAAATTGCCAACATCTATTGGGTCACAGAAAAAGCAAGAGAATTCCAGAAAAACATCTGCTTCATTGACTACACTAAAGCCTTTGACTGTGTGGATCACAACAAATTGTGGAAAATTCTTAATGTGATGGGAATACCAGACCACCTTACCTGCCTCCTGAGAAATCTGAATGTAGGTCAAGAAGCAATAGTTAGGACTGGACATGGAAAAACTGGTTTCAAATTGGGAAAGGAGTATATCAAGGCTGTATATTGTCACTCTGCTTATTTAACTTATATGCAGAGTACATCATGTGAAATGCTGGGCTGAATGAAGCACAAGCTAGAATCAAGATTTCTAGGAGAAATATCAATAAGTTCAGATATGCAGATGATACCACCCTTATGGCAGAAAGTGAAGAGAAACTAAAGAATCTCTTGGTGAAAGTGAAAGAGCAGATTGAAAAGGCTGGCTTAAAATTCAACGTGCAGAAAAACAAGATCATGGCATCCAGTCCCATCATTTTATGGCAAATAGATGGGGAAATAATGGAAACAGTGACAGGCTTTACTTTCTTGGCTCCAAAATCACTGCAGATGGTGACTGCAGCCATGAAATTAAAAGATGCTTGCTCCTTGGAAGAAAAGCTATGACCAACCTAGACAGCATATTAAAAAGCAGAGATGTTACTTTGCTAACAAAGGTCCGTCTAGTCAAAGCTATGGTTTTTCCAGTAGTCATGTATGGATGTGAGAGTTGGACCATAAAGAAAGCTGAGCACTGAAGAATTGATACTTTTGAACTGTGGTGTTGGAGAAGACTCGTGAAAGTCCCTCCGACTGCAAGGAGATCCAACCAGTCCATCCTAAAGGAAATCAGTCCTGAATATTCATTGGAAGGACTGATGCTAAGGCTGAAGCTCCAGTACTTTGGCCACCAGATGCGAAGAGCTGACTCATTGGAAAATATCCTGGTGAGGGAAAGATCAAAGGCAAGAGGAGATAGGGATAATAGAAGTTGAGATGACTGGATGTCATCACTGACTCGATGGAGATGTGTTTGCACAAGCTCCATGAATTGGTGACAGAGAAGCCTGGCATGATGCGATCCATGGGGCCGCAAAGAGACACAACTGAGTGACTAAACCGAACTGAACTGACGACTGTTTCACGTTGTTCTACAGCAGAAACCAACACAACATTGTAAAGCAATTTTCCTCCAATTAAATAATTTTTTAAAAAAGAAAGGAAATATAGCAAAAAGAATTTACCCACACGATGTAAGAATGGAAAGTTCCAACAAAGTGCCCTGTAAACCACGAACTGCATAAAAATGTATGCCATGGCAGTAACACAATGAACTACAGTTTAAGAGCATTTCAGTGAGTGAATGACAGAAAGAGAATTCAGTCATAAAGAAAACACAATCCAAAAAACAGAATTGATTCCCTACAAGTACTTTACACTGCAAAAGAATTTGAAAGAAAATTAATTCAATAAAATAAGAGCTCAAAGTCAAAACAATAAGACAGAAAAAGGAATGTTGAGCTAAAGGGGAAGTTTGAGAACTAAAAATTAAGGTCTGCATTATTGCAGATCTACTAAATAAATTAGAAGCAGCAAGAAAAAAGTTTGAAAACTTAAATAGCATGGAGAATGTCTTGAAATGCCTAGAAATGTACTAATCAGAGGAAATTAAAAGAAACAAATAAATGTAAAGAGAAGATAAATGACATACATCCTTCATTGAAAATAGATTAGGAAAGGTGTGCAGAGAAATACAGAAGCATTTCCCTAAATTTAGAATAAAACAAATTAAAAATTTTAAATATTCTTTCTGATATGGAAAAAGGCCACAGAAAAAGTAAAACTGCTAGCTTCTTCTTAAGTTACTAAATTTCAAAGGTAAAGTCAGAATTCTTCAACCATCCAGGAAGAAAAAATAAGTAACATTAAAGGAGAAAGATCACACTGGTTTCAAGCTTTTCAACAGTGACATCTGAGAGCAGGAAGTAATGGAAAATATCCCCAAAACCCTCAGGGAAAAACAGCATGGCATAATATCATAATGACCTACTAGTTCCTCAGCTAGAAAAGCAACTAACAGAAATTCTCAAGTGCTTAAGATGACTGGGCTTTCTTTTTAAGTACAAATTGTATTGAATGGTATTAAAAAATATTTTGTGTAGACCACGGTGAAAATTTCATTAAAAACATATACTTGGTTTTTTAAACATTTGCTTCTTGTAATTTTTTTTATTGAAATATAGATGATACACAATGTTGTTAAATTCAGGTTACAACAAAGTTACAGTTACAAATATATATTTTATTTTTTTCTAGTATAATTGACTACAAGATAGAATTTAGTTCCTTGTGCTACACAGTAGAATCTCTCTATGTATTTTATACATAGCAGTGAAATAAATAAATTTTTCTGGGATGACCCAGAGGGATGGTATGGGGAGGGAGGAGGGAGGAGGGTTCAGGATGGGGAACACATGTATACTTGTGGCGGATTCATCTTGATGTATGGCAAAAGGAATACAATATTGTAAAGTTAAGCAAAATAAAATTTTTAAAAAATAAATAAATAAATAAAAATATTTTCCAATAAATAAAATGTAAATATATATATATATGTATACATATTGGTTGTTTAGCTGCTAAGTCGTTTCTGACTCTTTTGCGACCTTGGACTATAGCCCACCAGGTTCCCAGATCCACGGGACTTTCCAGGCAAGAGTACTGGAGTGGGTTGCCATTTCCTTCTCCAGGGGATCCTCCCAGCCCAGGGATCAAACCCATGTCTCCTGCATTGGCAGGCACACTGCCAGTTCTTTACATATGTGTGTATAGTTGTGCGCATCTGTTAACTCCGTACTCATAATTTATCCCTCCCTGCCACACATACCCCTTTGGTAACCATAAGCTTGTTTTCTGTCTGTGAATCTGTTCATTTGTACTATTTTTTTTTAAATTTAAATATAAGTGATATTATATGGTATTTATCTTTGTTTGTCTTGCTTCATTTAGTATTGTAATCTCTAGGTCCATCTATGTTGCCTCGAATGGCATTATTTCATTCTTTTATATGGCTGAATGTATTAGATTATATACATACCATATCTTCTTTATCCATTCATATGTTGATGGGCTTTTTTGAATAGACAATTGAAAAATTGACAAACAAAAGAAAAATCAAGTGAAACATTTGACAATGAAGAGGTTCTTTAAAATGATTAAGAACTAGCATTGCAGGTAAAATTCAGAATTGCAACAGAATACTTTGAAAATGATGGCTCTCAAATATAAAACAAACATTCTTAACATTCCTAACAACTCAAAATAAAAATCTCATAAATCATGATCAAGAGGGTCCAGAGCAGGAGGTGAGACGGAAAGTCACTCCACTAATCACCTTAAATGTGAAAACAGGTCAGTCTCTACCATCAATTTAAAAACAGGTTATATAACTGAAAAAAGAGTGATTAAACCTCTCAACAGATCTATTTTTATTAACAGTAGAATAGTGTTGGGGGCTAATAAAATTCATTGAAGAAATTTTATCTTTGATCTGTAATCTGTTAATTCCAGAAAATCTACCTCAATTTTTTCCAGTTATATACAATTAAATATATCTAACTTTAAAAGAGCATGATTCTAGTGATCAGATTATTCTATGACTCCTATTGAGATGTAGTATCTATAGATAGATATATATTCATACACATAAATCATTCCTGAGACATATAAAGAGGCAAAAGATGCATTTACATTTACTAAAATATCTAAAATAATGATTACTAATATTAAAATTGTGATTACTTCAAGTTGTAGACTCAAGGGATTTCTTTCTACTTTACTTTGGAGCTGTCTGCTTTGTTTAAATGTATTATTATACTATAATGAGCTTCTGTCACTTTTATAATAGCAACAGAATTATTTGCTTCAAAAATTTTTAAACTAAAGTTATGTAAGCTGGGGCTTCGGTCAACATTCTGAATAATACATGAAGACAAATACTTACAAATGACCTAAGAAGTCATTCTACACCCAGTAGCTACAATGAATTTGGGCTAAGTGTTTTTAAGTCTTTGCCATGCTTCTTATAATATAAATTGGTTAATTTGAAGACCAAGGATAAAGTACACATTTCTTTGTATTAGAATAATATGTTACTCTTAAAAAATATGAGAATCCTCTTATCAATATAATGGAATTGTAACCACAGTCATTCTGATCAGTGTCTTGTTACTGAGTAGCTGTTTTGTGTTTGGCATATATCTTATCTCTGACCTTTCTGTTTCCCATCCTTCACTATTCTTACCAAACAACTAGAAATGTAAGCATTATCACTCTCAAATTTTTTAATGAACAAAACTGGATCTAGAAAAGCATAAGATCACATGGAACAGGAAAGCATAAGAAAGTTACTGGAAGAGGCTCCGGTTTTACCCAGACAAAATAACTACCCAATATATTCCTTTCCTTTGGCTACTCAATTACACTTTTTAATTGATATATTTCAAAAGTGGCACTGTAGAGCATTTGGGAAAGCATGATTGTTTCAATAAACAGTGTGGGTTAATGAGAAATATACATATTAGAAAATCAATTTCTTTCCTGCATCATGCCTCACAAACACACAGAAATGATTGTAGGTTGATTGTAAGTTGAAATTTGAAATCTAGAAAATTCACTTTTGTATATAAGGTGGACTAGTATTTTCATGCTCCTGGGGCCTTGTTTAAAAATATATTAAGTCTGTAACTACCCCAGATAGTTATTCGTCTGATGGCTCTGGACAGAGTAAATCAAAAACCTTCTAGAAAGTATTCACCATTCTAAATGCCATTGAAAACAGTCATCATTCATAGGAAGAGATCAAAATATCAACATTAACAGGAGTTTGGAAGAAGCTGGTTCCAACGCTCATAGATAACTCTGAAGAGTTCAAGACTGCAGTGGACAAAGTAAACTGCAAATTTACAAACAGCAAAAGAGCTAGAAATGGAACCTGAAGGTGTGATGGAATTGCTGCAATTTCATGACAAAACTTTAACACATGAGGAGCTGCTTCTTCAGTTCAGTTCAGTTCAGTTCAGTCGCTCAGTCATGTCCGACTCTTTGCAACCCCAAGAATCACAACACACCAGGCCTCCTTGTCCATCACCAACTCCCGGAGTTTACCCAAACTCATGTCCATCGAGTCGGTGATGCCATCCAGCCATTTCATCCTGATGTCCACTTCTCCTCTTGCCCCCAATCCTTCCCAGCATCATGGTCATTTCAAATGAGTCAACTCTTCACATGAAGTCGCCAAAGTATTGGAGTTTCAGCTTCAGCATCAGTCCCTCCAATGAACACCCAGGACTGATCTCCTTTAGGATGGACTGGTTGGATCTCCTTGCAGTCCAAGGGACTCTCAAGAGTCTTTTCCAACACCACAGTTCAAAAGTATCACTCCTTCGGCGCTCAGCTTTCTTCACAGTCCAACTCTCACATCCATACATGACCATTGGAAAAACCATAGCCTTGACTAAATGGACCTTTGTTGGCAAAGTAATGTCTCTGCTTTTGAATATGCTATCTAGGTTGGTCATAACTTTCCTTCCAAGGAGTAAGCGTCTTTTAATTTCATGGCTGCAATCACCATCTGCAGTGATTTTGGAGCCCAAAAAATAAAGTCTGACACTGTTTCCACTGTGTCCCCATCTACTTGCCACGAAGTGATGGGACTGGATGCCATGATCTTCATTTTCTGAATGTTGAGCTTTAAGCCAGCTCTTTCACTCTCCTCTTTCACTTTCATCAAGAGGCTTTTTAGTTCCTCTTCACTTTCTGCCATAAGGGTGGTGTCATCTGCATATCTGAGGTTATTGAAATTTCTCCTGGCAATCTTGATTCCAGCTTGTGCTTCTTCCAGCCCAGAGTTTCTCATGATGTACTCTGCATATAAGTTAAATAAGCAGAGTGACAATATACTGCTTTGATGTACTCCTTTCCCTATCTGGAACCAGTCTGTTGTTCCATGTCCAGTTCTAACTGTTGCCTCCTGACCTGCATATAGGTTTCTCAAAAGGCAGGTCAGGTGGTCTGGTATTTCCATCTCTTTCAGAATTTTCCACAGTTTATTGTGATCCACACAGTCAAAGGCTTTGGCACAGTCAATAAAGCAGAAATTCTTAGGGGTGAGCAAAGAAAGTGGATTCTTGAGATGGAATCTAGTCCTGGGGGAGATGCTATGACGACTGTTGATATAACAGAGATTTAGAGTATGACATAAAGTTAGTTAAGTAACAGTGAGGTTTTAAAGGACTGACTCGAATTTTGAAAGACATTCTACTGTGGGTGAAATGCTATCAAATAGCACTATATGCTACCGAAAAATGATCAGTAAAAGGAAGAGTCAATTGATACAACAAACTTCACTGTTATCTTGTTCTAAGAAATTGCCACAGGCACCCCAGCCTGCAGCAAGTACC
This sequence comes from Tragelaphus eurycerus, assembly GCA_935064755.1. Classification (NCBI taxonomy): domain Eukaryota; kingdom Metazoa; phylum Chordata; class Mammalia; order Artiodactyla; family Bovidae; genus Tragelaphus; species Tragelaphus eurycerus. The sequence continues at coordinate 2,086,791 of CAKXYN010000103.1, read as the reverse complement.
ACCCTGATCAGTCAGCAGTCACCAACACAGAGGCAAGACCTTCCACCAGCAACAAGACTACAACTCACTGAAGACTCAGATGGTGATTACCATTTTTTGGTAATAAAATACTTTTTAATTAAGATGTGTGCATTCTTTTTTAGACATAACGCTGTTGTACAATTAATAGACTATAGTATAAATGTAACTTTATACGCACTGGGAAGACAAAAATAGGTGTGACTCATTTTATTCCAATATTCACTTTACTGTGGTGGTCTGGAACCAAATGCACATCTCTGAAGTCTGCATATATGTCAGAGCCAAATTCAGTGCCCTGCTCAAACTTACCCATTAGGTTATGGTTTAGAACCCAGTCAGCACCTCCTCTCTTAACCATGTTCCTGAAATTAGTATATCCACAATGGTATAAATTAGCTTTATTTATTGTACTATCCAGGACTTCCCAGGTGGCTCAGTGGTAAAGAATCCACCTGAAATGCAGGAGACACAGGTTCAATCCCTGGGTCAGGAAGATCCCTTGGAGAAGGAAATGGCAACCCAGTCCAATATTCTTGCCTGGAGAATTCCATGGACACAGGACCCTGGCAGGCTACAGTCTGTGGGGTCACAAAGAATCAGACACAACTGAGCACAATGCCAATAAATTGTACTATCCATTCCTAACCCCAAGCTTAAGATATAAAGTTTTGGGCCTTAACATGAATAAAGTGTTAGTGAGGTTCTACCAGAACAGATTTAATCCACAACAGGTCCATAACATTCTAAGACTAAAAGTTGTAATGTTATCCACAAAAGAATCATGTTCAAACAATCCACAAAGCATTTTCAACTCAAAAAATCTCCTGTTCCTGAAAATCTCCTTCTATGTCACATTTCTGACAGTGACCTCAAATCATCTAATGCTTTTAAAACGTTGTTAATTTTCATATCAAAACACAGCAATGATAATAGGATGTTTTATGATTAAGAGTCAAGCATGCACTGAGAGCTCATTTTTTGTTAAAGACTGTACCAGGCACTGGGGAAGAATGAGTTGCAAACCAAAGCCCTTGCCTTCATGGGACTTATGCTGCAATAGGAAATGCAGACTAAGAAGAGAAGTAAATAAGTGAATCAATGGGATATTGCAAATGCCATGAAATTGGCTGGCAGGAGCAGGGAACACAGGTCACATGGTGAGAGGAGACTACTCTGATGAAAACAACATGAAGAGATGAGAATACTCCAGCCATATGCAGAGCAAGAAGGAGGTCTGGGTGGAAGGAAAGCCCTGCAACCAGGATCCCGAGCGGACAGAGACATTTATTTTTAAAGACCACCAGCAGGTTTGGAATGTGTTAAAAGGGCACGTGTACAAGTGTAACTGAGTTAACGGTAGCAGGAGAGACAGTCACTAACAGGCTGGACCACACTTCTCCCGTCACTCAGCTTATCTGTCCTGGAGTCCGGAGCTGCTGCCATGAGTTGGTCACCAAGCTCTAGTTCCTGGATCAGGAGCTAAGTTGTTATGAACAGTGTTTCCTCTCAGACACACATTGTAAAGTCACCATGAATGAGGCCCTGTGTGTAACACTCAGGATGCAAAGATGAGGACAACTTTGCACAGCAACCCCCCAAAGGTCAAGTGGTATCTGCTAACCAGACAGCCAATAACTTCAAGCTGGGGTGACAAATGTTCAGGATGTACACAACTGCTCAAAGTAAGGCTGTGGCATGATGCACACCCCAGGGCAGGGTGCTCTTCCTCTCTGAGCAAAGCATCACAGGGTTTTCTTTCTGACACTTACAGCCTCACTTAGGAGCACTGGGTGGCTCTGCCTACGAGCTCCAGCTCGTTTCCCAAAGAGGGCTCCATCAGTACGCACACCTCTTGCTTTCAGAGTCATCCTGGTAGGCTGGAAAAGCTCTCAACAAATCTCGGCCTCTCTTGCCCTCATAGATTTAGCAAGTGAATCACTCTTCCATGAGATGTGATTTCCTAGGCTTCAGGGAGCCGACACTGCTTTGCGTTAATTCATTCAAGGCTGAATAGCTACACTGATGAGACAACTCCAAGGACCAGGTCTCAGTGCCTCTGGAGCTGCTCTCATTGCATTTCAATGCAGTTCATGATCGAGAAGAGAGACTGGTGTGACTTCTGCTGTCACCTCTCTGTCAAGTTCAGCAGACCATTTCAAGGCTCTTGTTAGGAACAGGAACTGTCATTGTGCAGCACTCTGAAGAGGAATCTCTCAGTTTCAGTGGTACCAAAGGTTAGGAGGGAAACGCTTATCCTGAGGGGCAATTTATGACCTTTAAGAAGAGGTCAGTGTATTTCATTAACAAGGGCTCCATGAAGAAGGACGGGAGAGTGGTGTGCACTGAGCAGCCAAGGTGGGAAAGTGTGAGGTTGGAGGACTGACATTTCTGCTTGAGCTGGAAGCAGAGTTCTGTAATTCAAGGAGGCAGACAAAGCCCAAAGGAGCTAAAGAGGGAGGCAGGCCCTTGATGGGGAAGCAGCTCACTCTGCAACATTGTTTCAGAGCATGGACACCTGATCTCCGTGGATACTTCAGGTCTCTTAGCTCAGATCATCAGTTCAATTCACTCAGTTGTGTCTGACTCTTTGCGACCCCACGGACCGAAGCACACCAGGCCTCCCTGTCCATCACCAACTCCCAGAGTCCATCCAAACTCATGTCCATTGAGTCGGTGATGCCATCCAACCATCTCATCCTCTGTCATCCCCTTCCCCTCCTGCCCTCAATCGCTCCCACCATCAGGGTCTTTTCAAATGAGTCAGCTCTTCGCATCAGGTGGCCAAAGCATTGGAGTTTAAGCTTCAGCATCAGTCCTTCCAATGAACACTCAGGACTGATCTCCTTTAGGATGGACAGGTTGGATCTCCTTGCATTCCAAGGGACTCTCAAGTGTCTTCTCCAATACCACAGTTCAAAAGCATCAATTCTTCAGCACTCAGCTTTCTTTATAGTCCAACTCTCACATCCATGCATGACCACTGAAAAAACCATAGCCTTGACTAGACAGACCTTTGTTGGCAAAGTAATGTCTCTGCTTTTGAATATGCTGTCTAGGTTGGTCATAGCTTTTCTTCCAAGGAGCATACCCCAAAACAATTCTGATCATTTTTAAATATAATTCAGAAAAGTGCAGAGAGTTTCAAAAGACATTATAGAGAAAACTCACTAGGATTTGACTCATCGGGCTCTGTATACAACAGGAAAGATGTCTAAGAAGATACATAAAGAAACAGTTAGGACATGATGTTCACTCAATATTCTGTTTCCAGTAGTTGCTGTCAGAAACCTCTGCTGTTATTCCCTCCATTATCTCAAATGTCCTTTAGAAATATGCTATTCTCATCATCCTTGGTTAGTGATGCATCAGAGGAATAAAGGAAGAAGAAAATGTCGCCCAGGGCACAGAAAACAGAGCAGTGAGCAGGAGAAGCACAGTGGTCGATGGAGGAAATCATGACAGGCATTCCCAGGGACACTTAGGATGCCTAGACTTTCCACACCACAGGGGTGGAGGGTGGAGCCATTCCAGCAAAGGTAGCAAAGGAAAGGGGACCTGAGAAGGCTGGAGGACATGAGGTCATTCGGGTGACAGTTGGTTTATCTAAGTTCTCTGGGTACAAATCCAGTCCAACTCTGCCACGTGCACTTGTTTTCTTGGTACCTGAACTCATTTCTGCGGTGGAGAGTTAGTCCTGAGTCTCCTTGCCAGGAGTTGCCCGCGAGCTCCAAGCGAGAACAGCAGGTGAGAAACAAACTGCTGGAAACCACCTGGGCTAGTGCATGACCCTTCCTGCAAGTGAGGAAGCCCTTCTTCTCCTGTCTCCTTCCTGAAGGGAGCTCAGTCCTGCTGCTGACACCTCCGATGGGTCCATCTCAGTTGGAAAATTCAGCAAATTAAGCGCCCTCCATTCCCTTTCCCACAGAGGAGCTTGCAGGACAGGGAGGACATGTCCTCCAGCACACTCTGGCCCTTCCTGCCTCCACACAGGGAAGGGGAAAGCAGGGTGCAGATGGGAAGACTTCTACATCATCAGCCTTCCCTTTGGGGCCTAGGTTTTTGCAACATAAAAACTAACAGTTTGAAAAGCCAAAAGCCTTTCTCTGCTTGTATGTAGCATATGACTCCTCTTACACAAGGAGGTAACTGACTAAAATACGGAGGAATAGGAGGTTAGAAAAACAGAAAACATTTGGCTTTTTTTTTTTTTTTCAAATAGTATCCCTTGATTGAAGTCCCCAAGATGGTGACACAGATTGTTCCCAGCTTCACTCCCCTCACAAGAGCAACTAACAACAGTTTATGCATAAGAGGGCACTAAGAGAATCCTAGAAAATGGGGTGAGGCCACACCCCCACACCACAGAGACCAAGACAGATCATGTCAAAAGGCAGGAGGAGCAGATGCGGGCTGACCACTTGCCCTTCTGCCAAGCCAGCCCAGCACCACACCGAGGTCTCCCCATGGAGGTCACCACACTGCAGTCCCCGCACCGAGATCTCCCCTGAGCTCCAGCTGCTCCAGAGGGAAGCCAGCCCAGTTGAACGTCCAGCTCCCAGTGCTGGGGTCACTTCTCTGCCACCCCTCCTCAAGTCTTACCCTGGAGGAACGAAGGGGAATCTGTGGGGCTTGACCACAGGGAATGACGACAGGGAAGGGGGAAGGTTTCTAACAACTAGCACTCAGGGCTTGGCAGGCCTGTTTCTACCTGCAGAACCCAGGGAGTAGACCAACAAGCAGCTCTGCTCCTCTGCAGAGCCAGGAGAGTGACGCAGTCTGACCAAGGAAATCAGCAGGTCACAGTCACCGAGATGGCGGTCCTCAAATGAAGGATCTCTCTGGCTGGAGCCTGGTCTGCCCATCCCTCTACCCCAGGCATAAGAGCTGAGTCCGGGCCTGCCCACTGCCCCGTGTGGCTGCTCCCTGCCAGAAAGCCCGGCAGAACATGCGCACCGATGCTCAAGCAGAGAGCATGAGAACGGCAGGCGGAGTGGACCCACCATTAGGCCTGGGAACTTGGGGCACAGGTCATCTTGAGTTAAAACCGGGAACAGAAGCCTCTCTGAACCTGGAGCTGTTCCCTGCCCACTGCCACGTGCCCTCCGGTCTCACCGGAGCAGGGCTTCCATGCAGAGCGAGAGCGGGCGACCTGGCTACACCTGGGCCTCGCGTCCAGCAGGCGGAGTGAAGGCGGCGGCCCTATTTGGCCACGGACTCTGGAGCGCAAGTTGGCCTGAGTCAATAAGCCAGAGAGCCGTGCAGGAATTGGAGCCAGTCCTCCTGCTCTGTATGGAGCAGGGGGTAGTTCACAGCCCACCCGCGGCTGAGACCAGCCTTTAAACTACCCAGACAGAGGCTCCAGCCAGAGCACAGGAAGCTGCCCGGCCCTTCTTTCTTACAGCCCACTTACAACCACACTTGAGCAGAGAGAGCACGGAGCCACACCAGCGGCCCCATCTGGCCAGGGAATTCGGTGCACAGGCTTACCCAACTCGGGTCCCCAAACAATGAGCTGTGTGGGCTCCAGGACCATTCTGTGCACCCCCAGGCCAGGGGCACTCATCCACAGCCCCACCTACCTCTGAGAGTAGTAACAGTCCTGCTGGTCTAGGAAACCTGTGCAGAGAACTTGAGCACAGAGCCCAGCCAACAGCATCTCTTGAGCAGGAACCAAGCCAGCAGTGCATTCACCTGCTCCTAGCCAGTGGAATGCCACTCCACCTCACAGTTTAGGCCATGGCCTTGTCCCAGCATAGACCCTGACAGCAAACCCACCTGCCCAAGAACATAAACTGAGGACACGTATGAAACTCTAAGCTGAACTGACTGGAAGCACAGTCTCTGCCAAAGCAAACCTCGAAAGTGTGGGAGAGGAAACCACCTTCTTCAATGTACAGATGCCAACAGGAGGAACCAAGGGTCATGGAAAATCAGGTAACCCTGACACCAGCAAAGGGAACTAACAGAGCCTCAATACCTGCCCATACAGAAACAGAGATGAATATGCTGTCAAAGAATCCAGAATAATCATCTTAAAGAAGTTGAGTGAACTACAGGAGCACACACAGAGAAAACTAAATCAGTAAAATAATATATAAACAAAAAAGGAGTTCAAAAAAGCGATAGAAACCATGAAAAAAAAAAGAAAGAAAAAAGAAACAGAAATCCTAGAGCTAAAAACTGCAGCAGAACTGAAGAATTCAGCAGAAAGCTTCAAAAGCAAACGATTCATCTGTGCCCTTCTTCTGTATTCCACATACATCCATTAATACACAATATTTGTTTTTCTCTTTCTGGACCTATTTGCAGGGTAGGAAGAGAAATGCAGACATAGGGAATGGGCATGTGGACACAGGGTGGGAGGGGTGTTGAATTGAGAGGTTGGCATATGTGAACTGCTGTATGTAAAAGAGGTTGTTGTTGTTCAGTCGCTCAGTCATGTCTGACTCTTTGTGACCCCATGGACTGTAGCACGCCAGGCTTCCCTGTCTTTCACCATCTCCCAAAGCTTGCTCAAACTCATGTCCATAGACAGTAATGCCATCCACACATCTCGTCCTCGGTCATCCCCTACTCCTCTTGCCTTCAATCTTTCCCAGCTTCAAGGTCTTTTCTAATGAGTCAACTCTTTGCATCAAGTGGCCAAAGTATTGGAGGTTCAGCTTCAGCATCAGTCCCTCCAATGAACATTCACTATTGATTTCCTTTAGGATTGACTGCTGTGATCTCCTTGCAGTCCAAGGGACTCTCAAGAGTCTTCTCCAACACCACAGTTCACAAGCATCAATTCTTTGGTGCTCAGCCTTCTTTATGGTCCAACCATGGTCATACAGATAGTTGGGTGGGAATATGCTGTAGAGTAGAGGGAGTCAGCTTGGTGCTCTGTGATGACCTACATGGGTTTTGGGGTGGGAAAAGGTCCAAGAGGGACGGGATATATGTATACATATAGCTGATTCACTTCATTGTACAGCAGAAAATAACAGAACACTGTAAAGCAATTACACCCCAAATTTAAAAAAAGAAGTGAAAAAGCACACAAAATCATACAGAAGAAAAATATCAGTGACCTAGCACACAGAACATTTGAAATTATCCAGTAAGAGGCGGAAAAGAAGAAAAGAATGAAGAAGAGTGAAGAAAGCCTAAGGGACTAGTGGGGTACTATCAAAAGAAACAGTATCTTCATTATAGGAATTCCAGAAGGAGAAGAGGAGAGAAAAGGGGAGAGAAGTATATTTAAAACAATAATGGCTTCCTGGAGAGAGAAATGAACATCCATTTCCACAAGGCCTCAAAGACCACAACAAATAGGTCAAACTCAAAAAGGGCTAGACTAAGTTACAATAAAACTTCATTCATTACAACATAAAAAGCCAGTGTAAAACTTACTGATAATAGTAAATATTATCAGATCAGATCAGATCAGTCGCTCAGTTGTGTCCGACTCTTTGCGACCCCATGAACCGCAGCACACCAGGCCTCCCTGTCTACCACCAGCTCCCGGAGGTCACCCAGACTCACACCCATCAAGTCAGTGATGCCATCCAGCCATCTCATCCTCTGTTGTCCCCTTCTCCTCCTGCCCTCAATCCCTCCCAGCATCAGAGTCTTCTCCAATGAGTCAACTCTTCGCATGAGGTGGCCAAAATACTGGAGTTTCAGCTTTAGCATCATTCCTTCTAAAGAAATCCCAGGGGTGATCTCCTTCAGAATGGACTGGTTGGATCTCCTTGCAGTCCAAGGGACTCTCAAGAGTCTTCTCCAACACAACAGTTCAAAAGCATCAATTCTTCGGTGCTCAGCCTTCTTCACAGTCCAGCTCTCACATCTATACATGACCACAGGAAAGACCATAGCCTTGACTAGGCGAAACTTAGTTGGTAAAGTAATGTCTCTGCTTTTGAATATGTGATCTAGGTTGGTCATAACTTTCCTTCCAAGGAGTAAGCGTCTTTTAATTTCATGGCTGCAGTCACCATCTGCAGTGATTTTGGACTTGGTAATTTATGGGTTTCCCTGGTGGCTCAGTGATAAAGAATCCACCTGCCAATGCAGGAGACGCATATTTAATCCCTGGGTCAGGAAGATCCCCTGGAGAAGGGAATGGTTACCCACTCCAGTATACCTGCCTGGAGAATTCCATGGACAGAGGAGACTGGTAGTTTATAGTCCAGAGGGTCCCAAAAGAGTCAGACATGACTTACTGACTAAACAACAATAATGGTAAATATACAGCTAAAGTTCAACTCTGTAATATGCTAATGATGGTGCATAGTTCACTTACAACTTTTCTTTAAAAGAGTTATTACAGTTTGTATTTAATAATTTTACAAAATTAAGTTGTTAATCAGTTTAAAATAGGACACTATAATTTTAAGATATTTTATGTAAGCCTTAAAGTAACTACAAGGGAAAATATCACAATTATCTTTTTCTTTGATAAATCAAAACATACTGCTACCAAAAGGCATCAGAACACAAAAAAATACATCAGGGTAAGAAGCAAGGAACAATGGATCTATAAGGCAGGCATAAAATAATAAACTAAATGACAGCAGTAAGTCCTTATCTGTTAATAATTGCTTTAAATGTAAGTAGATTAAAATTTGCAATCAAAAGATATAGATGGCTGAAGAGACTTTTAAAAAGATCCAACAACATACTGCCTACAAGAGACCGACTTTAACCTTAAAGACACATACAGAGTGAAGCAATGGAAAAAGATATTTCTAGCAAATGATAACCCTCCAAAAATAGTGGGTATCTATATTTATATAAGACAAAATAGACTTTAAACTTAAAATGGAAAAAGAGACAAAGAAGGTCATTACACAATGATAAAGGGATTAATACACCAAGAAAATAAACAACTGTAAATACGTAGGCATCCAACATCAGAGTATCTAAAAACAAAAAACAGAACCAAATGAGAGATAAAAAGCAATACAGTACAAAACAATAATAGACAGGCACTTTAATATTCCACTCTCAACAATAAATATATCATCCAGAGAAAATCAATAGGCAAACAGTAGACTTGATTGCTCGGAGAAGGCAATGGCACCCCACTCCAGTACTCTTGCCTGGAAAATCCCATGGATGGAGGAGCCTGGTAGGCTGCAGTCCATGGGGTCGCTAAGAGTCCGAAATGACACAGCAACTTCACTTTCTCTTTTCACTTTCATGCATTGGAGAAGGAAATGGCAACCCACTCCAGTGTTCTTGCCTGGAGAATCCCAGGGACGGGGAAGCCTGGTGGGCTGCCGTCTATGGGGTCACACAGAGTCGGACACGACTGAAGTGACTTAGCATAGCATAGACTTGATTAACATTGTAGGCCCTATGTACCAAACAGACATATGCAAAATATTCTATCTGAAAATAGCAGAATAAAAATTCATCTGAAGCACGTATGCTGCATTTTCTAAATAGACCATATGTCTGGTCACAAAACCAGTCTTAACAATTCAAGAAGATTGAAAGCATACCAAATATCTTCCCTGACCACAGTGAAATGAAACTAGAAACTAATAATAAGAGGAAAACTGTACAACTCACAGAAACATGGAAATTAAACAACCTTCTCCTGAACAAATGAACTAAACAAAATTAAAGAAGAAATTTAAAAGTTTCCTGAGACAAATGAAAATGGAAACACAAGCAGGAAAAATTGATAGAGTAAAGTAAAAGTTGCTCAGCCATGTCCAAATCTTTACAACCCCAAGGACTGTAGCCCAGCAGGCTCCTCTGTCCATGGGATTCTCCAGGCAATAGTACTGGAGTGGATTGCCATTTCCTCCTCCAAGGGATCTTCCCAACCCAGGGACTGAACCCACGGCTCCCTCATTGCAAGTGGATCCTTCACCATCTCAGCCACTGGAGAAGCCATAACACAGAAAAATTGATAGGACACAGCAAAAGCAATTCTAAGGTGATTGTTCATAGCGATAAACGTATAAGAAACAAGAAAGATCCCAAATAAGTAACCTAACCCTGTACCTCAATGAACTAGAACCTTAAGCTCAAAGTTAGCAGGAGAGGAATAACAAAGATTAGAGCAGAAATAAATAGAAAATAGGAAAACAATACAAAAGATTGAGTTGCTTTTTTGAAAAGGTATACAAAATATAAAATTTTTGGATAGACTAACCATGTTAAACAAAAAAGAAAGAGGACACAATTCAACAAAATTCTAAACGAAAGACAAGCATTACAACTGATACCACAGAAATATAAAGGATCATGAGAAGCTACTATGAATATATACACCAAGAAACTATACAACCTAAAAGAGAAGTTTGAATCAATAATAAACAATCTCCCAACAACAACCACAAGATCTATGACCAATTGGATTCACTAGTGAATTTTTTTTTAATATTTAAAGAAGAATTAACACCATTCCTTCTCAAACTCTTCCAAAAAACTGAAAAGGAGGGAACACTACAAAACTTATTTATGAAGCCAATATTACCCTGATACCAATGCCAGAATAGGACATTACAAAGAAAGAAAATTACAAGGTCAGTATCCCTGATGAATATCAATGTAAAAATTCCCAATAAAATACAAGCTAACTGAATTCAACAGCAAATTAAAGGATTATTCACTGAAACTAGACCCATATCTTACACAATTACAAAAATTAACTCAAAATGGATTAAAAGACCTAAATGTAAGACTGGAAACCATAAAACTCTCAGAAAAAAAGCATAGAATGAAATTTCTTTGACATGGATCTGGCTAATGATTTTCTTGATATGACACCTGAAGTGCAAGCAACAAAAACATAACAAAATGAAGCTACATCAAATTAAAAGGCTTTGCATAGCAAAAGAACTGATCAACAAAATGAAGAAACCTACAAAACAGGAAAAAAATGTTTGCAAGCCATACATCTAATAATGGGTTAAAATTCAAAATATATAAATAATTCAAGCAACTCAATAACAAAATAATAATAAAATTCAATTTTAAAATAGACAAAGGGCCTGAATACACATTTTTCCAAAGAAGTATATGAAGGGCAAATAGATACATGAAAAGATGCTCATCACTAGTCATTCAAAGAAACGCAAATCAAAACCACAGTGGGATATCACAGCACACTTGCTAGAATGGCTGTCATCACAATCATGAAAGAAAAATGCTGGAGAGGGTGTGGAGAAAAGTCCTGTTTAGCCCTGTTGATGGTACTGTAAATTGATGCAGCCACCATTGAAAACAGTGGAGGGTCCTCAAAATGTTAAAAATTGAACTACTGTGTAAGCGAGCAATTTCACTGATGGAAACATAGCCAAAGAAAACAAAAACACCACGCCAAAGAGAGGTCTGAATCCCCTATGTGCATAGCAGCATTGTTCACAATAGCCAAGGCGTGGAAACATACATGGGTGAATGGATAAAGATGCTGAGATGTATATAAATATGATGATATATGTGTATATGCATTCACTATGCAACATTGTACATACATGTATGTACAAAATTACTCAGCCACAACAAAGAAGAAAATCCTGTCATCTGTGACAACAGGCATGGACCTTGAGGATATTATGCTAAGTGTCAGAGAAAACAAATACGGTATGATGTCCCTTATATGTGGAATAAAAAAAAAAAAAAGTCATGGGAAAAAAAATCAGATGCATGGCTGCCAGAGGCAGGGGATGGGGAACGGGGAACTGATTGCATGAACATGGTCAAAAGGTACACACTTTCTGTTATAAACAAATACTGAGGATGCAATATACAACATGATGACCACAGCTAACACTGTTGTATGTTTGAAAAATGTTTAGAAAATAGATTCTAAGAGTTCTCATCACAAGGATAACAACAATTTTTTTCCTTTCTTTTTTGTTATCTACAAGATAATGGATATTAACTAAACTTGTGATAATTATTTATTGTAAAAGTCAAGTCATTTTCTGTATTCCTTAAATCTACACAGTACAGTATGTCGATTATGTCTTAATAAAACTGGAGGAAATAATTTGAACAGTATCCCTTTATATAAAAAAAATATTTTTCTGTTATTCATTACATGGCTAGTCTTCCCCACAAGGCAGAAGGTACCCCACCATTGCTTGTCCCACGCCTGCTGTAGGAAACATGTCAGTTGTCTGCTAACTGGATGGTGCTGAGTCCTGGCCACTCTGAGTCTGCAAAATCTGCGTGCCTGGAGCATTCTGTCCTCCCGGTACTCAGTGAGGTGCTTTAAACATGATGCCTCCTTAATAAGCATTTGTTCAAATGAGATTATCTTGCTGGTTTTCATATTCATTTATTCACTCAAGTAGTCACTGAGCTACTCTATGCAATGTCCCAAGTGCTGAGGAAGCAAAGCTCTGAGGGGCACAAGATACGGTGGGGGAACAGACAGACACAAATGAACACGTGAACACGTGGGTGTCAATGGGGAGAAGCGGGGTGTCGAGAGAACCATGCCACCCCTCTACGTCGGCAGTTAGGAAAGGTCTCACTGGGCAGGGAACATGCAAACACGTGGTGGTGGATCCAGCCAGGGATAAAGGCAGAGCGAAGTTTCTAGAGAGAACAAGCTGGGCGGAGCCAGCATAACCGGAGCAGGTGTGCAGGGGAGGCAGTGGCCAGTGAGGTTGAGGGCCCCCAAGGCCAGAGCCTGTGGACTGTGTCGGTCCCAGTGGGACTGGCTTTTATGCTGAGTCTCCTGGGAGCAAGGGCAGGGTGTGAGCAGAGAAATGGCATCATCTGACTTGTATTAGCGGTATTCTCTCACTGTTGGGGGATGGGGAAGGGCCAGGTGGCAAGGGCAGGAGCAGGTGACAGACAGGTAAGGGCTTTGCCATAATCGAAGTGTCCAGGGCCTGAGGCTTGTTCGTGGTGACAGTGGGGGCCATGGTGAGCTGAGACACTAGTGGATTCTACATGTTTAGAAGGTGGCACCCACAGGACCAGCTGTGGGTACAAACCCCCTGGGCGTCACAGCCTTGCACACATGTGACTGCACTGCACCCCCACCAAGCTCACTTCCACCCCAATCTCAGCCCTTGATCCACTGGGGACTTGTCACATAGCATCACTGGAGTCTGCTTGAGCAGCAAGCAGAGGTGAGCTAATAACAACCACCCCAGGGATGTTCCAGCAGCAACTCACCACAGGTCTCCTCCCAGCTTCTCCACCCTCACCCTCTGAGATCTGATTGCTTCTCACTTTACATGGAGGCCTTGGGATGGCATTGCAGGAGTTGGGCCCAGCCTTCTCCTCTGCTCCAGAAATTGCATGGCTAGCTGTCTCCCCAAGAAAGGCGGAACTTGCTGTTAACTCCTCACCTTCTTGGTAATAAAATTCCTGATCTATGCCATGCCTTTTTCCCATTTCTCAAAACGACCTGCTAACAAAAGGTCACAGGCTGGTCCCGTGCCCTGTGTACTTTGCAAGGTAATACATTCTGAAAAGAAAAGTTTCAATAAAAGGTCAAGACACAGAATCTATTTTCCTGGCTATAAAGTACTAAACATTTCCTTAGATTCATGGACCACGCTTAGTTGCCCAACGGCATCAACTTTCCTTATACTATTGAGAGTTTTTAAGTATCAAAAATCAGGGGGAAAAAGGAACAAAGCAAAATACACAAAGGGCCTTGATCCACTTAAGTACCTGTGAAATCACTTAAATTCCTTATCCCACCCTGGAACATGCACGCAGACCGAATGTATTTCATATGGCTTTGCTTAATAATGATGCCAATTTTCTTTACAGTTTTCAAGTAAGTGAAAGGGAAAGCAAAAGTTGCTCAGTTGTGTCTGACTCTCAGCGACCCCATGGACTATACAGTCCATGGAATTCTCCAGGCCAGAACACTGGAGTGGATAGCCATTCCCTTCTCCAGGGGATCTTCCCGACCCAGGGATCGGACCCAGGTCTCTAGCATTCCAGGCGGATTCTTTACCAACTGAGCTATCAGGAAAGCCCTTTCAAGTAAAGTTGACTTTAAATTTGAATAAATTGAATTTGCTATAATAATTAGTCCCATTTTAAAATCAAGAGTGTGTTCCCTTAATGGCAAACAGTCCCAGGCAGGCTGAGATGAGAGTCTTTAACCAGAGCGAGTTCGGATGACACAGGCGGCAGACACATTCTGGACACCAAGGCGGCTCGTCGGCTACCAGGGCAGCCCTCCAGGCTTCCGGCTGCTCCCAGGACTCTGTCCACTTCGCAGAGGTCCTCCCGAGCCACTGTCCTAAGCTAGAACCCTCACTACTCCTGGGAATCCCCCAGCTTCTACCACATTCTTCCCTTCTTCTCTTTCATCAGGCACAGTGGCCCCGGCACATCACAATTTTTTCAACAAGTCATTGGGGTGTGTGTGTGTGTGTGCACGCGCCTGCGTGCAATCTACCACTCAGCAAATTGCCTTCCTTCGTTAAGTCTATAAGTTAAAAATTAAGGATACTGTGCTTGCTCCCTGTGTTAATCTTTCAAAGATATGGCAATAAACTGCATACAGGATGAACGTATAATCGTCTTTGTTAAGCTTTAGCATTTTGGCGAAAATCATGACAAGAAAGGCACCAGAGCAGTGTGATCATGGGAATGTGAAACTGCTCCAGATGACATGGCACTTTCTCTCTGGGGAAGCAAGAGCTCCCATAACTAAGTGCCTCCTTTATGAATGCAGTGTCAGAGGTTGGGTTTCTGGAGTTGTTTTGAATTGTTTTATCTTTACAAATATTGGGGATGTTGTCCCTTGTCCTCAGTTCTCTTAACCTCTAAAAATGTTAGAAAAGTTAATAACATTTTTTTTAATAGCACCCGTTGCTCAGTTTTATCATTGTAGAATGAATAAAATGAATATTTTAAAAACTGCTTTTTAAACTACATATTTTACACCTAAAGATACATATCAGGTGTGTTAAAAAACATTTATCATAGAACCTAAATAAATAAATAAATCTTCAAACCTAATTTTTCTACCACTCTAATTAAAATTGGCAAAAATAAAATACATATTTTTTATTTTCTCTTTTAAAAAAATAGTGCTTAGCCAAGTTCTTAGAAAAGGAATTCCTTGGCATTCTTGATAAGATTCCTTGATATCTTATATGTTACAAAAATCAAATGCATGTTGAAACACGGTATCAATAATGATACCAAATCCACAACTCCTTTGTCACATCTATGGAGACAAGAATTTATTCACTTATTTACTCCCAGTAGAAGAAAACACCTAGAGTTTATAGGGGCTCAGTCAAGGTTGCTTTAAAGAATACATTCATACTCTGAATTGGCACGCCTCCCTTCACCAAGACTCGCCCAAAGCAGAGCCCAGGATGGTGGGCCCTAACCCTCCCACCACCAACTTGAATTTTGTAACCAAGTCCTGGCTCTGTCAGAGCTTCTGATCCTTACCGAAACTGCAGGATGTCTTAATCCATTTGCTACCATTTGGGTTTTAAAAATAAACAGCAGCAGAACAAGTTCTGTCTGGATTATCAATTTTGGGGGTCGAATCTAGAATTTAATCTTGAACTTGGCCATGATACATGGATAAAGAAAATCAGTATAGCTAAATGAATCAGTTCAGTCACTCAGTCAGGTCCAACCCTTTGCAACCCTATGGACTGCAGCACGCCAGACTTCCTTATCCATCACCAACTCCCAGAGCTTGCTCAAACTCATGCTCATTGAGTCAGTGATGCCATTCAACCATCTCATCCTCTGCCGTACCCTTCTCCTCCTGCCTTCAATCTTTCCCAGGATCAGGGTCTTTTCTAATGAGTCAGTTCTTCCCATCAGGTGGTCAAAGTATTGGAGCTTCAGCTTCAGCATCAGTCCTTCCAGTGAATTTTCAGGACTGTCATCCTTTAGGATTGACTGAATTTATCTCCTTGCACCCCAAGGGACTCTCAAGAGTCTTCTCCAGCACCACAGTTCAAAAGCATCAATTCTTTAGCACTCAGCATTCTTTATACTCCAACTCTCACATCCATACATGACTATTGGAAAAACCATAGCTTTGACTAGATGGACTTTTATTGGCAAAGTAGTCTCTGCTTTTTAATATGCTGTCCAGGCTGCTTATAGCTTTTCTTTCAAGGAGAAAGTGTCTTTTAATTTCATGACTACAGTCTCATCTACAGTGATTTTTGGAGTCCAAGAAAATAAAGTCTGTCATTGTTTCCATTGTTTCCTTATCTATTTGCCATGAAGTGATGAAACCAGATGCCACGATCCTTAGTTTTTTGAATGTTGAGTTTCAAGCCAGCTTTTTCACTCTCTTCTTTCACTTGCATCAAGAGGCTCTTTAGTTCTTCTTCACTTTCTGCCATAAGGGTGGTGTCATCTCCATATCTGAGGTTATTGATATTTCTCCCAGCAATCTTGATTCCAGTCTGTGCTTCATCCAGCCCAGCATTTCGAAAGACGTACTCCACATAGAAGTTATATAACCAAGGTGACAATATACAGCCTTGACATAGTCCTTTCCCAATTTGGAACCAGCCCTTTGTTCCTTGTCCAGTTCTAGCTGTTGCTTCTTGACCTACATACAGATTTGTCAAGAGGCAGTTCAGGTGGTCTGGTTGGTATTCCCATCTCCTGGAGAAAGTTGGCTTAAAACTCAACATTCAGAAAACTAAGATCATGGTATCCAGTCCCAAAACTTCATGACAATTAGATGGGGAAACAGTGGAAACAGTGACAGACTTTATTTTCTTGGGCTCCAAAATCACAGCTGAACTGAACTGAAGAATTTTCCACAATTTGTTGTGAGCCACACAGTCAAAGGCTTTGTCATAGTCAATAAAGCAGAAGTAGATGCTTTTCTGGAACTCTCTTGCTTTTTCTATGATCAAACAGATGTTGGCAATTGGATCTCTTGTTCCTCTCCCTTTTCTAAATCCAGCTTGAACATCTGGAAGTTCTTGCTTCACGTACTGTTGAAGCCTGGCTTGGAGAATTTTGAACATTACTTTGCTAGAGTGTGAGATGAGTGCAATTGTGTGGTAGTTTGAACATTCTTTGGCATTGCCCTTCTTTGGGATTGGAATGAACAGTGATCTTTTCCAGTCCTGTGGCCACTGCTGAGTTTTCCAAATTTGCTAGCACATTGAGTGCAGCACCTTGGCAGCATCCTCTTTTAGGATTTGAAATAGCTCAACTGGAATTTTATCAGTACCACTAGTTTTATTCGTAGTGATGCTTCCTAAGGCTCACTTGACTTCACCTTCCAGGATGTCTGGCTCTAGGTGAGTGATCACACCATTGTGGTTATCTGGGTCATGAAGATGTTTTTTGTATAGTTCTGTATATTTTTGCCACCTCTTCTTAATATCTTCTGCTTCTGTTAGGTCCATAACACTTCTATCCTTCATTATGCCCATCTTTGTGTCAAATGTTCCCTTGGTATCTCCAATTTTCTTGAAGAGATCTCTAGTCTTTCCCATTCTATTGTTCTCATCTATTTCTTTGCATTGACCACTGAGAAAGGCTTTCTTATCTCTCCTTGCTATTATTTAGAACTCTGCCTTCAGATGGGTGTATCTGTCCTTTTCTCCTTTGCCTTTAGCTTCTCTTTTCTCAGCTATTTGTAAGGCCTCCTCAGACAACCATTTTGCCTTTTTGCATTTCTTCTTCCTGGGGATGTTCTTGACCTGCATACAGATTTCTCAGGTAAATGAATATTCTCAATTATTCTCAGCTAAATGAATATTCTCAGTTATTCTCACCAAATAAATACTCAGCAGAAATAAATATTTTGTTGACTTTACAAACATAGACAGACATTGGGTTCCCTGGTGGCTCAGATGGTAAAGAATCTGCCTGTAATGCAGGAGACCCGGGCTTTGATCCCTGGGTTGGGACCATCACTTGGAGAAGTGAATGGCAACCCACTCCAGTATTTTTGCCTGGAGAATCCCATGGACAGAGGAGCCTGGTGGGCTACGGTCTATGTAGTCCCAAAGAGTCAGACATGATTGAGCGAGTAACACACACAGAGACACACACCATTCCAGAGAATTTTTTTTTTTTAATGTAACCAATAACCTAGCTGGAAATTGAGATTGGAAGGCAGCATTTACTTGGTCTGGATGCAAATTATTAAAAAATAACAAACTAACCCAGAGGCTTCTATCTCGTAAGAAAAGAGGGAAAAACTATTGAAATAGGCAGGCAGGAGAACTGCTCACTGTTTCTCAATTTTTCATGATTGCTAAAACTGATAAGAGTACCTGGTGACAGCTTAGAATCTAAGCCTTAGATGCTACATAAGTCTAGTGGTCAGTATAATAAATGCTATTTATTTCAACTGGTTGATACATAGGGTCATCAAGCTTCTAAGAACTCAAAGACACCATGAAAGAACAGTAGCCTATAACAGTTAACATACAGAAGTATGTGCTTAAGAACTCACTGATAAACCAGTCCAGGTAATTCTCTGAGGCAGATATTAAGTCCACATGGTATTCAATTTTCCTTAATAATGAAATTTATCTTTATAACAAGTAAACTATTTCCAGGAAATATGTATTTCATCAATGGACTTGAAAAATAAGAATTATTATTTTTATAAAAGACAATTTTAACTGTGGAAGTTTTCATCCTAATATTGATGTTATATATTGGTATCAATATATTGGTATATTGATATCAATATATATTGGTATCAATATATATTGGTATTAGATATTCTAATATGTGACATCTATAAGATGTTACAAAAAACTCAAATGATCTTTTTGGCCAACCCAATATTGCACAAACATATGGTTACTTAAATTACCTTTCCAGAAAATACTTGTCTAAGAAACTATTTCAGTAATAATCTGATAAGTTATGTGTGCTCCATTACTCAATTGAGACAGTGGCCTAGATGCTCTTTGAAGTTCTTTTAAGAGACAGGTGAAGGATCATAGCAATAAAAGAACTTAGAAACCAAAGTAAGAATTGCTTTCAAAAAGTTAACAAAAATGCAATTGATTATGAAAGAAGAAAATACCGTATCATATGAACAAAGACTGTGCTGTGTGCTGCGCTTAGTCACTCAGTGCTGTCCAACTCTCTGCACCGCATGGACTGTAGCCCACCAGGCTCCTCTGCCCATGGGGATTCTCCAGTCAAGGATACTGGAATGAGTTGCCATGTCCTCTTCCAGGGGATCTTCCCAAGTCAGGAATTGAACCCAGATCTCCCACATTGTGAGTGGATTCTTTACAATCTGAGCCACCAGGAAAGCCCAAGAATTGGAAAGGGTAGCCTATCCCTTCTCCAGGGGCTCTTCCTGACCTAGGAGTTGAACCAGGGTCTCCTGCATTGCAGGCAGATTCTTTACCAGCTGAGCTACCAGAGAGGCCCAAGCAAAGACTAGATGCTGTTTGTTACTTGTGTGAAAGAAAGAAAATCATCTAAATATATGAATGAGTCAGCAGATTATGTTTTTAAAAATTAGTAAATGAACCATTGACTATTTTTACTTTGAAGATGTATACTTATTGTGTATGGGAGGCCTGACTTTTGATATAATACACATAAGAACAGCAATACTGAAATAAGTAACCAAAATAAACATTCTCTTTGGGCAAGGTGCATTGTTACGTGCCATATGGAGCATAAATGAATTAAAGATATATTCAACTATTGTTTTCAAGTGGAGAGGTTTTTTCAGGTTCTGTTTTAAGTGTTTTACATAAGTTATCTCTGTGATCACCACAATAGCATCATAAAATAAGTAATGTTATCACTGTGTTAAAAGAAGGATTTTTTTTAATGTTATACTTTTAGAACTTGCCAACGAGAACATTCCTAAATGGTAGTTTTCTAAGACTACCCAAAAAAGGGCAAATCACAAAGGATTATTGATTTGTTCAATTTGTTATCTTCTATCCCATCTCAAAAATAACGTGAAACAATATACAAAATGTAGGTTTAAAAGGTTAACAAATTGTGATAGTACTTCAGAAGCATAAAAATAAAATGTAAGCAGGTGAATCATAATAAGTTCCCAGGATCAGAAAGAAGTTTAATAAGCTCCTCAGGGAAGCCAATTTTTTTTTCTCCTTCCTGCAACTAAGTCCTAAAAGGCTGTCTTGTGTAGGGATTTATATAGGGCACAGTAAATAATGTAATAGGTGGTGTCAGGATCAATGAAGGGGTAAGTGTCATAAGCTTCTTGCTTGCTGTGGCCTCCATAAACCTGCAAGCAGCCCATGATACCGCAGTGCAAGGAGGGCATCTGCAAAGGACAAGCTGATGCCAAATACACTGCTTTCCAGCAGAATCTGACTCAAGGACACAACTTCAAGCCTGTCAACAAGTCAGTGCTGGTTATTGCTGGCATTATTATTATTTCTAATAATGTTTCTTTCAAATGGGGCATTTTTTTCCTTTTTTAAATTTATTTATTTTAAAGGATAATTGCTTTACAATATTGTGTTGCTTTCTGCTATATATCAACAGGAATGCCCATGGGACATTTTTTAACAAGTTGAAATAGGGCAGTTTGGGTTTATGTTTTAGGACAAAAGCCTAGTAAGCTCCTTGATCTGGGCCGACACAACAGGAGGCTCAGCCAGTATCTTATATCCATTCCCACACGGGACTCAGGGAACCACTAGGAAAACAAGATCTTTCTCAGCAGGTCACTTCTGATCTGCTCCTGGAGAGATTACATGGTGCAAGAATAGAAACCAATGCTCATGAAAACTGTACAATGTCAATTCAACAACACACTTCATTTTAAGCATTGCTTTGTATTCCAAAATATAATGCTTAATAAAAATTATTATAATGACATAAGTAAGAATCAATCTTTTCCCAAAGAGTATTTGGAAGATTGTGGTTTCCAAGGATATAGATGAGGGTTATTTTAAAGTCATATTCCAGATTCTTTTAAGTTATATTTTTAAATCTAAGATTTTTATGCTGTTTTGAATAACCCATATCCTTTCCAACTCTATATTAAGGGATTCACCAGTATATAGAAGTTTATAATTTCAAGCAAAAGGAGACTGGCATTTAAATAATTTAGATTGATGGCATTACCCTGTGATTTCATTTTCTTCATTTTCTACATGAGTAGAAAACAGACATTTCAACTAAGTTGCGTGAATTTTACAGACTGGGGAAAGCTGAAGACAGGAAAACATTAGACTCTTTGAAATCCCCAAAGCAGTAAAAGTTTCATGTCACAGGCTTAACCACAGCCCTAGCAAAGCCCCAAAGGAGGCTCAGGTCACTTTCTGAAAGCTGCAGAGAAGTGACTGAAAGCGTGGGAGCAGCCCCAGTACACTGAGCAAGTTTTTCTTCTGCAACAAAACTCAATATTGTCTTATACTTCTAAACTACACACACTGCATTTACTTACATCAGCAAAATTCTTCCAAATACAAAGTCCTTTATTCTCCTTGTCATATATCAAACAAACAAACAACCCCACCAAAAATAGACAGAAAACCTAAATAGGCATTTTTCCAAAGAAGACATACAATGACCAAGAGGCACATGAAAAGATGCTAAACATCACTAATTATTAGAGAAATGCAAATCAAAACTGTAATGAGGTAATACCTCACACTGGTCAGAATAGGCATCATCAAAAAGTCCACAAACAATAAACACTGATGAGGGTGTGGAGAAAAAGGAACTCTCCTCCACTGTTGGTGGGAATATAAATTAGTGCAACCACTATGGAGAACAGTATGGAAGTTCCTTAAAAAATTAAAAATAGATCTACCATAACTTAGCAATCCCACTCATGAGCATATATCCAGAAAAGATGAAAACTCTAATTCAAAAAGATACATGTACCTCAACGTTCAATGCAGCACTATCCACAAAGAAGATGTCATTTATATATATATATAGTATATAAAACACTCACACACGTATAATAGAATTTTAGCCATAAAAAAGAATGAAATAATGCCACTTGCAGAAACATAGATGGACCGAGAGATTATCATACTAAGTGAAGTCAGTCACACAGAGAAAGACAAATATCATATGATATCATTCAGATGTAGAATCTTAAAAAAAAAAAAAAAAGATATAAATGAACTTATTTACAAAACAGAAGGAGACTCACAGACACAGAAAACAAACATAAGGTTATCAAACAGGAAAGAAGGAGAGGGATAAATTAGGAGTTTGGGATTAGCATACACAGACTATATAAAGTAGATAAACATCAAGGACCTACTGTATAGCATAAGAAACGATATTCAATAGCTTGTAATAACCTATACTGAAAAGAATAGATATATACATATAACTGAATCATGTTGCCATACCCCAGAAACTAACATTCCAAATCAACTATACTTCAATAAAAAGTTGTTTGTTTTGAAAGAATGCATATATTCATATAACCCCCCACCCCCCGAAAAAAGTAAGCTGGTTTTACCTACTATAGGTTATTTGATTTTTTTTTTTTTTTTTTAACCAAGGCAGGTAACTGCTAAGCTGAACATTAAGAGTCATATGGCTCCATCAGAAACTAACGTTTCTGCGCAGTGCTGACTTCTAAATTTCCTCTGTAAGCCTAGGTCTTTACCTAACACTGCTTGAAATCTCTGAGAAAGTCAATAACCTCTTCAATCACTGTTAAATAGTAAGATGACCTCCATTCACTTTCAAGCATAAGAACAGTCATAAATACTAATAGATCCAGCCTGGTACAGTTTTCTAAGAGCCTGACTTTTATTTAAAGCCTCTCTTGGGCGAGACAAGCTTGGGAGGCTCTTGCAGGGTTATATTCAATTTCTGTCCTAGTTCCCCACCCCTTGCCTCTGATCCGGGCAGGTATGGAGCAGGGGAAGCAAGGAAGGTCAAGGGCAGAACAAGTGTCTTCGAGCCGGTTTCCCCAGGTAGGTGGGGGTGTGACTGTTAGCTCCCACAGACAGCTAACTCCCGTCCCAGGATGGTACGTGTGGACTTCAGGCCAGGCTGAGGACAATAGCTCCTCTGGAAATCCAGGAGCCCATCCCCGCCGCAGAGTTCTCCAGAACAGAGTTTAAAGGGGCTTGAGAGCACCTCTCTCCCCTTTAGGACTCACTTCTGGTCCACAAGGAGCACCCTCGTGCAGGCTTGCCCACCACCGGCGCCTGATCCACAGAGACATCTCTTTGCTCCGCCCACCCTAGAAGGACTGGCCTCTTGCCTTAGAGCCCTGGACACGTACCTATCCCCCACCCACGCCTGTGCTCCGCGGACCGCTTGGTGTTCTCTGATCCGGCAGCGCCCTCTCCTGGACCTTCATTTTGCAATTTATCTTTGCAATTTGGGAAGATGGTAAATTCAGGGCACTCAGAGGGGCTCTGTTCTCCTGACTCTACCGCAGCGCGGACACGTCTGTCACATCCTGTGACTCATCACTGAACTTATATGCACAGGAAGCAAGGATTCCAACAGTGTGTGCCCCTCACCATCCAAAAGTAGAGATGGGTGGGCATCTAAAGCTTCTGCTACGACATCAAAACTAAAGGGAAATCCCTGTAGCCTCTTTCCTGGTATATTACAAGCATGAAACTAAGACCATGGGCCAGCTCCCTCATCTTGTCTGCTCAAGGTAAACACCCAATTTCTATTTTAGAGATAAGCGGTCTTCTTGTATAACAGTCCCAGGTATCCCTGCAAAGACTCGGGGAACACTCCTTAAAGCAGTTGGTTCTCGCTGAAAGATCTCCTTTAGGTGTGCGACAACTTGGGGCTTTCTGTCAGCCCAAGGCATAAGCTTGTACAAGAGGGGTGTAGTTATTCATCATTACACATTGATCTCCTGGATTCCATCTCCGAGGTTCCAGTTATTTCCAACAACTCCAGAGCTGCATGAGTGTGTGTGGTCTGTGATGCATTCCACTAGATTTGAGATCCACTAGATCCAGGAAGCTACAATACTTTGGCCACATGATGCAAAGAATCAACACATTGGAAAAGACCCTGATGCTAGGAAAGACTGAAGGCAGGAGAAGGGAATGACAGAGGATGAGATGGTTGGATGGCATCACTGACTCAATGGACATGAGTCTGAGCAAGCTCACGGAGCTAGTGATGGACAGGAAGCCTGGCGTGCTGCAGTCCATGGGGCTGCAGAGTCAGACACAACTTAGCATCAGAACAACAACAAGAAGATGATTCAGGATGCAGCAGGCTCAGAGTTGGAACTGCATCTGCCATCTTGGGCCAAAAGCTCACCCAGGGGAAGAATTGCTGTTTTGCGCAGTGTGCTCTGAGCACCACCTGCTCAGAATTGTCTTCAGTGCCTGGTAAGCGTGCAAATTCCCATGCTCAGCCCAAAGACACAGAACCAGAATTTTCCAGGGCTTGAATGCTAGAAACTGCAAACTGAAGAATCACCGCTGTGCACACAGCAAAGTGTGAGAAACAAGAGGCAGACAATCAAAGAAGTAAATGTCTACTCCCCTGTAAGACCTGAGTTCGCCCCAAAGAATCAAAAAGTAAGAGCACAGACGAAAGAGGCAAAAGGGCGAGAGAAGAGGCGAGAATCAGGGCAACAAGAGAAACACTCCCATGTGTGAGGTGGGTATTAAAGGTGGCATTACAGGTACTGAAACAATACATACAAGAAAACACCTATTATTTAAAGTGACAGAGGGCATCACAAAGATCTGAAAGTTGTGAACAGAAGCAGGTATTGTCAGGAGCAGCAGCAGGGGTGAGGAAGCTAAGTTTACAGTGGGGGTTTTTAATCCCAGACATGCATTCTCTCAGGAAAGCATTTAAATGTGCTTTTTGACATAAATTTTACTGAACACACACATCTGTAATAAATTCTAACACCAAATGTGGCTGACATGGAACCTTCCTCCCTCAGGTCTAAGGAGTTGGTTCCAGACAGCTGGAAGCCTCCTCTGAACATTCTAGGATCTTCTTTCCCTTCTAATTCTGGGAGCTTTGATATGTCTGCTCTTGAACCCTGATTATTGGCTATGTTATTGGTGAAATCAACATTCCTGGCTATCTAAAGAGGAAGAGAGGAAGAGAATTTAACTTTTATTTTAGAAAACAGCTGAAAAGGAAGTGCCTGTTCCCACAGGCTAGTGGCCCACCCACTCCAAGATATTAAACACCCCCGTGGACAGTAGCCCAGAAGTACCAGTTAAACCATCTCGCACCTGATACATCAGAAGCTGTGTGTCCCGGAGTACTGATGGAGGAAGGAAAGAGCTGACCATCATCACGAGCTTTTATTCCCACTGGATTTTCTGCAGTGTTGCCAATGACACCTGCATCACAGGAGTTCTGTTCCTGAGAGGCCACACGGGAAGCATGGACAAGGGCCTTAATTAATGTTGATATAAAAGTGGGAGAATGTAAGAGAGGAAATGTGCTGAGATCTAACACTTTATTTCATTTGCACCCTGTGCAGCAGATATTATTAATTTCACTGATTTGTTTATTAGGGGAGTCTGGTACTCAGGGATGTTAAGTAGTTTGACTGACTTCCATTTATAAAACAGTGAAGAATCAACCCCGCTACTGTCAAAAAATCTGCTAGATTCATTCAAGGATTAGGTAGTACACAGTGTATCCAAATTCAGTGAACATGAGTTCCCTTCTCCTTTAAAAACGAACCCTCCAAAGTCTCATGGGGTGACGCAGGGTGAAATTGTTGAGTTACAGCCCCCACTTCAACTCAGACTCCTTGAGGGTGGGACATGTATTCATCACGGAGTCCATAATGCTCAGGATTTAACCCATCATAGATGTTCACTAGTTATCTGCTGACTATTAAGTACTTAAACACAATCTTAAAAGACAGTGTTAAAGATGCAATTCCTCATTGAAAAGACCCAAGAAATGACAGGAAAGTCTCAAAAGAGACAAATCTGGACATTTTAACATAACCAGCTAGGAGCACTCGTGTTGACACTGCCTAGTCAAAGAGACACACCAAAGTGAAAACCACTGCTTTCTTCCTTTGAACCAACCATCTTTCTCCTCCTTTTCCTGGAGCCTAATCACAGGTCCTCCCCAGCCCCATCCCCCTGCCCTCAGAGCTGTCATTGCGTCTGAGACCTGTGGGGCAGCTCACAGTGTGGTGTGCACAGGCAGGGCATGTGTGGTGACTGTGAATCCCAAGTCTGTGTCACCACCAGAGTTGCTATGACATGGCCATCAGTAGTGCATGTGAAGGTCAAGGCATGTCTGGGCTTTGAGTTCCGAGTGCCTCCTTGAGGACCCGGCCTGGGGCACACACGGCTCTGTGATTGACCCTGTGTGTGTGTTACTCAGTCGTGTCCGACTCTGCGACGCCACGGACTGTAGCCCAACAGGCTCCTCTGCCCATGGGATTCTCCAGGCAAGAATATTGGAGTGGTTGCCATTTCCTCCTCATTGGCCCTGCAGCCTCCACCAGAGCTCTGATAGGTAATGAGAACAGCTGTGAAACCCTCTGAGCTGACCAGTAGTGAGGCAGGTCCTTTGTACACCCAGGAGCTCTGGTTACTCTGAAGTTCATGTTCATGAATCCACATTTCTTTCCTCAAGCGCCAGCATACACAAAAGTGCATGCTGCTGCTGCTGCTAAGTTGCTTCAGTCGTGTCCGACTCTGTGCAACCCCATAGATGGCAGCCCGCCAGGCTCCGCAGTCCCTGGGATTCTCCAGGCAAGAACACTGGAGCGGGTTGCCATTTCCTTCTGCAACGCATGAAAGTGAAAAGTGAAGGTAAAGTCGCTCAGTAAATGTCCAGCTCTTCGTGACCCCATGGACTGCAGCCTACCAGGCTCCTCCGTCCATGGGATTTTCCAGGCAAGAGTACTGGAGTGGGGTGCCATTGCCTTCTCCAACAAAAGTGCATACATAGCTACAAACGAGGGTGGCTGGTGCATGAGGGAGGAGAGAAAGACCAAAACCTACTAAATATAAGATTATGAGCCCAAAATCAGTCATCTGGGGTGGAATCTTCTGTTGATGGTGAATAAGACTTCTTCCTCTCTGTCTTAAATAAGACATTCTTCACTTTGATTTTCTCAAAGTCTCAGTCAGCTCTTTTTGATGCATTGTTACCTAAATATGCATCCAAAGTCTGCTTCGAACAGCGACTTCTGTTCTGAACAGCAGCATCTAAGTGTCAATTTATTTTTTTTTTAATCAAGAATCTCTTTTATTGATTATCAGAAACATTACAAACATCTAGTATAAAAATTGTAACATGATAGTGTTTAGTTTGAAAATTAATACATTTAGATATAATATTATAATATTCAATGCTATTCTCCCCAATCATCTCACCCTCTCCTGGTCCCAGAGTCCAAAAGTCTGGTCTATACATCAGTGTCACTTTTGTTGTCTCGTAAATAGGGTTATTTTTTACCATCTTTCTAAATTCCATATATATGCGTTAGTATATTATTTGTGTTTTTGTTTCTGCTTACTTCACTCTTTATGGCTCCAGTTCCATCCACCTCCTTAGAACTATTAAATTATTCTTTTTAATGACTGAGTAATATTCCATTGTGTATATGTACTCAGCTTGTTATCCATTCATCTGTGAATGGACATCTAGGTTGCTTCCACGTTCTGGCTATTGCAAACAGTGCTGCTATGAACATTGGGGTACAGGTGTCTCTTTCAATTCTGGTTTTTTCAGTGTATATGCCCAGCAGTGGGATTGCTGGATCATAAGGCAGTTCTATTCGCAGTTTTTTGAGGAATCTCCATACTGTTCTCCAAAGTGGCTGGACTAGTTTGCATTCCCACCAACAGTGCAAGAGGGTTCCCTTCTCTCCGCACCCTCTCCAGCTTTATTGCTTGTGGACTTTTGGATAGAGCCATACTACGTGTTTTAAAAAAAAAAAAAAAAAAAAAAAAAAAAAAAAAAAAAAAAAAAAAAAAAAAAAAAAAAAAAAAAAAAAAAAAAAAAAAAAAAAAAAAAAAAAAAAAAAAAAAAAAAAAAAAAAAAAAAAAAAAAAAAAAAAAAAAAAAAAAAAAAAAAAAAAAAAAAAAAAAAAAAAAAAAAAAAAAATAATTCCCCCCGCCCCCACCACCCCCCCCCCCCCCACCTCAACAAACCCCGTCCCCCAAACCCACAAAAACAAAAAATATATATTTAACATAATAAACCCCCCCCCTGCTTCCACAAAAATTCTTTTCTACTTGTACGTCATTTTTTTTTTTTGGGTTTTTTTGTATCATATATTTTTTTTTTTCTTCCTACAACCGCGGAAAAAAACCAAAACGACTTTTTACTGACTACCTTTGAAAAAAAGGCTGCTTTACTACCCCGTCGACTGGCTCCATTTGTCTTCATGACAGTGAGTTAAATAAGAGCACTATTTTTATACAGAGAAGAGCGTTATTTTTCTTTTAATGAAAAATGAGCAATGTTAAATCTACAAAAGATTGCGGGAAATGACTCCATTTTGTTTCACTGAGTTCTAAAGCTGGGGCACTTCACTCTGTATATCAGTGGGCACCCATCTGGGTATCTGGAGGGCGCCCCATGTACTTGCTAAGGCAGGCTGAACAACTGAAGTTATAGATCTTTTGGTTCATACCACTCACTCTCTGATTGGAAAATATTTCTTTAAGTAACAAATGGTATGGGCATCTGGATATTGATGCTAAAATAGATTCTACAACTTCCCTTGAGGAGATGATAGTAGATACCTTAATACCATTTCCCCTTAATTTCCATGTGACATGTTAACAAATATCAGCACATGAATGATCTGATCTAACCTCCTGTGTAATCTCCATTCTCCACCGCCCATTTAACGTCCTTCTTATGACACTGAATGCAATTTTCTCATCATCAAAGAATAAACTAAGAATTACCTGCTTCCCTAAGAAAAGAAGCACTGTGATTAAAGAAGAAGGTGCACAGAGAGGAGGAAAACTCAGACTCCCTAGCCACGTCCACTCAAACCTCCCCT
Source organism: Tragelaphus eurycerus (assembly GCA_935064755.1). Lineage (NCBI taxonomy): Eukaryota > Metazoa > Chordata > Mammalia > Artiodactyla > Bovidae > Tragelaphus > Tragelaphus eurycerus. Next base: position 2,057,891 of record CAKXYN010000103.1, on the reverse strand, counting down.
GTCAGGGCTGGTAGGATGTCAGAAGACAGATCCATCTATGCTCCATGTGCTCTGCGCGTTTTAACGTGATTTGTGTGCATAAGAAAAGCAGTCTTTCCCCTCAAAATCAGAGTGAAAAAGAGGAAGACAACAAGCTCCAGTCTACAAAACTATTCATGGCTCTGCTTCTGCTCTGGTGATTCACAACCCGGAAAGAAAGTCCATGAACTTGGATTGTAAATAAATAGCTCTTTATTATTCTATATGCCTTTAGGTGAAATGTAGCATTGCATTCAATTATCAATGTAGAAAAAGAAGTATTAGTGGTAATGTGTCGTTTGTCACAAATAGCACAGGTGTGTTCCTATCAGACTCTTGCTGTCACCGGTATCTCAGAATGTGCTCCTAATGTGAAATCGTGGTACATATCAAACCTCCAGGCTGCATCCAGTTTCCTGTTCACCGACTAGTGGATCATTCCTCATCCCATAGTTATTCAGTTAATACTGAAACCATGTGTGCAAACCAATGCTCAGAAAATGACTCTGTTTTCCAGGATTCCACATCTACGACAGTTTTTTGACCAAAGTTGGAAGAAGATGAAAACTTAAATGTTAAAATTTCACAAAATCAGATGGCTCAAATTTCCATTCTTAATCCTCTGTAGGACAGAAAAATTTGTGAAACATGACTGGTTCATGGTACACAAGTAGTGAGCTTTCACACTGATAAACATGGAAAAGATGACATTGAACTTGAACTTGCCTCTATTTCAAGTGGCTTGTCCTGTGAATTAACACATGAACACAGAGGCATGTATATTACTCTATTGCAAACCCATTAAGAGATTCATATGCCTCACCAGACTACTCAGAGTTGTCTGTCTTAGTTCCCTACTGCTGCTCCTGTTATAAATTACCATAAATTTAGAAACTTACAACACTGGTTTGTTATTTTATAGATCAGGAGCCCAGAAGTTCAAGAATAGGTGTTGTGAAGCTAAAATGGAAGTGTCAGCAGGGCCCCACCATGATGCAGGGAAGATTCTGTCTCCAGCTCCAAGGAGGACCACATTTCTACACTCAGGTCGTTGATCACATAACTGCAATATCTGCTTCCATCATTACACCTCCTTCTCCAACCACCCAGTCTCCCTCTTTCACTTATAAGGAAACTCACAATCACACTGGGTTCACCTGGATAATCTGGGATGATCCTAAATTCATCTGCAAAATGCCCTTTGACACATAAGGTAGCATTTCCACAGGTCCTAGGATTAGGATGTAGGTATCTTTGGGGGCAACTGCACTGCCTCCCACCATGTCCATAACACACACATACACACATACACACACACACACATACACACGTTAAGAAACTCTGTTCTGTTTCCTGCCACCTTTTTCTGATACTGCAAACATATCATTGACACTCTCTGCAACACAAAATACTGTGCCATGTTTTTCAATTTCATTAAAAATCTAATTCAGCTAATCATTATGCTTGAGATTCACAGTCACCTTCTAGACAACAGGACAGTATTGTAATCATAAAAACTCAGTGGAAAATAATAGCATATACAGGTCTAAGCTGGAATCAAAATTGCTGGGAGAAATATCAATAACCTCAGATATGCAGATGACACCACCCTTATGGCAGAAAGTGAAGAGGAACTAAAAAGCCTCTTGATGAAAGTAAAAGAGGAGAGTGAAAAAGTTGGCTTAAAGCTCAACATTCAGAAAACTAAGATCATGGCATCTGGTCCCATCACTGCATGGGAAATAGATGGGGAAACAGTGGAAACAGTGTCAGACGTTATTTGGGGAGGCTCCAAAATCACTGCAGATGGTGACTGCAGCCATGAAATTAAAAGACGCTTACTCCTTGGAAGGAAAGTTATGACCAACCTAGATAGCATATTCAAAAGCAGAGACATTGCCAACAAAGGTCCATCTAGTCAAGGCTATGGTTTTCCTGTGGTCATGTATGGATGTGAGAGTTGGACTGTGAAGAAAGCTGAGTGCCGAAGAATTGATACTTTTGAACTGTGGTGTTGGAGAAGACTCTCGAGTGTCCCTTGGACTGCAACCAGATCCAACCAGTTCATTCTAAAGGAGATCAGTCCTGGGGGTTCTCTGGAAGGACTGATGCTAAAGCTGAAACTCCAGTACTTTAACCACCTCATGCAAAGAGTTGACTCATTGGAAAGGACTCTGATGCTGGGAGGGATTGAGGGCAGGAGGAGAAGGGGATGACAGAGGATGAGATGGCTGGATGGCATCACTAACTCAATGGACATGAGTTTGAGTGAACTCCTGGAGTTGGTGATGAACAGGGAGGCCTGGCGTGCTGCAGTTCATGGGGTCGCAAAGAGTCAGACATGACTGAGTGACTAAAATGAACTGAACTGAAAAGGTTGAAAAGTCCAGAATTTATACAAAATCGGTACAATATATTGAATAAGGCAAAATGATTTCAAGGAGCACAAGTATCTTACACCCTTGTGAGGTACCAATGTAAGAGCTTCAGTGAGCAAACCCAGAAGTCCCTTTTCCCAACAGGAGGACACCTGAACAACCTGTCCTTAAAGCGAGGTCAAAGCTGACTGACAGAACGGACTACAAAACATGGTTACAAGAGTTAAAGTCTTTTTTTTTTAATCTTATTGAACGTCTCTCAACTTGCCACACAATGTTAGAAAATAGATGAAATGGTCATTTCCAGCACACTCACCACGGTTCCCCCCTCTCTCTTTGCCAATTAAGTACTCATAAATTTATCTGAAATTCTTAGATAATTAAAAACCTAAAACAAAATGTGAAGATACAGTATCAAGTGTTTGTAAGTGATCAAGCTATAGTCCAGCCTCTTCTGCCCCACCTGCTCTCCTGTTTGCCCCTAAAAGAGACTGGAGCCAGTGGGAAAATAGCTCTTATTTCTTCGACCTTGAGCCCATGGCCTCTGTTGTGTTCTCTCATAAAGACCTGATTCTACAACGTGTTTACCTCCATCCATAAGGTACCTCACATCCTGTTAGAGATTATCAGTGCCTACCTTCAAATAATGGGCTTCCCTGGTGGCTCAGTAATAAAGAATCCCTCTGCAACACAGGAGAAGCAGAAGATTTGGGTTCGACCCCTGGGTCAGGAAGATCCCCTGGAGGAGGAAATGGCAAACCACTCCAGTAGTCTTACCTGGAGAATCCCAGGGACAGAGGAGCCTAGTGGTCTACAGTCCATAGGGTCATAAAAAGAGTCAGACACGACTGAGCATACACAGCACATTTTCAAATAATAACCTTTAGCGTGAAATTAGTCTAACTGTATAATTTGTTTCTATGATTTTAAAGCTCTAAAGTAGCTTGTTTATGTGAAGTAGATCATGGTTTTTTTTCTAATAATAATATTTTTACTATATATTTGTACACACATATCATATACATGTGCATCATGTCAAAAAGTCAGGATTTTTTTTTAAAGTACAGATTAGCAGAAATGACTCTCTTCCCTGATACTAGTGGTTATAACGCTATTGCTCAAGCAGGCCAAGCTTTCAGCTATTGTCACCTTGCGGCTTTTTTATTACAAAGCTGCTGCAGGATTCATTTTTCTCTAGAATAAAAGTCACATTATTAGTCTCAAAATAAAATAATTTAATAGAAAAAATTCTCCAGATACTCTTAAACACTTTTGTAGACTCCTGGTTTCTTAATCAAACTTGAAGCTTTCTTGAATCCAATAAACTTTAATAGACAATTTTTGTCCTTTGCTTCATTTACATACAAATTCTTTTCTCCTATTTAAACGCCATCGAGTTATCTTAAATTAATGATGAGGTGGGACAATGGGAAAAGTGCAGTAGTCCCAGAGATAAAATAATTATTGCTTTTGCAGCTTAGTGCAGATGATTGCCTCTGGGGCTGCACTATTTAACAAAGGAAGCCGGAAGGTGCCCTGCTTGCCTGTGCGCCTCCCAGGAGCATGACTGCCATCCCCAGCAGCCCACTGATGAGTCTCTCCTGAGTAACTTTCCACCCTCAGGACCACATCACGATTATTGTTCTGGGGATTTCCTGGTGGTCCACTGGCTAAGACTCCACACTCCCAGTGCAGAGGGCCCGGGTTCAATCCCTGGTCAGGGAACTAGGTCCCACATGCTGCAACTAAAGAGTTTACATGCCACAATTAACCTCCTGTTGCTGCTGCTAAGTCACTTCAGTCGTGTCCGACTCTGTGTGACCCCATAGACGGAAGCTCACCAGGCTCCCCCGCCCCTGGGATTCTCCAGGCAAGAACACTGGAGTGGGTTGCCATTTCCTTCTCCAATGCATGAAAGTGAAAAGTGAAAGTGAAGTCGCTCAGTCGTGTCCGACTCTTAGCGACCCCACGGACTGGAGCCTACCAGGCTCCTTCATCCATGGGATTTTCTAGGCAAAAGTACTGGGGTGGGGTGCCATTGCCTTCCCCGAATTAACCTCCTATATGCCTCAAGTCAGACCTGGTGCAGCCAAAATAAATAAATAAATAAGAATAAATTTTTTAAAATTTATTATTTTGGATAATTTTGCTCCACTGTTAAATATTTGAAATTAAGAGTTTGTTTATGTATTTGCTGACTTGCTCTTATTATGTTACTAGGAGAAAACCTAAAGAAATTTGGGGAGCTGGCATGGTACAACAAGAGTCAGGAAACCTGAGCCTGGTCTCAGGTAGAAGGCAACCATTGCTCACCTCTTAGGGACCTTCAGTGAAGAATTAACTCTTGAGGGCTCAATCACCTGTTTTGGTTTTGTTTTGTTTTTGGAGAAATATTAATTATTTTTCTTCTAATATAATGATCTGAGAATTGTGATTTTTACAGTTCATGAAATGGAGGGTAATTACTTATCAACATAGTGTACATTAATCATATGACCTTTCAGGGAAGGCTTGTGTATACCTTTCTTGGGTTTCAGTGAAGATATCTTTATTTCAACCATGTCAACTAATATTCATGACTCCTATCTTTGCTATTATGAAGATACATCAGGATTTTAATGAACTATCTTCTTTTTATCCTTAAAAACCACTGGCACAACTATTTATGATTCAGAATGATCTTCTGTCTTGCTTTATTTTTTTTTTTGATCAAGAATCTCTTTTATTGATTATCAGAAACATTACAAACATCTAGTATGAACAAATTGTAACATGATAGTGTTTAGTTTGAACAATTAATACATTTCAGATATAATATTATACATATTTCAATGCTATTCTCCCCAATCATCTCACCCTCTCCCGGTCCCAGAGTCCAAAAGTCTGGTCTATACATCAGTGTCTCTTTTGTTGTCTCGTAAATAGGGTTATTTTTTACCATCTTTCTAAATTCCATATATATGCGTTAGTATACTGTATTTGTGTTTTTGTTTCTGGCTTACTTCACTCTGTATAATAGGCTCCAGTTCCATCCACCTCCTTAGAACTGATTCAAATGTATTCTTTTTAATGGCTGAGTAATACTCCATTGTGTATATGTACCACAGCTTGTTTATCCATTCATCTGTGGATGGACATCTAGGTTGCTTCCACGTTCTGGCTATTGCAAACAGTGCTGCTATGAACATTGGGGTACAGGTGTCTCTTTCAATTCTGGTTTTCTCAGTGTATATGCCCAGCAGTGGGATTGCTGGATCATAAGGCAGTTCTATTTGCAGTTTTTTGAGGAATCTCCATACTGTTCTCCATAGTGGCTGTACTAGTTTGCATTCCCACCAACAGTGCAAGAGGGTTCCCTTCTCTCCGCACCCTCTCCAGCATTTATTGCTTGTAGACTTTTGGATAGCAGCCATTCTGATTGGCGTGAAATGGTATCTCATAGTGGTTTTGATTTGCATTTCTCTGATAATGAGTGATATTGAGCATCTTTTCATGTGTTTGTTAGCCATCTGTATGTCTTCTTTGGAGAAATGTCTATTGAGTTCTTTGGCCCATTTTTTGATTGGGTCATTGATTTTTCTGGAATTGAGCTGTAGAAGTTGCTTGTATATTTTTGAGATTAGTTGTTTGTCAGTTGCTTCATTTGCTATTATTTTCTCCCATTCTGAAGGCTGTCTTTTCACCTTGCTTATAGTTTCCTTTGTTGTGCAGAAGCTTTTAAGTTTGATTAGGTCCCATTTGTTCATTTTTTATTTTATTTCCAATATTCTGGGAGGTGGGTTATAGAGGATCCTGCTGTGATGTAAGTCAGAGAGTGTTTTGCCTATGTTTTCCTCTAGGAGTTTTATGGTTTCTGGTCTTACATTTAGCTCTTTAATACATTTTGAGTTTATTTTTGTGTATGGTGTTAGAAAGTGTTCTAGTTTCATTCTTTTACAAATGTTTGACCAGTTTTCCCAGCACCACTTGTTAAAGAGATTGTCTTTAATCCATTGTATATTCTTGCCTCCTTTGTCAAAGATAAGGTGACCATATGTGCGTGGATTTATCTCTGGGCTTTCTATTTTGTTCCATTGATCTATATTTCTGTCCTTGTGCCAGTACCATACTGTCTTGATGACTGTGGCTTTGTAGTAGAGCCTGAAGTCAGGCAGGTTAATTCCTCCAGTTCCGTTCTTCTTTCTCAAGATAGCTTTGGCTATTCGAGGTTTTTTGTATTTCCATACAAATTGAGAAATTATTTGTTCTAGCTCTGTGAAGAATACCGTTGGTAGCTTGATGGGGATTGCATTGAATCTATAAATTGCTTTGGGTAGTATATTCATTTTCACTATATTGATTCTACCAATCCATGAACATGGTATATTTCTCCATCTATTAGTGTCCTCTTTGATTTCTTTCACCAGTGTTTTATAGTTTTCTATATATAGGTCTTTAGATTCTTTAGGAAGATATATTCCTAAGTATTTTATTGTTTTCATTGCAATGGTGAATGGAATTGTTTCCTTAATTTCTCTTTCTATTGTCTCGTTATTAGTGTACAGGAATGCAAGGGATTTCTGTGTGTTAATTTTATATCCTGCAACTTTACCATATTCATTGATCAGTTCTAGTAATTTTCTGGTGGAATCTTTAGGGTTTTCTACGTAGAGGATCATGTCATCTGCAAATAGTGAGAGTTTTACTTCTTCTTTTCCAATTTGGATCCCTTTTATTTCTTTTTCTGCTCTGATTGCTGTGGCCAAAACTTCCAAAACTATGTTGAATAGTAATGGTGAAAGTGGGCATCCTTGTCTTGTTCCTGACTTTAGAGGAAATGCTTTCAATTTTTCACCATTGAGGATAATGTTTGCTGTGGGCTTGTCATATATAGCTTTTATTATGTTGAGGTATGTTCCTTCTATTCCTGCTTTCTGGAGAGTTTTTATCATAAATGGATGTTGAACTTTGTCAAAGGCTTTCTCTGCATCTATTGAGATAATCATATGGTTTTTATCCTTCAGTTTGTTAATGTGGTGTATTACGTTGATTGATTTGCGGATATTGAAGAATCCTTGCATCCCTGGGATAAAGCCCACTTGGTCATGATGTATGATCTTTTTAATGTGTTGTTGGATTCTGATTGCTAGAATTTTGTTAAGGATTTTTGCATCTATGTTCATCAGTGATATTGGCCTGTAGTTTTCTTTTTTTGTGGGATCTTTGTCAGGTTTTGGTATTAGGGTGATGGTGGCCTCATAGAATGAGTTTGGAAGTTTGCCTTCTCGCAATTTTCTGGAACAGTTTGAGTAGGATAGGTGTTAGCTCTTCTCTAAATTTTTGGTAGAATTCAGCTGTGAAGCCATCTGGACCTGGGCTTTTGTTTGCTGGAAGATTTCTGATTACAGTTTCAATTTCCATGTTTGTGATGGGTCTGTTAAGATTTTCTATTTCTTCCTGATTCAGTTTTGGGAAGTTGTACTTTTCTAAGAATTTGTCCATTTCTTCCACATTGTCCATTTTTTTGCCATATAATTGCTGATAGTAGTCTCTTATGATCCTTTGTATTTCTGTGCTGTCTGTTGTGATCTCTCCATTTTCATTTCTAATTTTATTGATTTGATTTTTCTCCCTTTGTTTCTTGATGAGTCTGGCTAGTGGTTTGTCAATTTTATTTACCCTTTCAAAGAACCAGCTTTTGGCTTTGTTGATTTTTGCTATGGTTTCTTTTGTTTCTTTTGCATTTATTTCTGCCCTAATTTTTAGGATTTCTTTCCTTCTACTAACCTTGGGGTGCTTCATTTCTTCCTTTTCCAGTTGCTTTAGGTGTAGAGTTAGGTTATTTATTTGGCTTTTTTCTTGTTTCTTGAGGTATGCCTGTATTGCTATGAACTTTCCCCTTAGGACTGCTTTTACAGTGTCCCACAGGTTTTGGGTTGTAGTGTTTTCATTTTCATTCGTTTCTATGCAGAATTTGATTTCTTTTTTGATTTCTTCTGTGATTTGTTGGTTATTCAGGAGTGTGTTGTTCAGCCTCCATATGTTGGTCTTTTTAATAGATTTTCTCCTGTTATTGAGATTTACTCTTACTGCATTGTGGTCAGAAAAAATGGTTGGAATGATTTCAATTTTTCTGAACTTACCAAGGCTGGATTTATGGCCCAGGATGTGGTCTATCCTGGAGAAGGTTCCGTGTGCACTTGAGAAAAAGGTGAAATTCATTGTTTTGGGATGAAATGTCCTATAGATATCAATTAGTTCTAACTGGTCTATTGTATCGTTTAAAGTTTGTGTTTCCTTGTTAATTTTCTGTTTAGTTGATCTATCCATTGGTGTGAGTGGGGTATTAAAGTCTCCCACTATTATTGTGTTATTGTTGATTTCTCCTTTCATACTTGTTAGTATTTGTCTTATATATTGTGGTGCTCCTAAGTTGGGTGCATATATATTTATAATTGTTATATCTTCTTCTTGGATTGATCCTTTGATCATTAGGTAGTGACCTTCTTTGTCTCTTTTCACATCCTTTGTTTTAAAGTCTATTTTATCTGATATGAGTATTGCTACTCCTGCTTTCTTTTGGTCTCTATTTGCATGGAAAATCTTTTTCCAGCCCTTGACTTTCAGTCTGTATGTGTCCCCTGTTTTGAGGTGGGTTTCTTGTAGACAGCATATGGAGGGGTCTTGTTTTTGTATCCATTCAGCCAGTCTCTGTCTTTTGGTTGGGGCATTCAACCCATTTACATTTAAGGTAATTAATGATAAATATGATCCCGTTGCCATTTACTTTGTTGTTTTGGGTTTGAATTTATATATCCTTTTTGTGTTTCCTGTCTAGAGAATGTCCTTTAGTATTTGTTGGAGAGCTGGTTTGGTGGTGCTGAATTCTCTCAGCTTTTGCTTGTCTGTAAAGGTTTTGATTTCTCCTTCATATTTGAATGAGATCCTTGCTGGGTACAATAATCTGGGCTGTAGGTTCTTTTCTTTCATCACTTTAAGTATGTCTTGCCATTCCCTCCTGGCTTGGAGAGTTTCTATTGAAAGATCAGCTGCTATCCTTATGGGAATTCCCTTGTGTGTTATTTGTTGTTTTTCCCTTGCTGCTTTTAATATTTGTTCTTTGTGTTTGATCTTTGTTAATTTGATTAATATGTGTCTTGGGGTGTTTCGTCTTGGGTTTATCCTATTTGGGACTCTCTGGGTTTCTTGGACTTGAGTGATTATTTCCTTCCCCATTTTAGGGAAGTTTTCAACTATTATCTCCTCTAGTATCTTCTCATGGTCTTTCTTTTTGTCTTCTTCTTCTGGGACTCCTATGATTCGAATATTGTAACGTTTAATATTGTCCTGGAGGTCTCTGAGATTGTCCTCATTTCTTTTAATTCGTTTTTCTTTTTTCTCCTCTGATTCCTTTAATTCTGCCATTCTATCTTCTAATTCGCTAATTCTATCTTCTGCCTCTGTTATTCTACTATTTGTTGCCTCCAGAGTGTTTTGGATCTCATTTATTGCATTATTCATTATATATTGACTCTTTTTTATTTCTTCTAGGTCCTTGTTAAATCTTTCTTGCATCTTCTCAATGTTTTTCTCCAGGCTATTTATCCATGATTCCATTTTGCTTTCCAGATTTTGGATTAATTTCACTATCATTATTCGGAATTCTTTATCAGGTAGGTTCGCTATTTCTTCCTCTTTTGTTTGGTTTGGTGGGTAATTATCCTGTTCCTTTACCTGCTGGGAATTCTTCTGTCTTTTCATCTTGTTTAAATTGCTAAGTTTGGGGCGTCTTTACTGTATTCTGGTAGTCTGTGGAGTTCTCTTTATTGTGACGTTTCTGCACTATATGTGGGTTTGTACCGGTGGCTTGTCGAGGTTTCTTGTTTATGGAAGCTTGTATCGGTGTTCTGGTGGGTGGAGCTGGATTTCTTTTCTCTGGGGTGCAGTGGAGTGTCTAGTAGTGAGTTATGAGATGTCTATGCTTTTGGGGTCGCTTTGTGTAGCCTGTGTATTGGAGCTCAGGCTGTGTTCTTGTTTTTCTGGAGAATTTGCTTGGTATGTCTTGTTGTGGAACTTGCTGGTCTTTGTGTGATGCTTGGTTTCAGAGTAGGTATGGAGGCTTTTAATGAGCTCCTGTCAATTAGTGTTTCGTGGGATCAGGGTATGGACTTAAGCCTCCTGGTTCCAGTTATTGGTCTTATTTTTACAGTAGTCTCAAAAACTTCTTCTTCTATAATGCATTCCACAACTGGACCGCTCAGAGATGTTCACGGAATTATACAGAGAAGGAAAAAGGGAGGAAGGAGACAGAGGTGGTCAGGAGGATAAAAGGAGGGAGTGTGAAGGACAGAGACAGATCTAGTCAGTAATCAGTAAAGAAAAGAAAAAAGCAAAGGAAAAAAAGCAAAGGACAAAAAGGAAAAAAGAAAAAAAAAAAAAACAGGGTTGCAAAAGTTATATCTAAACGTAGAGATTAAAGAAGTACTAGAGGATAAAAAAAAATAAAAATAAAAGAAACAAAACAAACAACAACAAAAAAAAATTAAAAGGAAAAAAAAAATTTTGTTTTCCTTTTTCCAATTAAAAAATAATAAAAATTTAAAAATATATATATATATTAAAAAAAGAAACGAAAAAAAAAGGAAATAATGATGGTAAAAATAGTAACAATATATATAAGAGTTTTTCTATTATTGTTGTGGGTTCAGTTCATTTTCAGCTAGTTCCTTGTTCCGGCTTAAATTTCTCAAGATCTATAGGCCCCTTTCTCTGTAGTTGGTCTGTATAGTCCTTTGTTCTGTGCACGGTTCGGCGGTGTTCTGGGCCAAGGCCCGCCACTCGTGTGGTCGGCGCTGCACAATCTGGATTGCCGGCCCAAACTACTCCAGTTAGGCAGCACTCCAGACAATCAGGCGAACGAAGTCTGCGCTGAGGCCCGCAGAGGGGGAGGGGCCGGCGACGGGAATGGCGGGCGGGCGGGTGGGGGAGGGGATGGGGTGGCCCTCGTGGGAGCCGCCGGCACAGCGGGCGGGGGCACGCCTGCGCGGGAGTGGCCGGCGGGGGAGCGTCCAGTGGGGGAGAGTCCCGCGGGGGAGCGTCCCTCTGGGGAGCGCCGGCAGCGGAGCGTCCCGCGTGGGAACGGCCAAGGCGTCTCCCTGCCCAGCCCCGGTTCCCCAATGGCAGATGCGGGCGTTTGCAGCAGTGCTTCTCCGCTGCGGAAGTTACCACAGGGCCCGCAGTCTGTGGGTTCTAATTGCTCAACTGTTCTCCTCCCTGTTATGATAGTCTCCGTGTTTCCCAGGTTCGGCGCAGATTCCGCAGGGAGAGTGTTTCCTGGTGTTTGGAAACTTCTCTTTTTAAGACTCCCTTCCCCGGACAGAGGTCCGCCCCTCCCTCTTTGTCTCTCTCTGGCTTCTATATTCTTTCCTACCTCCTTTAGAAGGCAGTGAGTTGCTTTTCTGGGTGTCCGACGTCCTCCGCCAGCACTCCGAAGCTGTTTGTGGTATTTACTCAGCGCCCAGATGTCCCTTTTTTCTTCTGTCTTGCTTTAATACAAAAATAGATTTTAGATTTCCCCACCGCCCCCCTCCGACCCCATGCCATGCTCCACAGATCTTGGAAACCTTAATATACAGATTTTATTTGGAGCTCTAGTTATCAGATTTACAGCTTTTCAAATATTTTAATAAACCTTAAGACAAAAATTAGAGTAAAGCAGTTGATATAACATCACTGAGGCAATGCTTTTTGTTTAAAGGTCACTTTAAAAATGTGTAGTAAAATGGGAAAAGCAATTCTTTTAACAGTTGTAACCACATTTCCTCATTGGGGGTTGAACTGAGAATATCCCTAAGGCTCCAAGAGACATCATTCTAGGGGAACTGAACTGCGGTAGATGAGGGGAATATCTGCCAGTTTCTGCAGACAGGGAGATGGTCTGGAAGAGAGTATAAGACAAAGAAACAGCATATGGACTCAAGACAGCAGTGAAAAAGCAGGACTGCAGAGTGACCTCTGACATCTGCGTGGGTCATTTCAGCAATGACTGCAATTATTAAAGCCTGACCAGGAGGGAACTGAAGACCAAGAGGCTGGTCCCTGCCTCTAGACCAGACATCAGGACAAGTCCTTCCAAAAGGGCCAAAGAGCAAATGTCTCAGGCTCCACAGGTCATGTGGTCTGTGTCTCAGCTATGCCAGCCTGCCCTTGTGCATCGAGCCTCCCAGAGTGTGAATGAGGGGTGTAGCCCACAACTGTTCTAATAAAACTTTATTTGGGACACCAACATTTGAATTTTATACACTTTTCATGTTTCACAAAATATTGTTCTTCTTTTAACATGGCTCCTCTGTCCATGGCATTTCTCAGGCAAGAATACTGGAATGGCTTGTCATTTCCTCCTCCAGGGAGTTTTTAAGACCCAGGAGTTGAACCCACGTCTCTTGCATTCCTGCAATGGCAGGAAGGTTCTTTACCAACTGAGCCATAGGGGAAGCCCATGGTCAGAGGAGCCTGGGAGGGCTATTTAGGGTTGGAAACAGTCAAGGGTTAGAGGCAAGAATAAGTTAGATGTGCTGTGAATTATCAGAGAGGTCAGGCAATGGGAACGAAAATGAAGCTGTGGTTCCATCCTGTCTCCTGCCCATGGAGACCCAGGGCTCTGACCCACCTGGCTTCCAGCAGGACCACCTCTGAAGCTAGAAAGGAGTAGGCAGGCCCAGGGCACCTCAGCTAAGATGCAGACCACCAGCACCCCTCTGGGAACCAAGGGCCTGGCGAGAGGCCTGAGTTCCCAACAGTGAGGTTAAGGGTCTCCAGTGATGAAGGTGGCCAGTCTGTCAAGATGGGGAACAGAGACAGATGCCCTGCTGACTCCTGACCAACTCCCAGGACCAGCTGGGACTTTCCTTCTCTCCCCCATCCCTGTCTTCCACCTCTGAGAAGGAAGAGCGACTCTGACAGCAGTCAGGTGGAATGGGCTGCAAGGACACTGTTAGGACACTGGGAAGGAGGGCACCAGCTTGGAGTGCAGGGAAACAAGGAGGGAGCTCTGGGGGAGTCCTCTTCTGGGTGCTGCCCTTTCGTTCCCTAACAGACAGCTTCTCCCACTGGGAGCTGGCTCCCGCATGGCTGGTGCAGGGAGAGCAGCAGGGATGCTCGAGCACGTGCTGGGACTGCTCCTGGGTTCAACTGCCCCTGCCCTTTCCCATCTGCAGGGGACAGGACCGTGCCGTGTGGGCTTAGATGGGGTTAGGAGCCTACCAGCTCTGGGCTCCAGAACTCACCAGGATGACCCCACAACCTCGGCATCTGAGTCAAATTTGTTTCCATCAGAAATAATTGAGTGGTCTGTACTGAAGGGTGGGCTGGCCTTCTGGGCCTGGAGCCAGGAGGGGGATGTGAGCGGGGCCCAGCAGCACAGCAGGGAAGAAAGGCCCAGGATAGGGAGGAAGGAAAAGAGACTAGGAACGGAGTTAACTCCTTTCAAAACAGAGTTAACTACTTTTAAATTTCCCTTTTAAAACTTGGTGCTGGACCAAGTTTCTACAGTCTGGAGAAGAAAAAAAAAAAAAAACTCCCCAGATGGGTCCTCAGAACATAGTCCAAGTCTGAGATCTGTTCCTGTGGAAACACTGCTCTAGAACCTACAAGGGAGCAAGAAGCCTCAGTGCTGGGACCAGAGTGGACCAAAACAACCAGGACAATGATCCTCCTTAGATCATAATGTCACCATTAGCTGGAGAGAGGGAGCATATGATTAGACACAGGCTGGGAGGTTTCCAATTTGAACCAGAAATCAAATTGCCAACATGTGTTGGATCGTAGAAAAAGAAAGAGAATTCCAGAAAAACATCTACTTCTGCTTTATTGACCATGCCAAAGCCTTTGATTGTGTGGAACACAACAAACTGGAGTATTCTTAAAGAGATGGGAATACCAGGCCACCTTACCTGCCTCCTGAGAAATCTGTGTGCATTTCAAGAAGCAACAGTTAGAACCGGACATGGAACAATGGACTGGTTCCAAATTGGGAAAGGAGTACATGAAGGCTGTATATTGTCACCTTGCTTATTTAACTTCTATACAGAATACATCATGCAAAATGCTGGGTTGGATGAAGCACAAGCTGGAACCAAGATTGTCGTGAGAAATATCAATAACCTCAGATATGTAGATGACATCACCCTTATGGCAGAAAATGAAAAGGAACTAAAGAGCTTCTTGATGCAAGTGAAAGAGGAGAGTGAAAAAGCTGGCTTGAAACTCAGTGTTCAAAAACCAATATCATGGCATCCAGTCCCATCACTTTATGGGAAATAATGGAAACAGTGACAGACTTTATTTTGTGGGGCTCCAAAATCATTGCAGATGGTGACTGCAGCTATGAAATTAGAAGACACTTGCTCCTTGGAAGAAAAGTTATGACCAACCTAGACAGCATATTAAAAGCAGAGACATTACTTTGCCAACAAAGGTCTGTCTAGTTAAAGCTATGGTTTTCCCAGTAGTCATGGTGTGGATGTGAGAGTTGAACCATAAAGAAAGCTGAGCACCAACGAATTGATGCTTCTGAACTGTGATGTCGGAGAAGACTCTTCAGAGTCCCTGGACTGCAAGGAGATCAAACCAGTCAATCCTAAAGGAAAACAGTCCTGAATTTTCACTGGAAGGACTGATGCTGAAGCTGAAACTCCAATACTTGGGCCACCTGATGCAAAGAACTGAATCACTGGAAAAGACCCTGATGAGGGAAAGATTGAAAGCAGAAGGGGACAGGTTGGATGGCATCACTGACTCAATGGACATGAGTTTGAGCAAGTTTTGGGAGTTGGTGATGGACAGGGAAGCCTGGCATGCTGCAGTCCGTGGGGTCGCAAAGGTTGGACATGACTGAGTGACTGAATTGAAATGAACTGGGAGGTTTCCTGCTTTTCTCCATGGGATGAGGAGCTGAAGAATGAGAGCCATGGGAACATGGGTGTCTGAAACATGCAGAGTTCAGGGGACTGTGGCCTCACTGGATAAGCCTCCTGAATACAGGGATGCACCCCTTCTTCCTGCTCATTGAGAAACATAAACTAAGGAGGTCAGTTCAGTTCAGTTCAGTCGCTCACTCGTGTCTGACTCTTTGCAACCCCATGGACTTCAGCACCCCAGGCTTCCCTGTCCATAACCAGCCCCCAAAGCCTACTCAAACTCACGTCCATCATGTCAGTGATGCTATCCAACAAGCCCAGGCATGTGACATCTCTGACCATTACTCAAATAAATAAATAAACACCAAATGCAGCTTATGGTCAATAAGGGAGTCTCAGCATGTTCTCTAATGCATGTGCAGCACAGACTTGGAATAGAAAATGCAAAAGAAGACATTGTGAGTCTTCTGAATGTCTGATTCACCTGCTAGAGGAAACAATGAACAATTGACTGGAAATTTGGATCCACCACATTAGCCTCAGATGGAAAAGGTAGAATACAGGCTTTACCAGTGGTGTCCTGTCCTTCTGAACAGGTTTGAAAGTCACTAGTTTGAGAGATATACTAAGGAATAATGAGATTTCCTGACACAAGTTTAAAGTAATCTTTGAAAATATACTTTATTTAATCACTATTCAATAACCACACATTTTTTTATCCATACTCAGCACATGTGTATAAGTTTCTAATACATAAGTACACTGTAACACACACACACACACACACACACAAAGACTCAGCTCTTTGTTCAAGGAGTTTACAAGTGGCTGGTGATTACTATAGTCAATTACTATCATGACTGTTTAGTATCATACTATGCCAGAAACTGTTTACAAAGGTATTTTTTCAGTCAAATCTCTTAAAAGCTAATTTTAGAGATAAAAAAAATCTTCTCAGGAAAAAAAAAAAGTCATTGGGAATTTCTAAAACCACAGAACAATGATATACAAATAACAAAAGGGGATCAAGAAGCAAAGCAAGTTCTTAGAATTTCCCTACACTCTTCTCATCACCTCTGCAAACATTTGGGTGGTCAGAGTGGGCTGCGGAAGGATGAGACTAAATGTCATGATGAAGCCACACTCTCCCACCAAATCATCTTCATTATCAAAGGAAAATCATAATTCCCCCAAACTGTTTTTTAACTGTTTTATTAACAAAGAACTGATCCCATCTGTAACCTACTGTTACTATTTTAGGAGATCATGGCAACTCACTCTAGTATTTTTGCCTGGAGAATTCCATGGACAGAGGAGCCTGGTGAGCTACAGTCCATAGAGTCACAAAGAGTTGGACACAACTGAAACAACTTAAGCATGTTCTCTGTATTAGAAAGGCTACCTGTTTTGTTGAAAACCACTCTTTTTCCTAATATTATGTAACTGAATCTCTTTCTTTTTTCAGTGTTACTATGGCATTCAACAAAACAATAAAACTAATTTTAGTTGAAGGACCTGTGCTAAGCTCTGAGCCTTTGCAGACATGGTTAATCATAATACAGAGCAAAACAAAAGCTAGCTTTCAAAAGTCTGAAAACTGGAGATTGGGAATTCATAACCATCATGTTGGAAACATGATCCAATCTCCCCTCCTCCCACTATGCAATTTTATCTTCCAAATTAAGGAGGGGAAATATGAATCAAATATTTAAGGTTCATGTTTCCTTTCTTTGAAGTAATTGGTAGAGAACTGAGATAAAGAAATAAGGGCAGGGGAGGGCTGACACCGTTCACCATAAGCTATCATCTTGGGGGCTTGTCTGGGATCTTCAAGACAAGATGGGAGCTAACAGTTTCAGAACCACTCCTTTACAATGTATTTTTAAAAAACTGGAACAAGTTTGAGTTCCAGAATTTAAAAAGATACGCCTGATCTTCTGTGATACTGAATGGCCACAGTATCCTTTGGAAGATGGGGAATACTGGGCAGCTGAAGGGTCTCTTAATTATAATACTGTTTTACAATTAGACCAGTTCTGTAGAAAACAAGAGAAATGGGTACAAGCGCCATATGTGTTGCTCTATCTTTTTGTGATACACGCCAGACTTATATCCTAAGGATGCAAATTTGGGTGTGAAACCTTCAACTGCCTCCTGTTCTCTTACTTTGCCCTTGTATCCAGGGCTTCCAACTGAAAAACAAAACGTTTCTAAATAACCAACAGCTTACTGAAGAAATTAAAAGGGAAATCAAAAAATTTCTAGAAAAAAATGACAATGAAAACACAACAATTCAAAACCTATGGGATGCAGCAAAAGCAGTTCTAAGAGGGAAGTTTATAGCAATACAATCGTACCTCAAGGGGAAAAAAAAAAATAGAAAGCAACTTGAACCTAGACAAAAAGCTAACTTTACACCTAAAACAAAGTGGAAAAAAGAAAAGAAAGAAAAAAATAGTAGAGATTAATAAAATAAAAGGGATCTTGAGAAGATAATAAAAGACAAACCCTAAAGCAGAAATAAATGAAAAAAGGAGAGAATGAAAGAAACAATAGTAGAGATTAATAAAACTAAAAGCTGGTTCTTTGAGGGAAGATAAATGGAAAAAGAGGAGTCTTAAAAAAAAGAGAAGTTTCCAAACACCAGGAAACTCTCTCACTGCCGAGTCTGTGCCGAACCTGGGAAGCACGGAGGCCATCGTAACAGGGAGGAAAATAAATAATCAATTAAAACCCACAGACTACAAGCCCCACGATAACTTCCCCAGCAGAGAAACAGCACAAACGCCCACATCCGCCATTAGCAAGCGGGGGCTGGGCAGGGAGGCGCCGCTGGCTGCTTCCCCTCGAATCACTTCGCAGGCCGCTTCCTCGCTGGCCGCTTCTTCTCGGGCTGCATTGGCCTGAATATCCCGAGCGCTACCTGAGTGGAATAATTTGGGCTGGCAAACCAGACTGTGGGATACCTACCACACGAAGAGCCGGCCCTAACCCTAGACACCACCAGGCCTGCACACAGAACAAAGGACTGTACAGAGATAGCCGGCTGCAGTCCGTCCCCCTCCAGTGACAGGCAGCCAAAGCCGGAGGGAGGCAATTGCAGCCTCAGAGAGACATTATCCACAAAACTGTAAGCAGGCTTCTTTGCTAACTAAGACTTCTTAGGGCTCTGGTCAGCTAACATCCGCCTGGGAAAGTGCGCCAGTGGTGCACTTGGAGGACCGAGTGGCGGGGAGGCGATAAGTCGCAGAAGCCGCGCTTGCTGAACGCCTCATTACCTGCGCTGCTGGATTCTGCGAAGGGCACAAAACGCAGGCCCAACTGAGCCTGGGCCTCTGAGGACTACCCGAGTGTCTGAACTTGAGCGGCTTAGACCTGGGAGGGGCAAGCAGCCCAGGGCCAGTCGCGGATGGTTCTGGCGGGAAAACAGAGAGCCTAAACAGAGTGGGCAGGGAGGCTACACGCGCCGTGAGCGGGGGAAGACCCAGTGTGGCTGACCCACTGCGAGCAAACACCAGTGGTATTTATTTGCAGCATCCCTCCCTCCCCGCAGCGCGACTGAACAAGTGAGCCTAAAAAAAAAAAAAAGGGTGTCCACCACCGCCCCCTTTGTATCAGGGCAGAAATTAGACACTGAAGAGACCAGCAAACAGAAGAAGCTATAACAGAGGGAACCTCCATGGAAGCCACAGGCAATAAACTAAAACACCGTGGTTAGTACCAACTACAGAGAAAGGGGCCTATAGATCTTGAGAAATTTAAGCCAGAACAAGGAACTAGCCAAAAATGAACTGAGCCCACAATACCCACAACAATAACAGAAAAGTCTTATATATATTGCTACTAATTTTACCATCATTATGTCTTTCTTTTTATATATATATATTTTTTTTTATATTTTTTTATTAAAAACATTTTTTTTAATTTTTTTTTTATCCTCTCAGATCAGATCAGATCAGTTGCTCAGTCATGTCCGACTCTTTGTGACCCCATGAATCGCAGCACGCCAGGCCTCCCTGTCCATCACCAGCTCTCGGAGGTCACGCAGACTCCCAGCCACCGAGTCAGTGATGCCATCCAGCCATCTCATCCTCTGGTGTCCCCTTCTCCTCCTGCCCCCAATCCCTCCCAGCATCAGAGTCTTCTCCAATGAGTCAACACTTCTCATGAGGTGGCCAAAATACTGGAGTTTCAGCTTTAGCATCATTCCTTCCAAAGAAATCCCAGGGTTGATCTCCTTCAGAACGGACTGGTTGGATCTCCATGCAGTCCAAGGGACTCTCAAGAGTCTTCTCCAACACCACAGTTCAAAAGCATCAATTCTTCAGCTCTCAGCCTTCTTCACAGTCCAGGTCTCACATCCATACATGACCACAGGAAAGACCATAGCCTTGACTAGGCGAACCTTTGTTGGCAAAGTAATGTCTCTGCTTTTGAATATGCTATCTAGGTTGGTCATAACTTTCCTTCCAAAGAGTAAGCGTCTTTTAATTTCATGGCTGCAGTCACCATCTGCAGTGATTTTGGAGCCCAGAAAAATAAAGTCTGACACCTCTAGTACTCCTGTAATTTCCACTTATAGAATATTTTTTATAACTCTTGCGACCCCCCTTTTTTTCTTTTTTTCTTTTTTTTTCTTTTTTTCTTTTTTTCTTTTTTTTTTTTTTTTTTTTTTTCTTTTTTTTTCTTTTTTCTTTATCTTTTTCTTTTTTCTTTTTGTCTTTTCTTTTTTTCTTTCCTTTAACATTGTATTTTTGAAACTCCAAACTCTGTTCTAGATTCATAAGTTTCAGATCAGATCAGATCAGTCGCTCAGTCGTGTCCGACTCTTTGCGACCCCATGAACCGCAGCACGCCAGGCCTCCCTGTCCATCACCAGCTCCCGGAGGTCACTCAGACTCGCATTCATCAAGTCAGTGATGCCATCCAGCCATCTCATCCTCTGTCGTCCCCTTCTCCTCCTGCCCTCAATCCCTCCCAGCATCAGAGTCTTCTCCAATGGGTCAACTCTTCGCATGAGGTGGCCAAAATACTGGAGTTTCAGCTTCAGCATCATTCCTTCCAAAGAAATTCCAGGATTGATCTCCTTCAGAATGGACTGGTTGGATCTTCTTGCAGTCCAAGGGACTCTCAAGAGTCTTCTCCAACACCACAGTTCAAAAGCATCAATTCTTCGGCACTCAGCCTTCTTCACAGTCCAGCTCTCACATCCATACATGACCACAGGAAAGACCATAGCCTTGACTAGGCGAACCTTTGTTGGTAAAGTAATGTCTCTGCTTTTGAATATGCTATCTAGGTTGGTCATAACTTTCCTTCCAAGGAGTAAGCGTCTTTTAATTTCATGGCTGCAGTCACCATCTGCAGTGATTTTGGAGCCCAGAAAAACAAAGTCTGACACTGTTTCCACTGTTTCCCCATCTATTTCCCATGTAGTGATGGGACCAGATGCCATGATCTTCGTTTTCTGAATGTTGAGCTTTAAGCCAATCTTTTCACTCTCCACTTTCACTTTCATCAAGAGGCTTTTTAGCCCCTCTTCACTTTCTGCCATAAGAGTGGTGTCATCTGCATATCTGAGGTTATTGATATTTCTCCCGGCAATCTTAATTCCAACTTGTGTTTCTTCCAGTCCAGCATTTCTCATGATGTACTCTGCATATAAGTTAAAGAAACATGGTGACAATATGCAGCCTTGACGTACTCCTTTTCCTATTTGGAACCAGTCTGTTGTTCCATGACCAGTTCTAACTGTTGCTTCCTGACCTGCATACAGATTTCTTAAGAGGCAGATCAGGTGGTCTGGTATTCCCATCTCTTTCAGAATTTTCCATAGTTAAATGTGATCTACACAGTCAAAGGCTTTGGCATAGTCAAGAAAGCAGAAATAGATGTTTTTCTGGAACTCTCTTGCTTTTTCGATGATCCAGCGGATGTTGGCAATTTGATCTCTGGTTCCTCTGCCTTTTCTAAAACCAGCTTGAACATCAGGAAGTTCACAGTTCACATATTGCTGAAGCCTGGCTTGGAGAATTTTGAGCATTACTTTACTAGCGTGTGAGATGAGTGCAATGGTTCGGTAGTTTGAGCACTCCTTGGCATTGTCTTTCTTTGGGATTGGGATGAAAACCTACCTTTTCCAATCTTGTGGCCACTGCTGAGTTTTCCAAATTTGCTGGCATATTGAGTGCAGCACTTTCACAGCATCATCATTCAGGACTTTGCCTGCCTGCGACCGGCGCACAATTTAAGAGCAACCTCGCCTGCCCACGACCGGTGCACAATTTCATAAGTTTAGCTTATTGGTAATTGCGATCAATTTTTTACCTATTCTTTTTTTTTTATAACTTTTGTGACTTTTTCTTTTTTTTTTTCTTTTTTTCCTCCCTCTTTCCATCTCTTCATCTTTTCTTTGACATTGTATTCCTGAAACTCCAAACTCTAATCTATATCTTTAATCTATGCTTTCTGGTATATGTAATCAATTTGTGCCTATTACTGACTGGATCTGTCTCTCTCCTTTTCATTCCCTCCTTTTATCCTCCTGACCACCTCTGTCACCTTCCTCCCTCTTTTCTTCTCTGTATAACTCCGTGAACATCTCTGAGTGGTCCAGTTGTGGAGTGCAGTATAGAAGGAGAAGTTTTTGAGACTACTGTAAAAATAAGACCGATAACTGAAAGCAGGAGGCTTAAGTCCAAACCCTGATCCCATGGAACATTAATTGACAGGAGCTTATCAAATGCCTCCAAACCTACACTGAAACCAAACCAATATACAAGCTACCCAAAGTGAACCCAAAATCATAGACATCACATAACTCATTACTAGACACTCCATTGCACTCCAGAGAGAAGAAATCCAGCTCCATTCACCAGAACACTGACACAAGTGTCTCTAACCAAGAAACCTTGACAAGCCACCTGCACAAACCCACATACAGTGAGGGAATGCCACAATAAAGAGAACTCCACAAACTGCCAGAATACAGTAAGGACACCCCAAACTCAGCAGTTTAATCAAGATGAAGAGACAGAAGAATTCCCAGCAGGTAAAGGAACAGGATAAATGCCCACCAAACCAAACGAAAGAAGAAGAAATAGCAAATCTACCGGATGAAGAATTCTGAATAATGATAGTGAAATTAATCCAAAATCTGGAAATCAAAATGGAATCACAGATAAATAGACTGGAGAAAAGCATTGAGAAGATACAAGACAGGTTTAACAAGGACCTAGAAGAAATAAAAAAGAGTCAATATACAATGAATAATGCAATAAATGAGATCAAAAACACTCTGGAGGCAACAAATAGTAGAATAACAGAGGCAGAAGATAGAATTAGTGAATTAGAAGATAGAATGGTAGAAATAAATGAATCGGAGGAGAAAAAAGAAAAACGAATTAAAAGAAATGAGGACAATCTCAGAGACCTCCAGGACAATATTAAACGTTACAACATTCGAATCATAGGAGTCCCAGAAGAAGAAGACAAAAAGAAAGACCATGAGAAAATATTAGAGGAGATAATAGTTGAAAACTTCCCTAAAATGGGGAAGGAAATAATCACTCAAGTCCAAGAACCCCAGAGAGTCCCAAACAGGATAAACCCAAGGCAAAACACCCCAAGACACATATTAATCAAATTAACAAAGATCAAACACAAAGAACAAATATTAAAAGCAGCAAGGAAAAAACAACAAATAACACACAAGGGAATTCCCATAAGGATAGCAGCTGTTCTTTCAATAGAAACTCTCCAAGCCAGGAGGGAATGGCAAGACATACTTAAAGTGATGAAAGAAAAGAACCTACAGCCTAGAGTATTGTACCCAGCAAGGATCTCATTCAAATATGAAGGAGATATCAAAAGCTTTACAGACAAGAAAAGGCTGAGAGATTTCAGCACCACCAAACCAGCTCTCCAACAAAAGCTAAAGGACATTCTCTAGACAGGAAACACAAAAAGGGTGTATAAATTCGAACCCAAAACAATAAAGTAAATGGCAACGGGATCATACTTATCAATAATTACCTTAAACATTAATGGGCTGAATGCCCCAACCAAAAGACAAAAACTGGCCAAATGTACACAAAAACAAGACCCCTACATATGTTGTCTACAAAAGACAACCAAAAGACTAAGACTGGCCAAATGGATACAAAAACAAGACCTCTATGTATCTTGTCTACAAGAGACAACCAAAAGACTAAGACTGGCCGAATGGATACAAAAACAAGACCCCTACATATCTTGTCTACAAGAGACCCATCTCAAAACAGGGGACACATACAGACTGAAAAGTGAAGGGCTGGAAACAGATTTTCCATGCAAATAGGGACCAAAAGAAAGCAGGAGTAGCAATACTCATATCAGATAAAATGGACTTTAAAACAAAGGCTCTGAAAAGGAGACAAAGAAGGTCACTACAAAATGATCAAAGGAATAATCCAAGAAGAAGATATAACAATTATAAATATATATGCACCCAACATAGGAGCACTGAAATATGTAAGACAAATACTAACAGTATGAAAGGAGAAATTAATAGTAACACAATAATAGTGGGAGACTTTAATACCCCACTCACACTTATACAAATCTAGCTGTAATAGGCAAAGCAAAGAGGAAAACACATTCACTTATGAGCCTCACAAATTGTCAGTTCACTCAGGAGAATCACAGGTCTTCCTAGCAAAGAAATCCTAGAAAAGTTTCCCTTGTGGGTCCTAATGGATGGAATACTGTGTAAGGGAGTGAATTACTTCCTCAGCAACCCCCTACACTAAATACCATAGAGAATTACAAAGAGTGCTTCTCACAGCATCCACAGCAGCAGTAAATGTTGTTATTCACAAGGCCGCCCACAAGAAGTGATCCACGAGGCGTGAAGACAGTAGTGTCCCAGGATGCAGCTCTCAATTCAGGAATAATTTTCAGATTTTTTAAAAAATAGACTTATTTGTTCATTCTGTAAATGTTCATTGAGTATTTTATGGGTCAGGTACCATTCTGGGCATTAGGGAGGAAGCAGTGATAAATGTGATCCTGTCCTAAATAACACATTGTTGTAAAGATAGACCTACAACTATAAAATGCCTAGATGTGTGTAGGATGAGAGGACACCCAAACTGGACTTTCAGTTCCCTGAACTTCTCATCTCCAGTTGCTTTTCTAGTCTTATTATCACACACTGGTTATTATTGCAATCAGCGCCATCTCCAAATCTGCAAATCTCCAAATATAAGATGAATTAAACATGATTTTTTTAAATGTTCTTTATGATTAAAAATAGAAATCCATCAGCTAAGAATTTACATATACTCCTCCCCACCATTACCCCTTTTCTTCCTTCCCATTTCCCTCCCATCCTCATGGATCCCTTCCTTTGCCCACTTTCCCTTGCCTTAAAAAAAAAAAAAGAAAGAAAGAAATCAAGATGACATAAACAGATGGAGAGATATTCCATGTTCCTGGGTAGGAAGAATCAATATTGTGAAAATGACTATACTACCAAACGCAATCTACAGATTCAATATGATCCCTATCAAACTACTAATGGCATTTTTCACAGAAGTAGAACAAAAATTTCACAGTTCATATGGAAACACCAAAGACCCCGATTAGCCAAAGCAGCCTTGAGACAGAAGAACGGAGCTGGAGGAATCAAGCTTCCTGACTTCAGATTACACTACAAAGCTACAGTCATCAAGACAGTATGGTCCTGGCACAAAAACAGAAATATAGATCAGTGGAACAAGATAGAGAGCCCAGAAATAAACCCATGCACCTATGGGTACCTTATTTTTGACAAAGGAGGCAAGAATATACAATGGGGCAAAGACAGCCTCTTCAATAAATGGTGCTGGGAAAACTGGACAGCTACATGTAAAAGAGTGAAATTAGAACATTTTCTAATACCATACACAAAGATAAACTCAAAAAGGATTAAAGACCTACATGTAAGACCAGAAACTATAAAACTCTTAGAGGAAAACATAGGCAGAACACTCGATGACATAAATCAAAGCAAGATCCTCTATGACCCACTTCCTAGAGTAACAGAAATAAAAACAAAAGCAAACAAGTGGTACCTAATTATACTTAAAAAGCTTTTGCACAACAAGGGAAATTATAAGCAAGGTGAAAAGACAACCCTCAGAATGGGAGAAAATAATAGCAAATGAAACAACAGACAAAGGATTAATTTCCAAAATATACAAGCAGCTCATACAACTCAATAACAGAAAAACAAACAACCCAGTCAAAAAGTGGAAAAAGACCTAAACAGACGTTTCTCCAAAGAAGACATACAGATGGCTAACAAATACATGAAAAGATGCTCAACATTGCTCATTATTAGAGAAATGCAATTCAAAACTCAGAATGGCCCTCATTAAAAAGTCTACTAAATAGACATTTCTCCAAAGAAGACATACAGATGGCTAACAAACACATGAAAAGATGCTCAACATCACTCATTATCAGAGAAATGCAAATCAAAACCACTATTAGGTACCATTTCACGCCAGTCAGAATGGCTGCAATCCAAAAGTCCACAAGCAATAAATGCTGGAGAGGGTGCAGAGAGAAGGGAACCCTCTTACACTGTTGGTGGGAATGCAAACTAGTACAGCCATTATGGAGAACAGTATGGAGATTCCTCAAAAAACTGGGAATAGAACTGCCTTATGATCCAGCAATCTCACTGCTGGGCATATACACTGAGAAAACCAGAATTGAAAGAGACACGTGTACCCCAATGTTCATAGCAGCACTGTTTACAATAGCCAGAACGTGGAAGCAACCTAGATGTCCATCCACAGATGAATGGATAAGCAAGCCGTGGTACATATACACAATGGAGTATTACTCAGCCATTAAAAAGAATACATTTGAATCAGTTCTAAGGAGGTGAATGGAACTGGAGCCTATTATACAGAGTGAAGTAAGCCAGAAACAAAAACACAAATACAGTATACTAACGCATATATATGGAATTTAGAAAGATGGTAAAAATAACTCTATTTACGAGACAGCAAAAGAGACACTGATGTATAGAACAGACTTTTGGACTCTGGGACCGGAAGAGGGTGGGATGATTGGGGAGAATAGCATTGAAATATGTATAATATCATATCTGAAATGAGTCGTCAGTCCAGGTACGATGCCCGATAACAAATGCCTGGGGCTGGAGCACTGGGACGACCTGGAGGGATGGTGTGGGGAGGGGAGAGGGAGGAGGGTTCAGGATGGGGAACACGTGTATACTGGCGGTGGATCCATCTTGATGTATAGTAAAAGCAATACAATATTGTAAAGTTAAGCAAAATTAAAAAAAATAAATAAAAAGTCTACAAGCAATAAATGCTGCAGAGGGTGTAGAGAATGGGCAACACTCTTGCACTGTTTGTGGGAATGTATATTGATACAGCCACTATGGAAGATGGTATGGAGATTCCTTAAAAAACTAGAAATAAAAGCACCATACGACCCAGCAATCCCACTCCTAAGCATATACCCTGAGGAAACAAATTGAAAAAGACATATGTATCAGATTGTTCATTGCAGCACTATTTATAATAGCTAGAACATGGAAGCAATCTAGATGTCCATTGACAGATGAATGGATAAAGAAGTTGTGGTACATATACACAATGGGATATTCAGTTTGGTTCAGATAAGCTGCTGTCTGATTCTTTGTGACCCCATAGACTGCAGCACGTCAGGCCTCCCTGTCCATCACCAAATCCTGGAGTTAACTCAAACTCATGTCCATAGTATAGGTGATGCCATCCAACCATCTCATCCTCTGTCATTCCCTTTTCCTCCTGCCTTCAATCTTTCCCAGCATCAGGGTCTTTTCAAATGAGTCAGTTCTTCACATCAGGTTACCAAAGTATTGGAGTTTCAGCTTCAGCATCAGTCCTTCCAATGAATATTCAGGACTGATTTCCTTTAGGATGGACTGGTTGGATCTCCTCACAGTCCAAGGGACTCTCAAGACTCTCAAGAGTCTTCTCCAACACCACAGTTCAAAAGCATCAATTCTCCGGCACTCAGCTTTCTTTATACTCCAACTCCCACATCCATACATGACTACTGGAAAAACCATAGCTTTGACTAGACAGACCTTTGATGGCAAAGTAATGTCTCTGCTTTTTAATATGCTGTCTAGGTTGGTCATAACTTTCCTTCCAAGGAGTAAGCATCTTTTAATTTCATGGCTATAGTCACCATCTGCAGTGATTTTGGAGCCCACAAAATAGACTGTCACTGTTTCCACTATTTCCCCATCTATTTGCCATGAAGTGGTGGGACCAGATTCCATGATCTTAGTTTTCTAAATGTTGAGTTTTAAGCCAACTTTTTCACTCTCCTCTTTCACTTTCATCAAGAGGCTCTTTAGTTCCTCTTCACTTTCTGCCATAAGGGTGTGTCATCTACATATTTGAGGTTATTGATATTTCTCTCAGCAATCTTGATTCCAGCTTGTGCTTCATCTAGCCCAGCATTTCTCATGATGTACTCTGCATAGAAGTTAAATAAGCAGGGTGACAATATACAGCCTTGACGTGCTCCTTTCCCTGTTTGGACCAGTCTGTTGTTCTATGTCCAGTTCTAACTCTTGCTTCCTGACCTGCATACAGATTTCTCAAGAGGCAGGTCAGGTTGTCCAGTATTCCCATCTCTTGAAGAATTTTCCACAGTTGTTGTGCTCCAACAGTCAAAGGCTTTGACATAGTCAATAAAGTAGAAGTAGATGTTTTTTGGGAACTCTCTTGCTTTTTTGATCCAACAAAGAATCCCAGGGATGGGGGAGCCTGATGAGCTGCCTTCTATGGGGTCACACAGAGTCGGACATGACTGAAGCAACTTGGTAGCAGCAGCAGCAACAGATGTTGGCAATTTGATCTCTGGTTCCTCTGTCTTTTCTAAATCCAGCTTGAACATCTGGAAGTTCAGCTCATGTACTGTTGAAGCCTGGCTTGGAGAATTTTGAGCACTACTTTACTAGCATGTGAGATGAGTGCAATTGTGCAGTAGTTTGAGCATTCTTTGGCATTGCCTTTCTTTGGGATTGGAATGAAAACTGACCTTTTCCAGTCCTGTAGCCACTGCTGAGTTTTCCCAATTTGCTGACATATTGAGTGCAGCACTTTCACAGCATCATCTTTTAGGATTTGAAATAGCTCAACTGGAATTCCATCACCTCCACTAGCTTTGCTAATAGTGATGCTTCCTAAGGCCCACTTGACTTCGCATTCCAGGATGTCTGGCTCTAGGTGAGTGATCACACCATCTGTCTTAAAAAGGAATGCCTTTGAGTCAGTTCTAATGAGGTGGATGAATCCATATCCTATTATACAGAGTGAAGTAAGTCAGAAAGAGAAAGATAAATATTGTATTCTAATGCATATACACAGAATTTAGAAAAATGGTACTGAAGAATTTACTTACAGGGCAGCAATGGAGAAACAGACATAGAGATAGACTTATGGACATGGGGAGAGGGGAGCAGAGGGTGAGATGTATGGAGAGAGTAACATGGAAACCTACATTACCATATGCAAAACAGATAGCCAACAGGAATTTGCCATGTGGCTCAGGAAAGTCAAATACAGGCTCTGTATCAGCCTAGAGGGGTGGGGTGGGGAGGGAGATGGGTATGAGGTTCAAAAGGGAGAGGATATCTGTATACCTATGGCTGATTCATGTTGAGGTTTGACAGAAAACAACAAAATTCTGTAAAGCAATTATCCTTCAGTAAAAAATAAATTAAGAAAAAAAGTCAAAAAGAAATGGGGACTTGGTAAAATGACACAACATTTCACCCAGTACGTGTTCAGGGCAGTGCTCACACCAGTCACCACGCTGGGCAGTAGGGACACGACCATGAGCAGAATGTGGACCCACCATCCCAGAACCCAGAGCCCGTGAACCCCAGAGAAAACATTTCCTAGTAAGGAGATAACCATCTTCTCTTCATCCCTGGCCTCATTCTAAATCCTACCATCTAGGTGGACATTAATTGACTGGAAAGTGACTCAGTAGTCCTTCAAACTCAGTGCACCCTCACCTCACCCATTCCCCTACAAAGCCCCACCTCTCATGCAGCACACACTCCCCAGACAGCACTGTCACCCCTGGTCCCACAAACTAGGACCTCCCCTCGCCCTGACCCCAGTTCCCTCCAGCTCCTCTCATTTTCTCTCTTACCTCTGTCAGGTGCCATGCCCTGCCCCTTCTGCAGGAATAGCTCTTCAGTTTGTAGTCTTATCCTTCTCACTACCCACTCCCTGATCTAAGTCTCGGTGATCTTCGCAGTGAACTGATAGAAACACAGAGCTTCTTCTGGCCCCCTCCATCCCCATAAGTCCTCTGTACCAACACAAGAACTATCTTCCTAAACCACATGAAGACATGATCTTGTCTCACTCTCCTACCTGAAAACCTTGACCAAGAATTTCTGGCACACTCATCTGAGTGGCATTCAAGCCCCTGCAAACCTAGTGCAGTTCAGCATATAGACTGCAGTGCACTGCGTGCATGCACACACCTCATGAACACACCACCCTGTCCTTTCAAAAGCCACCTGATGGCAAATGTCCAACGCCCCCTCTCACCCATCTGTGGGCTGGGATGTGCTCTGACTCACCACCACGTCCATGGCTACACACACCTCTACTCTCTGGGAAAGCAGAGGAGCAGGCCCTGTGGGAAACTCATCCTTGAAGCAAAAGAAGGTGGGCAGACAGGATGTGGTCAGAGGTTGGCAAATTTTAAGACTAAATTACTAATACAAATGTGCAAGGGCCATACCATTTGAAGGGGACACTTCCAAGTGTCCAAAATGCCTGCTTCTGATAGCAGGTATTTAATCTATCTATAGCCTGGTCCTGCGTTATCAGTGACTCTTGGCTTGGCACATGTTTGGAGGGCCCAGGACTCCACTCTCATGGGTTTTCTTTTATTTGGGGGTGGGGGCAGGGTGGGAAACTCACTGGCTTTCTTAGAAGCACATTTCTGACATCGGGATATGTTGCTTGTTTAGAAAATAAGAATCTGATTCTGTTCAGTTGACTAACGGTTTGGTTTCAAAGTTTTGGGCAGCATTTGTTTCATAACGTCCTCTGGCACACTTGTGCATGCTCAGTCACTCAGGCATGTCTGACTCTCTGCGACCCCATGGACTGTAGCCTGCCAAGCTCCTCTGTCCATGGGATTCTTCAGACAAGCATATGAGAGTGGGTTGCCATTTCCTTCTCCAGCTGGCATACTTCCTAACTCTAAAACAGGTTGTTTTTAGTCTAAAAAGATATGACAGCCATGCAAGGGAGGCTAAAAGCAGTGTCTGGAATTTTATGTAAGCAAGCTCATCCTGTGCATCAGGTCAGCTCATCTCTCAGGGAGGAAACCCTGGGAGAGCTGCCGTGAAATCCCTATTCATTACTGTCTCACTGCTCCAGAGTCTGAGGTGTCTGTAACCCAGAGCTAGTCACCACTATAGGCCATTAATCACCGGCACTGCTCAAGGCCCAGGGCAGGAGGGTAGCTGCCTGCATCCTCTTACCTACATTTCTCTATGAGATGCATGAAAATGAACAGCTGGTCCTACAGGCGGAGGCTAGTCTTGCGTAGGCCCTGAATAAACTGTAGCTTTAGCCTCACACAAGTTTCACCAGACAAAATGTGGGGTTTCATATAGTTTATTTGTACCTTTGCTAAGTTTTAGCCATAAAGTGTAAATTCAAATATCATATAAAATATTTTATATTTCATGAAATACATCTTGTTATTTAAATATTACTAATATTTAATATTAATGTAGTAATTTAAATTCATTAATAAAACCAATATATGGAATTATATAAATTTATATTGACATTAATATATTTAATGTAAATATTTAATATTAAATATTATTAACTTAAATAATATCAAAAACTATTCAAAATTTTTACCATATCAAAACATCAGTTATGAAAGTGTTTTTTTAAAAAGTTGGTGTGAATCAGAAAGTTAGTAAGGTGGCCAAGAGCTTACATTTGAAGACTAATCAATATCTATTTTTCCAAACAAATACAGCTTCCCATGGAAGAATGTTTTTCTTTTCAAGCATGTATATTCAAATACATCCAGATGTCTAACATTTTCGAGGACCCTAGAAGACAGTGACACTGGAGAAGGGGTGCTATTTTTTAAATGGAAACTACAGATAGGAAAACTAATTTTATCCACAAATGAGTAAAACTATATGAGATGGATTTTGACTCAAAATTGAAAGAGACGGTCTAAAACAGAGTGCAGCGCCTTGGCAAAGGAAAAACACCAGAACGGAGAGAATGGGGGAAGGAAGATAGCGGGTGGCCTTAGGGTGGTCCCAGCACAAAAATGAACGATTTTTAAGAAAGCAGATCCCTAAAATTTAACTTCAGGGGTTACCCTGTAATTTCATCTTAGGTGTTGTCATCTGTTCCAGTATTCCCAGTATTTAACAAAGACGGCCACACACAGGACTCGGGAGCAGAGAATATAAGCAGGGACCCCAGAGCAGTAGGATGCAGAAAATGGGGTAGCATGTGGGGAGAGCAGACTGCAGAATACAAGTGAAAATTCAGAGGAAAAGAAAAGAAATGTAAGTTTCCCAGAACTCACCCAAGATATCAGGAGTGAAACACAAAATGGAAGGTGGAAATCAAAGTTTCTTTGGATTTCAGAAGACAGTCTGAGCTCAGAACCTATGTGGGTCATCATTTATTGATCCAGAATGTATTGAGCACCCACCGTGCCAGCCCCTGTTCTGGGCTTCAGACCAGGATCCTGGAGGAGGGAGAGTGGGGATGGCAGCAGGAGTTGAGGAGGCCAGGGAGCCACCAGGGCGGGTAACTGGTACGCTGAGCACCAAAGGGCTTGGTTGGAGGGGTGCAAACAGAAATGTCTCAGTGAGATGGAAAGCCTCTGGAGAAGACTGAGTTATATTTTAATTGAGTTATAGTTATTGAGTTTTAGCTGCTGTACGATATTACATAAGTTACACGTGTCCAACACAGTGTTTCACAGTTTTAAAGGTTATACTCTATTTATAGTTACTATAAAATATTGGCTATACTTTCCATGTTGTTCAGTATATCCTACCATTAGCTGCTGCTAAGTCACTTCAGTCATGTCCGACTCTGCGCAACCCCATAGACAGCAGCCCACCAGGATCCCCTGTCCCTGGGATTCTCCAGGCAAGAACACTGGAGTGGGTTGCCATTTCCTTCTCCAGTGCATGAAAGGAAAAGTGAAAGTGGAGTCGCTCAATCATGTCCGACCCTCAGCAACCCCATGGACTGCAGCCTACCAGACTCCTCTGTCCATGGGATTTTCCAGGCAAGAGTACTGGAGTGGGGTGCCATTGCCTACCATTAGAGTTGCTGGTAATTTAAAAAAATGTGCGTATATATCTGATTATCTAACATATATATGAACTATATATATATGATTACTAATTTACATATGCTGCTGCTGCTGCTAAGTCGCTTCAGTCATATCCGACTCTGTGCGACCCCATAGACGGCAGCCCACCAGACTCCTCCATCCCTGGGATTCTCCAGGCAAGAACACTGGAGTGGGTTGCCATTTCCTTCTCCAGTGCATGAAAGTGAAAAAGTGAAAGTGAAGTCACACAGTCGTGTCCGACTCTTAGCAACCCCATGGACTACAGCCTACCAGGCTCCTCCATCCATGGGATTTTCCAGGCAAGAGTACTGGAATGGGGTGCCATTGCCTTCTCCGAATTTATATATAATTGTATGTAAACAGGGCCTTCTGGTGGCGTAGATGGTAAAGAATCTACCTGCCATGCAGGAGACCTGGGTTCAATCCCTGGACCAGGAAGATCCCCTGGAGGAGAAACTGGCTACCCACTCCGGTATTCTTGCCTGTAGAATCCTATGAACAGAGGAGCCTGGCAGGCTACCATCAGTGGGGTTGCAAAGAATCAGACACAACTGAGTGCCTAACACACACACATATATCATTTTCTGACCTATATTCCACTTCTTACCAACTTTTTTTAGAGAACAGGACAGAAGGCCTCTGTCTGCAGGTTTCAGGACAAAAACAAAGGAAGATTCTCATTCCTGGTTGATACCATAGGGTCTAATAAAATCCAGAAAGATTTCAGATTTCTAGGATTGGCAGGTTCAGAAGTTTTATAGTGCTCTCAGCTTTGTGATCTGTCAGGTATAAGCAGAACAAAGGAATGAGATAAGTCTCCAGCAGAGAAATGAAGATACCACAGAAATTAGGTTTCTCCTGTGTGGTAAATCCTACCTAGGTAATTAAAAGAAGGAACGAGAAACACCTTCCTTCACGTGAAAATAAAAGATCAGTTCTTTTCCATGAGTGCTCCAGAACGAATCTTTCCTCCTACATCCATAATTATTAACACCACCACTCAATGTATGCATGCATGTGTAAGTTGCTTCAGTTGTGTCCAACTCTGCAACTCCATGGACTGTAGCCTGCCAGGCTCCTCTGTCCATGGGCTTCTCCAAACAAGAAAACTGGAGTGGGTTGCCATGCCCTCTGCCAAGGAATCTTCCAGACTCAGGTATCCAACCTGCATCTTCTGTGCCTCTTGCATTGGATTCTTTACCAGTGAGCCACCAGGAAAGCCCACTTAATGTATACATGAACCTAACCTGGAATTATCTAGGAATTTTGCTATATTGTAGCTTATGTTTTTAAATTTAAAACCCCAATTCTATCCTGTGAGGTGGTTTTAGTGTGCCCTCTAACTACACATATCAGGAAAAGACCCAAATTCTGGCAAAGACTGAGGGCAGGGGGAAAAGGGGGTGACAGAGGATGAGACAGCTGGATGGCATCACCAACTCAAAGGACATGAGTCTGAGCAAATTCTGGGAGATAGTGACGGACAGGGAAGCCTGGCGTGCTGCAGTCCATGGGGTCACAAAGAGTCAGACAAGACTAAGTGACTGAACAACAGCAACTAATGACAGACAGACATTAGGAAGACGACCTAAACTTTAGATCCAAAAACAATTAACAAATCCTTTCCAATGTATGATTATATGGCTTCCTACTCTGTCTTAAAATATAACTGATCACCATCAGCTAAATTTTATTATTAGACCTTCCCTGTAAGAAAAATATTTTTAAAGTTTTAATGCTTTTAAATTAAAAAAAAAGTATGATAGAATTACAGCTGGAATTATATTGGGGACTCTTTTCTATTAATATTCAGTGAAAACAGTTTATGAAATATCAATTTACCTCCTTTCAGATTTACTGATTAATTCATATTAGTATCAGTCTGCTCCTTGAGTTGGACACTTTGGGCTGCAGTAACAGAAAATCGGACTCGGAGAGCTCCAACGTAGGGATTCGCTGCTTATTCAGAGACTGCAAAAGGCAGCCATCGCGGTCCACAGTGAGGGGCACCAGCTCCCCGCCAGAGCTCACGTCCTCAGCCTCGGTTGTATATTTCAGTTCTGCCCTGGCCGGTCAGCCGCTGCCACATGAAATGACTGCCTGCACCAGAGGGGACATTTCTCCTCGTCACTCTGTCCTTTCAGTGTAGACAGTCTCTCCTGGGGGCCCCAGAAGACTGCTCCTAACATATCATTGGCCAGAACTGGATTTCATGCCCCTAAACCAGTTCATCGCAGTGATAGACAATGAGGTTGTCACAATGGCTTTGAAACAATCATGACTAAGCCCCTGGCACAGCCACACCATCACTCAGATGGCCTCAGGGTTCTTTTGGCAAAGAAAGAGAAAAGAAACCCTGAAGTGTGTGCCACACAGCGTGCATCACATACTGCACCCGTACTTTTGCAAATCCTTACAACAAAACGCTGGTGCATAGGCTTATAGTTCCTAAATAAAGAAACGCAGGCTTCAGGAAATCCAATGATTTGCCCAAGTCACACTGCTGGTAAGGCGGCAACTCTGAAGGCAGGCCTGGCCGGCCCCAGAGCCTCTGCCCGGCCACACCACAAGGAAAACAAGGGCTGGTTCCTCACCTGCGATGTGAGGCTGTTGCCAAAATACGACTAGAGCTTCAGACTGTTTTCTGGGAATAGAGGCCACCATGTGTATCATCGGTACATCCTCTAAACACTGGTATGTTTTGCTCTTCCAAAGAAAAACTCTTAGCTGAGATGACAGTGACCATCCATTCCAGAAAAGAGAAAATAGCACCCGTCTAATCTCCCCATATAAATGGATGCCAGGTGTCTGGAGGCCAGGACAGGTCATGTGTCTCAGGTGGCATCTCTCTGATGATTTGAGAGCCTTATAATTGTTTATTGACTCATGCCCAGCTTCACTGCACTTCTGCTCTAGGAGAAACTATCTTTCTATAATTTAGTGGTAAATGATTTTTGAATGAAAACTTGGAGGGAGGAAAGAGGAAGTTATGTGAAGTGAGGCAAATAATGAAGATGCTCATGATGCAAGAAATTTTTCTCCAGAACCAGCCCCTGCTGAACTCCTTGTCTTTTTCTCTTGGGTGGTGGGAAAAAACAAAACAAAACCAAGCTCTGTGTTGTCTTAAGATATTGATGCTTGGTTTTAACTAGCAGATCAGCAGCTATTCATAAAATTAGGCACAAGCAAAATGTAATGGTCTCAAAAAAATGCTAATTATTTTTTCTATGAATCTATTTTTACTAAAATTTTCTATCATTGGCCTTATCTTCTGTCTGCCATTATTTATCAAGGTAAAGTATAGCATCACCCTTCTAAGTTTTTAAGATGATACTTTTAAGGTAAATGTTTAAGAAAACTTTTAATCCCAAATGCTAATGAAGCTGTAATGATATTGATAAATGAGTAGAAGTGAAAAAGAAATGGCCTTGTGGGGCCATCTTCCCTGTACTGCTGTGGCCTTGGTCATGGACGCTGTTTGGCGCCAGTGGTGGTGATCTCAAATTCCCTTTTGTTAAATGAAACTTGTAGATGTTATTTTAAGAAAACAGTTCCTTTTGGTACTGGTCCACAATAGGTTAGCAGAGGAAACAAATTACATATATTTCATTTGAAATAATAATCATCAAGAAGTCTACAGATAATAAATGCTGGAGAGAGTGTAAACAAAAGGCACGCTCCTACACTGTTGGGATGACTGGAAATTGGTGCAGCTGCTGTGAAAAACAGTATGGAGGTTCCTTAAAAAACTTAAAGTATGATTCAGCAATCCCATTCCTGGGCATATATCTGGAAAAAAAACACTCCAAAAAGATACATGCATCCCAATATTCATCCCAGTATTCACAATACTCAAGACATGGAAACAACCTAGACTGAGGACAAGATTAAGAAGATGTGATACATATATAAAATGAAATATTACTGAGCCATACATGAAAGAATGAAATAACATTTGCAGCAACACGGATGGACTTAGAGATTATCATACTAAGTGAAGTAAGTCAGAGACAGACAAATATTACAAGATATCATACATATTGGCATATAAAAATGATACAAATTAACTTATATAAAAAACAGAAATATACAACAGACAGAAAACAAACTTATGGTCACATATTGCCATTTTGTATATAATATTTTGTACATAATATATAATATATATATTTTGTATATAATACATTTTGTATATAATATGCAAATATATATTATATAATTAATATATATAATATAATTTATGTTATATAATATAATTTTATATTATATTATATATTATATATAATAATATAAATATCTAAATATATATATATTTAGAACTCACTTTGTTGTACACCTGAAATAACTACATTGTAAATCAACCATACTTCAATTTAAATATAAAATATAATAAAATAATCACATGTCTGAGCTGTTTCAGATGTCTTCATATCTGCTTTTTTGAGCAAAAATACAAGAAGAATCCCTAAAGGCAGCATTAGGCATATGGTGAACTTCAAGTATTTGTGGGAGATGAAAGGAAAGAAAATGTCAATGCAGTTTTTCTGTAATTTCTGTCTGTATGCTTGTTCTGGGGCTTACCAGCTGGCACTAGTGGTAAAGAATCTGCGTGGCAATGCAGGAGACCTAAGAGATGCGAGTTTGATCCCTGGGTTGGGAAGATCCCCTGGAGGATGGAATGGCTACTCACTCTAGTATTCTTGCCTGGGAAATCCCACGGACAGAGGAGCTGGCAGCCTATAGCGCATGGGGTCACAAAGAGTCGGACACAGCTGAAGCAACTGACGTGCACACATGCTTTTTCTAATACATGCCAAAGAAATCCTCGTGTTGATGCACTGAGGAAATTTGTCTATTCTTTACAATTTTACCTTTTTATTTGTGCCTGTTAACTTAGAAGGGCTTCCCAGGTGGCACTAGCGGTGAAGACCCCGCCTGCCAATGCAGGAGACATAAGAGACGTGGGTTAGATCCCTGCATCGGGAAGATCCCTGGAGAAGGAAATGGCAACCCACTCCAGTTACTTGCCTGGAGAATCCCCAGGACAGCCTGGCAGGCTACAATCCATGGGGTCACAAGGAGTCGGACATGACTGAAGCGACTGAGCACACACACACGCATTAGCTTAGAAATGGGTTTTTCGGTGCTGTGCACAGCGCTGGGTATCAACCACAGGTAGATCTGGAAACAAAATAGTCAGTCAGTGCTCTGAGCGTTCTCAGTGTCCCTTAGACCATCCACCGAGGACAAAGCTCTCCTGGCTTGTGTCACCGCCTTTTCTTTAGAGCTGGGCAGCTCAGAGTGCTGGCGCCACCCTCTCTCTCCCTGTCATCCGGGAACGCCCATCCTGGAAGTGTTTAGAGGGGTAATGACTCCTCTGCTACAGATGGAGGTGGTCCCAAGACAAAGCAAGGGTTGTGCAGAGTCTGGACATAGATCTTAGAATTCCTGCCATCACACACAGTGAAAGGCTAAGAAAAAGGGCTGGAGAAATGCTTTACTAGAAATGAAAATGAAAAATCCAACAGCCTCATCTGTGTGCTCGCACCTGGGTCAACGAGGGCTGCTCCAGACAACACCACTGTCTGCATCCCCGTGACCCTAATGCCAAGTCCAATCGGGCTGCTTAGAGACCCTCAGTGTATAAACCAGTCCTGTCCTGCATTGACAGTCTTCTTCTCTCTTGCTGACTTTCATTTTCATATTTTAAAATATTCTAACATCTTTATCACAAAGCTGTTGCCATTGTCTATGTCCAGAAATGCCAAGTACAAGAGCTCTCTGACAACATTAACTTGGCCACATCTGTCTAACTGTGAATCAGAAGCCTGTTGTCTGTAAGCTGGTTTAAATATAGCCTGTGCAAGTAATCTGAGATGTGGAAAACAAGGTTTTTGCTTTATATAGCCTAATTTTGAGCTATGAGAAATGTCTTGTTCCTTTCCATAATTGAACTGTGTATTATTATATACAGACTTGAGCTTATGTAGTTATGCACATATTTGTAATTCACTAAAGTTTCCTTGGCTCGTGGTCACTATTAACATAACATTTTCACTTTGTTGTAAAAACAAACTCATGTCGGGTGTAGAAGGATAACTTTTAGGAGCCTAGGATTAACATACACACTACCATATATAAAGTAGATAAATATCAAGGACTTACTGTATAGCACAGTCAATATTTTATAATAACCTATAAAAGGGAAGAACCTGAAAAAATAGATAAATATGTACGTATAACTAAATCACTTTGCTCTACACCTGAAACTAACACAACACTGTAGATCAACTATACCTCAATTAAAAAACAAACAAACCAACAAAAAACCTCAGAAAAAATAAATAACAATGGAAGACAGTTTGTCAGTTTCTAAAAAAAATTAAAATAGAGTTACCATATGACCCAACAACTGCATTCCTACGTACACACCCATGAGAAATACAAATACATGTGCACATGAAACTTGCCCACGATGTTCACAATAGCATTGTTCATAATAGCCAAAAACTGGGTACCCCTAAATGCCATCTACTGGTGAATGGATGAACAGATGTGGGCTGGCCAGCCAATGGAATGTTATTCAGCAATTTAAAAAGTATGAAGTATGGACACCTGCCACAACATGGACAGACCTTGAAACATTATCCCAAGTGAAAGAAGCCAGTCACAAAAGACCACATACTGTATTGATTCCCCTTGCCCACAATAGGCAAATCCATAAAGACGCAGAGAGTGTTAGCCATTGCTTAGGGCTTGGAGTGGGCCAGCTAGGGTGACTGAGAAGCAACTGCTAATAGGCACAGAGTCCCTTTGTGTAGTATTAAAATGACCTAAAAGGCAGCGGTGATTGCTCTCTGAATATGTGAGAAAACACATAACTATACACTTTAAATGAGTATATTTTATGGTGTATGAAGTATATCTCAATAAAACTATAAAAACAAAAAGACCTAATGCCTAGCCTGCTCAGGCTGTCATAACAAATCTATCACAGATGAGGCAGCTTCAATAGATGTGTACTTCTCACTGTTTTGGAGGCTGGACATCCAAGAACAAGGCACAGACAGATTCAGTGTCCGGTGAGGACCCAGTTCCTGGTCCATAAATGGGATCTTCTCTCTGAGTCCTCACAGGGTAGAAGGGGCAAGGCACTGGAGTGTGTGGGTGTGTGTGTGTGTGTGTGTGTGCTCAGTCACGTCCAAATCTTTGCAAGCCCGTGGACTGTAGCCCACCAGGCTTATCTATCCATGGAATTTTCCAGGCAAGAATACTGGAGTTGGTTTCCATTTCCTTCTCTAGGGAATCTTCCCTGACTCAGGGATCAAACCGGGGTTTCCGGTGTCTCCTGCCTCGGCAGGCGGATTCTTTCCTCTGTTCCATCTGGGAAACCGGGCAGGGTCTCTGTTATAAGGGCACTAATTCTAGCTATGAGGCCTCCACCCTCTGACCACGTCACCACCCCAAGACCCTGCCTCCTAAAAGCATCACGTGGGTTAGGTTTCAACACAGAAAATTGGGGAAACACAAGCCCTCCATCTATAGCAACTGGAACACTCATATCAAATTTTCTGATTTAATATCCGAGGTCAACTTAGTCCAAAGACCTGGGTTCAGATCCCAGCTTTGTCACTAGCAGAGTGTGCCCTGGGTAATCACTTAATCTCTCTGCTTCTGTTGCATCCTCCTCCTTTTGTATGATGCAAGATTTATTTCACTTGTGACTTGAGACTAAGTCTACCTCTACCACCCGAGATACTGTGGGTCTTGACTTTCACAAAGGCAGAATAAGAAAGCTGTATTATATGATGCAGACCAAGGATGGCAGCCCTGCGTTGCTCTGGAGGTCTTTCCTGGGAGGCTCTGACTTTATGAGACAGGAGTGTCCCTGGCCTGGGGCGTCTTTCCAGACAAGGGGAGTTTGAACCACAGAAACCATGTGGCTACAAGAGAGCTGGGTTGGGTGTGTGCCAATAGGCGTGCAAGACAGTCAAAATCTCACTTATCAATATCTACTCTAATGTATGCCTGACACTCATTAATGTCACTAGACTTTATAGAATCTGTTAGTTTATGAAACTTGAGTTGGAAATACTTTGTCCAGCTTTACCTTTTGTGTGCTTCAGACTATGGGGTCAGGGCTGTTTTGTTTCATTTTATTGACATTTGCAAGAACATAAAGCTGGTTGTTAAGTAGCTAATGCTGTGTTTCATTCAAGATGCCAGCAGCTCGTTTTGATTATGTAAAAAGTGAGAGGAAAACACCTCCCCTGGCTGTGCAACAAGGTGGCTTTCAGCTTATCATAAATGAGCTCCTCTCACAGACCCCAGCTCCACCTGCTTCCCTCCTTCACAGCAGAAAGAGGTCTAGAAACCCAACCACAACAGAAAGGGTGTGTTGTTTGATGAGCTCTCTAACTACCACACACAAACACAATTAAAATGACAAAAAGTATACGTGCACAACCTGAAAGATGCACACACTGACACTAATGTCTGTGAAGATGCACAGCTGGCATCCACTTGCTATGAAGGAAGCCCCCGTCCACGGGGTGAAGGGTTAGATGGACACAAAGCAGTGCTCTGCACACGTTCTCTGCTCCTTGCTCCGCTCCTGACAGAGGCTCGCTGCACTGACAGGCGAAGAACCTGCTTCTAGGCTTTGAACTCACATCACGTGTCCCTCCTCCAGTTCTCCCTGGTCCAGGGGCTCCCAAGCTCAAAGCACGAAGCCTTCGCAGGGAGCCCGTGAGCCGTATGACACACCTCACTCGAGGGAGAGACCTACAGGCTGTTAGGCTCATGTTCCCGGGAAACATCGCCTTGATATGCAAAATGAAAAACTAAAGAAACAGGGTAACAGTGATTGCAAGAGAGTGGCTTGAGCTTCACCCCATCTCACAAGCATGTTTTAACACATTGTGACGAGCAGCCACTCCTCAAAGTGTCAAAGCAATGACTGTGGATTTCCTAAATTTAAAACCTCACTGTCAAAACGCACAGGTGTACCTGCATCGTGCAACGAGACTGACAGGAACTCGGCATAGCCGTTCTGCCACACCCAAGGAAGATTTCTCTCCACAAGCTGCAGGAGTCATTGTCTGCCAAGCTCTTCAGTGCAGGCTGGGAAGCACGTTTGGAAAATAAAGAACTTTTTAATTGTTGCTGACATGAATGAACTCTCTGAAACAACAGCTGTGTCTTGAGATTATATTACAAGCTTGTGAGAGGCTAAAGAGCTTCCTCATACAAAGACAACTCCAAAGAAGTCTTTTAATTGTTTCTGAAAAAAAATTCCCAAGCAAGGGATGCCTCTTTTCAGTTCCTGCCAGATGCAGTCACTGTAAGTTTACAGAATGAAACTGAGAAACAATCTTTGTATTGACTTCGGCAAGTAAAAAACAAAATCCAGGTGGACAGTTTGGACCAGAGTAGGAAGTCTGTTGTCAAGGTTATCCATGTGTCCAGCCTAAAAGTTCGCTAATGCCAATGACATCTGGCTATTAAAATACCATCCCAGGAGATGATTTCCTTCCTGTCTTTCTAAGTCACAGAATGTCTGATGCTGCGTATAAATTATGGACAGAAGAACTCATTTGGAGAAATGTTGACCCAGTCATACTTCATAGGTTTATTGCTACCCTGAGAGAAATGAACCTTGTGAAATTATAACCGCCAAACTACAACCAAGATCCTTCCAAAGGCAGACCTCCGGCAAGCAGAGGAGAAGGTTAAGGGTGGGGGAGGGGCATCAAGCATGCTCAAGGGGGCAGGAAGAGGGCCAAGGAGACTGGGTTTAGTAAGCAGCCCAGTGGGTCTGACGTCAAGGGAATGATTACTACACTGTCTCCAATGCCCTTCATCAAGCAGCCTTACTTGAGATTCTCACGTCTTCAGGGTAAGTGATTATACCAAAAGTGCACGTAAAATGTGGAGAGAGTATGTTTTAGAGTAAAACTGCTAAAAAATAAAATAAAATAAGCTGGGCATGGAGGACTGAAGAAAGCGGTAAAGCCTTTGACCCTCCTTCCATGGGGAAGTGGGTTTTCTCTCCCCTCCCCACGGATGTAAACTGGACCACAGCTGCTTTTACCAGCAGGATGCTGGGGTTGGGCTCCAGGCTCGGCCTGGACAAGCAACACAAGTACTGGGGTGCTGGAGCCCTGAGAACATGGTCCATGAGAGGCTCCCACTGCACACAGAAGACCCAGAGGATGCGACGCTGTAGAGAGAGAGAGGCCAGAGGCCAGGCAGCACGAGGGCTCCAGATGTGAACGGAGAAATCAGATCTGAGTGGATCCTGCAGCCCAGCTGCTGCCAAACTGACCAGAGCCGAACCATCCAGCCCAGCACTCCCAGAATTCCTGACCCATGACATCATGAGTGACATGGTACAGTGGTTCTAAAATCACAGAAGGCAGGGATAACTTGCTTTAGAGCAAGAGATAGAGTTAACACACCTTTAAAGAGACTTAAGAACGTCTGACTCGATGGGCATGAGTCTCAGTGAACTCCGGGAGTTGGTGATGGACAAGGAGGCCTGGCGTGCTGCAATTCATGGGGTCGCAAAGAGTCGGACATGACTGAGTGACTGATCTGATCTGAAGAACGTCACATACCACTCAAAATTTATGGACAGTCTGTAAAATTATAAACAGAAACATAATTCTAAAACAAAACGTGTGGGTTCCTGTACAATTTCTGTGTTGCTTATCAGTGAAGCTTTTTCAACAACTTCTTAGTTAAAAAAAAAAAAAGTTTAACTTGCCAAAAGAGAAACATTAAAAAAAATCAGAACTAAGCATTTTCAATGCAAACAATGCAAATGATGTTTAGGTTTATTTCATTTTCCTGACTTTCCATCCTGCCTACTTTCCTGCCAGTCCTCCAGGCACCTTCTTGTATGTTCTGCTCATGCTTGTTCTCAGCTCATCTTACCCTCACTGCCTCCTCACCTTATTAGTTCATAGCCACAGTAAAATGGTTTTGTTCCCAAACGACTTACAGAAGAAGTTCTTTCCTGAATAACCTATAGATCCTTCATTGCCTAATCGATTAGTTCTCATTTTATTTTTGTTTTTTTTTTTTTAACTTTAAAATATTGTATTGGTTTTGCCATATATCAAAATGAATCCACCACAGGTATACATGTGTTCCCCATCCTGAACCCTCCTCCTTCCTCCCTCCCCATACCATCCCTCTGGGTCATCCCAGTGCACCAGCCCCAAGCATTCAGTATTGTGCATCGAATCTGGACTGGCGACTTGTTTCATATATGATATTATACATGTTTCAATGCCATTCTCCCAAATCATCCCACCCTCTCCCTCTCCCACAGAGTCCAAAAGACTGTTCTATACATCAGTGTCTCTTTTGCTGTCTCGTATACAGGGTTATTGTTACCATCTTTCTAAATTCCATATATATGAGTTAGTATACTATATTGGTGTTTTTCATTCTGGCTTTCTCATTTTATTTTTGCTAAAGATTTGTCTAGGTAATTTGCCCAACACAAAAATAAACTCCTAAAAATAGAAAAAAGAAAAAAAAATGCCTAATAATTTTACTTAAGTTTAGATCCTATCACTTCTCTATAATTCCCTCTCCTATCCCTTGAAACAAAAGGAAATGTTAACTCTATAAGACACAGTCTGGTTAAAGTGAACTTGCATAATTTCTTCTCCTCTCACTTACCTGGAATAAAAACTTAGGAATTCTTATGACTCTTGGATCTACCTTAAGTACCATCCTCACAACAAAAACTCCAATCATGATTCTATTTTAAACTGGATTTTCTAATTCTATGTAACAATCAAAATGGGTTTCTCACCAATTTTTACCTTAGCCTGTTAACTTTGGCATCAGCATCTTCCTAGTATTTTGAGAAGAAGACATGGAGGAGAGAGAGTAAGAAGAGTCCTTATGGGTATTGTTGAACGTTTGCTTCCTGCTCTCTGCATTTGGCAAGTTTCTATATTTCATTCTTTCTCTGGTGAGGTTTTTTAGAAATTCTTCCATTTCTGCA
Source organism: Tragelaphus eurycerus (assembly GCA_935064755.1). Classification (NCBI taxonomy): domain Eukaryota; kingdom Metazoa; phylum Chordata; class Mammalia; order Artiodactyla; family Bovidae; genus Tragelaphus; species Tragelaphus eurycerus. The sequence goes on along the minus strand of CAKXYN010000103.1, from coordinate 2,013,129 downwards.
GTTCCCTTGATGAAAGAAAATATTATTATTCCCTGTATCTCTAAGTCAAAAGATGCTGATATTCAAAATTTTTATTCCAAACTCAATCAAAATTTCATTCATTTTTTCCCCCAAGTTAATGTGGCAATGGATGTGGCAAAATACAGTAAAACAGTTTGGTAAAGTACCATACCTCAAAATGATGGAGTATAAACGTTGAAATTCTCTGTAGAAATCTGGAAAATATTTATGTTATATCAAATTAAAAACCATAATGCAAATAAATGTATGCATAATTACTGAAATGGTTTATATATGAAAATATTTCAAGGTAATATAAAATATTAAAAAGCAGTTGTGTCTGTTGAATTTTGACAAGTATGCTGAAACCATTCAATGGGAAAAGAGCAGACTTTGCAACAAACTGTAGTGGGACAACTGGACATCCACACGTGAATGATGAAAATGGAGTTCTACCTCTCACCAGGAACAAAACTAACCCAACATGGACCGCGGGTAGAAGTGTTAGAGCCAAATCTGCAAAACTCTTAGAAGAGAACATAAGAGCAACTCTTTGTGACCCTGACTTAGACAATGGTTTCTTGAGCAAAGCACAAGGGACAAGAGAAAAATAGATAAATCAGACTTCATGAAAATTAAAAGCTTTTGTGCTGCAAACAATACCATCAAGAAAGTAAAATAACAACCCACAAAATGGGAGAAAGCATTTGTTAAACAGGTCTGATAAGGAATTTGTGTTTGGAATAATACAAAGAAATCTTACAAGTCAATGACAAAAAGACAACCCAATTTAAAAATGGGTAAAGAATCTAAATAGACCTCCTTCCAGATGATCAATAAGCAGAAGAAAAATGTGCCCAACCTCAGTAATGTTTAGGGAAATACCAAAGAATAGCACAGTGAGATGCCACCTCACATCCACTAGAATGGCTATCATCAAAAGGACAAAAAAAATATAACAAGCATATGCAAAGATTAGGAGAAATTGGAGCTCTCACATATTGCTGGCAGATTTTTGAAATGGTACAGCCACTTTGGAAAATTTGACCATTTCTCCACCTGTTAAACATATAACTTCCACAAGACTCAGAATTCCACTCCTGCATGTAAACCCAAGAGAAATGAAAACACAAATCCATATAAAAATTATTTCTAATGTTCACAACAGCACTGTTCATAGAAACTAAAAAGTGAAAACAACCCATGTTTTCCTCCACTGGTGAAAGAATGAACTGTGATAGATCCATGCCATGCAATATTATTCAGCAACAAAAATAAGCTAAATCACTCAGTTCAGTTCAGTCGCTCAGTCGTGTCTGAACTCTTTGCGACCCCATGGATAGCAAGCAGCATGCCAGGCCTCCCTGTCCATCACCAACTCCCGGAGTTTACTCAAACCCATGTCCATTGAGTCGGTGATGCCATCCAACCATCTCACCCTCTGTCATCCCCTTCTCCTGCCTTCAATCTTTCCCAGCACCAGGGTCTTTTCAAATGAGTCAGTTCTTTGCATCAGGTGGCCAAAGTATGGAGTTTCAGCTTCAGCATCAGTCCTTCCAATGAATATTCACGACTGACTTCCTTCAGGATGGACTGGTTGGATCTCCTTGCAGTCCAAGGGACTTTCAACAGTCTTCTCCAACACCACAGTTCAAAAGCATCAGTTGTTCAGTGCTTAGCTTTCTTTATAGTCCAACATTCACATCCATACATGATTACTGGAAAAACCATAGCTTTGACTAGACGGACCCTTGTCGGCAAAGTAATGTCTCTGCTTTTTAATATGCTGTCTAGATTGGTCATAACTTTTATTCCAAGGAGCAAGTGTCTTTTAATTTCTTGGCTGTAATCACCATCTGCAGTGATTTTGGAGCCCGCAAAAATAAAGTCTGTCACTGTTTCCACTGTTTCCCCATCTATTTGCCATGAAGTGATGGGACCAGATGCCATGATCTTAGTTTTCTGAATGTTGAGTTTTAAGCCAGCTTTTTCACTCTCCTCTTTTACTTTCATCAAGAGGCTCTTTAGTACTTCTTCACTTTCTTCCATATCTGAGGTTATTGATATTTCTCCCTACAATCTTGATTCTAGCTTGTGTTTCATCCAGCCCAGCATTTCTCATGATGTACTCTGCAAATAAGTTAAATAAGCAGGGTGACAATATACAGCCTTGACGTACTCCTTTCCAGATTTGGAACCAATCTGTTGTTCCATGTCCAGTTCTAACTCTTGCTTCCTGACCTGGATACAGATCTCTCAAGAGGCAGGTCAGGTGGTCTGGTATTCCCATCTCTTTCAGAACTTTACACAGTTTATAGTGATCCACACAGTCAAAACCTTTGGCATAGTTAATAAAGCAGAAATAGATATTTTTCTGGAACTCTCTTGTTTTTTCAATGATCCAGCGGATGTTGGCGATTTGATCTCTGGTTTCTTTCCCTGTTCTAAATCACTGGTACCTGCTAAAACATGATAAACCTTTAAATTATTCTGTTGAATGAAAAAAGCCAGTCATAAAGATCACATGTTGTATGAGTTCATTTTCATGCAATATCCAGCATATGAAATTTGTAAAGACAGAAAGTAGATTAGTGATCATCAAAGGCAGGGAATGGAAGTGTTGGCTGAAACTGGGAGTGACGGCTAGTTTGAGAGTTAATAAAATGCTCTAAAATCAGACTGTTACAGCTATCCAGGATGATAGTTATCCAGTGTGCATGTGGGTCCCATATACTGTGAACATTAATATGTCATACTGTGAAAGCACTAAAAGCCATTGGAATACACATTTTAAATGAGTGAATTTTATGGCATGCAAAATATAACCCAATAATGCTACTTCTGAAAAAGATGATGGATAGTTGTTTTTATAAAATGTTCTTTAAAATTTGTTTGTTAAATCATATTTGTATTCAGGGTATAGCCAATTACAATATTGTATTAGTTTTAGGTATACAGCAAAGTGATTCAATTATATACTTTTTTCACATTATTTTCCAATATAGGTTATTATAGGATATTGAGTATAGTTCCCTTTGCTCTACAGTAAATCCTTGTTGCTTACTTACTTTATATAATTTGTATCTGTTAAACCCATACTAATTTACACCCCGCCTTTGGTAACCATAAGTTTATTCTCTAAGTCTATGAGTCTATTACTGTTTTATAAATAAGTGCCTTTGTATCATTTTTTTAGATTCTACATATGAGTGATATTGTGTGATAGTTGTCTTTCTCTGTCTGACTTGCTTCACTTAAAATAGTATCATAACCTCTAGGTCCATTCATGTTGCTGCAAATGGCATTATTCCATTCTTTTTTATGGCTGACTAGTATTCTGTTGTATATACGTATCAATATCACATCCTCTTTATCCATTCATCTGTCGATGGACATTTAGGTTGCTTTAATGTCTGGGCTATTGTGAATAGTGCCGTTATGAAGGGTGGAATGCATATATCATTTTGAATTAGAGTTTTCTCCAGATATATGCCCAGGAGTGGAATTGCTGCATCATATGGCTACTTTATTTTTAGCTTTTTTTTTTTTTAATTTTATTTTATTTAACTTTACAATATTGTATTGGTTTTGCCATACATCAAAATGAATCTGCCACAGGTATACATGTGTTCCCCATCCTGAACCCTCCTCTGTCCTCCCTCCCCACACCATCCCTCTGGGTCGTCCCAGTGCACCAGCCCCAAGCATCCAGCATCGTGCATCAAACCTGGACTGGTGACTCGTTTCATATATGATATTATACATATTTCAATGCCATTCTCCCAAATCATCCTGCCCTCTCCCTCTCCCAGAGTCCAAACGATATTTTTAGCTTTTTAAAAATGTCCATACAGTTCTTAATAGTGGCTGCACCAATTTACATTCCTATGGGTGGTGTATGGTTCCCTTTTTCCATACCATTTCCAGCACTTGCTATTTGTAAACTTGTAATGACGGAGATGGGAAAACAATGGAAACAGTAAGAGACTTTTTCTTGGGGGGCTCCAAAATCACTGCAGATGGTGACTGCAGCCAAAAAAATTAAAAGACACTTTCTCCTTGGAAGAAAAGCTATGACCAACCTAGACAGCATATTAAAAAGCAGGGACTTACTTTGCCAACAAAGGTCCATCTAGTTAAGGCATGGTTTTTCTAGTGTTCATGTATGGATGTGAGAGTTGGACTATAAAGAAAACTGAGCGCCGAAGAATTGATGCTTTTGAACTGTGGTCTTGGAGAAGACTCTAGAGAGTCCCTTGGACTGCAAGGAGATCCAACCAGTCCATCCTAAAGGAAATCAGTTCTGAATATTCCTTGGACGGACTGATGCTGAAGTTGAAACTCCCATACTCTGGTCATCTGATGCGAGAACTGACTCATTTGAAAAGACCCTGATTCTGGGAAAGATTGAAGGTGGGAGGAGAAGGGGATGACAGAGGATGCAATGGTTCGATGGCATCACTGACTTGAGGGACATGGATTTTGGTAAGCTCCAGGAGTTGGTGATGGACAGGGAAGCCTGGTATGCTGCAGTCCATGGGGTCATGAAGGATCGGGCATGACTGAGTGACTGAACTGAAACTGAAACTGAATTCTGAGGAGTGTGAGGTGATACCTCATTGTGGTGTTGATTTGCATTTCTCTAATAGTGATGTTGAGCATCTTGTTATGTGCCTATTGGCCATCTGTATGTTGAATGACACTGTTGATCACTCCTGAGCTCATACGCACAGCACTGCAGTTACTTAGAGAGGGAAGAGAAGTCCCCACATCCCATCTGAGTGACCTTCACAGGTAGGGGAGTGAAGGGACGGTCACGTGGACAGCTGGATGCCCTGAATGAAGCAATTCTAAAGGAAATGATCTGCACCTCAGGCCACCAGCAACTTTCTCTATGAATTAATTGGCTCTGAGCGACTGATCTGATCTGATCTGATCTGAACCTGCTCATAAACATATCCACTTCAATGTAATGAAATAATCTGCTGGAAAAGACTGGTCCCATGACAATCTGCATTTATAACTGAGGCAATAATTTTGCTTTTCCCCTTCCACCAGCAATAGACTTGGAGCCTATCATGGTTAACCTATTGGAGCTGTGATCACTGTCTCTGTTTTTCATTTAGTTCTATGGTTTCTGGTTTATAAATCTCTCCCTCCTCCCTCACACCATTTTTTTTGTTGTATCACTGCAGACAGCACAGAGGTAAAGTAAATGAAATTTCAGATCCTGAGGATCCTAACAACTGACTGAAGAAGGAGACCAGGGTGAGGGCAGGAAGTGAGCTGCATGGTGTCCAGCCTGGTTGAGCCACACACCCTGTCCTGAGAGCAATGTCCAGGCACCAGAGGTGCATGACCAGAGGCCACGTCACAGCCCCTTGATTCTCAGGCTAATAGAATCAGACCTTAGAGGTCAACTTTTCCAGCTCCTACACTTTATAGATGAGCAAACCAATGTCCAGGGAGATGGAAATGCTAGCTATGTGGCTAGTTAGAGACAGAGTTAGTGCTAGAATCTGCTCTTTGCTTTATACATAGTTATGAGAGAAAAGCCTCTTTCACCAAAATAAGGTCATGCTAGAATCTTTAAGCTCCCAGTACCTCAGAACATGACCTTGTTTAGAAACTGGGAGATCACAAGTGTGATTCTACTGGACTGGATTGTATTGGATTGTAAATTGTGATCATGCTGGACTAGGGTGCCCCCTAACCCAATATAACAGGTGTCCTCACAAGAAGACAGAAACACAGGAAGGGAGCTACCTGGAGGCCGAGGCCAGGGCTGCACTGAGGCAGCTGCAAGACAGGAGCACAGGGCTACTGGCAGGACACTGGGGCAAGAAAGGACCTCCTGTCCCATTCAGTGGAGTATGGTCCCTCCAGCATTTTGATTTTGGACTTCTAACTTCCACAACTTGAAGACAATACATTTCTGCTACTTAAACTACCCAGTTTGTGGTACTTTGTTATAGCAGTCCTGGGATACTAACACACCCACCACTTTGCTCACCAGTCAGTCCTAAAGGAAATCAACCCTGAATGTTCACTGGAAGGACTGATGCTGAAGCTCAAGCTTCAATACTTTGGCCATCTGATGCAAAAAAACTGACTCATTGGAAAAGACCCTGATGCTGGGAAAGATTGAAGGCAGGAGGAAAAGGGGAAGTCAGAGGATGAGGTGGCTGGATGGCATCACTGACTCAATGGACATGAATTTAGGCAAGCTCCAGGAGATAGTGAAAGACAGGGAAGCCTGGCACACTGCAGTCCATTGGGTCACAAGGAGTCAGACATGACTGAGCGGCTGAACAACAACTTTGCTCACACTGAGTCTTATGACAGGGCGCTGCAAAGCAGACTTATTCTGTCTTTATGGTCACAGAAACCACAAGAACCTGTCCACCTCCCCAGCCACTGTCCCTTTATTTGGACACTCACTTTCAGACACCAAGTGTCAAAGGTGGTGTTTCTTCTTTCCTTTGAGCCACATTTCAAGTTGCATCAGGACTAGAGGAGTAGGAGTCACCACAGCACCTGTTAGGGGATATGAAAAATATTCTTGATGCCAAAACATCTCCCTTCCTGATCCTAACAATATGTCAGCAGACAGTAAGCCCTGGAGCATCAGCACTGAGTTCCCTCGAGTCTTCCCAACACAGACTGATCCAGGAACGTCCGTGCATGCTGTCCCCAACACGTCTGTGTGGGTGGGTCCATCTCAGGTGGAAGAAGTGCACACACACCACACACAGGGCAGCTCCCAGTGCAGGCAGCTGGGTGCGGTAGAAGAGTGCTCCTGCTGGAGACGCAAGGACCCTGGCTGGAATGTGTGTGCTCTGCAGTGTGCCCCTAGGAAGGACATCTTCCTTCTCTGAGCTTCATCATCTGGAAGAGCTTCCCCGGGGGCTCAGTTGGTAAAGAATCAGCCTGCAATGCAGGAGATCTGAGATCGATCCCTGAATAAAGGTACTAATACCCACCTTGCAGGTACTAATACCCACCTTGCCAGATTCATGTAATACATATAGGTGAAGTTATTTAAAACACAGCCTATTTAGATATACAATAAATGAATGTGGCTTTATTGATATTTTCATTGCTATTTTATTAAATCCCAGTGCTGGACAAAGACCTTCATGGAAAATCTAACCATATCTTATCAATTCTTCTCCATCCTATGCTGGAAGTATGAGACAGGGGTCCCATGTCATCCAGTTTTATCTGTCCTAGCATAGTATCCATTCATGGAGCCATTGGGGGTAGGGACCAACAACCATCTAAATCCAGGTCTCTGAACAGAGGGCTTGGTGCACAGTAAGCAGTCAAAAATATGTTGCATGTTGAATACATGTTACACAAACACTTTTTCTCAGAATTCACAATCAGCCATTTAAAATGAGCAGGTAAGTATTCTTGTCCTAAAACACTGACTCTTTTCACTATTAAGGAGTGTCAAGTATGGACATCATCCAGGGTCACCCAGCCTCAATCTGAAAATGCGTCATCTTTCACAAGAGCTTTCCAAAACCAGTGCATCAATGACACTTTGCTTTAATCAAATTTTACAGTAAGTCAGTCCTTTGGATAATGCAGACTAGGAGTGGAATAGTCACACTTTCTGATATTTCTCTTGCCCCAAATTTGCATCCATAGGCTTCCAAATGTGCGTTCTCTTCCACATAAGCTCAAATGGCCTGTTTTTAAATCTGAGATCTTCAAAGAGGATGCTATACACACACGCATGTGCACACACACAAACACATGTAATAACTGGACACAAGTTAGTCCAGGTCCATTTCCCTTGAGTCTCTTCCCTTCTTGTTTTCTGTCCCTTGCTTTCTGATTTCCATGTGCAGCCTAAAGAGAGGCATCCATATTCGTCCTCTCATGTCAATTATGTCAGTTGCCCGACTTTAACAGGCTCATCACCATTACTTGAGGACTGTGACAAACAACAAAAGAAATCTGCTGTGTTCTTCCTGTAGACTCTCAACAGAAGCAAACTGAAAAAAACCTGTGACTTGACTGCCATCTAGAGAAGGCTAGAGGTACTGCAATTTAAAAAGCTAATCTAGTATCTTGATAGGTTTACATCTCTCTAACACTAGGATCGGAGAAGGCGATGGCACCCCACTCCAGTACTCTTGCCTGGAAAATCCCATGGATGGAGGGGCCTGGTAGGCTGCAGTCCATGGGGTCGCTAAGAGTCAGACATGACTGAGAGACTTCACTTTCACTTTTCACTTTCCTGCATTGGAGAAGGAAATAGCAACCCACTCCAGTGTTCTTGCCCAGGGATGGGGGAGCCTGGTGGGCTGCTGTCTATGGGATCGTACAGAGTCAGACAAGACTGAAGCGACTTAGCAGTAGCAACACTAGGACCACAGCCTTGTCTAACTCAATGAAACTAAGCCGTGCCTGTGGGGCAACCCAAGATGGGCGGGTCATGGTGGAGAGATCTGACCAAATGTGGTCCACTGGAGAAGGGAATGGCAAACCACTTCAGTATTCTTGCCTTGAGAATCCCATGAACAGTATGAAAAGGCAAAATGATAGGATACTGAAAGAGGAACTCCGCAGGTCAGTAGGTGACCAATTGCTACTGGAGATCACTGGAGAAATAACTCAAGAAAGAATGAAGGGATGGAGCCAAAGCAAAAAGAATATCCAGCTGTGGATGTGTCTTGTGATAGAAGCAAGGTTCGATGCTGTAAGGAGCAATATTGCATAGGAACCTGGAATGTCAGGTCCATGAATCAAGGCAAATTGGAAGTGGTCAAACAAGAGATGGCAAGAGTGAATGTCGACATTCTAGGAATCAGCGAACTCAAATGGACTGGAATGGGTGAATTTAACTCAGATGACCATTGTATCTACTACTGCGGACAGGAATCCCTCAGAAGAAATGGAGTAGCCATCATGGTCAACTAAAGAGTCTGAAATGCAGTACTTGGATGCAATCTCAAAAACGACAGAATGATCTCTGTTCGTTTCCAAGGCAAACCATTCAATATCACAGTAATCCAAGTTATGCCCCCAACCAGTAACACTGAAGAAGCTGAAGTTAAATGGTTCTATGAAGACCTACAAGACCTTTTAGAACCAACACCCAAAAAAGATGTCCTTTCATTATAGGGGACTGGAATGCAAAAGTAGGAAGTCAAGAAACACCTGGAGTAACAGGCAAATTTGGCCTTGGAATACGGAATGAAGCAGGGCAAAGACTAACAGAGTTTTGCCAAGAAAATGCACTGGTCATAACAAACACCCTCTTCAACTAAACAAGAGAAGACTCTACACATGGACATCACCAGACGGTCAACACCGAAATCAGATTGATTATATTCTTTGCAGCCAAAGATGGAGAAGCTCTATACAGTCAACAAAAACAAGACCAGGAGATGACTGCGGCTCAGATCATGAACTCCTTATTACCAAATTCAGACTGAAATTGAAGAAAGTATGGAAAACCACTAGACCATTCAGGTATGACCTAAATCAAATCCCTTATGATTATACAGTGGAAGTGAGAAATAGATTTAAGAGCCTAGATCTGATAGATAGAGTGCCTGATGAACTATGGAATGAGGTCCGTGACATTGTACAGGAGACAGGGATCAAGACCATCCCCATGGAAAAGAAATGCAAAAAAGCAAAATGGCTGTCTGGGGAGGCCTAACAAATAGCTGTGAAAACAAGAGAAGTGAAAAGCAAAGGAGAAAAGTAAAGATATAAGCATCTGAATGCAGAGTTCCAAAGAATAGCAAGAAGAGATAAGAAAGCCTTTCTCAGCAATCAATGCAAAGAAATAGAGGAAAACAACAGAATGGGAAAGACTAGACATGTCTTCAAGAAAATTAGAGATACCAAGGGGACATTTCATGCAAAGATGGGCTCGATAAAGGACAGAAATGGTATGGATCTAACAAAAGAAGAAGATATTAAGAAGAGGTGGCAAGAATACACAGAAGAACTGTACAAAAAAGATCTTCAGGGGGAGGAGCTAAGATGGTGGAGGAATAAGACGGGGAAAACACTTTCTCCTCCACAAATTCATCAAAAGAACATCTAAACGCCAAGTAAATTCCACAAAACAACTTCGGAATGCCGGCAGAGGACATCAGACACCCAGAAAAGCAACTCATTGCCTTCTAAAGGAGTATGTGCCTTTTCTGCAATAAAAATGGTAGAAGAGAAGGTGGAGAATATCTGAAAGGCCAGACTTGGAATTCCCAGGAGCCAGCGTGAGGAACTCCACCCACGGCAAAGGTCATGAGGAAGGAGGCTCAGCATAAACAAAGGTGGGATCCAGACTCAGGAATCCGCCTGGAAAGTCTTGAGCATCTACCCCTAAAACCAGAGTCTGCCTACTTTACTACTTTGTGCTCTCACCTATACCTCTGACTTTACAGGGGGCTGTCCCCCACCACCTCTTTCGGAGAAGGAGTTAACTTAGAGCTCCAGTTAATAATAATTACTGGCCGTGATAGGAGTGTTTCACCTACAAACTCCTCTGAAGGTTCTCTAGCCTGCCTGACAGGCTTGTCTGGCCACATGTGATTGTTCACAGCCTCCCAACCGTGAGAGGCACAAGATGCTTTAACCTTCTAAAAACAGATTCTTTAGAGAAGTTAGAAAACTATTAGTATAGTATAGTGGGCTGATTAGAAATTGTATTGGTGAAAGGTTTTTCATTTGTTGAGCCAATGTTTACTGCTAAGTCTCCACATCCACTGCCCTTATACATATTGATGAATATATAGAAAAAATAAGTATTAACCTTGATATTAATCACGTTAGACCTTAGGCTAAACAAATTCTTTCCTTAATTAAAACCCATTACACCCTCACCCTATAGGAATGTAACTTTATCTGGTACCTTCGAAAGGTGGCGTCTGTTTTAATAATCATCATCCCTGAAGAAATAAGCGTTCTGGTTAACTGACCACTGTCACAAGGAGAGGGTCCTAAATTGTCAGCAGGCCCCCTGGCCAGAAGATGATGTAACACACCTAAGACCTCTGTATACATTTGTATGAAGCACCTGACTTTAATAAAAGTCAGGACTGCTAGAAAAAAAAAAAAAGATCTTCACGACCCAGATAATCACGATCATGTGATCACTCATCTAGAGCCAGACATCCTGGATTGTAAGTCAAGTGGGCCTTAGAAAGCATCACTATGAACAAAGCTAGTGGAGGTGATGGAATTCCAATTGAGCTATTTCAAATCCTGAAAGATGATGCTGTAAAAGTGCTACACTCAATATGCCAGCAAATTTGGAAAACTCAGCAGTGGCCACAGGACTAGAAAAGCTCAGTTTTCATTCCAATCTCAATGAAAGCCAATGACAAAGAATGCTCAAACTACTGCACAATTGCACTCATCTCACATGCTAGTAAAGTAATGTTCAAAATTCTCCAAGCCAGGCTTCAGCAATACATGAACCAGGAACTTCCTGATGTTCAAGCTGGTTTTAGAAAAGGCAGAGGAACCAGAGATCAAATTGCCAACATCCCCTGGATCATTGAAAAAGCAAGAGAGTTCCAGAAAAACATCTATTTCTGCTTTATTGACTATATCAAAGCCTTTGACTGTGTGTATCACAATAAACTGTGGAAAATTCTGAAAGAGATGGAAATACCAGACCACCTAACCTGCCTCTTGAGAAACCTATATGCAGATCAGGAAGCAACAGTTAGAACTGGACATGGAACAACAGACTTGTTCCAAATAGGAAAAGGAGTACGTCAAGGCTGTATATTGTCACCCTGCTTATTTAACTTATATGCAGAGTACATCATGAGAAATGCTGGGCTGGAGGAAGCACAAGCTGGAATCAAGATTGCTGGGAGAAATATCAATAACCTCAGATATGCAGATGACACCACCCTTATGGCAGAAAGTGAAGAGGAGCTAAAAAGCCTCTTGATGAAAGTGAAAGTGGAGAGTGAAAAGGTTGGCTTAAAGCTCAACATTCAGAAAATGAAGATCATGGCATCCGGTCCCATCACTTCAGGGGAAATAAGATGGGGAAACAGTGGAAACAGTGTCAGACTTTATTTTGGGGGGCTCCTAAATCACTGCAGATGGTGACTGCAGCCATGAAATTAAAAGACGCTTACTCCTTGGAAGGAAAGTTATGACCAACCTAGATAGCATATTCAAAAGCAGAGACATTACTTTGCCAACAAAGGTCCATCTAGTCAAGGCTATGGTTTTTCCTGTGGTCATGTATGGATGTGAGAGCTGGACTGTGAAGAAGGCTGAGCACCGAAGAATTGATGCTTTTGAACTGTGGTGTTGGAGAAGACTCTTGAGAGTCCCTTGGACTGCAAGGAGATCCAACCAGTCCATTCTGAAGGAGATCACCCCTGGGATTTCTTTGGAAGGAATGATGCTAAAACTGAAACTCCAGTATTTTGGCCACCTCATGCAAAGAGTTGACTCATTGGAGAAGACTCTGATGCTGGGAGGGATTGAGGGCAGGAGGAGAAGGGGACGACAGAGGATGAGATGGCTGGATGGCATCACTGACTCGATGGACATGAGTCTGAGTGACCTCCGGGAGTTGGTGATGGACAGGGAGGCCTGGTGTGCTGCAATTCATGGGGTCGTGAAGAGTCGGACATGACTGAGCAACTGAACTGAACTGAACTGAACCCTTTGGGCAAAAAAAATAGTAATAATAAGGAAAAGCCCTTCAAACAAGACATGCAGAAAATACTTAAATGCTACATTGTAGCTTGGGATGTTGTTATTCATCTTTTTTTATAAAAATGCTTGCAACTATATTGTTCCTACGGAGAAATGATACTACTCATGATAGCCATCTGCTTGCGTTTGAATTTATTTTATGGATTCCTTTGGAAAATATACATCAAGGTAATGTAATTATTATATCTGCACATTTGTGATGCTGTAATTAAAACTGGGAGGTTGTTCTCATTAAATTATCCAGATTGTTACTGACTTCTTTCCTGCTGGCATATGAGTTTTCATCTTAAAACGGACTTCAGAACCTCTCTATGCTGTTCCTGTCATATTAATACTGGTAGCCACATGGTAAAGAATCTGCCTGTAACACAGGAGACCCAGGTTCGGTCCCTGGATGAGAAGACCCCCTGGAGAAAGAAACTGTAACCCACTCCAATATTCTTGCCTGGAGAATCCTATGGACAGAGGAGCCTGGCAGGCTATAGTCCATGGGGTTGCAAGAGTCAGACATGACTTAATGACTAAACCACCACCACCACTAGTATTCTTGCCTGGAGAATAACATGGACAAGGAGCCTGGTGGGCGACAGTCCATGGGGCTGGACACAACTGAGCCACTGACACAACATCACTAGACAAAAAACTTATCCAGCTTCATAAAATGTCTTTTGAACAACTGTATCATGAGAAATGCTGGACTGGAGGAAACACAAGCTGGAATCAAGATTGCCGGGAGAAATATCAATAACCTCAGATATGCAGATGATACCACCCTTATGGCAGAAAGTGAAGAGGAACTAAAAAGCCTCTTGATGAAAGTGAAAGTGGAGAGTGAAAAGGTTGGCTTAAAGCTCAACATTCAGAAAACGAAGATCATGGCATCTGGTCCCATCACTACATGGGAGATGGATGGGGAAACAGTGGAAACAGTGTCAGACTTTATTTTTCTGGGCTCCAAAATCACTGCAGATGGTGACTGCAGCCATGAAATTAAAAGACGCTTACTCCTTGGAAGGAAAGTTATGACCAACCTAGATAGCATATTCAAAAGCAGAGACATCACTTTGCCAACAAAGGTCCATCTAGTCAAGGCTATGGTCTTTCCTGTGGTCATGTATGGATGTGAGAGCTGGACTGTGAAGAAGGCTGAGTGCCCAAGAATTGATGCTTTTGAACTGTGGTGTTGGAGAAGACTCTTGAGAGTCCCTTGGACTGCAAGGAGATCCAACCAGTCCATTCTGAAGGAGATCACCCCTGGGATTTCTTTGGAAGGAATGATGCTAAAGCTGAAACTCCAGTACTTTGGCCACCTCATGCGAAGAGTTGACTCATTGGAGAAGACTCTGATGCTGGGAGGGATTGAGGGCAGGAGGAGAAGGGGACGACAGAGGATGAGATGGCTGGATGGCATCACTGACTCGATGGACATGAGTCTGGGTGACCTCCGAGAGCTGGTGATGGACAGGGAGGCCTGGCGTGCTGCGGTTCATGGGGTCGCAAAGAGTTGGACACGACTGAGCGACTGATCTGATCATGCAAAGCTTTAATAAAGCCTAAAGATATGGAAAATATAAAAGTGATCTCACTGAAGTTTCTTCTGTTCCTGTAAACCAAATCTGTAGATTTTCTGTAAAGACCTATACCTATAAATCTAAAAGAATTGGTGGTTTTCCTTTTCTTTTACATTGCCATAGGAAAGATCTGTTATTCCAGTGCCACGAAGTCAACACTTGAGCTTATGGAGATTCTTGACCATTTTCACAACAGGATTTTTATAATGGTGATGAGAGTGTTAAATCAGGAAATTGACAAACTGAAATGTAAAGGATGAGTTCCAGTGGATGATGCACATCTGAAGACTACACAGTGAAACAGGAAGGAAAGAAACAGGAAAATTCACAGAGTATTAACTTTAAACCCACAGACTAAAAATTTAATCCCATTCTGTGGTGCCAGGCATCACATTTTTTGTGCACTGCATCCTGTTAAAGATTTCAGATTTAAAAACTGAGACCAACAGAGTATCTGTGAAAGAGAATACAATTTGGAAGCCTATGGATGCAAATTCGGGGCAAGAGAAAATCCAGAAACTGTGAATATTTCATTCCTAGTCTTCTATATCCAAAGGGCTTTGATGTATTTCAAAATATGGCTTAAGTTTCATTAATGCAATGTTGGTTTTGTAAAGCTGTAGTGCAATGCAATGTATTTTAGGACTAAGTCCTGGTAAACATAGATGAAGGCTGGGTGCTCCCAACTAGAGCCAGAAAACTTTTCCTTGTAGGTCAGGCAATAAATATCTTCTACTTTCTGGACCACAGAGTCTCAACTAATCAGTTGTCACTGTAGCATAAGAGTGGCCATGAACAGCATGTCAACCAGTTAGTGTGGCCATGTCTCAGGAAAACTCTATAAAAACAGGCCAGCCATGGTATCAGAGCAGGATCTTGGATTTGCCCAATGGGAATGACTATCAAATGGCAGAGGTCGGAACCATCAGCTACTCAGTGTCTAAAGGGGCAGAGCTCATGTAGGACCCTTAAGCCCACTGACACCAGCTCCAGTCTACTGGAACTGGGGCCTTTTTTTCATACAGCTGGTGCACCTTCTGCAATACTGAACTTAAAATACTCTCAGGAAAAATGACTTTGTCTCAGATAGACATATATACACACAGACACACATGCACACAGTCTTCTCAGATGAGTAATGGAAGCAGAAGGCACAAGACAAATGAACTGGATATAGATGAATATTTATGTTCTCTGTCTCAAAGCCTGTTTCAGACTGCTACACCATCCTAGGACTGGATTCTACAGCATCTATCAGATGCATTTTCATTTTAAAACAGCTTCTGTTTCACGATTGGTATTCTCCCGTAAGTTATGCCTGTAAAAATGACCACAGGAAAGAATCTTTGCCTAAAAATCTAAACACTGAAGTAGCTGCACTGACAGGGAATTTCCATATAACTTCGTGTCCTGGCACCTGAAGAGCTGCTGATAGTAGACAGAGCACGTTAGAATAGGCAGGCTGTGGAGAAAGAGCAATCTGAGACAGGATGCTTTAATCAAGCACAGGTGTTTTTCAGCCTACTTCACCATCTCAAGGAGGACGTTTGCTCTCCCTTTGGATAGATCATCAGTTTCACCTTTAGTTTTTTGGAACTCTGTGCATGATGATTTCCTCGACCATGAAGACACATGACCATGAACTCCTACAATCACTGCCCTGCTGATTTTTCCTTCTGCCTGTGAGTGGCCTGTGCAAAAGGCAGACAGAGCACACACAGGAAGGAGGACAGCCCTGGTGGAAACCACTGCTCCAGCTCACACTGGCCCCGGGGCCCTGAGGAAGCTACTCAACTGCTCTGAGAACCCGTCTCTTCCATGTAAAACAGAGGGAGCACCAGGTCTACCAACACTGTTGACAAGATTTAAGAAGTACGTCTGTGAGGGGTCTTGCATGTCACTCAGTACACATTGGCTCATCTCTCCTCTCCCCGCCGTCCTTTCACCAAGACATGGACTGTCAAGTCCAGAACTTATTTATCCACATGCCCCCACCTCGCAGTGTGGCCCCTGGATTAGACACAGCAGGGGCTGCCTACACGGTTCTGGAATGAGCAGTCAGTTCTCAGGTTTTCCTTCATTACTGAAGCTCTTACCCTCTTAAACTGCTATGAGGATGAGCCAAAGATGTTCTCTGAGTCGTGAAAAGAAAATGTTTCATAAATTCAAAAACAGAAGAACCCACTCCCGTTAACATATACATACACACGACTATATATAAAATAGATAAATAACAAGGACCAACTGTACAGCACAGGGAACTATAGACTATATTTTGTAATAACCTGTAAGGAAAAAGAATCTGAAAAAGAATATACGCACACATGCGTGCACACACACACACACGCTCATATGTTCGGTCGTGTCCGACTCTTTGTGACCCCATGAACTGTAGCCCAGCAGGCTCCTCTGTCCGTGGAACTTTTCAGGCAAAAATACTGGAGTATACCAGTATTTTGGTCATTTGATGTGAAGAGCTGACTCATTGGTAAAGTCCCTGATGCTGGGAAAGATTGAGGGCAAAAGGAGAGGAGGGCGTCAGAGGATGAGATGGCTGGTGGCATCACCGAGGCAATGGACATGAACTTGGGCAAACTCTGGGAGATGGTGAGGGACAGGGAGGCCTGGTGTGCTGTACTTCATGGGGGTCACAGAGTCGGACACAACTGGGTGACAGAACAGCAACAATACTGGAGTAGGTTGTCATTTCTTCTTCCAGAGGATCTTACCGACCCAGGGATTGAACCCTCATTTCCTGCATTGGCCAGCAGATTCTTTACCACTGAGGCACCAGGGAAGCCTATATACACGTGTGTGTGTGTGTGTGTGTGTGTGTGTGTGTGTGTGTGGGCTGAATCACTTTGCTGTACACCTGAAACTAACACATCAGAAATCAACTATAATATGTCAATAAAAAATAAAATTAAGAAAAGGAGGAGGACCCACTCATGATACTAGAATGCTGAGCATCAAGTAGGCACTCATTTGTCTGCTGGAAAATGAGAGCCACACGAGTGTGGATCATATTAAAGAGATGCAGTCATGATATTACACTCTGGTCTCAAGGGAGCAGATTGGACCCACTGTGTTATCCAAATGGTGGGAAAACAAGGTGCTTTATCACGAGGTTTTACTACTGCTGTTAAGTCCTGTGATTCTCATCATGATTCACTGGTCAGATGTAGACACTGCTTAGCATTGCCCAGGGAAGAATCTTGCTGTCAAAACAGGTTTCACATTTTTATGTTTTTCACCATACAGCACACTGCCTGCTGATAACTTCATGGAAATGTCATTCAGGGAATCAGCAAGATTAGATGTGAGTAATTTGGAGTCATCCAGACAAAGGAGTTTTGATCAGAAGCGGAAATGAAACTAACAAATCATCTGTGGGGGATAACAGTGGAAAGAGGATCTAGCAGTTACGTAAAAGGCTTTGAGGGAAAGAAATAGAAAGTTTTTTAAAAAATCACTAGCTTTGGGGCACATAAACAGAGCAGCTAAGATGCCAATAAAAAGAAAATGGGATTCCTGAAATACCAAGAGGGCACATAAAAAGAAACCAATTAAATAGGAATGTCTCTTTGTTTCTCTGATTGTTCTGTTTCTTAGGGGTAGGAGCTGCAGATGCATTTCCTCCTCTTTGCCTTTCTAGTTGTATAAGACATAGGAGACACAGATACACTGAGATTTACACTATTACTGCTGCTGCTGCTAAGTCGCTTCAGTCATGTCCGACTCTACCTGAATTTTTCTTACGGAACATCAGTTCTGCCCATTTGCCTATCATGGTACATATGATTTCCAGATTACCAACATGACAAGAAGACAAATTGTCACTTGTGTTCTGATTGCATCACCAGAGTTACAGACCTTGTATAATGCATGCTGAACAATATCCCCGATAAGTTATCAGTCCGGCCACAAAAGTCAGGAGATAATATGATAATACGTACAAGTGATTTTACTTATCAACACGTAAATGTCACTGCATCAGTTTTAAAGATCAATATGTCTGTAAGGATGTTTATGTACACAGGAAAAAAGTCTCCACTCTGGCCAGAGAGAAATCCTGATTTTTCCTGCACCTTCCTACCCATCCCATAGTCATTATGCAGGTGACAGCTACCCAGTCAGGGCAATCCTATCCTCTTCCATCATTTAAAAACTAACTACATGTTGCTTCTCTAATGAGTCTTTCCAGGTGGAACAATAACTAGGTATCTAAAAAAAGAAAGGACCTAGGAAAGAGAAAATTACAGCTTTATCCACAGACAGCTGTGCTTAGGGTTAGTGACTGTCCCAGAGAAGTAAAGTTCCATTTATGCAGCCAAAAACAGCCATCCAAGACTTGTTAATGGTACAAGATTCTTCTGAACAACTCGACACATCCACCCAGTTCTCACCTGAGATGATAAGACTTAGCACTTATGGAGCGTGTGTCACATGAGAGGCACTGTATAAACTCTGAGTATCATTATATCCCCCAGCCCTCACAGCAATGATGCTATATTCCCATCCTCACTCTGCAGGTGTGAAACAGGGGCAAAATGGTTAAGTAGCTCACAGAAGCACGCAGGACAGGTAACAAAGCCAGGTTCTAACCCGGAAAGCCTGGCTCCAAAGTCCAAATCCTTAGCACCATGGTCCCAGGCAGGCTGCTGGGGGATCTAAGATTTAGATTCCCAGAAACCAGTTTAATATAACCTACTCATTATCCTAAGAAAGAAAAATAGCAAGTTTGCTAGAGGGAATGTCTCTCTTACAAGGTCCTACAGAGAAACACTCTGTGGATGGATGGATGAGAGGGACTAAGCCCTTGCCATGAAGACCCTAGTAATACACACCCATACTTTCCCCAAAGCCTGGGGATATTTTGTTCCAAAGAAACAAAATCAAATGTCTGGGTTCCTTTAGGCTAATCCATGGCTCGACATAATAGAAAATGGACCACAACTCAGTGTCCTTAAAAACATAAAAAACTAATCAAAAACACAAAAAGAGGGGGATTCTGCACTTACTACTACTACTAAGTTGCTTCAGTCGCGTCCAACTCTGTGCGACCCCAGAGACGGCAGCCCACCAGGCTCCCCTGTCCCTGGGATTCTCCAGGCAAGAACACCAGAGTGGGTTGCCATTTCCTTCTCCAGTGCATGAAAGTGAAAAGTGAAAGTGAAGTCGCTCAGTCGTGTCTGACTCTTAGCCACCCCATGGACTGCAGCCTACCAGGCTCCTCCATCCATGGGATTCTCCAGGCAAGAGTACTGGAGTGGGGTACCATTGCCTTCTCCGATTCTGCACTTGGCTTGAGCCATATAAGAAATGTCTGAACTGAGAGGGTTACAATTAACCAAAGGCCTTAACTCAAATAGGTTAATCAGCAACCGTACATTTTTGTAAGTAAAGAATTATTAGTACAAAAGAATAAGTCATGGAAAATAATATATCAGTCCTTCTCAGGAGGAAAACCAGTGTTTTGGAATTTTTTTCAACTAGCTCATCAAGAATTTAAAGAAAGAATTCAGGCAGTACAATAGAATTGATTTCCCATCTTAATTACTTTTGAACAGCTACATCTCACCCACAGGTTCTTTTTTTCATTTATGCCCTCTGTTTAAAATGGGTGATATCTTTTTATGAAACAATTGTAAGCAATGTTCCAGCAGTAATGTTCTTTGGTGACCTTGAAACCCTAAATGATAGTTTTGGACTTGTTCATTCCCACCTTCCAAGAGAATCATATTCTAGATGGTCACACAAGAAGGTGCAACAGTTGCCCCCATGGAAGCCACGTGACTCTGAGGTGGCTTGACCAGGGCTTGCTGTCAGCCTGAACTCCATACTGACCCCAAAAACACAATCCTTTGAGCAAAAAGCTTGACTGGAGCCCCTCCACCTCAGTCTTCATGGGACACGAAGTTCAAATTAAAAATTCAAGTTTAAATCCCATCACTCCCTTCCTCACACACCACATTAATCAAAGGAAACTATAATTCTCTATACACACCCTGCTTTTTCCTCATTTCCATCTTTATTTTCATTCTGTGCCTTCCATTTCAAACATTCATCCTCATCCTTTTCCTCCAAGCTAAGCTCAAATACAATTTCTTACACACACACACACAGGTTTCTCTCAGCTATTTTTGTGTGTGATGATTAATCTTATATGTAAGCTCATCTAGGCCATGGTACCTAGGTTTTAGGGCAAAACCAGTCAAGATATTGCTACAAAAGCATTTTTAGACAAGATGAGCCTTTAGATCAGTGGGCTTCAAATAAGGCAGATCACCCTCCATAACATAGGTGGGTCTCGTCTAATCAGTTGAAGATCTTAAGAGAGAAAACTGAGGTCTCCTAACTCAAGATGCAACATCAGGTTTTTCTCGTTCTCCAAGCTATTGGCCTGTCCTGCAGACTTCAGAATTGCCAGAACCCACAATTATGTGAGCCAATTCCTTAAAATAAATCTCTATCTCTAGGTGGATAGATAGATATACATACACATCATAAGAAATAGACTATAAACACACACCCTGGAGAAAGAAATGGCAACCCGCTCCAGTATTCTTGCCTGGGAAATTCCATGGACAGGGGAGCCTGGTAGGCTACAGTCCATGGTACCGAAAGAGTCACAACTTAGCAACTAAGCCACCACCACCACACACTCACTATATAAATATATATCTTACTGATTCTGTTTCTTTGGAGGACCCCAGCTAGTAGAGTATAACGCCTGATTTCCCTACTGAACCCTCAAAAGCAATCCTCCTCTTTCTACTCCTCGAAAGAACAATGCTTTGAAAATAGAGTGTGTTTAATAAATATTAAACGAATGATTGATTGGTCAATGAATGAATAAATCTCTGGTCAGATCCCTCTGGGAAATAACTAAATTTATATTTTTATTCTCTCTTTCCTTTGTCAGTTCTGAAGTTCACAACTTACCTCCTTTGTCTACTCTGTTTCCGGTTGCTAATGGATATCTCTGCTTTCAGACCCTTCCAGTCCCTGCCCAAGTGTTTCTTGCACATTGCCACATAGATCTCTCTTCAAACCTCTCTCTCTCTCACACACACACACACACACTTCAGAGAACTGCACAGAAACCTGTAATGACTCTCCATTGCCTAGAATCCCTTTACAGCTCTCATCTGTAACTACCATGCCTTCATAGCAAGTATTACTGTACTAATCCTAAGAGGTTACTTGTTTAAAGATTTCTGTGTGTATTTCTACTTTCCCAAAGATGGCCATTATTATATATTCTGAACATGCTGGGCATCTGGGCTGCAGACTCTGCCATCTCAGAACATCTATCTGCCTGACAAGTGCTTGCTTATCTTCAAGGTTCAGAGGTCACCTCCTCCTTCCATTCCCCCCCAGTCAAGAGCTTATTCCTCCAGTTCCATACATATCTCCACGTGAGTTTGTGGGTGTTTGTCTGCATCACTAGAATGTGAGCTCCTCCCAGGCTGTGTTCTTATCTCATTCATCTTGTGCACCCAGACATCTTGCCATGGCCTGAAAGTCCCAGCCTCTCCCTAAAATACACATTTACATTTTATAGGCATGCAGAAAACTGTTGAAGTCAGCAGCAAAGCATAAATTATTGGCTTTTCTCTAGAAATTCTTTCCTAAAACCAGGAGGGAAAAAAACAGGCACCGTGAGCAGCACCTGCGCTCTGATGGACACTGCTTTTCCCTTTCCATCTGGGCATTTAGACATGGTGCATAGCCAGTCAGTCACTCTGAAATTACAACCTCTGGGCTTCACATGTTTACTGCCTCAAGAAGCCAAGTGCTGTCTGGTTTGTACCTAAGACTAATTGTGATTTGTCCTCTGCAAAGTTTAAAGAATGGGCAGCTAATGCTCAAAAGAGCTGAACTCTCCAATGGTTTCCAGGGAAGGGTTTTTAAATGAAACATTTGGTTTGAGAGTTGCAGCTTGTGGACTTTCTTCTGATTGCTCAGCACTGAGGTAATGGGGTGATGCTTTGGTTATCTTATTCAGCAGCCTGCTAGTTCCAACCAGCCTGGGGTCTGTGTGCTTGTGGACAGCATGTAGTCACCATCTTCCACCTGGGCAGGAGTCTTGGTTTCTACCAAACAGCTCAAAGACATGTGTCAGATTGTTGGTATGTCTCCGTTGAGGAAGAACTAGGACTGTTTTATTGCTGAGCTATTGTTTAAGCTGGGCTTCCCAGGTGACTCAGCTGTAAAGAATCCGCCTGCCAGTGCAGGAGACGGGTTCAATCCTTGAGACAGGAAAATTTCCTGGAGAAGGAAATGGCAACCCACTCCAGTATTCTTGCCTGGGAAATCCCACGGACGGGCTAGCCCATGGGGTCACAAAGGGTCAGACACAACAGAGCGACTAAACAACGACAGTCAAGTTTAAGGTGTTATTTGTGGTGCCATCCGGGCGCAGCCATGAGTTTGCCAGCTGGGTAGTTAATGTCACCATTTGCAAGAAGCTCCGCCACTGAACTCTGTCATCAGTGCCTGACGTGGAAGACGGCTGAGCACAAACAAAGCCAGGGGCAAAGCCAAAACCTTTTGCCAAACATGGAGTTGCCATTAGAATGCTGTTTGTAGACTGGAGGGCACAGATGTCATCTGTCACCAAAGAAGCAGTTGCTTCCTGTCAGTACCCTGACAGACCTGCACAGTTCGTAGATTATCACTACCCTCAAAACCCCTTCAGTTCAGTTGCTCAGTCGTGTCCAACTCTTTGCGACTCCATGAATTGCAGCCCGCCAGGCCTCCCTGTCCATCACCAACTCCCGGAGTTCACTCCGACTCACGTCCATCGAACTGGTATTATCATGTTTTAAATCTGTTGAAGTATGGGGAAAAAAATCAAGTGTGCTTCACAAAACTGGATCATAAAAACGAACTTGGCTAGAGCTGGCTTTAATGGGAGATTTTGAATCATGCCTTAGACAAATCAAAGGAGAAAAAAAAAAAGATTGGGAAGTTAGCTGAAACATCACTGCAGAAATGCGAGAAACAGAACGGCATTAAGGGCAAGAAGACTTGACACCGTTAGGGGCAGAAGAAACTCTGACACAAAATAAAACTAAACCTTCGAGAAAAACTGCTGCATGATAACGTCTGTATAAATTAATCCATATTTGAATATTGTATACATGAAAGACAAATGAGTAAACACATATTTTCATGCCATTTACAGAAAGAGCTCTCTTAACTGCCTGAAACTTTACCTACTCAAATACCTGAGTTTTATGTTCTTTTTAGAACTGACTGCCCATGACAGACAAATGAGCCCAGCTGTATTCCTGGACTTTCCTCTCTTCCACCACTGCTTACCAACTTCATCTTGTCACAAAACTGCATGTGTCACTAGACCCTGTTATAACTAACATTTTATTAAACATTATGTAAACCAATAAATTGAAGAAAGTAGGGAAACAACTAGACCATTCACATATGACCTACATCAAATCCCTTACAATTATACAGTGGAAGTGACAAATAGATTCAAGGGATTAGATCTGATAGAATGCCCAAAGAAATATGGACAGAGATTCATGACATTGTACACGAGGCAGTGATCAAGAGCATCCCCAAGAAAAAGAAATGCAAAAAGGCAAAATGGTTGTATGAGGAAGCCTTACAAATAGCTATGAAAATAATAGAAGCAAAAGGAAAAAGAGAAAAGGAAAGATATACCCATTTGAATGCAGAGTTCCAAAGAAAACCAAGGAGAGATAAGAAAGCCTTCCTCAGTGATCAATGCAAAGAAATAAAAGAAAACAATAGAATGGGAAAGACTAGCGATCTCTTCAAAAAATTAGAGATACCAAGGGAAATTTTCATGTAAAGGTGGACACAATAAAGGAAAGAATTGGTATGGACCTAACATAAGCAGAAGATATTAAGAAGAGGTTGCAAGAATACACAGAAGAACTATATGAAAAAGATCTTCATGACCCAGATAATCATGATGGTGTGATCACTCACCTAGAGCCAGACATCCCGGAATGTGAAGTCAAGTGGGCCTTAGAAAGCATCACTACGAACAAAGCTAGTGGAGGTGATGGAATTCCAGTTGAACTATTTCAAATCCTAAAAGATGATGCTGTGAAAGTGTTGCACTCAATATGCCAGCAAATTGGGAAAACTCAGTAGTATCCACAGAATCAGTGGCCACAGGATCAGTTTTCATTCCAATCCCAAAGAAAGACAATGCCAAAGAATGTTCAAACTACCGCACAATTGCACTCGTCTCACATGCTAGCAAAGTAATGCTCAAAATTCTCCCAGCCAGGCTTCAACAGTACATGAACTATGAACTTCCAGATGTTCAAGCTGGATTTAGAAAATGCAGAGGAACAAGAGATCAAATTGTCAAGATCCACTGAATCATCAAAAAAGCAAGAGAGATCCAGAAAAAAACATCTGCTTTATTGACTACGCCAAAGTCTTTGACTGTGTGGATCACAACAAACTGTGAAAAATTCTTAAAGAGCTGGGAATACCAGACCACCTGACCTGCTTCCTGAGAAATCTGAATGCAGTTCAAGAAGCAACAGTGAAAACTGGACAAGGATAGCAGAATGGTTCCAAATTGGTAAAGGAGTATGTCAAGGCCGTATATTGTCACCCTGCTCATTTAACTTATATGCAGAGTACAACATGAGAAATGCTGGACTGGATGAAGCACAGGCTGGAATCAAGATTGCTGGGAGAAATATCAATATCCTCAGACATGTAGATGACACTACCCTTATGGTAGAAAGCAAAGAACTAAAGAGCCTCTTGATGAAAGTGAAAGAGGAAAGTGAAAAAGTTAGCTTAAAACTCAACATTCAGAAAACTAAGATCATGGCATCCAGTCCCCTCACTTCGTGGCAAATAGTTGGAGAAACAGTGGAAAGAGTGACAGACTTTTATTTTCTGTTGGGAGCCGGTTTGGATTAGCGCTCCGCCCATGACAAAGGTCATGAGGAAGGAGGCTCAATAATGCAAGGGCAAGATTGAGCCTCAGGAGCCCCTTGGAGGTTCTCGAGCATCTACCCCAAAAAAGCCGGAGTCTGCCTACTTTCTGCTTTGTGTTCTCACCTCTGACTTTACAGGGGGCTGTCCCCCACTACCTTTCTCTGAAAAAAGAGCTAACTTACAGCTCCAGTTAATAATTCCTGGGTGTGACAGTGTTTCAGCCTACAAACTCCTTTTGGAAATCCTCTAGCCTGCCTGAATAGGTTTTTCCGGCCACACATGATTGTTTAGAGCCTCCCAACTGTGAGAGACATGAGATGTTCTAAACTTTCTAAACACAGATTCCTTTGAGCAGTTAAAAGATTGATTAGAAATTGTATTGGTGAAGGGTTTTTCACTTGTTGGGCCAATGCTTGCTGCTAAGTCTCCATATCCCTTACCTACTGTGTCCTTGGCAGTGTATTGAAATGTAAGTAGTAGCTTTAATGTTTGTAACCTTGGACCCTTGAGTTAATTCTTTTCTTGTTACAACCCACCACACCTTTGCCCTATAGAAATGCAACTCCAATGCTTTTGGAGGGTGGCGCCTGACTTTAGAATAATCACCTTTAGAGAAAATAAGTTCCTTAAAATGTTAATAGGCCTCTGGGCCAGAAGATGATGTAACTCACCTAAACTTTTGCGTGTGATAGGTTTGAAAGCCTGGCTCAGGGACTGCTGTCCCTGCATGACTCCACCCCTTCCCCCATTATCCTCTATGCATAACTTAAGGGATAAAAACTACTTTGAAAAGTAAAGTGTGGGGCCTTGTTCACCGAAGCTTGGTCTCCCCATGTCATTCTTTCTCTTACCTGCTGGCTGAATTATTCAGCCTCCTCTCTCCACAAAATGTTCTCACTGAATTTCCTCCTCACTGAGCTATCTTCATTTTCATCACTCTTTATATCTTTAATTAATATTTTAATAAGCAATTGTTTCCTGATCGCCTATGCCGTCTCCCCTTCGAAATCCCTGGATCGACCGGGGCTGGACCCCGGCAAGTGGCGCCAACGTGGTGGTTCCAAAATCACCGCCGATGGTGACTACAGCCATGAAACTTAAAGACACTTGCTCCTTGGAAGAAAAGTTATGACCAACCTAGACAGCATATTAAAAAGCAGGGACATTACTTTGCCAACAAAGGTCCATCTAGTTAAAGCTATGGTTTTTCCAGTAGTCATGTATGGATGTGAGAGTTGGACTATAAAGAAAGCTGAGTGCCGAAGAATTGATGCTTTTGAACTGTGGTGTTGGAGAAGACTCTTGAGAGTCCCATGGACTGCAAGGAGATCCAACTAGTCCATCCTAAAGGAAATCAGTCCTAAATATTCATTGGAAGGACTGATGCTGAAGCTGAAACTCCAATACTTTGGCCACCTGATGTGAAGAACTGAGTCATTTGAAATGACCCTGATGCTGGGGAAGTTGAAGGTGGGAGGAGAAGGGGATGATAGAGGATGAGATGGTACATCAACTCAATGGACATGAGTTTGAATAAACTCGAGGAGTTGGTGATGGACAGGGAGGCC
Organism: Tragelaphus eurycerus; assembly: GCA_935064755.1. Lineage (NCBI taxonomy): Eukaryota > Metazoa > Chordata > Mammalia > Artiodactyla > Bovidae > Tragelaphus > Tragelaphus eurycerus. The sequence continues at coordinate 1,986,308 of CAKXYN010000103.1, read as the reverse complement.
TGGCATGCTGCAGTCCATGGGGTCACAAGTTGGACAGGACTGAGGACTGAACTGAACTGAAACCAAAAAAATAAAAATGTAAAAGGAAAGGGGTTCTTCTCTCAATGAAAGCCAAGTTGAACAGAAGAAAAATCAATGGAATTGATGCATTAAAAATGCTACTGTTTGATGCCTGGTGGAGATCACTGCAGCAGGTGCACTGCTTTAAAAAAAAAACCCAAACCAAAGAAAGTGGGCCACCTAAGTGCAGAAATGTCAGGGCTGCACCCCCAGAGCACCCCTCTGTGTCCCCCAGCCCCTGTGCTGTGTTTGGGGTGTTAACTCCGTCCACACACTCCACCTCTTCCGCCCTCACCCACCAGCTGTGCTGCTCATGATGAATCCTAACTAGAGAAGTGCTGTTCCAACCATTCCCTCAAAAATTGGCAAAACCTGCTTGGAGGGCCTCCTTTCCTAATTCCCCATCAAAGAAATAGAATTCCAGCCACTTGCCTGACTTTTCAGTCTATTGAATCTTGAGAAATCAGAGCGGCTTCGTGTATCTGCAGTGCTCAGGGAAATTAAACAGCCCACATTCAGTCATATTTGATGTCTATATTCACAGCCCTTACATTTTTAACATAATCCATGCCTTTGCTTTCTATTTGATTTCCTCTGGTCTTAATTAATAGACCAGAATTTCTCTCTTTTTAACTTTAAAACTTCACCCACTATGACAATTCAAAAAAAAAAAAATGTCAAGTATATCAAAGTGAAAAATCAATGTCAACTTCATTTAATGGGGGTGGGATGGAGACTGCTTGTTGTTTATGTGTATTATGTTTTCAGTTCAATTTTGAATTTTGGTGGATGTTGTTTGACAGTTTTGCAATTTGTGAGGTTTCCCAGTGAAGTGATTTCTGTATAATCATGCTTAAGAAAAAATATCTTAAAACATCACAGATTCACAACCACGGATCCTGTCATTTCTAAAATGTAAGAAATTTGCTATCCTTATACTTGGGGAGAAGGGCCCAAATGGAATTTGGTGAGTACGCATGATGAGGGTGAGTGTAGGTCTCCTTCCCTCCATGTGTGTGACATACGTACACACAGTAATAGATAACAAGAAAAAATGCAGAACAATGAAAGTGCTGATAACCTGTAACTGCTAACCCAGCAAAGCAGCCAGGGAGAGAGCTGTGCCAAGCAGCTTATCACATGAAGAACAGGGAGAGAGCCAGCACCACAGAGACAGAGTCAGAAAGCCAAGGAGAACAGGGAGTTCAGCCAGTGGGCACAAACGAAGCCACAGCAATAACATCAAGGGATGTTTCAGACTGAGAGCGCTGACTTCTCCAGTAACCCACACCTACAGATTCCCTGTGACTGTGCTAGAAATTCAAGTCTAAGGACACTGCTCACCCTCCAGGAACCATGGCCTACAAGGAGGCAAATTCAGGAAACAGAGGCTGCAGAGCAATAGAGAGGTGCCTGCAGACATGGCTGCGTCTTCCCTGTTGGTGAGGAATGCGTCCACCTCTAGTTTAGAGATCATGTGCACATGCACTGAACGTACCCCCTAAGGCTGCAGGAGGGAGTCCATGTGTCTTCCCTGTTGGTGAGGAATGCGTCCACCTCTAGTTTAGAGATCAGCAATGCACTGACGCCCTGCGGCCATGTGTGTTCGCTCCCTTTACAGATCATGTGTGTGTTCGCTGAACGTACCCCCTAAGGCTGCAGGAGCAAGTCCGTGTGTCTTCCCTGTTGGTGAGGAATCCATCCACCTCTAGTTTAGAGATCATGTGTGCATGCACTGAACCTACCCCCAAAGGCTGCAGGAGGGAGTCCGTGCATCTTCCCTGTTGGTGAGGAATGTGTCCACCTCTAGTTCAGGGATCATGTGTGCATGCACTGAATGTATCCCCTAAAACTCACACGCTGAAGCCTTGACCTCCTATGCAACAGTGTTTGGAGGTAGGGCTTTTGGGAGATGACAGTTTAAATGAGCTCATGAGGGTGGGGTCCTCCTAATGAGATTAGTGCCCTTACAAGAAAAGACTTCAGAGACTTGCGCTCTCACTCTCCCCACTGTGTGAGGACCCAAGAAGGCAAGGAAGGAAGCCAGGAAAAGAGCCCTCACCAGAAAGCAACATGCTGACACCTTGGTCTCCGGCTTGTAGCCTCCAGAACTGTGAGATAGAACATTTCTATTGTTTAAGCCCCTCAGTCTGTGGTATTTTGTTACGGCAGCCTGAACTGGTTGAGACAGTGAGTGTTCTTTAAAAATGAGATGCAAAAACCTGAGAAGGAGCTGGAAAAGAATATTCTAAAGGGTGAACAGAAATCATTGCCACGTAGATGTAAAGACCAGGATATTGTGAATAAAGGAGAAAGTCTGTGTTATAGGGAAGAGCTTCAGACTTCCTACAAGAAACCATGTAATGCTCCATGGACCTCTAAAAATTCGAGGAGAGATGGACTTCACACTGGTTGGTTACTCCCCTCCAATAAACATAGAGCTGCCCCAGATAGAGTAGTGCAGAAACTTAGAAGGCATGTCACCTACCCAGCGGGAGGATGCGAGAAGCAGACTCACACAGCCCAGGCCCCATGCTTCTCCTCAGGAAGACAGCTCAGAGTCATAAGGACAACCTGCTCAAGCCCTGGACACAGCATATTGCTCATGGCCTCTGCCTCCCCATACCTACTGATGTGGAGGTAAAGGCAGTCTGGAAAAGCAGCAAGTGTCTCTAGGCACATTGAAGCCCAGAACAGGACAGGAGGATGCATGAACACGACTGGCGGTCTTATCAGTTCCATCACTGGGTGATATTACAGTAGCAAAGAGGGCCGAGGGCGGGAAGGGAAGCATGGTCACTGTGGTCCACCTCACACATACATGATACTGATAGAAAAGAGTGTGGCTTCCTCAACTTGGGTCTGCAAAACAGTAATACATTTCTGATAAATGCATTATCGGACACATCTTATATACATTGAGAGAGGTATTTGTCCACAGACTCGATAATCTAATCAAGGAACTCAAAGTAGATTTTCATGTGAAGAAAGAGGAATAAAGACTGGGCCACAGACGAGCTGAGATTAGTGCTCAGACAATTCAGCTCCAGAGTCTGCACTTGGAACCTCAGCACTAAGCTGTACAAAAATATATGCCCGCTGTGCATGCTAAGTCACTTCAGTCAGGCCTGCTCTTTGCAACCCCATGGACTGTAACCTACCGAGCTCCTCTGTCCATGGGATTTCCCAGGCAAGAATACTGGAGTGGGTTACCATCTCCTACTTCAGGGGATCTTCTTGACCCACATGTCCTGTGTCTCCTGCATTGACAGGCAGACTGTGCCCCCTGGAAGCCCCATCAGTGCCGTTTTTCCAACAGCATTTGCTAACTTCCTGTCTCTGTGTCTTATTTTGGTAATTCTTGCAATATACCAAAATTTTCATTCTTATTATATGTGTCATGGTACCTGTGATCAGTGACCTTTGATGTTATACTCTGACTCACTGGAGGCTCAGAAGATGGTTAGCATGCTTTAGCAAGAACATATAATTAAGGCCTGTACACTGTTGTCTAGACATAATGTTATTGCACACTTAACCAACTACAGGACAGTATAAATGTGACTTTTATATGCACTGGGAAACCAAAGAGCTCATGTAACTCACTTTATCAATATTCATTTTATTGTGGTGAAAGTGAAAGCTGCTCAGTCGTGTCCAACTCTTGGCGACCCCATGGACCATATAGTCCCTGGAATTCTCCAGGCCAGAATACTGGAGTAGGTAGCCTTTCCCTTCTCCAAGGGATATTCCCAACCCAGCAATCGAACTGGGGTCTCCTGCACTGCAGACTGATTCTTTACCAACTGACATATCAGGGAAGCCCACATTATCAGGGTGCCTGGAACCAAACCAGCAGTGTCTCTGAGGTTTGCCTTACTAAGCCCACACCCCCAAGCCTGGTCCATCACAGATGAAACATAAACTAGCTGAACCCATGATGATGGCCATGGCTTGAAAAGAAAGTTTGAAACCATAAATCCCAACCCAGAATCTGGACAGTTTTCAGGTAACAAGGTAACAGTCCTCAGAAAGGTCTGCTGCAGAGCTCCTCTGATGTTTCGCAGAGCACATGGCAAGGAAATTCTCGGCCGGAACCTCAGCCCAGAGCCATCCCAAAGCACAGCACTCTAGAAAAAGGCTAAGAGGGGAAGCAGAAAATCTCAGGAGCTTAGTTCTTAGAAGTGAGGTGCCCAGCCTGCCTGCAAGTCACAGTTGTACACATACATTACTTACTCCCACCCTGCTTACCTTCGTGTGTTTTCTTTCATCGCCTTCTGCAAATCCTCTGCATCCTGTAATACTCACAATAACTGATATCCTTACCTCTGGGAATCTGCTCAGGGCACCCTCATCTATGCTTCCTGCTTATATTCACCTGTGTGATCCCCACCCAGCCTTCAGAGAGAGTTTCAAATTCTCTCCCATCTTGAAGGTGTTTATGACAATTCTGGAAGTGATTCTCCCTCCTGTGGACTTAATCAAATTAGGCGTTGACCACACCTGTCTCAATAGATGACGTCTGAGTTTTAAGTATGTACCTCATAAGCTGGTTGTAAAAATTAAATGTGACAGTTAAAATAATTCATGTAAACCTGTATAACATAATCTGTGGCATACAGTAATTGTCCAGTGTTAGCTATATTGTTACGATTATTTCTTTTTTATCATTATTACATTATTATATTATTAAACTATGACATTTTAATTTCATCATACGTATCATTGGTCTTTCCAACAAGGATAAAGGCAATATTATATCTAGTTTGCCCCAAATTTCTTAAACTCTTAACCCTGTGCTAAACACAGAATGTATCACCAATAAATACTTAGATGGTTAAAAACGGGACACTAAAATTGTTAACAAAACACAAATACAGTATACTAACGCATATATATGGAATTTAGAAAGATGGTAAAAATAACCCTATTTACGAGACAACAAAAGAGACACTGATGTATAGACCAGACTTTTGGACTCTGGGACCGGGAGAGGGTGGGATGATTGGGGAGAATAGCATTAAAATATGTATAATATTATATCTGAAATGTATTAATTGTTCAAACTAAACACTATCATGTTACAATTTATTCATACTAGATGTTTGTAATGTTTCTGATAATCAATAAAAGAGATTCTTGATTAAACAATAAAAAAAAAATGCCTTTTTACCTTCTGCATTTTCTGAATCACGTTTAGGTAGTAAAACAGGTGGAAGTATTCTTAGCAAAGATTTACAGTAAAAAATAGTTGTTAAAGTCCTCTGTCAAGGCAATAAACTGTCATTTCAGAAATAACTAGGTGGTCCTGACCCGAAGGTCTCAGGTAAGCTGTAAATTCTAGGGAGAAGATGGTTTATAGCCACCCATCAATTTGCAGACATGTTTCCACATAAATTTCTGAAGGCTTGTGTTGGCTCACAGATTTCCTTGTCAGGGGAGTCCAAAAGGTTCTAAACCCTTAAGTTGGCAGATCCACTCCACAGTGTACACATTTATGCTTTAGAAATGCCGCCCTGGAAGCAGCTGAGGAGAAATGCATTGCATGTGATGGATGGAACAAGGGGCAAATTAGAAACTATGACCAGGGCCCGAAGAGGAAACTGCAAACCCAATCTAAGCATCACAGGGAAGGACTCTGGAGGTCCAGAGTGCACCCTCACCCCATGCCTTTCCCAGGACCAGCTTCTCTGTGCTCAGTCCCCTCCTGCATGAAGCCCTCCAGTCTCCAGATTCTGCAAATGCAGTGAATTCCACCACAGTGGGAGTGCCAGGCCTCCTGTCCAGACCCCACAAAGTTTCTCATAGCTTTCACATCAATTTCTCATCCCCAGAGTCCGTCTCCATTCAAGACACAACTCAAAAGTCTGAGAGTTTCCGCTTGCTCTCTTCTCTCTACATTTTCAGCCTAGATTTCTTTACTTTTCATTCAGTTTTTCCCAGAAGTCAAGATGAAATTAATTTATAAATAAATATACAAGAAAACTATTCCACTCTGTTAGTAATCCAATAATTTCAGGTATCATTATTTAGTTTTTCAGCAAAAACACAATTCTTTTCCAAATGGGAACAATACTTCCAAAGGTGAAGAGAAGCTTCTCAGCTCACAGCTGTTGAAGGCAGTGCAAATTATATAAACATTTTGGAAAACGGGTCAGAAAAAGCTATTCAGAGCCCCACCACCACCAGCAAAATTAAGCGTCATGCCCATTGACCTCGTAATCTCACCTGTAGGAAATTTTCCTTAAAATCAAAACAGGGGGATAGGAATGTCATCAGACTATATTCATTACATCATCATTTAAAATAGGCAAAAATTGGGAGCAATGTTAATGATTAGTTGAATTTCCTACTTTATGATAAAACTTCACCCTGTGTTTTTCCTTTCTTAGCAACTAATACATCTCTAACTAAATACCTACATTAAAAAAGTACAAATGATCAAGACAAAAGAAAATTAAGTAAAAGCAGAGATGAAGTTAATACATAAAATGTGTGTGAACCCAAGTATAATTGCTGTTGTTGAAGATGACATTGCACAATCAAAGGCAAAGTAAAAGTGAGTGTAAAACCCAGAGCAATGCCCCCAGACAATTCACTCCAGTCCAACTCCAGAGCACAGCAGGTGTTCAAACCACGCCCTTCTACTGCCCATCCATTATTTGCCCTTGAAACTGTTCCCTATTTAACAACATAATATGGGCTTCTCTGGTGGCTCAGATGGTAAAAAATTCGCCTGTAATGCGGGAGACCTGGATTCGAGCTCACTGTGATTCTAGAGGCCGGACAGAAATCTCCATACACTGAAATGGAAGTACAAGTTTTAAAACTTTCCTAAAAAGTAATATTTGTCAAGAGACATATTGTTCAAGCAGTGCTCATTCGCCTATAAAGACCTACTCTCTAAAAGAAGTACCACATATTGAGGAACTACGGATAAATTTTTTGGTGTGATATGGTAGCGTTGCAGTAATTTTGACCTTATGTTTTAGTGATAACTACTGATATTTAATGATGTCTGGGATTTGCTTCAACACAACCTGAGTAAGAGAGTGTTATAGATAAAACCAGATGGGCCATGAGTTTTTAACTGTTAAAACTAGTGATGGAAAGAAGAAAATTTCTGTAATAAAATATTCTCCCCTTTACTGTATCTATTTGACATTTTGCATAATAACGTGTTAAAACAACTCATCAGAGATGAGCTGATGGTGCAGAGACGAGCATTGCTGGGCTCTGTGGAATAGTCACCATTGCCAGTCACTAATGGTGTGGGGTGTTCTAGTTGTTGGCAATGGTGATTATTTCACGTAGCCCAGCAATGCTCGTCTCTGCACCATCATCAGTGCATCTCTGATGAGTCACAGTGTATCTATATGTTCAAGTATAACGCAGCCATTAAGAAATTCCTGTTTCCAAGGGAAAATTCATGACATTATTAAAATGCTCATGATACAACATTAAGTGGGGAAAAATTGTATGAATACTAAAAACCACATACAAAATGGGTTTTGGAGAGAAACCCTCAAAATTTGGGTGGAAGACCTTTTTCCAGAGAAAAAAGTTGGAAAGGAATTTTTATTATTATGTGAAAATATTAACAATGGTTATCCCTGTGTAGTCTTTGTAGTTTTTATTTTCTTTTTTAAAAGCTTTTAGCCTTTCCAGTATTTCTACTATGACAATGAATGATTTTTATATTCCACAAAGAGTCAATGTTTTAAGGAACTTAAAAAGCAAAAAGAAACTCAGGTCTGTGCAGAGAAAATAAGACTCTCAAGACATCAGCTGTCACATCACTGGTCAAACACTGGAGCCCTTGTGGTTGATGGGGCCGGGAGCTGCTCACTCGCAGCATCCTGGAAGCAGGGGCTCAGGGTCCAATATAAGACCCTCACCCACATCTCTCCCATATGTGAAAAGATGTCTGCAGTGGAGTCATTATAAACAGAGGAGCTATAAAGAGAAATGAATAACTGAGCAAAGTCATGAAACACAGAGGGATGTTACACATGTGTGCAGAAGTAAGAGGTGCTGTTTCCAGGTGTCCCCAGGAAGTGTAGTAAAACAATTTGAAAGACACCCAAAAAAGACAGCCTAGGCATAAAGAAGACAGCAATTGTCAAAAAGTCACTGTGAATTTTCTATTAGTGTAGAAATTTTTGAAACAAAATGAAATTGAAGAAGTTTCAACTAAGTGGAAAGATATCCTGCATTCACGGATCAGGAAATTAATATCGTCAAAATGCCCATACTATCTAAAGCCATCCGTAGAGTCAATATGATCTCTATCAAAAGTCCAATGGCATTTTTCAAATAAATAGAAAAAAAAGCAATGCTAAAATTCACATGGAACCACAAAAGACCCTGAATAGACAAGGCATTCTTTTTTTTTATTTTTAATTTTATTTTATTTAACTTTACAATATTGTGTTAGTTTTGCCATATATCAAAATGAATCTGCCACAGGTATACATGTGTTCAGGACGGGGAACACATGTAGACAAAGCATTTTTAAGAAAGAAGAACAGAGCTGGAGGCATCACACTTCCTAATTTCAAACTACACTACAAATAAACTACTGTATTTACAGTCAACTAATATTTGAAGGAAAGTTATGTCCAACCTAGATAGCATATTGAAAAGCAGAGACATTACTTTGCCAACAAAGGTCCATCTAGTCAAGGCTATGATTTTTCCTGTGGTCATGTATGGATGTGAGAGTTGGACTGTAAAGAAGGCTGAGCACCGAAGAATTGATGCTTTTGAACTGTGGTGTTGGAGAAGACTCTTGAGAGTCCCTTGGACTGCAAGAAGATCCAGCCAGTCCATTCTGAAGGAGATCAGCCCTGGGATTTCTTTGGAAGGAATGATGCTAAAGCTGAAACTCCAGTACTTTGGCCACCTCATGCGAAGAGTTGACTCATTGGAAAAGACTCTGATGCTGGGAGGGATTGAGGGCAGGAGGAGAAGGGGACGACAGAGGATGAGATGGCTGGATGGCATCACTGACTCGATGGACGTGAGTCTGAGTGAACTCTGGGAGCTGGTGATGGACAGGGAGGCCTGGAGTGTTGTGATTCATGGGGTTGCAAAGAGTTGGACATGACTGAGCAACTGAACTGAACTGAACTGAACTGAATATTTGACAAGGGATACTCAGCGAGGAAAGAATCGTCTCTTCAATAAATATGTTGGGAAAACTGGATGGTCACACACAGAAGAATGAAGCTAGAGCCCTGTCTTAGATCAGATCAGATCAGATCAGCTCAGTCGCTCAGTCATGTCCGACTCTTCGCGACCCCATGAATCGCAGCACACCAGGCCTCCCTGTCTATCACCAACTCCCAGAGGTCACTCAGACTCATGTCCATCAAGTCAGTGATGCCATCCAGCCATCTCATCCTCTGTCGTCCCCTTCTCCTCCTGCCCGCAATCCCTCCCAGCATCAAAGTCTTCTCCAATGAGTCAACTCTTCGCATGAGGTGGCCAAAGTACTGGAGTTGCAGCTTTAGCATCATTCCTTCCAAAGAAATCCCAGGGCTGATCTCCTTTAGAATGGGATTGGGGACAGGAGAAGGGGACGGCAGAGGATGAGATGGCTGGATGGCATCACTGACTCGATGGATGTGAGTCTGAGTGATCTCCGGGAGTTGGTGATAGACAGGGAGGCCTGGCGTGCTGCAATTCATGAGGTCACAAAGAGTCAGATACAACTGAGCAACTGAACTGAACTGAACTGAACTGTGTACTGTTGGTGAGAATGTAAATTGATGCAGCCACTATGGAAAACACTATGGAGGTTCCTCAAAAATTTTTAAATAGAACCACTATATGATCTGACAATCCACTTCTGGATATATATCCAAAGCAAGTGAAGTTCAGATCTGGAAGAGATATTAGCATTCTATGTTCACTGCAGCATTATTCAAAGTCATGAAGATATAGAAACAACCTAAGTTCGTGTCAATGGATGAATAAATACAGATTTATTTACAATGATATATTACCCAGCTATGAGAAAGAAGGAAATCTTGCCATTGGTGACAACCTAGGTGGATCCTGATGGCATTACACTGAGTGAAATAAGTCAGGCAGAATAAAACAAATATGAAATTAGGTCAATTGTATGTGAGCTTCCCGGGTGGTACAGTGGGTAAAGAATCCACCTGCCAAGCAGGGGACACAACAGATGCAGGTTTGATCCCTAGGTCAAGAAGATCCTCTGGAGTAGTAAATGGCACCCTCAGTTCAGTTCAGTTCAGTCACTCAGTCGTGTCCGACTCTTTGCGGCCCTGTGAATCACAGCACGCCAGGCCTCCCTGTCCATCACCATCTCCCAGAGTTCACTCAAACTCATGTCCATCGAGTCAGTAATGCCATCCAGCCATCTCATCCTCTGTCATCCCCTTCTCTTCCTGCCCCCAATCCCTCCCAGCATCAGAGTCTTTTCCAATGAGTCAACTCTTCGCATGAGGTGGCCAAAGTACTGGAGTTTCAGCTTTAGCATCATTCCTTCCAAAGAACACCCAGGACTGATCTCCTTAAGAATGGACTGGTTGGATCTCCTTGCAATCCAAGGGACTCTCAAGAGTCTTCTTCAACACCACAGTTCAAAAGCATCAATTCTTCGGCGCTCAGCTTACTTCACAGTCCAACTCTCACATCCATACATGACCACAGGAAAAACCATAGCCTTGACTAGATGGACCTTTGTTGGCAAAGTAATGTATTATTGCTAGGGAAATTCCATGGACAGAGGAGCCTGGTGGGCTACAGCCCGTGGGGTTCAAAGAGTTAGACATGGCTGAGCAAGCATGCAGATGCCAATGTGAAATCTAAGAAAGCAGAACTCACAGAAACAGAGAATATAGCCTGATGGCTACCAGGGGCTGGGGGTAGAGGAAATGGGGAAATGCTGGTCAAAGATTATGAACTTCCAATTATGAAATGAATGAGTTCTGGGGATCTGAGGTATAGCATGGTGACTACAGTTCCCTGGTGGCTCAGATTAAAGCACCTGCCTGCAATGTGGGAGACCTGGGTTCAATCTCTGGGATGGGAAGATCCCCTGGAGAAGGAAATGGCAACCCACTCCAGTATTCTTGCCTGGAGAATCCCACGGATGGAGGAGCCTGGTGGGCTATGGTCCACGGGGTTGCAAAGAGTCCAACACGACTGAGCAACTTAACTTTCACTTTCATATACTTGAAGGATGCTAAGAGGGTAGATCTTAAAAGTTCTCACCACAAACAAACAAATAGTAACTATGTGAGTTATGGAGGTGATAACTAATCCTCCCATAGAAATCATTTCTCAATATGTAAGTGTATCAAATCATCCCACTGCATACCTTAAGCTTATAAAATGTTATGATATCAAGAATATCTCAAAAAAACTGGGAAATAAGCAAATAACTAGGACCCTAATGCTGCCGTGGGGGGCGGAGGAGCGGGCCGTGGGGAAGACGGCTCAAGTTGAAGATTTTGTAATTGACACAAGAACAATGTCAGTTTTCTTAAAAGTTCCCACCCCAAGATTTTTTTTTTTTTTTTGCCACTTCATTTATTTTTTAATTGAAGGATAATTGCTTTACAGAATTTTGTTGTTTTCTGTTAAACATCAACAAGAATCAGCCATGGGCACACCCATGTTCCCTCCCTCCCCAACCTCCCTCCCATCTCCCTCTCTATCCCGCCCTTCTAGTTTGTCACAGAGCCCCTGTTTGAGTTCCCTGAGTCACACAGCAAATCCCCACTGGCTGTCTATTTTACACATACTAATGTAAGGTTCCACTTGACTCCATACATCTCATCCCCTCCCTTCTTCCCTCCCCCTATGTCCATAGGTCTGTTCTCTATGTCTGTTTTTCGATTGCTGCCCTGCAAATAAATTCATCAGTACCATCTTTCTAGATTCCATATACTTGCATCAGTATACAGTATTTATATTTCTCTTTCTGACTTACTTTATTCTGTATAACAGGCTCTAGGTTCATCCCCCTCATTAGAACTGCCCGTCCAAGATCTTTGTCATTCATCTCTTTATATTCATAACCACATCAAATGGAAGCTCCTTCCAGGGTCCAGGTGACGGGCACATCTGATTGTCATGCTACCAGAAAGAATAACTTGCTGGGAGTTGTTTGGCATGCACAACTTGCTTGGGCATTAACTCTCAGAGAATCTGAGTATTTACCAAACACTGGATGTATCCTTGGACTCAAAGTGCGTGGAAAAACCCTTGAGCCAAATGATTCTCTGACTTTTGAACATGTGAATTCAGCCAAAAAAAATTTTTTAAAGTCTAATCTCAAAAAAGTAGCTTCAGTAACAGCATGGAGGTTACAATCCCTCTCCGGCTAGGTGTTAAAACTTCACACTCTCTCTACCAAAAGGAAATAGCTCCTCCTGGCACTGCAGTGCCTTGGCCCCTAGAACACGCTCAGTGTTTCTAATCTTGAAGTCCTTCTACAAGAAGGAAAAAGAGAAGGGGAAACCTATCCAATTATGGTTAATCTTTAAGTAAAAATGATAATTCTAGAATTCTAAAATAAATATTCTTCTAAGTCATATTGTGTGAGTTCCAGGAAAAAGAAAGAAATAGGAATCTGAGTCAGTCAATGAGTCTGAAATGTACTTCACATCATGATGCCCAACATCTTCAGAAATAAATCATGAACAACCTGTGCCGTGGAAGATTTATATGTTAAAGTTCACTCTGCAACTAGAGTTTCCTTACAATATCAATTTCAAATGACACCCTGAGGTTTTTTGCAACAGCATTTGTCAGGTCATTTCATTTCTTATTATTAATTCCATTTTTACTATAGTGTATTCAGTGGACACTTTATTGATCCTTGCTCCATCTAATTTGGCTTTCACAACACAGACGAAAATTTGGTTTGAAAGATAAGTCAGTATTATAACCCAGTGTTATAACCTACTCACTGGTAACAGTGATGACATGGACAAACTTGCGGCGGGATAGGCTGCGGCATTGAAGCCAGCTGAAAAGAATTCCTTTTTTGGAATTAAAATGTATCTTTTACACAAGTATACTCACATCTCCTTATGCATGTGTTAGTAGGTAATTAGGAAATTATATAAGCTGTTCCACAAATCAGTATAAATATATGGCAATATTTTTATTTTTCTAAGTAACCAACAGCTTGAGCTCCATATGCCATAGCAGCAGAAAGTCCAGTTCTCCTTTATTCCACTAATACTTGCAGAGTGACCACTACGTGCCAGCCCTTGTTCTCTGCTTAGGACGCAGGATGAGTAAACACAGCATGCAGGATCTCCAGCCCTCAGTCAGCTGACAGTCTCCTGGACCCTCCCTAAATTACCCAAAACTTAACAGCTTTCTCACTCCAAAGGTGAGAACGTCAGCCTGATTTCCACAGCTAAGCAAAGACAATCTGTATTCTCTGCATAACCCCATTATCCCATTGCTCCTTCCCAGCACATGGTGGCCAACACCCCTGTTCCTGTCCCACTAATGGTGTTGATACTGAGTCTGATATTCATGCTGGTCAGCTGAGAGGATATGCATTCAGTTCCCCCACAGACCCTGGTGGTTCTTAAGGAGGATAACCCAGCCTCCTCCAAATTAGAACAAGCCAGGGCAGGCTAGAATTCCCATTGCCTGGACTCCCTTTGTTGCCAATCCTCAGTTTACCCCAAGGGGACACACCCAGGAGCACTGTGCTGAGGCCTCAGCCTCCTGTAGACCTTGAGCCACCATCCCTCTGCCTTTCTAAGAAAGCCACATCCCTAGACACCAGACAGCTACTTCCTTTCCTCTTGGGGACCCAGAATCTGAGCACACTCTCTGCTTAGAAATCAGAAGGACTCTCTTCAGTCTCTAGAAGGCACCACTTACACAGTTCATTCATTCTTTCATTCACGTTCCAAATGCTTGCTGGTGACCCACTCTGTATCAGGCTCTGCCCGCAGCAGCAACTGCCCCCAGGAAGGCCCTCTGCGGAGGAAGCTGCCTTCACACCTGCCACAAATGACAACATGACCTCTGACTGCTCTCTCCCTAAAATAAATGGAGGGAAACCACCATAAATGGGACACTCAGTTGGGCATCCCATTACAGATTATAAATATAGATATATCATAGATATATATCTGTGTATATGTATCATATGTATGTATACACTTGTATTATAAATTTTTCAAATCCAGATGATAATGAATACAGTGATGATGGAAATGATCAATTCCTTTACAAGAAATATTCCCACTAAAATTATTTTAGAAAGAAAATACACCTGAATTCTGAAATAAGCCAGCTTTGCAGCTGTTTCTTTTTTTCCCAAAGCCTGTGTAAATAATTTCCTATTGACATGATCTAATCAGGGGTCCATTTATTAAGAAAACTTTCTGCCTAGGACAAATCATTGACTCAGAAGGTTAGAAGAGCCCACCCCACGGTGGGCCCTGAACACCTGTGACCCCATCTCTCCCAAGTGGCCATCAGCCTATGAAGATGCCTCCAAGTTGAGGGCTCTTCCCCTAGAGTCCCTTGCAGCTGGGTCTCGGCAGCTCTGGCAGTAAAGAGCATCCTGCATCAAACTATCTATGTCTCCCCCTAGCTTCAAGCTCTTGGCATTATATTTCTGAGTCATGTTATTCCTCTTCTCTTTGTTACAGACCTGAAATATGTGAAGATTTGAATTCCCATTTTTTTTTCTCACAATGATTTTCAATTATTCTCTTGCAACTATTCCCAGTGACATCGTTTTTAGTCCCTGTAGTCCCTTCATGAAATAAAGTCACTCTCTTCTGAACACACTTTATTCGTCTATGTGCCTCTTAAAGAATGATAATACCCTTTTCATCTGGAGTTTACATGTCTAAGAGTTTTCTTTAGGAAATGACCAGGTATATGAAAAAACATTTGCCTACAATAATATCATCACAGAGTTACTTAGAGTTTTCAAAAATAATAGCATGTACAACACACGTAGCATGTATGGCATACTTACATGATAAAATTTAAAAGCACATTGAAGAAGTAACTGAATGGCATTCAGATGTTTACTATGTTGTAAAGAGGAAGAAAAAGGATCTTACCAAAGTGTTTAATGAGATCATTCATGTGTATGTATCTGTGTATGTTCAGGAAGATCATGTGACAAGACTTTAACAGTGGTTCTCTCCAACGGATAGGATCACAGGTGGCATTTTACTTAATGGATTTTTCTGCACTTTCCAGATTTTTTATAGTTAAAATACACTAGTTTGTAATAAAATCAAACAATAAATGCTATTTTAAAAAGAAAGTTGCATTGCTAAAAGCTGAAACAACAACACTGGAAGAAGTGAACCGATCAACTCACAGGGCATGGGTCCTGACTTCCTGGCTCTGACGCACTTCGGCGCTGCGTGACACAGCCATGGGTTTGCAGCCACATTACACAGTGCACTTATTTTGAGAAGATTCTTCCTAATAGCCTCTAAAACATTTCACAAACATCACTGCTAAGTCTCCCTCATTTTGTAACTGAACATTAGTTTGGTTTTTGTTTTCTTTTGCTGTAATTCATAAAATTTCTATTCTTAAAGTAAGTGGCTTTCATTCTCGTGCCCCACTAGCCCAATAGCCTCCACCAAGCTTAGGACCACTCAGTTCAGCAGCAGCTCAGCCAGGATGTGTCCTGAAAAGTGGTGAAGAGATGGGTCTGGATCTGAGCAAGGTGACCACCATGGGGTTCAGCAACCAGGATGCTGGAGTAGAGACTGTGCAGGTTTAAGAGATGAAGTTGGGTGTGTCATGTGGAGTGACTATGAGGAAATAGGATGCCCCAGCAAAACCTCTCATCAAAATCAATACTTGCAAAACTGCATCATCATCCAAAGGAGTGTTTCTGTCCCCCAAATAGAAAAAAACAAAGAAATATTTTCTCTCATTCAGTAGAGGTTAATATCCAAAAGTTATAAATAGCCCATATAGATCAATATCAAAAGAACAAAAAACTCGATTTAAAAATGTGCAGAAGATCTGAATCGACATTTTTCCAAAGAAGATATACAGATGCCAACAGGCACATGAAAAGATGCTCAGCATCACATTAATCATTAGGGAAATGCAGGTCGAACCACAATGAGATGTCACCTCACACCTGTCAGGATGGCCTTCACCAAAAGGAACATAAATAGCAAATGCTCAAGAGGATGTGGAAAAACCCTCATGTATTGTTGGTGGGAACATAAATTGACCAAGCTACTAATGGAAAACAGCATGGAGGATCTGCAAAAAAAAACTAAAAACTCCCATATCCAAGTGGAGATGAAATTAAATAAAACTCTAAGATACAGGTGACCTCTGGTTCATAGCAGCACTATTAACAATAGCCAAGATATGGACGCAACCTAAGTGCCCATCAACAGATGAACGGATAAAGAAGATGTGGTGCATATACGCAATGGAATACTATTCAGGCATAAAAACAATGAAATTCTGCCATTTGCAACAACATGGATGAACCTAGAGATTATTACGCTTAGTAAAATCAATGAGACAAAGAAAGTAAATACTGTATGATATCACTCATATGTGGAATTGTAAAGAAAAAACACAGCAAACTAGTGAATATAACAGAACAGAAGCAGACTCACAGATCTAATGAACAAGCTAATATATATACCAGATCTAATGGACAAACCAAGGGTGCCAGTGGGGAGAGGAAAGTGGGGGGATGGACAAGATGAGGGTAGGGGATTCAGAAGCACAAAATACTATGTATAAAATAAAGTGACTAGAATACATCATACAGCACAGGGAAATATAGCCATTATTCTGTAATAACTTTCAAAGGAGTACAATCTATAAAAATGTTGAATCACTATGTTGTACATCTGAAATTAATATGGTAAACCAACTATACTTCAATTAAAAAAACAAAGAAGCAAACACCAAAACGTGACCCATACTCCAACATCTATAAAACTTGTGACCACTATGATTTCAGTAACTAAGGCAGATATACACTTCTCAGATACAGGTATTTTTAAAAATATTCCTGAGGATGGTTTACATGCAGAGCCTACAGTCTGCAGTGGATTCAAGAAAATATTGCAAAGTGGGAGATCTGTATCATTGCTTCCTCTCATGAAAGTGATTCCAAAAGTGCTACCTAATTGCAGACACATTCGGTGCCAAAGTTACTTTGATTCACAAAGACAGAAAGTCAATGGCGAGGACAGGGCAGTTTTGTTTGGTGATGTTTAGAAGTATGTGGCCTCATGAATGATGAGACTGACACCTGCAGCTCTCGTGCCGCTGCAGACAAGCTTCTCTGAGCTTTAACTAGGGAAATATAAGATTTCTTACTCAGGCAGACTTTCCTGGCCAGCTGTTTTCAGAACAAGAAAGGCTGACTTTGAGACTGTCATCACCAAAATACAAGTCTCCAAGAGGACAAAATGAAACAGTCCTCCAAGATTCAGACCATTGCTATTTGAATGATTGGTGACCTAGACCACAAAAAGGTGAACTATCTATTTAGTCATGTCCCTCTGTAAAATATTGTTCTGAAGTATTACATTAATTATACAATTACATGTGTTTTAAATAGTGTAATTATGTGTTCATAAATACATGTTTTGAACTATCACATCCTGCTGTGTCTTTGCTTATTTTGTTCTATTATGCTTCTAAAGTTAAGAGACAACAATACTAAAGCAACAACAACAACAAATCACACAATGCTTGGCATTTATTCCCATCAAGCTTCTTCAAAAGTCTGGTTCATCTGTCTAGCATGTTGAGACCTCCTTCATCATCTGATTCTGTCATTTTGTTCCTTTATTAGTCCTGTTCACTCTGCATCACTCACAGATGTGACAAGAGTGTCCCCAGGATCTTTATCCCAGTCCCTGATGGATGTTCCCAACAGAACAGGATCCAGGATGAAGCCGGAATACTCATCCTCATTGTCGGATTAACACCTTGTACATGCAGGTGTTCAGCTAGAAACCCATCAAGCCAGCAGCCCGTGACTTTCCCTCTGTGTAACGTCACCTATCAACAAAAGACTTTACAGAAGACATTTGATTTTTCCAAGAAATTTAGAAAATGACCTTTTCATTTCACACATATCCCATGAGATCAGACAGGTCACAAATGTATTAAAACAGAGCTGAGCTGTATCTGAAGAGTGAAGAGACCTACACAGTCTTGCTTCCTATGACTGTCTCAAGTAGACGAACCCTTCACCAAGTGCATGCACTCCCTGAACTGACACCGCACCGTGAACCTGCCCTATAAATAGGAATCAGGGCGGCCAAGGCTTCTTCCTTTCCTTTGTTCCACAGTGCTGAGCACACTGCTCATACATCATATCATGGAGGCTGCTGCTGCTGCTGCTGCTGCTAAGTCGCTTCAGTCGTGTCCGACTCTGTGTGACCCCATAGATGGAAGCTCACCAGGCTCCCCTGTCCCTGGGATTCTCCAGGCAAGAACACTGGAGTGGGTTGCCATTTCCTTCTTCAATGCATGAAAGCGAAAAGTGAAAGTGAAGCCGCTCAGTCGTGTCCGACTCTTAGCGACCCCATGGACTGGAGCCTACCAGGTTCCTCCATCCATGGGATTTTCCAGGCAAAAGTACTGGGGTGGGGTGCCATCATGGAGTCTACTCCTGGCAAAATAGAAGCTCCCGTCTGCTCATCCCATAAGCGGAGAGGACACACAAGCTCACAGAGAGAAGCATATGTGTAGGTTAGCCAAAACATGTGTCATGCTCAAGGCATGGGGCCTAACACTGACTCCCAACTTAACAGGTGATAGGGAAATAGGCTAAAAATACCTCCCGGTATAGACAGAGTGATGAAGCTACAGATATGGTCACCATCTCAATTGTGGTCATCAGTTGCAGAGGGCTTGGAACAAAGCACACTAGTGTCTCCACTTAGTAATGATAATGGCCCCCTGCCTGACAGCTGCCCACCCAGGCCATCCCAGAACCACAGGGCTCACACACATGAACAGGATGCCCATTCCCAGTGACAGATCACCAACCAACAGACCCATCAGGGGAAGGACCCAGTACTGCCTAGCCAAGCCCATCCTTTGCTGACTTCCATCCCCCTTTAGCAGTCGAGTCCTGCTCTACCCACACTCTCATTGTCCTACATGCAAGTCCTCATTCTGCTGCTTTTTCTTCCCTCTCAATAGACGTCAGTGTGACCTCTCCCCGCAAAGCACCCACAACAGAATGCAGTTATTATGTGCTCAGTCATGTCCGAGTCTTTGCGGTACCATGGACTATAGCCTGCCAGGTTCCTGGGCCCATGGAATCTTCTAGGCAAGAACACAGGGGTGGGTTGCCATTTCCTATGCCAGGGGATCTTCCTGACCTAGGGATCGAACCCGTGTCTCTTGCATCTCCTGTAGTTATCCTTTCCAAAGGCAGAAAATGGATATTTTTTTTAATTGTCTGGCATACACACTCAAGTGGCTGAAGAGATCTTTCTCTATGTCTTGGGAAATTTCCATTTTCTCCAGAGTCTTATAAATGCACCAGAGACAAAACCTTGTGTTTTCACACCAAAGCATAAGGTGAGCCTAAGCTGTACACAGAACACAAACTCTGTAAACATCAGTGAATGAATCAGTAAGTCAATATGCTTCCTATGAAATACTTTGGATGGAGTGAGTTAAGAGGACTATATGTGGATATTGAGGTATGTGACACTTCAAGACACTTCTTTGGGGAAAAAAAAAGTGAAGAGCTAAATTGTGGGGCTCTGGGAAGCAGTGACTTGGAGAGAACAGGGGTTAAGGCAGCAGGGAGGTTTGAACAGAGGCAAGGGTCAGCGAGAGGCTGGCACGGACATCAGAGAAGATGTGCGTCACAGGCCAGTGCAGGCCAGAGATGCAGAAGAGTCACATATCCAGTGCAGGTCAAGCCCGAAGCAGCCCGGTGAGTCCAGGCTGAAAGCCAGCACAAGAGAGACACCTAGTGTCCAGTGCTTAGGACTCAGACTTGCTGCTCCCTCCCCCGCACAAGAGTCTGGGGAACTTTCCATTGCACTTTCACCCACACCTCTGTGAACCCAGGCCAGTGAACCCACTCTCCGCAGCAACACTGGCCAGGGTGCGGGAGAAGGTGAGACGCCCCAGAGGAAAGCTCTAGCGCTGCAGACTACACTGGACAGCGTAGGAAACAGACCTGCCTGTTACTGAGTCCTTGGTATGTGGGACACTCTCCACCAAGACCCTGAGCGCGTCCTGAAGTTCAGAGTGTTATATACATACAAACTTTGTGTGAGGAAATCTGGAGTGTGTGAGTCATTCACACAGACACACAGCTAGATGGTAAGTTCGAACCCAGGTCTGTCTCCAGAAACTCCAGGGCCTCCCACTGTGGGTCCCGCAGCCTGCCACTCCGACCTATTTCAGTACAAGAGGGAAACTGGTGTAAAAGAAATATTTCACCGTGAACACTGCATTCTCTCTATTACAGAGGCATGTTTCTGTCTGATTCATTTCCCTATTTTTTTTTTATTCTCCAGTATATTCTTCAGTATATATAAAATGTCATTTTAACAATTGTTAAAATTTTATGAGCAGGTATTTTTATACTCACTTTCAAATAAAATATTTATTATTTCTCCTCAGTGAAAGCTCCCTAATTTTCCAAAGAGGCATGAATTCATTTACATCACCTGAAGTCATAAAGCCTATGAGTAACATAGGACAAAAGTCCCCATTCACCCTGCACTCCACGGCCCATGTTTTCCCATGGACTGTTACTCTTGGGTGACTCTTCTGTGTAATGTTCTCTGTGAAGAGGTCTGCCCTACTCATGTGACTCGGGTGCTATTTCACAGTGTGAAAGAGCTATCCATCTATTCCAGAAATGGTTAAGCATTACTCAGAGGCTCCAGGCACTAGGGAAGCAGTCAGTTCTGGAAACGAGAGGAAAGGGATGAGAAAGTGTGGCTGCCCTCAAGGACTTCTCAGCTGTAGGAGTGAGGCAGACTTATATGCACTATGACAGACCCTCTGATAAACCTGTGAAGATGGTAACTTGAATCCAGGAAGGACCCGAGGATAAGCGTCAGCGAGGTAGGAGATGGTAAGACAAGTCAGCACGCGTGTGTCCTTTGCTTCAGCAGGCCATCTTTCTGGGTCACCTCCCCACAGGTACTGCTCATCAACCTCCTTACACAACCACTCCCTTCCCCTCCTCCTGCTTATACACATCCTGCCCAGCCTTGTATCACGAAGTATCCCGTCACACTACATAGTCTAAGACATCTCCAGCACCTCTGACCTCCACCTTCAACCCCACACTATGTAAGAACAGCTTCTGTGTGTAACTGCTGTAATATGGCATGAGTTTCTAAAAGCCAGACTAGAGAATCCAATATAGCCCAAATTGGCAATCTCATCCATCTCAGAACAAGCTCCAGGCAGAGTTCCCCTGCAGAATAGGGGCCACTGCACATCTCAGGTAAGATCAGGCCTCCCTTAACAAGGCTCATGTGCTCCACACGAATAAATGCACACACACTAGAGGCTCTCTCTTCACGGAAGGCTGCCACAGTGACTAGCACCGAGTGGCAAGAAAGGAAAGACGCCCAAATAAATGTCCCACCAGTCATGTTTCCTGAGCATGTTGATGACACAGTCCCTGCCAGCACACACACACACACCCAAAAACAGCCAAACGAGACACAGAACCTGTCAAGTAGGGATGTTTTCCTACAATGAATTCCACTGTTATCTAGAGGCAAGCTGTTCCCAGGGATGAACACCATGCCCACACAGCCAGTTTTAATCTCTACAGCTGCTTACACACAATTCACTGAGGAGATGCACGAAACACAAAAAAGTCATCCTGCCTTTTTAAAATCTATGATAATAAAATTCACAAGTTACATTTATTTCCTGCTTTGCACAGATGTTTGTAAAGCATGACCCTTTTAAACACCTTATTTCAGGTTTTAGCAATTTTCCCCCACATTTGCTTAGCAAGCTGTTTTTCAGGGTTGAACCAGAAACTTCAGCCAAACACTGTGAACCCACATGACCAAGTTTGATAACTTACAAAATAACAGAACCTGAAATTGTTAACTCAACTTTTGGTGAACCTTTTTCTAATCATCACATAGCAATTTCCTCTGCTAAAAAAAGAAAAGAAAAGGAAGGAGGCATGCGTCATAAATATCTTTTTTACACATAATTCTATTTCTTACCAGCTTTATTTAGAGAAAAATGACATGCAACAGCATTCGAAGCGTAAGTTGCTCAGTCATGTCCGACTCTTTGTGACCCCATGGATTTTACGGTCCATGTAATTCTCCAGGCCAGAATACTGGAGTAGGTAGCCTTTCCCTTCAGGGGATCTTCCCAACCCAGGGATCGAACTTAGGTCTCCCATGATGCAGGCGGATTCTTTCCAGGTGAGCCACAAGGGAAGCCCAGGAATACTGGAGTGGGTAGCCTAACATCATTCAAGTTTAAGGTATATTACATGATTATTTGATGTATGAGTATATTGCAAAATGATTACCACAATAAGGTCAGTTTTATCCATCATCTCATCTAGTTACCTTTTGGTTTTTTTTGAGATAACTTTAAAGGTCTTCTCTCATCAACTTTTTAAGTAAACAATACGGTACTGTAAACTGTAGTCACTATGTTGTACATTACATTCCAGTTCTTAATCATTTAAAAGCTAGAAGTTGGTACCTTTTGACCCTCTGCACCTATTCCCACCAGTTCCACGCATCACAACCAATATGTTCCTATGTTCTTAGACTGTGCATGTAAGTCACACAGTGTGTGTCTTTCTCAGACTGATTTATTTCACCTAGCACAATGCCCTGAATGTTCACCCATGCTGTCACACACAGCAGGGTTTTTTTCCTTTCATGCTGCTAAGTCACTGCAGTCGTGTCCGACTCTGTGCGACCCCATAGACGGCAGCCCACCAGGCTCCCCTGTCCCTGGGATTCTTCAGGCAAGAACACCGGAGTGGGTTGCCATTTCCTTCTCCAGTGCATGAAAGTGAAAAGTGAAAAGAAAGTCGCTCAGTCATGTCCGACCCTCAGCGACCCCATGGACTCCAGCATTCTAGGCTCCTCCATCCATGGGATTTTCCAAGCAAGAGTACTGGAGTGGGGTGCCATTGCCTTCTCCGTTTCCTTTCATGGCTATGTATTAATAATATGCCACTGTGTATATGTCACATTTCCCCATCATTCATCAGCAGATAGTTACATTGTTTCCATAACTATTATAAACAACACTGCAATGAACATAAGGATACAGATATAATATTGTGTCCTTCAGATAAATACTCAAAAGTGGGGTTGCTGAATTACATGGTAGTTCTATTTTTAATTTTTGGGGTGATATCAACACTGTTTTCCATAATAGTTGCATCAATGTATGTTCCCACCAACAATGGAGAAAGGGTTTCTTCACATCTTCACTAACATTTTTTTCTCTTGTCTTTTTGACAATGGCCATTTTGACAGATGTGAGGTGATATCTCATCATGGTTTCAGTTTGCATTTCCCTGATGATTAACAGAAACAATGACAAACTTTATTTTCTTGGGCTTTAAAATCACTGCAGATGGTGACTGCAGCCATGAAATTAAGACACTTGCTCCTTGGAAGAAAAGTTATGACCAACCTAGACAGCATATTAAAAAGCAGAAACATTACTTGGCCAACAAAGGTCCATCTAGTCAAAGCTATGGTTTTCCAGTAGTCGTGTATGGATGTGAGAGGTGGACTATAAAGAAAACTGAGCGCCGAACAATTGATGCTTTTTAACTGTGGTGTTGGAGAAGATTCTTGCGAGTTCCGTAGACTGCAAGGAAATCAAACCAATCAATCCTAAAGGAAATCAGTCCTGAATATTCTTTGGAAGGACTGATGCTGAAGCTGAAACTCTAATATTTTGGCCTCCTGATGCAAAGAACTGACTCATTTGAAAAGACCCTGATGCTGGGAAAGATTGAAGACAGGCGACTTCAGAGTCTCCTCTGAAGGGGACTACAGAGGATGAGATGGTTTGATGGCATCACCGACTCATTGGACATGAGTTAGAGCAAGCTCCAGGAGTTGGTGTTGGACAGGGAAGCCTGGCGTGCTGCAGTCCATGGGGTCGCAGAGTTGGACACGACTGAGCAGCTGAACTGACTGATGATTACTGATGCTGAACACATTTTGATGTACCTGCGGGCCACCTGCATATTTCTTTTGGGAAACTATTCAAGTCCTTGGCTCATTTTTAATTGGTTTGTTCCTCTGTCCCTGAGTTGTATGAGTTCCTCATATATTTTGGATATTAATTCCTTGCCAGTTTTATGATTTGCAAATTTTTTCCCATTCTTGGGTTTTCTTTTTTTATTTTGTTGATGAAAATGCACAGAGCTTGTTTGTTAATGTAGTTCCACTTGTTGAGATTTTTGTTTTGCTGCTTGTGCTTCTTTTTGCTCTATCCAAAAAAATCATTGCCAAGACCAAATCAAGAAGCATTTTCTCTTGTTTCCTTCTGGGACTTTTACAGTTTCAGGACTATATTTTAACTAACTTTAGGGGGGTTTTTGTGGGTTGTGTAAGACAGGGGTCCAACTTCGTTCTTCTGCATGTGATTATCCAGTTTTCCCATCACCATTTATTGCAGACTATTCTTTCCCTCCATTGAATATTCTTGACTCCTTCATCAAATATTAGTTGACTGTAAATTCAGGGGTTTATTTCTGGCTCTCTGTTCAGATGCACTTGTCCATGTTTTTTTATGCAATACCATTATAGCTTTGAAGTATAGCTTGAAAGTGAAGTACAGATAAAAGTAAAAAAGAAGAGTGAAAAAGTAGGCTTAAAGCTCAATATTCTGAAAACAAAGATCTTGGCACCCAGTCCCATCATCACTTCATGGCAAATAGATGGGGAAACAGTGGAAACAGTGTCAGACTTTATTTTTCTGGGCTCCGAAATCACTGCAGATGGTGACTGCAGCCATGAAATTAAAAGATGCTTACTCCTTGGAAGGAAAGTTATGACCAACCTAGACAGCATATTAAAAAGCAGAGACATTACTTTGCGAACAAAGGTCCGTCTAGTCAAGGCTATGGGTTTTCCAGTGGTCATGTGTGGATGTGAGAGTTGGACTGTGAAGAAAGCTGAGGGATGCTATGGGGAGGGAGGTGGGAGAGGGATTCAGGATTGGGAACACATGTACACCCGTGGCACATTCATGTTGATGTATGGCAAAACCAATACAATATTGAAAAGTAATTAGCCTCTAATTAAAATAAATAAATTTAAATTTTAAAAAAAGAAAGCTGAGCACAGAAGAATTGATGCTTTTGAACTGTGGTATTGGAGAAGACTCAAGAGTCCCTTGAACTGCAAGGAGATCCAACCAGTCCATCCTAAGGAGATCAGTCCTGGGTGTTCATTAGAAGGACTGATGCTGAAGCTGAAACTCCAATACTTTGGCCACTTCATACGAAGAGCTGACTCATTGGAAAAGATCTGATGCTGGGAGGGATTGGGGGCAGGAGGAGAAGGGGATGACAGAGGATGACATGGCTGGATGGCATCATGGATTTGAGGGACATGAGTTAGGGTAAACTCTGGGAGTTGGTGATGGACAGGGAGGCCTGGCGTGCTGTGATTCATGGGGTCGCAAAGAATCAGACACAACTGAGCAACTGAACTGAATTGAACTGAAGCATAGCTTGAATCCAGGAAATGTGATGACTCCAGTTTTGCTCTTCTTTCTCATTACTGCGTTGGCTATTCAGGGTCTTTTATAAATCCATACAAATTTTAGGATTTTTTTCTATTTCTGTGAAAAATGACATTGAAATTTTGATAGGAATTGCATTGACTCTATAGACAGCTTTGAGAACTTTGGGCATTTAAACAGTATTAATTCTTCTGATCTATAAACACAGGATGTCTTTCTTTCCATTTTTCTGTGTCTTCAACTTCTTTCATCAGAGACCTAGTTTTCAGCATAAAGATATTTCACCTCCTTGGTTAAATTTATTCTTAAGTATTTTTTTATTGATGATATTCTGAATGGGATTGTTTTATTTCTTTGTTAGATGTTTCATTACTAACATACAGGAAAGCAAATGATTTCTGTACGTTTATTTTTTATCCCACAGATTTACTAAAGACATGTTTAGGTCTAAGAGTTTTTGGTGACATCTTTAGGGTTTCCTGGGCTTCCCTGGTGGCTCAGATGGTAAAGCATCTGCCTACAATCAGGAGACCCAAGTTCGACCCCTGGGTCAGGAAGATCCCCTGGAGAAAGAATGGCAACCCACTCCAGTACTCTTGCCTGGAAAATTCCATGGATGGAGGAGCCTGGTCACAAAGAGGAGCCAGGCGGGCTACAGCCCATTAGGTCACAAAGAGTCGTCCACGACTGTGCAACTTCACTCCACTTTCACTTCAGGGTTTCCTACATACAGTAGATCAGATCAGATCAGTCGCTCAGTCATGTCCGACTCTTGGCGACCCCATGAACTGCAGGACGCCAGGCCTCCTTGTCCATCACCAGCTCCCGGAGGTCACTGAGACTCGCATCCATAGAGTAGTGATGTCATCCAGCCATCTCATCCTCTGTCGTCCCCTTCTCCTCCTGCCCCTCAATCCCTCCCAGCATCAGAGTCTTCTCCAATGAGTCAACACTTCGCATGAGGTGGCCAAAATACTGGAGTTTCAGCTTTAGCATCATTCCTTCCAAAGAAATCCCAGGGCTGATCTGTTCAGAATGGACTGGTTGGATCTCTTTGCAGTCCAAGGGACTCTCAAGAGTCTTCTCCAACACCACAGTTCAAAAGCATCAATTCTTCAGCACTCAGCCTTCTTCACAGTCCAACTCTCACATCCATACATGACCACAGGAAAGACCATAGCCTTGACTAGGAGAACCTTTGTTGGCAAAGTAATGTCTCTGCTTTTGAATATGCTATCTAGGTTGGTCATAACTTTCCTTCCAAGGAGTAAGCGTCTTTTAATTTCATGGCTGAAGGCACCATCTGTAGTGATTTTGGAGCCCAGAAAAATAAAGTTTGACACTGTTTACACTGTTTCCCCATCTATTTCCCATGCAGTGATGGCACTGGATGCCATGATCTTCATTTTCTGAATGTTGAGCTTTAAGCCAACCTTTTCACTCTCCACTTTCACTCTCATCACGAGGCTTTTTAGTTCCTCTTCACTTTCTGCCATAACGGTGGTGTCATCTGCATATCTGAGGTTATTGATATTTCTCCCAGCAATCTTGATTCCAGCTTGTGTTTCTTCCAGTCCAGCATTTCTCATGATGTACTCTGCATATAAGTTAAATAAACATGGTGACAATATGCAGCCTTGACGTACTCCTTTTCCTATTTGGAACCAGTCTGTTGTTCCATAACCAGTTCTAACTGTTGCTTCCTGACCTGCATACAGATTTCTCAAGAGGCAGATCAGGTGGTCTGGTATTCCCATCTCTTTCAGAATTTTCCACAGTTGATTGTGATCTACACAGTCAAAGGCTTTGGCATAGTCAATAAAGCAGAAATAGATGTTTTTCTGGAACTCTCTTGCTTTTTCCATGATCCAGTGGATGTTGGCAATTTGATCTCTCGTTCCTCTGCCTTTTCTAAAACCAGCTTGAACATCTGGAAGTTCACGGTTCATGTACTGTTGAAGCCTGGCTTGGAGAATTTTGAGCATTACTTTACTAGCGTATGAGATGAGTGCAATTGTGCGGTAGTTTGAGCACTCTTTGGCATTGCCTTTCTTTGGGATTGGGATGAAAACTGACCTTTTCCAGTCCTGTGGCCACTGCTGAGTTTTCCAGATTTGCTGGCATATTGAGTGCAGCACTTTCACAGCATCATCTTTCAGGATTTGGAATAGCTCCACTGGAATTCCATCACCTCCACTAGCTTTGTTCACAGTGATACTTTCTTAGCCCCACTTGACTTCACATTCCAGGATGTCTGGCTCTAGGTCAGTGATCACACCATCATGATTATCTGGGTCGTGAAGATCTTTTTTGTACAGTTCTGTG
Source organism: Tragelaphus eurycerus (assembly GCA_935064755.1). Classification (NCBI taxonomy): domain Eukaryota; kingdom Metazoa; phylum Chordata; class Mammalia; order Artiodactyla; family Bovidae; genus Tragelaphus; species Tragelaphus eurycerus. The sequence continues at coordinate 1,958,186 of CAKXYN010000103.1, read as the reverse complement.
TATTCTTGCCACCTCTTCTTAATATCTTCTGCTTCTGTTAGGTTCATACCATTTCTGTACTATATCGAGCCCATCTTTGCATGAAATGTTCCATTGGTATCTCTGTTTTCTTGAAGAGATCTCTAGTCTTTCCCATTTTGTTGTTTTCCTCTATTTCTTTGCATTGATCACTGAAGAAGGCTTTCTTATCTCTTCTTGCTTTTCTTTGGAACTTTGCATTCAGATGCTTATATCTTTTCTTTTCTCCTTTGCTTTTCACTTCTCTTGTTTTCACAGCTATTTTTAAGGCCTCCCCAGATAGCCATTTTGCTTTTTTGCATTTCTCTTCCATGGGGATGGTCTTGATCCCTGTCTCCTGTACAATGTCACGAACCTCAGTCCATAGTTCATCAGGCACTCTATCAGATCTAGGTCCTTAAATCTATTTCTCATGTCCACTGTATAATCATAAGGGGTTTGATTTAGGTCATACCTGAATGGTCTAGTGGTTTTCCCTACTTTCTTCACTTTAAGTCTGAGTTTGGTAATAAGGAGTTAGTTTTTATTACCACTTGAAGAACAGCCTTAGAATTTCCTCTCAGGCAGGTCTAGTGGCAAAGAACTCCCTCAGCCTTTGTTTGCACAGGTAAGTCTCTCTCTCTTTCATTCCTGAAGGGCAGCTTTCTCCTGTGATGATGGCCACACTGTGGCCCTTTCTGTCTGTACCAGAGATCAGAGGCTATTTTGTGCCTCTCCTATTAGACTCCAAACTACACCCAAATTAAGTCCTGAGCCCTCTAGAAGATATGCTTCTGGCGTCTATTGGCCACAGGCAGGGCTGTCCACAATAACTCAAGACTTGTTCCTGAAGCAGATGTCATTGAAAGATAGGAATTTTTCAAGATACAAAGTATGTGGTGTCATGATTATTCCCAGATGAGACATGGGCTAGCATTAGAACTCAAATTGCCTTTGTCTGAATGGCAATTGTGATTGACTTTTACTGGTTAGTGGGAAAAGACTAACATGTCCACTATAAACTTTGTAGGAATGCTTTAATATCTTCCCATTCATCATCCTACCCCAGAAACCTAGTAATGGTGGTAGTCTTTGATTTTATGTGGGTTCTTGGCCACACAATCTCTCTCTGTGGCTACTCATCAAAGTTGAAAATCTACCCTTAATAGAGGTTTAATCTCTACCAAGATGACAAAGAGAAGAAGGTGAGGTCAGCGTGCTTGTCCTGGGCTCGCTTCCTGCGAGGTGGCCTTGGCTGACTGCCTCCAGCCCAGGTCACAGCCCCTGCAGGGCAGCTTCTCTCCTCAGGTCCTGCCCTAGGAGTGGCACAGCCCTAGGGCAGAGCTACCTCAAATAGTGCTGCTCTGTTAGTGTTTCATCTACCTCCTGATAAAATCCTATCTAATTCAGCAAAGATGGGCTCCAACTCCACAGACTGCCATGCCCTTCCACTTGTTAGAACATCCTTTTGTTGCCACTGTTACACATGTCAACATCATGTGACTTCACCTAAGAAATAAAAAACAGAAGCTGGTGATCTGATGCAAAGGTGACCCAGGCAACTGCTCCACTTTCCTTATTTGAGTCAGTTCTCCAGTCTCTGTGAATTGAAGCCAATAATGGGCACTTGCGGGGGACTGACCCGGGAAGGGTTAAATCCTGGGAGCTGCCTCGCTGTGTTATCTCGGCTTGAGGCCCGTCTTCTCCAGCTCTCTGTCCCGCCTCCCTCAAGAATGTTGTTTACAACCTTATGACTCCAGCGAGTCTGGCTTGTGGCTACACTTCAAGGAGCAAAAACCTTTTGTATTGTTAAAATAAAAATCAGGCCTGAAGATAAGCAAGAGTCTTGTATGTCGAATGTCACGTCCTACGTGGTATAAATATGAGTATCAATAAAGACTGGTATCGGACCAGTGTTGTCCGATCCTCTCAACCCCATCTTGCTTTCACTCTTTTCTTCTAAGCTCTTCGACAGCAGGGTTCCTGGGGGTTTCGCCTTACAAGCGCTGGCCGCGGCAGGCACTAGTCCCTTTGCAACTGTTCACCTCAAGTTGTGACAGTAGTATTCTCTTCTTCTTTTTGGTAGTGAAGGTGACTCTAGGCTGGACTTTAGGAAGAAAGGAAGGTCTAGCATTGGCTACTGACTTTGCAACATTGAGTCAAATGACAAAAAGACAGGACAGATACAAGTTAAAATATAAATACAAAGCAATTTGTGGGAAATTCCATTCTAGTGTTTGTTTGTTTGTTTTTTAATGTGATGCTCACCTATTTCCTTAACATGGGTTAAGCACCTGAACCATTCCCCAGTTATAAACACAAAGATACCAACCAGGGTTCTTGGCCTTCCACAATCAATAGAATTGATCAGAAACCAGACTAGAGATTTAGGCAAGGCTTTATTGGGGTCCCTGCTGCAGCAGGGGTGAGTGAAAACAAATACAGTTTCCTTTGCTCACTCCCCAAGGCCGGGGGTGGGGAGCTGGCTCTTTACATGGGGTGAGGGTAGCAATGTGTCCGGGGCTGCAGTCAAAGACGTGGCTTAGGTGTTTTGCCTAGCACCCCTCCCCCGGTGGTGTTGCCTGCAGGGAGCATGTGTAGTCCCCTGCTTTTGCTCCCAGCTCTTCAGAAGTGGCAGTTGGGCTTTCTGGCCTTTTTGTATCTTTTTGTCTATAATTTGCCCAAGCTGGGCATGCATGAAGTTATTTTTAGTGCATTATAGTTTCTTTGTATTTTGTTGCTTGAGGAGATGTTGGTTTAGGCATAAGCATTTCAGCAAAGGGCCTGGGGGTCCCATCCTGTCTCAGCCATGCCAACTGAGCCCTGCAGAGCAGCTGCCAAGTTCTTGGGACATGTGCAGGTGTATGTAGGTGTATGCCAAGCGCTGGAAAGAGGATGCGCGGGTCAGTGGCGTTCATTTGTACACGTGTGGTTTTATTCCCACATGTGTTACTCTCATCCAGAAGTAATTAGAAATCAAAGGCAAGTGGACTTGCAGTGCAAATAGGAAAGATTCAACTTATTTAGGGATGAAAGAAGATCAATGGAGGCCCATGGCCAGACTTCCTGTATTGCAGAGGCTAACCACTATGGCCCACTGAGAAACTGCCCAGGATGGCAACAGGGTGAACCCTTTCTTGAGGGACAGTGTGGTCCCTCAACACAACTGTACCTTTGAGCTCCTCAGCATGGTCTGATCTGACCACTGACTTGTGGGGGCATTTACTTTACATTACATTACTTTACATTACCTGATATACACCCTTCATAATGTTCACTATTTTTATTATAAATAAAGTAAGAGTAACCTTGCATTAAGTTATTTAAACCCAGCCCAGATTCTGGCCTAATGTAAATTCGTAGCAAAAGTGGATCACATATGAAGTTCTCAAGTTCTCACGTGACTTACTTGCTCTGTGTATTTGCCTGTCACCTGTCCACAACAGTATCTACGTGATAAAATTAACTGTATCTAATGCTCCATGCACAGTGCCTGGCACAGTATGAGCACTGGAAAAATAGCAGCAATTACTGTTACTACATTACAAGGCTGAGTAAGAGCTGCAGACTCAAACCCAAGGCCAAAAGGAGTGGGTTTTCACATTATAAATGCAATGGGTAACAAGAAGTGTCTGGAAGGGATTCTTTTCTCCCTTAAACCTGCCCCTGAATAAGTGAGGATCATGAAATCACTTTTATATAGATCCTACCACAAATTGCCTGTCAAAGCAGCAAAGTTCATCTTATTACGAGAATTGAATATTTGTGCTGATTACATTAGAAAAGTCAGATAATGGATTTCATAAATCCATTATGGGAAATAGGAAAAGTCAGACCTTAAAGAAATAGTCCTCAGCAGAGAATCTTGTTTTAACCCTTAGGCAGAAAAAAAAGTTACACCTATCTGGAAAAGCATGGAAAATTTGGGCTTAAATCTGTTTGCTAGACTTTCCTTAGCCTCAGATGTAATTAATGGTGACAGGGTTTGATAGCACAGTGGAAAAAAAAAAGTAACATAGGACATAGAAGACTGTACTTTCCACAGACCTCCTCCATCATATTTCCCATCCTACCCACTCTTCTGTGTGTGACTCTCTCTCCTCCATCTAGAAGCGCTCATTTCTCCACACTGTTCGGTCAAGTGTGTCCTATGACTGCCTTGACTAATATCAGGGGGACTAACTCTGTGCCTATTTCAGATGTAACGAATCAAAGCCTAAGCCCTGTAGGGAGGCCGAGGGGAGAGGCCCTTCAATCCACGGCCTACTGCTGCTGCTGCTGCTGCTGCTGCTAAGGCACTTCAGTCGTGTCCGACTCTGCGTGACCCCATAGACGTCAGCCCACCAGGCTCTCCTGCCCCTGGGATTCTCCAGGCAAGAAAACTGGAGTGGGTTGCCATTTCCTTCTCCAATGCATGAAAGCAAAAAAGTGAAAGTGAAGTCGCTCAGTCGTGTCCAACTCTTAGCGACCCCATGGACTGCAGCCCACCAGGCTCCTCCATCCATGGGATTTTCCAGGCAAGAGTACTGGAGTGGGGTGCCATTGCCTTCTCCGCCACAGCCTACAGTCAGCATCAAACGCCACCACCATGGAGAACTGTTGAAGATGCCTTGCCCAGTCAAACCTTCCAACGACTCATCCCCAGCCTCCTTGAGACCACATCCCAGGAGACCCTAGGGAAGAGCTTCTTCTATGACTGACTGTTAAGCAGCTAGGTTTTGAGTGTATTTGTTAAATAGCAATAGATAACCAGATGGTAGAGAATGTGCCTGCAGTGCGGGAGACCCAGGTTCAATTCCTGAGTGAGGAAGATCCCCTGGAGAAGGGAAAGGCAACCCACTCCAGTGTTCTTGCCGGAGAATTTCATGGACAGAGGAGCCTAGCAGAATACAGTTCAGGGAGTCAGAAAGAGTTGGACAAGACTGAGCAACTAACATACTGAATCATGAACCAGAACAAGTCCCCATGTCCATGTAAGCACCATTTTTTTGTTCCTTTACCTGACTCCATCTTCCATTCTGATAGGCATAAATACTTTTGTGACTTTCCTAGACACTTGATTCAAAATACAGCTACTTGTTTGTAAGTCCTAAGTACCTGAGTCTCTTTTACTCACTAATGTTGTCTGTATTAACATCAGCAACAATAGTAACAAAAACAATTTGATTTGATTAAAATTTCCAACATTAATTGGCAGATGCACCAAATGATGACAAGAGCTGGCTAGACAAAAAAACAAGAGCTGACTAGACAAGTAATTGTTATTTCTACACGTAGCAATTCTCAAAAACATTAGAATATTTCTTCTCATGATAAGGTCAAGTCATAAAAACATAAGCAAATATGACATTTTCTTAATGTATAATCCCTTACGAATTATGAAACAAATCCAAATCAAAACTACAATGAGGTAGTACCTCACACCAGATAGAATAGCCATCATTTAAAAACCTATTAACAATAAATGCTGGTGAGAGTGTGGAGAAAAGGGAACCCTTTCGCACTATTGGTGGGAATGTAAATTTATGTAATATAACAATAGCCATAATGGAGAACAGTATGGAGGTTCCTTAAAGAACTAAAAATAGAACTACCACATGAGCCAGAAATCCCACTCCTGGGCAATCCCAGTTGTTGCTGTTCAGTCGATAAGTCGTGTCTGACTCTTTGCAACTCCATGAACTGCAGCACCCCAGTCTTCCCTGTCCTTCACTATCTCCCTGAGTTTTCTTAGACTCACGTCCATTGAGTCAGTGATGCCATCCAATCACCTTACCCTCTGTCACCCTCTTCTCCTCTTGCCCTCAATCTTTCCCAGTATCAGGGTCTTTTCCAATAAGTCGATTCTTCACATCAGGCATATACCCAGAAGTGAAACTGAAAGTGGCTCAGAAATGTCCAACTCTTTGCAACTCCATGGACTATATAGCCCATGGAATTCTCAAGGCCAGAATACTGGAGTGGGTAGCCTTTCCCTTCTCCAGGGGATGTTCTCAACCCAGGGATCGAACCTAGGTCTCCCACTTTGCAGGCAGATTCTTTACCAGCTGATCCACCAGGGAAGCCTAAGAATACTGGAGTGGGTAGCCTATCCCTTCTCCAGTGGATTTTCCTGGCCCAGGAATCAAACCAGGGTCTCCTGCATGCAAAGTGGATTATTTGTAAAGTGGATTCTTTACCATGTAAAGGGGATTCTTTACCATTCTTTACCATGTAAAGTGGATTCTTTACCAACTGATCTATCAGAGAAGTACATATACCCAGAGAAAAACCATAATTCAAAAAGATATATGTACCCCCAATGTGCAGTGCAGCACTGTTCACAACAGCCAGGACATGGAAGCAACCCAAATGTCCATCAACAGAGGATTAAGATACAGCAGATATGTTACATATACATAATGGAATATTACTCAACCATTAAAAGGAATGAAATTGGGTCTTCATAGAGACATGGATGGACCTAAAGACTTTCATACAGAGTGAAGTGAGAAATAGAAAAACAAATATTGTGTATTAACACATACATGTGGAATCTAGAAAAATAGTGCAGATTATCTTATTTCCAAAACAGAAACAGAGACACAGACATGGAGAACAAACGTATGGATACCAAGGGGGGAGGGGTGGGTGGGATGAATTGGGAAATTGGGACTGACATATATACACTATTGATACTATGTATAAAAGAGATGACTGATGAGAACCTACTGTATAGCTCAGGGAACTCTACTCAGTGCTCTGCGGTGACCTAACTGGGAAGGAAATTCAAAAAAGAGAGGATATATGTATATGTACAGCTGCCTCACTTAGCTGTACAGTGAACACTAACACAACACTGTAAATAAATTATATGCCAATAAAAACTAATTTTATTTTTAATTTTTTTTCTTTTTAATTGAAAGATAATTGCTTTACAATATTGTTAATTTCTGCCATACATCAACATGCATCAGCCATACCTATACTAATGTCCCCTCTCTGTTGGAACTCCCTTCCACCTTCTAGCCCATCCCAGCCCTCTATGTTGTCACAGAGCGCTGGTTTGAAATCCCCGAGTCACACAGCAAATTCGCACTGGCTCTCTATTTTACATATGGTAGTGTACATGTTTCTATGCTACTCTCTCCAAAAAAATGTAGATGATGACTATCTTTAAAAATAGAACTGCTTCATGAGAAAGAGGAGTTTCTGTTATGAGCTTATATAGTTGTTTGAGGGTTTGATATAAGGACAACTTTTCTTTGTGGGGTTTGGGGTAACCATGGGAAATCAGGGCTTACATCTTTGGTTTTGTTAGCAGAGAAGATATTTGAAAGTTTGTATGTTAAAGAGATTGTCCAACAAGAAGATGGAGAATGAAAAGAGTGAAAGAAGCCTAGACTCTGCAAACATGTGAGAGTGAGTGAAGGGTGAGAGACAGTGAGAGGAGGACAGGTCTGCTCCCGTGCCCCAGACACTCACAGCCCGGGGATTACACCCACTTCCTTGTCTCCAGCGTGTGCTCTGACCACGGAATGTACTTCCCCGCTCTGCAAGGCTCTATGGTTGCCTCACTGATCCCTGGCTCAGGCTACCAGTACAACACCCTACTCCGTATCCCAGAGGCCTAGAAGGCAGTCTCGAGACTTTGGAGAGGTCATCTTCTAGACGCCAGGGCCTCGGCAGGTTCCACAATCAAGTCTTTGTTCAAGAGGTGCATCCGCAGACCACAAAGCTGGCCTCGGCTTCCCTCTTTTCCTTTTGCCAGACCAGCTTTGATAACTAGGATAACATGAAATCTTGGGTCAAGGGGAGATGGAGAATTCCCTGGCCCATACTTGGTGTGAACTGCACTGATGCCTGCTTTCTTAATCTAGAGTCTCCTGGTGCAAAGACCTCTACACCAACACCTCCCGTCTCCTTGTAGTGCTGCCCCAGCACCGTGCTCACCCTGATGTAGGCATCTGGTCACTGTTACGCGTGGACTGTTCACACTGAGAACGGGAGTGATCCACAAAAGCTTGATGTCCTGACACCCCAACAACCCACTCTGACACCTGCCATTCTAGAAACACCTCTCCATTGCTAACTGGGCATCCCTGGTGGCTCAGACAGTAAAAGAATCTGCCTGTAATGTGGGAGACCTGGGTTTGATCCCTGGGTTTGAAAGACCCCTGGAGGAGGGCATGGCAACCCACTCCAGTATTCTTGCCTGGAGAATCCCCATGGACAGAGGAGCCTGGTGGACTCACAAAGAGTCGGACACAAATAAGCAACTAAGCACAGCATTGCTAACGAGTGTCCAAAGGCAGCTTTTGCTAGAGAAGAATGTCAGAAGAGAGCCTTCACTTTCCATAGTCAGGTCCTTCTGGGAACTGTTATCATGGCAGTCAGATTCTTCCTACAGCAAAAATGTCACCGCCACCAATCCTAACTCACGCCATGAATCACTGTCCACAAAAACCCTCTGCCCCTAATGTTGAATAACTCTTCTTTTAAAGTGTCCTGAAACTGCTCACTTATCCCCTGGAAGCCAACCAAGGACAACCAAATGTACCAAGATTTACAGTTACGATTAGGAAGATTTTGATCACACAAGCCTCACCTCAGAAGGCTTACCAACTAACACTCTCTCAGATTTCCCCTTTTAATCACATAAAAGTCTTCTCCATTCTAATATTTTTGAACCCCTGTTGAAACAAAAGTGGCACAAGTTTAGCTTGTTTTTGACATTTCATTTATAAGGTGCACAATTTTCTCAAGAGTGTGAGAAAATTGGCTTGTCGCTTCCCCAGGTTGATACCATAACCAGTCAGATGTGTCCTGGAGATCAATTGAGGAGTCTAAAGACATTTAGATCTGACTCTCAACTTGCTAATAATACTCTGGTATTTAATGGAGAAGGAGCTTCAGGAAGGCGTCTGAGAGGTGCTGTTCTCCGGACCTCAGTTCCAACATCTCACCCTCAGACTCTGCTACTGGACCCTTAAGCTGCTGCCAAACAAGATGGCATCAGTTCTACCCAGACCCCAAAGGGCTTGGCCTTTATGTCCCTCTTCTTCCATCTTCCAGGGAAAGAATGTTAGAAGACTATGGGAATAAATCTCATAGGCCCTTAGATATGTGAGAGAAGAACAAGAGAATTAGGCATTTATAGTGTTTGGACATGTCCTCATAATAAGTAGCTGCAAAACATTACAGAGAATCACCTCCTGAGGATTCATCTGACAGCATCCTGCTGTTGAGGGCCCCTTCTGGAGTAAGCCAGAGGATATTTCTCACAATGAGAGAGTAAATAAATTCAATGAATAAACTTGCTCATTTAAATGGGATATAGCTTTCTTCCTGAAAGAGAAAAATAATTCTTCTTAAGACTGCTGCACAGAAAGGGTCAGATAATCGTACTCCTTTCTAAGCTCTCTTATATAATTCAGGGCAAAGGCTAATATGTAGCAATAATATCTTTAAGAAATTTTTTAAAAAGACAAAAGCATTCATCTTTCTTCTATGTAATAGTCCAGCCAGTCTGGACCAGCAGCTCTGCTCCATGGGTCCTTATGGGATCTGTGTTCTTACATATTTTCACTCCAACACACTCTATGAGTCATGCTCATCTGCAGGGTTGAAGCTGGGTCACAGCTACTTCCATTCCCAAGTCAGAGTAGAGGGGAAAAAAGAACACCAGAGTCAGCCATTTTCTCTTAAGAAAATGCAGTATGGACTTCCCTGGGGGTCCAGTGGTGAGAAATCCACCTGCCGGTGCAGGGAACACAGGTTCGATCCCGAGTCCAGGAATATTTCACATGCACAGGGCAGCTAGACCCACGTGTCCCAGCTCCTGAAGCCCATGTGCCCTAGAGCCTGTGCTCGTAACAAGAGCAGCCTCCACAATGAGAAGACCATGCACCTCAACTGGACAGGAGCCCCACTCACTGCACTAGAGAAAGCCCACACCAACGAAGGTCCAGCACAGCTGAAAGTGAGTGCGTACATGGTTTTTAAAAAGAAAGCACAGTAAGGTTTAGACAGCTTTACCAAGATTTCATCAGTGAAAATTCAGTCACCAAGTGACACCTAGCTGCAAATAAGGCCAGGTGATAAAATTTCTAACTGGCAATCACGGTGAAGGAAAGAACAGAATTGGAATGAAAGTCATGTCTGTTTCTCTGGCCATCTAAATTCTGTCAGTACCCTTGTTCTACAAATGACAACTCCGCTCGGACACAACCCAGGATCCCACTGTAGATCCAGCTTAAAGTCCAGACCCTTCAAGTGATGTACTATCCATGAATAAACAGACTAAAAGAAAGTGACCCCCTCTCCATGTACTCACAACAGATATATGAACCAGGAACACCACGATAAAATTGCCATTCAGAAAGTGAAAGGTTAGAAAGTACACAGAAGTCACAGTTCCATAGTGTAAACATGGAAATTAGCAAAAGATTACTGGGCATCCTTTCAATCTGAGTAGTCCAGCAGGCCCTCCTGCAGTCACCAGATTCTATAAGTCTGTGTTCTTAGACTGTCTTTGAGTAAGCTTTTTATAACCCTGTAAGGATAAAATATAAGTTAAACAATGTGAACGTTACAAGTCAAAGTGTTAGTCGCTCAGTCGTGTCCAACTCTTTGAGACCCCATGGACTATAGCCCAGCAGATTCCTCTTTCCATGGGATTCTCCAGGCAAGAATACTGGAGTGGGTTGCCATTCCCTTATCCAGGAGATCTTCCTGAAGCAGGGATTGGACCCAGGTCTCTTGCATTGCAGGCAGATTCTTTACCATCTGAGCCACCTGGAGAAGCCTGCAAATGTTACAAAGACACAACAAAGGAAAGTACAGGTGATGAGCACAGAGACAAAATCCTCAACAAAATATGAACAAAACAACCCAACAACATATAAAAAGGATCATACACCATGATGAAGTAGGAGTTACTCCAGGGATGCAAAGATGGTTCAATATCCACAAATCAATCAACTTGACACATCACATTAACAAAAGAAAGGATTAAAATCACATAATGATAAAGAAAAACTCTCATCAAAGTTGTCACTGAGGGAATATATCTATTATTATCAATATAATAAAGGCCATTTATGACAAACCCCAGCTAATATTACACCCAATGGTGAAAAGCTGAGCACTTTTCCTCCCAAGACAAGGATGCCCATTCTTAAATGCAATGCTATTTAATAAATTATTGTAAGCCCTAGCCACAGCAGTCAAACAGAAAAAAGAAATATTAAGAAAAGGCATCCAAATCAGAAGGGGAAAAGTAAAACTGTTACTATTTGCAAGTGACATGATACTATATATAGAAAATCCTAAAGTCTCCACCAAAAGACTATTAGACCTAATAAATGAATTCAGTAAAGTTGCAGGATACAAGACTAATATACAGAAATTTATTGCAACTCTGTACACTAATAATGAACTATTGGAGAGAGAAAACAAGAAAACAACTCCATTTACAACCACATCAAAAAGAACAAAACACCTAGGAATAAATTTAAGCAAGGAGATGAATGACCTATACTCTGAAAACTATTAGACACTGAGAATATAAACTGAAGATGATAAAAATAAATGGAGAGAAATTCAGTGTTAATAAATTGTAAGAATTAATCTTGTTAAAATATCCATACTGCCCAAACTAATCTACATATTTAATGAGATCCCTATCAAAATACCCATGATAGTTTTCACAGAACTAGGACAAATAATCCTAAAATTTATATGGAGTTACAAATACCCCAAATTGTCAAAACAATCTTGGGAAAAAAAGAACAAAGCTGGAAGTATCATGGTCCCTGACTTCAGACTATACTACGAAGCTACAGTAATCAAAACATCATAGTGTTGGCATAGAAACAGATACATGGATCAGTGCAAAAAATAGAGAGCCCAGAAATAAACCCATATATCTACAGTTGATTAATCTACAATAAAGGAGGCAAGAATATACAATGGAGAAAAGACAGTCTCCTCTTTTAACAAGCCATGCTGGGAACCCTGGACAGCTGCCTGTAAAAGAATGAAATTAGAACATTCCATCACACCATATACAAAAATAAATTCTTTATGTTTAAAGACATAAGTGTAGGGACAAAAGCCATAAAACTTCTAGAACAGAGCATAGGTATAGCAATCTTTGATATAAGTCATAGCAATGTTTTTTAGACCTATCTCCTCAGGAAAGAGAAACAAAAGCAAAAATAAATAAATTTTATCAAATTAAACAAAGATTTTGCACAGCAAAAGAAACCATTGGAAAAATGAGAAGACAAGCTACAGGATGGAAGAAAATGTTTGCTAATTATATAACCAATAAGGGGATGAAATCCAAAATATAAAAACATCTCACACAAATTAATACTATAAAAACAACTCAATTTTAAAATTGGCAGAAGACCTGAATAGACATTTTTCTAAAGAATACATACAATTGGCCAACAGGCACATGAAAAAAATGGTCAACATCACTAACTTTCAGGTAAATACAAATCAAAATCACAACAAAATATCAACTCATTGTCAGAATGGCTATTGTCAATAAGACAACAAATAAATGTTGATGAGGACACAGAGTAAATGGAACCTTGATACACTGTTGGTGGGAGTGTAAATTAGTGCAGCCACTATAGAAAACAGTATGGAGGTTCCTCAAAAGACTAAAAACAGAACTACCATATGATCAGGCAATTCCACTCCTTAGTATATATGTGAAGAAAATGAAGACACTAATTCAAAAAGATATAAGTACCCAAGTGTTCATCAGATCAGATCAGATCAGATCAGTCGCTCAGTCGTGTCCGACTCTTTGCGACCCCATGAACCGCAGCACGCCAGGCCTCCCTGTCCATCACCAGCTCCCGGAGGTCACTCAGACTCGCATCCATCGAGTCAGTGATGCCAGCCAGCCATCTCATCCTCTGTCGTCCCCTTCTCCTCCTGCCCTCAATCCCTCCCAGCATCAGAGTCTTCGCCAGTGAGTCAACTCCTCGCATGAGGTGGCCAAAATACTGGAGTTTCAGCTTTAGCATCATTCCTTCTAAAGAAATTCCAGGATTGATCTCCTTCAGAATGGACTGGTTGGATCTTCTTGCAGTCCAAGGGACTCTCAAGAGTCTTCTCCAACACCACAGTTCAAAAGCATCAATTCTTCGGCGCTCAGCCTTCTTCACAGTCCAGCTCTCACATCCATACATGACCACAGGAAAGACCATAGCCTTGACTAGGCGAACCTTTGTTGGCAAAGTGATGTCTCTGCTTTTGAATATGCTATCTAGGTTGGTCATAACTTTCCTTCCAAGGAGTAAGCGTCTTTTAATTTCATGGCTGCGGTCACCATCTGCAGTGATTTTGGAGCCCAGAAAAACAAAGTCTGACACTGTTTCCACTGTTTCCCCATCTATTTCCCATGCAGTGATGGGACCAGATGCCATGATCTTTGTTTTCTGAATGTTGAGCTTTAAGCCAACCTTTTCACTCTCCACTTTCACTTTCATCAAGAGGCTTTTTAGCCCCTCTTCACTTTCTGCCATAAGAGTGGTGTCATCTGCATATCTGAGGTTATTGATATTTCTCCTGGCAGTCTTGATTCCAACTTGTGTTTCTTCCAGTCCAGCATTTCTCATGATGTACTCTGCATATAAGTTAAATAAACATGGTGACAATATGCAGCCTTGACGTACTCCTTTTCCTATTTGGAACCAGTCTGTTGTTCCATGACCAGTTCTAACTGTTGCTTCCTGACTTGCATACAGATTTCTTAAGAGGCAGATCAGGTGGTCTGGTATTCCCATCTCTTTCAGAAATTTCCATAGTTTATTGTGACCCACACAGTCAAAGGCTTTGGCTTAGTCAATAAAGCAGAGATCAGAGAGAGAGATCAGTCGCTCAGTCATGTCCGACTCTTTGCGACCCCATGAACTGCAGCACGCCAGGCCTCCCTATCCATCACCAGCCCTCGGAGGTCACCCAGACTCACATTCATCAAGTCAGTGATGCCATCCAGCCATCTCATCCTCTGTCGTCCCCTTCTCCTCCTGCCCTCAATCCCTCCCAGCATCAGAGTCTTCTCCAATGAGTCAACTCTTCGCATGAGGTGGCCAAAATACTGGAGTTTCAGCTTTAGCATCATTCCTTCCAAAGAAATCCCAGGGCTGATCTCCTTCAGAATGGACCGGTTGGATCTCCTTGCAGTCCAAGGGACTCTCAAGAGTCTTCTCCAACACCACAGTTCAAAAGCATCATAGCAGCATTATTAACACTGCCAAGATATAGAAGCAGCATAGGTATCCATCAACAGATGAATGGATAAAGAAAATGTAATATAACTACACAATGAAATATTACTCAGCCACAAAAAAACATGAAATTTTGCCCTTTGCAACAACATGGATGGACCTGGTGGGTATCATGCTTAGTGAAATAAGATAGAGCAAAGCAAACACTGTATATTTGCACTTACATGTGGAATCTAAACTATAAAACAAATGACTCAATACCAAAAAAGGCAGAAACAGATTCACAGATACAGAGAACAAACTAGTGATTATCAGTGGAGAGAGAGGTCATGGGAGAACATAAAGAAGGGAATTAAGACATATGAACTACTGTGTATAAAATGAACAAGCTACAAGGATACACTACACAGCACAGGAAAATGTGACCATTATTCTGCAACAACTTTAAGTATAATCCATAAAAATATTGAATCACTATATCATACACACAAAATTAATGTTAATACTATAAATCAACTATATTTTTAATTTAAAAAGTAATGCTATGCTATGCTAAGTCACTTCAGTCGTGTCCGACTCTGTGTGACCCCATAGACGGCAGCCCACCAGGCTCCCCCGTCCCAGGGATTCTCCAGGCAAGAACACTGGAGTGGGTTGCCATTTCCTTCTCCAACGCATGAAAGTGAAAAGTGAAAGTGAAGTCGCTCGGTCGTGTCCGACTCTTAGCGACCCCATGGACTGCAGCCTACCAGGCTCCTCCATCCATGGAATTTTCCAGGCAAAAGTACTGGAGTGGGGTGCCACTTGTCAAAATCAGTAGAAATGATTCTTGTTCGTAAAAAAGCAAATGAATTTTGTCCCTTTATAAAATAAAAATCTCTGCAAAAAAAAATTGTCAATTCAGCTCAGTTAAGTCACTCAGTCAAATCCAACTCTTTGTGACCCCATGGACTGCAGCACACCAGGCTTCCCTGTCCATCACCAACGCCCAGAGTTTAGTCAAATTCATGTCCATTGAGCTGCTGATGCCATCCAAGCATCTCACCCTGTGTCAGCCCCTTCTCCTCCTACCTTCACTCTTTCCCAGCATCAAGGTCTTCTCAAATGACTCAGTTCTTCACATCAGGTGGCCAAAGTATTGGAGTTTCAATTTCAGCATCAGTCATTCCAATGAATTCAGGACTGATTTCCTTTAGGATGGATGGGTTGGATCTCCTTGCTGTCCAAGGGACTCTCAAGAGTCTTCTCCAACACCACAGTTCAAAAACATGAATTCTTCCCTGCTCAGCTTTCTTTAGAGTACAACTCTAACATCCATACATGACTACTGGAAAAACCATGGCTTTGCCTAGATGGAACTTGTTGGCAAAGTGATGTCTCTGAGTTTTAATATGCTGTCTAGGATGGTCATAACTTTTTTTCCAAGGAGCAAGCGTCTTTTAATTTCATGGCTGAAGTCACCATCTGCAGTGTTTAGGAGCCCCCAAAAGTAAAGTCTTTCACTGTTTCCATTGTTTCCCCATTATTTGCCATGAAGTGATGGGACCGGATGCCATGATATTAGTTTTCTGAATGTTGAGTTTTAAGCCAACTTTTTCACTCTCCTCTTTCAGATTCATCAAGAGGCTGTTTAGTTCTTCTTCACTGTCTGCCATAGGGTGGTATCATCTGCATATCTTAGATTATTGATATTTCTTCCGGCAATCTTGATTTCAGTTTGTGCTTCTTCCAGCCCAGCGTTTCTCATGATGTACTATGCATGTAACTTAAATAATCAGGGTGACAATATACAGCCTTGACGTACTCCTTTCCCAATTTGAAACCAGTCTGTTGTTCCATGTCCAGTTCTAACTGTTGCTTCTTGACCTGCATACAGATTTCTCATGAGGCAGATCAGGTGGTCTGGTATTTCCATCTCTTTTAGAATATTCCATAGCTTGTTGTGATCCACACAGTCAAAGGCTTTGGCATAGTCAATAAAGACAGAAGTAGATTTTTTTCTGGAACTCTCTCACTTTTTGATGGTCCAATGGATGTTTGCAATTTGATCTCTGTTTCCTCTGCCTTTTCTAAATCCAGCTTGAACATCTGGAAGTTCATAGTTCATATAGTGTTGAAGCCTGGCTTGGAGAATTTTGAGCATTACTCTGCTAGCATGTGAGATGAGTGCAATTGTGCAGTAGTTTGAACATTCTTTGGCATTGCCTTTCTTTGGGATTGGAATGAAAACTGACTTTTTCCAGTCCTGTGGCCACTGCTGAGTTTTCCCAATTTGCTGACATATTGAGTGCAACACGTTCCAAGCATCATCTTTTAGGATTTGAAATAGTTCAACTGGAATTCCATCACCTCTACTAGCTTTCTTTGTAGTGATGCGTCCTAAGGCCCACTTGACTTCACTTTCCAGGATGTCTGGCTCTAGGTGAGTGATCACACCATCATGATTATCTGGGTCATGAGGTTCTTTTTTGATCTTCATGAACAATACATAGTTCTTCTGTGTATTGTTGCCACTTCTTCTAAATATCTTCTGCTTCTGTTAGGTCCATACCATTTCTGTCCTTTACTGTGCCCATCTTTGCATGAAATGTTCCTTTGGTATCTCTAATTTTCTTGAAGAATCTCCAGTCTTTCCCATTCTATTGTCTTCCTCTATTTCCTTGCATTAATCACTGAGGAAGGCTTTCTTACCTCTCCTTGCTATTCTTTGGAACTCTGCATTCAAATGGGTATATCTTTCCTTTTCTGCTCTATCTATTGCTTCTCTTCTTTTCACAGCTATTTGTAAGGCCTCCTCAGACAATCATTTTGCCTTTTTGCATTTGTTTTTCTTGAGGATGGTCTTGATCACTGTTTGCTGTACAATGTCACAAACATCCGTCCATAGTTATTCAGGCACTCTGTCTATCAGATCTAATCCCTTGAATCTATTTGTAACTTCTACTATATAATCATAAGAGATTTGATTTAGGTCATACCTGAATGGTGTAGTGGTTTGATCCACTTTCTTCAATTTCAGCCTGAATTTGGAAATAAGGAGGTCATGATCTGAGCCACAGTCAGCTTCCAGTCTTGTTTTTTTCTGACTGTATAGAGCTTCTCCATCTTTGGCTGAAAAGAATATAATCAATCTGATTTTGGTATTGACCATCTGGTGATGTCCTTGTGTAGAGTCTCCTTGTGTTTTTGGAAGAGGGTGTTTGCTATGACCAGTGTGTTCTCTTGGCAAAATTCTATTAGCCTTTGCCCTGCTTCATTCTGTACTCCAATGCCAAATTTGCCTGTTACTCCAGGTATTTCTTGACTTCCTACTTTTGCATTCCAGTCCCCTATAATGAAAAGGACATCTTTTGGGGGTGTTAGTTCTAGAAGGTCTTGTAGGTCTTCCTAGAACCATTCAACTTCAGCTTCTTCATCATTACTGGTCAGGGCATAGACTTGGATCACTGTGATATTGAATGGTTTACCTTGCAAACGAACAGAGATCATTCTGTCATTTTTGAGATTGCATGCAAGTACTGCATTTCGGACTCTTTTGTTGACTATGAGGGCTACTCTGTTTCTTCTAAGGGATTCTTGCCAACAGTAGTAGATATAATGGTCACGTGAGTTAAAGTCACCCATTCCAGTCCATTTTCGTTCACTGATTCCTAAAATGTCGATGTTCACCCTTATCAGTTCAACTCATTTTAATGTTTTATGGGTTACCTCACATGAGTTAAATGAAATCTTTGACATGTACTCATTTTATGTGGGTATGAGTGCTGTGATTTTTACCTTTATGAAGTTTACATCTTAAAAATAATGGAATCTGGGCTCTGCCTGAAGTATGTTCTTTGCTCTGCCCTGCAGTACCTGCCAGGAGGAACGTCTGCCCACTCTGCAGGTGGTCAGTGGAGATGCCTTCTGTTTCCTGTCCCTACTCAGTATCCACATCTGAGGTGGACGTTAGAGTATCTGCTCTCTTCGATGATGTAGATTTTCTATCTCCCCACCATCAGTTCAGACTAGGGGAGCCTCAGGGCATTCTGGAGGGCTTCCCAGGTGGCTCAGAAATAAAGAATCCACCTGCCAATGCAGGAGACATGGGTTCTGTCTCTGGGTAGGAAAGCCCCTGGAGGAGGAAATGGCAACCCACTCCAGTATGCTTGCCTAGGAGATCCCATGGACAGAGGAGCCTGGCAAGCTACAGTCCATGGGCTTGTAAACAGTAGGACGTGACTTAGTGACTAAACAATAACAACAACAACAATAGGGCTAATTGAGGTCAGTATCTGAGTTTCTTTGGCAATAAAAGTCCCCCAGGAGCTTGGGAAGTTTTGTGTATTGACTTTGAACCAGCACTATGTACTTGGAGCCTTAACTAAAGTTGTATTCCAGAGCAAATATTTACACCTGTCTTGTGTTTACTGGTTCATTCCTTGTGTTGAGCATTTTCCCCCATTTTTTGCAGACTACCTTGATGCCCACAATATTATCTGAAATAATAGGCTTGAGCTGGATAACAATCTTTTAGCCGATTTTGCTATAAAGCAGGAACGTTTTTGTTTAGCTGATAAAGACACTGAGTAAGTTTTATCTCCAGAGTTTGAATTTGGAAGCATTTGGATTTCAAACCTAAAGCCCATTTGCTTCCAAATATGCTTCAAAATGAACCAGTTCTTGCCAGCTCATCCCATTTTTATTACACCTTGTTAAATGCAACCAGGACAGACTCCTGGCAACCCCTTCTGTCGGGAGCCGGCTTGGATCAGCGCTCCGCCCATGACAAAGGTCATGAGGAAGGAGGCTCCACAATACGCAAGGGCACGATCAAGCCTCAGGAGCCCCCTGGAAATTCTCGAGCATCTACCCCCAAAACCAGAGTCTGCCTACTTTCTGCTTTGTGCTCTCACCTACACCTCTGGCTTTACGGGGGGCTGTCCCCCACTACCTCTCTCTGAAAAAAGATTAACTTACAGCTCCAGTTAATAATTCCTGGGTGTGACAGTGTTTCAACCTACAAACTCTTGGAAATCTTCTAGCCTGCCTGAATAGGTTTTTCCAGCCACATGTTCAGAGCCTCCCAACTGTGAGAGGCATGAGATGTTCTAAACTGTTTAAATACAGATTCCTTTGAGCAGTTATTTAACTTATATGCAAAGTACATCATGAGAAATGCTGGACTGGAAGAAACACAAGTTGGAATCAAGATTCTGGGAGAAATATCAATAACCTCAGATATTCAGATGACACCACCCTTATGGCAGAAAGTGAAGAGGAACTAAAAAGCCTCTTGATGAAAGTGAAAGTGGAGAGTGAAAAGGTTGGCTTAAAGCTCAACATTCAGAAAATGAAGATCATGGCATCTGGTCCCATCACTGCATGGGAAATAGATGGGGAAACAGTGGAAACAGTGTCAGACTTTATTTTTCTGGGCTCCAAAATCACTGCAGATGGTGACTGCAGCCATGAAATTAAAAGACGCTTACTCCTTGGAAGGAAAGTTATGACCAACCTAGATAGCATATTCAAAAGCAGAGACATTACTTTACCAACAAAGGTTCGCCTAGTCAAGGCTATGGTCTTTCCTGTGGTCATGTATGGATGTGAGAGCTGGACTGTGAAGAAGGCTGAGCACAGAAGAATTGATGCTTTTGAACTGTGGTGTTGGAGAAGACTCTTGAGAGTCCCTTGGACTGCAAAGAGATCCAACCAGTCCATTCTGAAGGAGATCAGCCCTGGGATTTCTTTGGAAGGAATGATGCTAAAGCTGAAACTCCAGTATTTTGGCCACCTCATGCGAAGAGTTGACTCATTGGAGAAGACTCTGATACTGGGAGGGATTGGGGGCAGGAGGAGAAGGGGACGACAGAGGATGAGATGGCTGGCTGGCATCACTGACTCGATGGATGTGAATCTGAGTGACCTCCGGGAGTTGGTGATGGACAGGGAGGCCTGGCGTGCTGCAGTTCATGGGGTCGCAGAGAGTCGGACACGACTGAGCGACTGATCTGATCTTGAGCAGTTAAAAGATTGATTAGAAATTGTATTGGTGAAGGGTTTTTCACTTGTTGGGCCAATGTTTGCTGCTAAGTCTCCATATCCCTTACCTACTGTGTCCTTGGCAGTGTATTGATTGATATAATTGGTTTATAGAAATGTAAGTAGTAGCTTTAATGTTTGTAACCTTGGACCCTTGAGTTAATTCTTATTACAACCCACCACACCTTTGCCCTATAGAAATGCAACTCCAATGCTTTTGGAGGGTGGCGCCTGACTTTAGAATAATCACCTTAAAAAAAAAAAAAAAAAAGTTCCTTAAAATGTTAACAGGCCTCCTGGCCAGAAGATGATGTAATTCACCTAAACTTTTGCATGTGATAAGTTTGAAAGCCTGGCTCAAGGACTGCTGTCCTTGCATGACTCCATCCCTTCCCCCATTCTCCTCTATGCAAAACTTAAGGTATAAAACTACTTTGGAAAATAAAGTCTTTCCTTTTTGGATCGCCGAGATTTGATGTCTCCATGTCATTCTTTCTTTCACCTTCTGGCTAAATTTTCCTCTGGGGCAGGGAAGCTCGTCAAGCCTACTAATTTTGCCTGGGCTCCTAAGATCGGACCAGGGAGGCCTTAGTGTCTCCTCTCCCTCGGGAGAACAGGAAGACGCCTGCGGCCTATGTAGGTGACGCAAATTCCTTGTTTTGGAATTTTATTCAGCCTCTTTCCTTCACTAAATAGCCTACTGAGCTATCCTCATCCTATTATTCTTTATATCTTTAATTAATACTTAATTAAGCAATTGTTTCCTGATCATCGCCAATGCTGTCCCCACTTCAAATTCCCTGGATCCACCAGGGCTGGACCCCGGCACCCTTCCACTAAGCAATAGGCACCAAAAACTCATGATCTGACTTTCAAATTATCATGGGTGGGAGCCACACTCACCAACTGACTTGAGTCACCTGATTCCAGTTTTCCAGAAATAATGTTCCTCACCATCCACTGCCCAACCATTAAGCCAATGCCATATGGCTTTAGCATTTTGTGACAGCAACACTCTGCCTGTAGAATTAATTTCTGTATTAGGGTAAAAAGGCTGCCATAATTGTTTTTACTGGAGTCATTTAAGTAAGATAATGATCTAGCCCCTCTTGTGGTGTAGTAACTTTGCTCTCATGGACATTTACGGTCACAAATTCATTTTATTTTTTGTTTAGCAATATTCTAAGGAGATGTGGGCAGGTTTTTTCCTGGAAAGGGCTGGATAGTAAGTATTTCACACTTTGCAGGCCATAGCATCTTTGTTACATCTATTCAACCCTGCTGCAAAAGCAGCCACTGCTGCTGCTGCTAAGTCACTTCAGTCGTGTCCGACTCTGTGCAACCCCATAGACGGCAGCCCACCAGGCTTCCCGGTCCCTGGGATTCTCCAGGCAAGAACACTGGAGTGGGTTGCCATTTCCTTCTCCAACGCAGGAAAGTGAAAAGTGAAAGTGAAGTCGCTCAGTCGTGTCCGACCCTCAGCCACAGTAAGTGAAAAAAAATAATGAGCATGGCTAATGGGTATGGCTAAAATAATGAGTTCCAATAAAATTTTATTTATACACAGTGAAATCTAAACTTCATATAAGTTTCATGTGTTGAAATACTATTCTTCTTCTGAGTTTTTCCAACCATTTAAAAATATGAAAATAATTCCATAAAGGGCCAAGGGCTGTAGTTTGCTGACCCCTATATGACTGGGCTATCTTCCTCAGCATGGTTGAAGCTGGGTCATGGGCATGGCAAGGACCAAGCTCATGTGATAGGAAAAGAGGGACTTCAAAGTAAGCGATATTTTTGTTGTTGTTGATAATAAATAGAAATGTATATCTCACAGAGGCTGAAAGTCTCAGATCAGGGTGCCAGCATGGTTGGGTGACATCCTCAGCCAGGGGGCAGATTTTTCATTGTGTCCTCCATGGTGGAAGGGCTAGGGAGTCTCTTTTATCAGGACACTAATCTCATTCAAGAGGGCTCTTCCCCCATGACCTAAGCACCTTCCAAAGGCCCCATCTCCTACCATCACTTTGGAGATTAGCATTTCAGGACATGAAATGGGGGGAGGAGGGGAGGAGAAGCAGATACAGACATTCAGTCTTTAGCACACAATGGAACTATCACTAGACACTTGCCAGAATAGCTAAAATTTTAGAAGGAGACAACGCCCAAAGTTGATAAGGTGGAATATCTGGAATTCTCATGCACTGCTAATGAACAGATAAAGTAGCAAGTAACCATTTAGGAAAATTATTTGATTGTTTCTGTCAACACAAAATATGTATATATTCCGCCTGCATGCTAAGTCACTTCAGTCGTGTCTGACTCTTTGTGACCCTAGGGACTGTACCCCGCCAGGCTCCTCTGTCCACAGGATTCTCCTGACGAGAATACTGGAGTGGGTTGCCATGCGCTCCTCCAGGGGATCTTCCCAACCCAGGGATCTAGCCCACACTTCTTACGTCTCCTGCATTGGCAGGCAGTTCTTTACCATGAGCACCACCTGGGAAGCCCTAGCAATTTCATCTCTAGGTATACATCCAAAATACATATATATTATCACCAAAAGATGTGTACAATAATGTTCATGAATGCAACACTCTTAGTTGCCAAATACTAGAAACTTTCCACATGTCCATGAACAGTACAAGGGATACACGGTCACATACAAGATGCTTCAGTCATATACTGGAAGGCAGCAACAGGACTGAATAAAGTACTACTATTGACAACGTAAGTAAATCTCTCAAACATGATGTTGTCGAAAAGAAAACAAAGTGAGGCAAACTGCCTGGTTCCATTTTATACAAAGTTCAAAAGCAGGTATTTGAAGTCAGGACAGAAATCAATTTTAGAGAAAAAGGAGGACGTGGTCACTGAGGAAGGAGTGGGGAGTGCTTCTGGGGTCCTGGGGAGAGCCCACTTCTTGACCTAAGTGGTGATGACACAGATCTGTTCCCCGTGACTGCATCCTCACCTCTCAGCTGAGTCATCATTCAGGGTAGGCCTTATCTGCACCTGTTTCCTTACAGACTCTTCTTACATAACGACCACAGGTCTGCCTCCTGAGATACACTTCCTCCTTCCTCGTATGGGAAGATTTTCCAGTCCAGCTGGTACACCTGCTTCGCTTCATCAAACACAGTCTGTAACTTGAGGGCACACCTGAGCCACACTTTTAACTGGTCCATCGCTTCCAGCCCTGAATGAAAGTCCCTGCCCAAGAACAGGCTCCACACTCCCTGGACAGCACCTCTCTAGTTGAATATGTGCACCCTCCTTCATTCCATCAGATCAGAAAAGCTGTGTGCCTTTGGAGGCAATCAACCCAAATTTGTTTTGAATGAACACATGCAGCTGGGACAGCGGATACCCTTGGCATGGGACCACTGCCCCCGCTCACTCCACTGAAGCCACAAGGGATGACAAGCTGAGCTTATAGATTTCACAGGGTCAAGACAAGAACATGGGTGCAAAGCCAGTGCTCTGGATCTAAGGCCACAGACAAAAGAGCAAAACTGCTATGGAAGAGCATGAGCACAAGCTGTTATGTCTAATGCAGGCGTCAGATCCAGTTATGCCAGCAGAGAACATCACTTTCCATTGGCTAGAACTGGGTCACATGGCCCCTGGTCACAAAGGACACTGGAAAACAAAGATAAAGCTGAGTGTCCATGTGCTCAGGAGACCAGAAGAATATCTGATAATCAGCTGTCCCCACTCACTCCCCAGATGACTTCCTAAGAACATTGTTAGGGTCACCAGCCTGATGTACTTTATGTTGCCTGAGACCCATCACCTGAATTCTATAGCTTCCTAGCTCTAGTTTTGCCTTAATAATACCTCTTCCATTCTCCCAACTAGAAGACCACAACTATGTGAGGTGAAATTCTCTCCACCTCTATGTGTCCATCTTCTAACAACCACATCCATCCAGAGAGAAGCTAAATATTCTTGGCTCCAGTCTAAGAATATACTATACACACAATGCAATGTTAAAGCTATGAAGGTTGACAGATTTTCATGTCCTAGATGAGCCCTCACATATAACAGTTAAAACTGTATTAAAGCTACATACGAGCTAGTGACCCATGGGATCATGTGTTCCCACGCAGTAATCTCTGCTTCGGCACCCCAAATACAGCTGGATTTTTTTCCTACTCACCACCCACTAGGAGTCCTACTCCCACAGCCTTTGAAGTATGAAAGTATTAACTGCTCAACCGTGTCTGACTCTTTGCAACCCCATGGACTTTAGCCTCCCAGGCTTGTCTCTCCATGGAATTCTCCAAGCAAGAATACTGGAGTGGGTAGCCATTCCCTTTTCAAGGGGATCTCTGACTCAGGGATTGAACTCAGGTCTCCTGCATTGCAGGTGGATTCTTTACTGTCTGAGCCACCAGGGAAGCCTGCAACTTTTGGGCTTACAAATATCCTGGAACAAGTTTCCACACACAATACAGAAAGGTGTCACATTGGCCTGTCAATAGCTGAGATAATGGTGCAGATGAAGCAAAAGCCCTCCAGATCTTCAACTGGAATATCCCCCGATTGTTGGCTTTGGTAATGGGGATTCAGGTAATGGAAGGCTGCCAGAACCCACAAAGTCAGCCTCTACCAGACAAGATCCAGTCTAAGCAGCTACACTGACATCAGTCTAACTTTGAGAAATTGGATAGAATGTAGACGGTTGGGATCTGATTTTCTGGGAAGGTCACGAATGAGATGAAATCTTCCAAGTGGTAAGAGAACTACTGGTCAAAACTGAATTGTGGTAGGGAGGGAACCCTGAAAGTGTAACTAGTTCATGGAAAGGGCAAGATCTGATGGAATTATATTTAGGAAGCAGATTTTTTCCCCCATTTTTTGGCCATGCCACCCAGCATGCAGGATCCCAGTTTCCAAACCAGGGACTGAACCCATGCGCCTCACAGTAGAAGTGCAGTTCCAACCACAGGACTGCCAGGGAAACTCTGGAAGCAGGTAAATTTTCTCTTTACTGCCAACAAACAGACTCTGTGGGCTCCCCTTTCCCTGCCCCTTGACAAGACCTGGGTCAGATCTCAAAGTTTTGGGGTCATTTTTAGCTTTAAGGACAGCCTCATTCTCATCTATAGGAAGTTCAGCCTCGTATGACTTAAATCCCTAGTCTTGTCCAATCAATCCACCATGGAAGGCCAGTCCACAGCCACTGAACACCAGGATGAACGACTCCCTGATGGGCTCAACACCTCTGACCATCCTGCCCTGGGCTCCCATCCAGCCCTGCAGGCATCCTCTAGTGAAGTACGTGTCCACTCCCCTCCTGAGCCTCAGCTTTCTTACTTCATTTGTAAAGGGTTCTGAGCTTTTTTCCTGTCATGCCACCCATGCCTCCAACCCTCTCACCCCACTCCTCCTGGCAGATTCTAATTTACTTGGTAAGAGGCAGAGCCCAAGAATCTGAATTTTTAATAAGCCCTTAAAGTGATTCTGATGCATATAATCCATGGAACAAGATCTGAGGAGCAGTGCTTCAGGGAACAGCTAGCGTATCAACCAGGATACACATCCCTGTTTTCTTCTGTTCCTATTCTAACATAAAGCCTTTTGGTTATTTACACAGTTTCATCACACAAATAACCTGTGTGACTACTTCCTTGAGGAGCTCACTTCCTTTCCACCTCTCAAGCCTCTGGAATGGCTGGATCATCATAATTCCTTCTGACCTTTAGACTCTGTTCCATGCTCCCTGGCCTTACCAGGCTCTGGCTTTGCTGCAGCCTGCGTACCACTGTAGACACCTACTCCTGTAGCTTCCTTAGGCAACAATTGCCCATCCTCCTACATCCCCCTTACCTTACACTTGAGAAATGAGGTTGGCATCTTCATTTCTCCCAAACCACGGACACCATCGCTCATACACTTTCTTCAGCAGGCCCTACTCCCTGGAGACTCAGGCAATCTGACCCCCCTCTACATCCTGTCTCTGGGCACACTCTGCATCTGCCTTTGCTGCCACTATTATGGGCCAGCTTCCTTCACCACCAGGGCACCCAGCTCAGAATATTTTTCCCATACTAAGTTCCAGGGAACCTCCCATCTACAGAAGCCTCTGTGTTGTGCTGTGCTTAGTTGCTCAGTCAGGTCCAACTCTATGACCCTGTGGACTGTAGGCTGCCAGGCTCCTATGTCCATGGGATTTCCCAGGAAAGAATACTGGAATGGATTTCCATGCCCTCCTCCAGGGGATCTTCCCAACCCAGGGATCGAACCCAGGTCTCCCACATTGCAGTGAATTCTTTACCATCTGAGCTGGCAGTGAAGCCCAAGAATACTGGAGTGGGTAGCCTATCCTTTCTACAGGGGGATTTTCCCAACCCAGGATTGAACCAGGCTCTCCTGTATTGCAGACGGATTCTTTACCAGCTGAGCTACCAGGGAAGCCCACAGAAGCCCCTACCCTCACATTATCCATCAGCTGTTTCATTATGTCCCGTTACCTGCACCCTTTTAGATACAATCTCAACTCCTATCTTCCTAATGTTTGCCACAGACCGCTCATTGCCTCCACATGCAAAACCCTGATCCTGGATAGATACAGCTATCCCTTCTAATCTGTGTTTGCACCCAAGTGCTTAATACTGATAAAGAAGAATCTAATTCCTAGTGTAGCCTGGTCCCAACCTGTAGTTACCAGCCTCAAATGGGCCTGGTCACTGTTCAGAGTGGTATACCACTGCTCTGTTTGCATATTAAACATTCAGATCCTGTTCTTTCACATCAAATGCCCAACCCTCCACATCCCCCATCTCCTTCAGCACTGGACCTCCTAATTCTCTAGAAAAATAAATAGATAAGCCCTCCTATACATGCAACAAGATTTTCCTATTTCCACACATATGTCTGTACACTGGGTGGCAGGTGGTAGAGCCAAGGTTAAAAGGCCAGAAACTTAAAACCATCTTGGGGTGGGATGGTGTGGGTGGGAGAGAGGTTAAAAAGTATAGGGACATGTTTATACTTATAGTTGATTCACACTGTTATGAAACCAATATAACATTGAAAATAAAGCACTTATCCCTCCAATTAAAGATAAGTTTAAATAAAATAAAGGGAAACAAAAAATGAATACATAAAAAATAAAACAATCTTGCTTCTATATAGACTGCTATATCAAAACCTCATGGTAACCACAAACCTGAGTCTTGGCTTTCTTACTTCATTTGTAAATGGTTCAGAGCTTTTTCCTGTCATACCACCCATCCTCCAACCCTCTCACCTGACTCCTCCTGGCAGATTCTAATTTACTTGGCAAGAGGCAGAGCCCAGGAATCTGAATTTTTAATAAGCCCTTAAAGTGATTCTGATGCAAATAATCCATGGAACAGGATCTGAGAAGCAGTGCTTCACGGAACATCTATGATAGATGTGTGCGTGCATGCCAAGTTGCTTCAGTCATGTCTGACTGTGACTCTATGGACTGTGGCCTGCCAGGCTCCTCTGTCCATGAGATTCTCCAGGCAAGAATACTGGAATGAGTTGCCAGGCCCTCCTCCAGGGGGGTCTTCCTAACCCAGGGATTGAACCCACGTCTGTTATGTCTTCTGCATTGGCAGGCATGTTCTTTACCACTAGTGCCACTGGGAAGCCCCCTACAATAGATACACACGCAAGAGAAAGGAATCCATACACAACCCTAAAGTTAACTGTCATATCACAGGAGAAAAGAACAAAAGAGGAAGAGAAGAAAAAAGACCTACAAAAGCAAACCCAAAACAATTAAAATGCAATATATCTATAATTACTCTAAATGTGTTAAATGCTCCAGCCAAAAGACATAGACTAGATAAATGGTACAAAACAAGACCCATAGGAACTTCATTGGTGGTCCAATGGTTAAGACTCCATGGTTCCAAAGCAAGGAATGCCTGTTTGATTCCTGGTCAGGGAACAAAGATCCCACATGCTGTGTGAGAAAAAAAAAATTTCATAACAACCTATAAATAAGAACCATACATATGTTACCTATAAGAGACCCACTTCCAATCAAGAGACACATACAGTCTGAAAGTGAGAGGAAGGAAAATGGTATCCCATGCAAACAGAAATCAAAAGAAAGTTGGACTAGCAGTATTCATATCAGACAAAATAGACTTTAAAATTAAAGACTGTTACAAGAGAAAAAGAAGGACAGTACATTATAACAATTGTAAATATATATGCACACCACTTAGGAGCACCTCAATATATAAAGCAAATGCTAAAGCTATAAAAGGAGAAATCAACAGTAGCACAATAATAGCGGGAAATTTTAACACCTCACTTACATCAATGCATGGATCATCCAGAAATAAATCAGTAATAACTAACTTCATACTGAACATTGAAAATTTGAAATCATTTCCTCTAAGATCAGGAAAAAAACAAGAATGCCCACTCTTGCCACGATTATTCAACACACTTTTGGAAGTCCTAGAAATGATAATTCAAGAAGAAAAAGAAATAAAAGGAATCCAAATTGGAAAAGAAAAAGTAAAACTGCCACTGCTTGCAGATGCCTGGATTTGAATGTTTACTATCGAGAACCAAGCAGTAGTGCAGCGTCCCCAAGGAGTAACACAGAAACATTTGAAATTAAAAGAAATGAGGACAATGTCAGAGACCTCCAGGACAATATTAAACGCTACAACATTCGAATCATAGGAGTCCCAGAAGAAGACGACAAAATGAAAGACCATGAGAAAATACTTGAGGAGATAATACTTGAAAACTTCCCTAAAATGGGGAAGGAAATAATCACTCAAGCCCAAGGAACCCAGAGAGTCCCAAACAGGATAAACCCAAGGCAAAACACCCCAAGACACATATTAATCAAATTAACAAAGATCAAACACAAAGAACAAATATTAAAAGCAGCAAGAGAAAAACAACAAATAACACACAAGGAAATTCCCATAAGGATAACAGCTGATCTTTCAATTGAAACTCTCCAAGCCAGGAGGGAATGGCAAGACATACTTAAAGTGATGAAAGAAAATAACCTACAGCCCAGATTATTGTACCCAGCAAGGATCTCATTCAAATATGAAGGAGAAATCAAAAGCTTTACAGACAAGCAAAAGCTGAGAGAATTCTGCACCACCAAACCAGCTTTCCAACAAGTACTAAAGGACATTCTCTAGACAAGGAAACACAAAAAGGGTGTATAAATTCCAACCCAAAACAATAAAGTAAATGGCAACGGGATCATACTTATCAATAATTACCTTAAACATAAATAGGCTGAATGCCCCAACCAAAAGACAAAGACTGGCCAAATGGATAAAAAAACAAGACCCCTGCATATGTTGTCTACAAGAGACACACCTCAAAACAGGGGACACATACAGACTGAAAATGAAGGGCTGGAAAAAGAATTTTCATGCAAATAGGGACCAAAAGAAAGCAGGAGTAGCAATACTCATATCAGATAAAATAGACTTTAAAACAAAGGCTGTGAAAAGAGACAAAGAAGGTCACTACATAATGATCAAAGGACCAATCCAAGAAGAAGATATAACAATTATAAATATATATGCACCCAATATAAGAGCACCACAATATGTAAGACAAATGCTAACAAGTATGAAAGGAGAAATTAACAATAACACAATAATAGTGGGAGACTTTAATACCCCACTCACACCAATGGATAGATCAACTAAACAGAAAATTAACAAGGAAACACAAACTTTTAATGATACAATACACCAGTTAGACCTAATTGATATCTATAGGACATTTCATCCTAAAACAATGAATTTCACCTTTTTCTCAAGCACACATAGAACCTTCTCCAGGATAGATCACATCCTGGGCCATAAATCTAGCCTTGGTAAATTCAGAAAAATTGAAATCATTCCAAGCATCTTGTCTGACCACAATGCAGTAAGATTAGATCTCAATTACAGGAGAAAAACTATTAAAAATTTCAACATATGGAGGCTGAACAACATGCTACTGAATAACCGACAAATCACAGAAGAAATCAAAAAATAAATCAAAATTTGCATAGAAACGAATGAAAATGAAAACACAACAGCCCAAAACCTGTGGGACACTGTAAAAGCAGTCCTAAGGGGAAAGTTCATAATAATACAGGCATACCTCAAGAAACAAGAAAAAAGTCAAATAAATAATCTAACTCTACACCTAAAGCAAGTAGAAAAGAAATGAAGAACCCCAAGGTTAGTAGAAGGAAAGACATCTTTAAAATTAAGGCAGAAATAAATGCAAAAGAAACAAAAGAGACCATAGCAAAAATCAAAAAAGCCAAAAGCTTGTAAAAAAAAAAAAAAAAAAGAATGAAGAAGATGATAGAATTCTGCCTTCTTTCTTTCCTTTCTCTTTTTCTCTGATTTCCCTGCCTCAAAAATACTTTCCTTTTAAGAGTTTCTTTATGAGGCTCACATATGAAGTGGGTATAGACACAAAGAAGGGAAACAAGCCCCTAGCTAGATATTGTTGACATTCTCTGCTGTAAAAGAGCCCTGGGCCACCCCCATCGGCCAGCAGTTCACCTACTCCCCAAAGAAATGCCAGTTACCATGTAACACCCAATGGAATGTGCTGCCCAACTCACTTTGTGTAAACCATCAGCAGGATGGAAAATGACTCCTCCCCACTATCACCCCCCTTCTTCCTTCCCATTAAAAAAAAAATTATACAGATAAATTTATTTACAAAACAGAAGTAGATTCACAGACATAGTAAAGAAACTTATGGTTACTAAAGCAGATAGCATGGGGATAAATTAGGAGTTTGGATTAAAATATACACACTATTATATATAAAATAGATAAAGTTCCAACTGTGTAGCACAGGGATCTAAACTCAAAAATTTTTAATACCATATAATGAAAGCCGTGATACACAATGGAATACACAATGAAATATTACTCAGCCATTAAAAATAATACATTTGAATCAGTACTAATGAGGTGGATGGAACTGGAGCCTATTATACAGAGTGAAGTAAGTCAGAATGAAAAACACCAATACAGTATATTAACACATATATATGGAATTTCGAGTTTTCCAAATTTGCTGGCATATTGAGTGCAGCACTTTCACAGCATCATCTTTCAGGATTTGGAATAGCTCCACTGGAATTCCATCACCTCCACTAGCTTTGTTTGTAGTGATGCTTTCTAAGGCCCATTTGACTTCACATTCCAAGATGTCTGGCTCTAGGTCAGTGATCACATCATCATGATTATCTGGGTCGTGAAGCTCTTTTTTGTACAGTTCTTCTGTGTATTCTTGCCATCTCTTCTTAATATCTTCTGCTTCTGTTAGGTCCATACCATTTCTGTCCTTTATCATGCGC
Source organism: Tragelaphus eurycerus (assembly GCA_935064755.1). Taxonomy (NCBI): domain Eukaryota; kingdom Metazoa; phylum Chordata; class Mammalia; order Artiodactyla; family Bovidae; genus Tragelaphus; species Tragelaphus eurycerus. Next base: position 1,926,584 of record CAKXYN010000103.1, on the reverse strand, counting down.
ATCTTTGCATGAAATGTTCCTTTAACCTCAGATATGCAGATGACACCACTCTTATGGCAGAAAGTGAAGAGGGGCTAAAAAGCCTCTTGATGAAAGTGAAAGTGGAGAGTGAAAAGGTGGGCTTAAAGCTCAACATTCAGAAAACGAAGATCATGGCATCTGGTCCCATCACTACATGGGAAATAGATGGAGAAACAGAGGAAACAGGGTCAGACTTTATTTTTCTGGGCTCCAAAATCACTGCAGATGGTGACTGCAGCCATGAAATTAAAAGATGCTTACTCCTTGGAAGGAAAGCTATGACCAACCTAGATAGCATATTCAAAAGCAGAGACATTACTTTGCCAACAAAGGTTCGCCTAGTCAAGGCTATGGTCTTTCCTGTGGTCATGTATGGATGTGAGAGCTGGACTGTGAAGAAGGCTGAGCGCTGAAGAATTGATGCTTTTGAACTGTGGTGTTGGAGAAGACTCTTGAGAGTCCCTTGGACTGCAAGAAGATCCAACCAGTCCATTCTGAAGGAGATCAATCCTGGAATTTCTTTGGAAGGAATGATGCTAAAGCTGAAACTCCAGTATTTTGGCCACCTCATGAGAAGAGTTGACTCACTGGCGAAGACTCTGATGCTGGGAGGGATTGAGGGCAGGAGGAGAAGGGGACGACAGAGGATGAGATGGCTGGATGGCATCGCTGACTTGATGGGTGTGAGTCTGAGTGACCTCCGGGAGCTGGTGATGGACAGGGAGGCCTGGCGTGCTGTGGTTCATGGGGTCGCAAGGAGTCGGACACGACTGAGCGACTGATCTGATCTGATCTGATCTGGTGGAATTTAGAAAGATGGTAATGATAACCCTGTATGCGAGACAGCAAAAGAGACACAGATGTATAGAACACTCTTTTGGACTCTGTGGGAGAAGGCGAGGGTGGGATGGTTTGAAATAATATCATTGAAATATGTATATTGTCATATGTGAAACAAATTGCCAGTCCAGGTTCGATGCATGAGACAGGGCGCTCAGGGCTGGTGCACTGGGATGATGCTGAGAGATCAGATGGGGAAGGAGGTGGGAGGGGGTTCAGGATGGGGAACACATGTACACCCAAGGCTGATTCATGTCAACGTATGGCAAAAACCACTACAATACTGTAAAGCAATTAGCCTCCAATTAAAATAAATAAATTTAAAATAAATAAAATAATATTTAAAAAATAACATATAATGAAAAACAATCTGAAAAAGAATATATATGTTTAATTGAATCACTTTGTTATACACCTGAAACTACACAACACCATAAATTAACTATTTTCAATTTTAAAAAGAAAAGATATTTTGGAGTCTTAGCCCCTAGTACCTAGGAGTGTGACCTTCTTTGAACAGAGTCTCTATGGAGGTAACCAAGTTAACACGAGGCGATGAAGGTGAGCCCTGGTCTAATGAGACTGGTGTCCTTAGAAGGAGTTTGACAGCAGGGGCGTGCACACAACAGGGAGACGCCATGTGAAGACAAAGGCCAACATCAGGGTGATGCAGCCACAAGCCAAGGAATGCTGAAAATTACCACACACCACCAGCATCTAGGGGAGAGACCTGGAACAGATTCTGGGTCACAGGTCTCAGAGAGAACCACCCCTACTGACGCCTTCATCCTGTACTTCCAGCCTCCAGACCTGTCGTTGTTCTCCATCATCACTTTAAATGTGATACAGCTCCCAGCACAGAGGAAGCACTCAACAAATATTTAGAGAATGACAAGGTCCAGAACTCTTGGCCTTTTAATTCATTCTGTCCCCGGGAGTCCTAAGCCAAGTCTTTAAAAGGCAGCCTGAGCTGCGAACCTTGATCATTCATTCCACACCCTCAGAAGAATTCCTCCTGGGGTTGCTCCTGACAATTTCAAAGTCTGGTCTCTTTGATTTTCTAGCAACCAGTCGTCTCTTCAGTTTTCAGCTTCTGATCCTCAGGTGAGCTGTCCCTAGATTAGCCCTCACCTACCCTTTCCCACCACACGGGCCATTCTCTGCCTTGATTTTCCAAGCACAGCCTCAGGTCCCCTGCATTCCAGTAGCTGCTCTGATGGGCAGGAGGGGATGTGAAGCCTGACCATGTGAGTGGGACTGACCAGCAGCAGAAGAGGTCTTTCCTGGGCAAGAATTAGGTGGCAGGACTGATGTGGATGCTTGTTTTGTTTTCCTAGTCTTCAACCACCAAAGGAGGGGCTTGGTACTTGGAATCCAGAATGAATTACACACGGTTCATCACAGCCAAGAGTGCGGCCAGAAAACCTTATTCCATCAGAGTCATGTGTGAGTCTAAGCTGTGCCCCTCTCCTCCAGAGCAAAAGTGGAGGCTGGGGGGGGGGGGCCCACAAAGCAGCTCCAGGCTGGGTGAACCTAGCTCTGTGCAGACTTGACACAGAAGTCAGGCTGAAATAGGCAGGAGGGCAGTAAATCAGCAACAGAGACCAGGCCGCAGTGGGCACGTCCTTGTTAGGGTCCAGGAGGCTCTTCTGGGCACAGGAAGTGGGGTTCAGCACAGGCTGCAGACATGTGAAGAGCAGGGAGGGTGGGTACACAGGACAGCAAAGGGGCACAGGGAGCCTGGGGAGCTGGGAGGGGCCGAGCGGAGGAGGGTTTTCTGTTACTGGGGCCCCTGGCTTACTGCCTGATCAGCCAGCCTTCTTAGCTGCAGCTGTTGATTCCTTACTTCCTCCACCAGTGAGGTCAGCCCAGAAAAATTCATCTTCTGTGTCTCTTTCAGACTAGCACTCTATCACTAGACATTATTACAGTATACAGTTTTATTGCCTTTAATGTAACATAGTGACCATCTCTGTTTATGAAAGTCTTCACTGAGAGTGTTTCTTCTTCTCTTCCATGTTGTTTAAGATGAGAAATTGGACAAGGCCCCGAAATCTGTCATCTCCTTGGCGAGTGGATTACCAAACCCCAACACGTTCCCTTTCAAGACTGCAGTTATCACCATAGAAAATGGGAAGGCTATCCAGTTTGATGAAGAGTTGATGAAGAAAGCACTGCAGTATTCTCAGAATGCTGGGTCCTGATCAGTAGATCATTTAACTTACTTGATTCATTTTCATAAGTAATGTTCTACAGCCAGCTGACAATGTTACTTGTGTCTTTTAAATTGGATAGTCAGTAGGTAGGAAGGTTGGAGGAAGAGTTAAAAACAGCAAGGACACTGACAGTTTAACACCACTACTGATTGCTTCTAAACCATACATAACTAGGAGAAAGAGAGAAGGCTTTTGAAGATTATCATTTGAGCTGAGACTGGGGGCAAAAAAACTGAAACGGGATAAAAAAAAGAAGATAAGCTAACTGAAGAAGCAGGGTAGGAGAAAAGAGGAAAAAGATGATCCAGGAAGCAGCCGTTTTATTTCCTGGGGGAATTTTTCACTAATTATATTCCCATCCTAAACAGGCAGCTGTGCAAATATGTTGCCTGAAGTTCAGATGTATTTAGATTCATAAAGGCAAGTGGAACAAACATTCAAAGGCTTTACTTAGCTGATCTACTTCCAGCAATGAAGGGTAACCTACAGAGTCTCAATTATACCTTATTAAAGCCTGTTTGCTCTGTGATTGGAGAAGGCAATGGCAGCCCACTCCAGTACTCTTGCCTGGAAAATCCCATGGATGGAGGAGCCTGGTAGGCTGTAATCCATGGGGTCGCTAAGAGTCAGACATGACTGAGCGGCTTCATTTTCACTTTTCACTTTCATGCACTGGAGAAGGAAATGGCAACCCACTCCAGTGTTCTTGCTTGGAGAATCCCAGGGACGGGGGAGCCTGCTGGGCTTCCGTCTATGGGGTTGCACAGAGTCGGACACGACTGAAGCGATTTAGCAGCAGCAGCAGCAGCAGCAGCTCTGTGATTAAAGAACAATGCATGTTGGCTGAATAAGAATTGTATTGTATACAATGTACATCTATGTTTTTTTTTTCATGATGCAAAGAACTTAAGCTGGGCTTCTAAGTATCCTAAGAAAATCTCCCTAAGGAAAACAAAACAAAAAGAAAAGAAAAATGAATTATACAGGAAGTGCTTAATATAAAAGAAAAAGTACATGCTTTAGAATAAGAAAGCTGTGGATTCAAATCTCAGATCTTTTATACCAACCAATTAACTTTATGTGGATTTCTTAATCTCTAATCTGTTATCTTGTCTTTTAAGTTAAGATATTAATATCATCAAAAAGCATTTGAAGATTTTTAACTAAAATGTGTAAAGTGCCTGGAATGAAGTCATCATTTAGTGGCTGTCTACTACTATTCTGATTTTCACTACTGTCAATTTTTAAATGCACTTATGCTTTAGACTCCCAGAGCTGTTATCCTGGCTAAAACAGTTACAAGTAAAATTACATAATCCGCCCACCATCCATTATGCACCCAGCCAAGGACAGATGGACATATGTGTCACATGTGGCAGCCAAGAAGGTCTCTGTAAGGTAGGACTGGAGGGGAAGGGCACCCATGGCAAGAATCTAACATGTGCACCCATACAGCCATCTCTCCCTTAACCACAGAGCAGCATGTTTTGTGGGACACCAAGTCTTCACTAGAATCATGAGTAGAACTTGAAGACATGCACCAACCTGATTTCTCTTAAACAGAGAGCCCAGAGCTCTGAGTCCTTCAGACAAGATTCCCTGCAGCTTAGTGAGCACGGATCAGTTTCATGTGGCTCAGAGATTCAGGCCACGTTGAGTTAGGCCGTGGTTATGTCCGTATGACTTTTTAATTCCTCGAGGGTGAGTCCTGACCCTCCTGAGCGGAGGCCTCACCCTGTGTGTGTCTGCTGCTGTCATCGTCTGTACCAGCTGCCTCTTGTGCCCCGTCTCCCTCTTGGCTGTGCTTTCTGCAGGTCTAAGGGTACGTCTGGTCTGTGGCTGACCTCTCCTCTGGGTTAGCGTCTTCTCTCTCTCTCTCTCTGTCTCTCTCTCTGCCTCTCTCCTGGGTTTCAGGAAGTCCACTGAGGTAACCACCACTGGGGGTTCCCCTGATAAAGAGACTGCGTACACAGTTCTCAGTTTCATATATCTTTTTCTTGAATAATTAGTCCTGGATAAGGAGATTCTGTATTCGTCTGCACATCTAGCTTAAAGTATGACTCTTGTTTATATTAAACCAGAGTAGTTTTCTTGTTCCTCTTATGTAAATGTGAAACCTATAATCTGGTTACTTTTAATGAATTTTAATTCAATTATTATTTCAGAACAATGTATTGAAGCAATAACACTTTAAAACTTCCTCCCTGTTTTATGACTTAATTAGGACAAAGACAAGGATAAGCTGCTGTTTGAAGTGGGTTTTTTTGTTTTTGTTTTTGTTTTTTTTTTTTCAAGAGAAATATTTGTGATGCCCCAGACCAGTAAAGTTCTTTTCAGTGAAATACCTTTCCTAGAAAGGTACACCATGAGCCTTTTTTTTCCCCTACAAAAGATGCTCTGGAAAGTTTCTTCTTTGTCTTTCTCAACATTAGTCCTATCGAAGAGGAAGACAGCACACGTGGCCAAAATCATCAGTAACTCACTGGCTACAGCCATGCGGTTACAGAGGCCTCCTGGGAATATGGTTTAACATTTCTTCCACTTTGCCCTCCAGAATAAATATTATTTTAGGTGCACAAATCTCAAATAATAAACAGCACTCACTCCTCATTTAGGATATTGGACTTTGTCGTGTCCCCTAACCAACAAAGGAAATGTTGGTCATGAGGTTTTCATCTGATCAATGAATTATACATGGATTTGCTTGGTCCTAGAAGGTCCTGTAAAATGTAAATCAACTAACTTGTCAGAGGAGGCCTGTGTTTGTCATAAAATGCCTAAAGCTCATAAGGAATAGTATATGGAATATCCTAGGCCAAATCGGGAAAGAAAAGTCAGATCTTGTCTCAATGGATACTGGCCGTGATGTTTGTCAAGAGCTCTAGGTTGTTAAAACGGCACAGAGGAGAGGCTTGACCTGGGGATGATGAAACATCAGAGGGTAGGGAAGGATGGGTCTGTGCCTTGTGTAAGATTCGTTGGAACGGACCCCTCTGATTCAGGCAGGGAACGTCTCTGTCTGGCTCTGCTGATGTCCTGAGGCATTACAGGGTCCTCAAGATCTGCTCTGATTTGCAGGCCTGGACTCCCTTGACCTCCACGTCTCCTGAGCCCTTGCTGAAACCGTCCTTTCTGGAAACTCCCCCATCCTTGCCCTGCCCACCCTGCAGTGTCCATGGTTCACAGGAGCCCCGCAAGACTGGGCCTCAGACCTCTTCCCTTCCCGCACACACCTCCCCTGGGCATCACGCCAGGTGCCCCTGCCCACGCCTCCATTGCCAGGCACCTTCCACATCCACGTGTCCACCACCCCCACTGGCCTCACCCCAGGCTGTTTCAGTGGCACCTCACACCAAAACACACTCAGCTGCTTCTCCCTCAGAAACAGACAACATTGGGGGTATTTTCCAGTGAATGACACCCCTCCCATCACCTCCTTACTGTACAGCCAGAAATCCAGAGGCCCCTCCTTACCCTTCCTTCTCCGCTTCCCCTCAGCCCACACGTATGCCCCTTGCTTCTGGTTTCCTCAATGCCCCACAGCTCTCTTCAGCTCCACCACCACCACCCCATCCAGACCACCCTTGCCTTTCCCTGGGACTGCAGCAAAAACCTCCCAAATGAGCCTAAAATCTTCCCACACTCCACCTGTATTCTCACTCCTCTCTGATACTTTGATCTTGCAGCCAGAATGACCTTCTCAAATGCCTGTCTGATCTCATGACTCCTGGGTCCCGCCCTCTACTTAAAACTCTCCCTGGCTCACTTGTCCAAAGGCCTCCATGGGATGCTCTCTGCCCACTTCTTTCTGACCTCCCTCCACTCTCCTCTTCACACTCCACCTCAAGACACAGGATTCTTTCAGTTTCTCAAGTGTGTACCTATCATCACCTCTTCCCCAACTCTTCACTTCCTCAAAGAAGCCTTCCCTGAGTACCCCACATCTGCCGAGTGCCCAAGTCCTCCTACAATGAGCACTAGAACACTGGCATCTACACAGCAGTGCTTATCACTGATTTTACACGCATATTTATCTGCGTAGTGTCTAGCTCAGTGCTCTAGCACCTTCATGAGGGTAAAACCGTCCCATACAATCTTCACTTTCTCTCCATACATTACACAGGCCTGGTTTATATCAAAGATTTAAAATTTTTTTCAAAGAAGGCATAAATACACTTTAGGAGCCAAACTAGTTATTTTTTTTCAACCTAGAACAGAGGTTGGCAAACTATGGCTTGAGAATAAAACCAACCCTTGTCTGATTCTATAAGTAGAGCTTTAGTGGAACTCAGCTTACACGCTGTCTATGGCTGCGTTCTCACCACAGAGGCAGAGATGAGTGGTGGCAACACAGACACTGGGGCCCACAGAACATGCCCCATCTGGCATTTATGGAAAACTTGCAAACTCCTACTCTGGAACCCTGAAAGTAAAAGTGAAAGTCGGTCAGTCGTGTCCAACTCTTTGCAACCCCATGGACTATACAGTCCTTGGAATTCTCCAGGCAAGAATACTGGGTAACCTTTACCTTCTCCAGGGGATCTTCCCAACCCATGGATCAAACCCAGGTCTCCTGCATTGCAGGCAGATTCTTTACCACCTGAGTAACAAGGGAAGTCAAAGAATACTGGAGTGGGCAGCCTATCCTTTCTCCAGCAGATCTTCCTGACTCAGGAATCAAATTGGGGTCTCCTGCATTGCAGCAGATTCTTTATCAACTGAGCTATCAGAGACATCCACTTTAGAATCCTAGTGAGTTCAAAAAAAAAAAAAGTAGGAGGGGGCGTTCTAAGACTCGAAACTATATTTTCCAAGCTAACCTGTGTTTCTTTCGTTAGGTGTTTGAAATGATCATTAACCCTGGAGATAATATCCTTGTAAATGAACCTGTTTATTCAGGAACGATTCATGCTGTAAGTACATAATCTTACAAAAGGCAAGTCTCTTTCTTATAATACAGAAGGAGAAATCACCACACCTTTAAAATTATCTGCCCACTGAAAAATACAATAGCATCTTTCTTTTGTAAAGAAGAGAAATTTTAGTATAAGGAAAATATGCTAAACATACCCTCTGATTTATACTTTTCTTTTGACAAAATATAAATGTAGATGTGCTAAAATTCAGTCAGGAAAATCATGTCCCATTTTCTTAGTATTTCACTTGAAATGCCTCTTAATTTACAAAGACATTTTCATTACTGTCTATATTACCTCATGTCTAAGACAAATCATATGTCAATGTAATATAACTAAACCTATCAGTATGACCAGGACTTTCATATCTAGTGTTTATTATAAGACTGTAGACCCAGAATAAGGAGGCAGATCACCTGCTCTGCTGGGCCCTGGTCAGAACTCAGCACTGTCTGGGGCACAGTACTCTGGGGTTGATGTGAACACAGTCAGAGAAGGAACCACAGTCACAAAGAGTTAGAATGAGACCATACGTTGAATGCTTTTAGGAACCATGCTCTTTCCTGCAGAAAGAGGAGATCCACGGGGACGTGAGGATTGTCCTCAGCTACATAAAAGTTAGCCAGGTCACAGAGGAGTTGGATTTGTCTGTGTGTGTCCTTAGGTTGACAGAACTGGAACCAAAGTGTGGAAACTCCAGGGAGGCAATTTCAACTCAACGTAACAACTTTCTAACCATCAGTCTCACCCACTCTCTGAGGAAGAAAGCAAGCCTGTCACTGCAGGCGCGCAGAGAAAACAGCCAGACACAAAAGAACAAATGTTGTATGATTTCTCCTTATACAAAATGTACAAAACAAACAAATTCATAGAGACCAGAAGTTGATGAGAGGTGACCAAGGACTGGGGAGGGGGAAATGGGGATTTCTTGCTTAGTGGGCACAGGGTTTCTGTTTGGAGTGATGAAAAGATTCTGGAATTAATAACAATGAGAGTTGCCAAACTATGAACATAATTATTGCCACTGAATCACATGCTTTAAAATGGCACATTTCTTAGTAATATATATTTTACCAAAACTTTTAAGTGAAAGTGTTAGTTGCTCAGTCATGTCCACCTCTTTGTGACCCTACAGACTGTAGCTCCCAGGCTCCTCTGTTTATGGGATTCTCCAGGCAAGAATACTGGAGTTGGTGGCCATTCCCTCCTCCAGGGGACCTTCTTGACCCAAGGATTGAACTTGTGTCTCCCGCCTTGTAGGCAGATTCTTAACTGGCCAAGCCACCGGTGTGCTGTGCTTAGTCACTCAGTCATGTCCAACTCTTTGAGACACCATGGACTGAAGCCTACCAGGCTCCTCTGTCAATGGAGATTCTCCAGGCAAGAATACTGGAGTGGGTTGCCATGCACTCTTCCAGGGGATCTTCCTAACCCAGGGATGGAACCGGGGTCTTCTGCATTGCAGGTGGATCCTTTACCATCTGAGTTACCAGGGAAGCCCTCAAGGGAAGCCCTTTTAAAACCAAAGTAAAATAATTGCCTTTGTGATTGGAGACTAATCATTAACTACTTTCTTACACTCATAAGGTATTAGATTAGACAATGCCTATACATGTAAAATTGCATCTATGTAAATAGCTGGATTCACATACATTGTCATATGCCTAAACGTAAATCCATACGAACCTCTGAGGGAATACGCTGAAGTTCCATGTGCATTTATCTCATTGCCCAACATCAACTTCTTTTATTCATGTAGATGTGCTTGGAAAGTCTAAGATCTTTAAATTTGCTGCAAATATGGTCTAGACTATTCTCAGTGCATAAGTATACATTTGACTCCAGTATTTTGGCCACCTCATGCGAAGAGTTGACTCATTGGAAAAGACTCTGAGGCTGGGAGGGATTGAGGGCAGGAGGAGAAGGGGACGACAGAGGATGAGATGGCTGGATGGCATCACTGACTTGATGGGTATGAGTCTGGGTGACCTCCGGGAGCTGGTGATGGACAGGGAGGCCTGGCGTGCTGCGGTTCATGGGGTCACAAAGAGTCGGATACGACTGAGCGACTGATCTGATCTGATCTGATCTAATGTTTGCTTATCCCTTGAAAACTCTTTTTCTGAGAAGCTAATCTTAATTATTATTATTTTTAATATTATTGAAATATAGTTTATTAACAATGTCATTTTAGTTCTAAGTATACGGGAAACTGATTCAGATATATATATATGTGCATATATATATATATATATATATATATATAACAATACATATCTTTTCTTTTTAGATTCTTTTCCATTATAGATTATTATAAAACATTGAATATAGTTACCTACGCTATACAGTGGGAAATTGCTGTTGATTTTATATATTGTAGTATGTATATGTCAAACCCAGATTCTTACTATATCCCTCCCCACATTTCCCCTTTAATAATCATAAGTTGTTATAATATGTCTGTAAGTCTATTTGTTGTGTAAAATAGTTCAAAAATAGTTTATTTGTATCATTTTTTAGATTACATATATGCTATGCTATGCTATGCTAAGTCACTTCAGTCGTGTCCGACTCTGTGTGACCCCATAGACGGCAGCCCACCAGGCTTCCCCGTCCCTGGGATTCTCCAGGCAAGAACACTGGAGTGGGTTGCCATTTCCTTCTCCAATGCATGAAAGTGAAAAGAGAAAGTGAAGTCGCTCAGTCATGTCCAACTCTCAGCGACCCCATGGACTGCAGCCTACCAGGCTCTTCCATCCGTGGAATTTTCCAGGCAAGAATACTGGAGTGGGGTGCCATTGCCTTCTCCGAGATTACATATAAGTGATATATAATATTTGTCTTTCTTTGATTTACTTCACTTAGTATGATAATCTCTAGACCCCTCCATGTGACTACAAATGGCATCATTTCATTCTTTTTTATGGCTGAGTAATATAGAAGTGGTGTCGACATCCTAGGAATCCGCGAACTAAAATGGACTGGAATGGGTAAATTTAACTCAGAACCATTATATCTACTACTATGGGCAGCAATCCCTTAGAAGAAATGGAATAGCCATCATGGTCAACAAAACAGTCTAAAATGCAGTACTTGGATGTAATCTCAAAAATGATAGAATGATCTCTCTTCATTTCCAAGACAAACCATTCCATATCATGGTAATGCAAGCCTATACCCCAACCAGAAATGCTGAAGAAGCTGAAGTTGAACGGTTCTAGGGAGACCTACAAGACCTTTTAGAACTAACACCCAAAAAAGATGTCCTTTTCATTATAGGGGACTGGAATGCAAAAGTAAGAAGTCAAGAAACACCTGGAGTAACAGGCAAATTTGGCTTTGGAGTACAGAAGGAAGCAGGGCAAAGGCTAATTGAGTTTTGCCAAGAGAACGCACTGGTCATAACACTCTATTCCAAGAACACAAGAGAAGACTCTACACATGGACATCACCAGATGGTCAACACCAAAATCAGATTTATTATATTCTTTGCAGCCAAAAATGGAGAAGCTCTATATAGTCAGCAAAAAAAAAAAAAAAAGACCAGGAACTGACTGTGGCTCAGATCATGAACTCCTTATTGCCAAATTCAGACTGAAATTGAAGAAAGTAGGGAAAACCACTAGACCATTCAAGTATGACCTAAATCAAATCCCTTATGACAATACAGTGGAAGTGAGAAATAGATTTAGATTTAGGTCATTAGGCACTCTATCTGATAGAGTGCCTGATGAACTATGGACTGAGGTTCGTGAGTGCCTGATGAACTATGGACTGAGGTTCGTGACATTGTATAGGAGACAGGGATCAAGACCATCCCCATGGAAAAGAAATGCAAAAAAGCAAAATGCCTGTCTGAGGAGGCCTTACAACTAGCTGTGAAAAGAAGAGTAGTAAAAAGCAAAGGAGAAAAGGAAAGATATAAGCATCTGAATGCAGAGTTCCAAAGAATGGCAAGTAGAGATAAGAAAGCCTTCCTCAGTGATCAATGCAAAGAAATAGAGGAAAACAACAGAATGGGAAAGACTAGAGATCTCTTCAAGAAAATTAGAGATACCAAGGGAACACTTCATGCAAAGATGGGCTTGATAAAGGACAGAAATGGTATGGACTAACAGAAGCAGAAGATATTAAGAAGAGGTGGCAAGAATACACAGAAGAACTGTACAAAAAAGATATTCATGACCCAGATAATCACGATGGTGTGATCACTCACCTAGAGCCAGACATCCTGGAATGTGAAGTCAAGTGGGCCTTAAAAAGCATCACTACGAACAAAGCTAGTGGAGGTGATGGAATTCCAGTGGAGCTATTCCAAATCCTGAAAGATGATGCTGTGAAAGTGCTGCACTCAATATGCCAGCAAATTTGGAAAACTCAGCAGTGGTCACAGGACTGGAAAAGGTCAGTCTTCATTCCAATCCCAAAGAAAGGCAATGCCAAAGAATGCTCAAACTACCACACAACTGCACTCATCTCACACGCTAGTAAAGTAAAGCTCAAAATTCTCTAAGCCAGGCTTCAGCAGTACATGAACCATGAACTTCCAGATATTCAAGCTGGTTTTAGAAAAGGCAGAAGAACCAGAGATCAAATTGCCAACATCCGCTGGATCATGGAAAAAGCAAGAGAGTTCCAGAAAAACATCTATTTCTCCTTTACTGACTATGCCAAAGCCTTTGACTGTGTGGATCACAATAAACTGTGGAAAATTCTGAAAGAGATGGGAATACCAGACCACCTGACCTGCCTCTTGAGAAACCTATAAGCAGATCAGGAAGCAACAGTTAGAACTGGACATGGAACAACAGACTGGTTCCAAATAGGAAAAGGGGTACATCAAGATTGTATATTGCCACCCTGCTTATTTAACTTATATGCAGAGTACATAATGAGAAACACTGGACTGGAAGAAACACAAGCTGGAATCGTGATTGCTGGGAGAAATATCAATAACCTCAGATATGTAGATGATACCACCCTTATGGCAGAAAGTGAAGAGGAACTAAAAAGCCTCTTGATGAAAGTGAAAGTAGAGAGTGAAAAAGTTGGCTTAAAGCTCAACATTCAGAAAACTAAGATCATGGCATCTGGCCCCATCTCTTCATGGGAAATAGATGGGGAAACAATGGAAACAGTGTCAGACTTTATTTTTCTGGGCTCCCAAATCACTGCATATGATGACTATAGCCATGAAATTAAAAGACGCTTACTCCTTGGAAGGAAAGTTATGACCAACCTAGACAGTATATTTAAAAGCAGAGACATTACTTTGCCAACAAAGGTCCGTCTAGGAAAATCCCATGGATGGAGGAGCCTGGTAGATTGCAGTCCATAGGGTCGCTAAGAGCCAGACACAACTAAGCAACTTCACTTTCACTTTTCACTTTCATGCATTGGAGAAGGAAATGGTAACCCACTCCAGTGTTCTTGCCTGGAGAATCCCAGGGACGGGGGAGCCTGGTGGTCTGCCGTCTATGGGGCCACAAAGAGTCGGACACAACTTAAGTGACTTACCAGCAGCAGTCAAGGCTATGGTTTTTCCTGTGGTCATATATGGATGTGAGAGTTGAACTGTGAAGAAAGCTGAGCTCCAAAGAATTGATGCTTTTGAACTGTAGTGTTAGAGAAGACTCTTGAGAGTCCCTTGGACTTCAAAGAGATCCAACCAGTCCATTCTAAAGGAGATCAGTCCTGGGTGTTCATTGGAAGGACTGATGCTGAAGCTGAAACTCCAATACTTTGGCCACCTGATGCGAAGAGTTGACTCATTGGAAAAGCCCCTGATGCTGGGAGGGATTGGGGGCAGGAGGAGAAGGGGACGACAGAGGATGAAATGTCTGGATGGCATCACTGACTCAATGGACATGAGTTTGAGTGAACTCCAGGACTTGGTGATGACTGGGAGGCCTGGTGTGCTGTGATTCATGGGGTCACAAAGAGTCGGACATGACTGAGCAACTGAACTGCACTGAATATAGAAGTAGGCCTTCTTCAATGATCAATGCAAAGAAGTAGAGGAAAACAACAGAAGGGGAAAAATTAGAGATATCTTCAAGAAAATTGGAGATATCAAAGGAATATCTAATCCAAAGAAAGACACAATAAAGGACAGACTAAAGATGTTGTAGAAGCAAAAGAGATGGAAAGAATAAACAGAAGAACTGCATAAAAGATCTTAATGACCCAGATAACTATGATGGTATGGGCACTCACCCAGAGCCAGACATTCTGGAATTTGAAATCAAGTGGGCCTGAGGAAAGCACTGCTATCAATTAAGCTAGTGGAAGTGGTGGAATTCCAGCAGAGTTACTTAAAATCCTAAAAGATGATGCTATTAAAGTTATGCACTCAATATGTCTGCAAATTTGGAAGACCTAGCCATGGCCACAGGACTGGAAAAGCTCAATCTCCATCCCAATTCCCAAGAAGGGCAGATTAAACAAGGTTCAAACCATCAGACAATTGCACTCATCTCCCATGCTAGTAAAGTTAGGCTCAAAATCCTGCAAGTTAGGCTTCATCATTATGTGAACCAAGAAGTTCAAGATTTTCAAACTGAGTTTAGAAAAGGCAGAGGGACCAGAGATCAAACTGCCAATATTGCCTGGATCATAGAGAAAGCAAAGGAATTCCAGAAAAACATCTACCTCTGTTTCATTGACTACGCTAAAGCCTTTGACTGTGGATCATAACCAACTGTGGAAAATTCTTAAAGAGATGGGAATACCAGACCATCTTACCTGTCTCCTGAGAAATCTGTAAGCTGGTCAAGAAGCGACAGAACCTTGTATGTAACAACTGACTGGTTCAGGATGGAGAAAGGAGGACGACAAGGCTGTTTATTGTCATCTTGTTTATTTAACTTATACACAGAGCTCATCATGAGAAATACCAGCCTGGATGAGTTACAAACTGGAATTGCGATTGCCAGGAGAAGTACCAACAATCTCAGATATGTGGATGACACCACTCCAATAGCAGAAAGGAAAGAGAAACTAAAAAACCTATTGATGAGGGTGAAAGACAAGAGTGAAAAGGCTGGCTTAAAGCTAAATATTAAATAAACCAAGATCATGACATCCAGCCCTATCACTTCATGGCAAATAGAAGGAGAAAAGGTGGAAGCTGTGACAGATTTCCTCTTCTTGGGCTCTAAAATCACTGCAGATGGTGACTGCAACCATGAAATTAAAGATGGTTGCTTCTTGGCAGGAAAGCAATGAAAAAACCTAGACAGTGTGTTTAAAAGCAAAGACATCTCTTTGTCAAAGAAAGTCCATATAGTCAAGGCTATGGTCCTTCCAGTAGTCATGTATGGTTGAGAATGCTGAATGCTGAAGAAGTGAAGCTTTTGAACTCTGGTGCTGGAGAGTCCCTCAGACTGCAAGGAGATCAAACCAGTCAATCTTAAAGTAAATCAACCCTGAATACTCATTGGAAGGACTGATACAGAAGCTGAAGCTCCAATGCTTTGGCCACCTGATGTGAAGGGCCAACTCACTGGAGAAGACCCTGATGCTGAGAAAGATTGAAGGCAGAAGCAAAAAAAGGTGACAGAGGATAAGTTGGTTGGATGGTATCACTGATGCTATGAACATGAACTTGGGCAAACTCCAAAAGATGGTGAGGGACAGAGAAGCCTGGTGTGCTGCAGGCCATGGGGTCTCAAAGAGTTGGACACAACCTGGTGATTAAACAACAATATTCCACTGTATATATGTACCACATTTTCTTTGTGCGTTCATCCCTCAGTGAACCTTAGGTTGCCTCCATGTCCTGACTATTGTAAATAGTGCTGAACACTGGTGTGGATATATATTTTTGAATTGTCCCAGAGTGGGATCACTAGATCATAAATGTAACTCTATTTTTAGTCTGTTAGTGAACCTCCATGCAGTTCTCCATAGGATCTATAGGATTGACATTTCCATCAACAGTGTAGGAAGCTTCCATTCTCTCCAAACCCTCTCCAGCATTTACTGTTCACAGACTTTTTGATCACAGCCATTCTGACTGGTGTGAGATAGGCCTCACTGTAGTCTTCGTTAGCTTTTCTCTCTAATTAGCCATGTTGAGCGTCTTGTCAAGTGCATGCTGGCCATCTGTATGTCTTCTTTGGAGAAATTTCTATTTAGGACTTCTGTCCACTTTTTGACTGGGTTGTTTTTGTTTTTGTCTTTTTTATATTGAATTGTGTGCGTTGTTTATATAATTTGGAAATCCATCCCTTGTCAGATGCATTATTGTTCTAAATATTTTCTCCCAACCCATAGGTTGTCTTTTCATTTTGTGGATGGTTTCCTTTCCTTCTTATTTACTAAGTCTCATGTTTTTTATTCTGTTCATCCATAAACATAAAATATGAAAACATAAGTCTTTTCACAAAACTCTGTCTATAAGTAAGGCCGCTACTTTCTACTTCAGCCTCAGTAGTCAGTACAGTATTGAAATACTTGCACACCCCTTGCCGAGCCACAGCCCTGATGCTCCTTGGTGCCCCAGCACCACCCTGCCCCCCCCAACCCCTCTCCTGAGACCACCTTGGACCCCCACAGTGCAGAGCTAATTCTGGCATGGCAGGGGGTCTCCAGGACCCCATTCCACCCTGCTCTGTGTCTGTTGCTCCCATGCTACACCACTTGTCCAATATTTTGAGTATTACCTCTGCTTATAACTACATACTTATATTTTGAGTATCACCATCATGTATTAGCATCAGAGATGCTTTCTAGGATTGATTTACTGGGTCAAAAAATATTCCTTAATAAACACCTATTTTATGAACCAGTTCTAATCATAATTGTGAAGATAATGCAGTGTGGGCATAAAGCTGAGGGCAGGTTTGCGAAGGGTAAATGATAACCTCCTCCTTAATGTAAGAACCCTTGGCACTGATATTGTGTAATCATGTCTCAATCTTGGATTTGCTTTTCTCTGTGTACTTGACAGCTGCAACCCCTGGGCTGCAACATGATTAATGTTCCCAGTGATGAGCACGGGATTATTCCAGACTCCCTCAGAGAAATACTTTCCAAATGGAAACCGGAAGATTCAAAGGACCCTGAGAAAAACAGCCCCAAATTCCTTTACACTGTGCCAAATGGCAACAACCCCACTGGGAACTCATTAACAGCTGAGCGGAAAAGGGAAATCTATGAGGTATTTTCAAAGAAGGTGTTAGGTACTTGTGTTCTTGTTTCTTTCTGACTCTTTAGAAGAGTGCTCTCAAGTTCCTTCTCATTAGCCCCTTGCTCGCAATGAAGATGTTTTTTTTTTAATATAAATTTATTTATTTTAATTGGAGGCTAATTACTTTACAATATTGTATTGGTTTTGCCATACATCAACATGAATCTGCCACAGGTATACACATACTCCCCATCCTGAACCCCCCTCCTACATCCCTCCCCATATCATCCCTCTGGGTCATCCCAGTGCACCAACCCCAAGCATCCTGTATCACACATTGAACCTGGACTGGCAATTCGTTTCACATATTATATTATACATGTTTCAGTGCCATTCTGCCAAATCATCCCACCCTTGCCCTCTCCCACAGAGTCCAGAAGACTGTTCTATACGTCTGTGTCTCTTCTGCTGTCTCGCAATAAAACGAAGTCATCTATACCGTGTTGCCACAAATTTAAACACAAGAATTTACTAAAGTCTGATTGCCTATGATATGTTTCTTTCCCTTTAATTGATATTTTCACTGAAAGAGATGCTATTCTTGGTGGGATATTAGACTCACCTCTTACACCCGTCTCTTCCTTCTGTCTTCTCTTCATCCCCCGCCTCCAGCCCATACAGTGGCTCCTACCACCCACGTTACTCAAACCCACCATCTCCTTGGCCACACTCCCTCCCTGACCTGTCAGCACCTCGGAGTTGCCCATCCCGACCCTCACGTCAGCCCTTAACATCCTTCCTGCTCTAGCGTGAACCTACAGTGCCTCCTCCAGCCGCTTCACCCCACACTGCAAACAGTATCAAAGTCCTTCACATGCCACATGCAATGATGGAACCTGGGCCTCTGTGTAAGGCTAGGGTCTCTCATATCCTTCCTTCTGTCCCTTAAACATCTATGCCTTCTAGAAACTTCAGTCCCTAAAACATGCCAAGTATTTTCTGCCTCCAGGGCCATTGCTCCCTGCTCTCAGTCTAAACATCTTCTCCTCCAGCATCTGCACAACTGATCCTTCTGGTCAGCCTGAGCTCTCCTGCAGCTTCCCTGTCTCTCTCTCTCTCTCAAACATCAGACTCTTCAACCATCTGCCGGGCCCTCAGAACCTCCCACCTAATCCTCCTCTCGTCACTATCTAGGAGCTCAGGTTCTGTCTTTACCACCAGAATGAAAGTTCTGTGAGGACAGAGCCTTTAGGGCTGATTCCCCCTCCTAGGACAGCGGGACCTCAGTAGTTGCTGGGATGAATGAATGAGTGAGTACAAAGAACTCTGATACCAAGTGATTTTCATCTTAGATAACTCTTAAGAAATAAATATGCTCCCTCAACCTTTTTGTAGCTCGCAAGAAAATATGACTTCCTCATCATAGAAGATGATCCTTACTATTTTATGCAGTTCAACAAGGTAAGTGATGGTATCAACGCCACACACAATCAGTAGATAAGTGGTTGTAAGTTACTGCACTGGTTTGATTTTAACCTGGATCCTGAGTGTTTTCATCTCTGGAGGCTTACTTTTTTTCTAGAAATTTCCTACTTTTAGAATAGTGGCTGGCTCTCTGTGTCAGGCACATGAAGGAACATGTGAGTCAAGGTGAGGGTCGTCTTGACTCCACATCCTGATCATAGTTCCATAGACATGGTACCAGGGATGTGGAGTGGGTGTCTCCGGGGGTGTCAGCCTCAGCCTCTCAGGGGAGGCTGATGGGCTGGAGGACTTGGGAGCTGTGTTCAGAGAGAAGGCAGAGGGCTGTGCTCAGTCAGTGATGTACTGTGAGCAGAGGAGGGCGCTCCTAGCATCACGCTCCCTGCCTGCCATCCCTGTCGTGTAGGGACGGGGACGCACCTGCACAATAAAGGACTTCTAGATCCTTCCCAGTGTCCACGTGCACCACTGTCCCCGAGCACTGTTCCCTAGGAGACAACAGTAATGGCCCAGACTCCAGCACCCAGTTCCTCAAAATCTAACACTAGAATTGCTCTCAGGGATGCAGAGAACAGACACACGGATTCAGTCCCCACTACAAATCTACTGAAAAGAAACACAACTCTTGGCTTCTTATCTATTTGCCTATCATGTCTGCCTGCCACCCACCCTAAACACGACCATGGCCCCCTTCCCTGTGGCCATTTACTTTGAAATAAATGTGGAAGGTTCAGCATTGCACGCTGACTACATGGCTCATCTTCATTTATACTTTTTCAGGGTTTCTAGTTGTTCTAAGGGTCAGCATTCCCTTTCTAAACAGCCCTGCATGCTGATGACCCTCTTTCTTGTGGTCTTTTCCAAATTAGTTTTCCTGGAATCCTTCCTGGAAAACTGTTCATCCTGGATCTCAAGCCTTGGGACAAGGAGGTCCTGGGTGAAGTTTCCCCACTCTGCACCAAGTAGGGGATCCAGACTCTAACAGATATAAATATTGTATGTATCTTCCATTTCAAGCCCTGGGCACCGACATTTCTCTCCATGGACGTGGATGGGCGCGTCATCCGAGCTGACTCTTTTTCCAAAGTCCTGTCCTCAGGGTAAGGCCCTGGCTCTGCCTTCAGGCTACAGATAAAGGTGACAGGGCTGCCCCTCAGCATCTTTAGTGCAGACAGTTCTTCTAGCTTAAGATGCTTGTATACACTCACCTTAACACATCTGTTTGATTATTACTATTACTAACAGATTTTCTCCCAATCCATCCTCAGTGGTCAAATTGTTATAGGTGTAGGGGGACTGGTCAGGTTTTTGGTTGCATGTATGAAAAAACACATTTAGAAATACATGGTCAGATAAGCATTCTATTTTAAGTGTACAATTAAATTTAAATGTGTGTTTTAAACAAGAAGTAGTATCCCTATAAGGTGTTAACTGTCTAGATTTCTTTGTTCCCAGGTTACAACCTCCTTCCCCATGAATCAGTAATATGATGTTAACTGATGTAGCAGGATTCATAATATGCCTTTTCTGTCTTTGTGCAGGTTGAGAGTAGGGTTTATAACTGGTCCAAAGCCCTTGATTGAGAGAATTGTTTTACACATACAAGTTTCAACAATGCACACCAGCACTTTTACTCAGGTAAGGACAATTTAGGAAACAGGAATGTTTAAAATCAGATCATAATATGGATGCGGGCAAATAAGACAATGTGAAGGTGTCAGGGAGAGAAGTCACTGACTGCTTCTCTATTTCCCTATGGGCTGAATTAGAAGATCAAATACCACAGATGTTTGCTCCAAAAGGCAAAAGAGATTTAAATATACCTGAGCTGTTTCAAGGTGTAGACCAAGTTCCTAGAGTCAGAGATCTTATTCATCTTGTATCCTGGCATCTAGCCTAGGAACCCCATAAAAACTCATCAGGATGGAAGAGGTTTGGTGAAGTAACACACCATTATTTCAAGAGGCCATGCAGGGCGGCAGTTATTGAATGGATCTGGGCCAGGACATTCTGACTTGAGTCCAGGATTCGTGACCAACAGTGATCACAGGAAATTAAACTTCACCTAAGGTCTCAGTCTCAGTATGAGAAGAGAGAAATAACGGCCTGTCTAATAATGGTATTGCAAAGACCAACTTTGCTGAAATGTATGGTACAGCAGTTTCTTGGATATACCAAGGACCATATAAATATTTGTTATTTTCAGTATTATTGCTGTCATGGTTATTAAGCAACATTGTTGTAAGTCACTGGCCCTATAAAGCTTGGTGCAGCTTATTGCATCTTCTTAGTGTGGTTTGTACATAATCAAGAGTGATTTGCTGTTACATTTGACAAAAAGTACATTTCAGAGGATGAACCTTGATACTGTCTCATCCCTTTTAGCTCCTGGTATCACAACTTCTACATCAGTGGGGAGAAGAGGGCTTTCTGGCTCACGTCGACAGGTACTGTATTTTAGGTTCCAGGACTTCACTTGATTAATTTTCTGTTTTGAATTATTCCAAAATAATGGAAAAATCACAATGATACAAAGTTTACTACCTGACAGGTCAAACAAATATGCTCTATTCCCTCACTGAGTTTCAACATTTTCATCAAGATACAAAATAGATTCTTATAGACTGGACTCCAGAGCCTTTTGGTTTCTGCAGTGTAGCACACACATATTTTTCATTGTTTTCTTCCTCTAGGGTTATTGATTTCTACCGGAAGCAGAGGGATGCATTGCTGGCAGCAGCAGACAAGTGGTTAAGTGGTGAGTGGAACACACATCCTGTGCTAGGATGAGCAGCAGTCCTTACATGAGTGAGGGATACCACAGAGCATTGTTAATAACCCTGGGGAAGGAAACAGGGTCCAGGCCTATTCTGGTCAAGAAAATGTTACTCCAGGGCTTCCCTGGTGTGCAATGGTTAAGAATATGCCTTGAAATGCAAGGGACACATTGTTCAATCCCTATTCTAGGAAGATCCCATATGCCCCAGGCAACTAAGCCCAGGTACCATGACTATCAGACTGGCACTCTGGAGCCCGTGCTCTGCAGCATGAGAAGCCACCATGCTGAGAAACCTGTGCACCGCAACTAGAATAGCCCCTGCTTACCACAACCAGAGAAAGCCCACACGCAGCAGCGAAGATGCAACGCAGTCAGAAATAAGTACTTTTCAAAAACCAAAGTGGTATCCTACAAATAATGTGAGAAGCAACAGCAATAACCCTGCCACAACTACAGCATTTCTCCTACACCTAACTGCTGCACAGAGTATGTGGTTTAAAGCAGAAAAGACCCATATCCTAACAACCAACCAGCAACAACCCTGCCACAACTACAGCATTTCTATCATACCAGACTGCTGCACAGAATCTGTGGTTTAAAGAAGAAAATACCAAGTAATCTAACAACCACCCAGCAATAGCCCTGCCACAATTACAGCATTTCTACCATACCAGATTGCTGCACAGAATCTGTGGTTTAAAGAAGAAAATACCAAGTAATCTAACAACCAACCAGCAATAACCTACAGAGAGCCAAATAATCTCTGAACCAAAGAGGTTTTCAAATGTTGCTCCAAAGAGAAGAGGAACTGTGAAATCAATGACGTAATTCTTTCTGACTCTATAATAACAAAATACTACAGTCTTTGGCAGGTGTTGCATTACAGATGATTTGCCTTTTAATCATTAACTTCATTTATCTACTATCTAATCTTTTCTATTGCTAATTTGATTTCAGGATGGTTTAGATTTAATTTTCTATTAAGGAAGAAAGTAAAATGAATTTCATAGCTTTAATTACACCACTAAAAATGCCTTTAGCAAAAACAACGGTAAATCACAGTGAAGTGAACGTGGCTCAGTCCGACTCTGTGAGACCCCATGGACTGTAGCCCACCAGGCTCCTCTGTCCATGGGATTCTCCAGGCAAGAATACTGGAGCAGGTTGCCATTCCCTTCTCCAGTGATCTTTCCAACCCAGGGATCAAACCCAGGTCTCCTGCATTGCTGGTGGACTCTTTAGGACTCAGCCACCTGGGAAGCCCTAATACAAGGTATCAATTCCTTATTTCCATCAGACCTTCTTCCCTATAAAGTCCTGATAAAAATACAATTACTATTTTTTATAAGAGTACTATTTTACCACACTGTAAAGTTGAAAAAAAGGTTTTAATCAACAGCAAGTTCTTTTTTTTTTTTAATGGTAATAATTAAAATCAAAACAATTTTCTTCCTTCTTGGTTTCTCTATCCTTATATTCAGTGAAACATAAAGCCTGCAAAAACACCCAGAATTCCTTAATTTTAAGTATTACTTTTAGAACTAATTACATTCTGATAAAAACATCAATTCATGACACTTCTGGACAATTTACTGAAACACTAGTAAGATTCTAGAAGGAGTTGAGGAATCCTCTCCTACAATTTGAAAGAGATATATATGTCTTAGGGACAGCTCTAAGGAAGAGAGATAGGCATGACACAGGAGTTTCTGCATGACCCTAAAACCCACTGAAATCCTATACACACACACGAGTCCCCTTTCTCCCTTTCAAAACTTCCCCTCACTTTTTGAAATAAAACTCAGAACATCCAATTTCAGGACTCATAAAAATATATTTTTTAAAATTCTGTCACTGAAGGAACTTTTTTGGAAATGCTGCTGCTGCTGCTAAGTCTCTTCAGTCGTGTCCGACTCTGTGCGACCCCATAGACGGCAACCCACTAGGCTCCCCTGTCCCTGGGATTCTCCAGGCAAGAACACTGGAGTGGGTTGCCATTTCCTTCTCAAATGCATGAAAGTGAAAAGTGAAAGTGAAGTCACTCAGTCGTGTCCGACTCTGTGTGAACCCATGGACTGCAGCCTACCAGGCTCCTCCATCCATGGGATTTTCCAGGCAAGAGTACTGGAGTGGGGTGCCATCGCCTTCTCCATTGGAAATGCTAGTTTACAATTACTTTCATTTGTCATTTAAGTGATATAACTGACATCATGAAAACTGGACTCAGAAAACATTTCTTCTCTTCTTTTCTTTGTAGGTTTGGCAGAATGGCAAGTTCCTACTGCTGGAATGTTTCTGTGGGTGAAAATTAAGGGCATTCATGATGTAAGAAAACTGATTGAAGAAAAAGCCATTAAGAATGAGGTAAGACAAGAGGAAAAGCTAAACTTTTTCTATAATTTCTTCATAAAAATTGTAAGATGTTTATCGTTGCCAACTAGCACAAGGCATAACATTTGCCTATCAGATACATTATCTCATTATTAAGATCATGATAGATTTTGGGTTACAGAATTAGTCTCCTGCTGCTGCTGCTGCTAAGTCGCTTCAGTCATGTCCGACTCTGTGCGACCCCATAGATGGAAGCCCACCAGGCTCCCCCGTCCCTGGGATTCTCCAGGCAAGAACACCGGAGTGGGCTGCCATTTCCTTCTCCAATGCATGAAAGTGAAAAGTGAAAGTGAAGTCGCTCAGTCGTGTCCGACTCGTAGTGACCCCATGGACTGGAGCCTACCAGCATCCTCCGTCCATGGGATTTTCCAGGCAAAACTACTGGGGTGGGGTGCCATTGCCTTCCCCGGAATTAGTCTCCTATGCTATGCTATGCTAAGTCACTTCAGTCATGTCCAGACTCTGTGTGACCCCATAGACTGCAGCCCACCAGGCTTCCCCGTCCCTGGGATTCTCCAGGCAAGAACACTGGAGTGGGTTGCCATTTCCTTCTCCAATGCAAGAAAGTGAAAAGAGAAAGTGAAGTCGCTCAGTCATGTCCAACTCGTAGCGATCCCATGGACTGCAGCCTACCAGGCTCCTCCATCCGTGGGATTTTCCAGGCAAGAGTACTGGAGTGGGGTGCCATTGCCTTCTCCGAATTAGTCTCCTACGTAGGGGAAATACAATCATTCAGCTCAGCTACTGGTTAGCTTAGTGGCCAAGAGCACAGTTTCAGGAGCCACAGTCCTTGGGTGTGAATCCCAGCTCCAGTCCTTCATGATATGTGGTGTTGAGTGAGGTGTCCTTCTTGAGTCTCTTCTGAAAAAAAAAGGGAGATAATAGGAATCTCTCCTTCTTGGGATTGCTATCATGAAAGGAGTCAACATAGAAAAAACTCCTAGACTAATGCCTGGCACATAGTACATGCTTGATAAGTGTTAGCCATTAGTATTTAAAATAGAAGGATTTTTCCCTTATGAAAGTAAAGCACACTCAGGGTGGCATTGTACTTCATTAAAGCATAATGTCATTTTTTAATTTTTATTTTATATTGAGGTATAGTTGATTTACAGTGCTGTGTTAGTTTCAGGTGTACAGAACATTGATTCAGTTATACATATGCATATATTTATGACTTTCAGATTCTTTTCCTATATAGGTTATTATAAGATACTGAGTCAATTCCCTGTGCTATACAAGTAGGTTCTTACTGATTATTCTACATATGGTAGTGTGTATATGTTAATTCCAAACTCCTGATTTATCCTTTCCACACACGCCCCCAACATTTCCCCTTTGGTAAACTTTTCTAAATCTCTGAGTCTGTTTGTGTTTTATAAATAAGTTCATATGTATCCTTTTTTTTAGATTCCACATACAGTTTAATCACATATTTGTTTTCCTCTGTGTGATTTCATTTAGTGTGATAATCTCCAGGTGTATCCCATGCTGCAAATGGCATTATTATATTCATTTTTAGGGCTGAGTAATAGTACCACATCTTCCTTATCCATTCCTCTGTTGATGGATATCTAGCTTGCTTCCACATCTTGACCACTGTCTATAGTGCTTCAGTGAACAGTGAGGCACATATAACTTTTTGAATTTTGGTTTTCTCCAGACATTTTCCCTGAAGTGGGACTGCTGAATCAGACAGTAGCTCTATTTTCAGTTTTTTAAGGAATCTCAATACTGTTCTCCATGGTGACTACACCAATTTACTTTCCCACCAACACGGTAGGAGTGTTGCTTTTTCTCCACACCCTCTCCACCATTTATTGTTAGTAAAATTTTTGATGATGGCCATTCTGACCTGTGTGAGGTCATTCCTTATTGTAGTTCTGATTTTTCATTTCTCTAGTAATTAGTGATGGTAAGCATCTCTACATGTACTTTTTGGCCATTTGTACGTATTCTTTGCAGAAGTGTCTATTTAGATCTTTGGTCCATCATTTTATTGGGTTGTTTGATCTTTCTGATACTGAGCTCATGTGTTGTTTATATATTTTGGAGATTAACCCCCTGTCAGTCACATTGTTTGAAAATGTTTTCTTTCATTCCGTTTACTGACATTTTATTTTGTTAATGGTTTCCTTTGCTGAATAAGCTTTTAAGTTTAATTAGCTCCTATTTGTTTATTTTGCTTTTATTTTCCTTACTGTAAGAGGTGAATCCAAAAAGATATTATTGAAATTTATGTCAGAGAGTGTTCTGCCTATGTTTTCCTCTCAGAGTTTTATAATTTCTGGTCTTACATTTAGGTCTTTAGTAAATTTTGAGTTTATGATTGTATATAGTGTTACAGAATGTCCTAATTTTGTTTTTTTTTTATATGTATCTGTCTGGTTTTCCCAGTATTATTTATTGAGGGGACTTTATTCTCTCCATTTTATAGTCTTGCCCCTTTTGTCAGAGATTAATGGATCATAGGTGCATGAGTTTATTTCAGGGCTTTCCATACTGTTCCATTCATCTATATTTCTGGTTTGTTTTTTCACCAGTACCACACTGTCTTAATTACTCTAGCTTTGCATTATAGTCTGAAGTCAGGGACCCCCAAGTCCTTGATCTCCTTTTTTCTTTCTAAGGATTGCTTTGGCTATTTGGGGTCTTTTGTGTTTCCATATATATCTTAAGATTTATTTACTCTATGTTTGCAAAAAAAAAAAAAAATGCCATTGGCAATTTTATAGGTATTACATTAAACTTTTAGATTGTCTTTGGTAGTATAGTCATTTCAACAATATTGATTCTTCTAGTCCAAGAACATGGTGGTGTATCTTTTCATCTGTTTGTGTCATCTTTGATTTCTTTCATTAGCATCTCATACTTTTAGAATTCAG
This sequence comes from Tragelaphus eurycerus, assembly GCA_935064755.1. Taxonomy (NCBI): domain Eukaryota; kingdom Metazoa; phylum Chordata; class Mammalia; order Artiodactyla; family Bovidae; genus Tragelaphus; species Tragelaphus eurycerus. The sequence goes on along the minus strand of CAKXYN010000103.1, from coordinate 1,899,921 downwards.
GTCTTTTGAGGCCTTGGTTAGGTATGTGCTATACTGTGCTTATGGAGAAGGTAATGGCAACCCACTCCAGTACTCTTGCCTGGAAAATCCCACAGACGGAGGAACCTGGTAGGCTGCAGCCATGGGGTCAGGAAGAGTCGGACACGACTGAGCGACTTCACTTTCACTTTTCACTTTCATGCATTGGAGAAGGAAATGGCAACCCACTCCAGTGTTCTTGCCTGGAAAATCCCAGGGACGGCGGAGCCTGGTGGGCTGCCATCTATGGGGTCGCACAGAGTCGGACACGACTGAAGCGACTTAGCAGCAGCAGCATGCTGTGTGCTTAGTCGCCCAGTCATATCCGACTCTTTGCAACCTCATGGACCGCAGCCCGCCAGGCTCTGCTGTCCATGGGAATTCTCTAGGCAAGAATACTGGAGTGATTTGCCATGCCCTCTTCCAGTGGTTAGGTATATTCCTATGTATTTTATTTTCTTCAATGGGATGGTAAATGTGATTAATCCTTAATTTCTCTTTCTGATCTTTCAGTGTTATAGAAGTTAACAGATTTCTATGCACTAATTTGTACCCTACAATTTTACCAAATTCAGTGATGAGCTCTAGTAGTTTTCTAGTAGCATCTTCCGGATTTTCTATATATAGTATCATGCCGTCTATGGGGTCGCACAGAGTCGGATACGACTGAAGCGACCTAGCAGCAGTAGCAGCAGCAGTATCATGTCATCTGCAAACAATTTTAGTTTTACTTTTTCCTCTCCAATTAGGATTCATTTCTTTGTCTTTAATTTGATTACTATGTATCTCAGTGTGTTCCTCCTTGGGTTTATCCTGTATGGGACTCTGCACTTTCTGGACTTGGGTAAATGTTTTCTTTCCCACATTAGGGAAATTTTCTGCTATTTTCTCTTCAAATACTTTCTCAGGCCCTTGCTCTCTCTCTTCTCCTCTGGAACCCCTATCACGCTAATCCTGATGCTAGTTGTCCCAGAGGTGTCAAACTGTCCTCATGTCTTTTCATTTCTCTTCTTTAATCTGTTCTGTGACAGTGATTTTCACTATCCTCTCTTCCAGCTCACTTATTCATTCTTCTGCCTCATTTATTCTGCTATTGATTCCTTCTAGTGTATTTGTCTTTTCAGTTATTGTATTGTTCAACTCACTTCTTTATGTCTTCTAGATCTTTATTAAACATTTTTGTATCTTCTTGTTCTGTGCCTCTATTCCTTTTCTGAGACCTAGAATCATCTTTAGTATAATTCCTCTGAATTTTAGTGGGGTAGATTGCCTGTCCCCACTTCACCTGGTTGTTCTGAGATTTCTTCTTGTTCCTTCATCTGGAACATGTTCCTCCGCCATCTCATTTTTTCTTACTTTCTGTGTTTGCAGTTTTCATTCAGCAGGTTGCAGGGTTATAGTGCTTCTTTGCTTCTGGTGTTAGCCCTCTGGCAGATGAGGCAGGTATAAGATACTTATCCAGGCTTCCTGGTGGGAGGGGATGTTTCCTGCCCACTAGCAGACAGGGCCACATAAAGGGGTGTGTTCAGAGGTAGTTGTGAGCTCAGGAAGATTTTAGGCAGACTGTCTGCTGATGGTGGGGCTGTGTTTCCATTCTATTGTTCTGTGATCTGAGGTGTCCCAGCGCTGCGGCCACTGTTGGGTGGGGCCAGGTCTTGGTGTCAAGGTGACAACCTCCGGGACTGACCACGCCAATGAGGACTCCCCAGTACCACTGCTACCAGTGTCTTTGCCCCCACATTAAGCCACTTCTGCCTCCCACTCACCACCCCCCACCCCCAGTAGACCCACCAAGACACACAGATAGGTGCAGCCCAGGCTCCTGTGAAGTCACTGCTTTTACCCCTGGGTGCTAGTGCACATGAAGCCTTCTTTGTGCCATTCAAGGGTGGAGTTTCTGTCTCCTTCAAACCTGTGGAACTCCTGCAATCATCCCTGCTGGCCTTCAAAGACAAAATGCTCTAGTGCAGCTCCTCCCCCAATGCTAAGGAGAATCTGGTGGGGGTCTCAGAACTCTCACTCCTGTGGGAGAACCTTTGAGCTGTAATTATTTTCCAGCTTGTGGGTCACCCACCTGGCAAGTTTGAGATTTGATTATCTCACATATGCACCCCTCCCAGCATCTTATTGTGGTTTCTTCTTTGACTTTGAATATGGAAATATCTTTCCTCATGGGTTCCATGGTTCCAGTTGATGGTTGTTCAGCAGTTAGTTGTGATTTTTGTGTTTTCACAAGAGGAAGTAAACTCAAGTCCTTTTACTCCACCGTGTTCTGTGTTACTTCTGAATTTTTTTTAAATAGCCCATAATTTTACCACCCAGGGTTTTTGGCCATTTATGGTACATTTTCTTAAAGAGCTTGTATGTATCTAATTTTTTTTTAATGAAATGAAATTTTTTTTTACTAAAGTATAGTTCATTGACAATATTACATTAGTTTCAGGTACACAACACGGTGATTCAATACTTCTAAAATTATACTCTTCGTAAAGTTAATATAAAACAGTAGCTATATTCCCTATACTGTATAATATATCCTTATGTGTTATTTATTTTATACATAATAGTTTGTACCTCTTAATCCTCTACTCCTATCCTGCCCCTCCTCCCATCCCTCTCACCACCAGTAACCACAAGTTTGTTTTCTGTACCTATGAGCTTATTTCTTTTTGTTATATTTATTCATTTCTGTTTTAGGTTCTGCATAGAAGTGATAACATATGGCATTTTTCTATCTCTGATTCATTTCACTAAGCATAATACTCTCCAAATCTGTCCATATTGTCACATGGCAGGGTTTAATTCCCTTGTATGGCTGAGTAGTATTCCATCATAGGCATATACCACAAATTCATTATCCGTTCATCTGCAAATGGACATTTAGGTTGCTCCATATCTTGACAATTGTAAATAATGCTCCTATAAATATAGGGGTGCATGCAGCTTTTAAAATTAATATTTAAATTCTTTTATATATATCCAGGAATAGAATTTCAGGATCATAGTATAGTTCTATTTTAGTTTTTTGAGAAATCTCATACAGGTTTCCAAAATGGCTACTCCAGTTGAAATTCCTACCAATAGTATATGACAGTTCCCTTTTCTCCACATCCTCAACAACATTTTTTGTTTGTGGTCTTTTTGATGAGAGCCATTCTGAGAGGTATGATATATTTCATTGTGCTTTGATTTGCATTTCCTGGATGACTAATGATGTTCAGCATCTTTTCATGTGCCTATTGGCAATCTGCATATCTTCTTTGGAAAATGGCTATTTGGGTCTTCTGCTGTTTTTTAACAGGACTTTTAAATTGTTTGATATAGATATACATTTACTTTACATGATTAAAGTTACATGGAAAGCTTTTCATCCACCATTTTTCACTTAATTAATCTGCAAGGATGTCTGCACATTTTGTACTTAAACCATAAGTCTATTGAGATTTAATTTAGGGGCACTGATAAAGCTGAAAAATCTAAATAATTTTTTGTGCAGCTTCCCAATTTATCAAATAAATCATCCTTTCAACATTAATTTTTTTAACATATCCATCAGTCATGTAAACACTAAGATCTGTTTGTAGTGTCATGTTTGTCTTGAGGTACTAAGTACAAAAGAAAAACCATGTTGATGCTGCAAAGTCCTGTGCTAGAACACAAGAGACAAGACAGGTTAGCAGTCAGAGCAGGAAGATGGCTGTCTGGAAGCAAGAGTAAGTCCACTCTCCTGGGAAAGTCACTCACCCTCTAAACATCATCGTTGAGTGCAGGGCTCATGCTTTATCAATTCTTATAATGCTAATGACAGCACATCAGATCAGATCAGTCGCTCAGTCGTGTCCGACTCTTTGCGACCCCATGAACCGCAGCACGCCAGGCCTCCCTGTCCATCACCAGCTCCCGGAGGTCACCCAGACTTGCATCCATCGAGTCAGTGATGCCATCCAGCCATCTCATCCTCTGTCGTCCCCTTGTCCTCCTGCCCTCAATCCCTCCCAGCATCAGAGTCTTCTCCAATGAGTCAACTCTTCGCATGAGGTGGCCAAAATACTGGAGTTTCAGCTTTAGCATCATTCCTTCTAAAGAAATTCCAGGATTGATCTCCTTCAGAATGGACTGGTTGGATCTTCTTGCAGTCCAAGGGACTCTCAAGAGTCTTCTCCAACACCACAGTTCAAAAGCATCAATTCTTCGGCGCTCAGCCTTCTTCACAGTCCAGCTCTCACATCCATACATGACCACAGGAAAGACCATAGCCTTGACTAGGCGAACCTTTGTTGGTAAAGTATTGTCTCTGCTTTTGAATATGCTATCTAGATTGGTCATAACTTTCCTTCCAAGGAGTAAGCGTCTTTTAATTTCATGGCTACAGTCATAGTAATTGCTTAATAAATACTTGCATGACTTAAAGAATTGCATTTTAGCTTAATAGTCATTTTGGAGCTCTCACAGGAGAAGATGAGTGCATGTCCTTCTACTCCACCATCTCACTGCATCAAATTGAAGAAAGTAGGAAAAATCACTACACCATTTACGTATAACCTAAATCAAATCCCTTACAATTATACAGTAAAGTGACAAATATATTCAAGGGATTAGATCCAATAGACAGAGTGCTTGAAGAACTATGGGCAGAGGTTCATGACATTGTACAAGAGGTAGTGATCAAGAGCATCCCAAGAAAAACAAATGCAAAAAGGCAAAATGATTGTCTCAGGAGGCCTTACAAATAGCTGAGAAAGAAGAGAAGCTAAAGGCAAAGGAGAAAAGGAAAGATCGCAAGGACAGATGAGAAAGCCTTCCTCGGTGATCAATGCAAAGAAATAGAGGAAAACAATAGAATGGGAAAGACTAGGGATCTCTTCAAGAAAATTAGAGATACCAAAGGAACATTTCATGCAAAAATGGGCACAATAAAGGAAAAAATTGGTTTGGACCTAACAGAAGCAGAAGATATTAAGAAGAGGTGGCAAGAATACACAGAAGAACTGTACAAAAAAGATCATCATGATCCAGATAACCACAATGTGTGATCACTCATCTAGAGCCAGACATCCTGGAATGCAAAGTCAAGTGGGCCTTAGAAAGCATCACTACAAACAAAGCTAGTGGAGGTGATGGAATTTCAGTTGAACTACTTCAAATCCTAAAAGATGATGCTGTGAAAGTGTTGCATTCAATATGCCAGCAAATTTGGAAAATTCAGCAGTGGCTACAGGACTGGAAAAAGTCAGTTTTCATTCCAATCCCAAAGAAAGGCAACGCAAAAGAATGTTCAAACTACTGCACAATTGCACTCATCTCACATGCTAGCAAAGTAATGCTCAAAATTCTCCAAGCCAGGTTTCAACAGTATGTGAACCGTGAACTTCCAGATGTTCAAGCTGGATTTAGAAAAGGCAGAGAAACCATAAACCAAATTGCCAACATCCATGGGATCATTGAAAAAGCAAGAGAGTTCCAGAAAAGCAACTATTTCTGCTTTATTGAGCATGCAAAAGCCTTTGACTGTGTGGATCACAACAAACTGGAAAATTCTTAAAGAAATGGGAATACCAGACCACCTTACCTGTCTCCTGAGAAATTTATATGTAGGTGAAGAGGCAACAGTTAGAAGAGGGCATGGAACAACAGACTAGTTCCAAATTGGGAAAGGAGTACATCAGGCTGTATGTTGTCACCCTGTTCATTTAACTTCTATGCAGAGTACATCATGCAAAATGCCAGGCTGGATGAAGCACAAGCTGGAATCAACATTGCCGGGAGAAATATCAATAAGCTCAGATATACAGATGACATCACCCTTATGGCAGAAAGTGAAGAACTAAAGAGCCTCTTGATGAAATTGAAAGAGGAGAGTGAAAAAGTTGGCTTAAAGCTCAACATTCAGAAAACTAAGATCATGGCATCTGGTCCCATCACTTCATGGGAAATAAATGGAGAAACAGTGGAAACAGTGTCAGACTTTATTTTGGGGGGCTCCAAAATCACTGCAGATGGTGACTGCAGCCATGAAATTAAAAGATGCTTACTCCTTGGAAGGCAAGTTATGACCAATCCAGACAGCATATTCAAAAGCAGAGACATTACTTTGCCAACAAAGGTCTGTCTAGTCAAGGTTATGGTTTTTTCAGTGATCATGTATGGATGTGAGAGTTGGACTGTGAAGAAAGGTGAGCACCAAAGAATTGATGCTTTTGAACTATGGTGTTGGAGAAGACTCTTGAGAGTCCCTTGAACTGCAAGGAAATCAAACCAGTCAATCCTCAAGGAAATCAGTCTTGAATATTCTTTGGAAGGACTGATGCTGAAGCTGAAGCTCTGATACTTTTGCCACCTGATGTGAAGAACTGATTGAATGGAAAAGACCCTGATGCTGGGTAAGATTGAAGGTGGGAGGAGAAAAAGAGATGACAGAGGATGAGATGGTTGGATAGCATCATCAACTCAATGGACATGAGTCTGAGCAAGCTGTGGGAGCTGGTGATGGACAGGGAAGCCCTGTGTACTGCAGTCCATGAGGTCACAAAGAGTCGGACACAACTGAGCAACTGAACTTATAAAAAGTCAATTTTATTACATTTTGTTTGCTTTCTTACCAATGTCATTATCATCCAGAATATTTGATAAGTGGCTATTTCTGTGTAAGAAATAGCTTCCTGAACTAAGAGCTAAGGATAGAGACTTCCTATTTGATAGTAGGTTTTTTCAGTCCCCTTCACTTATTCCATATACCCTGTGGCATGTACTTTTCTAAATAATCTGCAACTTTATCACTTCTGCCTTAGATCAGATTTGGGTCATCATTCAAGGAGATTACCACCACTTCCTCCTTCTCTACAGAAACTTGCTTCTAGCACATCCCAAAACTATTCCATGATATTGGAAGAAATTACATTTTCATTGTTAATGAAGACAAAAAACTCTTCTTCCACCTTAAAATCTTCTTCCCTGAGTTCCCCAAATCATTTCATTCCCAGTTCATCAAACTTCAGTGACCAGAGCCCAGATTTATAACAAGTAATAACAACAGTTACTTGAAGTTTGAATATCATGATTTTACTAGACAACAATTTCAAAGACTTAACACAAGCCAAGTGTATTTCTTTCTCCAGCACAATTTTCAGAGGCATGGTCTACAGGTTCTTCTGCTCCCTCCTTGAGTCATAGACCTGGGCTCCTGCCACCGTCTTGCATGGCATTTCAATTCATGGACCACAATGAAAACAGTATGCAGAGGGCATGGCAGGTCACATGGGGAGATGTTCACAGTCCAGGCCAAGAAGTAGCACCAAGACTTCCTCTTCCTGGTTGGGATTCAATCACTTGGCCATGAACATCTAGAAAGAGGCTGGGAACAGTGTGTTTGCATGCCTAAAAAGCAGAGGACACTTGCATGGGGGCAGCAAGCTGGCAGTCACAGAAGTCCCCAAAAGGAGACAGCGTCCCAGAGCTTTGACAGAATTACTTGCCATTATATTCCTCCAGTCTAAGTATTGTTTCCACCTCTTTGAGTGACTCATTTTCTTCACGTCTTCAGGCCTCTACACTCTGTGTCTTCTCCCCAAAGAACTTTTTCCTTACATTTTGTTTGGATGATAGCTACTTATCTTTGAAGTCCCAACTTAAAGGTCACTTCCAAACTTGATATCTCATAAAGAATATTTCATTTTTAGAATTTATTTTACTTTTTAGTTACATTAAATGGTTATTATGTTTATTACAATTTCTGTTGCCTGTAAGATCAGTCCTTTGTCCATTAAAGCTAAAATTTAGTGCTTTTCTTCTGTTTCTGTGCATTATTTTAGTATGCAGAGAAGAGATAGGACTGTCATATTTATCCTAAATACTTTTCCTGTTTCTGTGCTTTTAGTTTTGTTTATTGTATGACATGCAGAATTTTTCTGTAAGTTGTTTTTTCTCTTGAAATTTCTTTCATTGCTTTTAAATCCAGAAAGCCCTCTGACACTCTGAGATTAGATTTACCTCTATTTTTATTTTTCCTTTAATTACCTATTTTCCAAAACTCTCTCAGATATTCATGCTTCCAGGATATGGTTTCTACATTGATAGTTCAGCTCCTTGCCCCTACTTCAGAGCATCCTTCTCTTCAGCTACTCCAGAACAGATGGACATGGTGAGTTATCAATTTATTTTTTGTGTTCATTTTGTGAGTTACAACATTATTTGATGTCTCCTTTGGTTTCTGAAAAATGGGAATAATTGGAAAGTCATGAAGTATAACTCAAAGAAGTTGCCAGACTTCTATGGAAAGGTAATGAGGCCAACTTGGAGTTGAATTTTATTGATTGTGTGAATAGATTTCAGACCCAACTCAACAGTGTTGACAGATCATCAACATGTTCTAAAGAGAACCTCTTTCCCTCCTGCATAAAATTAACATGAGTCAGAGTACAAATTCAGGAAGCTATCGGACTCTTTCTCTGAAGGAAGAATATCAACAAGGGTCAAATAGACTAATACTGATGATTAGAATTAACTAATTAATCAAAAAGTCCAGCTTTAATCAAGATAATATGAAGAAAAGAAGCAAGTTCCTAACTACTACCATGTCAGGAACTCACAGAAGAGCCATACACTGAAATCCAGTAACTGCAAGAAGAGTGTATACTTATCCTTAGAGATGGGGTTTTTCTGGGTGTATTCTTGATTTACTTGCTTTCTCACATCATTAAATATGCTCTTCATAAGTTATATATGAGTAGAATTGGACAACTGAACTACATATAAGGCATATGCAGATGAGAGAATATTTGAAAAAATAAAATAATTGGTGTTCTGGGAGAAAATGATGATCTTGATGGTAAAAAAATGTCTTTCTAATGTCTGGGATTCTGACATGTTTCCATATATTAGTGGACATGATGGCATACAACCCAGATAAACCTGAGGTTAACACTGAGCTTTCATTATCTGATCTCAACATAAGATAAGACTCCTTTTTTTAATTTTTTAATGTTATGGCAGAATTCTCCTAAAACCTCTTGAAAGTGAAAGTTGCTCAGTCGTGTCCAACTCTTTGTGACCCCCATGAACTATGTAGCCCATGGAATTCTCCAGGCCAGAATACTGGAGGGGGTAGCCTTTTCCTTCTCCAGGGGATCTTCCCAATGCAGGGGTAGAACCCAGGTCTCCTAAATTGCAGGTGGATTCTTTACCAGCTGAGCCACATGGGAAGCCCAAAAAGCATGCTAATTTCAGTAATTCTCCTCTCTGTCTTATTTTAGGCCTTTCAGAGATTAGCCCAACTTATAGAAGAATCTCTATGAAGAAATCAAACTCTTTGTAGCACTCATGGACTTCAGATAAATTATTTCTATGCTTTAGCAAGAAGAAATGATCATTGGTGTAAGACTTACAGATTGAGTTTCAACAAATATGTCACATTTGTAAAAATTTAACTACACAACTTTTAAAGTGCCCTTGAAACCATCAGAATGCCAAAATATATTTATAATCCTTTTGATAAATTTTCAACCCCCCAAATGATATCCTTATCATGGGTTTTATTGTAAAGAACTCTATAGTTGCTTTCTGCCTTTTCATACTTATTATAGTAAAATGCCAGGCTGGATGAAGCACAAGCTGGAATCAAGATTGCTGGGAGACATATCAATAACCTCAGATACACAGATGACACCACCCTTATGGCAGAAAGTGAAGAGGAATTAAAGAGCCGAGCCTCTTGATGAAAGTGAAAGAGGAAAGTGAAAAAACTGGCTTAAAACTCAACATTCAAAAAACTAAGATCATGACATCCGGTCCCATCACTTCATGGCAAACAGATGGGGAAACAGTGGAAACAGTGACACTCTTTATTTTCTTGGGCTCCAAAATCACTGCAGATGGTGACTGCAGCCATGAAATTAAAAGACGTTTGCTTCTTGGAAGAAAAGTTATGACAAACCTAGACAGCATACAAAAAAGCAAAGACACTACTTTGCCAACAAAGGTCTGTCTAGTCAAAGCTATCGTTTTTCCAGTGGTCATGTGTGGATGTGAGAGCTGGACTATAAAGAAAGCTGAGCACCAAAGAATTGATACTTCTGAACTGTGATATTGGAGAAGACTGTTGAGAGTCCCCTGGACTGCAAGGAGATCAAACCTGTCCATCCTCAAGGAAATCAGTCCTGAATATTCATTGGAAGGACTGATACTGAAGCTGAAACTCTAATTCTTTGGCTGCCTGATGCAAAGAGCTGACTCATTTGAAAAGACCCTGATGCTGGGAAAAATTAAAGGGAGGAAAAGAAGGGAACTACAGAGGATGAGACGGTTGGATGGCATCACCAACTCAATGGACATGAGTCTGAGCAAGCTCTGGGAGTTAGTGATGGACAGGGAAGCCCTGCATGCTGCAGTCCATGGGGTCACAAAAAGTTGGACAAAACTAAGTGACTGAACTGAACTGATAGTCACTTTATAATTTCCCGTAAATTTTCTTTGAAACTAACATTTTACAGTAAATTATTTGTAAGAATATAATCAAATTCAAAATGGTATATCATGTAAACTTTATTTTTAACTAAATTTAATAAAAATGTATTGCAAAAGTTGTTAGAATTTGACCATTAGGCATAATTCTCAGTAAGAGGATCACAGATATTATGTTATAGCATAGGAATCTCTTTAAAATAAAATACTAAAACTAAACATACCTAAAGGTCTGCTTGCTAATTCTAAATGAGGAGGAGTGATCCAGGACATAGAAAAATGTACTAAATTTTATTTTTATGATACTCAGTTCAGTTCAGTGGCTCAGTCATGTCTGACTCTTTGCGACCCCATGAATCGCAGCACGCCAGGCCTCCCTGTCCATCACCAACTCCCAGAGTTCACTCAGACTCACGTCCATCAAGTCAGTGATGCCATCCAGCCATCTCATCCTCTGTCGTCCCCTTCTCCTCCTGCCCCCAATCCCTCCCAGCATCAGAGTCTTTTCCAATGAGTCAACTCTTTGCATGAGGTGGCCAGAGTACTGGAGTTTCAGCCTTAGCATCATTCCTTCCAAAGAAATCCCAGGGCTGATCTCCTTCAGAAAGAACTGGTTGGATCTCCTTGCAGTCCAAGGGACTCCCAAGAGTCTTCTCCAACACCACAGTTCAAAGAACACAACTTCAAAAATGTATTCATATCAGTTACAGGATTTCTGGCTACTACACTCCTTTCAGGGACTTAGAATATACTTTTCAATGATTTTCTTTCTCACCTTTATGATCTTTATTTCCCTCATCTTATTATTAAATATGTGCTGATCTAAATGTGTTCAAACAATCCAGCAAGAATAAGCAATAAAGTTAAAGTTGCTGGCTGTCTCAGCCTCAGCATTCATCAGCCAGCCTTTTAGATGTTTCTGTTCATGTACACATAATATGCACAAGAATAGGGTGTCATTAGGACAGTATCAGAAATACCCTGTATCTGTTTTCTGTTGCTGTAGAAAACTTTACCTACGTTCCATGATCCAGTCCTTATAAAGTTATCAGGTTCTTTGAGGAATTAGGACACTTATGTCACTGTTATTCCCACCTTCCTTATATATATAAATATCTCCATCATGGCTATTATTTTCCCAGCATCTGAATGAGCTGGAGCATTGAGCCCTGGTGAGAATCACTATGGTTATTTCAAGCTAACCTAAAATTAAGAGTTGTCAGAAGGTTCAGAGAGCCCCAGGCAGGATAAACCCAGGGAGGAACACACTGAGAGGCATAGTACTCAAATTGACAAAAATTAAAGAAAAAATATTAAAATAAGGGAAAGGCAATGAATAAATGTGCAAAGGAATCCCCATAAAGTTATCAGCTGTTTCTCAGCAGAAATTGTGCAGGTCAGAAGGGAGTGCAGGTCAGAAGGGATATATTTAAAGTGATGAAAGAGGAGGACTTACAACTGAGAATACTATACCCAGCAAGGCTCTCATGCAGATTCTACAGAGAAATGAAAAGCATTTCATCAGAGACTGAAAAGCATTACTGTCTGAGCCATCAGGGAATTCTTGGTGGCTCAGACGGTAAAGAATCTCCCTGCAATACAGGAGACCCAGGGTCAGGAAGGTCTCTTGGAGAAAGGAATGGCTACTCACTTCAGTGTTCTTGCCTGGAGAATTCCATGAACAGAGGAGACTGGTGGGCTACAGTCCATTTGGTCACAGAGTCAGACACGACTGAGCAACTAACACCTTTTTTTCACTTTCAGACCAACTTTGCAACAAATGCTAAAGGAATTGCTCTAGGTGGAAAAGAAAAGGCCACAACTAAAAACAAAGAAATTATGAATGGAAAAGCTCATTCATACATACAAAGGCAAACATACAGTAAATGCTTTTAACCAGCAATCGTGAGAAGAGTACAGCACAGACGTAGGATACTGGAAATACCTTTAAAATTAAAAGACCAGTAACTTAAAACGATCTTGTATATAGATGCTATGTTAAAACCTCATGATAACCACAAACCAGAAATCTAAAATAGATACACACAAAAAAGAAAAAGGAATCTAAACACAACACGTAAGTTAGTCATCAAATCACAAGAGAACAAAAGAAGAGGGGAAGAAAAAAGATCTATAAAAACAAACCCCAAACAATTAATTAAATGGCAATAAGAACATATATACTGAAAATTACCTTAAGCCTAAATGGATTAAATGCTTCAACAAAAAGACATAGACTGGCTGAATGGATACAAAAACAATACCTTACACATAAGAGACCCACTTCAGATCTAGCGACACACACAGGCTGAAAGTAAGGAGACGGGAAAATGCATCCTCTGCAAATGGAAACCAAAAGAAAACTGGAGTAGCAATATTCATATCAGACAAAATAGACTTTAAAATAGAGACTGTTACAAGAGACAAGGAAGAACAGTACATTACGATCAAGAGATCAATCCAAGAAGAAGAAATAACAATTGTAAATATATACGCACCCAACCTAGGAGTACCTCAATATATAAGGCAAATAGAACAGTTGTCACTCTGCAGGGTTTCCTTCTGATTTAAATTTAAATATTGACTTGTCAATTATGAGTCCCTCCTCTGGCCCCATATAAAAAAGTCTTTAACGCTTCCCTGTAGATCACTGAGACTAAAAGCTAGTTCTTTGAAAAGATAAACAAAATTGATAAACCACTAGACACACTCATCAAGAAAAAAATGGAGAGGAGTCAAATCAATAAAATTGGAACTTAAAAAGGAGAAGATGCAGTGGACACCACAGAAATACTAAGGATCATGAGATACTACTACAAGCAACTACAATATACACCAATAAAATGAACAGCCTAGAAGAAATGGACAAATTCTTAGGAAGGTACCACGACTAAACCAGAAGGAAAGAAAAAATATGAATAGACCAACTGCATGTATTGAAATTAAATCAGAAATTTAAAAGGTCACAACAAGCAAAAGTCCAGGACCAGATAGCCTCACAGGTGAATTCTATTAAACATTTACAGAAGTATTAACACCCATACTTCTGAAACTATTCAAAAAATTGCAGAGGAAGGAAACTTCTGAATTCATTTTATGAGGCGACCATCACTCTGATACCAAATCAGACAAGATACCACAAAAATAGAAAATCACAGGCCAATATCACTCATGAACACAAATGCAAGAAATCCTCAACAAAATACTATCAAATCAACTCCAACAAAACATTAAAAAGATCACACACCATCTTCAAGGGGATTTATCCCAGGGAAGTTAGGATTTTTCAATATTAAGAAAATAATCAATGGATATACCATATTAACAAATTAAAGATGGTTTTTATTTTTAATTTGGATCATCTCAATAGATGCAGAAAAATCTTTTGATAAAATTCAACATCCATTTGTGATTTAAAAAAATCTCTTCAGAAAGTGGCCATATGGGCTTCCCTGTTGGTTCAGATGGTAAAGAATCTGCCTGCAATGCAGAAGACCTGGGTTCAATCCCTGGGTCCGGAAGATCCCCTAGAGAAGGAAATGGCTACCCACTGCAGTATTCTTGCCTGAAGAATTCCATACACAAAGAAGCCTGGTGGCCTACAGTCCATCGGTCACAAAGAGTCAGACATGACTGAGCAACTATCACTCACTTACTTTGATGTCAACATAAAAACATCAAATATAACAACCCACAGCTCATACTGTACTCAACTGTGAAAAGCTGAAAGCATTTCCTCTAAGTAAAACTCTTACCATTTGCAGATGACACGATGTAGTACATAAAAAACCTTAAAAATGCTACCAGGAAACTTCTGGGGTTTATTGGTGGATTCCATAAGCTTGCAGGATACAAAATTAATATATAGAAATCTGTGGCATTTCTATACACAGACAAAAGAAAATATCAGAACAGAAATTAAGGAAACAATCCCTTTCACTATAGCAAAAATAATAATAATAATAAAATACCTGTGACTAAACTTACCTTGCTGCTGCTGCTAAGTCACTTCAGTCATGTCCGACTCTGTGTGACCCCATATACGGCAGCCCACCAGGTTCCCCCATCCCTGGGATTCCCCAGGCAAGAACACTGGAGTGGGTTGCCATTTCCTTCTCCAATGCATGAAAGTGAAAACTGAAAGTGAAGTTGCTCAGTCGTGTCCGACCCTCAGTGACCCCATGGACTGCAGCCTACCAGGCTCCTCCATCCGTGGGATTTTCCAGGCAAAAGTACTGGAGTGGGGTGCCATTGCCTTCTCTGAAATTTACCTTAGAAGGCAAAGATCTATAGAAGGCAAAGATCTATACTCTGAAAACTATAAGATTTGATAAAAGATATATTGAAAATATAGATGACACAAACAGATGGAAAGATACACTGTGTTGTTGGACTGGAAGTATCAGTATTATTCAAATGACCGTATTATCCAAAGCAATCTACAGATTCAATTCAATACCCATTGAAGACATTTTTCATAGAACTAGAACACATAATTTTAAAATTTTTTACCCAGAGGGATGGTACAGGGAGGGAGGAGGGAGGAGGGTTCAGGATGGGGAACACGTGTATACCTGTGGCGGATTCATATTGATATATGGCAAAACCAATACAATATTGTAAAGTTAAAAAATAAAATAAATTTTAAAAAATAAAAAAAATAAAAATTTTTATGGAAATATCAAAGATCTCAAATAGCGAAAACAATCTTGAGAAAGAGGAATGGAGTTGGAGGAACCACGCTTCTTGTCTTCAGCCTACACTACAAAACTACATCACCAAAACAGTATAGTATTGGCAGAAAATGAGACATTAGACCAGTGGGACAGGATAAAAAGTGCAGAAATAAACTCAAAACCTGTGGTCACCTAGGCTATGACAAAGGGGGCGAGAATATACAATGGCAAAAGACGGTCTCCTCAACAGGTGGTGTTGGGAAAACTGGACAGCTACACGTAAGAGAATAAAATTAGAACATTCTCTAATACCATACACAAAAATAAACTGAAAATGACTTATAGAGCTAAATCTAAGAAAGGATACTATAAAACTCCAAGAGTTTTTGCACTTCTTTGACAGTATCTTAGACACACAAAAGTTTTAATTTTGATGAAGTCCAAATAATAATTTTTGTGTGTGTTGGTTGTTTTGGTGTTATAATGAAACTTTTCTCTAAGGTAAAGTCATAAAAATTTACATGTATATTTCTGAAATTTTTACATTTTATCTCTTATATTTACCTATTTAATCCATTTGAGTTAATTTTGGTAGCAGATGTGATGTAGTTATCCAATATTATTATTTTGTATGTGAGATCCATTTGTTCCCCCACCATTTTTTTGAAAAGGCTGTTCTTTGCTCACTGAATTATTGTGGCAACCTTCTCAAAAATCAATCGATTACATACACATGTGTTTTTTAGAAACATAATTCAATTCCATTGATCCTGTAATTATCCTTATACCAGGAGCATGTTGTTTTGGTTACTGTAGCTTTGTAGTAAGGTTTGAAACCAACATTTTTAATTTATCCAGTTATGTTCTTTATTTCCAACATTGTTTTGACTATCTGGAGTCTCTTGGATTTGTGTTTCAATAATCAGTTTGTTTATTTTTGCAAAAGGCAGTTGGAATTTTGATAGAGATTGGATTGGGCCT
Organism: Tragelaphus eurycerus; assembly: GCA_935064755.1. Taxonomy (NCBI): domain Eukaryota; kingdom Metazoa; phylum Chordata; class Mammalia; order Artiodactyla; family Bovidae; genus Tragelaphus; species Tragelaphus eurycerus. The sequence continues at coordinate 1,883,791 of CAKXYN010000103.1, read as the reverse complement.
AAAAGAACAATTTGTTCTATTGCCATCTTAAAATTTTGAGTCTTTCAGTCCATGGACATAATCCGTCCTCGCATTTATTTCTTCCAATAGTACTTTACATTTTTAGTGTACAGGTGTTTTACTGATTAAATTCATTTCTATGTATTTAAAAAAAATAAATAAAAGTCCAAGAGGAAAACACAAGTAGAACATTCTTGACATAAGTGGCAGCAATGTCTTTTTGGATCCATCTTCTAGAGTAAATGGAAATAAAAACAAAACTAAACAAATAGGACCTAATTAAACTTACAAGCTTTTGCACAGCAAAGGAAACCATAAATAAAATGAGAAGATAACTTAGGGAACTGGAGAAAATACTTTAAAACATGTTCCTGACAAAAGATGAATTTCCAAAATATTCAAAGAACTCATATAGCTTAATATCAAACAAAAAAAATCCAATCAAAAAATGGAGAGAAGACTTAAATAGACATTTCTCCAAAGAGATACAGATTACCAACAGACACATTAAAAGAGGCTCAACATTACTAATTATTAGTGAAATGCTAATCAAAATTACAATTAGGTATCACATCACAAGGGCTGCCCAAGTGACTCAGTGGTAAAGAATCCACCTGCAAAGCAGGAGACATAGGCTCCATCCCTGGGTCAGGAAGATCCCCTGGTAGAGGAATTGGCTATCTACTCCAGCATTCTTACCTGGGAAGTTCCATGGGCAGAGGAGCCTGGCCGGCTACAGTCCATGAGGTCACAAAAGAGTCAGATACGACTTAGCAACTAAACAACATCATGTCACAGAGGTCATTATTAAAAAGTCTACAAAGCATAAATGCTGGAGAAATTGTGGAGAAAAAGGAACCCTCCTGAGTTGCTAGTGGGAATGTAAACTGCCACAGCCACTATAGAGGATAGTTTGGAGGTTTCTTAAAAAACTAAAAATAGATCTACCATGTGATCCTGCTATCCCACTTCTTGGCATATACCTGGAGAAAACTCTAATTCCAAAAGATACATGCACCTCACTGTTCATTCCAGCACTACTGTCAATAGACAAGGCATTGAAGCCTAAATGTCTATTGGCAGATGAATTGACAAAAAAAGATATGGTACATATTATTCAGCCATAAAAAAAAAAAAGAATGAAATACTGACATTTGCAGCAACAGGGGTAGATTCAGAGATTATGATATTAAGTGAAGTCAGAGAAAGACAAACATTATATGATACTACTTATATAAGGAATCTTATTTTTAAAAAAGATACAAATGCACTTATATACAAAATAGGAATAGACTCATAGACATAGAACATAAACTTGTGCTTACCAAAGTCACTGGGAGGAGAAGGGAGGGAGAAGTTAAATTAGGAGCTTGGATTAAAATAAATAAAGTATGTTATATATAAAATAGATAAGTTCCAACTGTATAGCACAGGGATCTATACTTAATATCCTTTAATAATGGAAAAAATCTGAAAAAGAATATAGATGTTTAATTGAATCACTTTGCTGTACACTTGAAACTACACATTACAAATTAACTATACTTCAATTTTTAAAAAGAGACACTTTGGAGTCTTAACCCCTAGTACCTAGGAGTGTGACTTTATTTGAACACAAAGTCCTTACGGAGGTAACCAAGTTAACACGAGGTGATGAAGGTGCTGCTGCTGCTACTGCTAAGGCGCTTCAGTCGTGTCCGACTATGTGTGACCCCACAGACAGTCTAATGAGACTGGTGTCCTTATAAGGAGTTCGACAGCAGGGGCATGCACACAACAGGGAGACGCCATGTGAAGACCAAGGCCACACCACTGTGGTGCTGTGGTGATGCAGCCACAAGCCAAGGAATGCTGAAAATTACCACACACCACCAGCATCTAGGGGAGAGGCCTGGAACAGATTCTGGGTCACAGTTCTCAGAACTATGCCTGCCTATGTCTTCATTCTGCACTGCCAGCCTCCAGACTGTCCTTTGTCTCTATCATCACTTTAAACAACATACAGCCCCCAGCACAGGGGAAGTACTCAACAAATGTTTAGAGAACGGCTAGGTCCAGAACACCTGGCCTTATACTTCATTCTGTCCCCTAGAGTCCTAAGCCAAGCCTTAAGGCAGCCTGAGCCGCGAACCTTGATCACTCATTCCACACCCTCAGGAGAACTCCTCCTGCGGTTGCTCCTGACAATTTCAAAGTCTGGTCTCTTTGATTTTCTAGCAATCAATCATTTTTTTCAGTTTTCAGCTTCTGATCTTCAGGTGAACTGTCCCTAGCTTAGCCCTTGCCTACCCTTTCCCACCACACTGGCCATTCTCTGCCTTGAATTTCCAAGCACAGCCCCAGGTCCCCTGCATTCAGTATCTGCTCTGATGCATCACTTCTCTGCCTGTCTCCCTGAACTCAATCATCACCACCTCACAGTCAATCAGCATCCTCAAACTCACCTGTCCCACTCCTGCAGCCGAGTGGAAAATTCAGCAGAAACTGATCAAAGTTCAGAGCCTGCATCTTATGAAGAGAAAGCTCTTTAGTTTTGTGGTTTTGTTACCATTGATTGGGAATGTGGGTGGGGATTATTTCCATACTTTAAAAAATAAAATTCTGTATGTAATCAATACTATAAGAAGCACAGGCCTGTACAAGAATATGGCTCCAAAAGCTAATGTTCTCCTTGGCCCAGAACACCAAACACCTTTCACCAAACAGGCTCCTCCTGACAAAGGGAAGGTGTTTAAGTTTGTATTAAGTATCTAAGGGAATCACACTAATTAAATGTGAGGGGGAAATCCTGAATCTCTAGTCACATCAACATCTCCATTTTATCGCCCCGGCCAACCGGCCGCTGTCCTGCAGCGACTCCAGGTCCGGCTTCAAGCTGCTAATTGCCTGGCCCAAGACGCAGGGCCAAGCTAGAGGGTGTGGCCGGGCCTCGGATTGGAGGGGCGGGCCACCAGGGCGGGGCCGGAATGGAGGTGCGTTCTCGGCGGGTCGGGGGCTGGAGGCGAGGACCTGTCTGGAGGCGCGGCCAGGGGTGGGGCTGACCTGCTCCCACGGGATGCCGGGGCTCCTCACAGGTTGGCGGCGGAGACCACGAGGCGCCGCACGCAGCCACTGCGGGGGTGGGGGCGTGGTCTCGGGGTGAGATCCCGACTGGGAGTGGTGGCCATTGGCTCTAGACGGCGTCACGCAGGGGGAGGGGGCGGTGTCGTGAGCCTGGGAGTGGACTTCGCCAGGCCTGCCACCCGCCGGCCGAATCCTAACCAGGCCCGGGCGCAGCCTGCAGCCGGGACTCTGGCCCTGCACGCCAGAAACCAATACCCAGAGGAGGTGCCTTTCTCAGGCAAGGGTTAGGCGGCCGGACTGAGGAAAACCTCCAATCGGAGGAGAATGAATTACGCTCGGTTCATCACCGCCACGAGCGCGGCCAGAAAGCCTTCTACCATCCGAGTCATGAGTGAGTCCGAGCTGTGCCTCCCTCCCATGGGCTGGAAGTGGGGGTGGGGGTGCCCGCAAAGCGGCTCCAGCCTGGGTGAACCTGGCTCTGCGCACACTTGGCACAGAAATCGGGCTGGAATAGGCACAAGGGCAGTAAATCAGCAACACAGAGAGGCCAGGCCGCGGTGGGCACGTCCTGATTAGAGTCCAGGGGGCTCTTCTGGCACAGGAGTCAGGAGCCCTGCGGGTGCGTGCAGAGCGGGGAGGGCGGGTACCCAGGACAGAAGCGGGTGCAGGGAGCCTGGCAGGCAGGGAGGGGCCGAGTGGAGGAGGGTTTTCTGTCACTGTGGCCTCTGCTTCGTCTGGGTGATCAGTCCTCCTTCTCAGTGGCACGTGTTGATTCCTCAGTTCCTCCACTAGTGAGGTCCCTACAAAGTCATCTTCTGTGTTTCTTTCAGACTAGCATTCTATCAGTAGACATTATTACACTGTAAAGTTTTATTGACTTTAATGCAACATACTGACCGTCTCTGTTTATGAAAGTCTTCACTGAGAGTGTTTCTTCTTCTCTTCCATATTTGTTGTAGCTGAAATATTGAGCAAGGCACCGAAATCTGTCATCTCCTTGGCAACGGGGGCGCCAAACCCCAACACGTTCCCTTTCAAGGCTGCGGTCATCACCATAGAAAATGGAAAAGCCATCCAATTTAATGAACAGATGATGAAGAGAGCACTGCAGTATTCTCCAAGTGCTGGGTACTGATCAGTAGTTCAGCCGCTAACTTGTGTCGACTCTATGACCCCATGGACCGTAGCTCGCCAGGCTTCCCTGTCCTTCACTACCTCCCAGAGTTTGCTCAAACTCATGTCCACTGAGTCAGTGATGCCATCCAACCCTCTTATGCTCTGCCGCCCCCTCTCCTCCTGCCTTCAATCTGATCAGTAGATAATTTAACTTGGTTCATTTTCATGAGCAATATTCTACAGCCAGCTGATAAAGTACCTTGTGTCTTTTTAAACTGGATATCAGCATTTAGGAAGGTTTGGGGAAGAGTTTTCAAAGAGTAATTAAGAGCAGCAATGTTTCCAACTGCTTAAGATCCCTAGTGACTGATTCTCAACCTTATATGACTAGGAGAGGGAGAAGATTTTGGAAGTAGATATGATTTGTGCTCAGACTGGAAAAAATACAGAGTGAAAATAGATAGGTAAAGAAACCAGGATAGGAGAAATGAGGAGAGGATGACACAGGAAGCAGACATTTTAGGTCCTGAGAAAAAGTTTTAATGATTATGTTTCCATGCTAACCAGGCAGCTATGGAAATGTGTTGCGTACAGTTCAGATGTATTTAATTTCATACAGGCAAATGGAACAAATATTCTAAGGCTTTCCTTAGCTGGTCTTTTTCCACTGATGAAGGGTAACTTACAGAATGTCTATTAATTACATTTTATTAGTCCATTGTTTTGTGATGGAAGAATAATTCATATTAGGTACATAACAATTGTATATAACGTATGCCTAGAACATGCCTGCCAATGCAGGAGACATAAGAGATGCGGGTTCGATCCTGGGGTTGGGAAGATCTCCTACAGAAAAAAATGACAACCTACTCCAGTATTCTTGCAAGCATAATCCCATGGACAGAGAAGCCTGGCAAGCTACAGTTCATGGTGTTGGAAAGACTAGGACACGACTGAGCAACTAACACACAGGCTTTTCTTTCCATGATGCAAAGAACTTAGTGAACCTGAACTTCAGGTATCCTACAAAATCTCCCAAAGAAAACAAAAAGTAACAGTAACTGCTCTAACGGAAAAGAAAAACTATAGGTTTTGGAATAAGAAAGCTTTAGATTCAAGTCTCAACTAATTTAACAACCAGCTGATTAATTTATGTTAATTTTTTACTCTGTAAGATTGTTGCCTTGTATTTTAAGTAAAGATAGTTATATCAGTGAAAGGCATTCAAAGATTTTTAAATTGAATATATAAAATGCCTGGTATGAAGTCACCATTTAGTTGCTGTCTACTACTATTCTGATTTTCACTACTGTCAATTTTTAAATGCATTTATGCTTTAGAATCCCAGAGCTGTTATCCTGGCTAAAACAGTTACAAGTAAAATTGCATAATCCGCCCACCATCCATTATGCACCCAGCCAAGGACAGATGGACATATGTGTCACATGTGGCAGCCAAGAAGGTCTCTGTAAGGTAAGACTGGAGGGGAAGGGCACCCACGGCAAGAATCTAACATGTGCACCCATACAGCCATCTCTCCCTTAACCACAGAGCAGCATGTTTTGTGGGACACCAAGTCTTCATTAGAACCATGAGTAGAACTTGAAGACATGCACCAACCTGATTTCTCTTAAACAGAGAGCCCAGAGCTCTGAGTCCTTCAGACAAGATTCCCTGCAGCTTAGTGAGCACGGATCAGTTTCATGTGGCTCAGAGATTCAGGCCACGTTGAGTTAGGCCGTGGTTATGTCCGTATGACTTTTTAATTCCTCGAGGGTGAGTCCTGACCCTCCTGAGCGGAGGCCTCACCCTGTGTGTGTCTGCTGCTGTCATCGTCTGTACCAGCTGCCTCTTGTGCCCCGTCTCCCTCTTGGCTGTGCTTTCTGCAGGTCTAAGGGTACGTCTGGTCTGTGGCTGACCTCTCCTCTGGGTTAGCGTCTTCTCTCTCTCTCTCTCTCTCTCTGTCTCTCTCTCTGCCTCTCTCCTGGGTTTCAGGAAGTCCACCGAGGTAACCACCACTGGGGGTTCCCCTGATAAAGAGACTGCGTACACAGTTCTCAGTTTCATATATCTTTTTCTTGAATAATTAGCCCTGGATAAGGAGATTCTGTATTCATCTGCACATCTAGCTTAAAGTATGACTCTTGTTTATATTAAACCAGAGTAGTTTTCTTGTTCCTTTTATGTAAATGTGAAACCTATAATCTGGTTACTTTTAATGAATTTTAATTCAATTATTATTTCAGAACAATGTATTGAAGCAATAACACTTTAAAACTTCCTCCCTGTTTTATGACTTAATTAGGACAAAGACAAGGATAAGCTGCTGTTTGAAGTGGGTTTTTTTGTTGTTTTTTTTTTCAAGAGAAATATTTGTGATGCCCCAGACCAGTAGAAACAAAGTTCTTTTCAGTGAAATACCTTTCCTAGAAAGGTACACCATGAGCCTTTTTTTTCCCCTACAAAAGATGCTCTGGAAAGTTTCTTCTTTGTCTTTCTCAACATTAGTCCTATCAAAGAGGAAGACAGCACACGTGGCCAAAATCATCAGTAACTCACTGGCTACAGCCATGCAGTTACAGAGGCCTCAATTTAACATTTAACATTAACTAGGAAATATTTAACATTTCATATTAAATATTAATATTTAACATTTCATATTAAATATTAATATTTAACATTTCTTCCACTTTGCCCTCCAGAATAAATATTATTTTAGGTGCACAAATCTCAGATAATAAACAGCACTCACTCCTCATTTAGGATATTGGACTTTGTCATGTCCCCTTACCAACACAGGAAATGTTGGTTGTGAGGTTTTCATCTGATCCATGAATTACACATGGATTTGCTTGGTCCTAGGAAGTCCGGTCGGGGAAGGCAATGGCACCCCACCCCAGTACTCTTGCCTGGAAAATCCCATGGACGGAGGAGCGTGGTAAGCTCCAGTCCATGGGGTCGCTAAGAGTCGGACACGACTGAGCGACTTCACTTTCACTTTTCACTTTCATGCATTGGAGAAGGAAATGGCAACCCACTCCAGTGTTCTTGCCTGGAGAATCCCAGGGACAGCCGTCTATGGGATCGCACAGAGTCGGACACGGCTGAAGCGACTTAGCAGCAGCAGCAGCAGCAGGAAGTCCGGTAAAATGTAAATCAACTAACTTGTCAGAGAAGACTGTGTTTGTCATAAAGTGCCTAAAGCTCATAAGAAATAGTAAATGGAATATCCTAGGCCAAATCGGGGAAGAAAAGTCAGATCTTCTGTCTCAATGGATACTGGCGTGATGTTTGTCAAGAGCTCTAGGTTGTTAAAATGGCACAGAGGAGAGGCTTGACCTGGGGATGATGAACATCAGAGGGTAGGGAAGGATGGGTCTGTGCCTTGTGTAAGATTCGTGGGAACGGACCCCTCTGATTCAGGCAGGGAACGTCTCTGTCTGGCTCTGCTGATGTCCTGAGGCATTACAGGGTCCTCAAGATCTGCTCTGATTTGCAGGCCTGGACTCCCTTGACCTCCACGTCTCCTGAGCCCTTGCTGAAACCATCCTTTCTGGAAACTCCCCCATCCTTGCCCTGCCCACCCTGCAGTGTCCATGGTTCACAGGAGCCCCGCAAGACTGGGCCTCAGACCTCTTCCCTTCCCGCACACACCTCCCCTGGGCATCACGCCAGGTGCCCCTGCCCACGCCTCCATTGCCAGGCACCTTCCACATCCACGTGTCCACCACCCCCACTGGCCTCACCCCAGGCTGTTTCAGTGGCACCTCACACCAAAACACACTCAGCTGCTTCTCCCTCAGAAACAGACAACATTGGGGGTATTTTCCAGTGAATGACACCCCTCCCATCACCTCCTTACTGTACAGCCAGAAATCCAGAGGCCCCTCCTTACCCTTCCTTCTCCGCTTCCCCTCAGCCCACACGTATGCCCCTTGCTTCTGGTTTCCTCAGTGCCCCTCAGCTCTCTTCAGCTCCACCACCACCACCCCATCCAGACCACCCTTGCCTTTCCCTGGGACTGCAGCAAAAACCTCCCAAATGAGCCTAAAATCTTCCCAGACTCCACCTGTATTCTCACTCCTCTCTGATACTTTGATCTTGCAGCCAGAATGACCTTCTCAAATGCCTGTCTGATCTCATGACTCCTGGGTCCCGCCCTCTACTTAAAACTCCCTGGCTCACTTGTCCAAAGGCCTCCATGGGACACTCTCTGTCCACTTACTTCTGACCTCCCTCCACTCTCCTCTTCACACTCCACCTCAAGACACAGGTTTCTTTCAGTTTTTCAAATGTGTACCTATAGTCACCTCTTCCCCAACTCTTCACTTCCTCAAAGAAGCCTTCCCTGAGTACCCCACGTCTGCCGAGTGCCCAGGTCCTCCTACAATGAGCACTAGAACACTGGCATCTACACAGCAGTGCTTATCACTGATTTTACACGCATATTTATCTGCGTAGTGTCTAGCTCAGTGCTCTAGCACCTTCATGAGGGTAAAACCGTCCCATACAATCTTCACTTTCTCTCCATACATTACACAGGCCTGGCTTATATCAAAGATTTAAAATTTTTTCAAAGAAGGCATAAATGCACTTTAGGAGCCAAACTAGTTATTTTTTTTCAACCTAGAACAGAGGTTGGCAAACTATGGCTTCAGAGCCAAAGAGAATCATCGCATGTCTGGTCCTGTAAGTAGAGCTTTACTGGAACTCAGCTTACACGCTGTCTATGGCTGCGTTCTCAGCACAGAGGCAGAGATGAGTGGTGGCGACACAGACACCGGGGCCCACAGAACACGCCCCATCTGGCATTTATGGAAAATTTGCCAACTCCTACTCTGGAACCCTAGTGAGCTCAAAATAAAGTTGTGGGGGGTTCTACGACTGGAAATCATACTCTCCAAGCTAACCTGTGCCTCTCTTGTTAGGTGTTTGAAATGATCGTTAATCCTGGAGATAATATCCTTGTAAATGAACCTATTTATTCAGGAACAATTCATGCTGTGAGTACGCATTCTTACAAAAGGCAACTCTTTTTTATAGTAAATAAGGAGAAAGCACTGCACCTTTAGAATTATCTGCCCACTGAAAAATACAATAGCATCTTTGTGAAGAGGAGTTTTAATAGAAGCAAAATATGCTAACCATACCTTCTGATATATACATTACATTTTACAAAATCTAAGTGTGGAGGTGCTAAAATTCGGTTGTGCAAAATCCTGTCCAGTGTTCTTAATATTTCACTTGAAATGCCTCTTAATTTACAAAGACATTTTTCATGACTGTCTATATTACCACATGTCTAAGACAAATCATATGTCAATGTACTATAACTAAACCTATCAATATGACCAGGACTTTCATATCTAGTGTTTATTATAAGACTGTAGACCCAGAATAAGGAGGCAGATCACCTGCTCTGCTGGGCCCTGGTCAGAACTCAGCACTGTCTGGGGCACAGTACTCTGGGGTTGATGTGAACGCAGTCAGAGAAGCAACCACAGTCACAAAGAATTAGAATGAGACCATACCTTGAATGCTTTTAGGAACCATGTTCTTTCCCACAGAAAGAGGAGATCCACGGGGACATGAGGATTGTCCTCAGCTACATAAAAGTTAGCCTGGTCACAGAGGAGTTGGATTTGTCTGTGTGTGTCCTTGGGTTGACAGAACTGGAACCAAAGTGTAGAAACTCCAGGGAAGCAATTTCAGCTCAACGTAACAACTTTCTAACCATCAGTCTTACCCACTCTCTGAGGAAGAAAGCAAGCCTGTCACTGCAGGCGCGCAGAGAAAGCAGCCAGACACAAAAGAACAAATGTATGATTTCCCTTATACAAAATATACAAAACAAGCAAATTCATAGAGACCAGAAGTTGACTAGAGGAGACCAAGGACTGGGGAGGGAGAAATGGGGAGTGGTTGCTTACTGGGTATAGGGTTTCTGTTTGGAGTGATGAAATGATTCTGGAATTGATAGTGTCACAAGACGCATACATTGTGAATACAGTTATTACCACTGAATCACACACTTTAGAATGGCACAGTTTTTAGTAAGACGTATTTTACCACAACTGTAAAAACTAAAATAATTCCCTTTTCTTCATGATTGGAGGCTAGTTATTACTTTCCTAAACTATACGTATAAAACTTGCATCTATGTAAATAGCTGGATGTACCGCACTGTCACATGCCCAAACAGAGATCTGTGCCAGGCTCTGAGGGAATAGGCTGAAGATCCGTGTGCAAGACTTCTATAAAACTGTGTTCATGAACAAGGCCACTACTATCAACTTCAGCCTCTGCAATCAGTACAATATAGAAATACTTGCACACTCCTTGAGGAGCCAAGGCCCGGATGCTCCTTGGCACCCCAGCACCACCCTGGCCCCCCTGACTCCTCTCCTGAGACCACCCTGAACCCCCACAGTGCAGAGCTAATGCTGGCATGGCAGGGGGTCTCCAGGACCCCATTCCACCGTGCTCTGGGTCTGTTGCTCCCATGCTACACCACTTGTCCAATATTTTGAGTATCACCTCTGCTTATAACTTTTTATGTATTAGCATCACACAGGTGCTTTCTAAGATTGATTTCCTTTCTCAAAATCATTCCCCAATAAACACCTATTTTATGAACCAGTTCTAACCATAATTGTGAAGATAATGCAGCGTGGGCATAGAGCTGAGGGCAGGTTTGCGTTTGAGGTGTAAATTGTAACATTCTCCCTAATGTAAGAACCCTCGGCACTGATGTTATATAGTCATGTCTCAATCTCAGACTTGGTTTTCTCTGTGTACTTAACAGCTGCAACCCCTGGGCTGCAACATGATTAATGTTCCCAGTGATGAGCATGGGATTATTCCAGACTCCCTCAGAGAAATACTTTCCAAATGGAAACCAGAAGATTCAAAGAGCCCCGAGAAAAACAGCCCCAAATTCCTTTACACTGTCCCAAATGGCAACAACCCCGCTGGGAGCTCAATAACAGCTGAGCGCAAAAGGGAAATCTATGAGGTATTTTCAAAGCAGGTGTTACGTACTTGTGTTCTTGATTCCTTCTGACTCTTTAGAAGAGTGCTCCTAAATTCCTTCTCTGGCTAGCCTCTTCCTCTCAAGGAAGATGATTTTTAATAAAAAGGAGCCATCTATGCCAGGGTCGCCACAAATTTAAACACAAGAAATTACTACTGTCTGGTTGACTATGATATATTCCTTTCCCTTTAATTGATATTTTCATTGAAAGAGATGCTTTTCTTGGTGTGATGTTACATTCACCTCTTAGTCCCTTTTTTCTGTCTGCCCCTCATCTCCCACCTCTAATCCATCCCATGGCCCCCACCACCCACATTACCCAAACCCCCATCTCCTCAGCCACCCTCCCGCCCTGACCCTGGGACTTCTTCGTGAAGCTCCTCCCCACACACACATCCCGTCCCCCAGCGCCGGCCCCACCACCAGTCACTGAAACCCTTCCTACTCAAGTGTGGACCGACAGCCTCTCCTCCAGCCGCTTCCCAACCACACACAGGAAATAAAGATAAAAGTCCTTCACTTCCACACACTGATGGGACCTGGGCCTCTGCTCCCAAACTGGGGGCTCTCACATCCTTCCCTCTGTCCCTTAAACAGCCATGCCTTCTAGAAACTTCTGTCCCTAAAACATGCCAAGTATTCTCTGACTCCAGGGCCATTGCTCCCTGCTCTTTGTCTAAGCATCTCCCCTAGCATCTGCACAACTGATCCTTCTGTTCAGCCTGAGCTCTCCTGCAGCTTTCCTGTCTCGCTCTCAAATATCAGCCTCCTCAACCATCTGCCGGGCCCTCAGAACCTCCCACCTAATCCTCCTGAGCTCTATCTAGGAGCTCAGGTTCTATCTTTACCACCAGAATGAAAGTTCTGTGAGGACAGAATGTTTAGGGCTGGTTCCCTCTCCTAGGACAGGGGGCATTCAGCAGCTGCTGGGATGAATGAATGAGTGATTGAATGAATACAAAGAACTATGAATGATTTAAAGTGATTTTCATCTTAGACAGCTCTTAACTTTACTCTTACTTTATTTAATGTTTTAGCTTGCAAGAAAATATGATTTCCTCATCATAGAAGATGATCCTTACTATTTTATGCAGTTCAGCAAGGTAAGCAATGGTGTCAACTCAGCCCACAGTTAGAAGATGAGGTGTTGTTAATGCACCTGATTGAATATTAGCCTGGCTGCTGAATATTTTCTTCTATGGTGTTAACTGCTTATTCCAGAAATTCCCTACTTTTAGAATAGTGGCTGGCTCTCTGTTTCAGGCACATGAAGGAACATGTGAGTCAAGGTGAGGGTCGTCTTGACTCCACATCCTGATCATAGTTCCACAGACATGGTACCAGGGATGTAGAGTGGGTGTCTCCTGGGGTGTCAGCCTCAGCCTCTCACGGGAGGCTGATGGGCTGGAGGACTTGGGAGCTGTGTTCAGGGAGAAGGCAGAGGGCTGTGCTCAGTCAGTGATGTACTGTGAGCAGAGGAGGGCGCTCCTAGCATCATGCTCCCTGCCTGCCATCCCTGTCGTGTAGGGACGGGGACGCACCTGCACAATAAAGGACTGAAGGCGATGGCACCCCACCCCAGTGTTCTTGCCTGGAAAGTCCCGTGGATGGAGAAGCCTGGTGGGCTGCAGCCCATGGGGTCACGAAGAGTCGGACATGACTGAGCAACTTCACTTTCCTTTTTTTTTTTTCATTTAAATTTTGTATTTTATTCAGTTTTAATGACAATACATTCATATGGTACAAGAAGCAAATCATATATAAAAATATACAGTGAAAAATGTCACACTTACTCACCCCAGTTCCCATCACTAGTCCAACAGGTAATCATTTTTATTAATTTCTTTTAATTCTTTTGGAGTTTCTTTATGCATCTAGTAGCAAACATGAATACGTATTTTCTCCTTTTCTTTTTTCCACAAAACATTGCATATTATATAGTCTGCTCTGCACTTTTTTTTTTTTTTTTAACTTTACAATATTGTATTGGTTCTGCCACACATCAACATGACTTTCATGCACTGGAGAAGGAAATGGCAACCCGCTCCAGTGTTCTTGCCTGGAGGATCCCAGGGACGGGGGAGCCTGCTGGGCTGCCGTCTTTGGGGTCGCACAGAGTCGGACACGACTGAAGCGACTTAGCAGCAGCAGCAGCAGATCCTTCCCAGTGTCCACGTGCACCACTGTCCCCGAGCACTGTTCCCTAGGAGACAACAGTAATGGCCCAGACTCCAGCACCCAGTTCCTCAAAATCTAACACTAGAATTGCTCTCAGGGATGCAGAGAACAGACACACGGATTCAGTCCCCACTACAAATCTACTGAAAAGAAACACAACTCTTGGCTTCTTATCTATTTGCCTATCATGTCTGCCTGCCACCCACCCTAAACACGACCATGGCTCCCTTCCCTGTGGCCATTTACTTTGAAATAAACGTGGAAGGTTCAGCATTGCACGCTGACTACATGGCTCATCTTCATTTATACTTTTTCAGGGTTTCTAGTTGTTCTAAGGGTCAGCATTCCCTTTCTAAACAGCCCTGCATGCTGATGACCCTCTTCCTTGTGGTCTTTTCCAAATTAGTTTTCCTGGAATCCTTCCTGGAAAACTGTTCATCCTGGATCTCAAGCCTTGGGACAAGGAGGTCCTGGGTGAAGTTTCCCCACTCTGCACCAAGTAGGGGATCCAGACTCTAACAGATATAAATATTGTATGTATCTTCCATTTCAAGCCCTGGGCACCGACATTTCTCTCCATGGATGTGGATGGGCGCGTCATCCGAGCTGACTCTTTTTCCAAAGTCCTGTCCTCAGGGTAAGGCCCTGGCTCTGCCTTCAGGCTGCAGATAAAGGTGACAGGGCTGCCCCTCAGCATCTTTAGTGCAGACAGTTCTTCTGCTTAAGATGCTTGTATACACTCCACCTTAACACATCTGTTTGATTATTACTATTACTAACAGATTTTCTCCTGATCCATCCCCACTGGTCAAAGATCCTTGACCTTTAAGCTATACCTGTAAGGGAACTGGTCAGGTTTGGGTCATGTACAGAAGAATTTAAAAATACCTTGTCAGATATTCATTCTATTTTAAGTGTACAATTAAGCTTAAATAAGAAGTTTTACTAGAAGGTGTTAACTGTCATGAAATCAGTAACATGGTATTAATTGATAATGCATGATTGGTAATGTGCCTTTTCGTTTTGAGCAGGTTGAGAATAGGGTTTATAACTGGTCCAAAGCCCTTGATTGAGAGAATTGTCTTACACATACAAGTTTCAACAATGCACCCCAGCACTTTTGCTCAGGTAATGACGGTTTATGAAATATCAATTTTTGAATCAGATCATAAAAGAAATAGATGTTGGCAAATAGACAGAGTAAGGTGTCACTAAGAGATATATCACTGACTGCACTCTAGCTCCACATGGACCAGCTAGACAGCACATATTTGGTCTAAAAGGCAAAAGACATTTGAATGGACCTGATGCTGTTTCACGGAGAAGGCAATGGCACCCCACTCCAGTACTCTTGCCTGGAAAATCCCATGGATGGAGGAGCCTGGTGGGCTGCAGTCCATGGGGTCGCTAAGAGTCGGACACGACTGAGCGACTTCACTTTCACTTTTTCGCTTTCATGCATTGGAGAAGGAAATGGCAACCCACTCCAGTTTTCTTGCCTGGAGAATCCCAGGGGCAGGAGAGCCTGGTGGGCTGACGTCTATGGGGTCACGCAGAGTCGGACACGACTGAAGTGACTTAGCAGCAGCAGCAGCAGATGCTGTTTCAAGTGTAGACCAAGCCCCTTAAGAGTCAGAGATCTTATTCATCTTGTGTCCTGGCATCTAGCACAGGAACCCCATAAAAACAGTGTTAGACTCAATAGGATGGAAGGGGTTTGGTGAAGTAACACACAGTTCACTCCATTGTCCTGGAGTGTAAGAGCAAGGGTTCCTAACCTGCTAGTGGCCAGGCGTCTGCCTTCACTGCCCATGCGCTAACCTCCCCACAGTCACCAGCTGGAACGCATTTTAATTAAAAGACAGTAAAATTATTTTTGGAGATTGTATAAATTTCTTCACAAGCTTTGAGAAATGATTGGACCCATCCCTAAGGCAACCTTGAAAATCAAGCCTTAAGGACAGAACTGCTACCTATGAAAGCCAAAAGGGTGGTTTATGTAAAATGGACGTTTGTTTGATATTATATATTCCAAAAAGTGCAGATGCCCACATGTTTTATCACCTTGGGGACTTTTTCCATATTTTCTGTATCTGTTATCAATCAAACTTCACTATCCATTTACAACATTTAGAACATCTATTCTGGATAAAAAAAATCTCTGGAAATATTGTATAACTTTATGCATCAACTGTATGTGTTTTATACTTAGGCCACCGAGGGCCGCATTTACTGGGTAGATCTGGGACTGGACAGTCTGACTTGAGTCCAGGCTCTGTGATGAGCTGTGACCTCAGGAAAGCTCACCTCATGCTTCAGTCTCTTCCTCAGCAGAGTGGAGATAATGACCTGCCTAATAAGGGTATTACACAGAGCAACTAATCTGAAATATTAATATATTCACATGGTACAGCAGTTTCTGACACATAGTGAGAACCTGATAAACATTTATTTTTAATATTATTGTGCAATAATATTATTGTTGTCACTGTTGTTAATCAGCATTGTTATAAAAAGCTTGACTCTAAAAAGCTTGGTACATCTTTTTTAGGATGGTTTGTACATAGTCAAGAGTGATTTGCTTTCATTTTTGGCAAAAACACATTTAGAGGATGAACCTTGTCACTGTCTCATGCTTTTTAGCTCCTGGTGTCGCAGCTTCTACACCAATGGGGAGAAGAGGGCTTCCTGGGTCACGTAGACAGGTAATGTACTTGAGGTTTCATACTTTACATAGAAATGGACTTCACTCTCTTAATTTTCATTTTTTAGTTATTCCAAAATAATGGAAAAAACACAAATTAGAAAGTTTACCACTGGACAGGTCAAAGAAATATGGTCTATTCCCTCATCAAGAATTCAACATCTTCATCAAGATATAAAATAGATTCTTGTAGACTGGACCCTCAGAGCCTTTTGGTTTCTGCAAACATATTTTTCATTGTTTTCTTCCTCTAGGGTTATTGATTTCTACCGGAAGCAGAGGGATGCATTACTGGCAGCAGCAGACAAGTGGTTAAGTGGTGAGTGGAACGCACATCCTGTCCTGGGATGAGCAGCAGTCCTTATATGAGTGAGGGATACCACAGAGCATTGTTAATAACCCTGGGGAAGGAAACAGGGTCCAGGAGTATTCTTGACAAGAAAATATTACCCTATGAATAATCTTAGTAGTAATAGCACAAAGAAAGAAAGGAAAACAATAGAATGGCAAAGACTAGAGGTCTCATCAAGAAAATTAGAGATACCAAAGGAACATTTCATGCAAAGATGGGCACAATAAAGGACAGAAATAGTAAGAACCTAACAGAAGCAGAAGAATTGAGAAGAGGTGGTATGAATACACAGAAGAACTTTACAAAAAAGGTCTTAATGACCTGGATAACCACTATGGTGTGGTCACTGACCTAGAGCCAGACATCCTGCAGTGTGAAGTCAGGTGGACCTTAGGAAGAATCACTATGAACAAAGCTAGTGGTGATGATGGAGTTCCACCCAAGCTATTTCAAATCCTAAAAGATGATGCTGTTAAAGTGCTTCACTCAATATGCCAACAAATTTGGAAGACTCAGCAGTGGTCACAGGACTGGAAAAGGTCAGTTTTCATTCCAATTCCAAAGGAAGGCAATGCCACAGAATGTTCAAACTGCCACACAATTTTGCTCATTTCACATGATAACAAGGTAATGCTCAAAATCCTTCAAGGTAGGCTTCAACAGTATGTGAACCAAGAACTTTCAGATGTTCAAGCTGGTTTTAGAAAAGGCAGAGGAACCAGAGATCAGATTACCAACATCCGCTGGATCATGGAAAAAGCAAGAGAGTTCCAGAAAAACATCTATTTCTGCTTTATTGACTATGCCAAAGCCCTTGACTGTGTGGATCACAATAAACTGTGGAAAATTCTGAAAGAAATGGGAATACCAGACCACCTGACCTGCCTCTTGAGAAACCTATATGCAGGTCAGGAAGCAACAGTTAGAACTGGACATGGAACAACAGACTGGTTCCAAATAGGAAAAGAAGTACGTCAAGGCTGTATATTGTCACCCTGCTCATTTAACTTCTATGCAGAGTACATCATGAGAAACGCTGGGCTGGAAGAAGCACAAGCTGAAATCAAGATTGCTGGGAGAAATATCAATAAGCTCAGATATGCAGATGACACCACCCTTATGGCAGAAAGTGAAGAGGAACTAAAAAGCCTCTTGATAAAAGTGAAAGAGGAAAGTGAAAAAGTAGGCTTAAAGCTCAACATTCAGAAAACTAAGATCATGGCATCTGGTCCCATCACTTCATGGCAAATAGATGGGAAAACAGTGGAAACAGTGTCAGACTTTATTTTGGGGGCTCCCAAATCACTGCAGATGGTGATTGCAGCCATGAAATTAAAAGATGCTTACTCCTTGGAAAGAAAGTTATGACCAACCTAGACAGCATATTCAAAAGCAGAGACATTACTTTGCCAACAAAGGTCCATCTAGTCCAAGCTATGGTTTTTTCAGTGGTCTTGTGTGGATGTGAGAGTTGGACTGTGAAGAAGGCTGAGAGCCAAACAATTGATGCTTTTGAACTGTGGTGTTGGAGAAGACTCTTGAGAGTCCCTTGGATTGCAAGGAGATCCACCTAGTCCATCCTAAAGGAGATCAGTCAGTCCTAAATATTCATTGGAAGGACTGATGCTGAAGCTGAAACTCCAATACTTTGGCAACCTCACACAAAGAGTTGACTCATTGGAAAAGACCCTGATGCTGGGAGGGATTGGGAGCAGGAGGAGGAGACGACAGAGGATGAGATGGCTGGATGGCATCACTGACTTGATGGACATGAGTTTGGGTAAACTCCAGAAGTTGATGATGGACAGGGAGGCCTGGCATGCTGCGATTCATGGGGTCGCAAAGAGTCGAACACAACTGATCAACTGAACTGAATGGTTTTTCCAGTAGTCATGTATGGATGTAATGGACCATAAAGAAATCTGAGCACTGAAGAATTGACGCTTTTGAACTGTGGTGTTGGAGAAGACTCTTGAAAGTCCCTTGGACTGCAAGGAGATCCAACCAGCCCATCCTAAAGGAAATCAGTCCCGAATATTCATTGGAAGGACTGATGCTGAAACTGAAGCTCCAATACTTTGGCCACTTGATGCGAAGAATTGACTCAGTGGAAAAGGCCCTGATGCTGGGAAAGATTGAAGGCAGGAGGAAAAGGGGATGACAGAGGACGAGATGGTTGGATGGCATCATCTACTCAATGGACATGAGTCTGAGCAAATTCCAAAAGATAGTGAAGGACAGGAAGTCCTGCTTGCTGCAGTCTATGGGGTCACAAAGAGTCGGACACAGCTTAGCGGCTAAACCACAGCACAAACCCTGACACAACTCTACATATGAACTTCTGCATATGAAGTCTATACCTGGCTTCAGCAAAGGATCTACGGTTTTAAGAAAAAAAGATCAATTAGGCTAGCAATCAACAATCAATAACCTACTTAAAGCCAACATCTGTATTGAAAGGTTTTCAAACTTTTGCTCCAAATAGAAGAGGAATTGTGACATAAGCAATATATTCCTTTTCTAACTTGACTCCGTAAAGACAAAATAGTACTATAGTACAAACTAATGCAATCTAAGGTGGATTTCTCATTACAGATTATTTGCCTTGTAATTATTAACTTCATTTATCTAATATTTTCTATCACTAATCTGATTTCAGAATAGTTTAGATTTAATTGTCTATTAACGAAGAAAGTAAAATGAATTACATGGCTTTAATTATCCCACTGAAAATGCCTTGGCAAGAATAATAGTAAATACAAAGTGTCAATTCCTTGTTTCCATCAGATCTGCTTCCCTATGAAGTCTTATCTTTTTGATAAGAGTACTATTATATCACTTCTATTGTGTTGAAAAATAGATTTTAATCCTCATCCATGTTTTTTTCCCCCTAAAGAGTAATGACTAAAATCAAACTCTTGTTCCTTCTCGGTTTCCCTATGCTTATATTCAATGAAACAAAGCCTACAAATATACCTGGAATTCCTGAATTTTAAGTACTTCTTAATTGTGCATGCATGCTGAGTTGCTAAGTCATGTTAAACTCTTTGGTACCCCATAGACATGGGATTTCCCAGGCAAGAATACTGGCATGGGTTGCTATTTCCTTCTCCAAGGGATCTTCCCGTACCAAGAAATCGAATTTGTATCTCCTGCACTGGCAGATGGATTCTTTATCATTGAGCTACCTGGGAAGCCCGTACTTCTTAATTATTAGTACATTCTGATTTAAAAAAAAAAAAACTTCGTTGGACTTCCGAACAGCTATATAAATGATAGGATTTATTGAAACACTAGAAGACTCTAGAAAGAGTTGAAGAATCCTCTCCTAAAATTGAAAGAGTGTCTTAGGGGCAGCTCTAAGGAAGGGAGGTGAGCATGACACTGGAATTCCTTAATGGCCCTGAGACCCACTAAAATCTTAAATATACATGAGTCTCCTCTCTCCCTTTCAAATGTTCCCCTTGCTTTTTGAAATAAAACTGTAACACTCATTTTCAGGACTCATAAAACTATGTTTTTTTAGAAAATGCTATCTCCAAGGGAACTGTTTTGGAAATACTAGTTTACAGTTACTGCAGTACATCATTTAAGCAATATAGTTGACATCGTCAACAATGGCCTTAGGAAGTATTTCTTCTCTTCTTCTCTTTGTAGGTTTGGCAGAATGGCATGTTCCTACTGCAGGAATGTTTCTGTGGGTTAAAATTAAGGGCATTCATGATGTAAGAAAGTTGATTGAAGAAAAAGCCTTTAAGAAGGAGGTAAAACTGGGGGTAGGGGGGAAGCTATACTTTTTCTGTAAGGTAATATCTTAAAACAGCGAGAGATGCTTATCATTGCCCACCAACTCAAGGATGATTTTGTGTATCAGTTACAATATCTTTTTATTAAGATCATAATAGACTGGGGCGGGGCTGTTTTTTAAATATTTACTTATTTACTTGGCTGCACCAGTCTTAGTTTCAGCATAAAAACGTCACTGTGGGATGTGCAATCTAGTTCCCCAACCAGAGATCGAACCCAGAGCCTCTGCATTAGGAGTGCAAAGTCTGAGCCATGGGACCACCAGGGAAGTCCTGAGACCATGATAGATTTGGGGTTACAGAATTCGTCTCCTGGTCATCTCCTGGTCTAAACTAGGGGAAATACAGTCATTCAGCTCAGCTACTGGTTAGCCTAGTGGCTAAGAGCACAGTCTCTGGAGCCGCAGTCCTTAGGAGTGAACCCCAGCCCTGCCCTGATATGTGGTGCTGGGTGAGGTGCCCTCACCAAGTCTCATCTGGAAAATGCAGATAATAGGACTCTTTCCCTCTTAGAGCTGCTATGATGACAGGCATCAACACGGAGAAAACACTTAAACTAATGCTTGGAACATCATAAATGCTAAGTATTGGCCAGTATAATATTTAAAGTACATTTTTTTTCCTGACTGTGTAAGTAAAGCATATTCACTGTAGCATCATACTTCATTAAAGCATAATGAAAAAATTTTAAATAGCCCATAGTTTTACCACCCAGATTTTATAACCATTTGTGATATATTTTCTTGAAGAGTTTGTATATACCTAGTATTTTGGCTATGAAATTATTTTTTAAAGTATAGTTGATTTACAATATTACATTAGTTTCAGGTGTACACCATACTGATTCAAAAGTTTTGAAGGTTAGACTTCATTTAAAGTTGTTATAAAATATTGGCTATATCCCCTATGCTGTATAGTATATCCCTGTATCTTATTTCTTTTATACACAGTAGTCTGTACATTGTATTCCTCTACTTCTATAGTGCCCCTCCCTGCTTCTCTCTTCCCAATGGTAACCACGAGTTTGTTCTCTATAGGTATGGGTCTGTTTCTTCCTGTTGTATTTATTTTTTAGATTCTGCATATAAGTGATAACATGGTATTTCTCTTCTTCTGAATTATTTTACTAGGCATAATACCTTCCAAGTCCATTCATGTTGTCACAAATGGCAGGACTTTGTTATCTTCTGGTTGAGTTCCGATGTATATGTGTAGCATATCTTCTTTCTTCTTTCATGTTTGATGAACACTTAGATTGTTCCTTTATCTTGTGCATTGTAAATAATATTGGGGTGCATGTATCTTTTCAAATTAGAGTTTTCAATTTTTCCAGATATATGATTGGATTGGAATTGCTGGATCATTTTGCAGCTCTATTTTTAATTTTTTGAGGAACCTCAATATTGTTTTCCATAGTGGCTACACCAATTTACTTTTCCACCAATAGTACATGAGGGTTCCCTTTTCTCCACATCCTTGCCAACACTTGTTATTCATGTTCTTTTTGTTTATAGCCATTCTGACAAGTGTGAGATGATATCGCACTGTGGTTTTACTTTGCATTTCTCTGATGATTAGTGACATTGAGCATCTTCTCATCCACTTGTGGGTGATGTGCATTTTTTAATCAGTTTTTTAATATGGCTATGCAGTTGTATTAAATGATTAAAATTCACAGAAAAGTTTACATCCTGCTTTTTTACTTAAAATTATCCTGCAAGGGTTTTTTCTGGGTTTTTCTTTCGTTTTATATTTAAATCATAAGTATACTTAGATATACGTCCCCTCTCATTCAGAGACATTGATTACACTGGGAAATCTAAACATTTTTGTCTGGCTTTCCAATTTACCAAATAAATTATCCTTTCTCTATTAATTAATTCCTTTATGATTTTTGTCACTCTTTTCTAAACACCCAGATCTGTTTCTAGTATACCTTTTTTCTTGAAGCAGTGAGTACAAAAGAACAGACTGTCGGTATTGGCCAACTCCCATGCTAGAGCATAAGAGATGAGGCAGTCTAGAGGTCAGAGCTGGGAACTGGCTGACTGGACCTGAGGCCAAATCCATTCCCCTGGGAAAGTCACTCCCCTTCTCTAACTGTTGTACTTCAGCACAGGACTCATGCTTTATGAATTTTTTAATTCTAATGACAGCACATAGTAAATGCTTAATAAATACTTACCTGACTCAAAGAAGTGCATTTTAGTATAATAAGTCAATTTTATAACATTTTGTTTGCTTTCTTGTCAATGCCATAGTCATCTGGAACATTTGATGAATGGCTATTTGTGTGTATCCCTGACCTAGGAGCTAAGGATACAGACTTCATGTTTTATTATAGTTTTTTCAGTCCCCTTCATTTATTCCCTATTCCCTGTTGCATGTACCTTTAACTTTTCTAAATAATCACCAACTTTATTACCACTCTCTTAGTCCAGATTTTGACCATATTGGAAGGAAATTACTACCACTTCCTCCTTCTCTACAGAAATTTGTTTCTGGCACATTCCAAAAGAGTCCCACAATATTGAGAGAAATTATGGTTTTCATTCTAGACGCTTCCCAAGAGGCACTAGTGGTAAAGAACCTGCAGGAAACATGGGTGTGATCCCTGGCTCGGGAAGATCCCTTGGAGGGGTGCATGACAATCCACTTCAGTATTCTTGCCTGGAGAATCCCATGGACAGAGGAGCCTGGTGGGCTACTGTCCATAGTGTCACACAGAGTAAGACACAACTGAAGCGAGTTAGCACGTTAATCAAGACACAAAACTCATCTTCTGCCTTGAAATCTTCTCCCCAGAATGCCCCAGATCATTTCATTCCCACCTCATCTAACTTCAGCACAGAGGTCCCACATTTACACCACGTAACAACAAGCAGTTACTTAAAACTTTTGAATGTCATGATTGTACTAGACAACCATCTCAAGGATTTTATTTCTGACTCGGGAACAATTTTCAAAGACATGGTCTGCATGCTCCTCTGGTCCTGCCATGAGTCAGAGACCTGGGTTCATGCCACCTTCTTGCTCTGCATTTTTCAACACACAGATCCATGATGACTGCACACTGCAGAGGGCATGGTAGGTCACACAGGGAGATGTTCAGGGGCCAGGCTGAGAAGGAGCACCAAGATGTCCCCTCTCCTGGCTGGGATTCAAGCGCTCAGCCACAGGCATCTAGAAAGAGGCTGGGAACAATGTTTTCATGGCCAGGAAGCAGCGGACATGTGCTTTAGGGCAGCGAGCTGTCAGCCACAGAGGTCACCAAGTAGAGCAGCTGTCCCACCATTTGGACACAATTCCTTGACATTTTTATTCCATCACTCTATGTATTAAGTGTTACCACCTCTTGGAGTGAGCAGTTTTCTTTCTACTCGGGGCCTCCACACTCTATATCTTCTCCTTGAAGGACTCTTCCCTTACTTTTGCTTGACCAACACCTACTTATCTCTCAAGTCCCAGCTTAAAGGTCACCTCCAAATTTGATACCTTAAAAAGAGGTTTGGATTTATTTCACTTTTCTAGTTACATTAAATATTTATACAATTTTCCAGTTTCTATGCTTTTAGTTTTGTTTATTGTAAGACATGGAGAATTTTTATATAAATTGATGTTTCTCTTGTGATTTCTTCAATTGCTTTTAAACTTAAAAAGTCTTCCTTTCTACTCAGGTTAGATTTTCCTCTATTTTTATTGTCCCTTTAATGGAATATCACCCATTTTCCATAAACTCTCTCAGATATTCGTGCTTCCGGGATGTGGTTTCTACATTGACAGTTCAGCTCCTTGCCCCTACTTCAGAGTATCCTTCTCTTCAGCTTCTCCAGAACAGATGGACTTGGTGAGTACCATATTCTCTTTAGAGAAACACTAGATATCAATTTATTTTTTGTGTTCATTTTGTGAGTTACAACATTATTTGTCTTCCTTGTTTTCTGAAAAGCGAGAATAATTGGAAAGTCATAAGTTACCATTCAAAGAAATTGCCAGACTTTTTAAGAAAAATGATGAGAGCAAGTTGTAGTTGAATTTTTACTGTCTTCATGAAGTTTTCAGACTTACTCAACATGGTTTGCAGATTATCAACATGTTACAAAGAGAAATTCTTTCACTCCTTCATGGAATTAACATGAGCCAAAAGTATAAATTCATTAAGTCATCACTCTCTCTCTGTGAAGGAAAAAGTCAGCAAAGGTCAAATAAAATAATATTATTGATTAATCACAAAGTCCATCTTCAACCAAGATAACAGAAAGCCAAGTTCCTAGGCACTGACTGATGTGTTGGGAACTCACTGAAGAGCCATGTGCTGAGATCCAGTAACTGTGAGAAGACTGCATACTTATCCTTGGAGATGGGGTGCCTCTGGGTGTGTTCTTGATTTACTTGCTTTCTCACATCATTAAATATGCTTTTCATAAGTTGTATGTGAATAGAGTTGGACAACTGAAACTATACAGAAGGCATATGCAAGTGAGGGAGTATACGCAAAAACCAATTTGTTTGTGATAGAAAAAGATCATCTTGAGGGAATAAGAATTTTAAAAAACTTCCTGGGACTCTGATATGCTTCCATCTTCATATATCAGTGGACATAATGGCGTCTGATTCAGATAGAGCTAACATTAAGCCTGACCTTACATTGTCTGATCTCAACCTAAAGATGGGCTCTCTTTGTTTGAACTTTTTAAGTTATGACAGACTTTTCCTAAATGGCATCCTAATTTTCTTAATTTTTCTCTCTGTTCTATTTTAGGCCTTTCAGAGACTGGCCCAACTTATAAAGGAATCTTTATGAAGAAATCAAACTCTTCATAGCACTCATGGATTTCACATAAATTATTTCTGTATTTCAGCAAGAAGAAACAATCATTGGTGCTAGATTTACAGACAGGGTTTCACTAAATATGTCATGCCTGTAGTAATTTAACTACACAGCTTTCAAAGTGCCCTTGAACCCATCAGATCTCCAAAATATAATTCATCCGTACCTTTTGATAAATATTCAACCCACACAGTTAATTTTATCCTGGATTTCATTGTAAAGAACTCTGTATTCACTTTATAATTTCCCATAAATCTTCTTTGAAACTGACATTTTATAGTAAATTATTTATAAGCCAATAAGTTAAAAATGGCATATAATGTGAACTTTATCTCTTTTTAAGGAAATGTTATGAAAGCTTCCACCTGGAGCAGTAGTAAAAGAATCTGCCCACCAATTCAGGAGACTCGGGTTCAAGCCCTGCTTTGGGAAGATCCCCTGGAGTAGGAAATGGCAACCCACTCCAGTGTTCTTGCTGGGAAATCCCATGGACAGAGAAGCCTTGCAGGTTACAGTCCGTGGGGTCACAAAGAGTCTGACGTGACTGAGCACTCACTTACTCAATGAAAGCTTATTGCAAAAGTTGTTAGAATTTGACCATTATGCATAATTATCAGTAAGCGTATCACAGACATTATATAATATAAAAATCTCTATAACATGGAATTCCAAAGCTAAACATACCTAAAGATGTTCCTATTAATTTTAAGGAGGGGAGACTGAGGACTTTGAAAATGGACTACATTGTATTTTATGATTCTACACAACTTCAAAAGCACATTCTTACCAGTTCTGTGATTTCAATCTGCTACGTACCTTTGAGGTACTCAGGATATACTTTTTAGTGATTTTCTTTCTCATCTTTTACTATATTTATTTTCCCATCTGACTATTTAAAATGTGCTCCTGTAATTTTTCAGATAATCCTGGAAATGTAAAGGAGAAAGTAAAAGCCACTGCTTGTCTGACTGCACCATTCATCATCCATCCTTTTAGATGTTTCTGTGCGTGTACATGTAATATATAAAAGAATAGGATGTCATTAGGACAGTATCATAAACACCCTGTATCCGTTTTCGGTCACTATAGAACAACTTACCAGCATTCCAATCTAGTCACTGTGAAGTTATCAGGTCCTGTAAGGAATGAGGAAGTATAGGTCACTGTCATTCCCAAGATCCTTGTGTACATAAATACCTCCATGACTGTTATTATTTTTCCACCATGTGAATGAGCTGGAGCGTTTGGTCCTGGGGGTCATCACTATAGCTATTTCAAGCTGACTTAAAATGAAGAACTAACTGTCAGGAAGCACAGAGTCACAGGCAGAATAAATCTGGGGGGGAACATGAAGATATACATAGTAATCAAATTGACAAAAATTAAAGACAAAGGAAAAATACTAAAAGTTAAAAAAGGGAAAGCAAAAAATAACATACAATGTAATTCCCATAGGGTTATCAGCTGATTTCTCAGCAGAAACATTGGCCAGGAGGGAGTGACATGATAGCTTTAAAATGAAGAAAGGGAAGAAATGGAATACCCAGCAAGGCTTTCATGCATTTGACAGAAAAATCAAAAGCTTTACAGATAAGCAAAAGCTAAGAGAACTCAGCACCACCAGACCAGCTTTACAACAAATGCCAAAGGAACTTCTCTAGGGGGAAAAGAAAAGGCCACAGCTAGAAAAAAGAAAATTATGAATGGACAAGCTCACTGGTAAAGCCACACATAGTAAACATAGGAAATCAACTACTCCTAACTATGATATCAAAAGCATCAATCATGAGGAGGGCACAATGCAGGGTATTGGAGATGCATTTGGAATTAAAAGGCCAGCAACTTAAAATAATCGTGTTTATATATAGATGCTATATCAAAACCCGCTGATCACCACAAACTGAAAATCTACAGTAGACACAAACATAAAAAAGAAAAAAGGATCCATACACAACACTAAAGTTAGGTATCAAATTATAAGAGAGGAGAACAAAAGAGGAAGGGGAAAAAAGACTCGTAAAAACAATTAACAAAGTGGTAATAAGGATATACCTATGGATAATTACTTTAAATGTAAATGAATTTAATGCTTTAAATGAAAGACACTGGCTCAATGGATAGAAACATAAGACGCTGTCTACACAAGCACGGCTTCAGATCTAGGGACACATACAGACTGAAAATGAGGAGTTCGAAAAAGGTATTCCATGTAAATGGAAACCAAAAGAAAGCTAGAGTGGCAATACCCAGACAAAATAGACTTTAAAGACAGTTACAAGAGGCAGAGGAGGATAATGATCAAGGGATCAATCCAAGATGAAGTTACACATGTGTAAATATATATGCGACCAACGCAGGTACGCCTGAATATATATTGCAAATAGAAACAGCCATAAAAAGGGAACAGTTGTCACTCAGCATGGTTTCCTTCAAATTTAAATTT
The DNA here is from genome assembly GCA_935064755.1 of Tragelaphus eurycerus. Lineage (NCBI taxonomy): Eukaryota > Metazoa > Chordata > Mammalia > Artiodactyla > Bovidae > Tragelaphus > Tragelaphus eurycerus. The sequence continues at coordinate 1,856,265 of CAKXYN010000103.1, read as the reverse complement.
AAATACTGACTTGTCCACTTTTGGAGTCCCTCCCTCCAGTGTAAGAACGTCTTTAATGCTTCCCTATGGATCAATGAAACTAAAAGCTGGTTCTTTGAAATGATGAGAAAAATGGATAAAACCACTGAAGTCGCTCAGTCGTGTCTGACTCTTTGTGACCCCATGGACTGTAACCCACCAGGCTCCTCCATCCATGGAATTTTCTAGGTAAGAGTACTGGAGTGGGTTGCCATTTCCTTCTCCTGGGGATCTTCCCAACCTAGGGATAGAGCCCAGGTCTCCCGCACTGCGGGCAGACGCTTTACTGTCTGAGCCACCAGGGAAGCCCACTAGCCACACTCATAAAGAAAAAAAAAAAAAAAGGAAGCGGATTCAAATCAATAAAATTAGAAATGAAAAGAGAGAAGCTACAACTGACACTACAGAAATAAGAAGGACCCTAAAAGACTACTGTGAGCAACTCCACACCACTAAAATGGAAAGCCAGAGGGAATGGGACAGATTCTTAGGAAGGGGCGAAGATGAATGAGGACGAAATAGAAAATATGAACAGACCAATTATCAATACTGAAATTGAATCAGAAAATTTTAAACTCCAAACTCTTCTTGTTAAAGAAGACTTAACAATCATCCTTCTGAAATATTTCAAAACAATTGCAGAGAAAGGAACAGTTCCAAACTCATTCTATGAGGCCGCTGTCACCCTGATAACAACACCAGACAAAGATATCACAAAAAAAGAAAATTACAGGCCAATATCACTGATGAACACAGACACAAAAATACTCAACAGGATACTAGCAGATCAACTCCAACAATACAATATAAAGATCACACACCATGATCAAGGGGATTTATCACAGGGGTGCTAGAATTTTTCATTATTTGGAAATCAATCAATGTGATGCATTATATTAACAAACTGAAAAATTAAAACCATATTATCATCTCAATAGATGCATAAAAAGCTTTTAATAAAATTCAACATCCATTTATGATTAAAAACTCCTCAGAAAGTGGGCATAATGGGACCACATCTCAACATAATAAGGCCATATGTGACAAACTAGTAGCTAACCTCATATTCAATAGTGAAAAGCTGAAAGCTTTCCCATTAAGTTCAGAAACAAGAAGAGAATGCCCCCTCAACATTTTTATTCTACATAGATTTGGAACTCCTAGCCATACAATCACACCGGAAAAATAAAAGGAATCCAAATTGGAAAAGAAGAAAGTAAAACTATCACAGTTTGCATATGACATGCCACTATATGTAGAAAATCCTAAAGACCCTACCAGGAAACTATTAGAGCTCATTAATAAATCCTGTAAATTTTCAGGACACAAAATTAACATACAGAAATCTGCTGCATTTCTATACATAAATAAGGAAATATCAAAAGAGAAATTAAGAAAATAACTTCATTTACTGCAGTATCAAAAAGAATACTTAGGATTAAACCTACCTAAGGAGGCAAAGACTTTTACTCCGAAAACTGTTAGATAATCATAAAAGATTTAGAAGATGACACAAGCAGGTATAAAGATACATGTGTTCTTGGATTGGAAGCATCAGTATTGTTCAAATGACGATACTCTTCAAGCCAATCTACAGATTCAATGCAATACCACTCAAATTACCAAAGACATTTTTCACAGAACTTGAGAAAATAAAATATGTACGGAGGGCTCCCCCGGTGTTCTGTTAGTGTTTAGGAATCTGCCTACCGGTGCAGGGGACGCAGGTTCGACGCTTGGTGGGAATATCACACTTGCTGAGGGGCACCCAAGCACTCTGGACGCAATGGTGAGCCCACGTGCCGGAGCCCGTGCCCCGCATCAAGAGAAGCCACCACAATGAGAAGCCCGCCCACCGCAGTGACGCATAGACGCTGCCCGCTGCAGCGAGAAGAAGCCCTCATGCAGCAGCCAAGACCCAGCACAGCCAAAACTAAACAAATATATAATGTTCTTAATGTATGGAAACACAGAAGACCCCCAAATACTCAAAGCAATCTTGAGAAAGAAGAATGGGGCCGGAGAAATCATGCTCCCTGACTACTGATATAACGGAGTCATCAGAACACTACAGATCAGATCAGTCGCTCAGTCGTGTCCGACTCTTTGCGACCCCATGAACCGCAGCACGCCAGGCCTCCCTGTCCATCACCACCTCCCGGAGGTCACTCAGACTCACATTCATCGAGTCAGTGATGCCATCCAGCCATCTCATCCTCTGTTGTCCCCTTCTCCTCTTGCCCCCAATCCCTCCCAGCATCAGAGTCTTCTCCAATGAGTCAACTCTTCGCATGAGGTGGCCAAAATACTGGAGTTTGTTACATGCTAGTAAAGTAATGCTCAAAATTCTCCAAGCCATGCTTCAGCAATATGTGAACCGTGAACTTCCTGATGTTCAAGCTGGATTTAGAAAAGGCAGAGGAACCAGAGATCAAATGGCCAACATCCGCTGGATCATGGAAAAAGCAAGAGAGTTCCAGAAAAACATCTATTTCTGCTTTATTGACTATGCCAAATCCTTTGACTGTGTAGATCACAATAAACTGTGGAAAATTCTGAAAGAGATGGGAATACCAGACCACCTGATCTGCCTCTTGAGAAATCTGTATGCAGGTCAGGAAGCAACAGTTAGAACTGGTCATGGAACAACAGACTGGTTCCAAATAGGAAAAGGAGTACGTCAAGGCTGTATATTGTCACCCTGCTTATTTAACTTATATGCAGAGTACATCATGAGAAATGCTGGACTGGAGGAAACACAAGTTGGAATCAAGAATGCTGGGAGAAATATCAATAACCTCAGATATGCGGATGACACCACCCTTATGGCAGAAAGTGAAGAGGAACTAAAAAGCCTCTTGATGAAAGTGAAAGTGGAGAGTGAAAAGGTTGGCTTCAAGCTCAACATTCAGAAAATGAAGATCATGGCATCTGGTCCCATCACTTCATGGGAAATAGATGGAGAAACAGTGGAAACAGTGTCAGACTTTATTTTTCTGGGCTCCAAAATCACTGCAGATGGTGACTGCAGCCATGAAATTAAAAGACGCTTACTCCTTGGAAGGAAAGTTATGACCAACCTAGATAGCATATTCAAAAGCAGAGACATCACTTTGCCAACAAAGGTTCGCCTAGTCAAGGCTATGGTCTTTCCTGTGGTCATGTATGGATTTGAGAGTTGGACTGTCAAGAAGGCTGAGTGCCAAAGAATTGATGCTTTTGAACTGTGGTGTTGGAGAAGACTCTTGAGAGTCCCTTGGACTGCAAGGAGATCCAACCAGTCCATTCTGAAGGATATCAACCCTGGGATTTCTTTGGAAGGAATGATGCTAAAGCTGAAACTCCAGTATTTTGGCGCACTAAGAGTGCCCCGCTGGCTGCGCGGCGCACTAAGAGCGCAGCCAAGAGGAGCTACCCCACGACCGAGGTCGGGAAGGGCGGTGGTGAGGAGATACCCCTTCTCCAAGGTCAGGAAGGGCGGCGGTGAGGAGAGACCCCTCTTCCAAGGTAAGGTGTGATGGCTGTGCTTTGCTGGAGCAGCCGGGGAGAGATACCCCACGCCCAAGGTAAGAGAAACCCAAGTAAGACGGTAGGTCTTGCAAGAGGGCATCAGAGGGCAAATACATTGAAACCATACTCACAGAAAACTAGTCAATCTAATCACACCAGGACCACAGCCTTGTCTAACTCAATGAAATTAAGCCATGCCCATGGGGCAACCCAGGATGGGCGGGTCATGGTGGAAAGATCTGACAGGGTGTGGTCCGCTGGAGAAGGGAATGGCAAACCACTTCAGTATTCTTGCCTTGAGAACCCCATGAACAGTAAGAAAAGGCAAAATGATAGGATACTGAAAGAGAAACTCCCCAGGTCAGTAGGGGCACAATATGCTACTGGAGATCAGTGGAGAAATAACTCCAGAAAGAATGAAGGTATGGAGCCAAAACAAAAAGAATACCCAGCTGTGGATGTGTCTGGTGATAGAAGCAAAGTCCGATGCTGTAAAGAGCAATATTGCATAGGAACCTGGAATGTCAGGTCCATGAATCAAGGCAAATTGGAAGTGGTCAAACAAGAGATGGCAAGAGTAAATGTTGACATTCTAGGAATCAGCGAACTAAAATGGACTGGAATGGGTGAATTTAACTCAGAGGACCATTATATCTACTACTGCAGGCAGGTATCCCTAAGAAGAAATGGCATGGCCATCATGGTCAACAAAAGAGTCCGAAATGCAGTACTTGGATGCAATCTCAAAAACGACAGAATGATCTCTGTTCGTTTCCAAGGCAAACCATTCAATGTCACAGTAATCCAAGTCTATGCCCCAACCAGTAATGCTGAAGAAGCTGAAGTTGAACGGTTCTATGAAGACCTACAAGACCTTTTAGAACTAACACCCAAAAAAGATGTCCTTTTCATTATAGGGGACTGGAATGCAAAAGTAGGAAGTCAAGAAACACCTGGAGTAACAGGCAAATTTGGCCTTGGAATACGGAATGAAGCAGGGTAAAGACTAACAGAGTTTTGCCAAGAAAATGCACTGATCATAGCAAATACCCTCTTCCAACAACACAAGAGAAGACTCTATACATGGACATCACCAGATGGTCAACACCGAAATCAGATCGATTATATTCTTTGCAGCCAAAGATGGAGAAGCTCTATCCAATCAGCAAAAACAAGACCAGGAGCTGACTGTGGCTCAGACCATGAACTCCTTATTGCCAAATTCAGACTGAAACTAAAGAAAGCAGGGAAAACCACTAGACCATTCAGGTATGACCTAAATCAAATCCCTTATGATTATACAGTGGAAGTGAGAAACAGATTTAAGGGCCTAGATCTGATAGATAGAGTGCCTGATGAACTATGGAATGAGGTTCGTGACATTGTACAGGAGACAGGGATCAAGACCATCCCCATGGAAAAGAAATGCAAAAAAGCAAAATGGCTGTCTGGGGAGGCCTTACAAATAGCTGTGAAAAGAAGAGAAGCGAAAAGCAAAGGAGAAAAGGAAAGATATAAACATCTAAATGCAGAGTTCCAAAGAATAGCAAGAAGAGATAAGAAAGCCCTCTTCAGCGATCAATGCAAAGAAATAGAGGAAAACAACAGAATGGGAAAGACTAGGGATCTATTCAAGAAAATCAGAGATACCAAAGTAACATTTCATGCAAAAATGGGCTCGATAAAGGACAGAAGTGGTATGGACCTAACAGAAGCAGAAGATATTAAGAAGAGGTGGCAAGAATACACAGAAGAACTGTACAAAAAAGAGCTTCACGACCCAGATAATCATGATGGTGTGATCACTGACCTAGAGCCAGACATCCTGGAATGGGACGTCAAGTGGGCCTTAGAAAGCATCACTACGAACAAAGCTAGTGGAGGTGATGGAATTCCAGTGGAGCTATTCCAAATCCTGAAAGGTGATGCTGTGAAAGTGCTGCACTCAATATGCCAGCAAATTTGGAAAACTCAGCAGTGGCCACAAGATTGGAAAAGGTCAGTTTTCATCCCAATCCCAAAGAAAGGCAATGCCAAAGAGTGCTCAGAACACTACAGAACTGGCCCAAAAACAGAAATACAGACCAGTGAACAGCTAGAATGCCAAGAAATAAACCCACAAATGTATGGTCAACTGATCTGTGGAAAAAGAGGCAAGAATATGCAATGGAGAAGAGATAGTCTTCAACAGGTGGTACTGGGAAAAGTGGACAGCAACATGTTAAACAATGAAATTAATTAGAAAATTCACTAATACCGTAAACAAAAATAAATTGGAAATAGCTTACAGATCTAAATATAAGAATAGATAACTATGAAACTTCTAAAGGAAATCTTAGGGAGAATATTCTTGGACATAAATGGCACCAATATCTTTTTGGATCAATCCTAGATAATGAAAATAAAAAGAAAAACAAGAAATGGGACCTAATTAAACTTCAAAGCTTTTACAGAGCAAAGGAAACCATAAAAATGAGAAAAGAGCACTTAGGGAATAGGAGACAATATTTGCAAAAGGTGCTACTGACAAAGAATTAATTTCCAAAATATACGAAGAACTATTAGAGTTTAACATGAAAAAAACAACCCAATCAAAAAAAAAAAAAAGTCAAGAGACCTAAATAGACACTTCTGCAAAGAAAACATACATGGCCAACAGGCACATGAAAAGATGTTCAACATCACTGCTGCTGCTGCTGCTGCTAAGTTGCTTCAGTCGTGTCCGACTCTGTGCGACCCCATAGACGGAAGCCCACCAGGCTCCCCCGTCCCTGGGATTCTCCAGGCAAGAATTTTTTTTATTACAAAAATGAAAATCCAAATCTCAATGAAGTACCATGTCACATTGGTCAGAATGGTCATCACTACAAAGTCTACAAAATAAAATTTTGCAGAGGGTGTGGAGAAAAAGGAACCCTCCTACACTATTGGTGGGACTGTAAGCTGGTGTATCCATGTGGAAAATTCTATGTAGCTTATTTTTAAAACTAAAAGTGGAGTTGCTATATGATCCTGCAATCCCACTCCCAGGTATATATATATGGAGAAAATTCTAATTCAAATAGATACATGCACCCCAATGTTCATAGCAGCACTATTTACATAGCCAAGACATGGAAACAACCTAAATGGACATCACAGGTACATGGAAAAAGAAAATCTGGTACGTATTACTCAGCCATTAAAAACCAAAATAGAAAAAAAAAATAGAATGAAATAATGCCATTTGCAGCAACATAGGCAGACCCAGATATTATCATATTAAATGAAGACAGAGAAGCAAATATCATATATCACTTATACACCGAATTTTTTTTTAAATGATACAAATGAACTTATTTACAAAACAGGAAAAGAGTCACAGACATAGAACATAAAATTAGTGTTTCTAATAGGGCTGGAGAGATGACAGGGAGAAGAAAAAGCTTAAGCAGGAGTCTGAGATTAAAATATAAATGGCAACCCACTCCAGTATTCTTGCCTAGAAAAGATCCCATGGACAGAGGAGCCTGGAGGGCTACAGTCCATGGGGTCACAAAGAGGCAGACACAACTGAGCATACGTAAGATAGATGAACAACAAGAACCTACTGTATAGCACAGAGAACTACATCCAATATCTTGTGATAACCTATAATGGAAAAAATCTGAAAAAGAATATACATGTTTGTACACATCACTGAGTCACTTTGTTGTACACTTGAAACTAACATAACATTGTAAATTAACTATACTTCAATGTTTTAAAAAAGATATTTTGGAGTCTTAGCCCCTAGTACCTAGGAGTGTGACCTTCTTTGAACAGAGTCTCTATGGAGGTAACCAAGTTAACATGAGGCGATGAAGGTGAGCCCTGGTCTAATGAGACTAGTGTCCTTAGAAGGAGTTTGACAGCAGGGTCGTGCACACAACAGGGAGACGCCATGTGAAGACCAAGGCCACATCACGGTGATGCAGCCACAAGACAAGGAACGTTCAACCATACCACACACACCACCAGCATCCAGGAGAGAGGCCTGGAACAGATTCTGGGTCACAGGTCTCAGAAAGAACCAAGTCTGTCGATGCCTTCATCCTGTACTGCCAGCCTCCAGACCTGTGGCTCGTCTCCATCACCACTTTTAAACGTAATAGAGCTCCCAGCACAGGGGAAGCACTCAACAAATGTTTACAGAATGACTGGGTCCAGAACACCTGCCCTTATACTTCATTCTGTCCCCGGAAGTCATAAGCCAAGCTGTTAAAAGGCAGCCTGAGCCGCGAACCTTGATCACTCGTTCCACACCCTCAGGAGAATTCCTCCTGCGGTTGCTCCTGACAATTTCAAAGTCTGGTCTCTTTGATTTTCTAGCAATCAATCATTTTTTCAGTTTTCAGCTTCTGATCTTCAGGTGAGCTGTCTCTAGCTTAGTCCTTGCCTACCCTTTCCCACTACACTGGCCATCCTCTGCCTTGAATTTCCAAGCACAGCCTCAGGTCCCCTGCATGCCAGTATCTGCTCTGATGGGCTACTTCTCTGCTTCTCTGCATGACCTCAATGATCACCACCTCACAGTGAATCAGCACTCCTATAGCCAAGTATAAAATTCAGCAAACTGATGAAGGCTGAGTGCCTGCGTGTTATGACAGGCTGGCCTAAAATCTCTTTACTCTGGACTCCTTTAGTTCTGCTATCATTGACTGAAAGTGTGGGTGGGGATTAATTCCATACTTAAAAAAATAAAAAACTGTATATAATGAATATTATGAGAAGCACAGACCTGTGCAAGAACATGGCTGCAAAGGCTAAATTCTAGTTTTCTTCTTGGCTCAGAACACCAAATACCCTTCACCAAACACCTTCCTGGAGAAGGCAATGGCACCCCACTCCAGTACTCTTGCGTGGAAAATCCCATGGACGGAGGAGCCTAGTAGGCTGCCGTCCATGGGGTCGCTAAGAGTCGGACACGACTGAGTGACTTCACTTTCACTTTTCACTTTCATGCATTGGAGAAGGAAATGGCAACCCACTCCAGTGTTCTTGCCTGGAGAATCCCAGGGACGGGGGAGCCTGGTGGGCTGCCGTTTATGGGGTTGCACAGAGTCGGACACGACTGAAGTGACTTAGCAGTAGCAAACACCTTCATACTGCCAAAGGGAAGAAGTTTGGATTTGTATTATCAAGGGATTCACACTAATGGGGTCAGGGGGAGGATCCTGAATCTCTAGTAACATCAATATCTCTAGTTTTATTTCATAATTAACTATTGCTTATAACTTATTTAATTTTAAAAGTTAGAGCTTCTTGAGGGGAGAGAGGTGGGAGGGGGGTTCAGGATTGGGAACACGTGTACACCCGTGGCAGATTCATGTTGATGTATGGCAAAACCAATACAATATTTTAAGTAATTAGCCTCCAATTAAAATAAATAAATTTTTTAAAAAAGAAAAAAATAAAAGTTAGAGCTTCTTGAGCTAATTTCTAGAAATATTCAGAGGCAACACATTTCTAAATAGGTAACCTCACAAAGATTCTTAATTGCATATGTGAATTAACAAAGGACATAATTTTCCTTAAAAGTTGCCATATAGTTTCTCTAGCCAATATAATCAGCAGGCTGAGTTCTTAGGTTTGCTTAGAACATTGCTGTTGTTGCTGCTGCTGCTAAGCCGCTTCAGTTGTGTCCGACTCTGTGCGACCCCATAGATGGCAGCCCACCAGGCTCCTCTGTCCCTGGGATTCTCCAGGTAAGAACACTGGAGTGGGTTGCCATTTCCTTCTCCAAGAACACTGTTACTAGTCATAATAACAGCTAAGAGTCACTGAGTACTTTTATAAGATCAGGCCACTGTGCTGATATAATCGATCTGATTTCGGTGTTGACCATCTGGTGATGTCCATGTATAAAGTCTTCTCTTGTGTTGTTGGAAGAGGGTATTTGCTATGACCAGTGCATTTTCTTGGCAAAACTCTGTTAGTCTTTGCCCTGCTTCATTCCGTATTCCAAGGCCAAATTTGCCTGTTACTCCAGGTGTTTCTTGACTTCCTACTTTTGCATTCCAGTCCCCTATAATGAAAAGGACATCTTTTTGGGGTGTTAGTTCTAAAAGGTCTTGTAGGTCTTCATAGAACCGTTCAACTTCAGCTTCTTCAGCGTTACTGGTTGGGGCATAGACTTGGATTACTGTGACATTGAATGGTTTGCCTTGGAAACGAACAGAGATCATTCTGTCGTTTTTGAGATTGCATCCAAGTACTGCATTTCGGACTCTTTTGTTGACCATGATGGCCACTCCATTTCTTCTGAGGGATTCCTGCCCACAGTAGTAGATATAATGGTCCTCTGAGTTAAATTCACCCATTCCAGTCCATTTTAGTTCTCTAATTCCTAGAATGTCAACATTTACTCTTGCCATCTCTTGTTTGACCACTTCCAATTTGCCTTGATTCATGGACCTGACATTCCAGGTTCCTATGCAATATTGTTCTTTACAGCATCGGACTTTACTTCTATCACCAGACACATCTACATCTGGGTATTCTTTCTGCTTTGGTTCCATAGACTTTATACATGGACATCACCAGATGGTCAACACCGAAATCAGATCGATTATATTCTTTGCAGCCAAAGATGGAGAAGCTCTATCCAATCAGCAAAAACAAGACCAGGAGCTGACTGTGGCTCAGACCATGAACTCCTTATTGCCAAATTCAGACTGAAATTGAAGAAAGTAGGGAAAACCACTAGACCATTCAGGTATGACCTAAATCAAACCCCTTATGATTATACAGTGGAAGTGAGAAACAGATTTAAGGGCCTAGATCTGATAGATAGAGTGCCTGATGAACTATGGAATGAGGTTCGTGACATTGTACAGGAGACAGGGATCAAGACCATCCCCATGGAAAAGAAATGCAAAAAAGCAAAATGGCTGTCTGGGGAGGCCTTGCAAATAGCTGCAAAAAGAAGAGAAGTGAAAAGCAAAGGAGAAAAGGAAAGATATAAACATCTGAATGCAGAGTTCCAAAGAATAGCAAGAAGAGATAAGAAAGCCTTCTTCAGCGATCAATGCAAAGAAATAGAGGAAAACAACAGAATGGGAAAGACTAAGGATCTATTCAAGAAAATCAGAGATACCAAAGGAACATTTCATGCAAAGATGGGCTCGATAAAGGACAGAAATGGTGTGGACCTAACGGAAGCAGAAGATATTAAGAAGAGGTGGCAAGAATACACAGAAGAACTGTACAAAAAAGAGCTTCACGACCCAGATAATCATGATGGTGTGATCACTGACCTAGAGCCAGACATCCTGGAATGTGAAGTCAAGTGGGCCTTAGAAAGCATCACTAGGAACAAAGCTAGTGGAGGTGATGGAATTCCAGTGGAGCTATTCCAAACCCTGAAAGATGATGCTGTGAAAGTGCTTCACTCAATATGCCAGCAAATTTGGAAAACTCAGCAGTGGCCACAGGACTGGAAAAGGTCAGTTTTCATCCCAATCCCAAAGAAAGGCAATGCCAAAGAGTGCTCAAACTACCACACAATTGCACTCATCTCACACGCTAGTAAAGTAATGCTCAAAATTCTCCAAGCCAGGCTTCAGCAATATGTGAACCGTGAACTTCCTGATGTTCAAGCTGGTTTTAGAAAAGGCAGAGGAACGAGAGATCAAATTGCCAACATCCGCTGGATTATCGAAAAAGCAAGAGAGTTCCAGAAAAACATCTATTTCTGCTTTATTGACTATGCCAAAGCCTTTGACTGTGTAGATCACAATAAACTGTGGAAAATTCTGAGAGAGATGGGAATATCAGACCACCTGATCTGCCTCTTGAGAAATCTGTATGCAGGTCAGGAAGCAACAGTTAGAACTGGTCATGGAACAACAGACTGGTTCCAAATAGGAAAAGGAGTACGTCAAGGCTGTATATTGTCACCATGTTTATTTAACTTATATGCAGAGTACATCATGAGAAATGCTGGACTGGAGGAAACACAAGCTGGAATCAAGATTGCCGGGAGAAATATCAATAACCTCAGATATGCAGATGATACCACCCTTATGGCAGAAAGTGAAGAGGAACTCAAAAGCCTCTTGATGAAAGTGAAAGTGGAGAGTGAAAAGGTTGGCTTAAAGCTCAACATTCAGAAAACGAAGATCATGGCATCTGGTCCCATCACTACATGGGAAATAGATGGAGAAACAGTGGAAACAGTGTCAGACTTTATTTTTCTGGGCTCCAAAATCACTGCAGATGGTGACTGCAGCCATGAAATTAAAAGACGCTTACTCCTTGGAAGGAAGGTTATGACCAACCTAGATAGCATATTCAAAAGCAGAGACATCACTTTGCCAACAAAGGTTCGCCTAGTCAAGGCTATGGTCTTTCCTGTGGTCATGTATGGACGTGAGAGCTGGACTGTGAAGAAAGCTGAGCGCCGAAGAATTGATGCTTTTGAACTGTGGTGTTGGAGAAGACTCTTGAGAGTCCCTTGGACTGCAAGGAGATCCAACCGGTCCATTCTGAAGGATATCAGACCTGGGATTTCTTTGGAGGGAATGATGCTCAAGCTGAAACTCCAGTATTTTGGCCACCTCATGCGAAGAGTTGACTCATTGGAAAAGACTCTGATGCTGGGAGGGATTGAGGGCAGGAGGAGAAGGGGACGACAGAGGATGAGATGGCTGGATGGCATCACTGACTCGATGGATGTGAGTCTGCGTGACCTCCGAGAGCTGGTGATGGATAGGGAGGCCTGGCGTGCTGCGGTTCATGGGGTCGCAAAGAGTCGGACTGAGCGACTGATCTGATCTGATCTGACTGTGCTGATAAGCCTCAGAGATTCTCTGATTTAATCCTGCTCACTGCAGGAGCAAACTGATGCACAGCAAGGTTAAATAACTTCATTAAGTGGGATTTAATGTTTGAGTAAACTCTGGGAGTTGGTGATGGACAGGGAGGCCTGGCGTGCTGTGATTCATGGGGTCACAAAGAGTTGGACACGACTGAGCGACTAAACTGAACTGAACTGATACTTAGATCTGGGCTTCCCTGGTAGCTCAGCTCATAAAGAATCCACCTGCAATGCAGGAGACCCCAATTCAATTTCTGGGTCTGGAAGATCCCCTGGAGAAGGGATAGGTTACCCGCTCAAGAATTCTTGGGCTTCCCTGTTGGCTCCGTCAATAAAGAATCCACCTGTAATGTATGAGAGCTGGGTTCGATCCCTGGTTGGGAAGATCCCCTGGAGGAGGGCAGAACAACCCACTTTAGTATTCTTGCCTGGAGAATCCCCGTGGACAGAGAAGCCTGGCAGGCTGCAGTTTATGTGGTCTCAAACAGTCAGACACGTTGGGTGCCTCTTGGCAATGGCAGGTCAGTATAAACCCCTGACAGGTTTCTGCCATAAGCTGTATGAGGTCACCGCAGAACTACCGAGCAGGGCTCCTCACTTGCTTCACACAGGGTATTTCATTTATTCACGCAAGCACACCGTAGAGTTAGTAAAGTGCAGCAGAAAACGTGTTTGCTAGGAGAACAAAGAACTAGAGCTCCAAGATCCTTACCTTGTCCTGAAGAATCCCGGTTGAGACCCCAAGATGAAAGTTTGTTGCTGAATCACGCAAAGACGCCGGGATCCTTGGCCTACGGAGGAGAAGAATTCAATCCGGGGCCAGAGACTAGACTTGATCGCTCAGAGCTTTTGTATAATAAAGTTTTATTAAAGTATAAAGGAGATAGAGAAAGCTTCTTACATAGACATCAGAAGGGGTAGAAAGAGTACCCCCTTGCTAGTGTTAGCAATGGAGTTACATAGTCTCCAATGAATCCAAAGAATGTCTGGAGGTTGTAAAGATCTCATCAGACCTACTCCCATAATTTACATTTTAAGATAACAGGATTAGCTAGAAGGTTTAGTCCAGAGACTGCCTGCAGGGATACATTATTGTATAATCCTCGTAAAGACCAAACCTACTCCCATAATTTACATTTTAAGATAACATGATTAGCCAGGTTTAATCCAGAGACTGTCCTCAGGCAGGATACATAATCCTAAAGAATGTAGAGGGAAAAAAAGTTTGTCCTTTCTTCCTCCTTGAGAATTCCAGACCCCTCTCTCCTTGGGGACCTCTATACTTCTTATCAACCTGCTTAGGAAATGACTCAGGATCCGTTACCTAAGGGTCTCCCCACCCCGATTAGAAAATTTGAATTACAGCTGTGTAAAAGCTAAGACATTTACCAAAAAAAGGAGGGGGTGGGGGGCGGAGGGTAACAGTGGGGTCACTTTTTTTCTTTATTCACAAAATCTTCTCTAACGTGGTTCTTTAATAGTTGAAACAATTAATTTACTTTTTCATACCCTAAGCAAGCCAATCACACTTCTCTCACTCAAATACACAGATGTTCTGAAAGGCAGTGGTACAAAGCACCTGTGGAGCCAGCACCTGGGGGCAACCACGGTCACCGCAGCTGCTGCTCAGTCGCATCAGTCGTGGCCGACCCTGTGCCACCCCATAGATGGCAGCCCACCAGGCTCCCCCCTCCCCAGGATTCTCCAGGCAAGAACACTGGAGTGGGTTGCCATTTCCTTCTCCAGTGCGTGAAAGTGAAAGTGAAGTTGCTCAGTCGTGTCCGACTCCTAGCGACCCCATGGACTGCAGCTCACCAGGCTCCTCTGTCCATGGGATTTTCCAGGCAGGAGTACTGGAGTGGGGTAACCACTACCACAGGGAAAACCAAATGCAGGGTCACACCTGTCGTCTGTGTGTATTTCCTGCTGTTGGTGCCCAGACCTTCCATGGCAGCCCCGGGGCCACCACCCTGGTCCATGACCACCTAAAGAGCCAGAGCTGTTACGTTCTGGTGGGAATTAACAGGACTGATTCAAACTGACCTAAGTCAACAGTTGTCACTCTACATGGTTTTATTCTCATTTAAACTCAAATATTGACTTGTCCACTTAAGGAATTCCATACTTCCGCCACACTTCCTTGAACCTTTCATGCTTTCCTACAATACTTCTACAGCATGGCGTATCTTCAAATTCCTTTCCAAATGGAGTGTAGCTCGCCTGGCTCCCCTGTCCATGAGATTCTCCAGGCAAGAATACTGAAGTGGGTTGCCATGCCTTTAGCCAGGGGATTTCCCAACCCAGGAATTGAACCCAGATCTCCTGCATTGCAGGCAGATTCTTTACCATCTGAGCCAACAGAGAAGTCCAGTTAAACCTTCAGTGGGTGGCAGTTACTGACTTTAACAAAAGTAGGTTTCAGTAAAAATTTTGGAGAATCCAATCTCCATGAAGGAAAGTTATGACCAACCTAGATAGCATATTCAAAAGCAGAGACATTACTTTGCCAACAAAGGTTCGCCTAGTCAAGGCTATGGTCTTTCCTGCGGTCATGTATGGATGTGAGAGCTGGACTGTGAAGAAGGCTGAGCGCCGAAGAATTGATGCTTTTGAACTGTGGTGTTGGAGAAGACTCTTGAGAGTCCCTTGGACTGCAAGAAGATCCAACCAGTCCATTCTGAAGGAGATCAATCCTGGAATTTCTTTGGAAGGAATGATGCTAAAGCTGAAACTCCAGTATTTTGGCCACCTCATGCGAAGAGTTGACTCATTGGAGAAGACTCTGATGCTGGGAGGGATTGAGGGCAGGAGGACAAGGGGACGACAGAGGATGAGATGGCTGGATGGCATCACTGACTCGATGGATGCGAGTCTGAGTGACCTCCAGGAGCTGGTAATGGACAGGGAGGCCTGGCGTGCTGCGGTTCATGGGGTCGCAAAGAGTCGGACACGACTGAGCGACTGATCTGATCTGATCTGAATCTCCATGAAAATCAAATATTGACTAAATATTTCATTTTAACTGGTAATGTGTATCAAGAGTCCTGAAGTCATGGACCTTAACTCCTTTTTCTGAAACCCCACACTAACTAGGAGAATATTATGTTTAAATGTATGTACTGGGCTTCCTTGGTGGCTCAGATGGCAAAACATACCCATTGACTGGTGTGCCTTTAGAGTTACCTTACTTCGACGCTTCCCGATTTAACATTTTACTTACTCATTTTATTCATTCAGGCAGTAAATATTTATTGACTGCCTACTGATAGGGTCTACATGGGGCCCATGGTTGAAATGGCTCATTATGTTGACCTCAAAAACAAAGAATAAAGCCACAGTGACCCTTGAGACTGACCGAATTGCCCAAAGGACATTCTGTTTTCCCACTGGCACCTACCTTTTCAAGGCTACAAGACCACCGGATTCCAGACCTCTGGCTACATGACCACAGGACTCAGCTACAGGTTAAAAATTAACCATCCCTTCAGTGAATTTTTCATTGGCGGGGTATAAAAAAGACCGGGTCAGAAAGGGAGGACGTGGGTTCTTCTCAAGGGCCAGTCATCCTCTCGTTTTCCCTCTAATAAATTCCCTTTTCTTGCCTGACTGCTCGGCTCACTCTCTTTTTCTCTGCACTCATCTTACACCTACTACTCTAGGCACTCAACCTAAAGCAGTGAACAAAACAGAGAGATCCTTACATTTGGGGCAAGGAAGAGTTGGCAGAGGAAGATGGAGAGTAAAGGAATTTATTAGTGTTTTATGCAGTGCTAAGCACAACAAAGAAAGCAATTCAAGATAAAGGGTGATGTAAGGCTGGGGTGCTCCTGTAATGCGGGCTAGAGAAGGCAGGTGAGACTGGAAGAGAGCAGACTGCAGACACCATGCATGTGGCCGTGGAGCCCAGGGGCCTGAGAAGTAAATGTGAAGAGCTCAGAGAGGCTGCAGGGTCGGCAGAGGTGGGGAAAGCCCCACAGAGGGCTGGCTTCAGCAAAACAAATGTATTTGCCCACAGTCTGGAGACTGGAAGTCTGAGATTCAGGGCTGGCAGGGCCATTTCTTCTGAGGCCTCCCCCTTTGGCTTATGGCTGGACAGCTGCCTCTTCCTTTGCGTTTGAGTGGTCATCCCTCTGTACATGACTGTGTCCTCACCTCTCCCTATAACGACCATGGTCACAGGCGTCCTAAGGGACCAGGACCCACCCTAATGACCTCAGTTTAAATTAATCACCTCAGGGGGAGGAGGTAAGATGGCGGAGGAGTAGGACAGGGAGAATACTTTCTCCTCCACAAATTCATCAAAAGAACATTTGATCACTGAGTAAATTTCACAAAACAACTTCTGAATGCCGGCAGAGGACATCAGGCACCTAGAAAGACAACCCATTGTCTTCGAAAGGAGATTACGAGCCCTGCGGTAACTCCTTCAGCGAAGAAGCGGCGCAGACTGCCTGCATCCACCATTAGCAAGCGGGGGCTGGGCAAGGAGGTGCGGTGCGGGCTGCATCGCTTAGAGTAAGGATCTGGCCTGAATATCCCAAGCGCTACGTGAGCGAAACAATTTGGGCTAGCAAACCAGACTGTGGGATATCTACCACTCGAAAAGCCAGCCCTAACCTAAGATACCACCAGGCCTACACACGGAACAAAGGACTTACAGAGATAGCCGGCTGCAGACCGTGCCCCTCTGGTGACAGGCAGCCAGAGCCAGAAGCGGGCAATCAGAGCCCCAGAGAGACATTATCTACAAAACTGTAAGCAGGCTTCTTTGCTAACTAAGGCTTCTTGGGGCTCTGGACGGTCAACATCCGCCTGAGAAGGTGCACCGGTTGTACACCCAGAAAACCGAGCAGCAGGGAGGCGATAAGTCACAGCAGCTGTGCTCGCTAAACACCTCATCACCTGCGCTGCTCAGAACTGGGAAGGGCACAAAACGCAGGCTCAACCGAGTCTGTGCTTCTGAGGACTACCCGAGTGCCTGAACCTGAGCGGCTTAGACCTGGGTGTCCACCACCGCCCCCTTTGTATCAGGGCAGAAATCAGACATTCAAGAGACCAGCTAACAGAAGAAGCTATAACAGAGGGAACCGCCTTTGAAGCGACAGGCAATATACTAAAACCCCGTGGAGCTCATCAAAAGCCTCCATACCTACACTGAAACCAAGCATTATACAAGGGCCAACAAGATCCAGGGTAACACATACCAAGCAAATTCTCCAGCAACACAGGAATACAGCCCTGAGCTCCAATATACAGGCTGCCCAAAGGCACCCCAAAACCATAGACATCTCATAACTCAATACTGGACACTTCATTGCATTCCAGAGAGAAGAAATCCAGCTCCACCCACCAGAACACCGACACAAGCCTCCCTAACCTAGAAACCTTGACAAGCCACCTGTACAAACCCACACACAGTGAGCAAACACCACAATAAAGAGAACCACACAAACTGCCAGAATACAGTAAGGACACCCCAAACTCAGCAATTTAAACAAGATGACAAGACACAGGAATACCCAGCAGGTAAAGGAACAGGATAAATGCCCAACAAACCAAACAAAAGAGGAAGAGATAGGGGATCTACCTGATAAATAATTCCAAATAATGATAGTGAAATTAATCCTAAATCTTGAAACCAAAATGGAATCACAGATAAATAGCCTGGAAATAAGAATTGAGAAGATGCAAGAAAGGTTTAACAAGGACCTAGAAGAAATAAAAAAAGAGTCAATATACAATAAATAATGCAATAAATGAGATCAAAAACACTCTGGAGGCAACAAACAGTAGAATAACAAAGGCAGAAGATAGGATTCGTGAATTAGAAGATACAATGATAGAAATAAATGAATCAGAGGAGAAAAAAGAAAAACAAATTAAAAGAAATGAGGACAATCTCAGAGACCTCCAGGACAATATTAAACACTACAACATTCAAATCATAGGAGTTCCAGAAGAAGAAGATAAAAAGAAAGACCATGAGAAAATATTTGAGGAGATAATAGTTGAAAACTTCCCTAAAATGGGGAAGGAAATAATCACTCAAGTCCAAGAAACCCAGGGAGTCCCAAACAGGATAAACCTAAGGCGAAACACCCCAAGACACATATTAATCAAATTAACAAAGATTAAACATAAAGAACAAATTTTAAAAGCAGCAAGGGAAAAACAACAAATAACACACAAGGGAATTCCCATAAGGATAAAATCAGATGATTTTTCAATAGAAACTTTCCAAGCCAGGAGGGAATAGCAAGACATACTTAAAGTAATGAAAGAAAATAACCTACAGCCCAGATTATTGTACCCAGCAAGGATCTCATTCAAATATGAAGGAGAAATCAAAAGCTTTACAGACAAGCAAAGGCTGAGAGATTTCAGCACCACCAAACCAGCTCTCCAACAAATACTAAAGGACATTCTCTAGACAGGAAACACAAAAAGGGTGTATAAATTCGAACCCAAAACAATAAAGTAAATGGCAACGGGATCATACTTACAAATAATTACCTTAAACGTTAATGGGCTGAATGCCCCAACCAAAAGACAAAGACTGGCCGAATGGATACAAAAACAAGACCCCCACATATCTTGTCTACAAGAGACCCACCTCAAAACAAGGGACACACACAGACTGAAAGTGAAGGGCTGGAAACAGATTTTCCATGCAAACAGGGACCAAAAGAAAGCAGGAGTAGCAATACTCACATCAGATAAAATAGACTTTAAAACAAAGGCTCTGAAAAGGAGACAAAGAAGGTCACTACATAATGATCAAAGTAACAATCCAAGAAGAAGATATAACAATTATAAATATATATGCACCCAACATAGGAGCACCGAAATATGTAAGACTAATACTAACAAGTATGAAAGGAGAAATTAACAATAACATAATAATAGTGGGAGACTTTAATACCCCACTCAGATCAGATCAGATCAGATCAGTCGCTCAGTCGTGTCCGACTCTTTGCAACCCCATGAACCGCAGCACGCCAGGCCTCCCTGTCCATTACCAGCTCCCGGAGGTCACTCAGACTCGCATCCATCGAGTCAGTGATGCCATCCAGCCATCTCATCCTCTGTCGTCCCCTTCTCCTCCTGCCCTCAATCCCTCCCAGCATCAGAGTCTTCTCCAATGAGTCAACTCTTCGCATGAGGTGGCCAAAATACTGGAGTTTCAGCTTTAGCATCATTCCTTCCAAAGAAATTCCAGGATTGATCTCCTTCAGAATGGACTGGTTGGATCTTCTTGCAGTCCAAGGGACTCTCAAGAGTCTTCTCCAACACCACAGTTCAAAAGCATCAATTCTTCGGCGCTCAGCCTTCTTCACAGTCCAGCTCTCACATCCATACATGACCACAGGAAAGACCATAGCCTTGACTAGGCGAACCTTTGTTGGTAAAGTAATGTCTCTGCTTTTGAATATGCTATCTAGGTTGGTCATAACTTTCCTTCCAAGGAGCAAGCGTCTTTTAATTTCATGGCTGCAGTCACCATCTGCAGTGATTTTGGAGCCCAGAAAAACAAAGTCTGACACTGTTTCCACTGTTTCCCCATCTATTTCCCATGCAGTGATGGGACCAGATGCCATGATCTTCGTTTTCTGAATGTTGAGCTTTAAGCCAACCTTTTCACTCTCCACTTTCACTTTCATCAAGAGACTTTTTAGCCCCTCTTCACTTTCTGCCATAAGGGTGGTGTCATCTGCATATTTGAGGTTATTGATATTTCTCCCTGCAATCTTGACTCCAACTTGTGTTTCTTCCAGTCCAGCATTTCTCATGATGTACTCTGCATATAAGTTATATAAACATGGTGACAATATGCAGCCTTGACGTACTCCTTTTTCTATTTGGAACCAGTCTGTTGTTCCATGACCAGTTCTAACTGTTGCTTCCTGACCTGCATACAGATTTCTCAAGAGGCAGATCAGGTGGTCTGGTATTCCCATCTCTTTCAGAATTTTCCATAGTTTATTGTGATCCACACAGTCAAAGGCTTTGGCATAGTCAATAAAGCAGAAATAGATGTTTTTCTGGAACTCTCTTGCTTTTTCCATGATCCAGCGGATGTTGGCAATTTGATCTCTCGTTCCTCTGCCTTTTCTAAAACCAGCTTGAACATCAGGAAGTTCACGGTTCACATATTGCTGAAGCCTGGCTTGGAGAATTTTGAGCATTGCTTTACTAGCGTGTGAGATGAGTGCAATTGTGCGGTAGTTTGAGCACTCCTTGGCATTGCCTTTCTTTGGGATTGGGATGAAAACTGACCTTTTCCAATCTTGTGGCCACTGCTGAGTTTTCCAAATTTGCTGGCATATTGAGTGTAGCACTTTCACAGCATCATCATTCAGGACTTGGAATAGCTCCACTGGAATTTCATCACCTCCACTCGCTTTGTTCGTAGTGATGCTTTCTAAGGCCCATTTGACTTCACATTCAAAGATGTCTGGCTCTAGGTCAGTGATCACATCATCATGATTATCTGGGTCTTGAAGCTCTTTTTTGTACAGTTCTTCTGTGTATTCTTGCCACCTCTTCTTAATATCTTCTGCTTCTGTTAGGTCCACACCATCTCTGTCCTTTATTGTGCCCATCTTTGCATGAAATGTTCCTTTGGTATCTCTGATTTTCTTGAAGAGATCCCTAGTCTTTCCCATTCTGTTGTTTTCCTCTATTTCTTTGCATTGATCGCTGAAGAAGGCTTTCTTATCTCTTCTTGCTGTTCTTTGGAACTCTGCATTTAAATGTTTATATCTTTCCTTTTCTCCTTTGCTTTTCGCTTCTCTTCTTTTCACAGCTATTTGTAAGGCCTCCCCAGACAGCCATTTTGCTTTTTTGCATTTCTTTTCCATGGGGATGGTCTTGATCCCTGTCTCCTGTACAATGTCACGAACCTCATTCCATAGTTCATCAGGCACTCTATCTATCAGATCTAGGCCCTTAAATCTATTTCTCACTTCCACTGTATACTCATAAGGGATTTGATTTAGGTCATACCTGAATGGTCTAGTAGTTTTCCCTACCTTCTTCAATTTCAGTCTGAATTTGGCAATAAGGAGTTGATGGTCCGAGCCACAGTCAGCTCCTGGTCTTGTTTTTGCTGATTGGACAGAGCTTCTCCATCTTTGGCTGCAAAGAATATAATCGATCTGATTTCGGTGTTGACCATCTGGTGATGTCCATGTATAGAGTCTTCTCTTGTGTTGTTGGAAGAGGGTATTTGCTATGACCAGTGCATTTTCTTGGCAAAACTCTATTAGTCTTTGCCCTGCTTCATTCCGTATTCCAAGGCCAAATTTGCCTGTTACTCCAGGTGTTTCTTGACTTCCTACTTTTGCATTCCAGTCCCCTATAATGAAAAGGACATCTTTTTTGGGTGTTAGTTCTAAAAGGTCTTGTAGGTCTTCATAGAACCGTTCAACTTCAGCTTCTTCGGCGTTACTGGTTGGGGCATAGACTTGGATTACTGTGACATTGAATGGTTTGCCTTGGAAACGAACAGAGATCATTCTATCGTTTTTGAGATTGCATCCAAGTACTGTATTTCGGACTCTTTTGTTGACCATGATGGCCACTCCATTTCTTCTGAGGGATTCCTGCCCACAGTAGTATATATAATGGTCATCCGAGTTAAATTCACCCATTCCAGTCCATTTTAGTTCGCTGAT
Organism: Tragelaphus eurycerus; assembly: GCA_935064755.1. Classification (NCBI taxonomy): domain Eukaryota; kingdom Metazoa; phylum Chordata; class Mammalia; order Artiodactyla; family Bovidae; genus Tragelaphus; species Tragelaphus eurycerus. The sequence continues at coordinate 1,834,221 of CAKXYN010000103.1, read as the reverse complement.
TCCTAGAATGTCAACATTCACTCTTGCCATCTCTTGTTTGACCACTTCCAATTTGCCTTGATTCATGGACCTGACATTCCAGGTTCCTATGCAATATTGCTCTTTACAGCATCGGACTTTGCTTCTATCACCAGACACATCCACAGCTGGGTATTCTTTTTGTTTTGGCTCCATCCTTTCATTCTTTCTGGAGTTATTTCTCCACTGATCTCCAGTAGCATATTGGGCCCCTACTGACCTGGGGAGTTTCTCTTTCAGTATCCTATCATTTTGTCTTTTCATACTGTTCATGGGGTTCTCAAGGCAAGAATACTGAAGTGGTTTGCCATTCCCTTCTCCAGCGGACCACACCCTGTCATATCTCTCCACCATGACCCGCCTATCCCAGGTTGCCCCTCGGGCATGGCTGAATCTCATTGAGTTAGACAAGGGTGTGGTCCTTGTGTGGTTAGATTGACTAGTTATCTGTGAGAATGGTTTTAGTGTATTTGCCCTCTGATGCCCTCTTTCAAGACCTACTTGAAAGAGAGACCCCTCGTCCAAGGTAAGGTGCGATGGCTGTGCTTCGCTGGCCGGGAATAGCCGGGAGCAGCCGGGATGAGATACCCCACTCACACCTATACAAATCTGGCTGTAATAGACAAAGCAAAGAGGAAAACACAATCACTTATGAGCCTCACAAATTGTCAGTTCACTCAGGAGAGTCACAGGTCTTCCTAGCAATGAAATCCTAGAGAAGTTTCCCTTGTGGGTCCTAATGGATGGAACATTGTGTAAGGGAGTGAATTACTTCCTCAGCAACCCCCTACACTAAATACCATAGAGAATTACAAAGAGTGCTTCTCACAGCATCCACAACAGCAGTAAATCTTATTACCCACAAGGCCGCCCACAAGAAGTGGTCCACAAGGAGTGAAGACAGTGGTGTCCCAGGATGCAGCTCTCAATTCAGGAATAATTTTCAGAATTTTTAAAAAAATAGACTTATTTGTTCATTCTGTAAATGTTTATTGAGTATTTTATGGGTCAGGTACCATTCTGGGCATTTGGGAGGAAGCAGTGATAAACGTGATCCTGTCCTAAATAACACATTGTTGTAAAGATAGCCCTACAATTACAAAATGCCTAGATGTGTGTAGGATGAGAGGACACCCAAACTGGACTTTCAGTTCCCTGAACTTCTCACCTCCAGTTGCTTTTCTAGTCTTATTATCACACACTAACTGGTTATTATTGCAATCAGCATCATCTCCAAATCTCCAAATATAAGATGAATTAAACATGATTTTTTAAATGTTCTTTATGATTAAAAATAGAAATCCATCAGCTAAGAATTTACATATACTCCTCCCCACCATTACCCCTCTTCTTCCTTCCCATTTCCCTCCCATCCTCATGGATCCCTTCCTTTGCCCACTTTCCTTTGCCTTAAAAAAAGTAAAATAAAATAAATTAATTACCTCTTTAGAGGCTTTTCAACCAAATACAGTCACATCCTAAGGTCCTGGGGGTTAGAACATCGAAATATGAATGCCCCGCCCCAACTCAGCCCATAAGAAAAGTGATAAGAGACAGAGAGCAGGTGAAGGGGTGCTCAACCAGGTAAGGCCTTACAGGCCGTGCAAGATCTGGCATTATCCCAAGAACGTGGGAGCCACTGCAGGGTTCTAAGCAGGAGAGTGGCGGAACTGACTTGGCTTTCAAAGGCCATCCTGACCCAGAAAATGGGTCACCACGGAGCAGGAGAAGCACTGGGGGAGCCCCGAGGAGCCTGCAGATGGGACATTCTGTCTCAACTAGGGGATCAGGACAAACTCTCTTAACGCAGCTGCTAAGTCGCTTCAGTCGTGTCCGACTCTGTGTGACCCCATACACGGAAGCTCACCAGGCTCCCCTGTCCCTGGGATTCTCCAGGCAAGAACACTGGAGTGGGTTGCCATTTCCTTCTCCAATGCATGAAAGTGAAAAGTGAAAGTGAAGTCGCTCAGTCGTGTCCGACTCTTAGCGACCCCAAGGACTGGAGCCTACCAGGCTCCTCCGTCCATGGGATTTTCCAGGCAAAAGTACTGGGGTGGGGTGCCATTTCCTTCCCCGCTCTTAACACAGCATCTAAAGCGAAATCTGAATAAAGGGCAGATACTTGAGGAAAAGAAGCAAAACGACTTTTCAACACAAATGAAATTTTAAAAGGCTACTTAAGGAGATCAAACCAGTCAATCCTAAAGAAAATTAACCCTGAATATTCACTGAAAGGACTGATGCTGAAGCTGAAGGTCCAATACTTTGGCCACCTGATTTGAAGAGTTGACTCATTGGAAAAGACCCTGGTGCTGGGAAAGATTGAGGGCAGGAGAAGAGACAACAGAGGATGAGATGGTTGGATGGCGTCACTGACTCGATGGACATGGGTTTGAGCAAACTCCAGGACACAGTGAAGGACAGGGAAGCCTGGTGTGCAAGAGTCAGACTTGACTGAGCAACTGAACAACAATAAATTGAGGGTGAAATAAGTATTGCACGGTTCCTGCTCTCATCTGCTTTGAATACGTAACTCATTTTCTCACTTACTAGCTTAGTTTGGCTCATTTGCTTTTCTTTTGTATTCCTGCTTTCATGGTTTTTTTTTTTTATTTTTTATTTCTTTATTTCATACTTCTCCTAAATGTTTCATGTCCTTTTTAAAACTTGAAATTCATAACTGACACTGAAAATTTAAGTACTAACTCGTAATACAGTCATAATTCCAGTAACACTGAGTGTTTACAAGCTGGATTGCCCAGACACTACAGTCATATGTTTATTAGAGTTATTGAAAAAGCGCTTAAGATGAGAACCTTACGGGGCTCTTAGTGATTTTACGTTCAAGGAAGAAACCAGGAGAAAATAAAAACAAGTCTGGCTACAAGTGAGGAATACCGGAGCCTGACTGAGAGTCCAGGTTGATGCTGCCCCCGGGACAGCCTCCACCTGCAAAGACCTGCCTTGGGGCTTCTCCCCAGGTGCCTTGAACCCCCTCTGAACAGTCCCAGGAAGGAGGCAACGAAGCCACAGAGACACCAAGGATTCCCTAGACACCCTTCCAGCAATTCTTAAAATTTTCAGAAAGCAGAGGAAGAACGAAGGCAGGAAAGGCAGGCCTGCATATGTCTTGTCGGAGCACCTGGAGCTCCGAGTTCACAGACGGAGACTGTTGAAGGCCCCTCATCACAGCACCTTATGAAAGCAGCAGCCCAGGCGGCGGAACACAGCAACTCCTTCCAGTGCCCCCCCTCCCGCCGCCCATCCCTGCTCATGCTGAGGAGTCTGGTCCTGCGGCCCCATGCTCATGGAGGGGAGGCCCAGATCACCATCACCGGGGACTGGCAGGACAGGGCCTCCATCAGGCAGCACCACTTCTCCTTGCAGCAATTCCCACGGTCAGTAATTCTCCCTGCTGTTGTTAATCAGGCCCTGAGGACAGGAGCCCAGCCCTGCTCCTCGTGGCTGCATCCTTAGGGCTCATCCTCAGTGCCTGGCCAGGGGGCAGGTCTTCAGTAAGCACCTGCTGCCACTGGATTCTGCACTTTATTTGGGACACTTTAACCACTGGACCGCCAGGGAAGTCCCTTGGATCGTACACTTTAAATGGAGAAGTTTGTGTTGTGTGAATTACATCTCAACAAATCTAGTTTTAAAAGGTTACCATTAAAACAAATTAATTAATTAAACAGTAAATTAATGGTGGCTCAGATGGTAAAGAACCTGCCTGCAAAGCAGGAGGCCTGGGTTTGATCCCTGGGTATAGAAGATCCCCTGGAGAAGGAAATGGCAACCCACACCAGTGTTCTTGTCTGGAGAACCCCACAGATGGAGGAACCTGGTGGGCTACTGTCCATGGGGTCACAAAAAGTCAGACATGACTGAGCGACTAACACAAAGTGAATTACCATACAGTGGCATTCAGTGTAGTTAGAAAAAAATGACGTGCATGTCTATTGATACGAAGAATATTCAGGAAATACTATGAATATCAAATACTATGATAAAATATTTGAAAATACTTTATCAAAGAGTTTTGATAAAGTAGTTTGTTTTACAATATAACCCTGATATTTTTTGTTGTTTTTGGTTGTTTTCTTCTTCTTCTTTTTTTTTTTTTTTGCTTAACAAAGGGCTATATCCACATATTTAACTAGTATTTCTGAATGCCTATATTTGTGGGCACAGTTCTAAGTGTTTGTGACCCATCAGTGAATGAAGATCCTTGTTATCACGGAGCTTACTTTCTCACATGGGAGGCTGACCATAAGTAATAAGCACAATACACAAGTATATCATACAGCATCTCAGAGGGGACAAAGGGCCATGTGGGGTGCTGCCTGGCAGAGAGGGCTGAGATGCAGGCGAGGAGCGTGGTGCAGGGTGAATTCAGGACACTAGACTGGGCCCAAAGGGTATCTCGTGGAGGAGTAAGACCTCAGATTTGAGCCTTTTCATTCAGGGCAGAGCCAGAGGACCAGGGTGACTGCAACAGCACAAACAAGAGGGACCCACTGGGACAGGAGGGCTGGGTGGCATCTTGTTGCCCCGGCGAGGACTCTGGCTTTTACCCTGCAAGCCGGGGACCATGGTGGGATGTTGACCATGAAAAAGAGGAGGCCTCCAGCTTGAGTGGGCGGCTCTGGCTGCTGAATTGAGGGCAATAGGAGAGGTAGGGAGGCCTGTCGAGGGGCTACTGTGCAAACTCAGACTTGGGAGGGAGTAACTCAAACCCAGGAGAGGGTAGCCAGGTGGTGAGGAAAGGCTGGTGTCCAGATTTTTCCAAACAGAGCCAAAACGGTCTCCTGTTAATGGAACGGGGGCTTCCCAGGTGGCTCTGGGGGGTGCAGCCCCACTGGGGTCCTCCATGACAGGGACATGGTGACTCCACCAGTGTGTGTGTGTGGTGTGGTCAGGAAAGAAGAGGCAGAGCAGTGCGATCCTGCAGGATGGTTGGGAGCACTTACAGTTAGGTTCTTGGCACATAACTGCTCAAGAGAAAGAAGCTTGAATTGTGCTTGGACTCTGTATCAAAGGCTCAGAAATATAGCCCTAGATTTATCATCTGCTGCTGCTGCTACTAAGTTGCTTCAGTCGTGTCCGACTCTGTGCGACCCCATAGATGGCAGCCCACCAGGCTCCCCCATCCCTGGGATTCTCCAGGCAAGAACACCGGAGTGGGTTGCTATTTCCTCCTCCAATGCATGAAAGTGAAAAGTGAAAGTGAAGTCACGGAAGAGTAGTGTCCGACTCTTAGCGACCCTATGGGCTGCAGCCTATGAGGCTCCTCCATCCATGGGATTTTCCAGGCGAGACTACTAGAGTGGGATGCCATTGCCTTCTCCGAGATTTATCATCAGTGGTCATCAAGAAGGAAGAATATATATGAAAGGCTTGTGGGAATGAAAATTTCTGGGATGTTCAAGCTTCAGTAATTCATGACAGCTTGGGAAATCTCAAAAGTCCACATGTAGGATTGCTTCAAGTTGTATTATATTCTTTTGCTGTAATGAAAAATGCCCAGATTTGAAATGTAGACTGAAGTAACAAGTCTTGGCCAGCAGGTGGCAGGCTTACCTCATGATTTCTTCAAAAGCTTGAAGCCAGATTACAGTAAATTTTTGATTCTGAGTCAAAAATCCAAATGTATCTCATATTTAGCAGGAATTATGAATGCAACATTATTTAATCATAATGTTGCCTGGAGTTTCATGAATAATGTTTTTAAATTTATTCATTCCATTAACTGCAAGAATACAAGATAATATATGTAGGTATTAAGAGAATTACTCAAGACGATTCTGCACATTTCACATAAAGCATTAACATCTAGGCCATTCTAAGTCATAGTGGGGGAAGTAATATATTTAAACATTGATTTTTCCATTAAGATATTTAATCTATTTTGTCTTCCTGTGTAAGGCATGTCAGTAATTGTATGCTGCATACTCCTGTGTCTCATTTAATTTTTTAAAAGATGTGCATTTTCATTCATTGTAGAGAAATAACAAAATTTACCTTTAACTTTTCAGAAAGATTAATGTGGCTGTAATTTTTACAATAGTTAAAAGTATATTTCACATTGTATTCAAAATTCAAATGGCAAACCCCATAGGATAATCATTGCAGATACATTTACTCTCAAAATATTGGCTGGGTCTGGTCCCATCACTACATGGGAAATAGATGGAGAAACAGTGGAAACAGTGTCAGACTTTATTTTTCTGGGCTCCAAAATCACTACAGATGGTGACTGCAGCCATGAAATTAAGACGCTTACTCCTTGGAAGGAAAGTTATGACCAACCTAGATAGCATATTTAAAAGCAGAGACATCACTTTGCCAACAAAGGTTCGCCTAGTCAAGGCTATGGTCTTTCCTGTGGTCATGTATGGATGTGAGAGCTGGACTGTGAAGAAGGCTGAGCGCCGAAGAATTGATGCTTTTGAACTGTGGTGTTGGAGAAGACTCTTGAGAGTCCCTTGGACTACAAGGAGATCCAACCAGTCCATTCTGAAGGAGATCAGCCCTGGGATTTCTTTGGAAGGAATGATGCTAAAGCTGAAACTCCAGCATTTTGGCCACCTCATGCGAAGAGTTGACTCATTGGAGAAGACTCTGATGCTGGGAGGGACTGGGGGCAGGAGGAGAAGGGGACGACAGAGGATGAGATGGCTGGATGGCATCACTGACTCGATGGATGTGAGTCTGAGTGACCTCTGAGAGCTGGTGATGGATAGGGAGGCCTGGCGTGCTGCAGTTCATGGGGTCGCAAAGAGTCAGACACGACTGAGCGACTGATCTGATCTGATCTGAGTCCAGTGAGAGAACACCTTTTCCTCCATTGACCTTACTTACATTAAGACGACCTCTGGCTTCCCTAGCTACGGTGACAGGTCCCCAAGCACAGCCCTGCCCCAGCAGGAAGGCATCACCAAGCAGGAAAGAGAATGCTTATGCCTTTGAGGAGCACACAGCCTTGTTATAAAGATAAGACCAACAGAGTCTGTGCCCCTGAGGACTCTCTAAAGTTCCTAAATATGTGATTGCACATGCAGTCCCAACAAAAGACCTGCCATTGTCAAAGTGCAAATGAGCAGCACATTTCACGTATGGGTGAGGAACGGCCAGCCAGACACTCATTACCATCCACTCCACAGCCCGGTTGCACACATTCACTCTTCAAAATCCAGGTGACTAACACTTGTATTTCAGGGGACTTCCCTGGCTGTCCAGTGGTTGGGACCCTGTGCTCCCAATGCAGGGGGCTTGGGTTTGATCCCTGGTCTGGGAACTAAGATCCCACATGCTACTCGATACAGCTAAAAAAAAAAAAAAAAAAAAAAACTATATTTCAGAAAACTTTCACGTGCCTAAGTATCAGAGTTCCTTTTAATAACAGAACCAGAAACTTTTCCATGGACAAATGCACAGAGCCTAAAAATGCACATGATTAAAACATAAGATGGTGTGTACATTGAAAATTTCAGTGAATAAAAATCAGGAGACAGAATGGACCTATTTACTACAGGCTGGTGGTGCAGGGTTGGGTGGGGAGAATAGCTGGGGCATGTTTCCTGGGGCAGTGGAGGTGGGCTGGAACCAGGAGGATGGGCAGTCAGAGAAAGAGAATGCCCACTCGGGCTGGAGAAGATACATGATCAAACAGCAGGGAGCTTTCATTATTTGGGAGCATTTGAAGGACGGTTTACCTGATTAAGGAGTTCCCTGGTGGCTCAGAAGGTAAAGAACCCACCTGCCAATGCAGGAGATATAAGAGACAGGGGTTCGATCCCTGGATCGGGAAGATCCCTTGGAGGAGGACATGGCAACCCACTCCAGAATTTTGCCTGGGAAATCTCATGGACAGAGGAACCTGGCGGGCTACAGTCCATGGGGTCACAAAGAGCCAGGCATGACTGAGTGACTAAGCAATGACAGATCAGCTGATTTAATTTTGAATCTAATAAGGTCTGTACTGCCCACTGAGCTCATGTGCAAAATATTAAGGTTGCATCCAATAATCTCCCAGGAGCCCACTGGTTCTAAGCCTCCCTAAGCAGACTGTCTTCATGCCAATCACAGTTATGTGTGGAATTGTGTCCCCCCAAATTCATACACTGAAGTCCTGATGGACCCCTTCCCAGAGGGTCAATGGTCCTGCTGACTGACACCTTGATCTTGGGTTTCTAGCCTCCAGAACTAAGAGACATGTTTCCCTTTAAGGCACTCACTCAGTTTGTGAAACTTTGCTACCACAACCCTAGCTCTCCAGTACTTTTGCCTGGAAAATCCCATGGACAGAGGAGCCTGGTAGGCTGCAGTCCATGGGGTCACTAAGAGTCAGACATGACTGAGCGACTTCACTTTCTCTTTTCACTTTCATGCATCGGAGAAGGAAATGGCAACCCACTCCAGTGTTCTCGCCTGGAGAATCCTAGGGACGGTGGAGCCTCGTGGGCTGCCGTCTGTGGGGTCACACAGAGTCGGACACGACTAAAGTGACTTAGCATAGCATAGCATAGCATAGCAAACTACTAACACTCACCTAAATTTCACTACCTTTATCTCAATATATTTGCTTATGTATAAATACACACAGTGAGACCCAGCAGAAGTAAGCAGGAGTCAGCCATTAGAACTGCAGGTGGTGGGCGGGGGAGGGGGTGACTGTACAGAGGCTAGATCAGTTCAAGGACTCTGGGTGAGCCTCTTTCGCTATCTTAAAACCTAGCCTGGCTGCCAGTGCAAACCAGTGAAACAGTCGAGGGGTTGGATGAGCTCACAGATGGGAATACCTTAGAAATTTTTCTTTTTAAATTTTTATAATTTAAAAAAATTTTAAGGTTTTTTTTAAATTTAGTAATTTTAACAAATGATTTTGCAAGAAAATTTTAAAAGAAAAACTCAGAATCCAAGAGTTTCAGTGTGAACAAATACATTATACACCTCTTCTGTAAGAGAGCTTTTGAGTTATCATAAAGGCTTCCCTGGTAGGTCAGATGGTAAAGAACCCAACTGCCAATGCAGGAGACCTGGGTTCAAACCCTGGGTCAGGAAGATCCCTTGGAGAAGGGAAAGGCTACCCACTCTAGTATTCTTGCCTGAAGAATCCCATGGACAGAACAGACTGGCAGGCTAGAGTCAACGGGAAGACAGAGCTGGGCACGACTGAGTGACAAAGTGTCTCAAAATGAGCAAAATCAGAACCAGTACCGAAACCATGCTCACAGAAAACTAGTCAATCTAATCACACTAGGTCCACAGCCTTGTCTAACTCAATGAAACTGAGCCATGCCCGTGGGGCCACCCAAGATGGGCGGGTCATGGTGGAGAGATCTGACAGAATGTGGTCCACTGGAGAAGGGAATGGCAAACCACTTCAGTATTCTTGCCTTGAGAACCCCATGAACAGTATGAAAAGGCAAAATGATAGGATACTGAAAGAGGAACTCCCAGGTTGGTAGGTGCCCAATATGCTACTGGAGATCAGTGGAGAAATAACTCCAGAAAGAATGAAGGGATGGAGCCAAAGCAAAAACAATACCCAGTTGCAGATGTGACTGGTGATAGAAGCAAGCTCCGATGCTGTAAAGAGCAATACTGCATAGGAACATGGAATGTTAGGTCCATGAATCAAGGCAAATTGAAGTGGTCAAACAGGAGATGGCAAGAGTAAACGTCGACATTCTAGGAATCAGCGAACTAAAATGGACTGGAATGGGTAAATTTAACTCAGATGACCATTATATCAATATGCGGGCAGGAATCCCTCAGAAGAAATGGAGTAGTCTTCACGGTCAACAAAAGAGTCCGAAATGCAGTACTTGGATGCAATCTCAAAAACAACAGAATGATCTCTGTTCGTTTCCAAGGCAAACCATTCAGTATCACAGTAATCCAAGTCTATGCCCCAACCAGTAATGCTGAAGAAGCTGAAGGTGAATGGTTCAGTGAAGACCTACAAGACCTTGTAGAACTAATACCCAAAAAAGATGTCCTTTTCACTGTAGTGGACTGGAATGCAAAAGTAGGAAGTCAAGAAACATCTGGAGTGACAGGCAAATTTGGCCTTGGAATATGGAATGAAGCAGGGCAAAGACTAATAGAGTTTTGCCAAGAAAATGCACTGGTCATAGCAAACACCTGTTCCAACAACACAAGAGAAGACTCTATACATGGACATCACCAGATGGTCAACACCGAAATCAGATTGATTATATTCTTTGCAGCCAAAGATGGAGAAGCTCTATACAGTCAACAAAAACAAGACCAGGAGCTGACTGTGGCTTGGACCATGAACTCCTTATTGCCAAATTCAGACTTAAATTGAAGAAAGTAGGGAAAACCACTAGACCATTCAGATATGACCTAAATCAAATCCCTTATGGTTATACAGTGGAAGTGAGAAATAGATTTAAGGGACTAGCTCTGATAGAGTGCCTGATGAACTATGGAAAGAGGTTCGTGACATTGTACAGGAGACAGGGATCAAGACCATCCCCATGGAAAAGAAATGCAAAAAAGCAAAATGGCTGTCTGGGGAGGCCTTACAAATAGCTGTGAAAAGAAGAGAAGGGAAAAGCAAAGGAGAAAAGGAAAGATATAAGCATCTGAATGCAGAGTTCCAAAGAATAGCAAGAAGAGATAAGAAAGCCTTCCTCAGCAATCAATGCAAAGAAATAGAGGAAAACAACAGAATGGGAAAGACTAGAGATCTTTTCAAGAAAATTAGAGATACCAAGGGAACATTTCATGCAAAGATGGGCTCGATAAAGGACAGAAATGGTATGGACCTAACAGAAGCAGAGGATATTAAGAAGAGGTGGCAAGAATACACAGAAGAACTGTACAAAAAAGAGCTTCACGACCCAGATAATCATGATGGTGTGATCACTGACCTAGAGCCAGACATCCTGGAATGTGAAGTCAAGTGGGCCTTAGAAAGCATCACTACAAAGCTAGTGGAGGTGATGGAATTCCAGTGGAGCTATTCCAAACCCTGAAAGATGATGCTGTGAAAGTGCTTCACTCAATATGCCAGCAAATTTGGAAAACTCAGCAGTGGCCACAGGACTGGAAAAGGTCAGTTTTCATTCCAATTCCAAAGAAAGGCAATGCCAAAGAAGGCTCAAACTACCACACAATTATACTCATCTCACACGCTAGTACAGTAATGCTCAAAATTCTCCGGCCAGGCTTCAGCAATACGTGAACTGTGAACTTCCTGATGTTCAAGCTGGTTTTAGAAAAGGCAGAGGAACCAGAGATCAAATTGCCAACATCCGCTGGATCATGGAAAAAGCAAGAGATTTCCAGAAAAACATCTATTTCTGCTTTATTGACCATGCCAAAGCCTCTGACTGTGTGGATCACAATAAACTGTGGAAAATTCTGAAAGAGATGGGAATACCAGACCACCTGATCTGCCTCTTGAGAAATCTGTAAGCAGGTCAGGAAGCAACAGTTAGAACTGGACATGGAACAACAGACTGGTTTCAAATAGGAAAAGGAGTACGTCAAGGCTGTATATTGTCACCCTGCTTATTTAACTTACATGCAGGGTACATCATGAGAAATGCTGTACTGGAAGAAACACAAGCTGGAATCAAGATTGCCAGGAGAAATATCAATCACCTCAGATATGCAGATGACATCACCCTTATGGCAGAAAGTGAAGAGGAACTAAAAAGCCTCTTGATAAAAGTGAAAGTGGAGAGTGAAAAAGTTGGCTTAAAGCTCAACATTCAGAAAACAAAGATCATGGCATCAGGTCTCATCACTTCATGGGAAATAGATAGGGAACAGTGGAAACAGTGTCAGACTTTATTTTTCTGGGCTCCAAAATCACTGCAGATGGGGACTGCAGCCAGGAAATTAAAAGATTCTTACTCCTTGGAAGGAAAGTTATGACCAACCTAGAGAGCATATTCAAAAGCAGAGATATTACTTTGCCAACAAAGGTTCGCCTAGTCAAGGCTATGGTTTTTCCAGTGGTCATGTATGGATGTTAGAGTTGGACTGTGAAGAAGGCTGAGCGCTGAAGAATTGATGCTTTTGAACTGTGGTGTTGGAGAAGACTCCTGAGAGTCCCTTGGACTGCAAGGAGATCCAACCAGTCCATTCTGAAGGAGATCAGCCCTGGGATTTCTTTGGAAGGAATGATGCTAAAGCTGAAACTCCAGTACTTTGGCCACCTCATGCGAAGAGTTGACTCATTGGAAAAGACTCTGATGCTGGGAGGGATTGAGGGCAGGAGGAGAAGGGGATGACAGAGGATGAGATGGCTGGATGGCATTACTGACTCAATGGACGTGAGTCTGAGTGACCTCCGGGAGTTGGTGATGGACAGGGAGGCCTGGCGTGCTGCGATTTATGGGGTCGCAAAGAGTTGGACATGACTGAGCGACTGAACTGTACTGAACTGAAGGCCCCTGCACTGGAGTCACAGACCCATAAACACCAAGTACAAACAACCCCACAGCAGTATCTGCACTAAGGGCGACCCAGATGCTGCCATCCCCATAGCTGGCCTCCCAGCGGCCCTGCTGCGAGCTGATGGAAAGACCATGCTCTAGACAAATGTCCGCTGGAAACACGGCATCTTAGTCAGCCTAAGCTGCTGTCACAATTCCCCGGGCTGGGAGCTTAAACAGCAGACATTACTGTCACAGTCTGGAGGTTGGGAGTTTTGGGTCAGCTTCTGGCAGGGCTGGGGGCAGTGTGCCCGCCCTGCACAGCCGCCTATGCTGTGTCCCCATGTGAGGAGGGCCCTCTCTGACTCTGCTCACAGGAGTACCAGTTCAGAAGGAGAGCTCACCCCCAACACCCATCCACTCTTCCTAAGACCAGCCTGTTGGGAGTTAGGCTCCCACGTGGGAAACTCTGGGGGGAACAGGATTCCGTCCATGGCACAGAGAAGGATGGACCCCACCTGCCAGCCTGTGCAGACCAGCCCATGGACATCACCCCTAGGTGCACAGTTGGCACAAGCCCAGCAGGACTTGTTAGGGGAAGCACACTGACTGAAACCGCCCACCCTGGCCAGGCACCATAGAAACCATATGCATGAGTTGTTTTACGACAGGAGGTCCTGGTAAGGAACAGGGAACTAATAAGACACCACCAACTGGAAGAGTTCGGGAAAGGTCAAAAGGAGACACCACCTGTCCGGCCACCTCCCAGAATCCTTCTCTCTGGCATCAATCTTGGCTGAACAAGGCCAAGGCATGCACCACCAGGAAGGACTCTAAGTCAGAATGATTGGCTAAGGACAACCCAGAAACTAATTCTATCAGCATAAAACTGCAAGCCATGTGGCAGAGCGGTTTTCCTGGGTTCCCTTACCCTCCTGCTCTCCGCCTGGGTGCTCTTTCCCAATAAAATCTTTTGCTTTGTCAGCACATGTGTCTCCTCAGACAATTCATTTCTGAGTGTTAGACAAGAGCCGGGTTTCAGGCCCAGGAAGGGGTCCTCCTTCCTGCAACAGACTCACTCCAGTGGGCTTGGGGTCTGCCCCCACCCAGGTGCTAGGATGCAGGGACACAGTACATACGGTCATGCAGGGCACACCCTTGGACACAATGTCACAGCACATCAGGGAAGGACCAGCTGCCCTGGTAAATGCAGGCAGCTCAGATGGCAGGACTGCATGTGTTGGAGAGAGACACCCCCTCTGCAGGCTGGCCAGGCAGGACACAGAGCATCTGATGTCCAGGGAACTGAGTACATGGACCCAAGCTGCTTAGCCCCGAGAGGACACCAGGCTGCTGGGAAGGGTTCGTTATTGGAAATATTAAACACTGCTGTTGCTGTTTAGTCCCTAAGTCAGGTCCTACTCTTTTGCAGCCCCATAGACCCTGCCAAGCTCCTCTGTCCATGGGACCCTCCAGGCAAGAATACTGGAGTGGGTTCATTTCCTTCTCCAGGGGATCTTTCCAACCCAGAGACTGAATACATGTCTCCTGCTTAGCAGGCAGATTCTTTAGCCATCTGGGAAGGCCACTGTTAGATGCAATTGTCATTAAGTCAAATGTAATTACTAATAAAAGTGAAATTTAATTGACAAAAACTAAATGTACTGATTCAAGATTAAATGTACTTTAATGAGAAGACAACCACGTCACAGAGCTCCTGGAATGCACAGCCTCCATGCACAGTTCTTACTCGGCATGGGGGCACCTTCAGCACGGTGGCCCCAGGGAAGCTTCCTGCACGTGGTACCCTCACGGCACTGTCAGCAGGCATCTCGCTGTAAGATAAGCCATCATGGTCCCTAATCCTGCAGCATAAACTGAAGTGGCATCACTGGAGTTTAGACCATCAGGTTGTTTCAGGATGAATCTCGCACTGGCTGTGATCCCCCAGATTCCTTAGCAGATTACGAACAGGACTCAGATGGCAGTGAGATTAGCAAGGTCCCTGTTAAAGTAAAGGTCAAGAAACAAAGGGCAGATGGAGAAACACACTCACACAGCTAGAACAGAATACTGGACCTTTGGTCCAAAGACAATATTGATGATGAACTTCAGACCACCCATCAGATCTTACAAGTCATCTCTGCCTCAAGCAACCTCCTGTGATGGTCTTAAAACCAGAACAGAGTGAGACTAAATTCTAATCATGAATAATACCCTGGTTTTACTGTCACATGTCCTATGATCTGAGAGCAGTGGCCAATCAAGCAGGTCTCCCTTGAAAAGTTCAAGCTAGATCAAAACCTCTGTGCATAGCCAGGCTGCTGAATGGCTGCCCCTCAAAAAACACACCTCAATGAAAGATCTGCTGTGATCTCCAGTCTCCTTCACATCACAGAAACCTTCCTTAGAGGACAAAAGGCAGTGTGGTCTCCAACTCCTGCATCTGACCCTTTCTTGCATGAGATGCAGAAAATGTGACTTAAGTCTAGTCCTTATAGTAAAATGCACTGAAGCATAAATGTTTATTTATTTTTTTCTTTTTTTGGCCACTTTGCATGGCATGTGGGATCCTAGTTCCCTGATTAAGGACTGACCCTGCACCTCCTGCATTTGAAGCCTGGACTCCTAACCACTGGACCACCAGTGAAGTTCCTGAAGGTGTACTACTAAGGCAGAACAGATTAGATCCTGTGGGTGAGCAGGGACCCTGGGGTATCTCCCCAGCCACCAGCTACCTAGGAATTTGAGAGATTTCTTCAATACAGTGCTGTGGATTTCACTGCCCAGACATGAGAGGGTAACAGGCAGGAAGGCCAGGTGTCTCCAAACGGAGGAAACTGGCTCCAAGTGTCAGACATTTTTTATCTCTCTTTAGCTGCAGGAGGAAACAAACTACAACTCCTAGATTTTTCCTTTTTCTATACAAATTTAAAAAGAGGTTTCTTTTAAAGTTCTGTGTTGCCATGACAACACCTGGCTCCACTGGAACTTAATTCTTCTCAAACCTAGACCTGACCAATGTATTTTCCTTATGGAAATGTTTGTCTTCAGCTATGTTAATGAACTATATATTTACCAAAGACTCTCTTCAAGTCCATTCTGCCCAAGACTCAGAAGCAATTTGACAAACCAGTACTTTTTACTCCTGCAAATGTTCAGTTACTCAGTAGTGTCCAGCTCTCTGCGACCCCATGAACAGCAGCACATCAGGCCTCCCTGTCCATCACCAACTCCCAGAGTTTACTCAGACTCATGTCCATTGAGTTGGTGATGCCATCCAATGACCTCATCCTCTGTCATCTGCTTTTCCTTCTGCCTTCAATCTTTCCCAGCATCAGGGTCTTTTCCAATGAGTCACTTCTTCATATCAGGTGGCCAAAGTATTGGAGTTTCAGCTTCAACATCAGTTCTTCCAGTGAATACTCAGCACTGATTTCCTTTAGGATGGACTGACTGGATCTCCTTGCAGCCCAAGGAACTCTTAAGAGTCTTCTCCAACACCACAGTTCAAAAGCACCAGTTCTTTGGTGCTCAACTTTCTTTATGTATAGTCCAACTCTCACATCCATACGTGACTACTGGAAAAACCATAGCCTTGACTAGACAGACCTTTGTTGGCAAAGGAATGTCTCTGCTTTTTAATACGCTGTCTAGGTTGGTCATAACTTCTCTTCCAAGGAGTAAGCATCTTTTAATTTCATGGCTGCAATCACCATCTACAGTGATTTGGAAGCCCAGAAAAATAAAGTCTGCCACTATTTCCGCTGTTTCCCCATCTATTTGCCATGAAGTGATGGGACTGGATGCCATGATCTAAGTTTTCTCAATGTTGAGCTTTAAGCCAACTTTTTCACTCTCCTCTTTCACTTTCATCAAGAGGCTCTTTAGTTCTTCTTTGCTTTCTGTCATAAGGGTGATGTCATCTGCATATATGAGATTACTGATATTTCTCCTGCCAATCTTGATTTGATCTTGTGCTTCCTCCAGCCCAGCGTTTCTCATGAGGTACTCTGCATATAAGTTAAATAAGCACAGAGACAATATACAGCCTTGACGTACTCCTTTTCCTATTTGGAACCAGTCTCTTGTTCCATGTCCAGTTCTAACTGTTGCTTCCTGATCTGCATACAGAGCTCTCAGGAGGCAAGACAGGTGGTCTGGTATTTCCATCTCTTTCAGAAATTTCCACACAGTTTGTGGTGATCCACACAGTTAAAGGCTTTACAAAGTCAATAAAGCAGAAATAGATGTTTTTCTGGAACTCTCTTGCTTTTTAAATGATCCAACAGATGTTGGCAATTTGTTCTCTGGTTCCTTTGCCTTTTCTAAATTCAGTTTGAACATCTGGAAGTTCATGGTTCATGTATTGTAATTTTGATCATTACTTTGCCAGCATATGAAAGAAAGAAAGTGAAGTCACTCAGTAGTGTCCTATTCTTTGCAACCCCATGGACTGTAGCTCACCAGGCTCCTCCATCCATGGGATTCTCCAGGCAAAAATACTGGAGTGGGTTGCCATTTTCTTGCTAGCATGTGAGATGAGTGCAATTGTGTGGTAGTTTGAGCATTCGTTGGCATTGCCTTTCTTTGGGATTGGAATGAAAACTGAACTTTTCCAGTCCTGTGGCCACTGCTGAGTTTTCCATATTTGCAGGCATACTGAGTACAGAACTTTCACAGGATCATCTTTTAGGATTTGAAATAGCTCAGCTGGAATTCCATCACTTCCAGTAGTTTTGTTCATAGTGATGCTTCCTAAGGCCCACTTCACTTTGCACTTCAGGAAGTTTGGCTCTAGGTGAGTGATCACACCATCATGATTATCTGGGTTATGAAGATCTTTTTTGAATAGTTCTTCTGTGTATTCTTGCCACCTCTTCTTAATATCTTCTGCTTCTGTTAGGTCCATACCATTCTGTCCTTTATCGAGCCCATCTTTGCATGAAATGTTCCCTTGGTATCTCTAATTTTCTTGAAGGGATCTCCAGTCTTTCCCATTCTGCTGTTTTTCTCTATTTCTTTGCACTGATCACTGAGGAAGGCTTTCTTATCTCTCCTTGCTATTCTTTGGAACTCTCCCTTCAGATGGGTATCTTTCCTTTTCTCCTTTGCTTTTCATTTCTCTTCTTTCCACAGGTATTTGTAAGGCCTCCTCAGACAGCCAATTTGCTCTTTTGCATTTCTTTCTCTTGGGGATGGTCTCGATCACTGTCTCCTGTACAATGTCACAAATCTCAGTCCATAGTTCATCAGGCACTCTGTCTATCAGCTCTAATCCCTTAAATCTATTTCTCACTTCCACTGTATAATCGTGAAGGGATTTGATTTAGGTCATACCTGAATGATCTAATGGTTTTCCCTACTTTCTTCAATTTAAGTCTGGATTTGACAATAAGGAGTTCATGATCTGAGCCACAGTCAGCTCCCAGTCTTGTTTTTGCTGACTGTATAGAGCTTCTCCACCTTTGGCTGCAAAGAATATAATCAATCTGATTTCAGTGTTGACCATCTGGTGATGTCCTTGTGTAGAGTATTCTCTTGTGTTGTTGGAAGAGGGTATTTGCTATGACCAGTGCATTTTCTTGACAAAACTCTGTTAGCCTTTGCCCTGCTTAATTCTGTACTCCAAGGGCAAATCTGCCTGTTACTCCAGGTGTTTCTTGACTTTCTACTTTTGCATTCCAGTCCCCTATAATGAAAAGGACATCTTTGGCAGGCGTTAGTTCTAGAAGGTCTTGTAGGTCTTCACAGAACTGTTCAACTTCAGCTTCTTCAGCCTTATTGGTTGGGGCATAAACTTGTATTACCATGATACTGAATGGTTTGCCTTGGAAATGAATAGTGATCATTCTGTCATTTTTGAGATTGCATCTAAGTACTACATTTTGGACTCTTTTGTTGACTATGATGGCTACTCCATTTCTTCTAAGGGATTCTTGCCCACAGTAGTAGATATAATGGTCATCTGAGTTAAAGTCACCCATTCCAGTCCATTGTAGCTCACTGATTCCTAAAATGTTGACATTCACTGTTGCCATCTCCTGTTCGACCACTTCCAATTTTCCTTGATTCATGGACCTAACATTCCAGGTTCCTATGCAGGATTGCTCTTTACAGCACTGGACCTTGCTTCTATCACCAGTCACATCCACAACTGGGTGTTGTTTTTGCTTTGGCTCTGTCTCTTCAGTCTTTCTGGAATTATTTCTCCACTGATCTCCAGTAGCATATTGGGGACCTACCGACCTAGGGAGTTCATCTTTTAATGTCCTATCTTTCTGCCTTCTCATACTGTTCATGGGGTTCTCAAGGCAACAGTAATGAAGTGATTTGCCATTCCCTTCTCCAGTGGACCACATTTTGTCAGAACTCTCCACCATGACCTGTTCGTCTTGGGTGGCCCTACATGGCATGGCTCATAGTTTCATTGAGTTAGACAAGGCTGTGGTCCATGTGATGATTGGTTAGTTTTCTGTCATTGTGGTTTTCAGTCTGTCTGCCCTCTGATGGAGAAGGATAAGAGGCTTATGGAAGCTTCCTGATGGGATAGACTGACTGAGGGGGAAACTGGGTCTTGTTCTGATGGGTGAGACCATGCTCAATAAATCTTTAATCCAATTTATTTCCTGGAGAATCCTGGACAGAAGAGACTGGAGGGCTACAGTCCATGGGGTCTCAAAGAGACACGACTGAGTACATATGAGCACATATGTGTATGTATGTGTATATATATATATATATATGATTCACTTTGCTTATATATATATATATTAGCAGCAGACATTAATACATCATTGTAAATCAACTATAGTCAAAAATTAAAAAACCTTACATTCAGGTTTGACCCAGCAGACACTGAGCCAGTACCGATCACGCACAGTGTAACACCCTAGATGCAGAGGCTGCATAAACCAGAGACAGGCTTCCGTCCCCAAGGAGTTTCAACTACTTTGGGAGGACGGGCAATGTGTGTTCAATGCAGTTTGCTTGATAAAACAATTTTAATGTTGTGCCAGATAAAAACAAAATTAATTTGCTGTGTAGTAAAATTCCTTAGACTGATTAAAAATGTAAAATTTGTTGCTATTTATTGTGATATTTATTCCTGCTGTAATCCTGTCATGCAAGTACATTCATTATGCTTAATGTTTTTATTAATCTTCTGCCGTAAATCACTCATGGGATAAGAGTCACTCTCCACTTTGTTTTATGGCTTAAAAAAAAAAAAAAGATACCCTAGTTCTTTCATAAATGAACTGTCACTATAAATTATGCAATGTCTCTAAATTGTTAGACAAATTTGGCATATTTATTTTGTAATAAATTAAAATGCATGCATTTGACTCTATTTTCTCACTTATGTGCAATATTACTTTCACTGGCCCAAAATATTGCATCTAATCCTTTCTAAAAGTCACAAGTTCTGTGACTAATTTCTTGTGCTGACATTCAGAGCAAATTGTCGTGATGCTCATATATCATTGTCCTGATGCTTTACGACCTCATGGACTGTAGCCTTCCAGGCTCCTCTGCCCACGGGATTCTCCAGGCAAGAACACTGGAGTGGTTTGTCATTTCCTTTTCCAGGGGATCTTCCCAACTGAGGGGTCAAACCTGCATCTCTCATGTCTCCTGCTTTGCGGGTGGATTATTTACCACTGAGCCACCAGGGAAGCCCAGCTGTTTAGGAGGATGCAGCTTGACTCCTGGTGCAGCAAACGAAAAATATTCTCCCTCTAAAAGTACTCCACTGACAAGAGTATGAAATGCAGACACACATCCCCTCCTAAACTCTGGAACCGTGGGCCCCAGAAGGTGCCCATCACCCTGCGCTTTTGGCCTTCAGCCTCCTGGGCCCGAGGCCCTGCCAGCAGAGGCCCACATAGACACAGGCTCCTCGCAGGGGAGATGAGGCCCAGGCAGACCAGCAATGGGAGGGCTTTCGGTGAAGCTGGGGCCGCAGTGCTGCGGTCCTGATTCCTGACAATCCAATACAGCAGATGTCACACCCCAACAAAGGTGCATTTCCAGGGGGTCTGAAAGCTGGCAGGGCTTGAACTGTGTAATTCAATGCTCCTGACTGGCCTGTCAGGTCACATTCTGAATCCTCCAAGTTAGGTAACAACTACTATTCAAGGGAAACCTGAGCCAGAATCTCATTAGAGATAAATCAATTCAGCACGCCCTGTGTGCAGTCTTGGGAGCCGTCCTGGACAAGTGGCCAGAGAGACTGCCATCGCGGGCTTCAGCCTGGCCTCCCCCTACCCCTGGGGTCTCAGCACTGATGTGGCTCCTCCTTTTCCGGTAAGTCTTCTCAGGAGTCATCCCACAATAGGACAAAAGGAAAGAAATGATACCCTCAAGAGAATGAGTGGGGTGAGTGTCAATACAAGGGAAAACGAGAGAGACAGAAAACCAGACTGGCCCTTCAGAACCAAAGCCCCGAAGGCTGGAAGGCAGACGTTGACCCTGCCCACGGAAATGACTCCAGGCTGCGGCTGGGCTAGTCTGGGGCTCAGGACACCTCAGAGCTGCCCTGGCTCTCCCACTTTTCTGGCGCCAGAGGACTGAGGGCCCAGTGGCAGGTGAATTACACATCGATAAGAGGCTAGCAGATGACGGGCCATCATCTCTGTCTCTTATGGGGAATAAGCAACAGTGGACTTTTAACATAATTAAATGTTATATTCATGTACCAGCCAGAGGTTCCTGACGACCGGCTGGTTAGCTCAGTCCATTTGCAGTCATTAGCACTACAGGCCAAGCAGAGACACACGGACTTATAAATCACCGAAGTCAGCCACGTGGACCCAGCCTTGCAGAGCACTCTCCTAACTCCACTCTGATGGCGGGACATCACCAGCCAGCGTCACTGGGTGTGTGCAGTCAAAAAAGGCAATTTTTGACTGCCTTTCTCCCTGATCCCACAGCCCGTCATTTCCATTCAACATAAGCAAACTGGAGCATTCAGTTCATACGCACAGTCACAACATTCCCCAAGGAAGGGCTGATGCCAAGACATTTTAGGATTCCTATTAAAGCAAAAGGAAAGGTTCATTGATATTAATAGCAGAAAAGCTGATCTATCACAATAGAGGGCCCTTGAACCATGATGCTGAAAAAACCAGCCATTTAGTAGCCTTCTGCAAAAATTTACATGAATTCAGTCCCACACTCATCCAGGATTTATTTGCAGCTCTGCCTTTTTGCCACCTGCCCCAAATAAGGGAGAAACACACTGGTAATGGATCTAAAACACTTCATCAGAGAGAAAAGCCAAATCAACGTGACATAGACGGAGCCCAAAGCCTGGATGGCATTTCCCACTAACCAACTGAATGACAGATTTTGTATTTTTACACGCCTACCTCCAAGATATTCCAACATGTAGTTCTAACACCAATTCCAACATGTTATTCAGCAAAATTTATTGGCCTAGCTTACATGCCAGAATCTATATGTGATGAGATTGAAATGCCTGCTGAAGAGAAGCTGCAAAGTTTGTGTCTGCCTGAAACTCAGGTGTGGTCCAGCCAGGAGGAGACTCTTCTGCACTGGGTCGGATGATTCGGCTGGGTCACCCTGCGTGGCTGGAAGCAGTGAAGAACGATGTACAAGCACACTTGCCCACCATGGAGGACACACCCCACCACTGTTCCTGTAGCAATGGCAGACACCGCACTTGTCAGGGAGACAGGGCAGGGATGGGAAGGAAGCCTGGCACACTGGGGTGTGTCTCCTGTGACGGGGGCGGAGTTTCAATCTATTGGGAAACTTCATTTCCTTGACAGGGCTCAAGTCACAGTGGTACCAGAATCAGAAATAAGTTCAGCCCCATCCCATCACTGTGGTGATAATCCCTGTGTAGCTGTCCAATGCCCCCATGCTGCTGGCTCTAGAACCTGACCCCCCCAGCCCCCACCGCCCCCCATCGCCGCCCCCGGGCAAGGCCTGGACTGCCAGCTCCCTGGACCGGAACCTGGCAGAGGGGAAGGCCCAAGAGGAAGCCATTACCCATGGAAAGCAGGGCCTGTGGGCCTCGTGTCCTTCAGTTCTCCTAGACCAGATCTTTTCGCCTTTTGCAGGGCCAGCACCCACTCTCCCCACTCCCTTTGTTCCTCCTCACCAGGCTCCTCTCCCTGCCATCCACCTGGGCCTCTGCCCACCAGGTTTAGCTGCACCTTGGGGCTCCCCTCAGCCTTTGTCCCAGCTGGAGCCACTTTTTATCATAAGCACCCACAAGATAAACAGAGGACAGAATTCCTTTCCTTCCTTCCTATGTGTGTGCTAAGTAGCTTCAAAGTCGTACCTGACTCTCTGAGATCCCATGGACTGGAGCCCACGAGCTTCCTCTGTCCATGGGATTCTCCAGGCAATAATACTGGAGTGGGTGGCCATGCCCTCCTCCAGGGGTTATTCCCAACCTGGGGATCTAATTTGAGTCTCTTACGGGCAGGTCATGGTGGAGAGATCTGACAGAATGTGGTCCACTGGAGAAGGGAATGGCAAACCACTTCAGTATTCTTGCCTTGAGAACCCCGTGAACAGTATGAAAGGCAAAATGATAGGATACTGAAAGAGGAACTCCCCAGGTCAGTAGGTGCCCAATATGCTACTGCAGATCAATGGAGAAATAACTCCAGAAAGAATGAAGGGATGGAGCTAAAGCAAACACAATACCCAGCTGTGGATGTGACTGGTGATAGAAGCAAGGTCTGATGCTGTAAAGAGCAATATTGCGTAGGAACCTGGAATGTCAGGTCCATGAATCAAGGCAAATTGGAAGTGGTCAAACAAGAGATGGCAAGAGTGAATGTCGACATTCTAGGAATCAGCGAACTAAAATGGACTAGAATGGGTGAATTTAACTCAGAGGACCATTATATCTACTACTGCGGGCAGGAATCCCTTAGAAGAAATGGAGTAGCCATCACGGTCAACAAAAGAGTCCGAAATGCAGTACTTGGATGCAATCTCAAAAACGACAGAATGATTTCTGTTCATTTCCAAGGCAAACCATTCAATAATCACAGTAATCCAAGTCTATGCCCCAACCAGTAACGCTGAAGAAGCTGAAGTTGAACAGATCTGTGAAGACCTACAAGACCTTTTAGAACTAACACCCAAAAAAGATGTCCTTTTCATTATAGGGGACTGGAATGCAAAAGTAAGAAGTCAAGAAACACCTGGAGTAACAGGCAAATTTGCCCTTAGAATACGGAATGAAGCAGGGCAAAGACTAATAGAGTTTTACCAAGAAAATGCACTGGTCATAGCAATGACCATCTTCCAACAACACAAGAAAAAACTCTGCACATGGACATCACCAGATGGTCAACACCAAAATCAGAATGATTATATTCTTTGCAGCCAAAGATGGAGAAGCTCTATACAGTCAACAAAAACAAGACCAGGAGCTGACTGTGGCTCAGATCATGAACTCCTTATTGCCAAATTCAGACTGAAATTGAAGAAAGTAGGGAAAACCACTAGACCATTCGGGTATGACCTAAGTCAAATCCCTTATGATTATACAGTGGAAGTGAGAAATAGATTTAAGGGCCTAGATCTGATAGAGAGTGCCTGATGAACTATGCACTGAGGTTCATGTCATTGTACAGGAGACACGGATCAAGACAATCCCCATGGAAAAGAAATGCAAAAAAGCAAAATGGCTATCTGGGGAGGCCTTACAAATAGCTGTGAAAAGAAGAGAAGGGAAAAGCAAAGGAGAAAAGGAAAGATATAAGCATCTGAATGCAGAGTTCCAAAGAATAGCAAGAAGAGATAAGAAAGCCTTCCTCAGCAATCAATACAAAGAAATAGAGGAAAACAATAGAATGGGAAAGACTAGAGATCCCGTCAAGAAAATTAGAGATTCCAAGGGAACATTTCATGTAAAGATGGCCTCAATAAAGGACAGAAATGGTATGGACCTAACAGAAGCAGAAGATATTAAGAAGATTAAGAAGAGAATACACAGAAGAACTGTACAAAAAGGATCTTCACAACCCAGATAATCACGATGGTGTGATCACTGACCTAGAGCCAGACATCCTGGAATGTAAAGTCAAGTGGGCCTTAGAAAGCATCATTATGAACAAAGCTAGTGGAGGTGATGGAATTCCAGTGGAGCTATTTCAAATCCTGAAAGATGATGCTGTGAAAGTGCTTCACTCAATATGCCAGCAAATTTGGAAAACTCAGCAGTGGCCACAGGACTGGAAAAGGTCAATTTTCATTCCAATCCCAAAGAAAGGTAATGCCAAAGAATGCTCAAACTACCGCACAGTTGCACTCATCTCACAAGCTAGTAAAGTAATGCTCAATATTCTCCAGGCCAGGCTTCAGCAATACGTGAACTGTGAACTTCCTGATGTTCAAGCTGGTTTTAGAAAAGGCAGAGGAACCAGAGACCAAATTGCCAACATCCGCTGGATCGTGGAAAAAGCAAGAATTCCAGAAAAACATCTATTTCTGCTTTATTGACTATGCCAAAGCCTTTGACTGTGTGGATCACAATAAACTGTGGAAAATTCTGAAAGAGATGGGAACATCAGACCACCTGATCTGCTTCTTGAGAAATCTGTATGCAGGTCAGGAAGCAACAGTTAGAACTGGACATGGAACAACAGACTGGTTCCAGATAGGAAAAGGAGTACGTCAAGGCTGTATATTGTCACCCTGCTTATTTAACTTATATGCAGAGTACATCATGAGAAATGCTGGACTGGAAGAAACACAAGCTGGAATCAAGATTGCCAGGAGAAATATCAATAACCTCAGATATGCAGATGACACCACCCTTATGACAGAAACTGAAGAGGAACGAAAAAGCATCTTGATGAAAGTGAAAGTGGAGAGTGAAAAACTTGGCTTAAAGCTCAACATTCAGAAAACAAAGATCATGGCATCAGGTCACATCACTTCATGGGAAATAGATGGGGAAACAGTGGAAACAGTGTCAGACTTTCTTTTTCTGGGCTCCAAAATCACTGCAGATGGTGACTGCAGCCAGGAAATTAAAAGACGCTTACTCCTTGGAAGGAAAGTTATGACCGACCTAGATAGCATATTCAAAAGCAGAGATATTACTTTGCCAACAAAGGTTCACCTAGTCAAGGCTATGGTTTTTCCAGTGGTAATGTATGGATGTGTGAGTTGGACTGTGAAGAAAGCTCAGCACCAAAGAATTGATGCTTTTGAGCTGTGGTGTTAGAGAAGACTCTTGAGAGTCCCTTGGACTGCAAGGAGATCCAACCAGTCCATCCTAAAGGAGATCAGCCCTGGGATTTCTTTGGAAGGAATGATGCTAAAGCTGAAACTCCAGTACTTTGGCCACCTCATGCAAAGAGTTGACTCATTGGAAAAGACTCTGATGCTGGGAGGGATTGGGGGCAGGAGGAGAAGGGGACGACAGAGGATGAGATGGCTGGATGGCATCACTGACTCGATGGACGTGAGTCTGAGTGACCTCCGGGAGTTGGTGATGGACAGGGAGGCCTGGCGTGCTGCAATTCATGGGGTCACAAAGAGTCGGACATGAATGAGTGACTGAACTGAACTGAACTGATGTCTCTTGCATTGGCAGGGGAGTTCTTTACCACTAGCACCACCTGGGAAGCCCCTTCCTTCTTAGTTCTAGCACATAATTGCTCAAAAATGAGTGAAATGTGTAATCACCGGCACAAAAACCACACCTCGACTCTCTCGCTTCCCCTTGGAGTTCTCAGGTGCAGGGTCCACAGTCCCTCCCACCCAGGGCTGCAGGCTGCAGGTGCCCCTCTGGGCAAAGTCCAGGGCAGAGCGGCACTCGACATGGGCACATGGTCTCCAGACTGGAGTTCCTGGGCACCTCTCTGCGTCTCTGTGTCTCACTTGCTGTCAGCGACATGGTTGTCAGTTTCATTACAGGGGTCACTCAACTGACGCACGGTGGGGAAGGGGATGTCTTCCCTTCCTCCTTCCAGAGGTGACTGTAAACTCAAAGACCAGAACAAAGGCTACACACAAGAGATCACTTTCTCAGAATCCACAGGAAACACAGCTCTGAAGTCTTGTTTTAGAAAGCCTCCACCCCCACCTACCTCCTATACAGGCTCTCTGCAGAGAGATGCCCTCCCCCCACCTTCCTGCACCAACACCTCTCCTCTCGGGAAGGCCTTGCACACGGAGGTGACTCCTGGAATCATCCCTCTCCTGCCCATAAACCACGTCCCTAATTCGAGTCACCATCTGGAATGAAATCCGGGGGGTAGCAGGCTCAGCTGGAAGGTGACCAGGGCTTTGCCATGGCCTCAGAAGGCAGTCAGAGAGGGTGTGAGCCCCAGCTGGGTCAACAGTCCCACATGAGCCACAGGCAGCCCTTTGCTCTGCCGGTGTCCGGCTGACGGGTCTGACCACACACGTGCACATACCCCTCAGAGCACCAGCATCAGTGCTCCATTTGCATCCAGAACAAGGAAGGGAATGCTTCCTAACACTGACTCAGGCTTCCCCCACCCGCCCCATGCCTATTCAGGCTCCCAGGAACAAGGACAATCTATTCTAAGAGTAACCCATAATTAGAAGGCTATGACTACGCTGTAGAAGGAAACGAGGAGAGAAGACACAGGAGTTTGCGGATTAATGAGCAATACCATGCCAAACTCTGCAGCCACAGACTGATAAACAAGGGCCTGAGACTGGCTCGGCAAACACACCCTGCCTCTGAAGCTGAAGAAAATCCACTGGGCCAGAGGTCAGATCTGAGGTCTCACTTACATCACTCGGAGGAGCACAGCCATTCAGCAAATTGCATATGATATAACTTTGTTCTAGTATTTTTCCTTATAATTCTCAGAAAGGATATTTTTTGCAGCATTATTTTTTTTACTGTCATTTTTTAAAATTATGAAGATATGACAACACATTTCTGGGAGGCTCAGAAAACACAGAACAAAGTTACATATAGTTCCACTATATATTACAACTATTTTTAAGTAGGTAAATTAAGATTTTTAGTTGGAGTTTCAATATAAAAATCTCAAAAATTAACAGAATGAAAATATAGAAAAGTAGAAGGATACAATAGACCTGAAAAGTACCATGAACCAATTCAATATAATTAAGATTTATACAATTTCACACAACAGTATAATACAGATTCTATTCAAGTTCCCATAGACCATAAACTAGGAGACACTAGAACATATCCAGGGATGTAAAACCAGGTGCAAAAATTTCATGGGCTAAAGGTATTGAAATCATACAGAATCTGTTCTATCACTGTGGAGTTATGTTAGAAATCAATGTCAAAAGATACTTGAAAATAACTCACATGTTTTCAAGTGCAATGTGACAAGGAGAGATCTTTGACTTAATCATCAAAAGCCTCAATAAAATTAGAAGACTGAAAAAACACAGAGAGTGATTATAGAGAAGAAAGCATTTAAATGAGAAATTAATATCAAAGATACTTTTAAATCCCCATGCCTTTGGAAATTAAATGTCCACTTTTAAATGATGAGTGTATTTAAGAAGCCATGGGCTTCCCAGGTGGCACAGTGGTAAAGAATCTGCCTGCCAATGCAGAAGATGCAGGAGATGCAGGCCCTATCCCTGGGTTGGGATGATCCCGTGGAGGAGGAAATAGCAACCCACTCCAGTATTCTTCCCTAGGAAATCCCATGGACAGAGGAGCCTGGCAGGCCACAGTCCATGGTGCCACAAATAGTCAGACACAACTGAGCACATACAAGACTAAGAAGCTGTAACAAGGAGAATTAGAAAATATTTGTACCAGAATTTGTTGCATGCAGCTGAAGCTGCTCAGTGCAACTAAACACAGTGTGGAATCTTGAAAAGAATTTTTTAAATTAATGAAGTTGAAATATTATAGGGGTGCATAAATTTATCATTCACTAATTAAGCATAGTCTTAATGAGGACAGAGAGTGTCCACAGGAGCTTGTGCAGCCATGCTGCCTCGGTTCAGAGGAGATGAAGGAAAATAAATCAAGGTCAGGTGTGTCAGATGGAGACAAAGCATATGGAACCGGCAAGGTGCCCACCAGGAAGCCCTGGGAAAGTCAGAGAACATCCAGCCTGTGCTTGGTATTGAAGAAATAAGTCTGCAAAGAGGTGAGCAAGACGAAAGGAGGCACAGGAAAGCTACAGAAACACAGAGGTGTGACTTTGCATAGTAAGTCACTGGGATGGGGGACATGCTAATTCAGAGAGGGAGCTGGGGGCCAGTTCATGCTTAAACTCGGATTTTATCCTGAAGGCACTGGGAATCCATGTAAGAATTTTTAGCAGACATATTGAAATACAATTGGCTTAGACAGAAGAGTGTGTGGAGACAGGATGGATTGAAGAGATCATTAAGGGAGTATCCTTCTGGAACGTCGTTACTCTGGTTGATAGCCAAGATCATGCTACTGAACAGGGTGGGGCAGGTGGTGGGTCTGCCGCCAGCGATGTCTACCGGCAGGTGAGTGGGCCAGCAACTAGCTAGACAACAGGGGAAAGTGGAGGAGGGACTCCGGGACAACATCCGTAAGGGTGTGCAGCTGAGAAGAAGGGTACCGATCACGGAGCTAGGACATGCGGGTGAGGGGAAACGATCGCTCACCAGTTCTGCTGGGGACAGGCCAGGTGCAAATTCTCACCCATCCTCTCCCAGGCTAGACTCTTCACGCTGAGGACCGCCAAGGGGCCTGGACAAGCTCAAGAGCAGGGCTCAGGAGGCAGGGACAATGACGAGGGAGAGAGGTGGGGACCCCAGCACAAGGTAGAGCTCTGAGAAGTACCAGAGTAAGCTTCCCAGGAAGTTCTTTGCCTGCGTGACCTTCCACGACAGGTGGTGTCCCCCAGGACGCTAGCGCTGCCCTGGGACCGGACGAGGGGAAAGTGATGCCGCCCCACATAGGGGACCCCACCATAGCGCAGAACCTGGTGGGCCAGCGCTCCCGGCTCCCCGCATCCCACCCCAGACGGGAAACAGGCCTCACCCCACTGACCTGAAGGCATCTCTGTGGGGTCTTTAGTTGACGCCTTTCCAGCCTGCAGACTCTCCTCTCTGGAAGCTCTCCATTTCCCAAGAAGTTTCCACGCCCACCTCAAGTTTGTTCAAGGTGACGGAGCGCAGTGCTGCAGGGCCCTGGAGAGCGTGAGGTCTCAGAGGAAGACCTGTCTGAAGACAAAGAGGACTATCATAGTGCAAAATGACCTGAGAGTGAGGACAAGGCCTTAATGTTTGAAAAACCAGGTGACAACGTCGTGTCCTCGTGTGGTTGTCAAAGATGCTTCCTACCCTGGAGACAGAAATGAAGGGTTCAGGCTTCCTGAAAGAAAAAACCAGCCGAAAGTTCCTGAGGTTATGAAAGTAATGTTAAAATAGGGTTTCTAGATCCACTCGCTCGTGAGCCAGACCCCCTTCACGCCCGGCGCGGCCGCTTCCCGCGCACCTGCGCCTGGACCGCGCACCTGAGCCGCCCCTGCGCGGCCAGACCCAGAGGCCCGGCTGCGTCCAGACGAGGCGGCTAGCGGGCGAGCATGCTCAATCGGGTCCTGACCCGCTTCTGCGGCCGGGCCGCGGCGGGGGTCGGGACGCTCGCCCGCGAAGCTCACAGAGGACGGGAAGAGAGCGGCGTGTGGAGAGCCAAGCAGGGTCAGCCTGCCCTCCTAGGGCTCCAGCCCGGCGAACGTCAGCCCCAGCGGCGCCCCGAGAATTCCGCCGCGCCGGGTTTTCGCCGCAGCCCTGGGGGCGGGACCCGGGAGCTGATGTGGGCGTGTCTGGGCGTGGCCGCCACGTCGAGGGCGGCCCTAGAAGGAGCCTGGTCCTGGTCCCGGTCCCCGCACCGCGGAGTCCGGCGGGTCTGCAAAGAGGCTCGCTTGCAGAGCGAGGCCGGGACGCTCAACTTCTGCAGGCGCCTTGGAAAATCTGTGTTTCTTACTGAAAAAGCCCCGCAGTGGTCACAAGAGAAAACTTAGAAACTACAAGTAGTCTAGAAGGAGGTCTATAATCCCGAGCGCCGGCTCAGAAGCCGCCTGTTGAAGTCCCGCTCCTGCGGCTCCTCGCGGCCGCACAGGGTCCCTGCAAGGGTAGGTGCGGGAGCGGTGCAGCGTTGCGGGTCCAGCGTGGGTCCCCAGCCTTGAGGCCGGGAGCCCGGGACTCCTCCGGGACTGCCAAGGCCTCACGGAGCGGGCGCTGGCCGGGGACAGCCAGGCGCGGGGTCCCGCCGCGGGTCTTCTACGACCAAGGGGCCGCGCCCCACCTCCCGGCCCTGGTCCCTCCCCCGCGGGCCGGCCCACCGCCCCCAGCCCCGCCGCTCGCCCCGCCCCGCCGCGCTGCAGCGAAGACCCGGCGGCGCCGCGGCGCGCGCACTGGGCATGCTCCGCCCGGCCGCTGGGCTCCGCTCCGCTCTGCTCTGCTCTGGGAGGCTGGGCTCCGGTAGGCTCCGCAGCCCGCACATCAGCCGGCGCGGGGGCAGGGACAGCCGCCGAGAGGCTGCGGGCGTCGGCACGGCGCGGCTCCCGGGCTGGCCATGACGAGGAGCGCACGGCAGCCGCCGGAGTGGCGAGGCGGCGTCAGGTTAGCCGGGTTAGCTGGGCGCCGGCGGGCGGGGCGCGGGCGGTGGGGAGCCCTGCACCGCGTGGTGGCCGAGTCGCCGCGGTCGCGGCCGCGCAACTTTGGGGCGCTGCGGCTGGAGGAGCCCGCGGCTGGGGGTGCGCTCTGGGAGGCGCCCGGGTCCCCGCAGTGGGCTCCAGGGTCGCAAGATGTTGCGGGATCCCAGAGCAGCGGTGTGGGGACACCGCGTCCCAGGCTCGTGTCGTAGCCCTCCCATGGCAAGGAGCACGGTGTGCACCGCGCGCAGCCGAGGAGCCGGCAGGTCTCGGAGGAAAGGGGACGTCAAGCCACAGCGGGGCCTTCGCCGATTTCGGCCGCCCGGATCACCAGACATTAGTGACCGGGATGGGGGGTGTGCACTGTCCTGGGCCCCGCAGGCCCCGAGTGCTGGCGGCGCATCCTGGTGCCGCAGGAAAGCGGGGAGCTATGCGCTCAAGGGAGCCGCCGCCTCCGCTGGAGCTCCCGGAGTTTGTCGCATTTGACTCCATAGCAAGTTGACATCGAATTGCTTCATGGCGTGGAATGGGAAAACGTGCTTCATCGGCTTAAAAAACAGAGTAATTGCAAAGCCGATTTATTTTAAGCTCGACCGTTAACCCGCCTTCCAGTCCAAAAAAAAAAAAAAAAAAAAAAACTTGAGCCTGCAAGATTTATAAAGAAAACTAGCAAAAAGAAGGGAAAAAAATGTTTGTAGGTGCATTATCTGCTCACAGTGTAGAAAATAATCTGTTATGGTTGAATTGTCATTGTTTTTCAGAAGTTGGGTTACTGTAGCCATCTTTATTGTGCGATATTTTATAAGAACTTGGAAAAACCGTGTGGCAGAAGCAGTGTTTTTTTGATAAAGTTTTCTCACTTTTGTTTCTAAATGAAACATTTTTTCTCAGTTGCTACTATGCTGAACATAGTAAAATTGTTCAGGATGAAATGGAAGATGGGAAAAAAAATGTTTTCAGAAAGGAGTAAGTTAGAACAATGTAGTTCTACTGGGCTTATAACTTTCATGACAAATGCAGTTTGTAGGTCCCACCACAGTTTTTGCTGGTTCTTGAAACATTTGGCACCATTACCACCCTTATGGTTACTGGATTTCAGGAGCAAGGAAAACAATCCTTATTCCAGTGGGGAATAGTTCTGCCTCTAACCAAAGTTCTAATTCTCAAGCTGGTGTCCAAGCACTTAGTGGATACAGTTGTTTTCTTTATTAAGCATGTTACAAAACATCTGCTTTGTGCTCTTTATAGATTCTAATGGACTTTTGAGGTGCATTTGCTTTTCATTGGGTTGTGAATAGCTTTTGATGTTTGTTCATGGGTGAGATGGTGCCAGCTCTCATTCCAGATGCTCTAAACCATTTCCCCATGTGGGCTGTGTGCCCTGCCTATAGGTGACTGAGATTTAATAACAAGAGCATTTGACTCCATAGCAAGTTGACACTGAATTACTTGCTTCATGGCGTGGAATGGGAAAAATGGGAAAACAGGTTGCAAGTGTCCAGACAACAAGAACAGCAACATGCTGACTCTTTCTGCAAATTAGACCTGCAATTCTTCATTTTAGTCAAAAAGTTTAGGTGTTCATTGCACCTAAACATTTTTCTTAATGTGTTTATAGAAAATTTTAGAAGTTTGAGAAAGAACCAGGTCAAATATTGAGAAACTGTGCTTCCCCTTTCTGTAGAAGTGCATCCAGTTCAAAATCTCCTGTGTATACTACATATATGTAAAGCTTACCTGTTATGGTGGGACTCGTGTTCTCAGGCTGCTTCCTAATACCAAATAATTGTTGTGGTGAAGTTGCTTTTAACCCACAACACAGTAGTCAGATTTGGTCAAGAATCATTTCTTGGAATTCAGAAGTCGTGCATGTGCCTAGTCACTAACTTGTGTCCGACTCTGTGACCCTGTGGACTGTAGTTCACCAGGCTCCTCTGTCCATGGGATTTCTCAGGCAAGAATACTGGAGTGGGTTGCCATTTCCTTCTCCTGGGGCAGAAATAGTGCAGATAATAATTCCCCAATGCAGCATCTAACCAAGCATTTGGTGTGTGGCTCGCCCTTTTCTAGCCAAGCCCAGGAGCACATTTGACAGAACTTTGTGGTCTATGGCAAATCACAGAAAAGTTAGAAAAGGGCTTCCCTGGTAGCTCACTGGGAAACAATCTGCTTGCCAGTGCAGAAGACACGAGTTCGATCCCTGATCTGGGAGAATCACACGTGCCTTGCAGGAGACACGAGTTCGATCCCTGATCTGGGAGAATCACACGTGCCTTGCAGGAGACATGAGTTCGATCCCTGATCTGGGAGAATCACACGTGCCGTGCGGCGCCTGAGCCTGTGCTCCACAACTGCTAAAACCCATGTACCCTGGAGCCTTGCTTTGCAACATGAGAAACCTCTGCAATGAGAAGCCTGTTCGCTGCAACTAGAGAAAAGCTTGTGCAGCAATGAAGATCCACCACAGCCAAAAAATAAGTAAATAAAATTATAAAGTTAGAAACAGCCTTAGATGCAAATGGTTGGTTTTAAGTTTGCTGAAAAACCTCCCTGGAATGGTTAAAGGATTAAAGGGCTTGGTTGATGATGTGATAAGGACCAGTGAAGAGCTGTCAGAACTAGTTTCTAAGTTATACTCAGCACAGAAGCCCTGTGTGTTTATTGGTCTTGCCTCTGCCTGAGGTCTTTACTCATTAAAACATCACATTCATTTTCCTCCCCACCATCTTTATAGTCAAGCCCCTAAGGCTGCAGAAATGAGTAAGACACGGTGATTCACAATCTAGTCAGAGAGACAGGCTTGAGCACAAATAACAAGGTAAGTGCTGCCCAAGAGGCATCTGAACCAGGAACGGAAAATGTGCAGGAAGGAGGCCCTTGGGGTGGAGAGGAGGGAGCTTCATGATAATAGTGATATAATAGGAATGCTTGAGGAATTGGATAAGCGTCTTCTGGCCAGAAGTGGGCTCTCCAGACAGACTGACCACCGTGATGGTAGTTAAGCCAATGCCCTCCCTCCCTGCCCAAGATGTCCCCTTCTGGACTTTGCAGGTGTGATTAGATGGAGAGTCTGGAGATGGAGAGATTGTTCTGAGTTATCCAGCGGGCCCCATGTCATCACAAGCATGCGTACAAGTGGAAGAGAGAAGCGGAGTATGTGTGTATGTGTGTATGCTCAGTCAGGTTTGACTTTTTTGCAACGCCGTGGACCTAATGTCTCAGAGGGTAAAGCATCTGCCTGCAATGCAGGAGACACGGGTTCAATCCCTGGGTCGGGAAGATCCCCTGGAGAAGGAAATGCCAACCCACTCCAGTATTCTTGCCTGGAGAATCCCATGGACAGAGGAGCCTGGTGGGCTACAGTCCACGGAGTCGCAAAGAGTCGGATACGACTGAGCGACTTCACTATGGACTGGAGCCCACCAGGCTCTTCTGTCCATGGGATTTCCCAGGCAAGAATACTGGAGTGGGTTGCCATTCCCTTCTCCAAGGATCTTCCCAACCCAGGGGTTGAACCTGAGTCTCCTACATCTCCTGTATTTCAGGCAGATTCTTTACTGCTGAGCCACCAGGGAAGCCCAGTCAGAGTCAGATGCATGTGAGGAAGACTCGCTGGCCATTGCTGCCCTTGAAGATGGAAGGGCCAGGGAACAAGGAGGGAGGCATGGGCAGGACAGCCTATGGAAGCTGGTGAAGGTGAGGACACGGATGTCCCTCATCCACCCCGCTGCCAGTTCCTTGCTCAGCCCATCCTGACCCATGCGGAACTTTTCACCTGCAGAATCGAAAGATAATAGAGGTGTGTTCTAAGTCACTAGGTTTGTGACTTGGTGCCTTAGGAGGGAGCCCGAGAAAGGTCATCTGACCGTACACAAGGAAAGGTCTGGTGTGATGGGATCGGGAGCTGGGGCAGAGGAGTTTGGATTTTGTCATATTCTTGATAAATAA
Organism: Tragelaphus eurycerus; assembly: GCA_935064755.1. Classification (NCBI taxonomy): domain Eukaryota; kingdom Metazoa; phylum Chordata; class Mammalia; order Artiodactyla; family Bovidae; genus Tragelaphus; species Tragelaphus eurycerus. The sequence goes on along the minus strand of CAKXYN010000103.1, from coordinate 1,799,228 downwards.
TGGGACATCACCTAAGGACTTTTAAACAGAAGCCTGTGATAGACAGACTGCTGCCGTTTTATCTTCCTAAACCCCAGGATTCACAGGGCAGTTCGACAAAGGGTGTGTAACCTGAGGTGGTCTGTGGCAGTAGGGAATCTAGAACCAGTATGTCGTGTAACTCAGTTCTCCTCTTTAATCTGAAAGACCTTAGTGTGCATGTGTGAAATTAACAGTTTAAGACAGGACTTCCATGGTGGTCCAGTGGCTGAGACTCCTTGCCCCCAACGTGGGAGGGCCTTAGCTTCACTCTCTTGTCCAGGGAACTAGGTCCCACACGTCACAGCTGAGAGTCCACATGCTCCAACTAAAGATCCTGAGTGCAGCACAAAAGATGGAAGATGCCGTGGGCTGCAGCTAAGACCCAATGCAGCCAAAGAACTAATTTTTAAAAAAGAGCTTAAGAAAACTTGCGTTCACAATTCATTAGTACAGGAAGAACAGAGACAGTAAAACAGAGGAGTGGTCACATTTTGACTATTTTGTTTCTGTTCGTTGTCCTCTTTTTTTATCAAAGTATAGTTGTGCACTATTATATAAATTACAGGTATACAATACAGTGATTCACACTTTTTAAAGGTTGTACTTCATCTGTAGTTATTGTAAAATTTGATTGTGTTCCCATAATTTACAGTATATCCTTGTAGCTTATTTTGTTATTTAATTTTTACAGTGTTGTGTCTCTGCTTACAACAATGCAAATCAGCCATAATGATGCATATTAATACGTCCACGCCCTCCTGAGCCTCCCCTCCCCGCTCCACCCCTCTAGTTGGTTACAGAGCACCAGACTGAGCTTCTTGTCTCTGTCCTCCTAACAGGCAGCTGCTCTGCTGAATATACACGGAGCACAGCAGACGTGAACACAAGGCCAGTCTGTGGGCAAGTCAGGTTGAACGTGCTGCCTTGAGGCGATGCCAGGTCACTGGGCCAACTCTGACCAGTGGGCGCGAGCTGTCTGTCATGTCATGGGCTCATGGGGACTCAACTGAGAAACTGCCACCCCCATCAGCAGCGTTTGCTGTAGGCTCCGTGTTTGCTGGTGGGCAAGTGTCAATTATCATACCAGGCACCCTGACTTACGGATTTAAATGTAAGAAATCCAATCATTCTTTCCAGTCTCTTTTATGTACAGTCTCTTTCACGTACAAGGGCTTCCTGTAGTTGGGGGTAAATTTACATCTCTGTGTGTCTGGAAAACCAAATCTGAAGAAATCTTCTACCTTAGGTGTGACAAGAGTAGCTCCAAGTTGAAACGGAACTACACGTAGAAAAATTAGTAAGGGAGAACAGATTTTTCCAACAACATGGTAAAGGAAGCCCTGTGCTGAGAAAATCCAATCCTAGGAACAACACTGAGACGTGATCGAAACTTACCTTAATGAAAACACAGCTGTGAATCTACAGTTTAGCTTCCATCTGCATAACTTTGTAAAGTTTATACCTAAACTTCCTTAATTGAGTATAAAAATGCAATAGCTATTATTTTACACTGTACAGGACAAGCTCAGTATAAGCTGTTCTGTCTCGCAGCTCCTCTCCCTTAGGCTCTGGGATACAGGTTTGTCATTCTCTAAGGGTTTATCTTTCCTTTGCTGGTTTCTAACCTTACTCTCGGGGAAGGTAATGGCACCCCACCCCAGTACTTTTGCCTGGAAAATCCCATGGACGGAGGAGCCTGGTAGGCTCCAGTCCGTGGGGTCGCTAAGAGTCGGACATGACTGAGCGACTTCACTTTGACTTTTCACTTTCATGCATTGGAGAAGGAAATGGCAACCCACTCCAGTGTTCTTGCCTGGAGAATCCCAGGGACAGGGGAGCCTGGTGAGCTTCCGTCTATGGGGTCGCACAGAGTCGGACACGACTGAAGCGACTTAGCAGCAGCAGCAGCAGCAACCTTACTCTTCTCATCATGAGGTCCATTATGTTTCTTCTGGGTGATCTATTTTTCTCCATGACAGTACCAGTCACCCACACACCAGTGTCCCCAAATCTCTGCCTTCAGATAAGCCTGTCTCATCCATTCACTGATTCATTTCAGCAAATATTGATAACCTGAGAGCTTATCAGATCAGATCAGATCAGTCGCTCAGTCGTGTCCAACTCTTTGAGACCCCATGAACTGCAGCACACCAGGCCTCCCTATCCATCACCAGCTCTCGGAGGTCACTCAGACTCACATCCATCGAGTCAGTGATGCCATCCAGCCATCTCATCCTGTCGTCCCCTTCTCCTCCTGCCCCCAATCCCTCCCAGCATCAGAGTCCTCTCCAATGAGTCAACTCTTCGCATGAGGTGGCCAAAATACTGGAGTTTCAGCTTTAGCATCATTCCTTCCAAAGAAATCCCAGGGCTGATCTCCCTCAGAATGGACTGGTTGGATCTCCTTGCAGTCCAAGGGACTCTCAAGAGTCTTCTCCAACACCACAGTTCAAAAGCATCAATTCCTTGGCACTCAGCCTTCTTCACAGTCCAGCTCTCACATCCATACATGACCACAGGAAAGACCATAGCCTTGACTAGGCGAACCTTTGTTGGCAAAGTGATGTCTCTGCTTTTGAATATGCTATCTAGGTTGGTCATAACTTTCCTTCCAAGGAGTAAGCATCTTTTAATTTCATGGCTGCAGTCACCATCTGCAGTGATTTTGGAGCCCAGAAAAATAAAGTCTGACACTGTTTCCACTGTTTCTCCATCTATTTCCCATGTAGTGATGGGACCAGATGCCATGATCTTCGTTTTCTGAATGTTGAGCTTTAAGCCAACCTTTTCACTCTCCACTTTCACTTTCAGCAAGAGGCTTTTTAGTTCCTCTTCAGTTTCTGCCATAAGGGTGGTATCATCTGCACATCTGAGGTTATTGATATTTCTCCCAGCAATCTTGATTCCAGCTTGTGTTTCTTCCAGTCCAGCATTTCTCATGATGTACTCTGCATATAAGTTAAATAAACATGGTGACAATATACAGCCTTGACGTACTCCTTTTCCTATTTGGAACCAGTCTGTTGTTCCATGACCAGTTCTAACTGTTGCTTCCTGACCTGCATACAGATTTCTCAAGAGGCAGATCAGGTGGTCTGGTATTCCCAGCTCTCTCAGAATTTTCCACAGTTTATTGTGATCTACACAGTCAAAGGCTTTGGCATAGTCAATAAAGCAGAAATAGATGTTTTTCTGGAACTCTCTTGCTTTTTCGATGATCCAGTGGATGTTGGCCATTTGATCTCTGGTTCCTCTGCCTTTTCTAAATCCAGCTTGAACATCTTATAATCAAGGGGAAGGACAGCTGTGCACAAAGATGATTACAGTGAAACTGTGAGGTTCTGGATGAAGCTCAGTCAGTAGAGGAGTGTCTGGGGCTATCTGGGAAGTCCTGGTTGGCTTTGAACCGAGACTTGAGGGCTGAGTAGGGGGCTCCAGGTGTGTGAGACTGTGTGTGGAAGGCAGCACGTCTAGAGGACAGGGTTGCTGAGAGAGCTCTGAACAAGGCTATAGAGGCTGGTGGGCAGGAGTCCGAATGGAGGATCCCGTGTGTCCTGCCGTGGACTTCAGTTTTATACTAGTGGCGGGATGAGGACTTGGAGAACGTCTGAATTGGATCTCTCAGAGTCAGCCCGCTTCAGCAGCCCCTCGGTGTGTGGACTGCAGGCGGGCCGGCAGGACGGGCAGTGCTAGTCAGGAGTGAGCGCTTAAATCAGGCACAGCCCTGCCTGCGACAGCCGCAGGGGCAAGGAGGAGGGAGGAGGCGCATCTGTCAGGTGTGTGACAGCTGCTTCTAGAGGGATTGTGGGCCACAAGACTGGTTTAACCAGACGGAACTGAAGCTGATGGGGGCGGAGCAGGAAAGCCCAGGTTAGTTAGTGTCATGTCCCACTCCCACTCTTCACAGCCCCATGGGACTGGAGCCCATCAGGCTCCTCTGTCCCTGGGAACCTCCAGGCAAGAATACTGGAGTGTGTTGCCATTCCCTTCTCCAGGGGATCGTCACACCCAGGGGTGGAATCCTGGTCTCCACCATTATAAGCAGATTGCTTACCATCTGAGCCACCAGGGAAGCCCCAGGGCTGTAGTCAGAACTGCATTACTGCAGGGCACAGATTTCCTAAGCCAGGCAGATCAGATCAGATCAGTCGCTCAGTCGTGTCTGACTCTTTGCGACCCCATGAACCGCAGCACGCCAGGCCTCCCTGTCCATCACCAGCTCCCGGAGGTCACTCAGACTCGCATCCATCGAGTCAGTGATGCCATCCAGCCATCTCATCCTCTGTCGTCCCCTTCTCCTCCTGCCCTCAATCCCTCCCAGCATCAGAGTCTTCTCCAATGAGTCAACTCTTCGCATGAGGTGGCCAAAATACTGGAGTTTCAGCTTTAGCATCATTCCTTCTAAAGAAATTCCAGGATTGATCTCCTTCAGAATGGACTGGTTGGATCTTCTTGCAGTCCAAGGGACTCTCAAGAGTCTTCTCCAACACCACAGTTCAAAAGCATCAATTCTTCGGCGCTCAGCCTTCTTCACAGTCCAGCTCTCACATCCATACATGACCACAGGAAAGACCATAGCCTTGACTAGGCGAACCTTTGTTGGTAAAGTAATGTCTCTGCTTTTGAATATGCTATCTAGGTTGGTCATAACTTTCCTTCCAAGGAGTAAGCGTCTTTTAATTTCATGGCTGCAGTCACCATCTGCAGTGATCTTGGAGCCCAGAAAAACAAAGTCTGACACTGTTTCCACTGTTTCCCCATCTATTTCCCATGCAGTGATGGGACCAGATGCCATGATCTTCGTTTTCTGAATGTTGAGCTTTAAGCCAACCTTTTCACTCTCCACTTTCACTTTCATCAAGAGGCTTTTTAGCCCCTCTTCACTTTCTGCCATAAGGGTGGTGTCATCTGCATATCTGAGGTTATTGATATTTCTCCCGGCAATCTTGATTCCAACTTGTGTTTCTTCCAGTCCAGCATTTCTCATGATGTACTCTGCATATAAGTTAAATAAACATGGTGACAATATACAGCCTTGACGTACTCCTTTTCCTATTTGGAACCAGTCTGTTGTTCCATGTCCAGTTCTAACTGTTGCTTCCTGACCTGCATACAGATTTCTTAAGAGGCAGATCAGGTGGTCTGGTATTCCCATCTCTTTCAGAATTTTCCATAGTTTATTGTGATCCACACAGTCAAAGGCTTTGGCATAGTCAATAAAGCAGAAATAGATGTTTTTCTGGAACTCTCTTGCTTTTTCCATGATCCAGTGGATGTTGGCAATTTGATCTCTGGTTCCTCTGCCTTTTCTAAAACCAGCTTGAACGTCAGGAAGTTCACGGTTCACATATTGCTGAAGCCTGGCTTGGAGAATTTTGAGCATTACTTTACTAGCGTGTGAGATGAAGCCAGGCAAGGGAGAAAGAAAGAAGGGATTAATTCTCTGGTGATCATCCAGCTTGGTTGGTCAGTTTTCATTCCAATGCCAAAGAATGCTCAAAGTCCTGCACAATTGCATTCATCTCACACACTAGCAAAGTAATGTTCAAAATTCTCCAAGCTAGGCTTCAACAGTATGTGAACAGTGAACTTCCACATGTTCAAGCTGGATTTAGAAAAGGCAGAGGAACCAGAAATCAAATTGCCAACATCCGTTGGATCATTGAAAAGGCAAGAGAGTTCCAGAAAAACATCTATTTCTGCTTTATTGACTATGCCAAAGCCTTTGACTGTGTGGATCACCACAAACTATGGAAAATTCTGAAAGAGATGGGAATACCAGACAACCTGATCTGCCTCCTGAGAAATCTGTATGCAGGTCAAGAAACAACAGTTAGAACTGGACATGGAACAACAGACTGGTTTCAAATTGGGAAAGGAGTACATCAAGGCTGTATATTGTCACCTTGGTTATCTAACTTATATGCACAGTACATCATGAGAAATGCTGAACTGGATGAAGCCCAAGCTGGAATCAAGATTGCCAGGAGAAATATCAATAACCTCATATATGCAGATGATACAACCCTTATGGCAGAAAGCGAAAAAGAACTAAAGAGCCTCTTGATGCAAGTAAAAGAGGAGAGTGAAAAAGTTGGCTTAAACCTCAACACTCAGAAAACTAAGATTATGGCATCCAGTCCCATCACTTCATGGCAAATAGATGGGGAAACACTGGAAACAGTGACAGACTTTATTTTGGGGGCTCAAAAATCACCACAGATGGTGACTGCAGCCATGAAATTAAAAGACCATTACTCCTTGGAAGAAAAGTTATGACCAACCTAGAGAGCATATTAAAAAGCAGAGACATTACTTTTCCAACAAAGGTCCATCTAGTCAAAGCTATGGTTTTCCCAGTAGTCATGTATGGGTGTGAGAGTTGGACTATAAAGGAAGCTGAGCACTGAAAAGTTGATACTTTTGAACTGTGGTGTTGGAGAAGACTCTTGAGAGTCCCTTGGACTGCAAGTAGATGCAACCAGTCCATCCTAAAGGAACTCAGTCCTGAATATTCATTGGAAGGACTGATGTTGAAGCTGAAACTCCAATACTCTGGCCACCTGATATGAAGAAGTGACTCACTGGAAAAGACCCTGATGCTGAGAAAGATTGAAGGTGGGAAGAGAAGGGGACGACAGAGGATGAGATGGTTGGATGGCATTATGGACTCAACGGACATGAGTTTGAGTAAACTCTGGGAGTTGGTGATGGACAGGGAGGCCTGACGTGCTGTGGTCCATGGGATTGCAAAGATTTGGACAGGACTGAGCGACTGTACTGAACTGAACTGATTATCCAGCTTCTGGTCAGAAGTCTGGGGCTTGCCAGGGAGACTGAAAGGAAATCAGTGTGGTTAGAATTCCTAATTCTGAATTTAGAAGGTGACTCTTTTAGAAACTGGGAAAAGGAAATGCCAGCCCACTCCAGTGTTCTTGCCTGAAGAATCCCATGGAGAGAGTCTGGCAGGCTGCAGCCCACTGGGTTGCAGAGAGTTGGACACGACTGAAACGACTGAGCACTGTGCTCCGTTAGACACTGGGCTGAAGTTGCTTCTTTGTCATCAGTGGGAAAGAGGAAGCTGGCTGGGCAGATGTTTAAATAGTGTCGCAACCCTTTCCTTCCATTGAAGATTTGAGGTGGTTGATGGTTTGAGGAAGAGTGTAAGGGAATTGTTTCCTCCTTAAAAAAAAAAAAAATCAAAGATTGGAATCGGTACCCATTGACAGAGCTGGAGGGAGCAGACTGGGGTTCCTTAAAGCAGTAAGTCTCCTATACGAGATGGGACATGATTATTTCCATGCCTGTCCCTTTACAGAGGAGCCTGGTGGGCTACAGTCCACAGGGTCACAGAGACATGACTGAGCAGCTAACACTAGCCTGGGCTTTCCTGCCCCCACCTCCCCCTCCCACCTGCCGCTTCCATCTCTCTGGTTAAACGTGTGTGGTGGACAGGCTCTCTGCCCTCAGTCCCTCACAGCCGACAGATGCTTCAACCACGCAGGAGTTGTGATGCCTCTTCTCCCTTTTGCCCACATGGCTGCTGTGTCCAGGGCTGTGCCTGATTTAAGTGTTTTTCCCCTCTGATTAGCACTTTCCCCCTACTTCTTAATGTGGCAAGAGCTCTGTGACATTTGTGGCAGTGGGGACCATCCCACGTTGGCCCACTGACTCCTTTGTCCACTCTAAAGGGGTAGTTGTGCTTTCTTAAAGGTAAAGAGCCCACTTTCTCTGGCCCTCAGCAGGAGAAGGCATTGGAGTGAAGAGGGCCATAGGGTTTGGCTCCAAGCTTCACCCAGGTCTTCACTTTGGGTCTGCACACCCCAGAAGGGCCGTGTAATGGCTTAAACTTCTAGCAGCTGTGGAGCTTTCTCACTTCTCAGATGCTGTTGTTAGTTTCATCCTATAGATTTCTGTTCCTGGACTGGGTGGAAGGAAGGTTTTTGTCCTTTGGGGTTTGGACAGCCCTAGATGTTGGTTTCTGAGTGAGTCTAGCTCTCATTAGACATCCCAAAGAGAACCTGGCTTTTGAAATCCATTTTAAAATGCTTTTGAGGAACTTGAAATTAATTTCCAGAAAATTCTTGAATATTACTAATCCTTTGCTTTACTGGGGGCTGAGCTTTTCCCCCTGTACTTCTGACCCCAAGACGTCAAGACCCCAAGGTCAAGGTAGGCTTGACCCTTCTACCTTTGTAGCATCTCTTCCTTTCTCTGTGTTCTGGCTGTCTCCTCTTCCTCCACTGGAGTAATGGATCTCTGTCCTGAAATCCTCTTTATCATTGTGCCTAAGAAGCCCTGGACTGAAGAAGTGTCCTGATACTCTGGCATTCTCAATATGAGCACGCACAGCAAATGCATTGCATGTTGTTGATGCTGTCCGACTCTTTGTGACCCCATGGACTGCAGCTTGCCAGGATCTCTGTCCTTCACTGTCTCGGGGAATTTGCTCAAACTCATGTCAGTTGAGTTGGTGATGCCATCCAACCATCTGATCCTCTGTGTCTGCTTCTCCTGCTACCCTCAATCTTTCCCAGTATCAGAGTCTTTTCCAATGACTTGGCTCTTGCTGCATGAGTCCTGCTAAAATGTACTATGAGGAAGATGTTTGTTTTTAATGGGTGGGCCATGACCTCCTGGCTAAACCAAGCCACTGCTCCTGCTGGAAAACTCTCCTGTCTCCGTCTCTTGCCCTTCAAGTCCCGGCCAACCCCAGTGAAGATTCTGGGACCTTTCCAGCTGGTCTTTCTCTAAATTTCTGCAGTGTTTACTTAGTTTAGCGCTTAATTATGTATTGCTCTGTATACAGGTATCACCAAGAATATAAGCGCCTTGAGTGTAAAGATCTGGTCTTAAGAAATTTCTTAAGCCCCAGAGCAATATGAACTAAACTGATAATAGTGGGCCTCCTAAATACTTTGAATTCCAGTTAATTGAGATGACTGAGTCTTAATTGCTTTTATCACTGAGAGGAATCTAACTGCCCACCTGAGAAATCATCAAGAACACCTGGAGAGTATGCTCAGCCTAGCAGGGCCTTCTCCTGTTAGAGCCTGCTGCTGCTGCTGCTAAGTCGCTTCAGTCGTGTCCGACTCTGTGCGACCCCATAGACAGCAGCCCACCAGGCTCCCCCATCCCTGGGATTCTCCAAGCAAGAATACTGGAGTGGGTTGCCATTTCCTTCTCTAGTGCATGAAAGTGAAAAGTGAAAGTGAAGTCGCTCAGTTTTGTGGGACTCTTAGCGACCCCATGGACTCCAGCCTACCAGGCTCCTCTGCCCGTGGGATCTTCCAGGCAAGAGTACTGGAGTGGGCTGCCATTGCCTTCTTTGCCGTTAGAGCCTGGAGAGAGGCAAAGCTTCCTTCAGAGAGTGCATTGTTGCTGTTCAGTTGCTCAGTCGTGTCTGACTCTGCAACACCAGGCTTCTGTGTCCTTCACTAACTCCCAGAGCCTGCTCACACTCATGTCCATTGAGTCAGTGATGCCGTCCAACCATCTCATCCTCTGTCGTCCCTTCTCCTCTTGCCCTCAATCTTTCCCAGCATCAGGGTCTTTTCAAATGAGTCAGCTCTTCACATCAAGTGGACAAAAGTGGACAAAATATTGGAGTTTCAGCTTCAACATCAGTCTTTCCAATGAACACCCAGGACTGATTTCCTTTAGGATGGACTGGTTGGATCTCCTTGCAGTCCAAGGGACTCCCAAGAATCTTCTCAAACAATAGGGTTCAAAAGCCTCAGCTCCTCAGCGCTCAGCCTTCTTTATGATCCAGTTCTCACATCCATACTTGACTACTGGAAAAACCTTTGTTGGCAAAGTAATGTCTTTGCTTCTTAATATGCTGTATAAATTGGTCATAGCTTTTCTTCCAAGGAACAAGCATATTTTAATTTCATGGGTACAGTCACCATCTGCAGTGATTTTGGAGCCCAAGAAAATAAAGTCTGTCACTGCTTCCATTTTTTTCCCTATTTGCCATAAAGTGATGGGACTGGATTCCATGATCTTAGTTTTTCAAATATTGAGTTTTAAGCCAGCTTTTTCACTCTCCTCTTTCACCTTCATCAAGAGGCTCTGTAGTTCTTCTTCACTTTCTGCCATAAGGGTGGTGTCATCTGCATTTCTGAGGCTATTGATATTTCTCTGGGCATTCTTGATTCCAGCTTGTGCCTCATCCAGCTTGGCATTTCACATACTGTACCCTGCATATAAGTTAAATAAGCAAGGTGACAGCATACAGCCTTGACGTACTCCTTTCCCAATGTGGAACCAATCTGTTGTTCCATGTCTGGATTCCAACTGTTGCTTCTTGACCTGCATACAGGTTTCTTAGGAGGCTGGTAAGGTGGTCTGATATTTCATCTCTGTAAGAATTTTCCAGTTTGTTGTGATGGAAAACACTAAATCCATGTTTTCGACTTTCTTCTGGTGTTTTTGTGAAGATAATTTTCCACAGTGTCACATTGAAACACACTTAAACTTTAGGGAAGATTGACCTTAAGATATATGCATTGAATTCAGCTAGAAGGTTATTCTGGTTCAACCATATTTTGGAAATTATTGCTCTATATCCAAAATTTTAAAACAATAACTTAAAAAATATGAAAAAATTAAAAAATCAGCATTTGAAAATGGCAGTTACAGCAGTTTGGCCATTAGTGGCATTTAGCCAGTTTGCCCTGGCCGTGACATCCGACCCCCAGTCACTGTGGCCAGGTGACAGGAGCCCCAGCCAGGGTCACAGGGTCCTGTGGGGCCTCCCCTGTACAGCGGGCAGCTCGGCCTTGGCCTCTTTCGCTGTCAGTGTAGACAGATCTACACGGTCCTTCCCGTATCATAGGGTCATGGCAAGGCTCTGAGAGGTAGTATCCAAGGGTGTGTCTTATAAATCATAAATGCCAGATGAGTATAAGGAATGTTGTTTTCATGCTGTGAACATGAATTGAATCTAATAGAGTTGGAATTACAAGATCTCTCCTGTCTTTGTCGAGATCTAGTCTTAGAGAGAGCCTATTAAGAGTACTCATGTGACCACTTTGTGACAGCGGGGCTGGTAAGGAGAACAAAAGCTTTCTAACTGCTCTCTGCAGTTATGAGCATATTTTCTCAAATAGATGAGATTTTATTCTGATGAAGGAAGACTCCCCAGGTGATCCAGTCCCACTGCGGCAACTCTCAATGGCACTGATCAGACACCAGGGAGACCAGGAGTGAGGGGTGGTTTCGACTCTGAAATATAAATGCCATTTCCGCAATCATAGGTACATACCACAGTCCCATAAACCTCACTCACCTCGCAGGCCTGAGTCCTTGGCCCTGCCCACGTCCTGGCCTCTTTGCCCAGGGGCTCGTGGGCAGTGCCCTGCCTCTCCCGCAAGGATATGGCAATGGCTGAGCTCTAGGGAAACCGCGATTTATGTTTTAAACTTAGATTTGTGGGAAAGAATGGACACAGTTACCTAAAATTCCTAAGAAATGGGTGGAATTTGGAGGAAAGCAGGATCTGCGTGGATGCCCAGTAAGGGGGGGTGTGTGTGTGTATGTGTGTGTATTTACTTGTGTATGACCCTTTGCAACCTTTACCCCATGGACTGTAGCCCACCAGGCTCCTCTGTCCATGGGATTTCCCAGGCAAGAATACTGGAGTGGGTTGCCACTTTATATTCCAGGGATCTTCCCGACCCAGGGATCAAACGCGTGTCTCCTGCATTGCAGGTGGATTCTTTACCACTGAGCCATTTGGAAAACCAGTAAGGTAGTCTATCTAAAGGAAGAGCTCAGAAGCAGGGGGGCGATCTGGTGTTCTGTCCCACTTAACTTCCTGCAGGAGGACCTTCGTCTGCAGACTGACACCTCCCAGCTCCCTCCCTCCACAGCACAGCCACACCCCTGCTTGTGGTCACAGAATGGTGGGTTTGGAGAAGAAATAACCAGCCATGCACTCTAGTCAGTGGAGAAACCCCCTCCCCCACCCAGTCCACACGGGACATCACCATTGACCAGTGGGAGGTCATCCATGTACAGGCAAATTGGGTTGAGAAAGGGGCATTCTCTGCCATGGCCTTAAGTGTTTGCTATGTGTACCAGAATCTGAGAAAATCTAAATGCACAATCGCTGCAAGCCTGAACATCATATTTAGGAAGCAGGTTAAGAATATTGGTCTCTGGTTTATGCAGCCTGTTGGGGGAGGAGGCTACCCCTGTATCGAGGCAGAGCACCGGACTTGTGGGCAGGGCTCGGGATCAGCACATCCATCACGCATCAGTCCAGAATGTGGGCACCTCTGCCTGCTGTTCCAGGTGGGAAGGCAGTTCTGGCCTGTGGAGATGTCTAGGCTCCCAGATGCACCCAGCTCCTGCCTGGTCTCACTTTGCATGGAGGAGCTTATTTACAAAATACATCATGAGTGTCTTGAAAATGGACTCACAGTGAAATTAAACAAGGAAGGATGGAAGGTCAGCTGAAGCTATGCTGTAGATTAGCCAGTAAGAGAAAATTAATTGCTCTAGAATGAAAATTTGAATCTCCCTATAGCAGCATCGGAGAAGGCAATGGCACCCCACTCTAGTACTCTTGCCTGGAAAATCCCATGGATGGAGGAGCCTGGTGGACTGCAGTCCATGGGGTCGCTGGGAGTCGACACGACTGAGCGACTTCACTTTCTCTTTTCACTTTCATGCACTGGAGAAGGAAATGGCAACCCACTTCAGTGTTCTTGCCTTGAGAATCCCAGGGACAGGGGAGCCTGGTGGGCTTCCGTCTATGGGGTCACACAGAGTCAGACACGACTGAAGTGACTTAGCATAGCATAGCATAGCAGCATGCGTGCATGCTCAGTCATCTCTGACTCTGTGCAACCCCATGGATTGCTGCCCCCCCCACCCCAGGCTCCTCTGTCCATGGGATTCTCCAGGCAAGAATACTGGAGTGGGTTTCTATTTCCTTCTCCAGGAGATCTTCCCACCCAGGGATCAAACTGACGTTTGAGCTAATCTCCCTATATACACTCTCCAAAGAAAAGGGAGAATGTTTTGAAAGGACATAATTTAGCTTCAATTTTTTTTTTTTTTCATAAGTGGAAGGAGAATCTGGAAAAACACCTAATGATAGAGACAGGAGGAGAAAGTGGGAAACAGCGCAAGGTGCTTCTGTACCAGCTTTAAGTCTGACACATGATCTGATCATCACGGGGTCCGAGGTGAGAGAAGAATGCCAACGCAGCATCCTCACCTTCTGTCCGCCTCCTGCCGTGCTTCGGGAATGGGTTTGGCAGCACAAAGGTACTCCCTCACCAGTGGTTTCATCCCATTTGTATTCAGTCCCCAGGTTTGGCTTATTCCCTGGACTGTCAGATTTCTGAGGAAGTATCTCTCTGATCAAGTAAGGATTATCATTAATTGGGCCCCAAAATGTTTTAGCCTGATCATTTGAAATGAGAATTCAAAGATGTAAAATACAGGCCAAAACATCAATAAACTCTTCTGAAAGATACTCCTGTGATTAGAACAGCCCTCAGTGTCTGTCTCAGCTGCCAGGACAATGAAAAACTGCCTTTATGGAGCCAAGAGGTTTTAATATGATATCAGATCTGATATGGGCATGGCTTTTTATCCTGGTTTGAAGCCACTAAACTGTGTGTCCCCAGGCAGTCTCTTACCTTCTTTGGTCTCTGTCTTCAGTTCAGTTCAGTGGCTCAGTCGTGTCCAACTCTATGCGACCCCATGAATCACAGCATGCCGGGCCTCCCTGTCCATCACCAACTCCCCTAGAGTTTACCCTAACTCATGTCCCTCAAATCCATGATGCCATCCAGCCATGTCATCCTCTGTCGTCCCCTTCTCCTCCTGCCCCCAATCCTTCCCAGCATCAGAGTCTTTTCCAATGAGTCAGTTCTTCGCATGAGGTGGCCAAAGTACTGGAGTTTCAGGTTCAGCATCAGTCCTTTCAATGAATATTCAGGACTGACTAATTTCCTTTAGGATTAACTGGTTGGATCTCCTTGCAGTCCAAGGGACTCTCAAGAGTCTTCTCCAACACCACAGTTCAAACGCATCAATTCTTCAGCGCTCAGCTTTCTTCACAGTCCAACTCTCACATCCATACATGACTACTGAAAAAACCATAACCTTGACTAGATGGACCTTTGTTGACAAAGTAATGTCTCTGCTTTTGAATATGCTATCTAGGTTGGTCATAACTTTCCTTCTAAGGAGTAAGCGTCTTTTAATTTTATGGCTGCAGTCACCATCTGCAGTGATTTTGGAGACCCCCAAAATAAAGTCTGACACTGTTTCCACTGTTTCCCCTTCTATTTCCCATGAAGTGATGGGACCAGATGCCATGATCTTCATTTTCTGAATGTTGAGCTTTAAGCCAACTTTTTCACTCTCCACTTTCACTTTCATCAAGAGGCTTTTTAGTTCCTCTTCACTTTCTGCCATAAGGGTGGTATCGTCTGCATATCTGAGATTATTGATATTTCTCCTGGCAATCTTGATTCCAGCTTGTGCTTCCTCCAGCCCAGCGTTTCTCATGATGTACTCTGCATATAAGTTAAATAAGCAGGGTGACAATATACAGCCTTGACGTACTCCTTTTCCTAGTTGGAACCAGTCTATTGTTCCATGTCCAGTTCTAACTGTTGCTTCTTGACCTGCATATAGGTTTCTCAAGAGGCAGGTCAGGTGATCTGGTATTCCCATCTCTTTCAGAATTTTCCACAGTTTATTGTGATCCACACAGTCAAAGGCTTTGGCATAGTCAATAAAGCAGAAATAGATGTTTTTCTGGAACTCTCTTGCTTTTTCCATGATCCAGCGAATGTTGGCAATTTGATCTCTGGTTCCTCTGCCTTTTCTAAATCCAGCTTGAACATCTGGAAGTTCACGGTTCACGTATTGCTGAAGCCTGGCTTGGAGAATTTTGAGCATTACTTTACCTGAGTGTGAGATGAGTGCAATTGTGCAGTAGTTTGAGCATTCTTTGGCATTGCCTTTCTTTGGGATTGGAATGAAAACGGACCTTTTCCAGTCCTGTGGCCACTGCTGAGTTTTCCAAATTTGCTGGCATATTGAATGCAGCGCTTTCACAGCATCATCTTTCAGGATTTGAAATAGCTCCACTGGAATTCCATCACCTCCACTAGCTTTGTTCACAGTGATGCTCCGTAAGGCCCACTTGACTTCACATTCCAGGATGTCTGGCTCTAGGTGAGTGATCACACCATCGTGATTACCTTGTGTTAAAAAAGCAAAACAAACAGAAAATCCCACCAAAAACCAAAAAAAACCAAAAAACCCTTTGAGAAGAGATGCCCAGGGTTTTCCAGACCTAACATTCTTGTTCTGCAAACAGATACATGCAATAGACCTGTTTTTATCTTTCCTGACAATAGTCTTAGGTGAAGATCCCGTGAAGAAGGGCATGGCAACCCACTCCAGTATTCTTGCCTGGAGAATCCCCTGGACAGAGGAGCCTGATAGGCGACAGTGCATGGGGTCACAAAGAGTCGGACACGACTGAGCAACTAACACTAGCAGAAAACCTTGAATACTGTTCCTTTTCTCTTTCTCCTTTTCTAAACATTACATTTATGAGTTTTATTTTATATAATTCCTACTTTATTCCTCTTTTTAAAATATTTATTTATTTATTTTAAATTTATTTGTTTTTTAATTGAAGGATAATTGATTTACAGAATTTTGTTGCTGTCTGTCAAACATCAACATGAATCAGCCATACGTGTACATGTGTCCCCTCCGTCTGGTACCTCCCTCCCACCTCCCACCCTTTCCCACCCCCGTAGGTCCAGTTTGAGTTCCCTGAGTCATACAGCAAATTTCCATCGGCTCTGTTTTTACATATGGCAGTGTATGTGCTCCCATGCCACTCTCCATGGAAAAGGGGAAGAAGATGGCAGAGGAGTAAGATGATTCTTACTTTTAATCAGAAAAGGCACAGCATGTGGAAAAAAATGAAGATCCAAGAAGGGTTTCTTTTTATGCTGGATCCATTAAAAAAAGTATTACAGAGATGACATCTTAGCGCCTCTCATTCATTGTTAGGTTTGAAAAACCGTGATTTAAAACATCCATTTTTGAAAAGTTAGATGCCTTTTGTATATCAGAAAAATAACCAAGCGTACAGTGCTGTAGAGGCCTGAACATCAGTGTAGTTCATAGCATAGAATGAGACCTTTTGTTCTAGCTCCTTCTGAATTGTTCAATGACCTTGCCAACCTCATCTGGGGGTCACTCCCCCGTTACCTGTGTGCAGCTCATCCTTGATGTACAAATTTGTATAATGTTGGGGTTTCCCTGGTGGCTCCATGGTTAAAAAAAAAAAAAATCTCGCCTGTCAATGCAAGAGACACAGGTTCGATCCCTGGGTGTGGAAGATCCCCTGGAGGCGGAAATGACACCACGCTCCAGTACTCTTGCCTGGAGCATCCAATGGACAGAGGAGCCTGAGTGCACGGGGTACAGTGCATGGGGTCGCAGGAGTCGGACTCGACTGAGTGACTCAGCCACCCATCACCATCATGTACATTTCCCCACATGCCAGGTGCTCTCCAAGCACCGTGGTCTCTTTGGCCCCTGACCCCCTTGGTAAACTCCTTTGTCATTAGGTCCCAGGGTCACTTCCTGTGGAAGGTCCTTCCTGGACCCTGCACCACTGCAGTCTCCTGTGCGGGTACCACATGGCTCTTTGAGCCCTGTCTGATGGGGCTGTTGTCCCACTGTCCTGTGACTGTCGGTTTACTCTGTGTCCTCCTTCCCGACTCTGGAGGACTAGGGTAAGGACCTGTCCTGCCCGTGTGCTCCACAGCTGTGTGCCTGCATAGGGAATCTCCTCAGTTACTGCACAGCAGTGTGGACGGATGCTGGGTGCCTCCAAAGATGCTCTTCCTCCTTTCATATAACTTTCACATCTCCGTCTGCGTGGGGAGTTACCTTTGTGTGATGAGAGGCGTCAGGATCCCCGCACAGGCAGATTCCAGAGTACATGTCAGGAAGAAAGAAGGACCGCATGATCCTCTTTCTCTAACATGACTCTGGACATCGAGACAGAGCTCAGCTGATTGAGGACTTAAATGCTGTGGCTGGGCTGCAGTCACCCATGCAGGAACATGCTTGCTCAGACGACTCTTCATCTTGGCTTTAGACACCCTCAGCTTGTGTTCGGGCATCTCCCTTGTAGCTCAGGTGGTCAAGAATCTGCCTGCAGTGCAGAAGACCCAGGTTCAATTGCTGGGTTGGAAGATACCCTGGAGAAGGAAATGACAACACATTCCAGTATTCTTGCTGGGAAATCACGTGGACAGAGGAGCCTGGCCGGCTACAGTCCATGGGGTCACAGAGTCAGACGTGACTGAGCGACTCAGCGTAGCACACAGCACAGCCCGTGTTCAGACGTCACCATCGCTACCTAAAAACTCAAGTGATTGGAGAAAGACTGGGCTGGCAGAATTTTGTCATTTTGCTTTAAAATTGCAAAGGAAAGTCATTTTTAAACCGTGCTTGTAAAAGAAGGTCTGTTCTTGTTTAGTCGCTCAGTTGTGTCCTACTGTTGTGACCCCGTGGCCCGTCAGGGTCCTCTGTCCATGGGACTTCCCAGGCTAGGATACTGGAAGTGGTTGCCTTTTCAGCCCAGGGATCAAACCTGCATCTCCTGCACTGGCAGGTGGGTCCTTTACTGCTGAGCCACCAGGGAAGCCCAGGTTAAAAAGGTTCGCGTGGGTGTTTTTCGCTGATTATAAGACACAGGAAAGGAAGTTCCAGGAAGATGGCTAAACTAGGGTGGTGGCAGCTGGCTATCACTTGTCTTGTGTTTTTTTATTTTGTGGGTTTTTTAAAAATTCGGACTACTTTTTTTTTTTTTAAGTCTTTATTGAATTTGTTACAATATTGCTTCTGTTTTATGGGGTTTCTTGTGGGGGTGGCAGGTGGCGGTAAGGCATGTCGGAGTCTTAGCTCCCCAGCCAGGGACTGAACCCGCCCCACCTGCCCTGGAAGGCAGAGTCTTCACCACTGGACTGCCAGGAAAGTCCCAAGGCTGTCAGTGTTCAATGTTAGCATCTACGACGTACTGTGTCCAGCCCTCTCTGTTCCACAGGAAGTTGAGATTTCCCACCATACCTGAGGAATAGGGACCGATGAAGAATGCGTCTTATCTAAAGGGTGGCCTCTGTGCTGCTTACATCACTTATGCACAAGTGAGAGCCAGTGATAACTCTTTGTAGATGTTGTGACAAAACGCCGTTGTATGAAGTATAAAATGATTCATCATAGTTGATGGGGAAGTGCCAGCGTGGACCCTGCCAAGAAAAAAACAATCATGTACATTCATGTGGTTCAGAACACCCTGACACAAGAGGCCCTTTCCCTTCCAACTCCGGAGCTTCATGGGCAATAGTCATGTTTTATTATAGGTGAAGAGATAGCAAATAAGACTCCACAAAGCATTTTATTAAAATGCATTTAGATAAAATGCAGTTGTTTGGAAGTAGGAAGGGCCAAGCTGAAGAAAGGACCTTTGATGCTTGCTAACTGTTTTCTCTTTTGTTTCCTTTATTTTTAAAGTCAAGTATTTTGTGAAAGTTTTCCCGAGCTTACCCATGAACCTCAACAATTCGTCTGTTGTGGCCAAGGGTAAGCCTGGTTTGCGGATCTGTGGCCTTCCTTGTTGTATTCTGAAGGACTGTGTTTTAAGCTGATGGATTTTAGCCCTCGTGGTTTATTCTTCAGAGGCTGAAATGTCCTTCTGAGTGTGACAGTGATATTAACTGAACTCCTCGCGATACCATGTGCAAAGTCTGACAAGCTGAACAAAGTCCGTTTATAGAACGTTTTCCCAACGTTCAAAGGGACGTGATGTCTTTCTGTTCTTTTGGCAACTCCTGCCTCTTGAGCAGCTGCCTGGGGCTTCCACCCCAGTGTGGCTGCAGAGCAGGTGTGGAAGGAAGGAGGCAGGACCTTGGGTGCTGGGGAGGGAGAAGAGTCTGCTGAGCTGCCCCGCGTCCCTGAGAAGCCAAGGTCTTGTGTGGGAGGGGTGTCAGGGAGTCTAGAACAAGCAGTACCTGCCCTGGGACAATTAGGACTTGGGTCTGCACCATGAGACTCTGGGGGTGGGGACAGAGCTGGAGTGGGGCTGGGTACTGGGGAGGCCAACAGTAAACACCCATTCCCAGTGTCTCCAGCCCACCCCCATGCTCCCGGCACTGGCAGAGCACGCTGAACTAACAGCTGGCTCTCACGACAGGCCACTGTAAGTAGACACGGCCTATAACTCTGCATTCTATGGCGTGTTGACCTCGCAGGTCTCTGGCAGTGTGCCCGGCACATAATAGATACTTTTGTAAAAATCTGAACTTGAAAGGGCATTGCATGAAATAGGGTGAATTCTTAATTAAAAACTGTTAATTCATTCATGTGTATTAAATGCTTTCTTTTCAAAAATAAATGTTCACAGAGTTTTTAGAGTAAAAACGCCTGGATTACAAACAGCCCATAAATGACACACTCTGTTCTCTAAGTGCCTCAGTGACTTTTCAGATGGGGAAGGAGGGGAGGGATGAGTCAGCTCCCTACTTGGCCTGCATGGGGGTGGGGGGAATGCCTCGGCTCCTTACCTGGTAAGGTCTCTGAGGGAACCAGTTGCCAGTCCAGAACAGTTACTGTGTTTCTAGCCCAGAACATGGACGGACATGATTGGAAGATGATTGGACGGTAGTCTCCTCTTCTCTTTGTCCTGGCCGGCACAGTGTGTTGGAAAGTAGAAACCACATGGCCAGCTTTTGTTTGAAAGTACCTCTGATTTATGCATCTTAAAGCCTAGTGACATCTCCTATTTACCGTATTCTCCCTAATTTCAGGGGAGAAAGAAAATGTCATAGGATGCTTACTGCACATATGCACAAGAGCCTCTCTCCTACTGTGTCTTCTTTCTGTTTCTCTCTGAGGTCCTTGGTCAGCATCTACACAGGCCTCCCCCAACTCCAGGGAGTCAGAGTGACCCCAAGCTCTGTCCATGGTGCTCATGCTTCTCAGACCTGTGGTTGATCATTTGCTAAGTCATGTCCACCTCTTTGCGACCCCATGCACTGCAGCAGGCCATGTTCCCCTGTCCTCCACTGTCTGCCAGAGCTTGCTCACACTGATGTCCACTGAGCTGGCAATGCCATCCAACCCTCTCATCCTCTGCCGCCCCCTTCTCCTTTGCCCTCTGTCTTTCCCAGCATCAGGGTCTTTTCCAGTGAGTCAGCTCTTCATGTCAAGTGACCAAAGTATTGGAGCTTCAGCTCAGCATCAGTCCTTCCAATGAATATTCAGGGTTAATTTCTTTTAGGATTGACTGGTTTCATTTTCTTGCAGTTCAAGGGACCCTGAAGAATCTTCTCCTGCACTGCAATTTGAAAGCATCAGTTCTTCAGTGCTCAGCCTTCTTTATGGCCCAGCTCTCACACCTGTACACAACTATTGAAAAAACCATAGCTTTAACTATGCTTAAAGAAGAGACATTACTTTGCCAACAAAGGTCCGTCTAGTCAAGGCTATGGTTTTTCCAGTAGTCATGTACAGATGTGAGAGTTGGACTGTGAAGAAAGCTGAGCGCCGAAGAATTGATGCTTTTGAACTGTGGTGTTGGAGAAGACTCCTGAGAGTCCCTTGGACTGCAAGGAGATCCAACCAGTCCATTCTGAAGGAGATCAGCCCTGGGATTTCTTTGGAAGGAATGATACTAAAGCTGAAACTCCAGTACCTTGGCCACCTCATGCGAAGAGTTGACTCATTGGAGAAGACTCTGATGCTGGGAGGGATTGGGGGCAGGAGGAGAAGGGGATGACAGAGGATGAGATGGCTGGATGGTATCACCAACTCGATGGACATGAGTTTGGGTAAACTCCGGGAGTTGGTGATGGACAGGGAGGCCTGGCGTGCTGCGATTCGTGGGGTCACAAAGAGTCAGACACAGCTGAGTGACTGAACTGAACTGAAAGTCTGCATTTACTGCATTCTAATTGCAAAAAAAAAAAAAAAAGTCACAGTGTATTTACAGCACATATTCATGAGAACTTGTCTCCTACTATGACTTCTTTCTCATTCTCCCTGAGGTCCTTGGTCAGCATCTGCCCTTGCCTCCCTCTAGGGAGTTGGAGTGACCACAGGTGCTGGCCATGGTGCTCGCACTTCTCAGATCTGAGCCCCTCCAGAGGAACCATGGCTGCAAATCATTTGTCATGATTTCCAGTGGTGGGATGGCAGTCACAATGTATTCAGCAGAACTGAAAACAAGATGTGATATAACTTAGAGTAAACTCAAGAAGCGTTAATTTCAGTGAAGGATTCTTTGTACATTGTATTAGTAATTTTTATTTATCATGCCAAGTAGTGCATGTTTGACATACATGTGATCACAAATCCTTGTAACAGTCTTTACTGGTAGTAACAGTCTTTACCAGTAGTAACAGACAGCCTGGTTGTCAGGGGGGTTAGATCCGGGATCCTCACCTGCTGCTGCTGCTGCTAAGGCGCTTCAGCCATGTCCGACTCTGTACGACCCCATAGACGGCAGCCCACCAGGCTCCCCCGTCCCTGGGATTCTACAGGGAAGAACACTGGAGTGGGTTGCCATTTCCTTCTCCAATGCATGAAAGTGAAAGTGAAGTCACTCAGTCGTGTCCGACTCTTAGCGACCCCATGGACTGCAGCCCACCAGGCTCCTCTGTAAATGAGATTTTGCAGGCAAAAGTACTGGAGTGGGGTGCCATTGCGTACTCCAGGATCGCCTAGTTGCTCTCAAACCTGAGGCCATGTCTTAACTGTTGTGTAAGGAGCAGGTCAGCTTGATAACTTCTGCTGAAAGAAAACCACAAGATGAGCCATGTAGAGAAAACTGTAGTCTCAGGGGGTAATGTGTCATGATCCTGGGCCCACTAGTTGCTGCTGGAGAGTCACGTGTGGACTGTCCAGGGACAGGAAGGCACCCAGCCCTGTGGGGAGTGTGCGTGTCTTTCCTACTGAAGAAATCTGTGACCTGAAGCTGCCTTATCATCCCCAGTACCTCTTCAGTGCTTTTCTCCACACAGTTGGAATGGTAATTTCTGCTTTTGAAGACAGATTCATTCATTCAACAATTCACTGGGCATCTAAAGTGTCAGGGAACATGTCAGACTCCACAGACACATGGTAAGGGTGACGGTATGGTCCGGATGGTATTGGCCTCAGGAAAGACATCAGCACTAGTGGAACAGGAAGAGTGTAGAGACAGACTCACTGTGTTTGACCAGGGGGCAAGGCCAGTCACTGACAAAGGAGGGTATTTTCTATAGACGGTACAAACACAGCTGGATGCCCCTGTGGGGAAGAAATGAACCTTGGTCCTTCCTCACACCGTGTACAAAGTAACCAAAGTGGGTCCATGGAAAAGCTAAAACTGGGAAGGCCAGGAGAGTGCTTCTGGTCATGAGGAAGCATCCCACATCTTGTGTATTATGGTTACATGGGTGTGTAAATCTGCCCAAACCTATTAAAATGCATACCCCAAATGGGTACTTTTTTAAATTTGTAAATTACAGCACAGTAAAGTTGATTTTTGGCTTCCCCGGTGGCTCAGCAGTAAAGAATCTGCCTGCCAGTGCAGTATATGCAAGAGATGTGACTTTGATTCCTGAGTTGGAAAGACTCCTGGAGGAGAAAATATCAACCCTCTAAGTATTCTTGCCTAGAGAATCCCATGGACAGAGGAGTCTGGCAGGCTACGGCCCAGGGGTTGCAAAGAGTCAGACTTGACTGAGCATGAGCAAAGTTGATTTAATTTAAAAGAGAAATCATATTCTCTCTCTCCCCTGCTTAACATTTTTCCATGAACATCTGATAAAATCCAGGTCTCTTACTCTGTCCTCCAGAGCCCTAGGAGATCTGGACCCGTCCGTGTCTTTGACACATCTGGTAGTGCCTCATTTGCTTTAGTGGTTGGCTCTTCCTGGAGTGCCCTTTTCTGGGGCCTGGGTGATCCCCAAAGAGCTCCGAGGCCACCCCCTCAGGGAAGTTCTCCAGGATTGCCTCATTTGGCACTCAGGTGCATCATGGTGTGTTTTTCAAAGCATGTGTGGTTATCCGAAGTTCTTATACACATGGTGTTTACTCTGCTTTTCCCCATGAGGATATAGTCTCCATAGGAAAGATCTGTATTGTCCGTTCGTCTGTCTTGGGGACCTAGAATAACGTCTGCCCATAGTAGATGTTTCCTGGTGGCTCAGAAGGTGAAGAATCTGCCTGCAGTGCAGGAGACGTGAGTTCAATCCCTTGGAGAAGGAAATGGCAACCCACTCCAGTATTCTTGCCTGGGAAATCCCACAGACAGAGGAGCCTGGGGACCTGCTGTGCATAAGAGTCGCAAAGAGTCGGAGACAACTGAGCAACCAACACTTTCACTTTCATAGTAGATGTTCAGTAATTCTTTTTAAATAGAAGGGATAAGGAATCTAGACTGTGCAGCACAGCAGTGCAAAGACGCAGATTCTTACTACAGAAAGTAGGGGCGCCGTGTGGCTCGTGTTTAGAGCCGCTGGAGGGGTCAGCCTGGAACCTGGGCCAAGACTGAAGGCTGGTGGTCAGCCCAGAAGGCTCCCTCCCTGCTCCTAGGAGGGGGACACGGAGACCCCCAGGGAGGGCCTCAGAGGACACAGAAACGGGGGGCCCGCCCAAGCAGTGTTCAGCAGGTGGAGTTCCGAGCAGGGACGTTCAGAGCAGGGACGTTCAGAGAGGAAGAGGGTGATGGTGGAGTTGAGGACTGTCCCTGCACATTCCTGCAGAGACGATGCCACAGCCTGTTTGGCAGATTGACCGGCTGGTCTGAGGGCACTGACACGAGTCCCCACAGGGCATCCTGGTGAGGAAGTGCGTGGGCTGTGGGTGGTATTGTCCACAGGGAGGGGGTCAGAACCAGGAATCTGGCCCAGAGCGTGCTCGGGTGGGAGGTGGCAGGACCGGCCGCAGGGGAAGGAGAGGGGCTGGGGAAGAACAGGGAGCACCGTCAGTGGGGGGTGGAGCACAGAGACCCCACAGGAGGAGAGGATGGGGAGAGCCACTGTCACAGTGAGAGTTGCCACTGTCTGGTAAGGAAGAGACTGGCGATGTGAGCAGGATCCGCTTCAACAGAGAGCAGGTGGACACCGAGTGTCCCCATTAGAGGAGCTGATGGCAGCTGACGGCTTGTGGCTGAGAGGCAGGAGGCCTCCCCAGTGGGTGGGAGGTGGATGAGGGGACTCAGCCTCGCACCGTGGCGGGCAGGCCATACCACCGCTGGGCCACAGTGTTGGTTCTGAAGCTGGAGAGACCACGGAGGGAAGAGGACAGTGGACCCGCAAGCTGGGATCCTGGCTGGGCCGGCGACGTGCCTTGGTTTCTGTGAGCACGTCGTGGGTGTAGTTCATCCCCAGTTCTGCGCAGGCCTCTGCGGTGGGAGCCAAGACGTCCTGGGGTGGGTTGCATCCCACTGGACGCTGGCAGGAGGACGCGGTCTTGGTGGTGGGGGTCTGTGTGCCCAGGTGCTGGCCGGGGCAGCGGGGGCAGCCTGAGGGGATTCGGGAGACCAGGAACCCAGAGAGGGCACTGAGCAGGTGGGGTGCAGGGCAGGACGGCTACCGAGAACCTCAGGATGACCCGGAACTTCAGAATTTAGAATGTGGAGAGGAGAAAGGCCCGGGGTGTGGCCATGTGCTTAGTGGGTGAGATGGAGGGGGGGCAGTAGGCGGGGGTTAGGTCTGGGGTGAGCAGGTGCAGCCACCCACCATGTCACACCCTCCATCCCAGGAGGCACGTGAGGATGGAGACCGAGGAGTTCAGTGAGTGACATGGGCGGGAGGGGAGGGTCGAGGGGGCAAAGGGTGCTGGAGTGGTTGCCTGAAAGGGGAAGGGCGTCCCAGTCCGGGGAGGGGCACACCAGCTGATGCTGGGGGAGCCCTTCCGCTGTGGCAGACCCCCCCAGGTGCACTGCAGGAAGAGGGCCTGTCCAGCGGCAGAGAGAGATTCTGAGCACCCAGTGCACCCCGGAGTCCACAAGCGGACAGGTGGCGGGTGAGAGGAGGCCTCGCGGTGCTGACTGAGGAAAGCCGGGGTTGGCCTTTGAGCCCTGCAGGGTCGTGTGATATAAAGTTATGCTGTTCCTGCTAGGAGTCTTATGCTTCAGTAGCAGAAGTAAAAAACTCGTATATCATGATTTCTATGAACGTTTGGAACAACTTCATATTTGGTGTGCTATTTAAAAATTAGCCAGATGTGTGTTTTAGCTGGGTTTCTAACATATTATAATCTTTTTAAAGTATGAATGCTAGTATTTACGCATTTCTTTCTTTTTTTTTTCTAAACAGGTTTTTAATCAGGAGCCAGCTCCATGGAGCCAGGCCAGGTTTGGCCCCTGGCCTGCTGTGAGCAGAGTGTCACCCACTAAAGGATTCCCCAGGCTGGCTGGCTCTGCCGCCGTAAAGAACAAGCGAAGAAGATGGATGGAGTGAAGAGACATCTGCCTGTGAGCTTCCTGCCTCCTGTGCCCTTGTTAATCCTAGTATCCACTCTGGCGACCGCCAGCAGTGTGACCAGCAGCACTTTAAACGGCACCGACGTGGCTGTGGGCTCGGCGCCCGTGGTCGTTGCCAGAACTGACCATATCATCGTCAAGGAAGGGAACAGTGCCTTGATCAACTGCAGCGTCTATGGCCTTCCCGAACCCCAGTTCAAGTGGTACAATTCGGCGGGCAAACTGCTGAGCGAGAACAAGGAGGATCAAGGGGGAGGTAGGCCATCCCACTACTCCAGGGTCAGAAAAATGAAGAAGGGTTGGGTGGGTGCCCCAGATGTCTCTGGTTCTTACATTGTTTCAGGATCTTCTTGAGTCTTGTTTTTCTCAGGCAAGAGAGAGAAATAGATATCCTTAAGGATTCACAGCAGTAATAAATTCATTTTTTTCACTCTTGACTCAGAAAACAAAAGGCAAGCATTAGTGTCTTTTAAAATCCCTCTTAAAATTTTACAGTATAATGCATACTAATTGCTGTAGGGGTGGAATATAGTGGGTTTTCCTTACATGTCTCATTCATAAGGGAGTTTTCCTTGGTTTCATGGAATGTAGCAGTTGTCTATTGTTAAATGGGTTTAAAGGCCATGCTTTTTAAAAACATTTTATTTGTTTATTTGGGTTGTGCTGGGTCTTTGTTGCTGTGCAGTCTTTCTCTAGTTGTACAAGCAGGGGCTACTCTAGTTGCAGCACACGGGCTCCTCACTGTGGTGACTTCTCTTGCTCTGGAGCATAGGCTCCAGGGCCCACGGGCTTCAGGAGTTGAGGCACGTGGACTCTAGAGCACAGGCTCCGTAGTTGAGGTGCACAGTCTTGGTTGCTCCGATAGATGTGGGATCTTCCTGGACCAGCAACTGAACCCATATCCTCTGCATCGGCAGGTGGATTCTTAACCACTGGACCACCAGGGAAGTCCCTCAAGGTCACGCTTTTGAAAGCAGGCTCTGTGCAGCTTCTCACTAGCAGCCAGAGATCACCTGTGTTTCCTGGCAACCTGGCTGAAGTTTCTAGACTGTTGGCCAGGAGGTGTGGGGGGTAGGCTGCAAGACAGAGAAGCAATGATGGGACCACAGAACTTGCCCACTAGAAGGAACCCTGGAGACTGCACAGGTGAAGCCCTTCTCTTATGTGACTTTTCCCTGGTCCTGTGGTCATTAGCTGTGACCAGAACCTTCCATGCTAATACTACTCTGGTCACAGAGCTGATCCATACTGACAGTGAGTAGACGGAACAGCCCAGCCCCTTCCTCTCACTGCAAGTCAGGAGGAAGTGACATCACACCTGTGAGGGGATGGTAACCACGGCAACGTGCATATTTTCAAGTCCCTGGACCCCAAGGGTTTTTCTGCAGGGCTAGGGATTCCAAGGACACTGAAGTGACCAGGGACTCCAGACTGTCTGCTGCCCCCTTGTGCCTTGTGGTCCCGGGTATAGAGGGCCATGGCGGGGACTCTGAGCCCTGTGTCCTGGCGAGAGGAGAGTATGGGCACAGAGTGGGCCTGAACTTCAGCAGTGATGTTTTGAGGTCTGTCTTGGAGTCATACTGACCAGTCCAAGGAGATCTTGATGGTGTCCAGTTAGTCTTGGCAGGCGGACCTGTGCTTCATGGCTCTCTCTGTGCTTTGGGTGGTTGAATGCCCTGGAGTCACCCGGGGTCACTTCCCTTCCACCTGTGGGCACTGGGGGTGGAAGGAGCAGACACTGGTGGCCTGGAGACAGAGGCTAGTTTCAGGGCTCATCTGCCAGAGCCCTCCAGTCCTATTTGTAGCTGCGTTCGTGCTGACAAATCCCTTGGCTATTCTAAAGCCTCATGAGGAAAGACACACTAGATTTTTTAGAAGAACTTGTGATATTGGTACTTAACGTGCCAGCTCAGCTCTAGTGATTACCGCACATAATAACAGTCATTTCAGGACACAAGTAACACGAGGTAATATTCAGAACCGCAGAGCAAGACAGAGGAAATGGAACGTTTATCCTCAGCATAAAATTTGAGCATCATTGTGCCACTCAAGGAGCCAAGGTCTTGAAGTCTTCATTTGTGACAGGAAGATGTCCACCTTCTAACCAGGATATAGATTTCAGTTTCTGGGCTGATCAGCTAGGAGTTTCCCAGGTGGAGCTAGTCGTAAAGAACCCATCTGCCAACACAGGAGACGTAAGAGACCTGGGTTCAATCAGGACAGTTCCCTGAAGGAGGAAATGGCAACCCACTGCAGTACTCTTGCCTGGAAAATCCCATGGACAGGGGAGCCTGGTGGGCTACAGTCCCCGGGGTCACCAAGAGTGAGACACAACTGAAGCGACTTAGCACGCATGCAAAGGACATGTTTGAGGTGGCCCACCATTTTACAAAAATAACCCAGAGCTCCAATAATGTGAGTAGCCACAGATGGCCACAAAATGTCCTTCTTTCAGTTTTTCTTTTGCTACAGGGGAGTAGCCATATGTAAGTGCCAGAAAGTGTTATAAAAATGCCCTGTTATTTCAGGTATGAATTCTCCAGTGTATTTTTGCTGTAGTTTCTTACTCTGACTTTAAACCATGAAAAGGCACATTGGCACCTTTATTAGATAATAAATAACAAGCATCTCAAGAAAGTCTTCTCCGGAAAAGGCATAAGCCTGGCAATCATGCCTGGCTCAATTATGTTGGAAATTCTTACTTCAAGTGAGGTTTTAGGTTTCCTTGTGGATTTGTTCTCCATTCTCTTATAGCATTCTGTCACCAAAAATAATTAAGAATTATCTCTGAAAATAAACGCACCCAGAGTTAGCTGAGTTATATGAAGTTCGCAGTTCTTTCATGGCTGCTCCACCTTTGTAGAATTCATTGTTATGAATTTTGGTTTAGTTTACATTGCTCTGGTGTTTTTATCCTCTGCTCCTGCAGATGTTTTTAGTAGCCTGTGGGATGCTTTTACCTCCTCCTGCCAAGGGATCACAGAAACCTGTGCTGGTCACATCTTCAGACCTGAGTGAATCTCCCCCCAATCCAGCATGTCCAAGAGGGAGTCCATGCCCACAGCATGAAGTGTACATCATTGTTTGCCTCTCTGATGAAGCATGGAATAGTGTGTGAACCCATAAAAGTGCTACACTAAATTCTTCCTTTAGTAAGTTAAATATTTGAGATTTAAAAAGTTGTTTCCTCAAAATTAGACAAAATTTGTGTAATTGTAAATATACCACTGGAAATTCAGCAGAACAGAACAATGACGACTCTCTGAGCAAGTCCCTCCGCTTTTCGGAGCCAGTTTTCCCATCTGTAAAGCAGAGATGGTCCTCTTTTACCTCCAGGGTGGGTTGTGAGCCTTCCACAATGCATTAGATGCTCAGTAAGGTACCTGGGTTGGAGGTAAAACCATACCTTCCACGATGCATTAGATGCTCAGTAAGGTACCTGGAGCGGCTTCCCAGGTGGCTCAGTGGTAAAGAATCTGCCTGCAGTGATGGAGATGCAGATTCGATCCCTGGGTCAGGAAGATCTCCTGGAGAAGGAAATGGCAACCCACCAGTATGCTTGCCTGGAAAATTCCATGGACCAGGGAGCGTGGCGGGCTACAGTCCGTGGGGTCACAAAGAGTCAGACACGACTTAATGAGTGAACAACAGCAGCGGTACCTAGAACACACCACGGCATCGGTGAACGGCGGCTGCGGCACTGTTACCTGTCACTTCACCCTTGTTCTGTGTTGTCACAGTCAAGATCCCAGGTGCTTCTGTCTCTGCTTCATAGGACGGTGTGTTTTGTAAAGATAAGAAATAATTTTCGGAGGAGGAGCTAAGATGGCGGACGAGTAAGACGGGGAGAATACTTTCTCCTCCACAAATCCATTAAAAGAACACATGAATGCTGAATAAACTCGATAAAACAACTTCTGAATGCCGGCAGAGGACATCAGGCACTTAGAAAGACAACTCATTGTCTTCAAAACGAGAAAACGAGCCCTGCGGTAACTCCTTTTGCGGAGAACTGGCGCGGACACCAGCGTTTGCTATCGGCAAGTGGGGGCTGGGCTAGGAGGAGCGGCGAGGCCTGCATTGCTTTGAGAAAGGATTTGGCCTGGCTATCTCGGGCGCTATCTGAGCGAAATAACCAGACTGTCGGTTATCTACTACATCAAAAGCCAGCCCTAACTTAAGACACCACCAGGACTACCTACGGAACAAAGGGCTGCACAGAGTTGGCCGGCTGCAGGCCGTCCCCTCCGGTGACAGGCAGCCAGGGCCAGAGGCGGGCAATTATAGCCCTAGAGAGACACTGTCTAATGGAACTGTGAGTAGGTTTCTATGCTGACTCACGCTTCTTGGGGCTCTGGATGGTCAACATCTGCCTGAGAAAGTGCGCTGTTTGTATACCCAGAAAACTGAGCGGCGGAGAGGCGATAAGTCGCAGCACCTGCGCTCGCTGAACATTTCATCACCTGCGCTACTCGGATCTGGGAAGGGCATAAAACGCAGACTCAACCAAGTCTGTGCTTCTGAGGATTATCTGAGTGCCTGAACCTGGCCAGTTTAGATTTGGGTGCTCATCTCCGCCCCTTCTGTAACAAGGCAGAGATCAGATATTGAAAAGACCTGTAAATCGCCTCAATAAAGAGAATTCAACAAACCCCAGAATATAGTAAGGACACTCTAAATTTGGCAATTTTAACAAAATGAAGAGACAAAAGAATACCCAGCAGCTAAAGGAACAGGATAGATACCCACCAAACCAAACCAAAGAGGAAGAGATGGGGAATCTACCTGATAAAGAATTCCGAATAATGATAACGAAATTAATTCAAAATCTCGAAATCAAAATAGAATCACACTTAAAGAGTCTGGAGACAAGGATTGAGAAGATGCAAGAAAGGTTTAACAAGGACCTAGAAGAAATAAAAAAGAGTCAACACATAATGAAAAATGCAATAAATGAGATCCAAAACACCCTGGAGGCAACAAATAGTAGAATAACAGAGGCAGAAGATAGGATTAGTGAACTAGAAGATAGAATCCTAGAAATAAATGAATCAGACGAGAAAAAAGAAAAACGTATCAAAAGAAATGAGGACAATTTCAGAAACCTCCAGGATAACATCAAACTCTACAACATTCGAATCATAGGAGTTCCAGAAGAAGAAGATAAAAAGAAAGATCATGAGGAAATACTTGAGGAGATAATAGTTGAAAACTTCCCTAAAATGGAGAAGGAAATAACCACTCAAGTTCAAGAAATCCAGAGAGTCCCTAACAGGATAAACCCAAGGCGAAACACCCCAAGACACATATTAATCAAATTAACAAAGATTAAATATAAAGAACAAATATTAAAAGCAGCAAGGGAAAAACAGCAAATAACTCACAAGGGAATTCCCATAAGGATAACAGCTGATCTTTCAATAGAAACTCTCCAAGCCAGGAGGGAATGGCAAGATGTAATTAAAGTGATGAAGGAAAATAACTTACAGCCTAGATTATTGTATCCAGCAAGGATCTCATTCAAATATGAAGGAGAAATCAAAAGCTTCACAGATAAGCAAAAGTTGAGAGAATTTTGCACCACTAAACCATTTCTCCAACAAAAACTAAAGGACATTCTCTAGAGCAATACAATAATAGTGGGAGACTTTAATACCCCACTCATATAATCTGGCTGTAGTAGACAAAGTAAAGAGGAAAACATATTTACTTATGAGCCTCAAAAAATTCAGTTCACTCAGGAGAGTTAAAAAAAAAAAAAAAAAACTTATTTGTTCACTCTGTGGAGGTTTATTGACTGTTTTGTGGGTTTGGTACCACTTTGGGTAGTAGGGAGGAAGAGGTGACAAATGTGATCCTGTCCTAAATAATATATTGTGGTAAAGATAGACTTACCAATACAAAATACCAAGATGTGCCTAAAGATGAGGACACCCAAACTGGACTTTTTGTTTCCTGAACTTTTCATTTCGAGAACAAACCTCCTAATATAAGATGAATTCACCATGATTTTTTTTAAGTGTTCTTTGTGATTAAAAACAGAAAGCCATTGGTTAAGAAATTACATATACTCCTCCCCACCATCACTCCCCTTCTTTTTTCCCATTTCCCTCCCACCCTCATTGATCCTTTCCTTTGTCCATTTTCCCCTGCAAAAAAAAAAAAAAAAAAAAAAAAAAAAAAAAAAAAAAAAAAAAATATCAAATATTTTTTTTTTTCTCTCCTTAACTATCTAAAAAAAAAAAAAAAAAAAAAAAAAAAAAAATAAAAAAAATGTCTATCCCTGAAGTGTTATTTAAAATCTTGAGATGACACTGTGATGGCAAGGGAGGCCCCTTCTCTTCCGTCAGCCACCTCCCCCTTCCTGGTACGTTCCCTCCGTGTGCAGAGGCCCGCTGACCCCACATGTGCTCCGGCCATGGAGAAAGCCGTGCGTGTGGATGCTCTGGGGGGTGTTATGCACACGATGTACTTTCCTTTTGCCAGAACCAGTGGTTCTCTCACCCAGAGGCTACCAGCCAAGTCTGTAGGCGTCTTTGGTAGTCGTGGACAGGGGAGGAGAGGACGGAGAGGGGTGATGATGCTACTGTTATCTAGTGGGTGGAATGTCCTCAAAAATCCCACAACGCATAGGAGCACCCCCTGCAGAGAAGTGTTGTCATTGCTCAGTCAGTCGTGTCCAGCTCTTTGAGGCCCCAGGAACTGTTGCCCGCTAGGCTCCTCTGTCTGTGGGATTTCCCAGGCAAGAATACTGGAGTGGGTTGCAATTCCCTTCTCCAGGGGATCTTCCCCACCCAGGGATCAAACCCTAGTCTCCAGCATTGGCAGGAGGGTTCTTTACCCCTCAGTCACCAGCGAAGCCCTCCAAAGAATTATCTGATGCAACATGCCAGCCCAAGTGGAAAAACCCTTAGTTCAGTTCAGTTCATTTCAGTTGCTCAGTCATGTCCAACTCTTGGCAACCCCATGTACACCAGGCTTCTCTGTCCATCATCAACTGGAGAAACCCTGGTCCCACCTAAAGAAGCATCTTAGCCAGCTAAAGAATCATTCCATGGTCAGTTAAGTCACCTGTGAGAACCGGTAATGTAGTCTCCTGTAAAAGTGGTACTTTGGTTCATTTCCCAGAAGGAGTCATGTCAGAGGCCAGCCTGCTAACGGGCTGCCCTTTGTAGTGTTTCTTCAGAGTGGTGCTCCCTTTGGGATGTGAGCCCAGATAGCTTTTAGTCTGAGCAGTGGGAAGACCCTTCCCTATCACCCTCAGATGAGGAGAGCCAAGATGCCAAAACGGGAAGTTATTTCTCCCCACCCAGTGCTGGGCACTCTCAGAAGAGACTCTTGCCAGCCTGCATGGAGTGGTGTGCTTGGCACTTTTATAAAAATGAAGATTATCAGGTTGAATTAGCTGGCGAGTGAGTCAGATGTTTCCTTGCCAGGAAATGAAAAGATGGCTTCTTTTCAGGTATTCTTGATTCTTTAAAGCAGCGCACAACAGCAGGCTGTGTACACCCTGAATTTTCCCCTGCCCCCCCGCCTCATTCCTGAGCCGAGAGCTGAACTAAGCCGGGATGATCCCAGGCTCCTTGGCCCCATGTGATGTAGGAAGCAGCTTGTTAGCAGTCCCAGGACTGGCTGAAGAGGCCACCCAGGAGGATGGGACCCTGGGGCGCAGGGGCCTGGCTGCTGCGGTGTCTGTCCCCTGGGTTTCTGCGGTGGCTGGGCTCTGGGGAGGCGGAAAAGTGGCTCGCAGCTGTTGCAGAAGCCCCGTGACAGCCGTGTGGGGCTCTGTTCGTGTTCAGTTCTGTTTTGTAGAAAGGCTGGATGCCTTCTCTGAGTCTCCTCTATTTCACATACTGGAGAAAAGGCCCCACACTTACAGACAAGCATGGACTCAGTGCAGCGTCATTCGACTGCGTGTTTGCACTTCCTTTCTGTCTGTGGAAACGTTACCGGGACCCTCACCTCCTGAAAAGTCTTCAGTTAGTTTCATGAAAATAACCTTGTTTGAACGGATCCTCCATGTCTAAATGAGGTTGTGAGCAGAGACTTAATCTTCTTGTACCACCTATCAGGGTTTCCCAGGTGGCTCAGTGGTAAAGAATCTGCCTGCAATGCAGGAGACACGGGTGATGTAGGTTCAGTCTCCAGGTCAGGAAGATCCCCTGGAGCAGGAAATGGCAGCCCACTCCAGTATTCTTGCCTGGAGAATCCCATGGACAGAGGGGCCTGGCGGGCTATAGTCCATGGGGTCACTAAAGAGTCGGACAGAATTTAAGGACTAAACAACATCTACTCCTGTCTATGAGTAGATGAACCATACATTAGTGGTTTACCCTTTCACAGAAAGACCGCTCCAAGGAAAAAGAGAAATGCTTTCCTTCTACGAAATAATTTAAGGGAAATTCTAAGAGCTTTGTATTTGGTCATGATGTTAATTTTTTAAATTTATTTTTAATTGAAAGATAATTGCTTTACAATATTGCTTTGATTTCTGCCATGCATCAACATGAATTAACCACAGGTGTACATCTGTCCCCTCCCTCTTGAACCTCCCCCCTCCTCCCCCTCTTTCCCACCCCTGTAGGTTGTTACAGCGCCCTGCTTTGAGTGCCCAGAGTCAAAACAGAAAATTTCCATTGGCTATCTATTTTACACATGCTAGTGTGTATGCTTTTCATGTCAGTATACGTCAAGGCTGTATATTGTCACTCTGCTTATTTAACTTATACGCAGAGTACATCATGAGAAACGCTGGGCTGGAGGAAGCACAAACTAGAATCAAGATTGCCAAGAGAAATAGCAATAACCTCAGATATGCAGATGACACCACCCTTATGGCAGAAAGCGAAGAATAGAGAGCCTCTTGATGAATGTGAAAGAGGAGAATGAAAAAATTGGCTTAAAACTCAACATTCAGAAAACTAAGATCATGGCATCTGGTCCCATCACTTCATGGGAAATACATGGGGAAACAGTGGAAACAGTGTCAGACTTTATTTTGGCGGGGGCGGGGGGAGGGGTGGGGCTCCAAAATCACTGCAGATGGTGATTGCAACCATGAAATTAAAAGACGTTTGCTCCTTGGAAGAAAAGTTATGACCAACCTAGATAGCATATTCAAAAGCAGAGATATTACTTTGCCAACAAAGGTCCATCTAGTCAAGGCTATGGTTTTTCCAGTAGTATGTGAGAGTTGGATTATAAAGAAAGCTGAGCAGTGAAGAATTGATGCTTTTGAACTGTCGTGTTGGAGAAGACTCTTGAGAGCCCCTTGGACTGCAAGGAGATCCAACCAGTCCATCCTAAAGGAGATCAGTCCTGGGTGTTTATTTCAAGGACTGATGCTGAAGCTGAAACTCCAATACTTTGGCCACCTGATGCGAAGAACTAACTCATTAGAAAAGACCCTGATGCTGGGAAAAATTGAAGGCAGGAAGAGAAGGGGACGACAGAGGATGAGATGGCTGGATGGCATCACCGACTCAGTGGACATGAGTTTGAGTAAGCTTCAGGAGTTGGTGATGGACAGAGAGGCCTGGTGTGCTGCAGTCCATGGGGTTGCAAAGAGTCAGACAAAACTCAGCGACTGAACTGAACTGAATGCTTTCATGGGCATGATGTTAATTTTTGATGCTGAGTGGTCCTCAGGATAGCTGGACAGATGGGGGTTTTGGCAGACATGGGTTTGGAGGAGAACTGTGCTTACAGCATCTCCATGGCTGCACCGTCACCTTTCTCAAGCTGCTTCACTTCCGGGAGAGGTTGGTACTCTGGTTCTGTCCAGCAGTCATTTGACTGGAAGGTGTTGGCATGGGTGTTATTCCTGACCTGTCATGTCGAATCATGGTATCCCATGTACCGTGGCATTTCTTGGGGTCATAGGTTTAGCTTTCACCACACGATGCTGTTGACCTGCTTCTCTAGTTGCTAGACTGGTCCCTTGACTCAGTTCTGTGGACGTGAGTTTGTGCCACCCTGAGTGACTCGCCGTCCATGTGCCCAGGTCCCAAGATGACAAGCAATACAAGGTGAGCCACTTTCCCAGCTTGGGACCCAGATGTCAGCTTCAGTCAGAGGATGTTAGCTGGGAGGAAGGTTCCAGAACTGTGTCCCCAAGGAGACAGATGCTGAAAAGATATTTCCACGCCCTTGATTTTCTTAAATTCAATAATATTTTCCCGATCAGATCTAGGCCTGCCTGATTTGAAGCATTTCAAGAATCCTACAAGTGGGTAACAGATACACTCATCTTGAACTTCAGTAGATTCCAGAAACCAGCCTTGCAGCAGCGTCCCCACAGCAGCCCCATCTGTGGGCAGTGTGTCTTTCTCATCCTCCCATGACCTGCTCCCCCAACCCTCCTCTGGTACTCTGCAAGGTAGAAAAGTTACCTGTTTTAAAAGTTACTTGAATTTCTTTAAATTTTGCTATGATGTAACCACAAGTGATTTTGTGTACTTAGGCGCTACCTGCATTCCATTTTTCTGTGACTTATTCGTCCAAATCCTCCCCCCCCCCCCACCTTTTTTTTATTTCCTTTTGGGTTATTGTCTTGATTTTTAGGCATTCTTTGGGCTTCCCAGGTGGTTCAGTGGTAACAAACTCACCTGCAGTGCAGGAGGCACAGGAGATGTGTTGGATCCCTGGGTTGGGAGGATCCCCTGGAGCAGGGACTGGCTACCCACTCCAATGTTCTTGCTTGGAGAATCTCATGGACAGAGGAGCCTGAAGCAGCCTGAAGGAGCCTGATGGTCTGCAATCCATGGGGTAACAAAGAATCAGACACGACTGAAGCAACTCAACACAGAAACACGTAGGAGTTCTTCATGGTTTCTAGTTTCTAAGCAATTGTCAGATAGTCTAGAATTTTCTCCTACTCTATCATTTGCTTATAACTTTAATATAACATATATCATAGTGTGGAACTTTTAACTGGGGAGAAGTCTGATCCATCAGGGTTCTCCATTGGCAGTTTCTGGGATTCTTGAAATGCTGAAAAAGGCTTACCTGTCCCAAGGCCATAGAAATATTTTCATGTCTTCTACTGACGTTATACTTATAGTTTTACATTTGGATCTTCAGAGTACTTGGGATTTATTTTTATGTGTCACTAAACTAGGAATTTAACTTTATTTTTTTTCAAACAAGTCATCGTCGTCCCATTGTTCTTTACCCCCTGATTTGAAATGATATCTTCCTTAATTTAAAATCCCCCCACTTGCCGGCATCTGCGTCTGGACCTTGAGGTTTTCTCCGGTAATTGAACCAGGGCTCAGAGCAGGGGAAGAGGTGGGGTGGCCGGGCCTCTGCCCGCAGTTCTCTGCCGCTGCAGCATATGGGCTCCCCTCCTTTTCTCACATGTCCCATCACCCCCTCTGGCCTTGGAGTGCTTTATCTTCCTCCTGTTCCTCTCCCAACAACCCCAGCCCCACTCAGGACCGCACCCTCCCATCCAGCAGCATCCTTGGTGCCCTGCCCACTCTGGGCATGTGCCATGCACCCGCTTTGGCAGGAGTCTGCGTCCCTCTTCACATGACTGGTCTCTGCAGCCAAGATGTCTGATTCATCTTTGCATCTGCATTGTCTGTCAGGGAGCCTGGTGACAGACAATTTGTAAACTAAGGTTTGTTGACAGAATGCATGAACAAGATAAAAAAGACAGCTGTCCTTCTAAAGACGTCAACTCTATCACACGGAGAGGCTTCAGCCTTCAAGAATAAACAAGGTTCATTATTAGATAAAGCCTACAATAGGTGTTAGTCTAAGAATCCATTGTTCTGGGCTAAGAAGCAGAATATGCACGAATCTAACATTTTATACACTGACCATCCCACTGGTTTCCCCCAAACCAACCACAGGTGTCACCTAATTGTGTTTACTGCAGACGGGGCCTGTTTTGACCTGTGACTAGGAACTTATGACATGTTTGAGTCTGTATCTGCATTGAATCGCTTGGGCCCAGGCCAGATAAATACATGTCTGTGGACAGTTTCCAGTCAAAGCTGTGGTTTTTCCAGTGGTCATGTATGGATGTGAGAGTTGGATTATAAAGAAAGCTGAGCACCGAAGAATTGATGCTTTTGAACTGTAGTGTTGAAGAAGACTCTTGAGAGTCCCTTTGGACTGCAAGGAGCTCCAAGAAGTCCATCCTAAAGGAAATCAGTCCTGAATGTTCATTGGAAGGACTGATGCTGAAGCTGAAACTCCAATACTTTGGCCACCTGATGAGAAGAACTGACTCATTGGAAAAGACCCTGATGCTGGGAAAGATTGAAAGTGGGAGGAGAAAGGGACGACAGAGGATGAGATGGCTGGATGATATCACGGACTCAATAGACATGAGTTTGAGTAAGCTCTGGGAGTTGGTGATGGAGAGCAAGGCCTGGTGTGTTGCTGTCCATGGGGTCGCAAAGAGTCGGACATGACTGAGCGACTGAGCTGAACTGAACTGAGACAGTGAACACATCCCTGAAGATAACTATAAAATCCAAGTTCAGAAACCCTTTGAATAGTCAATAAAGTATTGGTGTCTTGTAACTAGTATGCATTTCTGTGTTTCACTTTTCTATGACAGTTAGAATACAGCCATGGAGAAGGCAATGGCACCCCACTCCAGTACTCTTGCCTGGAAAATCCCACGGATGGAGGAGCCTGGTAGGCTGCAGTCCATGGGGTCGCTAAGAGTCGGACATGACTGAGCGACTTCACTTTCTCTTTTCACTTTCATGCATTGGAGAAGGAAATGGCAACCCACTCCGGTGTTCTTGCCTGGAGAATCCCGGGGACGGGGAGGCCTGGTGGGCTGCCGTCTATGGGGTCGCACAGAGTCGGACATGACTGAAGTGACTTAGCATTAGCATCACTAAAAGCATAGCTGAGATATTTGGAGAAAGCCATTAATGTTCCTGTCAGGTGCCTGCCTCCTGACTTCAGCACTCTTTTCTGCTCCTCCTCTTCTACACCCAGGTTCCTCCTTCTCTGACCTTGAACTCGTAGATAATTCCTCCACAGAGGGAGTGGGGATGAAAGGGTAGGAGGTGAACAGATTGATCCCAAGTGTTCCCCATGCAAATAACCTCCCCTTCTCCTGTCTATTGCTGCTGTATTTCCCATCGAAGTGAGGAAGGTCAGTGTGAGAAGTTCCCACAGATAGATTCTGCAGTTCTCTTGAGCTCAGCACCTTCCCTGTCTGTCATAAACTTTCAGTCAACAAGACGTGTTCTTTTTTTCTGTGCCTGCTATAGTCTGGTTTGATCCCAGATGGTGCAGTTGGTAAAGAATCCACCTGCTAATGCAGGGGGACACAGGAGATGTGGGTTTGACCCCTGGGTCAGGAAGATCAAGTTGATCATTTCCCTTGCTCAGATGATTTTACATTTGGGTAAGTCTGCTGTATCACATCTGAAGCCTGATATTCAAGGAGTTAATAGACAGGGTAGGAGGCTGGCCCCTGCCCATGTGGACAAGGGGAGGTTTCACACAGTGGGTACAGGTTGGTCTGTCAGCGCACACAATTTCAGTCTCTGCTAGATTAACTAGAAATTAACTAAATTTCCCACATCTTCTGCTCTCAGAGAGAGGACACTGGCTAAGTTGTTAGAAGCCGGGTGCTCAGGGACACCAAGAGCCCCTCTCCGCAGATGTGCCTCCAGAAAATGTGACAGAGCCTTCTATGGCAGGCTTCCGTCCAGGTTCCCCAGGCTGGCGGGGGCAGAGGTGGGGGGGACTGCAGGCCCCCATGGCTCCAGCCAGCTTCCCTGAGGACGGTCCCTGAGGCAGAGGACCTGGAGTGATGCAGGCTATTTCCTGTCTCACACTCCCTGGGGACCCTCATCACTTTAATGCTTACAGATTGTTGTTGTTGTTTTTTTTAAACAGTTGCTAGTTGCTTTGGGGAACTATCAGACTTCTCATTAGGCTTAAGTTTATGCCAGAGGAGGATGAAACAAACAAAAATGCAATGTGATAACAGACACTTGGAAGGAAACTATAGTTAAGTTGCCCCATCTCTCAGGAGAGCTTCTCTGGCTCGCTTGGGGACATGAGTGCTTTTATGGAAATATCCGCCAGCCCTTAGAACTCCCCCAGGGCTGGGCCTGGCCTTGTGTCTCTGAGGGCCCGTCTGGGGAGATGGAGGGGCTGCAGAAGGCTCAGACCTGAAACCTGAAAGGCAGACCTAGGGTCATGTTTCCCAGGGCTCTGGGGTCAGGTCTTTCGACCGGTGGGTACACAGGCAGATTAAGGATGAACCCCTGCAGCTGCTGCTGCTAAGTCGCTTCAGTCGTGTCCGACTCTATGCGACCCCAGAGACGGAAGCCCACCAGGCTCCCCCGTCCCTGGGATTCTCCAGGCAAGAACATTGGAGTGGGTTGCCATTTCCTTCTCCAGTGCATAAAAGTAAAAATTGAAAGTGAAGTCAATCAGTCATGTCTGACTCTTTGCGACCCCATGGATTGCAGCCTACCAGGCTCCTCTGACCATGGGATTCTCCAGGCAAGAGTACTGGAGTGGGGTGCCATTGCCTTCTCCTAGCAAAAATTAGTTCAGATTAAGAACCTGATTCCCAGGGCAGTGCTGGATCCTTTCCGGGCCAGACAGGGAAGAGTTCATCTCTGTTTCAGTACTTTTCATCATGTGTTCTCCATGGTGTGAGGCCTGCTTTCGACCTGATTTGTTGTTCAGTTGCTCAGTCATGCCTGACTCTGCGACCCCATGAACTATAACCCACTGGGCTCTTCTGTCCACGGGATGCTCCAGGCAGGAATACTGGAGTGGGTTGTCATTTCCTTCTCCATTCAACCTGATGGGTCTATTGTTTATTTGCAAAGCAAAACCAAATTTATATTTATTTACACCCAGCTTCTGAATCTGTACAATGTAAGTGATGTAGTTCATTGTAGAGTCTCAGAATGAATGATTTAAGTCATGTTTCCATCAACTGAGGATAACGTCAATCTCAAATATGAGAAACCCAGGTAAACAATTATGATTTAACTGATTTACTTCCCTGGTGGCTCAGATGGTAAAGAGTCTGTCTGCAGTGCAGGAGACCTGGGTTCAATCCCTGGGTTGGGAAGATCCCTGAAGGAAGGCATGGCGAGCAGTGTTCTTGCCTGGAGAATTTCATGGACAGAGGAGCCTGGGAGGCTACAGTCCATGGGGTCACAAACAGTCGGACAGGACTGAGTGACTAACACTTTCACTCTGGTTCTCAGGTTAATCCCAAAGTACTTTATATTCTTTATACTTTATAAACAAAACCTTTCCAGTGAACATATATTCTGCAGTATCTGCAGTGCCATGCTCACAGGCACGTGAGAAAATCAGATGCCACGTTAAGGAACTCCCTAGTAATAGCACAGTGCTTTTCCAGACTGTCTGTGTTCCTAACTTTTCTCTAGATTGTGGAATTGCACAGTATGATTTGGTGTTCAGAGTCTAACTTGTTGGGCTTGAACTCGCATCTAGCTCAATTGATTCCTAACTGGTGCCCTTGCGAGGGGGCTTAGAGGGCCCGTCCCTCAGTTTCTCTGTCCTATAAAATGGGCTGGTGTTCATGACTCTTCCCTGAGTTCTGTGGATTAAGTGGGCTCTTCCTCTCCCCGTCTGTCGAGGTCACCATTCACTGTCCCCATCGTCAGCAGCAGCAGATCTGGTGGTGGGAGGTGTGCTCAGAGCTCACCGTGCACACCATCAGTGGTGGAGGGAGGTGTTCACTGTTCACTGCCAGCCTCCGTAGTGGTGTGAGGCACACACAGTGCCACGTGGAGGGGTCACTGCGGGGAGCAGAGGGCCCAGCTGACCCTGTCCTCCTTCTCCCGCAGGAAAGTGGCAGATGCATGACGGCCTCCTGAATATCACCAAGGTGTCCTTCTCAGACCGAGGGAGATACACGTGCGTGGCCTCCAATGTGCACGGCTCTGTGAACAACACGGTGACGCTGCGGGTGGTCTTCACGTCGGGCGACATGGGCGTGTACTACATGGTGGTGTGTCTGGTGGCCTTCGCCGTGGTGCTGGTGCTCAACGTCACCCGCCTCTGCATGATGAGCAGCCACCTCAAGAAGACCGAGAAGGCCATTAACGAGTTCTTCCGCACGGAGGGCGCTGAGAAGCTGCAGAAGGCCTTCGAGATCGCTAAGCGCATCCCGATCATCACCTCAGCCAAGACGCTGGAGCTGGCCAAGGTCACGCAGTTCAAGACCATGGAGTTCGCCCGCTACATCGAGGAGCTGGCACGCAGTGTGCCGCTGCCCCCACTCATCATGAACTGCAGGACCATCGTGGAGGAGCTCATGGAGGTGGTGGGCCTAGATGAGCATGGCCACCAGAACTTCGTGCGCCACACGCCTGAGGGCCAGGAGGCCACAGCTGCCGACGGGGACGAGGTCTACACCATCCCCGACGCCGACTCTGATGCCTCGTCGCTGCATGAGCAGCCCCAACAGATCGCTATCGAGGTGTCTGTGCACCCGCCAGCCCACCGGGAGCCCTCGGACGACCGGGCCGCCGGGGCCCTCGAGGCCGGAGACGAGGAGGAGGACACTGAGCCGTCGGCCGAGCACTCCCCGGAGTCCGCGGCGCCCTCTACCGAGGTTACGTCGGCGGCACTGACCTCGGAGGAACCAACGCCCGTCGAGGTGCCGGACCGCGTCCTGCCACCTGGTCTGCTGGAGGCCGCGGAGCCAGCCAGGCCGCGGGACGGGAGCACCCACGTCGTCTATGAAAGCCATGTCTAACAGTGTACCCCCCCCCCCACCCCGAAGCTATGCACACCCCGAGATTCAGGGCCACCCCTCGGGACAGATGCAGGCCGCCCTCGCCGCTAAGCCTTACCGGAGACGCCAATCTTAGGTAGGAGTCTGGCCCCGCACGCACGAGTCAGGCCCCCCGCACGCACTCCCTGGTCGACCCCCAGCCGAGGGGGATGCAAGCACCGTCGGGGAGCGGGGGTGGTGACCTTGGGCAGGTGTCTGTCCACGTGACACGAACCTCAGAGGCTCTTCTCCGCCAGATAACCTTAACCGCTGCTGCCCTTTTGGCAGAGAACACTGACTGTCAGAGACTCTGAGTTCACAGCCCTGCCCGGGGCACAGGGCGCCGCTCTTCTTTTGAAAAATGGGTCTGCTAAGGGAGCAGCTGTAGTCCATCCCTCCGCGGCTCTGTTGCACTTTCTTCTCAGTTTTGCCCCATCACTGTCGCTTTATAACCCAGGCGTTGTGACTTGAATGCTGACCGTTCCTGTGGGTCTGTTCCCTGGCCACTCTGTCCTTATTCCCGCCCCCCGCCCCCACCATCTCACACACACCCCAGACTTTTTTACCTCGCAGGCTTTGGTGTCAGGGCCGATTCCCACGAGTCATCTTAACATTCCAAAGCAGCTAGCTCCCAGCCTCCTGATGTTTGTCGTTTCCCAGGCCTGTCTCCATCCGTTGCTTTCTTTGTTCGTTCGGTTCCAGTGAAGCTGCTGTTGTGAAACTGAGAGAAGAAAAAAAAAAAACCTTGCCCAGGAATAGCACTTTAATAGCCAAATAAAAATAGGTTTACCCGTCCCACTCTGAGAGCCTTTGGGTGAGCTCAGCTGAGGTTGGAGGGAGACCATGAACTTGAATCTGCCCAGACTGCCCCTGGAAAGCCCTGTTCTTATGTCTAAGCAGTGTCCCCCTCCAAGCCAGCTGCTGCTTCATCTGGAAGGCGTGTCACCTCCAGAGACAGAGGCGCCTGAGGAATCTGTTTAAGTGGGGAGTGTGGGGCTCCCGCCGCGGCTGCCATGGACCACGGACATCAGGGGACCCCAATGCTTGGGTTAGGGCAGCAAGCGTGAGGGTCCTGGGGGTCACCCCACCAGGCCCACTCCTGTTAACTGCATGGCTGACTTGTCCATCCTTGAAGGGGGCAGAGACAGGTTAGGGTAATGGCATCATCATGCCAGCATCCTTGAATTCATTTTTAGCCCCCATGAGAAGGCAGCTATATGTGAGGCCAGAGTGATGTTCTAGAAAGAAACTGAAGCTAGTTGCCTCAGGCCCACACCTCATTGGCCTGTGCTGGTAACCACTGTGGGCTTTGTGCAAGTGGGGGGCACCCCACGCACTCCCCGGCTCCAGCTAAGTACTTCCCTTGCCCACATTACCAAACCAGCATCATCACCCTGCCCTTCTCCACAATTGCTTTCAGGTTTCCACTGTCCTCTGTGGTTCTTCTAACATTTTTTATGCTGAAAATCAGTACTGTTGCAAATTCAAGGAACCAGCTTACAAAACTCAAAGCTTTTTAAGACAGTTGTGGATCTTCTGCCCCCAAAAGCATTAGAGCAACGTCCGCAGTTTCGATGTAACCATGAAAAGGAGAGGTATAATTTCCTTGCCATTTACGAGCAGGAGTGCCATAACCTTGAGGTTGTCATGAGTGTCATGGCCACGTCACGGGTCCACAAAGGTCCCTTGGGCTACACGGTTAGTGAACAGACCCAAGGCTTAGTCCTCACATCGTCACTGTCTGCGTGAGTGAGACTTCACCGCGTCCCTGGGTTGAATCTTTCTCATCTGCCAGACACAGAGGTGGTACTTGGGTCCCCAGATCCCACCTGGTTCTGACATTTAGAATTTTGTGGAAAGCTTGTCATCTCCCATGATGGGCCCCCTTACATGAGACAAGGAGTCTTAGGAGCAGAAATGGGCCCGTGATGTTATTAGATGCTTTTGCTGCCAACTTTTTCAGAAAATTCATCTGGGTCTAGAGCTGAGAACAGAGGGCTTGGCTTTGTGGTTTTTCTGTGTAGAGATAACTGATGTGAAAGGTGGTCTGACAGGACACACAGCTGGGTCAGATTCCTCTTGGCCTCAGATGACCCATTGCCATCAC
The DNA here is from genome assembly GCA_935064755.1 of Tragelaphus eurycerus. Classification (NCBI taxonomy): domain Eukaryota; kingdom Metazoa; phylum Chordata; class Mammalia; order Artiodactyla; family Bovidae; genus Tragelaphus; species Tragelaphus eurycerus. Next base: position 1,754,804 of record CAKXYN010000103.1, on the reverse strand, counting down.
TTTGGAGTGTCTTGGGTGGTCACCTGTTCATGAGAAGTGAACAGTCCAGAGAAACCTTGACCCCTGCATGGGCTTCCTGGACAAAGGTTTTCTGTATTTGGCCTGTAGAGAAGTTTAATCACCACGTCTTAGAATGTAAACATTTTTCCACTTGTGGAGGTCAGCAGATCCTTACCATGGATCTATGCACACAAAGCCACAATAGGGGGTCCCCAAATGAACTTTTTCCCATTCCGTCCCCTTCTCCCTCCACCAAAACCCACATACAGGTTTCCATGTGGAAATGACAGGAGAAGGCATCTCCCACCTGGATGTTGGATACAGATAGTTAAACACAGGCAGACTTTTCTTAAAGCAGGAGCAGAACTGAGTGACCAAAGAATGTTTTCAGGTTGGTTTTAGCTTCTTTAGACTGGGGAGATTATGTAGATTTTTTAAATGTTCCCCTTTAAGGCATCAGAAAGCTCTTGATAGAATAATATTAATAGCCAACCAGAGATGAGGCTGGCTTACTACAAAGATGTCTCTGTCTCTTCCTGTTTATGCTATAGCTTCTTTACGAAATAGAAATGCTCTCCCACTAGAATACGGGATAGAGACAGTCTCATGACTTTCACCTGGTTTTTCAAAGATAAATTGTTCAGCTTCATAGAAATTTATAAAGTATGGCTACATATGGCTCTTAGGGGCAGTTTTGCAGATTAACACTGAATCCCAAACCATGTCCCTTGGGTCTTAGGTCATTCTTCTCAAAAGCAAGCAGTTTCTGGTTTCTGAGTCAGCTGGTCGTATCTATAACAATTTTTTTTTCTTGAAGTTCCAAAAATGATTCAGATATGTGTGCATATTTAATTCACTGCAATGACCTGTAAACTTGGATGGTATTTATTCTAAATGGGGGAAAAACAATTTTATATTGCAAATCTATGTAATTTATAATGGTTTTGTTTTATATATATTTTCATATCTTTAGGGCACATCTACTATTCTCATCTTTTTGTATATCATACTTGACAAGAAGAGATACTAATACTTGACTAAATCTCTAGGAACCAAATGTGACATCTGTAACGTATAGAAATTGCTCTAGAAACACCTGAATGTTCTCGCTCGTCCTGAGCATTACTGTACTGTCATTACACCCAGAATGATTGCTGATGGGCGTTTGTTTTTTTCCCCAAAGCCAAGGCCAAAAGTCCTGACCTCCCACACAGTGGAGTCTGGAATCCTTTGCTTCTTTATTGTGTGTTTCATTTTTAACTGTAGACATCTGTGTTGTTCAGACTTCCTTTGAAGGGCACATATGATAAGAAAGCAATTTGGTGGAGACTGGGCTTGAACAATGGCTGTGTAGCTTATTCACTGGACTGATAACATTTCAAATATAATACATGGATTGTTACTTATTGGTAACCTTGAATCTGTTCAGCTATTTAGCCCATGAAGAAAGCGTAAGGCAGAAAGAATGTTTGCCTGTTTTGAACAGATAGCCTCTAAATGTAGTGCCACCGACACAAACCAGCTCAACCCTAGAGACCCCAACCCCTGCTGGCTGAGGAGCTGTTTCAGAAAGACAAACCAGCCCACCTGTATGTGCAGGTTGAATTTCAGTCTTATACCAGGGCTTCCCTGGTGTCTCATACAGTAAAAAATCTGCCTGCAACACAGGAGACCTGGGTTCAGTCCCTGGGTGGGGAAGATCCCCTGGAGCAGGGAATGGCAACCCATGCCAATATTCTTGCCTGGAGAATCCCATGGATGGAGGACCCTAGCAGGCTTCAGTCCGTGGGGTCACAAAGAGTTGGACACGACTGTGTGACTGCCACTTTCACTTTTTCACCAGTGCTCAAACTCCTCATAGCCCCAGTGGTTCTGTGAACAGGGGTTTCGTCTCAGTGTTTCATTGGGTGAGAAAACACAGCATTTCGCTTATCTTTCAGATACTCTGTTTTATACTCAGCACAGTTCAATGACTACCCAGTATCCATCTTCACACACCCTTTTTGCATTCCCTTTATGTCATAATCCCTGTTTCTGTTACGGCTTTTTAGACTAATTCATTGGTACTCTTTAAGTAGCCACCAGATCTCATTGTATAGTCACCCACATATTTTGATCTCTGTTGCTTCCAAGGTTGGGTGTCCCTGGTGGCTCAGCAGTAAAGAATCCACCTGCAATGCAGGAAATTCGAGTTTGATCCTGGGTAGGGAAGATCCCCTGGAGAAGGGAATGGCAACCCACTCCAGTATTCTTACCTAGAGAATCCCATGGACAGAGGAACCTGACGGGCTACAGGGGCAACGAGTTGGATAAAACTTAGCAACTAAACCACCACCATCTTCAAGGTATTAGTCATTTTTACATTCACATATTCATTGTAAAATCCTCTAGTAGATCACAAAGTTCATCTTCCTAATGATTTATAGGGTTTCTACAATGATTAACAAGATCTGGATTAAACAAATCAGTGGTGGGGTGAAAAAATCAAATAAAATTGTTTATTTTGCTTTCTGAAAGACTGAGTGTCTGTTATACAAGAAAATATCATATGACAGTGATAATGACCTTTAATTAAGACTTTTTTAGAGATGTCATTTGTAAGAGGTCTAATGCTCAGAATGCCACCACCAAACTTAAAGCTCATAGAGAATGTAAAAATAAAGCAAATAGGTCTAAGAATATTCCTGCATAAATTGTTTTTATTTAATGAAGACTGTAAACCTTCAGTGTATCTCTCAGACACCCTGGCGCTGCTCACAGAAGGTGCTGCCACTTACCTTTGATGTGCTGTCCCTCAGGTTCTGAATGTCCGTTGTTAAAACTGGGAACTAAGATGGAAAAATGTATCTGGGTGGAAATGTCACTCCGTTGATTTGTGAGCTATAAATGTTCACCTTTTTAAAGTAATTTAAATGTATAAACAAATGATTAATATTTAAGTTGATATAGCAGCAAAAAAAAAAAAAAAAAAAAAATGTGAGCCATCCTGTACTTTGGTTGTTGCTTTAATAAAGGATTTGCACAGGTGTGCCGAGCGTGCCACGTCCTTGGTCAAGGCTGTGTGCATGTGGCCTGATTTACTCTTTACTTGTGTAAGAAGTATGTGGGCAGTGCGCGTCCCTACCTTTTGCATCTGTGGCATATTTTAGAGGAAAGGAAGTAATTTTTATGTGAATCTACAAACTTTATCCAAAGTCAAAAATCTTAACTCTGTCCTAACGAACTTGATGGCCATTTATTTATATCAAGAAGGAATTTTAACATGTAACATCAAGCTTATTGCAGAAGATCCACACAGACCAGGAAACTCACCCAAGAGAAGGTGTTAGCTGCAGACCTCACGCAGAAACCTGAGACAGCACCCAGTTCAGGTCAGATTGCTCTGAACATGCCCACTGAGAGTTCTCAAAGCTGAGTTCCTCTCAGATAAGCTGAGATTGTTCAGCCTCTAAGTGGTGTCCGACTCTGTGACCCCATGGACCGCAGCACACCAGGCTTCCTTGTCCTTCACTATCTCCTGGATTTTGCTCAGATTGATGTCCACTGGCTCGGTGATGCCATCCAACCATTTCATCTTCTGTCACCAGCTTCTTTTCTTGCCCTCAGTCTTTCCCAGCATCAAGGTCTTTTATAATGAGTCACCTGTTCACATCAAGTGGCCAAAGTATTCAAGCTTCAGCATCAGTCCTTCTAGTGAATATTCAGGGCTGATATAAGGCTGTGTATATGAGACAAGACTGAACAACACCAGATGGGAAAGAAATTAAATTTTGATCCAGTCTGAAGAGGCAAACAAAATTATTGAGTGGGTTACCCAATAAACTATGCACATAACTAATATCCGTAAGTTCTTCAAACAAAAAAGGCTTTAAGAGAACTGCAGTGGCATTAATGGAAACTTTAACAAATGTGCCATCAGGGAAGAGAAAATAGGAAAGTTTTGTCCTGTGTAATGTTGACTGGAAGATATTTTCAGACTCAGGGCTAACAGCTGCTAATATTTGTGCTTTTATTTTTAACAGGTTTTGGAATAGTCCATTCTTTCATGGGCCTTAACCAAAAGAGTCTAGATAAGGCTTCATCTGAGAGATTTTCAAGTGTGTAGTCACAGAGTTGGAAATTAAGTGTCAGGTTTTCTGATTTCCCTATCTTTTAAGGCTGAGTCGCTAACACACGTGGTTCTGCTCTACTTGAACACCTCCGGTTAAGCGGAGCCTGTGACCGCATGGAGGACATTCTCTGGTGTTGGTAGGTTTTAAGTGCCAAGTCAAAAATCTTAAAAATGGTTCTACACTGGTCCTTGTCCAGCCATTTGGAACAGAAAGCATGAGTTTGTCCTGCTGCAATAAAGTCATCCTTTTACCATCAACCTAAAAAGACAGTTATAAATGTATTCGTGTCAAAGAAAGGATTACCAAAAAATGTGGGTGCTCCTGACAGCACTAAGGCTTCCCAACTGGCTCAGATGGTAAAGAATCTGCTGGCAATGCAGGAAACATGGGTTCGATCCCTGGGTCTGAAAGATCCTCTGGAGAAGGGAATGGCTACCCACTCCAGTATTCCTGCCTGGAAAATCCCATGGACAGAGGAGCCTGGTGGGCTACAGTCCATGGGGTTGCAAGGAGTCAGACACGACTGAGCCACTAGCACTTTCACTTCACTGGCACCACTACATTAATTACAGATCACATGGCTCACACTCTTGAGTTTAGATAGTTTCTGCCAACGGGGTGTTGGAGGCAGAAGTCAGGCGACTCTGGTGCTCCCTCGGCCCCTGAGATACCCTGAGGCTGCAGTTCATTAAATAAAAAGACAGTTCAATGGCTAGAAAAATGAAAGAATCAGCAGATGATTGAAATGAAAGCTCAGTAGATGAGTATGTTTTAGAAAGACTATTATTAGAACTTATGTACTGAAAGAAATGTGGGCTTCCCAGGTGGCTCAGTGGTAAAGAACCTGCCTGCAATGCAGGAGACGCAGGTTCAATCCCTGGGTGGGGAAGATCCCCTGGAGGAGGAAATGGCAACCCACTCCAGTATTCTTGCCTGGGGAATCCCACAGACAGAGGAGCTGGTGGGCTACAGTCCATGCGATCACAAAAGAGTTGGACGTGACTTAGCAACTAAACAACAAACAAAAATGGAATGAAGTATATGTATGTGTTTGTGGTTTATTGGGGTATTTTTAAATAAAAGGTGAAGTAAAGGCTGTACCAACTGCATTTAACTATTAGGTAACATGAAGATGCCAAGAGTAAGAATTTTCCTAAGATATTAACTCATATTAAATAAGCTAAAAAATAAGCACAAAGGTTGATAGCATATCAATTTTTCAACAAGCAAATTTCTTGCGATGTTTTTCTTATGCTGCTGCTGCTGCTGCTAAGTCACTTCAGTTGTGTCCGACTCTGTGCGACCCCATAGACAGAAGCTCACCAGGCTCCCCCGTCCCTGGGATTCTCCAGGCAAGAATACTGGAGCGGGTTGCCATTTCCTTCTCCAAAGCATGAAAGTGAAAAGTGAAAGTGAAGTCGCTCAGTCGTGTCTGACTCTTAGCGACCCCATGGACTAGAGCCTACCAGGATCCTCCATCCATGGGATTTTCCAGGCAAAAGTACTGGGGTGGGGTGCCATTATAGAGTTTTCTTATAATGAACTTAATTTTAAAGCTCTTCACTTTCACTTTTCACTTACATGCATTGGAGAAGGAAATGGCAACCCACTCCAGTGTTCTTGCCTGGAGAATCCCAGGGACGGGGGAGCCTGGTGGGCTGCCATCTATGGGGTCACACAGAGTCGGACATGACTGAAGTGACTTAGCAGTAGCATGGAATAAAAATCCCCATGAGTCATGCAAAAAAATCACCTGTACATTGACCTCTAGCTAGATTAAGGGATTTTTGTTGTTGTTCAGTTTACAGCATCTATTTCTTGAAAGTTCTCATGACTCCTATGAAGCTCAGGTGCATTGGGAGACCCCAAGGGGATCCGTGTCTCTGACTGTTAAGTCTGATAGATTATTATACCTGCTGTGGCACACTTATTCCTCCCAGCCATTTGATGAAGTGAATAAAGTTGTCCCAAAGCTTTAAAAGTACTCTTAATTCTAAACATCAAGGTTTTTACATGAAGTGGGGGAAAAATGACAAGTTCGTTTGAACAAAGATATAAAAGTCTTCAGTTCCAGCTGGTCAAGTGGCCCTCACCGTTGGATGACATTTCCTGTCTTTCCTGCTATAGCATTCCTTACCCTCTGGGCCAGAGGACGAGGTTATTATGCATGAAGTAAAAGGCTTGATTACAGATAGACACTGTGAGAAAATTCATCCACCAGGTATTAGACCCTTGAACATAAAAGAGGTACATTTTAATGTTGGCTCTATTTTAAATTATTTTAAACCTGAATTTTTACAAAAGTTAGAACCTGGCACCAGATGACACAACCCCTATAGCAGAGAGTGAAGAAGAACTAAAGAGACTCTTGATGAAAGTGAAAGAGGAGAGTGAAAAAGTTGCCTTAAAAGTCAACATTCAGAAAACTAAGATCATTGCATCCAGTCCCATCACTTCATGGCAAATAGATGGGGAAACACTGGAAATAGTGACGGACTTATTTTGGTGGGCTCCCAAATCACTACAGATAGTGACTACAGCCATGAAATTAAAAGACGCTTGCTCCTTGGAGGAAAAGTTATGACCATCCTAGACAGCATATTAAAAAGCAGACACATTACTTTGCCAGCAAAATATGGTTTAAAGCTATGGTTTTTCCAATAGGTCATGAATGGATGTGAGAGTTGGACTATAAAGAAAGCTGAGCACAGAAGAATGATGCTTTTGAACTGTGGTGTTGGAGAAGACTCTTGAGAGTCCCTTGGACTACAGGAGATCCAACCAGTCCATCCTAAAGGAAATCAGCCCTAAATATTCATTGGAAGGACTGATGCTGAAGCTGAAACTCCAATACTTTGGCCACCTGATGTGAAGAACTGACTCAATGGAAAACACCCTGATGCTGGGAAAGATTGAAGGCAGGAGGAGAAGGGGACGACAGAGGATGAGATGGTTGGATGGCATCACCAACTCAATACACATGAGTTTGGGTAGGCTCCAGGAGTTGGTGATAAACAGGGAAGCCTGGCGTGTTGCAGTCCATGGGATCGCAAAGAGCTGGACTCAACTGAACTGAACTGAACCACATCTGTGGGCTTCCCTGGTGGCTCAGTGCTAAAGAATCTGCCTGCCAGTGCAGGAGACTCAAGTTCAATCCCTGGGTCGGGAAGATCCCCTGGAGAAGGGAATGGCAACCCACTCCAGTATTCTTGCCTGGAGAATCCCATAGACAGAGGAGCCTGGCAGGCTACAGTCCATGGGGTCGCAAAACAGTCAGACACAGCTCAGCAACTGAACAATAACAGCAACCATATTTGTAGATTGATTATGTCTATTACTAGAAGTAATTTTGAAAGTGCTACAACCTTAGAAATTAAATTTGGGTCTGAGTCTTGGTTCAGCCCTGCTATCTGAAGTGCTCTTCGCCCAGCAAGACCAGGGACCAGGCATGGAGGATCAAACATTCAGTAAATGTCTACCTGAGCAGAGGGAGACCGCTGACCCAAAGGAGGAGGAGGAGGAGGAGGTCTCTTCCCCTGAGGAGAGGGAGACCATGGACTTGAAAGAAGAAAAGGAAGCTTCCCTACCTCGGGAGGGGCAGAATATTGATTTGGAGGAAGGGGAAGAGGAAATCACTTCACCTGAGGAGGGGGAGACTTGCGAAAGCAAAGAAGAGAAGGAGAGCAAGATGTGTGAAATGAAGGATGGGGAAGAGGCCTTATCCTTTCAACTTATGGAACAAAGAGAGACCCGTGAATCCCTGGAAGAGGAAGAACCAATAAGCGTGTTTCCCCCTCCAAATGAATTCTCCCCTCATTCCGTGTTTCCCCTTCCAACTGCTCCAACCCCTCACTCCGTGTTTCCCCCTCCAACTGCCCCAACCTCTCACTCCATGTTTCCCCCTCCAAATGAATTTCCCCCTCCCAGAGCATTTCTCTTTCAGTATTTATCTCCTTAGATTTTTGTCTCCTCAAACCTTGACCTTAGGAAGGTATCTGTTCTGATATACTCTCTCTTCGTGCCTTATTTAGGTCCTTGTGGCATTTAATTTTTTGGTTAAAAACAAAACTACGTTCAATCGGAATTGTATGTTCTATATCAGAGCCATGTATGTTGGTACATTTTCTAATTGAAAAATAAAATACAAGTCTTTATTGCAAAAAAAAAAAAAAAGAAATTAAATTTGTAGGAGAAAAGAAAGATGACAGCTGATGTGAGGAATCTGGGATCATTACATTTTTTTTTATGTGCAGAATATAACTATCCTAGCTTTTTGTCATTACAGTAATTATTGAGATACATTAGTGATATTTATGAAATTCTGCCAGGCAGGTCCTAGGGAAAAAAAAAAAAATTTAACATGTCTTTAAAAATATTTATTGATGGATAATTCTTATATTGTGCTATTTTATGTTACCTTCTCCCATCCCATAATGGGTTGGAGGTGATTGAGTTAAATCTATTTTACTTTCTGTGCATCCTTTGAAGTTTGGAACTGCTGTGTCTGACACAGGCTCACTAACTCAGTAACCCGACTACCATATTAATCAAAGATTTTACTCCCAATCATTTTGAATCAGTAAGAGACTTTAAGAATGACTCTAGAAGCAGGACAGCTGGGGTAATCATCTTATGATCTACAAATGCTCTTGTCGGTAGCTGAAAACGGAAGGTTTTGTGCCACAACACGAGCAAAGACAATGATGCCATGTTCACAAACTGGATGATTGGATCCCCTCGGAAACCAGGGAAATCCCAAACTCCAGTGTGATGTATTTGGCCATGAGGCCTCTGGAGGGTAGTGAGGTTGTGAGGGTGGAGCCCTCAGGAATGGGGTTTGTATCCTTAGAAAAGAGGCCCAGAGGGCTCCAAGGACACAGCGAGAAGATAGCCGTCTCTGAACCAGGAAGCTGGCCTGAGCAAACAGTGCATCTTCAGAGCTTTGGTTATAAACTCTGCAGCCTCCAGAACCGTGAGCAATGAATGTTTTTTGTTTAAGCTGCCAGTGTGTGATAATCAGACTTTCTATGCTGAGAATTCTTACAGCCCGTGGGGTTGTAAGAAACAGCACAGAGAGATGTCATGTACACTTGACCAGTTCCCCCAGGGGTCACCTCTTAACAGATGCATCGTACACCATCACAGTCGGGGCCCCAACACTGGATCAGAGTCTCCAGTGTCAACCAGGTGGCTCTGGTTTTACACACTGTGTGTGTGTGCCTGTAGTTCTGTGACATTTCACCACATGTGTACATCTGCAAATCCACCACCACCACCTCTGAGACACAGAACATTCCAGGAGGTCAAGGATCCCTCAGTTACCCTTTTATAGCCATGCCTTCCTCCTTCCCACCCCAGAACACATTTTTTTAATATGTAGTAAACTTAACTAGATAACTGTAGCTTCTCTGGAACCAACTGTAATCAGTGTGTTTTTCCAATAGCAGTTGTCCAGTCTCTGAGTTGTGTCCAACTCTCTGCGACCCCATGGACTACAGCACACCAAGCTTCACTGTCTTTCACTATCTCCCTGAGTTTGCTCAAACTCATATCTGTTGAGTCAGTGATGCCATCCAACCATCTCATCCTCTGTCACCTCCTGCCCTCAATCTTGTCCCAGCATCTGGTTCTTTTCCAATGAGTTGACTCTTCCCATAAGGGGGGCCAAGATATTGAAGCTTCAGCTTTAGCATCATATTTTCCAGTAGAAATAAGTGTGCAGATTTCTGTTTCTTGGTGTCTGAGTTCCTGTTGCTTTAGAAGTTCTGGTACAATGCAGGCAGACAGGTGTGGTTTCTGAAACCAAGGAAAGACTGCCAGACACGTGAGTCCCCGGAAAGCCCTTGAGAAGGAAGGGCTCGAGGCAGGTGTCTTGTTGGTGAGGTCCTCGGACTCCCAGATCACAGCCTGAACTCGAGTGCAGCTGGAAGATGCAGAGCAGCAAACAGAGGCGTGGGAGCTCTGTGCCTTGGAGAGTCTCAGAGACAATGTCCTCCCTGCACAAGGGCGACATACACTCCAGAAGTGCCACAGCTAAGCATAGAGTGGTAACGGTCAGTGGGAAAGGCTCGGACACCCTCTGACGCTGCTGATCTTGTTAGCCTCCCCAGGGTAAGACAGGAGCTGGGGAGCAGTGCCAGTCCTGAGCCTGTCACTTCTGATGCCATGTTAGGAAAGCATGAATGCTGCTTACCGTCTCAGGTGTGGAGACCAGGATAGCTGGCCACAGTTAAAGGTCCTCTGCCCAACCCAGAAAAGTGTAGGAGACAGCTTCCAGAACAGGTTCATCTGATGGGCCTTGAAGAGTCCTCATTCAAAACCACTGAAATGGCACCAGGAAAGATTTCTTCCTTCCAGATAACATTGTTCTATTGTGCAAATACGCAGACTTGTAGTCACATCAGGCATTATGGATACGTGATCTGGATTGGTTTACTCCAGTGATTCTACCTACCAAGCAGCTGAAATCTGAGTGCCCAGGACCCAGGAGCATGGAGGAAAGTGGGGAGGAGGGATGGAGGTCCCACAGGGACTTCTGGGAGGCTAGTCACGGCCGGAGGCCCTGAGCAGCCTGATCTGGACGCCAGCCTCTTGAAAGCATCAAAGGACCTGCCTGAAGGAAGCAGAGGGAAACTGAGAAACCGCTCTCTGTACTGTTAGCCAGCCTGGATAAAAGTGAATTTTTAAAATATGCCATTTGGTAAATGCATTAGCTTGTGTGAATCCATTATTAAAATTACAGAAAATTACACTCCTTGGGCTTCCCTGGTGGCTCAGATGGTAAAGAAACTGGCTGCAATGCAGGAGGCCCATGTTCGATCCCTGGGTTGGGGAGATCCCCTGGAGAAGGGAATAGCTACCCACCTAATTCCTAGCCAAGAAATTTTCCCTCCAGTTTAGGTCCTGGTTGTCTCCTCGGTGACACGAACCTCAATGCCCAAAGTGTTTTGTGCTAAGCTAATCAGTGGGCTCCTGTTACAGAACTCAGGTTATTAAACCATTTCTAAGAAATGATGCTCTGTGGTAGTGGGGAGGGCAGACTTCCCTTTAAGCAGCAACACTGAAGCCTCTTTCAGATATTTGTTTATTTTGACTGTGATGCATTAATTGGAATACTTTGTCTCCATCAAGATCGAAAGTGTCTTTCTCATAACTGCCGCTGCAGTAACCTTGCTGCTGTGTTTTCCGCTCCAAACTGGGCAAAACACCAAATCTGCACACCTCAGTCTAACCATGATGTTCACAAGTGTTTAGGACTACCTAAGTTTAGCTGTGTTTCCTGTGCACAGGCTGTTACATCACAGCCTTACGAAATTATTTATGCTCATTCATTAACACTGAGATGGAACATTTCCTGTCAATTTTCGTGTCACACTATTTTGATAAAGCTGGAAAGAAAGTCAAAGTGTTAGTCGCTGAGTCCTGTCCGACCCTTGGCAACCACACAGACTATAGCCCGCCAGTCTGTGTCTCTGGATTTCTCAGGCAGGAATACTGGAGTGGGTTCCCTTCTCCAGGGGATCTTTCCCACCCAGGGATCAAACCCGAGTCTCCTGTTGTTGCAGGCAGATGCTTTCCCGTCTGAGCCACCAGATAAACCTGGGTAAACCCTTAAGTCTTTTCTTTGGTTTCCCCTTTATAACAGGACACACCCCTCTTCTTCCCTGTCCTACAGGCAGTGTAGCCCAAAAGATGGTCCCATATTCTGAGGAACGAAATGCTGCTGCTACTGCTAAGTCGCGTCAGTCGTGTCCGACTCTGTGCGACCCCATAGACGGAAGCTCACCAGGCTCCCCTGTCCCTGGGATTCTCCAGGCAAGAACACTGGAGTGGGTTGCCATTTCCTTCTCCAATGCATGAAAGCGAAAAGTGAAAGTGAAGCTGCTCAGTCGTGTCCGACTCTTAGCGACCCCATGGACTGGAGCCTACCAGGCTCCTCCGTCCATGGGATTTTCCAGGCAAAAATACTGGGGTGGGGTGCCATTGCCTTCCCCGGAGGAACGAAATAGTTGAGTCATTTTCCCTGAGACCATAAGAGATTCTCCAGCTACCAGACAGAGCTCTGTGCAGAGAACAACCACGTCTGAACCCCCACAGTGCTCCCAGCAGAAGCAGAAAGATGCCAAGCCTCTAGTCAACATTAAATGAAAACAAATATGTCTTGCAGCTAATTAGGATCTATTGGTATTGGATTAAATGTCTTCATTCACAGGGCCCAGTGAAGGGTAAAATGTACATTTTCAAGAATCTCTTTGAAGCTAAAACCATGCTTGTAGAGTCTTCCCCCATTCTCAGGATGGGGTAGATTTCTTTTTCAAGGAATAGAATATAACTCTTCTCTTTCTGTCAACTTTAACCTAATATATATCTTTTAAAGGGACGTTTAAAGGTCTTTTGTCCACTCTGGGGCTGTCTTGATGAGATCGCTTTCCACAATTAGAAACCTGCAGTGAATTCAAGAAAAAGGAACAGTCACACTGGAATCACCTCTGTGTTTTCATGCTGGGTTCTCTGCGGGCACTTTTCAGATCCTGGAGGGTTAAGTAAAATAAAAGCGCAGCCTTTATGCAGCTCAGTGATTGGTGGGGACAGCCCCCTTGCCCTCGGGAAAGGTTACAGCTTCACCGCCCAGGCTGCCCTGACTGCCTCCTGGGTTTCTTTTCATCTCAAACAAAATTCTCATGGAGGATCCCATTCCAGAAGCCCATCCTGCACTCTCCTTCAGCTTTGCCAGGACAGACCCGCCCCAGAGGAAAAGGAACCACACACAACTAAGGGCTTTGCTGCTGCTGCTGCTGCTGCTGCTTAGTCGCTTCAGTCGTGTCCGACTCTACGACCCCATGGACTGCAGCCCACCAGGCTTCTCCATCCATAGGATTCTCCAGGCAAGAACACTGGAGTGGGCAACTAAGGGCTTTAAATGCTCCTAAACAACCAGGCGTGTGTCCCCTCCCTGACCTGCTTTCAGGGCGCAAATAGGGCAGCACCGCCCGCTGGCCTTGTTGGAGGAGAAGGACGACAGGCCTTATTATTTCAGGGTTGAGGAGGCCCTGGACAGGGCACAGCAGGCACGTCATCCCAGGGCCATAACCCCTGCTTATTTCTCTCAGAAACAGCAGCTATGGAGCTTCCCTGGGGGCTCAGTGGTTGAGAATCCACCTGCCCATGCAGGAGATGCGGGTTCGATCCCTGGTCCAGGAAGACACCACATGCGCTGCAAGTACTGAGCCTGTGCTCTGGAGTTGGGAGCCGAGGCACAGTTACTGAGCCCACAGGCCCTGGAGCCCATGCTCCGCAGCAAGGGAAGCCACTGTATTGAGAAGCCAGAACACCGCGATGAAGAGCAGTCCCCACTAGCCACAACTAGAGAAAAGCCTTGCAAACAACGAAGACCCAGCACAGCCTAAAATAAATGCAGTTATCTTTTTTAAAAAGAAACAACTGTGGAAAATCAAGAGGATGGCCCTGTAACGGCAGAACTGCATCACCACAGGGCACATGCATGCACTTGCTGTGGGGAGGCTGACATCTGAATTGTGAGAATCCCTGTCAACACCCTCACCCCGCATCACCCACCTGGGCAGAAACGCACCCATGACTGGATCAGCCAGATCTTGGTCTTGGTCCTAACGCTAGCTTTCCATCTGAAGGTTGAGTAACAATCCAGAGGCAGTGGTGAACGGGGAATTCCTGGCCATATTCCACACGTTTCTGCCAGGCTCCAGGGCAGCCACTTGGCCACACTCCCCTGTGACGCCTGGTTCTGTAATCACTGCTGCCGGATCCCCAAGACAGGCGCGGATCCCGAGCTTTGTCCACCTGTCATCTGGCAGACCTCAGCCCTGCTAACCTCAGCCCTGCCTGACCCCTTGATAAATCCCCTTTCCTGACATTTATAATCATGGAGGCTAACCCCTAGGTGTTACTTAATTATGGGGCAGAAATCTTTTTGATCCTTTGTAAATCAACTTTCCTCTGCTTCTTGACTGTGTGTCTCTGAGCTGCCTTTATCCCCACCGGATGAAGGGCCTGTTCCATCCTGATGTGGATCCAAAGTAGGTCCAGCTGGTTTTTGCTGCTGCTGCTGCTGCTAAGTCGCTTCAGTCGTGTCCAACTCTGTGCGACCCCATAGACGGCAGCCCACCAGGCTTCCCGTCCTTGAGATTCTCCAGGCAAGAACACTGGAGTGGGTTGCCATTTCCTTCTCCAATGCATGAAAGTGAAAAGTGAAAGTGAAGTTGCTCAGTTGTGTCCAACTCTAGCGACCCCATGAACTGCAGCCCACCAGGCTCCTCCGTCCATGGGATTCTCCAGGCAAAAGTACTGGAGTTGGGTGCCATTGCCTTCTCCCAGCTGGTTTTTACTTTTATGCAAATACTGTGCAAATGAAATCTTAATTGCTCTTACTGAATACTCAGGAATTCTGTTTTGCCAGTTATCAAGTGCTTACTTTGTAAATGGTCCTTAAACTGAGTCAAAATAAATCCTACTCTATTATCTGGTTAAATTATCTGCTTACCCAATAAGCAGTAAGTTCGTGGAAATGAATAGGGTTTATTTGCTGCTGCTGCTGCTGCTAAGTCGCTTCAGTCGTGTCCGACTCTGTGCGACCCCATGGACTGCAGCCCACCAGGCTTCTCCGTCCCTGGGATTCTCCAGGCGAGAACACTGGAGTGGGTTGCCATTTCCTTCTCCAATGCATGAAAGTGAAAAGTGAAAGTGAAGTCGCTCAGTCATGTCCGACTCTTAGCGACCCCATGGACTGCAGCCCACCAGGCCCCTCCGTCCGTGGGATTTGCCCTACGGTTTTCCTGATCTGATAACCTCTGGATCTACTTCTATTTTATACTGTGTACTAAATTTAAGCTGTCTGACTCTTGTGACCCTATGGAATGTAGCCCACCAGACTCCTCTGTTCATGAAGATTCTCCAGACAAGAATTCTGGAGTGAGTTGCCAGGCTCTCCTCCAGGGGATCTTCCTGACCCAGGGATCAAATCCACATCTGTACTGCAGGTGGATTCTTTTACTGCTGAGCCACGAGAGAGGCCCCAGATAGCAGGGAAAAAAATAAGGGTAAGATGTGGAGGGTAATCCTAGATGTGTCTCAGAGTCTCCCCAGCATAAGCCTGAGGTGCATTTTTTTTCCTGAAGATCAGCTGAGTAGAGGTTCCTGCGGTCCAATCAGACCTGATGTTAACTGGTAACTAGATAACATGCATCTCATTTTCTCATGGTGCCTGCAGATGAATAGCAGAGTATCACCTTCATCAGTAGAGAAGTCCACTCAGCAAAGACATAGGCATTTGTTTTAAAGGATCCTTCATTTTGATATGGGTTTATACAACCTCTTGACTCTGAAAAGTGGTATTTTTCACTAAAGCAAAACAGTCATTTTTTGGTAAAGTTCCAGTGATAATCTTCAAATGAAAGGCCAAAAGTACTTATAAATTTGGAGAATCATCCTGAACTATGGATGTTATTCAAGCTCTCTTTCAGATTAAGAATGTCTCTGAAATAGAAAACAAAGGTATCTCATCTCGTTTGCAGTTAACATGATTCTGAATTCATCTCCCCTTAAAGAAGTCTTTCTGGGACTTCCCTGGTGGCCCAGTGGCTAAGACTCTGCACTCCTAATACAGGGGGCCTAGATTTGATCCCTGGTCAGGGAACTAGATCTCACTTGCTGCAGCTGAGATCTGGTACAGGCAAATAAATAAATGAATAAATAAATATTAAAAAATAATTCTCCCTCATTTAGTTGATTAGTGACTAGCTGAACCTAATAATGTTCCCTTTTTTTCAAAATTCTATTTCATTTTAATCAGATAATACAAGGTTTTGGACCCACAAAACAGAATTCAACAGAAAGCCAACCCATCCTTACTAACTTAGCTTTCTTTATCTGGTGTTAGTAACGGTCAAAGAAATACTAGCCTCCAGGAAGAAGGCTGAGCGCCGAAGAATTGATGCTTTTGAACTGTGCTGTTGGAGAAGACTCTGCAAGGAGATCCAACCAGTCCATTCTGAAGGAGATCAGCCCTGGGATTTCTTTGGAAGGAATGATGCTAAAGCTGAAACTCCAGTACTTTGGCCACATCATGCAAAGAGTTGACTCATTGGAGAAGACTCTGATGCTGGGAGGGATTGGGGGCAGGAGGAGAAGGGGACGACAGAGGATGAGATGGCTGGATGGCATTACTGACTCGATGGACGTGAGTCTGAGTGAACTCCGGGAGTTGGTGATGGACAGGGAGGCCTGGTGTGCTGTGATTCATGGGGTTCAGTCGGACATGACTGAGCGACTGAACTGAACTGAAGAACATGAAAATGAACAAGACCTGGTTTCTGTCCTCAACACTTCATCTTTTTAGAAAGTGAGTAAGATATAGAGTAAATGTCTACAATAGACAGTGTTTCAAAAAGTCATAAATGCCTTCATTAGAGAAATGAAATCCTAGTAAGTCAGGGAAGGAGTGCCATACTTTTGACTGGGAGAAATCGGGAGAACTTTATGAAGAAAAATACAGTTTCGGGTACTCTGAAGAGTAGTTGGGATTTGAGCAGATGAAGATGGAATTTGAGCAGACTCGATGTGAGGTGAGGGGTGGAGGACATAAAGGGGTCCCAGGGCCTCCTGCTGGTTGGAGAAGAGAAGGGGAGGCATGGGGGGAATGGGATGGGGGCTGGGGTCTCCTGGAGGCCAGGGAGCAGGGAGGGCAGGACAGACTCCTGCTTTGGAAAGATGCTCGGGAGGGAGTTAAGCTCCCCATGGGGACTTCAGAAGGCTCTAGGTGAGGGTCTGATCCAGAGAAATGGCAGGGCGATTGGAAGGGATATGAAGTGTTTCGGAAGGTGCCATCAGGGGCTTGGGACAGTTGTTTCTGGAGTAAGAGGGTGGGATGGGGGCAGAAATAAATTGGGGGTTTTAAAACTAAAACCTGATGCCTCAAAGAATCACATTGGCATTAGAGAAATGCGGAGGAGAAAGTGAGGGATACAAGACACAGCAGCAATTACCACCATGACTGCTGTGGTTTCTACAAGTTGTTTTCAGCAGCTTGAGACTGATAGATGTGTCTGTAAACATGGAGTCGGAACTGCTCCCTCTCGGTACCTCTGAGTTAGGGAGCCTTGCTCACAGGACCGGACTTGAGAGTGTGCAGTGGAGCCTTGTGAACTGAAGATAGAACACATACAGCACTGAAAAACAGAATCAATAATTGATCTTCGGTTGAAAAGAGAGGCTCATCTATTTCATATATTGACATTCAGTTCAGTTCAGTTCAGTTCAGTCGCATCCAACTCTTTGTGACCCCATGAATTGCAGCACGCCAAGCCTCCCTGTCCATCACCAACTTCTGGAGTTCACTCAGACTCACGTCCATCGAGTCAGTGATGCCATCCAGCCATCTCATCCTCTGTCATCCCCTTCTCCTCCTGCCCCCGATCCCTCCGAGCATCAGAGTCTTTTCCAATGAGTCAACTCTTCACATGAGGTGGCCAAAGTACTGGAGTTTCAGCTTTAGCATCATTCCTTCCAAAGAAATCCCAGGGCTGATCTCCTTCAGAATGGACTGGTTGGATCTCCTTGAAGTCCAAGGCACTCTCAAGAGTCTTCTCCAACACCACAGTTCAAAAGCATCAATTCTTCGGCGCTCAGCTTTCTTCACAGTCCAACTCTCACATCTGTACATGACTACTGGAAAAACCATAGCCTTAACTAGACGGACCTTTGTTGGCAAAGTAATGTCTCTGCTTTTGAATATGCTATCTAGGTTGGTCATAACTCTCCTTCCAAGGTGTAAGCATCTTTTAATTTCATGGCTGCAATCACCATCTACAGTGATTTTGGAGCCCCCAAAAATAAAGTCTCTCACTATTTCCACTGTTGCCCCATCTATTTGCCATGAAGTGATGGGACCAGATGCCATGATCTTCATTTTCTGAATGTTGAGCGTTAAGCCAACTTTTTCACTCTCCTCTTTCACTTTCATCAAGAGGCTTTTTAGTTCCTCTTCACTTTCTGCCATAAGGGTGGTGTCATCTGCATATCTGAGGTTATTGATATTTCTCCTGGCAATCTTGATTCCAGCTTGTGCTTCTTCCAGCTCAGTGTTTCTCATGATGTATTCTGCTAATTACTATAAAATCCTTTGTGGTGACAGTTGTCACACAGTCTCGAAATCATGTCCAACTCTTTGCAACCCCATGGACTGCAACATGCCAGGCTTCCCTGTCCATCACCATCTCTTGGAGCTTTCTCAAACTCATGTGCATTGAGTTAGTGATGCCATCCAACCATCTCATCCTCTGTCATCCCCTTCTCCTCCTGCCCTCAATCTTTCCCAGCATCAGGGTCTTTTCAGATGAATCAGTTCTTTGCATCAGGTGGCCAAAGTATTGGATTTTCAGCTTCAGTATCAGTCCTTCCAATGAATATTCAGAGTTGATTTCCTTTAGGATTGACCGGTTTGCTCTCCTTGCAGTCCAGGGGACTCTTGAGAGTCTTCTCTAGGACCACAGTTCAAAAGCCTCAACTCTTCAGTGGTCAGCCTTCTTTACAGTCCAACTAAGTAGAAAATTCTACTGTTGTTCAAAAGTCCCCAAACCAGGAGTTTTTTAAGACATGTTGAACAAACAGCTGGAATCCAGCAGCTTAGTTAGGGTGCTTTGGGGCCTCCAGAATGTAGAAAACCCAGCTCAAAATGATGAGCAACATTAGGATTCTTTTTCACTCTCACATGACAAGCGCTCTGTCAGTGGAGAGTTTCTCAGGGTGATTAAACCATCAGGGTCAATAAATAGCGAGGTTTCCTCCAGGCTTCAGCAATCCTGTTTCTCCTGGTCCTTCACTGGGTTCCCTGGTGATCTCTAGGTGGAAAAGCAAGTGTGGACATTGCTGTTCACACTGGTCATTTGGAAACAGAAAACATGAAAGGGCGATTTCTTATTATTCTCATTTGTTTTTCTTGTTTTAAGGAAGGGAACTCTTTCTCATCAGTATACCCAGCAGATTGATCTCACATCTTTGTCCTGGACTTAATGACAGGCCTGTCACTAAATCAGTCCCTGGCTTGTATCAACTGTGATGCACACCCTGTGGACAGGGCCAGTCTCCTGTGAGTTCTAACCACACCAACTATGAAGTGGG
Source organism: Tragelaphus eurycerus (assembly GCA_935064755.1). Taxonomy (NCBI): domain Eukaryota; kingdom Metazoa; phylum Chordata; class Mammalia; order Artiodactyla; family Bovidae; genus Tragelaphus; species Tragelaphus eurycerus. The sequence goes on along the minus strand of CAKXYN010000103.1, from coordinate 1,735,539 downwards.
GCAAAGAGGGCCAAGCAAAATCTGGGTGGTACTAGAGAGGAGGCGGTGGAGGCAGATGGAGGCTGGGAGACCACGTGACCTTTGCTCTAATCCCAGTGGTAGGTACGTAGGGGATGACAGAGGACAAGATGGCTGGATGGCATCACCAATTCAATGGACATGCATTAAAGCAGACTCCGGGAGATAATGGAGGATAGGGGAGCCTAGCGTGCTGCAGTCCACAGGGTCACAAAGAGCTGGACACAACTTAGTGACTGAACAACAACAACAGTGGTAGGAGGGAGAGAGGGAGAGAATGAACTACTGGAGGGTAGATTTTAAAAAAAAACAACAAAACATTTTATATCAATGCATTTAGAAAATGAGAGCAATCTGCCCTTATTTTCTTCACCCAGGGAACTCTTGTAGCCATAGAAACGAGGACTGATTGGAATCTAGTTCTCCAGCCTCAGTCACAGTTTGGGAGGAACTGGTATACCCTCGGGGAGCTGGAGCTCTTCTTAGGTGGGTATGGGACCCGGGCTTCTGGGCTGGATGAGCAGTTCAGCAAGAAGCATGCTCACCCAGCCCAGGGAGAGGGCTTCCGGCTCCAAACACCCTCTACGAGCAGAGAGGAGACAGCCAATGGGAACCACGGACAGGTGCTCTCAGGAAAGGAGAATCCCTGGTTCTGTCCTGAATACCTAATGGTCATCGTGCTGTCAGACAGAAGTTCTTCAGCCTCTGATGCTCCGTTTACACTTGCTTGACAAAAGCATTACAACATGTCAGACTTTCTCAGGTTTGTATAAACCCATGTCTCAGGTTCCTGGGGATATTTGCCTGTGAATCCAGCTCCCCTTTCTGTTTTTCCTGCCTCAGAGACTTTTCTTACAAGATTGGAGATGACTGATATATTTGTGAGGTGTGGGTAAGATGAAGAAGGAGTGCACAGCTGAGCTCTCAGCACCTTCATGTCAGTCTGACAGATGTATGCATTGGCCATCACTGGTCAATAGGAAAGCCTGGAAAAACGCATGCCCAGCTGTCCAAACCCTACTGCCTGGATACCTGTCTTTACCATCAGGGTAACAGCCCACCATGTCTACACTTGCTAGGTCATAGACAAACTACCACTGCCAGGTGATCCAGGACACCCTCGCTGGCTGGGTGTCCTGCCACTCTCTTATAAATCAATATGAAGAATATCAGTATATCTATCTATACTGGAAATGAAATATGATAGAGCAGCAAAGAACAACAATGATGGTGATGACCACTGTTGTTCACTTAACAAATGCTGTTAGTTGCCTACTTGTGTGTCTGCCAGATGCTATTCTGGGTGTTGGAAACCAGCAGTGAACAGGAAAGGTCCCCATTCTTGGTATTTTTGTTTTCTTGTGTTTTTTTCCGACATTGTGTCCGACAGTGGGATTGCTGTATCATACAGTAGCCCTATTTTTAGTTTTTTGAGGAGCTTCCATACTGTTCTCCATAGTGGCTGCAGCAATTTACATTCCCACCAACAGTGTGGGAGGGCTCCCTGTTCTCCACACCCTCCCCAGCATTTATCACTTATAGACTTTTTTAAGATGTCCATTCTGCCAGGCACAATGGTATCTCATTGTAGTTTTGATTTGCATTCCCCTGATGATTAGTGATGTTGAACATCTTTTCATGTGCCTGTTGACCATCTCTGTGTCTTCTTTGGAGAAATGTCTATTCGGGTCCTCTGCCCATTTTTTAATCAGGTTGCTTCTTTTTTATATATATATTGAGTTGGAGGAGCTGTTTATGTATGTTGGATACTAACCTCTTATCAGTCAAGTCATTTACAAATATTTTCTCCCATGCAGTAGGTTGTGTTTTTGTTTTGTGAGTGGTTTCCTTTGCTGTGCAAAAACCTTGAATTAGGTCCCATTTCTTTGTTTTCGCTTTAATTTCCTTTGGTTTAAGATGCAGATCCAAAAATATATTGCCATTGTTTATATCAAAGAGTTTTATGGTTTCAGGTCTTACATTCAATTCTTTACTTCAGTTTGAGTTGAGCTGTAGTCTAAGACAGCAGTCCAGTTTCATTCTTTTGCATGTAACTATCCAGTTTCCCCAGCATTTTATATTCTTGGGTCTTTCATCATTAATTAGTTGACCAGATAGACATGGAAATGACTTGACGTCTCTAAATCTAAAACTTTACTGTTATCGCTAAAATCGGTCCATGGACTTTGTAAGCATAGAACCTTGTGTCTATAAAAATTACATTCATTTGTTTTTCCTTTCTCAGACCTGGCATTTTGCTGCAAAAGGGGAAGATGTTCCCAGCAGTGCTCGCCAGATCTGAAACCTCTACGAATCTTCAGTATGTCAGCACACTGAGTGAGTAAGCTGCCTCCCTAGAGCCGTCAAAGTGGAAGTGAAAGTGTTAGCCGCTTAGTCATGTCTGAGTCTTTGAGATCTCATGGTCTGTCCATGGAATTCTCCATGCAAGACTACTGGGGTGGGTTGCCATTCCCTTCTCCAGGGAGTCTTCCCAACGCAGGGATCGAACCAGGGTCTCCTTCACTGCAGGTAATTTTTTTTACCATCTGTGCTACCAGAGAAGCCCCAGAGCCATCAAAGGACAATTCTTTTTCAGACTAGTAGGTCTAGGGGACTGAAACTGGCCATAAGTTGAAACAACAAAAAAAGAAGAAGAAAGGAAATCAAGGATACATGCTGTACATTTTGACTAGTTATGAAATTTAAAAGTTGAAGTTCTCACATACAAAAGAGAACATTTTATGGGTAGCCTCAGGTTTTTTAATCCTACCTTTGTGTGTGTGTTAATCGCTCAGTGGTGTCCAACTCATTGTGACCCCATGGACTGTAGCTCCCCAGGCTCCTCTGTCCATGGAATTCTTCAGGCAAAAATACTGGGGTGGGTTGCCATTCCCGTCTCCAGGGGATCTTCCCTAAACAGGGCTCCAACCTGGGTCTCTTGCAGGCAGATTATTTACCATCTGAGCCATCAGGGAAACCCATCATATACAGAAGAGAACATTTTATAGGTGGGCTCAAGTGTTTGAATCCTACCTTTATACAGATGTATTTTTTGTGAATAGCTGATAAGACAGCCCAGGTTTTGCCTGGAAATAGAATCTTGCCCCTACCTTGTACTTCCCAGCAGTCTTAAGGATCAGTGAGCAAGTACACTGCAAGCTCCACTGAGTATTCAAGGTACATAATATTATCAGCCATGATTTTGGCCACTAATCCAAAATCCTAGAAACATGCATATTTTTGGTTGTTTGTTTCTTTTTGTGTTTGCCAATGAAAAATAAAGGGCAGCTTCCCTTGTAGCTAAAGAATCTGCCTGCAATGCAGGAGACCCAGGTTCGGTTCCTGGGTTGGGACGATCCCCTGGAGAAGGAAATGGTAACCCACTCCATTATTCTTGCCTGGAGAATCCCATGGACAGAGGAACCTGGAGGGCTATAGTCCATGAAAAATAAACACCAAATATCAGGGGGAAAAAATGGACCGATTCACCCATTTGAAATCTCTCAGAAGTTGAAATCCATTTCCAGTGGTTTCCCACATAACTATTTTCAACCAGAGTTTTTCTACAGACTGGACTTGTGCCAAATCATACAATCAGACTGCTTCAACCACCCAGATGCTTATGGGCAAAAATAATAACTTCACATGAAGTTATTATTAGCTTTTTCTGTCTGAATCATGGCTAAGATCTATTTGTCTTTAGAAGATAATCAAATTACAGTCCATTTGAGTATCTTCTTCCTAGCTTGTTGCCCCTATTAGGAGCTCTCGGTCAGAGAGCCTCTCATAAATGAACAAAGGGCCTTCCTTACTCCGAGTCAGTTCACCCATAAAACTTGAAACTCTAAGGAAATCTGACCTACTGTGTATGTTATGGTAGCAAGCTTTTTACTTATGAAACACTGGTATTTGATGTAGTAGTCATGTACATATATGAGAGTTGGACCATAAAGGAGGCTGAGCACTGAAGAATTGATGCTTTCTATTTATAGTGCTGGAGAAGACTCTTGAGAGTCCCTTGGACAGGAAAGAGATCAAGCCAGTCAATCCTAAAGGAAATCAACCCTGAATATTCACTGAAAGGACTGATGCTGAAGTGAAGCTTCAGTCAGCTGAAGCTTTAATACTTTGGCCACCCAATGCAAAGAGCCAATTGATTAGAAAAGACCTTGATGCTGGGAAAGACTGAGAGCAGGAGGAGAAGGGGGAGGCAGAAGAGCAGTTGGTTAGATAGCATCAGTGAGTCAATGGACATGAATCTGGGTAAACTCTGGGAGATGGTAAAGAACAGGGAAGCCTGGCATGCTGCAGTCCATGGGGTCACAAAGAGTCAGACACGACTTAGCTACTGAACAACAACAAATTGGATGCATCTACTATTCTTTTAGGTCTAGGGCTGCAAGACAAGCTAGTCACCCTGAAGGAGAAAGGATTTGAAACAACGAGAATTACCTGTAACACAAGGTATTGCAATCAGGATGGTCAATCAAGTCATTGGTATAAGTTGGCAATACCCTTTATCTAACAGGGAGCTTGAAGTACAGGGACCACAGTATAAGTATGATATGTGTGTATGTGTATTTGATCAAATGATCATTGGAATGATCATTTGAGAAGTTTTATTTCACTTAGTTTTCAATAACCTTCAAGTCTTAAGGGAACAATTCTAAGCCATCTAAAATCCTCTCTATTAGTGGACATAATATAGATACATTCATTTGAAATATAGTTGTTTCATAATTCAGATTGTATAAATCAAGTATCACTTTTTTCTCTTTTAGTTTTTGACTGCACTATGAGGCATATGGGATCTTGGTTGCTTGACCAGGGATCGAACCCACGCCCCCCTGCAGTGGTACAAATTCCTAACCACTGGACCCCCAGGCAAGTCCCAGGTTTTACTTTTAAAAATAGAATTTGGTGGTTTTCTAAACTAGCAGTTCAAGTTTTAACATGAGTTACAGGCCTAATTAACTCTTTTGTGACGTAGCTCTTTGAGGAATTAGGGCCAAATTATACATGACCTGGGCAGGGGTAGGGTGGGGTCCGTGATCTTGATTTTGTCAGTTTCCCTTCTTCCCCATCTGCACCCCCACTCTCTTCCCCTGCTTTCACCGAGTGCTGTCTCAGCCCACACTTCTTTCAGGCTTTATTCTCATCCGGCTATTCAACAAATCGCCAGGGTAGTTTGAATCTGGTAACTGCCTTAAAAACATCAGAGAAATGTCACCAGTGGTGGGATTTCAGGGGGTTGGTGATAGGCACTTGGGCCCAGGAGGGGTGCTCAGAAGAAATCTGAAATGGGGGTTGTGAATCTCTTCTTCCTCTTGGGTTCTAGGAGTCAGAGAGGAAGGCTGTTAAGGATAGCCCAGCACACCTGTCTGTCCACCTCAGCCTTTTCTGGACCAACCCCCAACCAGTGCCCTTAAAATAGAAAGGCCAGAACCATTAGCTCACTCTGACCTACCATTCTTGTGTCAATAAAATATTAGCAACTATAAATAACTTGGGTATTACTGGGGGAAATGACAAAGCAAAAAGCTCATTCTGCAGTGAAAGAGAAAAGTAACATTTTAAATCGTATCAGATTGAAGCACTCACACTATTTAATGAAATATTTCTAAGCAACAAGGTAGGAGAATCAAAGAGCTTCAATAGAGCTAACATTCATAGAATCAGAAGGAATACAAAAATAGCCTCTCTTTCTTGTTAGCAATTCAGGTTGGAAGGTAAAACAAACTCCTTCCCCAAACTCAGCCAATTGGATAATTATCTCTTCCAGAATATCCCATGAATGGTTTGTTTCAGCATGGAATAACCACATACATAGCCAGGTAATGGGCTTCCCTCATGGTTCAGTTGGTAAAGAATCTGCCTGCAGTGCAGGAGACCCTGGTTCAATTCCTGGGTTGGGAACATTCCCTGGAGAAGGTAAAGGCTGCCCATTCCAGTACTCTAGCCTGGAGAACTCCATGGGGTTGCAAACGGTTGGACATGACTGAGCAACTTTCAGTCAGCCAAGCAATAATATGTATGAAAACCTTGGAGAGGAAGTAGCTGGGGAATGATTTAAATCCCCTGGGTATGAGATACACCCTCTTGAACCATTGTCATCTAGATAACTAACAAATAAGAAGATCTCCTAGAGTACGAAATGGCAACCCACTCCAGTATTCTTGCCTAGAGAATCCCATTGACAGAGGAGCCTGGTGGGCTACAGTCCATGGAGTCGCAAAGAGTCAGACATGACTGAGTGACTGAACACACGCACACAAAAAGAACGCTCAGTACTCCCTCTTATGTGTGTTTTAGGTCCATAAGTGAAAGTTTTGCTATTCCATCACCAATGACACCCTAGCTTTGTCAGCAGGAAAGATTTTCTGAAGAGAAATTTAAATGTCTCTATAGACCCAAATAAGTACTCAGTGGATTCAAGTTAGAAAAGAATATGAGATCTTTTCATGTCACCTTAATGCACAAAACCAAGAATCCTTTAATACTTGTAGATTAATTTCCCCACCACTGTGTGCTTGAAATGACAGCTTAGAAATCCACAAGTATTTTCATAGCTTCCCCAAGAGACAGCTACAGTGTGTGTGAATGTCCTTTTAAAATAACAGTCTGTGCAGAAGGCTTGTGGCATACCAATGGGTGTTCTTGGCTCACTTTTACTCTGCACCAGAAAACATGTATAACGGGCTCAAGAAAGAGAAAAAGGAGGCCCTTTTCCTGGCTGTTGGTCAGTTGACGAGCCAGCGCTGGTTGCTTTGACTTCTCTGTTTTCTGCTGCTGCTGGAGTTTAGTCCGGTAACTCAGGTAGGGCACCAAGCAGATTGCTTCACTAGAGAGAAAGATACTTAGTGAGATCCATCCATCCATCCATTCATGCAGGAAGAACAATTTTCAGAATGGCTTACTTAATTAACAAGTTTTTAGAAAGCTCACCAAAAAAATGCATATTTGGGTTTTCTTTTGTTTTGTTTCTTCCTTTCGTCATTGGTTTATTTCACGTAGTATGTGTCTTTAAGCTTGATCCTTGTTTTAACATGTATCAGAATTTTCTTCCTTTTTAAGGCTGAATAATATGTAGATTTTTAAAAATTGAAGTATATTTATTTACATTGTCTCAAATGTACCACAAGAAGTTATTCAGTTATGTGTACACACACACACAGACACACACACATGTGTGTATGCAGTCGTGTCTAACTCTTTGTGACTCCATGGACTGTAGATCTCCAGGCTCCTCTGTCCATAGAATTTTCCAGGCAAAAATACTGGAGTGGGTTGCCATGCCCTGCTCCAGGGGATCTTCCCAACCCAGGGATCGAACCTGCATCTCTTATGTCTTCTACATTGGCAGGCAGATTTTTTACCACTGGTGCCACCTGGGAAGCAATATATATATATAAGCAACATATATATATATATATATATATATATATATATATATGCTAGTGCTAAGTCACTTCAGTCGTGTCCAACTCTGTGTGACCCCATAGACGGCAGCCCACCAGGCCTCCCTGTCCCTGGGATTCTCCAGGCAAGAACACTGGAGTGGGTTGCCATTTCCTTCTCCAATGCATGAAAGTGAAAAGAGAAAGTGAAGTCGCTCAGTCGTGTCTGACTCTTAGCGACACCATGGACTGTAGCCTACAAGGCTCCTCTGTCCGTGGGATTTTCCAGGCAGAGTACTGGAGTGGGGTGCCATTGCCTTCTCCCATATATATATATATATATTTTTTTTTTTTTTTTCAGATTCTTTACCATGTCTTTTTCAGATTCTTTACCATTAAAAGTTATTACAAGATATTGAACATAGTTCCCTGTGCTACACAGTAAGTTCTTGTTATTTGTCTATTTTATATATAGTATTATATATTATATACAGTATTAATAGTAGGTATCTCTTAAACCCAAATTCCCAATTTATCTTTCCCCATATTTCCCTTTGGTAACCATAAGTTTGTTTTATACATCTGCAAGTCTATTGCTTTTTTGTAAATAAATTCATTTGTATTGCATTTTTAAGATTCCACATATGAGTGATATCACACAATATTTTGTTTGTCTGACTTCACTTAGTATGACAATCTCTAGGTCCATCCATGTTGCTGCAAATGGCATTATTTCATTCTTTTTACGGCTGAGTAATATTCCAGTGTGTATATGCATCACATCTTTTTTATCCAGTCATCTGTTGATGGACATTTGGGTTGTTTTCATGCCTTGGCTATTGTAAATAGTGCTGCTATGAACAGAGGTGCATTCTTTTTCCTCACTAGAGCTTTCTCCAGATATATGCCCAGCAGGGTCATACAGTAGCTCCATTTTTAGTTTCTTAAAGAGCCTTCATACTGTTCTTCATAATGGCTGCACCAGTCTACATTCTCACCAACAGTGTAGGAGGGTTCCCTTTTTACCATGCCCTCTCCAGCATTTTCATACTGTTTCAGTATCCTATCATTTTGCCTTTTCATACTGTTCATGGGGTTCTCAAGGCAAGAATACTGAAGTGGTTTGCCATTCCCTTCTCCAGTGGACCACACCCTATCCGATCTCTCCACCATGACCCGCCCATCCTGGGTTGCCCCACGGGCATGGCTTAGTTTCATTGAGTTAGAAAAGGCTGTGGTCCTAGTGTGATTAGAATGACTAGTTTTCTGTGAGTATGGTTTCAGTGTGTCTACCCTCTGATGCCCTCCTGCAACACCCACCATCCCACTTGGGTTTCTCTTACCTTGGGCGTGGGGTATCCCTTCCCGGCTGCTAGGATACTGAAAGAGAAACTCCCCAGGTCAGTAGGGGCCCAATATGCTACTGGAGATCAGTGGAGAAATAACTCCAGAAATAAGGAAGGGATGGAACCAAAGCAAAAAGAATACCCAGCTGTGGATGTGTCTGGTGATAGAAGCAAAGTCCGATGCTGTAAAGAGCAATATTGCATAGGAACCTGGAATGTCAGGTCCATGAATCAAGGCAAATTGGAAGTGGTCAAACAATAGATGGCAAGAGTGAATGTCGACATTCTAGGAATTAGCGAACTAAAATGGACTGGAATGGGTGAATTTAACTCAGAGGACCATTATATCTACTACTGCGGGCAGGAATCCCTCAGAAGAAATGGAGTGGCCATCATGGTCAACAAAAGAGTCCGAAATGCAGTACTTGGATGCAATCTCAAAAATGACAGAATGATCTCTGTTCATTTCCAAGGCAAACCATTCAATGTCACAGTAATTCAAGTCTATGCCCCAACCAGTAATGCTGAAGAAGCTGAAGTTGAACGGTTCTATGAAGACCTACAAGACCTTTTAGAACTAACACCCAAAAAAGATGTCCTTTTCATTATAGGGGACTGGAATGCAAAAGTAGGAAGTCAAGAAACACCTGGAGTAACAGGCAAATTTGGCCTTGGAATACAGAATGAAGCAGGGCAAAGACTAATAGAGTTTTGCCAAGAAAATGCACTGGTCATAGCAAATACCCTCTTCCAACAACACAAGAGAAGACTCTATACATGGACATCACCAGATGGTCAACACCGAAATCAGATCGATTATATTCTTTGCAGCCAAAGATGGAGAAGCTCTATACAATCAGCAAAAACAAGACCAGGAGCTGACTGTGGCTCAGACCATGAACTCCTTATTGCCAAATTCAGACTGAAATTGAAGAAAGTAGGGAAAACCACTAGACCATTCAGGTATGACCTAAATCAAATCCCTTATGATTATACAGTGGAAGTGAGAAATAGATTTAAGGGCCTAAATCTGATAGATAGAGTGCCTGATGAACTATGGAATGAGGTTCGTGACATTGTACAGGAGACAGGGATCAAGACCATCCCCATGGAAAAGAAATGCAAAAAAGCAAAATGGCTGTCTGAGGAGGCCTTACAAATAGCTGTGAAAAGAAGAAAAGTGAAAAGCAAAGGAGAAAAGGAAAGATATAAACATCTGAATGCAGAGTTCCAAAGAATAGCAAGAAGAGATAAGAAAGCCTTCTTCAGCGATCAATGCAAAGAAATAGAGGAAAACAACAGAATGGGAAAGACTAGGGATCTCTTCAAAAAAATTAGAGATACCAAAGGAACATTTCATGCAAAAATGGGCTCGATAAAGGACAGAAATGGTATGGACCTAACAGAAGCAGAAGATATTAAGAAGAGGTGGCAAGAATACACAGAAGAACTGTACAAAAAAGATCCTCACGACCCAGATAATCATGATGGTGTGATCACTGACCTAGAGCCAGACATCCTGGAATGGGAAGTCAAGTGGGCCTTAGAAAGCATCACTACGAACAAAGCTAGTGGAGGTGATGGAATTCCAGTGAAGCTATTCCAAATCCTGAAAGATGATGCTGTGAAAGTGCTGCACTCAATATGCCAGCAAATTTGGAAAACTCAGCAGTGGCCACAAGATTGGAAAAGGTCAGTTTTCATCCCAATCCCAAAGAAAGGCAATGCCAAAGAATGCTCAAACTACCGCACAATTGCACTCATCTCACACGCTAGTAAAGTAATGCTCAAAATTCTCCAAGCCAGGCTTCAGCAATATGTGAACCGTGAACTTCCTGATGTTCAAGCTGGTTTTAGAAAAGGCAGAGGAACCAGAGATCAAATTGCCAACATCCGCTGGATCATGGAAAAAGCAAGAGAGTTCCAGAAAAACATCTATTTCTGCTTTATTGACTATGCCAAAGCCTTTGACTGTGTAGATCACAATAAACTGGAAAATTCTGAAAGAGATGGGAATACCACACCACCTGATCTGCCTCTTGAGAAATCTGTATGCAGGTCAGGAAGCAACAGTTAGAACTGGTCATGGAACAACAGACTGGTTCCAAATAGGAAAAGGAGTACGTCAAGACTGTATATTGTCACCCTGTTTATTTAACTTATATGCAGAGTACATCATGAGAAATGCTGGACTGGAAGAAACACAAGTTGGAATCAAGATTGCTGGGAGAAATATCAATGACCTCAGATATGCAGATGACACCACCCTTATGGCAGAAAGTGAGGAGGAACTAAAAAGCCTCTTGATGAAAGTGAAAGTGGAAAGTGAAAAGGTTGGCTTAAAGCTCAACATTCAGAAAACGAAGATCATGGCATCTGGTCCCATCACTACATGGGAAATAGATGGAGAAACAGTGGAAACAGGGTCAGACTTTATTTTTCTGGGCTCCAAAATCACTGCAGATGGTGACTGCAGTCATGAAATTAAAAGACGCTTACTCCTTGGAAGGAAAGTTATGACCAACCTAGATAGCATATTCCGGGAAAGGCAATGGCACCCCACCCCAGTACTTTTGCCTGGAAAATCCCACGGACGGAGGAGCCTGGTAGGCTCCAGTCCATGGGGTCGCTAAGAGTTGGACATGACTGAGCGACTTCACTTTCACTTTTCACTTTCATGCATTGGAGAAGGAAATGGCAACCCACTCCAGTATTCTTGCCTGGAGAATCCCAGGGACAGGGGAGCCTGGTGAGCTTCCGTCTATGGGGTCGCACAGAGTCGGACACGACTGAAGCGACTTAGCAGCAGCAGCAGCAGATAGCATATTCAAAAGCAGAGACATCACTTTGCCAACAAAGGTTCGCCTAGTCAAGGCTATGGTCTTTCCTGTGGTCATGTATGGATGTGAGAGCTGGACTGTGAAGAAGGCTGAGTGCCGAAGAATTGATGCTTTTGAACTGTGGTGTTGGAGAAGACTCTTGAGAGTCCCTTGGACTGCAAGGAGATCCAACCAGTCCATTCTGAAGGAGATCAACCCTGGGATTTCTTTGGAAGGAATGATGCTAAAGCTGAAACTCTAGTCTTTTGGCCACCTCATGCGAAGAGTTGATTCATTGGAAAAGACTCTGATGCTGGGAGGGATTGGGGTAGGAGGAGAAGGGGACGACAGAGGATGAGATGGCTGGATGGCATCACTGACTCGATGGATGTGAGTCTGAGTGACCTCCGGGAGTTGGTGATGGACAGGGAGGCCTGGCATGCTGCGATTCATGGGGTCGCAAAGAGTTGGACATGACTGAGCAACTGATATGATCTGATCTGATCTCCAGCATTTATCATTTATAGACTTTTTGATGATGCCTATTCTGACCAACGGAGAAGGCAATGGCAACCCACTCCAGTGTTCTTGCCTGGAGAATCCCAGGGATGGGGGAGCCTGGTGGGCTGCAGGCCATGGGGTCGCTAGGAGTTGGATATGAGTGAGAGACTTCACTTTCACTTTTCACTTTCATACATTGGAGAAGGAAATGGCAACCCACCCGTGTTCTTGCCTGGAGAATCCCAGGGATGGGGGAGCCTGGTGGGCTGCCGTCTACGGGGTCGCACAGAGTTGGACATGACTGTAGTGACTTAGCAGCAGCAGCAGCAGCAGCATTCTGACCAAAGTGAGGTAATCTTACTGTGCTTTTGATTTGAATTTCTCTAATAATTAGTGGTATTGAACATCTCTTCATGTGCCTGTTGGCCATTAGTATGTCTTCTTTGGAGAAAAGTCTACTTAAGATTATGTGCCCTTTTTTTTCTGATTAGGTTTCTTTTTTTTTTTCATTGAACTGCATAATTTCTATTTTGGAAATTAATCTCTTGTCAGTCACATCATTTGCAAATATTTTCTCCCATTGTATATAGGTTGTCTTTTCACTTTATGTAGGGTTTCCTTTGCTGTGCGTCCACTGAAGCTCACTGGGGTGATGTGTGAGACTGAGGGTACACAGCTCTGGTCCCAACCAGATCCAGCCCCACAGTCACACACCTTCTGTCAAAACAAGCCTGACTTCCCTCCCAGGTCATGTCTTCAGACTACACAATTTCTAGAACTGTTGCTTTACTCCTCTAAACCACCTTCAGTTTCAAAATGATCTGCTTCACTTGCCCCAGTCTTTTTCCGTGAGTCTGCCTAGAGGACATTTTTGAGCCAGGGGCTTGATGTTATGTTTTTTGTTGTTTTTATTAAATATTTTTATATTGAAATTTGATTTATAATATTGATATATTAGATACTTGATACTATAATATTGATATATTAGAATTCTTGCCACATTCTAATATATCTCAGTGAAAGTTTCAAGTCACCACAAAGTAACCAGTTTAAAAATTTTATAGATGATGAGATAAGCACAATGTCCATTTAAAACTTCCACAAAACCCAAAATGGAGCCACCAGTTGTTTCCATTGTTTTTCTGCGGTCATGCCATGCCCCACTACCACACTCTTACCCATTGTGCATCTTAGGTTCTATAATAAGCACAGAAGGGATGCTAATACTGTAGTGCTTTCATTCAGACCTTCTGCCCATGTGAGGCTGTCTGTCCTGTATCATCACACGCACCTGAATGGCACCACACACAGCTCAGCAAAGCATTAGGTCAACCACAGCTCACGATGGTAAAACCAGTGCTGAGTTGATGGGGAAATGAAACTGCTTTAATATATTGCATTGCATCTCTGCAAGTCAAACTACAGATAAATGCTTGGTCTTGTTCTAGATTAGAATTAAAACAGCCCAGGCTCCCACTCACATGCTGTTGGCTGGAACGCACCCCTGTGAAGCTGTGGGCTAAGTCCTCGCTCAAGAGAACCCCATTGCTGCTTTATTCTGGAGTTGAGACTCTCACAGCGTTACTGGAGAGATCAGCAGAGGTGCTGGACCAGAAGTTACTCTCTTTGGCCTGCAAGCTTTAGCAAAGAGTGAGGAACACTGGACACAAAATCCAGAGACTTGTCTTACCTGCATCAGCCAAGAACCAGCCATGTGAGCTGCGTGCACACAGTTTAGGTCACATTCATTGTCCTTTCAGGTGGCCCCAAGCAGCTCCTGGTCACCACACAGATCAAGTCCAAGCTCCCAGGCTGATCTTCAGTTTCAGCCTGTATTCGGCCCCAGCTGTCTGAGGGGTGGCACCATATGGGGTCAGGGGTCAAGACCCTGTGGTCAGGCTACCTGCTGTGAATCCCAGGTCTGCCTCTGTCCAGTTGGACATGTAACCTCACCTTTCTAGACCTCAGTGCCCAATCTGTAAGTAATATAGTAGCAAGGGCTGTCTTGTAGGGCAGTGGGGAAGATGAAGTGAGTAAAGATGGCCCTGTCCTTGGCATGATGCCCACAGGGAGTACATATGCTGGTGGTTTAGTCGCCAAGTCATGTCTGACTTTTTGTGAGCCCCATGGACTGTAGCTCACCAGGTTCCTCTGTCCATGGGATTTCCCAGGCAAGAATACTGGAGTGGTTGCTACTTCCTTCTCGAAGGTGTTTGCTAATGAAAAACTGTGCCTTCACTTTCGAGTCTGACTTTAAACCCACCTTCTCCACAGCACTTTCCCAGGCACTGTACATGTTTAGGGACCATTGAGCAATGTTGAGTTAGCAGTTCAGACACATTGATGTACTCAGGGAACGTGAGAGCAGTGAGACTGATTTTCCTCCAATGCTTGTTCCTTTCATGGTTATCTCTTGGCTTCATCTTTCTTGTATTTCTACGTGTCTCTGGGCATGTGAGCCTGGGCTGCTGTTCTTCACACCTCTCCCCTTCTCCTGGCGAACCTCCACTCCTCTCAAGGTGCAGCCCAAACATCACCTCTTCTGTGAACTCCTCCCTGATTTCCAGCTGGGAAGGCACTCTCTCCAGAGCAGTTTTTATAAACGGCTGCATAATTCTTCTACTTTCCCTGCACTGAGAGTCAGGTCCACATTCTTCCCCTTGCTTCTGGGTAGGCTTGTAACTGCTTCACCCCAAAGAATCTGTGGCAGGAGTAACACTGGTGTCTCAGGAGCCACGTCCTGTGTGTGCGTGCTCAGTCGTGTCTGACTCTTAGTGACTCTGTGGACTGTAGCCAACCAGCTCCTTTGCCCATAGGATTCTCCAAGCAAGAATACTGGAGTAAACTGCTCTCTCCTCCAGGGGATCTTCCTAACCCAGGGACTGAACCCAAGTCTCTCACATCTCCTGCTTTGGCCGGTGGATTCTTTACCACTGCACCACCTGGGAAGCTGGGCCCTAAAAGATGATGCGGCTTCCATGCTGTTGGCTGGAATACATTCCCTTGGAGCCATGAGGAAGCCTGGCTCCATACAGAAGCCACGTGACACACCTGGTGGGCAGACCTGGTTGCCCTGTTTCCAGGTGGGGCCCCTGACATGGTGGCACACACACAGCCACCTCCTCTGTGCTCTGCGCACCCCCAAATCTGTGAGGATAAAAATACAACAATCCCTTCGTGTCCTTACATCCTGGGCTAGTTTATTATCATCCAGCAAAAGGAACTGAACCAACTTTCTACGAGCCCCAATGACTATGTTCCAGTGTTGCAGCACTCAGCTACCTCCCAGAATCCTCACGTTTGTCACGCTCACTGGACTGTAGGCTCTGCAAGGCTTGAACTCTGTTCTATGCATCTCTGTGTGCCTGGCAGCCGCCACGGTGCCTGGAACATGGGAGATTCTCAATGCGCATGTTGCATAAACCACTACATAGAGGGTTGCCATTGTTGTTCTGTCAATCAGTCGTGTCTAATTCTTTTGCAACCTCTTGGACTGCAGCCTGCCAGGCTCCTTTTTCCATGGGATTTCCCAGGCAAGAATCCTGG
This sequence comes from Tragelaphus eurycerus, assembly GCA_935064755.1. Taxonomy (NCBI): domain Eukaryota; kingdom Metazoa; phylum Chordata; class Mammalia; order Artiodactyla; family Bovidae; genus Tragelaphus; species Tragelaphus eurycerus. Next base: position 1,719,912 of record CAKXYN010000103.1, on the reverse strand, counting down.
AGTGGATTGCCATTTCCTCCTCCAGGGGCTCTTCCTGACTCATGGATCAAACTCCTGTTTCCTGTATTGACAGGCGGATTCTTTACCACTGTGCCCCCTGGGAGGCCCTTCCCTGAACTCAAAGCCCTCCCTGCAGCCGTCACATTGAACATGATAGAGGGCTGGGCCAGGCGTGTGACCATCAGGTTCTCAGCAGCCTCCTTGAACGCACAGCCCCTCAAGCAGGGCTCACACACAGTTCTTTCTGTGCAGTTAAGTAAGCCAGCAAAGTACCGAGCTTGCGTTGTCACTGCCAGCCTCAGCGGACTATTTATAGACATGTGTTCCACGCCCTATGTGACATACACATGTATAGTCACGCTGAGTTTTTGTTGGGTTAGCAGCTGGTTGGATCAGAGCTCCCAACTCTGAGATGATGCTTCTGGGGCTGTTGTTCACTTGCTCCTCCGTGTACTTCCCCACGGGGGCTCCCTGCCAGCCTGCTCCGTGCCAAGCAGGAGACTCGTGCTGGCTTCAGTTATTTTGTTGGGTTTGAGGTAAATCTTTGACACAGCATCTGCACACAAACCAATTTTGCCACTTCACCAGTGTCTATTTCTATGACTAGAGTGGTGAGAAGCAACATGCGTCAACAAGCCTGTAAGGGGCTGGGATTAGAGTGTGCTTGAAATTGACAGCAGATACTCTGAGACGGGGGTTGATGGAGGGAGGCCAGCCTGTGAGCCATGAAGAATGCATGGCAGGGTTTTCTGGCGTGGATGGCACCTGAAAGACCACAGATGTTAAGTACTGGCCTCAGGGAGTAGATACCGTGGCCTGAAAAGTCTCCATGTTCAAGGACCTGGTAAACTACATAAAGGAAAACCAAAGAGGGATCAGACATTTCCTGAGCACCAGTGAACTGTGTGCCAGAAAGACGTCTAAGTACTGTCCTTGCTGGTCCACATACTTTGCGCCATCCTGGTGGCAAGTCTTGTGACGTCTCTGAAGCTGTTCTCTCCTCTATGGCCACAACCCTCCCCCAGCCAGGCTATTCCACCCACTCCCACCCCTCACATTCCACAACCTCCCCCATTCAGCGCCATCAGGGCTGTCTGGTGAACTCACTCGACCTCCGAACTGCTCACTATTGGTTTGCTGTTTTTCTCTACTGACTTCAGGAAAGCTTTCCAATGCCCCATCTATGATCCCTGTTTTCCTCTCTTATATCTTCCAATATTATCTCTATTTGGCCTCTTTCCTTCAGCCCATTGCTGCTGTTGTTGTTTAGTTGCTAAGTTGTGTCCAGCTCTTTTGTGACCCTCATGGGCTGTAGCCCTCTAGGCTCCTCTGTCCATGGAATTCTCCTGGCAAGAATACTGGAATGGGTTGCCATTTCTTTCTCCAGGGGATCTTCCTGACCCAGAGATCGAACCTGTATCTCTTGTATTGGCAGGTGGCTTCTTTACCACTGAGCCACCAGGGAAGCCCTTCCTTCAGTCCATCAATGTTCCTAAATCTCAGACCGTCTACATTAACTGTTTTCTCCTCCAGAGGTGGCCTTAAGATTTGATCAGACATAGAGATGAATTCAGCACTGCTGTATGAAATCCAGGGTCGTACTGAGACACATAACATAGGTGGTATGTGTGTGCTAAGTCACTTCAGTCATGTCTGGTTCTGTGTGACTCTATGGACTTCAGCCCACCAGGCTCCTCTGTCCATGGAATTTTCCAGGCAAGAGTACTGGAGTGGGTTGCCATGCCCTCCTCCAGGGGATCTTCCCGACCCAGAGATTGAACCTGTGTCTCTTCTGTCTCCTGCATTGGCAGGTGGGTTCTTTACCACTAGTGCCACCTGGGAAGCCCCCTACATAGGTGGTAATCAATGTCATTTATTAAATTGCAGTACTGCCAGGGCTGTGTAGGAACTTGGACTAATTTTTGAGACTGAAATAGGACTCTGAAAATAGCCTTGCTTTAATCAGGGCTGGAGAAAGGGTGGAAGACAAGTAGATAAAGGGAGACAGGAAGGCAGGAGACTGAACATCAGCTGAGAAGCATGACAACCTCCATCTGCTCCCAGAAGGGGTGATGTTGAGTCTCATTCCACTGCAAGGAAAAAGAATTCTACGCAGGAAAGTATTGGATTTCTAGGGCTTCCCAAGTAGCTCAATGTTAAAGCATCTGCCTGATGACTCCCAATGCTTGGAACTGTTTTAACTCCAAGATCCATTCATCCATTCCACAAATATTTATTGAACAATGACAATGAACCAGGCTCTGTGAAAGACACTGAAGGTATGAAACAATTAGGACAGCGGAGTGGTGGAGACGAACCAGAAGGTGAATCCTGTAGAATGTGCTGGGAACGTGTATCATAACAGAGACTGAGCCCAGCAGATTGCAGGGTTCCTGGAGGTGGTTTCAACCTGTGCCCTGATTCATGAAGGGTGAGTTGGCATGAGCCAGGTGAAGAGGGAGGTGTAGACAAAGAAGAGGCTGGAAGGTTACAAAGGAAGATCTGCAGTCATCCTGCTGAGGGATTTGTGGTTTAACATGTGTCATGTGCGTCCTCGTGCTCAGCACAAAGAAGTCCCTGGTATATCTTATCCTTTATTATTTATTCTATGGGCCATAGGAAGTCAGAGGATTTTAAACGGTGTAAGTCAGTCAAGATGGGGGGTATTGACATAATAAGATTTGCATTTTCCAAGCTCCCTTTGGCAATAGGGAAGAGAATAGATGGTAGGGGATCACTATTAGAAGGAGTGAGGCAGTGGAGAAGCCTGAAGGGGTGATCTGACAATACATGACAGTAGCTGGGGTGGGAGGTGGCCATAGGAAAGGAGGGAAGTGGTGAAGTGTTGCAGATGGGAGGGGAGAGGGTGAAGAAAGCAGTGTGTCAACAACCCTGCGTTCCCTCATCAAGCAAAGAAGCTGTATTAGTGCCTTTCCCCAACACAGGAAACAGCAGAACAAGGAGAGGGAGAAAAAGGATGCACTCTGTGTGTGAAATGTCCAGCTTCAGCGCCTGTGGGACCTGCTGGCAGCTGGGCATGGGCTGGAACTAATGAGAAAATGTGGACTAGAAATCTAACTTCGGGAAGTTGGCAGCCCTTAGAGAGGAATTAAATCCACAGCAGTGGATGAAATGATCCTGAGAAAAGGGGAGCAGAGTGGGCCCCGGGAGCAACCCTGAGGAGGAAGGGATTAGGGATCTGAGCACAAAAAAAAATTTTTTTTAAAGAAACACTCTAAGGTTGTTTGTTAATTAGCAACAGATAACTAAAACATCAGCAATACCAATCTTTTTCTCTGGTGAAGCTGTTCTTTTAAGGATCAACAATGACCTCAGTTAAAACTTCAGGGGCCTTCTCGAAGTCTTTTCCTTTCTGGACAGCTCCAGCACGTGACGATTCTGAAACTCCTTTTGTCAGTTCCACTGTCTCCTTTCAGGCCTCCTCTGGGGCTCAGTACTTTTCCCTCATCCGTTAAATATAGGGGCTCCACAAATGATGCGCTCCGACGTTCTCTCTAAACTCTGGTCTCAGTGTTTTTTATTCAATCTCATTGCGTTAAATATCGCCTCCACCCAGATAATGTCCAATTCCTGGCAGAGGCACAATGATTAGAGGCTCAAAGTCTGGAAATGGGCCAGACAGGGCTTTCATCCTGCATCTGCCAGTTCCTAACCAACCGTGTGACACTGATGTGAACCATTAAAGTAGTTCAACCCCTCTAAACCTCCACTTTCTCCTCTCTTAAATCTGGATAATAATAGCATCTAGCTCACATGGACATTGGTTTAGCTGCCCCAGAATGAAGACTTAATTAATCACAGTTTTCCCATACCACTGCTTATGTAAGAAAAAAATGGTAATATTGAATATTTGTATGTGTGTGGTGTAAATGGAGGTGGCTGTGATCAGTAAGAATTGGCCAGAGGGCTCTGGCCTCTCCAGCCCCTGCCCAGCCCGCACCCTTGGGGGTGAGGGCCTGGATAGTGACCATCCCAGATCAGACAGGGCACCTCCCCCTCCACATCACACACAGATCCCACAAGCCCCGGAGATGGCCGGGGGAGAAGGGGAGCAGCTGAGAGACCAACATTTCCCAAAGAGAAGTTGTTGCTGGAAAAGGCCATTTAAATCTACAGACGCAGAGCAGCCCTGACTGCCCATCACCACCCAGAGGGTGAGGGCGGAAAAAGAGAAGAAAAGAACTGTGTATCTTAAGATCGCTATCCAGTCCCCCTGCTCAGCAGGAACACCCAGAAGACTTCAGTGCAGTGTCACAGCCAGGACGCCAGCACAGACACACCCACTGGTCCTACTCAGGTCACGTGTTCTTGTGTGAGTGTCTGTGTGTCTGTGTGTGCACACGCATGCGTGCGCACATTTAGTTCTGTGCAGTTTTATCACACGTAGGTTTGTATATCCACCACCACAGGGAAACAAGGATCCAGAACGTTCTCACCACCACAGGGATCCTTGGTGTTGCCGGATACAACCACACCCACTGACCTCCCACCCCACCCCTCACCCTGACAACTGAGCATCCATTATTCATTTCTACAATTCCTTTCAAGAATGCCCTAGATGGAATCATCTAGCGTGCAAACTTTTGGAATTCGCTTTTATCATTCAGCACGATACCCCTGAGATCCACCCTGGTTCTTGCCTGGGTCACAGGTCATCCATTTCAGGGCTGAAAGCAGCAGCTCTTTACCATCTGGATGGACTCCAGTTTTTATGACCACTCATGGGTTTTAGGAAATCTGGGTTGTCTCCAGTCTGGGGTATTATGGATTCTACTGCTGTTGTATTGACATACAAGCTTTGGTGTCAATTTTTACTGTACTTTTAAGATTAATTTCCCAGAAAACTCCAGTTAAATATCTTCTCCTTTCTTTACAGCCTATTTAAGTTTTCCCATCTCTGAAATGTTTTTTGACCATTGCTCTTTTTGGTTATTTATCTTTCTCATTTTGATTCTTGGGGATTTTTTATAGATTCTGAATGCTAATCTTTTGTCAATAACATATGTTATAAATATCTCCCAAACTCTGGTGTCCTTAGATAAACATAAATTTTTAATCTTAATGTGGTCAGACTTATAAGTCACTCTTTTGTTTATGCTTTTTTGTGCTCTGTGTAAGAAATTATTCCTTATCCCAAGATCACAAAGATAACCAGCATGGTCTCCTAAAATTTTAGGGTTTTGCCTGCCACATTTAAGTCCTTCATCCACCTGGAGTTTGGTTTGTGTTACATATTTAGATAGGGCTGCAATGTCAATTTTTGAACACGAATCCCCAGTTGTCCTATGACCATTTAAAGTTTGTTCTTTCCCCAGTGACCCCAAAAGCCATCTCTTTTGCATATTAAGTGTCTATATATTCTTAGCTGTGTTTCTGGGTTCTCTCCACTCAGCGGCGAAAAATGAGAATGTTCCCCTTGTGGGGAGCAGGGGAGATGGGACAGGCTTACTCCTGGCTCCCTCAATGCCCTTTAGGGGTCCTAGCCTGTGCAGGTGGTCAGCATCTTTTAAGAAGCCAAGCCCTTCAAAGACCTGGGCTGTGTCTGGTCTCTGACACTTCAAGCTTCGGGGTTCACTCCGCCTCTTAGGAACCTGGCCACTCATTAGTTGACCTTCTTGTCAGTTCAAGTTTCTATCAGTTTTTTTTTTTTTCTTCCTTATCGGCTCTTTTCACGAGGGCATCATTCAGTATCTTCTGAGGCCAGGAAGGGAAACAGGAATTTCACATCAAGCCAAACTGGCAGCTTAATTAACTTCAGGAGAACTGGAGTTTGGGTGAATGGCCTTCCAGCCCTTCTTCACTTTCTCATGGTGCCCACTTTGGGTATTTGAAAGCCTCCAAACTCATCCCCCAGCTCCAATCTCTCACCAGACCAACCCACCTCCCTATGGCTGCCAGAGCCATCTCCTCGGAGCAGATTCCTGACCAGGACAAAACCCTCTCTGCCACCCTGTCCCCACTCTTGGCTGTTCAGCAGCCAAACAGCTCGAATAGGTCTCACCATCTGTGAAGAAAGGTCGAGGATCCCAGCCTAGTCCTGGAGCTCAGGCAGTCCTGCTGCGCGTTCCCGGGTGAGCACGACTTAGCTGTGATTGGAGGAACGTGCCTCAGCGTGTGGGAGTTCTCCTGTGATTGGAGGAATGTGCCTCAACGCGGGGAGAGTCTCCCTGTGATTGGAGGGACGAGCGTCGGCTTGGAGAGAGGTTCCCGCTTGATCAGGTGGGCCCTTGCTGCACGCATGCACATTGAGGAACAGGGCAAGTCGTCACACTCTAGGTCAGCTGCCGCGGGGTGAGAAGGGCCGGCTTTGAGCGGGTGAGGAACAGGAGCCGAGGGGAGCGGGCAGTTCCAGAAGCCGGGAGTGACCCTCAGCTGACCACAGCAGCCCGGAGGCAGGGTCCTCGGTCACAGGAGAGCCTGGAACCGAATGCAGCCCATCAGCGAGGCTAGAAACCCATCTCCCCAGAGCTCCCGGCAGCGTCCCACTGGCTGCGCCTGGATTTTGGCCTTGGGCAACCCGGATCTGAACACCAGGCGAGCCTGCATAGACTGTTGACTTGAAGAACAGAGGTAAGAAACTTGGGTTGTTTATTTAAGTATGTGACAATTTGTGAGGCTGGCAGTAGGGACTGAACGCACGCGCCTCTGAGCTGGGAGGCGGGGGGTGCTGTGGTCAGGTGTGTTCACATTATCTCTCTCAGGTACGGCTACCCAGCTGCCCAGCCTCTGTTCTGTTTGCCATTGGAAAGGAGTGTAAATCCGGATTGGCTCACTGCACGGGGGTTCCGTGGGGACTCAGTGTGATAACGTACACCCAGGGCCCCCGCATGTGGTCATTCACACTCAGTCACCACCTCACACGTGCCATCCTCCCCACGGCCACACCTTCCTCTCTCCTCTGATGCTCTAATCTCTTCACACCAACCTGCTGCCCGTTCTCCAAGGCCCAGCTGGGCTGTCACCTCCTACACAAAGCTGGGATCCACCCACTACATGTAAAGCCCTTCTCCTCTGAATTCTTACAGTTTGCCATCTTTACCTAAACACTAGAACGAGATTGGAGCCCAGGCTTCTTCTTTCTGTGGAATCTCAGGAAATAGCAGAAAGGAGATGGAGAACTTTAAAAGCTCCCACAAGCTCTCCTGTGTTTTGCTGTGGGACTCTGGGAGCAGGGGTGAGGTGCCTCCCCAGGGCCAAGAACCAGCCCTCTAAGGGGTCTCTGAGTCCCACCCACTGCCCCAAAGGACCAACTGTGTATTAGGACTGGGAAGTGTGACTGACTGAACTGTGTTCCCCCAAACTCCAAATGTTGAAGCCCTGACCTCCAGGGCCCCCAAATGTGTCTGTATTTGAAGCTAGGGCCTTTGAAGTGGTGATTAAATAAAATGAGGCTGTTAGGTGGGTCCTGATCCAACCTGTATCCTTATAAGAAAGGGAAATTTGGAGACAGAGAGAGAGACACTAGGGGTGGGAGCACTGAGGAACAGCCACATCACCACGGTGAGAGGACAGCCATGGGCTTAGGAGAAACCAAACCTTCTGACACCTGAATCTTGGACTTCTGGCCTCCAGAACTGTGAGAAATAATTTGTTGTTCAAGCTGGCAGCTCTAGTCAATAAATACAGGCAGAGCAGAATTGTGGAGGAGAACCTGATCATAGTTGATTGTTCAGTAATCCACACGGTGTACCAGGCTGTGTTTAGAGCTAACTTTGCATTTAAGAATTTACTTTTTTGAATGTACCGTATATTATGAAAATAGGTGTTCACGGGTCACCATAACATAGTAAAGGGCAATGCTCCGGGAAAAAACAAGAATCGAAATAACCAGGAGTGTTAGAATCTACATCTCTTGATAGAATTAACAACTGTTGAATTCTGGTCCGAGGTGCAAGGGAGAGGACCAGCTTGAAGCCAGAACATTCCACGTTTCTCTAAGAAATCTCTTGGCAGAACCAGGTCACTGACCAGTTAGTGATTGCCTGTGGCTGGCAATGTCTGAGAGGAGGCAGTGACCACTCCTCTGTGAATTGCTCTGTTCTCATCATGAAAGTTGCTATGTAGCCACTCTCTATGTCTGTAGTCAGTGAGTCAACAGCTTGCACCTGGCACTGGCCTCCAAGCTGTTGACACTCATGCTCATGGTTCCATCCCAAATGCAGACACTGCTGCTGGATACAGGTTGATCAGGCCTTGTCCATCCCATGTGTGTTTTTACATGGCTGTGATTAAACTGGCAGAACTGTCTCAAGGCAAGAGGGAGAAAAAGGAGCAGAGGCTCCAAGTGGGCCCCTCACAGCTGCTCTGTGGATGTTTCAGAATGAGTTACCTTGTTGCCAAACTCAAGTTTAGCTGCTTGTGGCTTAAGAATCCAGTATTGAGAGACAGCTGTTGGGTGAGAGGAGATAGCTTCCTTGAGGAAGCCAGCAATCCAGGGGAGAAGGTGGACTCATGTCCCAAAGGGCCAGCTCCCCTTTGTTGACTGGGGGCACGAACTCTTATAGGGGAGGGTCAGGGTGCACAGGTAGGGTGGAGGGCTATGTGTAGAAGTGCAGTCAGCTCTTGACTGTCATCTTGGAATTTGTCATCAGTGTCATCTTGATTGTTTTGTTGTTCAGGCGCTAAGTTGTGTCTGACTCTTTGCGACCCCATGGACTGCAGCACACCAGGCACCCCTAACTGTTTTGCTGCTACTGCTACTGCTGCTAAGTCACTTCAGTCATGTCCAACTCTGTGCGACTCCATAGACAGCAGCCCACCAGGCTCCCCCGTCCCTAGGATTCTCCAGGCAAGAATACTGGAGTGGGTTGCCATTTCCTTCTCCAGTGCATGAAGGTGAAAAGTGAAAGTGAAGTCGCTCAGTCATGTCCGACTCTTTGTGACCCCATGGACTTCAGCCTACTAGGCTCCTCCATCCATGGGCTTTTCCAGGCAAGAGTACTGGAGTGGGGTGCCATCGCCTTCTCCACCTAACTGTTTTAAGTGCAGTTAATTTTCAGTTCCAAGATTGGCTTGTTGCCATTTGTTTGAGGACAGTTCTTGCAGTTGTGGCAGCTTATGTCACTGCTGCAGTCTGGGCATCATGTAGTTAACTTCTCCTACCTGGTGGGAGTTTCAGTACCTATAAGAAGCTCACAGGACATGGCTCAAAATATTATCTATAGCCCTTGAGGAGGAACTAAAGGTCTTTGACTTTGTTTAATGGGTAAACTGTTATTATTTGATGTTGTTTGACTATTTCCCTTCTCTTCTGCATTTTCTCAACTCTATGATTAAATTTGTTCTTTGGCTTAAGTTTTTCTACAAACAAGAGGCAGGAGGAGCACTTTGTAGGGGGTGGGTCCTGCTTGGTTTCAGCCTCAATGTCCTTTCATTTTTTTCCAGTTATGTGTGTCCTGATCACGTGGGCCTTGTATGTTTATGTGTGTGTGTGTGTATATATATATATATGTATTTAATTGAAGTATAGTTGCTGGGCAATATTATGTAAGTTACAAGTGTGCAGTATAGTGATTCACCTTTTTAAAATGTTATATTCCATTTATAGTTACTATTTTAAAAATTGGCTTATTTCTTGTGTCATACATTATATCCTTTTGTTTGTTTATTTTACACCTAAGAGTTTGTACTCCTTATTCCCCACCTGTACGTTTCCCTTCCCCACTGATGACCCCTACCTTGTTCTACGTATCTCACCTCACCCATTATCCCTTCTAAAACACTGTGGTACAGACAGCCTCACCGATAACTATGAATAACATCTTCTTTCTATCTTCCCATATGACTAGCATCAAAGAGATAGCCTGAAATACGGAATTTAAAAATTATACTTCCATCATTATTTTGAATATACTGTGTACTGTTGACCTCCTTGGACTTCTGGCAGAAGAACTGTGACCTTTCATTCCCTGTGGAAGCCCATCCATGCACAAAGTGCCTGGTACCTGGGAGGCAAGTAATAACTATTTGTTTAACAAATGAACCGAAGTTCTCAAGAAAAATACCACCAGTGCCTTAGAGAGGAAAGAAATGCCTGAACAAATCACCTTCCATCCACATCTGTCTGTCTCTGAATTCCTTTAGACAATAAATATTTGAGCATTCTAAAACACACGGTTTGAGCAGAATCTAATCAGTCTCTTTTGGGCTTCCTCAGAGCAAAATCTGGGCCCAGCCAATGCGTCCCCACCCCAGACCTTTTCTCTCATTTATACCCCTTCCTCCGTCTGCAAGCCCTGCTACTCCTGTCTGTCTTTTCAGAATCTCTGAGTCCTTTGGTGAAGCTTAGCTCAACCATTGGGTTTCATACCAGTCTTCCCCTCTTTAAACCCATTGCATTATTGGCATCTAATCCTCCTTTTGTGGATTCATGTCGCACTCACTTCGGGACAATGCGGTGAACTTTCCGAGCTCAGTGGTCGTGTCTCTAAAGTCACTTCCAACCTGTGCCCTTGCTGACCACTCTGCTCGTGCTCACTCTCTGTCACCCACCTTCTCACATCTTCCCAGGACGCCAAGACTCCCCATTGGTTGGTCCCCTTGAAGAACACTTGTGGCCACATTTACTCTGGGGAGGATGTCTTCAGAGTCATTTATTCAGCAGTTGCTTATTGAGAACATGCTGAACAAGCTTTGCAGACACTGCTTGGGTCCCTGGAGATGTGGCCATGAAGTGACAAGGGGACCCATCATAGAGGGTGTGATGAGTACATCAACAATGAGAGTGTCTTAGATGAAGGAACACTGAGGGTAGGGCAGACAAAGCAGGGTGGCTGCGGTGGGAAGGCGGTTTATTTAGCGTAAGGTATCAGGAAAGACCTCTCTAAGGTGACAGTTTCGCCCAAATCAAGACAAGGAACCTGTTAAGCAAAATGCAGATGAGTCAGGGTAGCAGAGGGTGGTCAAGAGTAGGTGCCATAAGTCGGGGAAGTGGACAGCTGCCAGGTGGTAGGGACCTGGGGGCTGGCTTGGGCTGGAGGCGAAAGTTTTAGTCTAGATTCACTGGAGACCACCAGGGGATTGTGCTTGGGAGGAGATAGACAGATGGGCATTTGGGCCTAGATGCCGGATGCTGGCAGGAGGCAGAGGAGACCTGGATAGGCCTGGCCTGTCATAGGTGCTGTCCTGTGAAAACAGCAGGAAGTGAATGGCTTCCGACAACATTTTGGCAATAAACCAACAGGCCTTGCTGCTGGGTCAGATGTTGTGGGTGGAGGTTGGGAAGAATTTAGAGGGACCCGTGGATTGTTGGCCCAGCAACAAGGACTAGTAACTGAGATGGGACAGACTCAGACTTAGAAGGGGTCCTGGGTGCAGACTCTGGGCTGGTTAAGGACCTGTTAGATGTTCAGTCAAGCCCATGAAGAAGGATCACTGAAGGTCACGGGGCTTGTCTTGGCACCTGCATTCAGTCCTTTCCTTTTGCATGGCCCTCTGAGCTGGCTGATCATTGCTTCCACAACACATGGAAGGTTCCTGTGCTGTATCGCTATACAGAGGTAGAGCATGTGGGATTTCAACTTTGAAGATTGTGGATAAGTGAAAGCTCCACACTGGCTTCAGGCTTAAGCTACACACTCCCTCACTGGAAGGTGGACATCACAGAACAAGGAACAATACTTTGATTAGGACCAAAAGAAGATGATCCGAGGGTCCAGGTTTTCTCCCTTCTGTCATGGCCATTTACTGTATATGTTGTTGTGCTTGTTTAACTTCTATGCAGAGTATATCATGAGAAATGCTGGGCTGGAAGAAGCACAAGCTGGAATCAAGATTGCCAGGAGAAATAGCAATAACCTTAGATATGCAGAAGACACCACCCTTATGGCAGAAAGTGAAGAAGAACTAAAGAGCCTCTTGATGAAAGTGAGAGGAGAGTGAAACAATTGGCTTAAAGCTCAGCATTCAGAAAACTAAGACCATGGCATCCAGTCCCATCACTTCATGGCAAATAAATGGGCAAACAGTGCAAACAGTGGCTGACTTTATTTTTCTTGGCTCCAAGATTGCTGCAGATGGTGATTACAGCCATGAAATTAAAAGATGCTTACTCCTTGGAAGGAAAGTTATCACCAGCCTAGACAGCATATTAAAAAGCAGAGACATTACTTTGCCAACAAAGGTCCGTCTATTGAAGGCTATGGTTTTTCCAGTGGCCATATATGGGTGTGAGAGTTGGGACTATAAAGAAAGCTGAGTGCATAAGAATTGATGCTTTTGAACGGTGGTGTTTGAGAAGACTCTTGAGAGTCCCATGGACTGGAAGGAGATCCAGTCCATTCTAAAGGAGATCAGTCCTGGGTGTTCATTGGAAGGACTGATGTTGAAGCTGAAACTCCAATATTTTGGCCACCTGGTGCAAAGAGCTGACTCATTTGAAAAGACCTTGATGCTGGGAAAGATTGAGGGCAGGAGGAGGTGGGGACGACAGAGGATGAGATGGATGGCGTCACTGACTTGATGGGCATGGGTTTGGGTCAACTCCGCGAGTTGGTGATGGACAGGGAGGCCTGGCGTGCTGTGATTCATGGGGTCGCAAAGAGTCGGACACAACTGAGCGACTGAACTGAAGTCCCAAGTCATGTCTGACTCTGCAACCCATGGACTGCAGCACGTCAGGCTTCCCTGTCCTTCACAATCTCCTGCAGTTTGTCCAGATTCATGTCCATTGAGTCAGTGATGCCATCCATCCTCTGTCATCCCCTTCTCTTCCTGCCCTCAATCTTTCCCAGCATCAGGATCTTTTCTAATGAGTCAGCTCTTTGCATCAAGTAGCCAAAGTATTGGAGCTTCAGCATCAATCCTTCCAATGAATATTCAGGGTTGATTTCCTTTAGGATGGACTGGTTTGATCTCCTTGCAGTCCAAGGGACTGTCAAGAGTCCTCTCCAGCATTGCAGTTCTAAAGCATCAATTCTTCAGTGCTCAGCCTTCTTAATGGTCCAACTCTCACATCCATACATGACTACTGGTAAAACCATAGCTTTGACTATACTGACCTTTGTTGGCAAAGTGTTGTCTTTGCTTTTTAATATGCTGTTTATAAATTCTTTCTGTTTCACACCCCCATCTGGATGTAACATAACATTCAGAGAAGCTGGGAAATTCCCATTGGTTGTATAATTTTCTTCTGACACTTGTTTTAATATTGTCTCACTCTTCTAGTTGATGACCCTGGAAGCTGCAGGTAGTAAGCTGTTTCTGTGATTAGAATCTCTAAAGTTACCTGAATCCTTTGTACTCACTGTTAGCAAACATTTCCATCAGGTGAAACTATTCATGTTGGAGAGAGTGGATGGTATCATGCTTTAACCTGACTCTAAAAGTTTTTTACAAAAGCAAATCACTGTTCTTGCTTATTATTTCTCTGTATGTGAACAGCTCCTATAAGAACATCGTAAGAGGAGACATCTTCTGTCTAATTGCCATCAGATAATACCCAGTTCCTAATGTCATCCTGGTAAAGAGCTGATGCTACTCTCATATAAAAATCACACTGTTTTCATTAACATATATCACAACTAAATGCCAGTAGGAAAGAAGGTATTAGAACATGCCTATCCTGAAACTATTTACAGAATAAACTTAAAGGAGCTTTATGGAGGGAGGTGGGAGAGGGGTTCAAGATGGGGGACACGTGTACACCCATGGCTGATTCATGTCAATGTATGGCAAAAACCACTACAATATTGTAAAGTAATTAGCCTGCAATTAAAATAATTTACAAAAAAAATTTTTTTTAGAGCAACTAGCAGTTAAGGAGATCAAACCAGTCAATCCTAAAGAAAATCAACCCTGAATATTCTTTGGAAGGACTGTTGTAAAGCTCTAATACTTTGGCCACCTGATGTAAAGAGCTGACTCATTGGGAAAGACCCTGATGCTGGGAAAGATTGAGGGCAGGAGGAGAAGGGGACAACAGAGGACGAGATGGTTAGATGGCATCACTGACTCAATGGACATGAGTTTGAGCAAACTCTGGGAGATGGTGAAAGACAAGGGAGCCTGGCTCACTGCAGTCCATTGGGTTACAAAGAGTCAGACACAACTTAGCAACTGAAAAACAAGCAATTAATCTATGTTGTGGAAAATAAACACAAGTGTAATTGTCATTGTAAGATCTCCTAACAGCCCTTTGTAAAAACATCAACCACTGAGTCTCTGAGGCTGTGGACGGAAACTAGAAAAATCAGAGGATGCCTATGTGGTAGTTTCCTGGTCATTGAAGAACATTAGGTGTTGACTGACATTCTCAGTCAAAGAGAATGGGTCGCAAACAGTCAGACACAACCGAACAACTGAGCACGTCATTCTCACAAGTCCTATACATACGTATTCCTAACTACACACCTAGATCTCCATTTGGAATACCCACTCCAAGCAAAAGAGCTTGTTTAAAGCACATTGAAATTCCCTTCCTTTGTCTTACAGTAGGCTCTAAGGGCTAAGGCCATATTTGAGTCAAAACTACCAGATGATTTAATGTTATCCAGAAAAAGAATTCAACAGGGGTCCCCACTTCCCTTTCATGGAAAACGGAGTGAAATGTCAGTCTTCCCCAAAGGAGGCCTGGCACCTCCCTCAGCAGGAGGAACGCTCCCTCCCATCGGGCAGCGCAGCCACTCTGCATGGTAGCTCAGGAAACCGGAGACTTTTCTGCTTAGAATCTGGAGGGGGATGGAGTTGGTGTGAACCCCTCCAGGGTGAGAAGCTGTCTTTCCGCCAGGCCTGTCTTATCTGGGTCCCCTCGAGCCCCCTCAGAACACGAGGCGGCCCTTGTCATAGGCACTCCAGCCTGGTACCCTGAGTCCTGGGGCCTTCACACGGCCGGTGTCAGCGGCTTAGCATCACACAGGTCTGGTCTTGAACTGGCTCCACTCTCATGCTGACTTTTCTCCTTTTTCTGCTGTCAGTCACTGATTCAAGTGTTCTGTTATTTATCGCATGTTATTTCTCACTGAACAGAGCGTTTTCCCCTTACTGTTTAAATTGTGGAGGAATTCACTCAATAGAGTCCAAGGTTAAGGTCACTGGAATGCTTCTCTCTGCACCTAAATTAATTATTTAAAGAGAGAATTTCTGAGATCTCATGTGATTTTCAAGCTAAAGCCTGATTGAGTGAAAGGAAGAGAGTGAAGGGCTTTCTTGTGTTTTTGGTTTTAATATTCAGATTCAGCCGGGCAGAATGGGAGGGTGGCTGTAACATAGAAAGCTAGCCAGGCAGCCACTGTTTCTTGGGCAGGCGGCACTTTCGGGTGCCGTGTCCATCTCTTTTCTTTCTCACGCTGTATCGATTAAAAACAGCTTCTTGCACGCCAGCCTCGTTCTGGGGTGTTGCACAGGATTGTCCTCGTGGAGTTTGTGTAGAAGGGTAATGATGCTCTGGCCATCAACCCCAGTTCATGGCTGTTCATCATGACCAAGGGCTTGCTGATCACGATTTGCCACTGCAGGCAGAGAGCTTGCTGTTTCCATCAAGAGAAAGAATTTATGAAAGTTCGCCCCTGACTTTGATGAAGCAGAGGTCTAAATGCCATCTATAACAGAAACGCAGGCCACATTTTTTAAAGGTACCCTAAGGGGAACCAAAACAAACACACAGCAGCCGCTATAACAAATCTCTGAGGATTTAGGCTGTAAATGTTAATAGCGTCCTTGACCTGTAGAAGCACTTTATGATTATAAAGAGGTTTCTCATTTATTCCCCACAACACCTAGGTGACAAAGGAAGAAAATCTATTAATTTTTTTTTTCCATTTTGCAAATGGCATGACCAGAGTTCAGAGGCCCAAGGTCATGTGGCTGGTGAGTGGCCTGAGCTTGAAGCTGGGTCTAGCACCTTCTCACTATGTTGTCAATAATGTGCTATTCTTCACTTGAGGCCAAGACCTCTGTGTTGCTTTTTCCAGTAATCGTGATGGGCAGACATGCCATAAACCTTCTGTAGCCCTGTCATCTTATGTCTAGGCACGCACATTGCTTAAGAGGCAGTTCTCAGCTGGGGGTTCAGTCTATGAATGTAAACTTGACCAATTTAGTCGGCTTTTGTGAAGGTCAAAACTGTGATCACACTAGTGCCAGAAGATTTTTTCCAATTGCTTAAAGAGCTTTATGGAGAAGGCATTGGCACCCCACTCCAGTACTCTTGCCTGGAAAATCCCATGGACGGAGGAGCCTGGTAGGCTGCAGTCCATGGGGTCACTAAGAGTCGGATACGACTGAGCAACTTCACTTTCATTTTCACTTTCATGCACTGGAGAAGGAAATGGCAGCCCACTCCAATGTTCTTGCCTGGAGAGTCCCAGGGACGGGGGAGCCTGGTAGGCTACTGTCTGTGGGGTCACACAGAGTCGGACACGACTGAAGTGACTTAGCACAGCAAAGAGCTTTATAGGTATATGGCTCAGACAGTAAGGAATCTGCCTGCAATGCAGGAAACCTGGGTTTGATCCCTGGGTCGGGAAGATCTCCTGGAGAAGGAAATGGCAACCCACTCCAGTACTCTTGCCTGGAGGATCCCATGGTAAGAGGAGCCTGGCAGTTTAAAGTCCATGGGAACGCAAAGGGTTGGACACAACTGAGTGACTAACACTTTCACTTTTCATCCACACTCCTGTTGTGATGCAGATTTTTAACAGAAACAAGAATACTAAGAGCTGAGCCTGGAGTGGAGACACATGGCACTTCACAGAGTGCAGTAATTGTTCAATATGTGTGATGTTCTGTTGCGACTGGGCCTATGACAGTGCACTCTTTTATTATCACCCTCATTAGCCAGATCCCATGGATGGAGGAACCTGGTAGGCTGCAGTCCATGGGGTTGCTAAGAGTCAGACACGACTGAGCGATTTTACTTTGACTTTTCAGTTTCATGCATTGGAGAAGGAAATGGCAACTCACTCCAGTATTCTTGCTTGGAGAATCCCAGGGATGGGGGAGCCTGGTGGGCTGCCATCTATGGGGTCGCACAGAGTCGGACACGACTGAAGTGACTTAGCAGCAGCAGCAGCAGTAGCCAGAGAAGTATTTTACAGCCATTCCACCCACTTGGATAACCCACGGGGGAGGACACACTGATTGGAGGTGCTGCTAATAGGAGGCTAATTTGTGGATGGAGTTGGGATGAGCAGTGCTCAGCCAGGTCACAGAGCAGGTCTCTCCCTTGAACAGTGCCTTTACGGATCCTCTCACCAGATAGGAGGGTGCTTACCATCTGCACTCAGTCTCATCCGCAGTGTTGGTCTCCAACCTTCCCTGTCTTCTGTGTGGAATCTGTGTGGGTTTTCTTTTCCCACTCTGGGGCTGTCCATTAGAGGAGAATTTATGGATCCAAATGGTATCCCTGATCCCTAGGTGTTCTTGGGTCCACACTCAACATTTCCTGAGCCCGTGAAGGAGGTTCTAGGTCACAAGATGTCTGGAGAAGGAGAGGGGAAGATTACATAGCCCCTGAATCCAGGACGAAGGGTTTGGGTCCAGGATGACTGCTCCCGTCTGTTTTGCCAATGACTTAATTTTTATAGTCATGAGGATGGTAGGACTGCGGTGGGCATAGGTATTTCTATGAGGGGAATGTTTTATTTTAGAAACCTTGGTCAGAATTATATTTTGAACCTGGCATAGACGTCACACTGTAGGTCCCTTGATGCCAGCAGACACCAGGAGGCCAGTGCCCATTCCCACAGCCCCACGAGACACAGGCGAGGTTGTCTGCCCTCACTGTTTGCCCTGGAGCGCACAGAGCAAGCCAGGCGAGACTTCAGGTGTGGGCAGGCACTTCCGCCCTCCTAACGGCTCTGTGGAGGGGGCATGAGAGAGCTGTTCAGGATGGGATGCTGGTGGGAGATGCCGGAAGGTTGAATTGTGTTCTGGAGCAGCCCAGAACCAAGGTCACACCTCGTGGTGCTGAGTCTGGAAGCGGGGCAGTGAAGCCATCAAACCACAGTGTGCGTCCTTCGCTGCTGGTGCTCTGAGCAGTCACTGCATGGCCCCGCAGCGCTATGCGTGGATCCATGCATGGAATCTGCCCTGCACACCGCCTTGTGCCAGTGTGTGCTTACTTCACTCAGGAGGGCGGTGTGTGTGAGGAGGCTGAGGAGCCTGCCCAAGTTATTCCTATGCCGATCCCCAACCCTGCCTTTCCCGGATTCTGGGTCTGCAAGTGCCCCAGGGCAGGTTTGATGTGAGACACTCCTGCTGGGGCCCCGGTAAGTCTCCCTAAGTACTGAGGCCGCTCCCCAGGTCTCAGCTCTTCTCGGGGACGCTGGTGCAGGGCAACCGGTGTCACAGAAAGAGGCTGAACTGAGAATCAGAACCTTCTTCACAGGACCAGGAGCCTGAGCTCATCTTTGGGCCTCAGATACAAAGTGGGGGTGAGGCTTTCTCTTGCAGCCACAGGTGCCCCCCAAATGTTTGACACTGATATGAAATAATAGGGAAAGGGAGAAGGGTCAGCCAAGATCACAGCACTAGCTGGATGAAGCGGGCAGAGACCCACACTGGGCTGTGTTTGATGTGTTCCTTAGCAGCCCCCTGGCTCTAGCGTCAGTGAGGTGTCCTTTGAAGCTGTCTCCAGGATTATTCTTCATGCTCATTTCACTTTGTGATGTATGACATTATGTCACATAAGAGCTTTGTTCAAATTTATGGTTTATTAAATATATGTGCATATATTTTGGGCTTCCCAGGTGGCCCACTGGTAAAGAATCTGCCTGCAGTGCAGGAGATGCAGCATTGATCCCTGGATCAGAAAGATCCCCTGGAGGAGGGCATGGCAGTCCACTCCAGTATTCTTGCCTGGAGAATCCCATGGACAGAGGAGCCTGGCAGGCTACATTGCATGGGGTCTAGTATACTAATTAATTTTAAGCAATAAAGGTAAACTACATATGTAAACATATAGGTAGTTTACCTTTATTGCTTAAAATTAATTAATGTACTAATAAATTTAATAAAGGTACATTTTATTAAACCTAATGGATTTAATAAAATTACATTTT
Source organism: Tragelaphus eurycerus (assembly GCA_935064755.1). Classification (NCBI taxonomy): domain Eukaryota; kingdom Metazoa; phylum Chordata; class Mammalia; order Artiodactyla; family Bovidae; genus Tragelaphus; species Tragelaphus eurycerus. The sequence goes on along the minus strand of CAKXYN010000103.1, from coordinate 1,700,893 downwards.
ATTAAACTCAGTTAAACTTTATTGATTAAAATTAATTAGTGTAGTAATTTAATAAAGTTAAATTTGGTTGAGCTGCAGGAAACATTTAAATCAGTAACTTATCTCTGCTCATACAGATTTAATTTGTAAGGAAAGAAAAACCTAACGAGGTAAGACTGTCTGCTAGTGACTTAACTTCAGGTTTATTCAGACATAAAGGAGATGATTACGTCTCCAGTGACTCAGAGGTTAGGCTGGTCTGAGGCATAATGTTCAGGCCTGCAGTCGGTTTCAGTTTTGTCTTCCCTTCTGCTGAACATGTGCTTTCCCTTCCAGTAGTGATGCTGGCTTGAAATTGGATTTTTCCTCTTCGTGTTTTTTCTAGCACATCTCCTGATGATCAGGTTCAGATTTTACCTAAGTGTCCCAGCTGCTGAACTGTGAAGCTGGTACGGTTCTAAACCAACTGGAGCCCAGGGGGCAGGAGATAGAGTCCGAGGCAGAGGTGGGGGCTTTGCCAGCCGAGACTCGAGTACCCGGGCTGTGCTGTCTGCAGCATGGTGTGTGCTTGGGCAGGGAGGTCACGATGGCGTTTCAGGAACAGCTCCAGGCTCCAGCAGCAGCAGGAGCACCTGGCTTCCTGCTTCCTATCTCACAGCCTCACTGTTGGCACCCTCGCTTCCTTTTGTGCTCCCAAGAGACACCAGAGCCTGGGTTTGGCGTGACGATCACCAGGCCAGTATTGGATTGGGAGAGCTGTGGGTTCTGATTCCAGACAGTGACTGCATTCCCTTTCTTCCCATCCTGTCACCCTGCACTCTCTGCAGCCTCTCTCTCCCCCTCCACCTGCATCAGCTCCACCGTCTCAATCTGCATTGTCTCAGTCATCTGCATCTCCAACCCCTTCCCTGCCCCTCACCCCTGCCCCATTCCGACAGCAGCAGGACTGCAGACTCGTTGGACCTCAAGAATCCAAGTGAATAGCTCAGACAGTTTTGAAGCACCCCCCATGCAGGCAGATTTGTTTGTGTGCAGCACTACTCTTTCCCACCGAAGAAAAGACAGAACATATTCAAGAACATTCAGTGGGTAAATGGAAGGATTTTTGCTTTTGGTTTCTTCCTCTAGGGTTGTGAGTAGTTTCTTTAAACCATAACTTTCTTAGGTGTCTGATATTTCAAGTCTAAACGTCTTGCCCATCCATTTGAAATATGAAGTATAGTTAGGACAGCATGGTTAGGACATATCGTGATAAATGATGACGATAGCAAGTTTCCCATGTGCTCTTAGCGCATGTAGTGTTCATTGCACAGGGTCCTCTCTGAGCCTCCAGCATACCTGCTATTTCTCCTGCTGCCTGCTGAGCAAACAAATGCACTCCATCCTGGGATAAGCTGATATATGGAGGCAGAAGCACACGTGATCTTCAGGAAGGGGCCGAGAAGCTGAGAGATGTGTGTGTACAAACATAACCTGGACTTTGGGAGGCAGAGGGAGACGGCCCAGTCGGGCTCCCCCGACACCAGGTGAGGTGCGCAGGTGGACATACAGCTAAAAATGGTCTAAAAATGGTCCTCATACTGTGTCACTACATTGGTTCCCAGATTTGTCCTCATTCATCCTGGAAGGAAGCAAAGTGAGGCTGAGAGAGGGTAGTGAGGGTCCTTCCAAGGAACCAAAAAGAACACACCTCCATCCTGGCCTTCACGCCGGGCTCAGGCAGGGCCAGTGTCGAGGACCGAACCAGAGCCAGGGTGGAAGCCTGCTTGGGCCCATGGGGTGCACGCATGACACTGGGGTCCCCCAGACAGCACCTCACTAACCAATATTGCCTGCGATTGCATTCATACCAAGTGTGAGCCTTAGGATCCAGACACAGACTTTTAGTTAAAACTGTGGTAAACCCTCAGCCTAGGAGCCTGAGCAAGATGTGATGGTCCAGAGATGGGAGGAAGGTGAGGGGAGGCATGTCTTTGCCCCATTCTGTTCTACTTGGGAAACAGACAGCCCAGACCAGTCACACCAGCCGTCTTCTGCATCGCTGTGCCGTTTGCATTAAATACACCCTTGTAGGCAGAAGGCCTCTCTGTATTTGCTCTTACATGTCATCAGAGACTATTGTGACCACTCTGATCACTACCATGAGCCCAACAGTCAATTCAGAGGCCACGATCACGTGTGTGTGTGGTGTAGATGTGCCAGGAGTCAGACACAGCAGAGCAGGAAGTGCCTGTGAGGACCTGACAAAAGCTGTAATAAATGCTGACAATTAATTTCCGTAAAGGGACAACTTCTTATGGAATATCTGTAGCTTAGTGGGTTCTGCAAAGAATAAAAACTGATAGAAAAGGAGAAAAACCTTACACAGTACCTTGATGTTTCAGATTCCACCATTAGAAATAATGTACGTTATGGGGACTTAAGACTCATCTCCAGTTAGATCATTAATATCTTTGGATGAGGATGTGCATGAAATCCTGGAGTCCATTACTCTGGGGCTGCTCTGTGTGTGCATCTCTGTCATAAAGCAGAGGTGATGTGTTGAAAGATGGTTTTCTTCGTTTTTTCTCCTCATTTTATTGTATATGACATTTCTCTCTTCAACCATCTCCATCTGCCTTTGGGAGAAGTAGAATGATTACTGTAGAAAAACAGAGAGAAAGCTTTTGACTTCCAGAAGAGGATTTTGAAACCCACAGAAACACAATAGTCTTGAAAACCTAAGTGTGGGAGAGAGAGTAGGAATGTTAGCCCAGGGTGCTTCCTTTACTTCTCACAAGTGAAACTTGATGACTGATCCTCAGTTCGCTCTAGGTGCCTGGCAGGGAGTGCTTAGGATCTGCTGGAGAAAGTGCCAGGAAGAAGGAGGAATTTGCACTGATGTGCTGTTGTACGTTTGTGTGTGTGTGAGGGAGGAGAGAGTGTAACAGTGATTGAGACAGCGTACCTGGCACTGAACACACTCCAGTGGATGCAGCAACACTCACGTGCTGGCTACGGACACTGTTAACACCCACCACATTACCCGCCATGGTCACGCCTCTCCTCATCTGCTGCCCTCCCCGAGGCTACACATGCATTGAGCCCGGGATGCTGTTTTATTTGTCATGGTGTCCTCAGCCCCCATCACAGAGCTCAGCACTTGCTTAGAGAATAGTTTCTAATGAAGAACAGGGGTGAAGCAGGTGCCCAGATCTGGTCCTTGGTCTACACGACACCATCAGTGCAGCCATCCGTCTGCGGTCATTGGTGGGGGAAAAAACCCCACGAATCTAAAGTAATCATCTGAGCCTTAGATAAGGATGTGAATTTTTTTTTAATTCTGAAACTGATAAAGTAATCATGCTGCTGCTGCTGCTAAGTTGCTTCAGTCGTGTCCGACTCTGTGCGATCCCATACTCTGCAGCCCACCAGGCTCCCCCGTCCCTGGGATTCTCCAGGCAAGAACACTGGAGTGGGTTGCCATTTCCTTCTCCAATGCAGGAAAGTGAAAAGTGAAAGTGAAGTCGCCCAGTCATGTCCGACTCTTTGCGACCCCGTGGACTACAGCCTACCAGGCTCCTCCGTCCATGGGATTTTCCAGGCAAGAGTACTGGAGTGGGGTACCATTGCCTTCTCCGAAGTAATCATGGGGCCACCAAAAAATGTGGAGGCCTCTATCTCTAGTGATCTCTTTGAGATGCAGAAAACACCTGCAGTGGATGATTTTCAGTTCAGTCACTCAATTGTCTCGGACTCTTGGCGACCCCATGGACTGCAGTATGACAGGCTTCCCTATCCATCACCAACTCCCAGAGATTACTCAAACTCAGGTCCATTGAGTCGGTGATGCCATCCAACCATCTCATCCTCTGTCATCCCCTCCTCCTCCTACCTTCAGTCCTTCCCAGCATCAGGGTCTTTTCAAATGAGTCAGTTCTTCCCATCAGGTGGCCAAAGTACTGGAGTTTCAGCTTCAGCATCAATCCTTCCAATGAATATTCAGGACTGATTTCCTTTAGGATGGACTGGTTGGATTTCCTTGCAGTCCAAGGGATTCTCAAGAGTCTTCTCCAATACCACAGTTCAGAAGCATCAGTTCTTCAGCACACAGCTTTCTTTATAGTCCAACTCTCAAATCCATACATGACTACTGGAAAAAGCATAGCTTTGACTATACAGGCCTTTGTCAGCAAAGTAATGTCTCTGCATTTTAATATGCTGTCTAGGTTAGTCATAGCTTTTCTTCCAAGGAGCGAGTGTCTTTAATTTCATGGCTGCAGTCACCATCTGAACTGATTTTGGAGCCCAAGAAAATAAAATCTGTCACTGTTTCCATTGTTTCCCCATCTATTTGATATGAAGTGATGGGACCGGATGCCCTGATCTTAGTTAATGGTTTAGATCTGCCTTTGTCTGTAGATGGGGCAGGGCCAGGTCATCTCTGCCGGTGGCTTCAGCTCTGCTATCCTGTCCTCTATTAACCAGTTAGTATTTTCCTGTCATTTGCTCTTAGCACCTGCCTGATAACATTATTGTTTCTTCCATACAATGCAGTGATGTGACATTCATCTAATAGCAGTAACCACTCTCCCTGCCCTTCCTCCTTACCAGTGTCACTTGCTCTGTGATAAGGACACCTTCCTTCTTTCCTTTTCTCCAGCTAAACAAAGACCGTACTCAGGGCTTCCACTAGTACCTGTCACATCCTCAATGCTTAACTAAAAAGCCACCTGGACTTTCAAATCTTTCATTTACCCATGGTTATGTTACTCTTTTCTTCTTTCATCCTATCTAAATTATGTTCTTTTAAAATTGTTATTATTTTAGTTTATATTGGAGTATAGTTGATTTAGAGGGCTTTCCAGGTGGTGCTAAAGAACATGCCTGCCAATGCAGGGGATGCAAAAACAAAGGTTGATCCCTGGGTTGGGAAGATCCCCTAGAGGTCATGGTAATGCACTCCGGTATTCTTGCCTGGAGAATTCAATGGACAGAGGAGCCTGCAGGCTTGTCCATAGAATCGCAAAGAGACAGACACAACTGAAGCAGATTAGTGTGTACGTAGCACACAGATTTGATTTATAATGTCATGTTAGTTTCAAGTGTACAGCAAAGTGATTTAGTTACACATATATCCATTCTTTTTCAGATTCTTTATTCCATGTAGGTTATTGTAGAATATTGAGTAGAGTTCTCTGTGCTATACAGTAGGACCTTGTTGTTTTTTTTTTTAGGTAGTAGTGTATATATGTTATGTATATTTTATAGGTAGTAGTGTATATTTGTTAATCCCACATTCCTAATTTATCCCCCCCCCCTACAGACCGGCTATCCCCTTTGGTAACTGTTAAGTTTGTTTTCTATGACTGTCAGTTGTTCCTGTTTTATAAATAAGTTCACTTGTATCATTTCTTAGATTCCACATAGCAGTGTTGTGTATTTGTCTTTGCCTGGTTTATTTCACTTAGTATAATAATCTCTAGGTCCATCCATGTTGCTGCAAATGACATTAGTTCATTTTTTTATGACTTAGTAACATTCCATTTTTTTCTGTAATCTAACACATGTTGGCAGTTGTAATCTCTTGTTCCCCTGCCTTTTCAAAACCCAGCTTTAAACATCTGGAAGTTCTTGGTTCATGTACTGTTGAAGCCTCTCTTGGAGAATTCTCAGCATTAATTTGCTAGTGTGTGAAATAAATGCAGTTGTGTAGTGATTTGAACATTCTTTGGCATTGCCTTTCTTTGGGATTGGAATGAAAACTGACCATTTTTTAGTCCTGTGGCCACTGCTGAGTTTTCCAAATTTGCTGACATACTGAGTGCAGCATTTTAACAGCATCATCCTTTAGGATTTGAAATAGTTCAACTGGAATTCCATCATCTCTACTAGCTTTGTTCCCAGTGATTCTTCCTAAGGCCCACTTGATTTTGCATTCCAGGATGTCTGGCTCTAGGTGAAGGATCACACCATCGTGGTTATCTGGGTGATTAACCTCTTTTTTTGTATAGCTCTTCTGTGTATTCTTGCCATCTCTGTTTAATATCTTGTGCTTCTGTTAGGTCCATACCATTTCTGTCCTTTATTGAGCCCATCTTTGCATGAAATATTCCCTTGGTATCTCTTATTTTCTTGAAGAGATCTCTAGTCTTTTCCATTCTATTGTTTTCCTCTATTTCTTTGCCATGATCACTTAGGAAGGCTCTCTTATCTCTCCTTGCTATTGTTTGGAACTCTGCATTCAGATAGGTCTTTCTATCCTTTTCTCTTTTTCCTTTAGCTTCTCTTTTCCCAGCTATTTGTAAGGCCTCTTCAGACAACCATTTTGCCTTTTTGCATTTATTTTTCTTGGGGATGGTGTTGATCTCTGCCTCCTGTACAGTGTCATGAACCTCCATCCATAGTTCTTCAGGCACTCTATCAGATCTAATCCCTTGAATCTATTTCTCACTTCCACTGTATAATCAAGGGATTTGATTTAGATCATACCTGAATGGTCTAGTGGTTTTCCCCACTTTCTTCAATTTAAGTCTGAATTTTGCAAAAAGGAGTTCATGATCTGAGCCACAGTCAGCTCCTGGTCTTGTTTTTGCTGACTGTATAGAGCTTCTCCATCTTCAGCTGAAAAGAATATAAAAAGCAGGAAAATTCCAGAAAAACATCTGCTCCTGCTTTATTGACTACACCAAAGCCTTTGATTGTGTGGATCACAACAAACTGTGGACAATTCTTCAAGAGATGGGAAACCAGACCACCTTACATGCCTCCCAAGAAACCTGTATGCAGGTCAAGAAGCAACAATTAGAAACGGATATGGAACAACAGACTGGTTCCTAACTGGGAAAGGAGTGCATCCAGGCTGTTTATTGTCACCCTGCTTATTTAACTTATACGCAGAGTTCAGTTCAGTCACTCAGTAGTGTCTGACTCGTTGCGACCCCATGGACTGCGGCACACTAGGCTTCCCTGTCCATCACCAACTCCCAGAGCCAACTCAAACTCATGTCCATTGAGTCAGTTCAGTGATGCCATCCAACCAGCTCATCCTCTGTCATCCCCTTCTCCTCCCGCCTTCAATCTTTACCAGCATCAGGGTCTTTTTAAGTGAGTCAGTTTTTTGCATCAGGTGGCCAAAGTACTGGAGTTTCAGCTTCAGCATCAGTCCTTCCAGTGAATATTCAGGACTGATATGCAGAGTATATCATGCGAAATGCCAGGCTGGATGCAGTTCAAGCTGGAATCAAGATTGCGGGGAGAAATAGCAATAACCTCAGATATGCAGATGACACCACCCTTAAGGCAGAAAATGAACAGGAACGGATGAAAGTGAAAGAGGAGGGCAGAAAAAGCTGGCTTAAAGTGCAGCAAAAAACTAAGTTCAAAAAACTAAGATCATGCCATCTGATCCCATTACTTCATGGCAAATAGATAGGGAAACAGTGGAAACTGTGACAGACTTTATTTTCTTGAGCTTCAAAATCACTGCAGATGGTGACTGCAGCCGTGAAATTAAAAGACACCTGCTCCTTGGAAGAAAAGCTATGATCAACCTAGATAGCATATTCAAAAGCAGAGACAGTACTTTGCCAACAAAGGTCTGTATAGTCAAAGCTATGCTTTTTCCAGTAGTCACATATGGATGTGAGAGTTGGACTATAAAGAAGTCTGAGTGCCAAAGAACTGATGCTTTTGAACTGTGGTTTTGGAAAAGACTCTTGATTTGTCCCTTGGACTGCAAGGAGATCAAACCACTCAATCCTAAAGAAAATCAGTCCTGAATGTTCATTGGAAGCACTGATATTGAATCTGAACTACAATACTTTGGCCACCTGATGAGATGAACTGACTCATTGGAAAAGACCCTGGTGCTAGGAAAGACTGAAGGCAGGAGGACGAGGGGATGACAGAAAATGAGGTGGTTGGATGACAGAAAATGAGGTGGTTGGATGGCATCACCGACTCAATGGACAATAGTTTGAACAAGCTCTGCAAGTTAGTGATGGCCAGGGAAGCCTGCTGTGCTGCAGTCCATGGGGTCGCACAGAGTCGGACACGATTGAGTGACTGAACTAAACGTTCATCTTCTTCATCTAGTCATCTGTTGATGGTCACTTAGTTTACTTCCGTGCCTTGGCTATTGTTAATAGTGCTGCATCGAACATTGTGGTGCGTGTACATTTTCAAATTATGGTTTTCTCCAGGTATATGCCCAGAGTAATCACTGAATCACATTGAGTCGCTGTTTTTAGTTTTTTAAGGGAGCTCCATTCCGCTGTTTTTGCTGTGGTGATCTAAATCAGCTGGTAACCAGAAGGACTGGAATTAGAATTTTGAGTGGCATCATATTGTGAATGTCTGAGGATACCCCAGGCTGTAAATCTGGGTCCCTCTTTCCTCCGGCTGGCATCACCAACCCCCAAGGACAGACCCAAAAAGAGAATCTATTGCGTTCAGAGGATAGGGGTTGGGGGCCGAGTATCTCTGTCCTTCTCTGCCTCCCCATCTCATATGACACAAAGGAGAGATGAGAACTGATTGTTCAAAGGAAATTTACTGAGAGAAGAAATGTTACAACTTTCCAAAGCAGCTGACTTGTCTCCGAGAATTAAAATCTGTGTGGATCTTTGAAGCTTGAGCCAAACACTCAAGACTCCCTGCCAGCAAGTCACACACTGTTCCCTGGGGGCTTTGCTGGGCTTGTCCTCCTTCCTCCTTAAAAACCGAGAGCATGGGTTTCAGGGACAGCGTGTGCCGGGTGCCTCCGGACCTGGCCCACTGACTGGTGATCGTCCTGGGATGGCAGCCCTGGAGCCTGCAGCGCTGCCCGGCCCCGCACCCGTACTCAGGGCAGACCTGATAGCCCCCAGGAGAATACTCATCTCCTTCAGACAGGAAACAGGCTCACGCTAACCATCCAGGGCAGAGCCGGGCTGAGACTGGGGTCTGGGACAAGAGGCCATGCCACCCTCAGGGCCCTGCTCTACACTGTGGGGTCCAGAAGGCCTGGCCTCTCAGGGTTCCAAAGCACAGTGAGAGGCAATGCCAATGCTTGTAAATTACATAGCAGTCAGATGATGGTTCAAGTCAAAAGCGAAGATGTATCACGAGGCAGAACATGATGAGCTGCTAAGTGAACCATCAGGCCATAATTGGAGTGGGTTGCCATGCCCTCCTCCAGGGAATTTTCCTGACCCAGGGATAGAACCCACATCTTCTGCTTTGGCAGGCAGATTCTTTACCACTGAGCCACCTGGGAAGCCCACTCCATGTATTGGGACTTTCTAAATAAATCACTAACTGGAGGCAGGACAGAGGCAGAAAATAAGAGAAAACTGGGGCCTGCTTTCTTCTGCACGATGGCCTGGCAAGAGAAAAATTGGAAGACATACTTTAGAGAAGGAAAAAGATAAAGGATTCCTGGCAAAAATGTCAAGACTCTGTGAGAAGGATTTGATGTCATTCGGTTTCCTTTTTTTTTTTTTTTTTTTGAAGTCTAGTTGATTTGCAGTGTTGTATTAATCTTTTCTGAGTACAGCAAAGTGACTCAGTTGTATGCTGCTGCTGTTAAGTCGCTTCAGTCGTGTCCGACTCTGTGCGACCCCATAGATGGCAGCCCACCAGGCTCTGCCGTCCCTGGGATTCTCCAGGCAAGAACACTGGAGTGGGTTGCCATTTCCTCCTCCAATGCATGAAAGTGGAAAGTGAAGTCGCTCGAGGCCAGTTGTATACATATATACATATATATTTTTATCTTCTTTTCCACTTTGGTTTATCCCAGGACCAAACATTGAATTGAATGCAGTTCCCTGTGCTATACGGCAGGGCCTAGCTGTCCATCCGTTCTGTATGTCATGGTTTGCATCTGCTAACCCCAAACTCTCAGTCTGTCTCTCTCCGACCCAGATAGAGAATCGGTTTATTTTAAACGTTTTTATTTCAGACTTAGCTTAAGGCCTGGGGTGCTCGGTGTTTAAAATGTGTGAAAGCTATTATTTAATGTAGCATACGCTTTGGGTTGTATTTTTTAATTTCATGTAAAAATAGCTTGAACTATGGTTTTTTAAAAGGACTTGAAGAATTTCAAGACTGACAAGAAAAACTTGCACCAGCAAAATCTAAATAGTAGCTTTCAGTGTAATTCTAAAGTTGCTGGGGGTGACAATTAAAGCCCTCTGTTGTTCCACGTTCCAGCAGGTAGATAAAGGAGATCTGACTGATACTGCAGTTTTCTCAGTAAAACACACGGCTGGTAGTAGCCATGTGCATTTTGGACTAAGATCAAGCAAACTCAGGTTTAAAAGAAGCCTAGAAACAAAATGCCAGTTTAGGCCTGGGCACTGATTCTTTCCTAAGCCAGGATGGGGCTGCTTGTTTTGAATAGTCCCCAAGTGGGCGATGAAGCAAAGCATGTTACAATTAATAGTAGCAAAACTACAAGAGTAGAAAAGTATGTCCCTACACAGTTATATGACCAAAGAAGTACTAATGTTTTATAGAGCTCAGTATGCAAGCATTTTACATACACTGAATTCTCAAAACCACCTCTGGGATAATAGTACTATTGTTTAGTCACTCAGTCGAGTCTGACTCTTGGGACCCCTTGGACTATAGCCCACCAGGCTCCTCTTCCATGGGATTTCCCAGGCAAGAATACTGGAGTGGGTTGCCATTTCCTCCTGTAGGGGATCTTTTTGACCCAGTGATCAAACCCACATCTCTTATATCTCCTACATTGGGAGGCAGATTCTTTACAAATGAGCCACCAGTGAAGCCCCTAATATTACTATTAACCCCACTTTCCTGGTGCGCAGACAGTAAAGAATCTGCCTGTAATGCAGGCGACTGGGTTTTATCCCTAGGTCTAGGGAAGATCCCTAGAGAAGAGAATGGCAGCCCATTCCAGTATTCTTGCCTGGAAAATTCCACGGATAGACCATGGGGTTGCAAAGAGTCAGAAAAGACTGAGCAACTAACACATAGGTGAGAAATCAGTTCATAGCAGTCAAATGATTTATCTAGTAAACTGCAGACTCCTGCAAACTTTTGTGTCCTAATTCTAACATTAAGAGCTGGTAACTAAGCATTGAAGGTGACTGACTCCCCACGCCAGGAAGATGCATGCCCCTTCATTTTTGTTGACGACTGGGGGAAATAATTAACCCTTCTAAGCCAGTGTGGCTTTATCATTTCAGACGTAAAGGGGGATTAGATGGCAGTGCACTGCAAGAGGCAAAAGGAGCGAAATTAGGGACGAGCCAATAGTGGATAAAAGCACTGGTTTTGGAATCAGAAGGCAGCTGACCTTGACCTGCACCTCTCACTGGCATGTGACCTTCAGGAAGTCGTTTAACCTCACTGGGCCTCAGTGTCCTCCTTTGTGAAATAGGGGGCTTCCCTGGTGGCTCAGTTGGTAAAGAACCTGCCTGCAATGCAGGAGACCTCGGTTTGATCCCTGAATCCGGAAGATCCCCTGGAGAAGGGAATGGCGATACCCACTCCAGTACTGTTGCCTGGAGAATTCCATGGACAGAGGAGCCTGGCGGGCTACAGTCCATGGGGTCGCACGGAGTCTGAGTTGCACATGACTGAGCAACTAAGCATACAGGACCTAGGACATAGTGCAGTTGTGATTATTAAAGGACACACTGTACAGTAAGAGCATAGTTAATACCTGGAGAATGTAATGTGTGCTCAATAAATGGAAAGTCTCCTGCCATCATTTATTCGAAAAATATTATGTTGCATGTGGATCGGCCAGATGATGGGATTAAGGAAGGAGAGAATGTGGTTCCCACCATATAAGTGATACGTTTTAACACCATTGCCCCTGCAATTTTTATCAGAATGTCATTATTTTAAAATTTCTGAGCACTATCCCCAAGACACATGATCTATTAAAATGAATATTGATTTATAAATTATGTGTGCATGCTACTGTATTAAAAGTCATGCACTTAATAAAGCATCCATGATAAATATTTGTGAAGAGTGAGTAACTAAGATCCCCCTGGACTGTCTCACACACCCCTTGGAGTGCAGACAGCCTACCTTGGAGACATTGTTCAGCCCTGCAGTCAAACTTTACTAAAAACAGCTGGACATTAAATATTTATAGTTTTGCAAACTCTGTTGCATGGGTTTTGTTTTGGTTTTGCCTTTTTTTTTTTTTTCTATTTTTTGCTTTTAAAAATTGTAAACAACCCTTTAAAAACGTAAAGCAACTTTTAGCTCCAGAGCCAAAAAGAACAGAGTTGGACTCTAGTTTACCTATCCTGTTTCAGGTGTAGATATTCAGGAATGGAGGATTCCAGACAATGAACCAGTCAGTGAACAAATGCTGTAGTAAGTGCCCTGAATGAAGGGACCTGTAGAATGCATGGGAGAAAGAAGAGGCCAGCTGTAGCTCAGATGGTCAGAGAAGATGCCACTTCAGCTAGGACCTAGAGGGTAGAAGGACAGAAGGAAATCTTCCTGACAAAGGGAGGAACATGTAGGTCCAAGGTGCTGGGGTGGAAAGGGCTCGTGTTTCAGGACTGAGAGGCAGTCAGAGAGGGCGGGTGTACAGTGTGACTCGGGGTCAGGCAGGAGGCAGCCTGGAGGTCTCCAAGGATGATCTCCACAGGGCAAAGCACATGAGGCAGAGGTGGAGTTCGAGACGATAAAGTGAGCGGTGTAGTCTCTGGAATGTAGAAAAAGTGAAATAATAACCAGATCAAGGGTTGGCTCCTGGGGTAAAATTTTCCTTGAGCTGTATAAGACAATCATTAAACGCGAGCTCTTTATTGCTATTCAACTCTGAAATAAGCCACCACTGAGGTTACGCTGTTCCAACTCTTATTACCCAGAATAACTGAGTTTGGAGCAAAATCCAAAAGTTCCACATACTTTTGTTCTTGTTTAGCTTTTTAAAATTAAAATTGCATTACAATGCCTTGGAAGACTACCTAAGAAGTAGACAGCAATCCTGCTTCCCGCAGAGATGGAAAGTGGGGGAGACACACTCCAGCTGTCTTAATGGACCCTGGAATTTTGAACCATTGGATTCTAGTACCTATTCAAAAGGCAAATAAATAAAAATAAATTCAAATTTAAAAATTTTAAGCTTTATTAATGTTGTGCAGTCCCAGAAAAATGAAGTAGTCATCTAGAAATTGATTTGACTGAGAGAAATGGCCAACTTTACTGTAGTATATTCAAATCAGGACTGAGGTGACAACTCTGCAAAGTGTCTGTATATGTATAACAGGAGTACGATGCCTGGAAATGTCCATGTTCATATAAAAAAAAATTAGCCTGAAAGAGAAGGGAAGTAGGTGCAGGTTGAGTTAAAGCCAGCTTGTACTTTGGAAAATAATTTGGCAATTCTTCAAAAAATTAGAGTTTCCCTGTGACTCAGCAGTTGTACTCCTGGGCATCAACTCGAGAGAAATGAAACATGCGTCCACCTAGAAGCGTGTCCATGAACGTCGAGAGTAACACTGCTCACGCCACAGTGTGGAAGCAGCCAGCTGTCCCTCAGTTAGATGGCCACACACAGGCGGGTCGCCTGTGCAGTACTCCTGCCATGGAATATTAGGCAATAGAATGAAGTACCAAGAAACGCTACAAGGGTGAACCTGGAAAATATGTTGTGAAGTGAAAAAAGCTAGTGACCACAGATCGTGCCATTTGTATGAAATGTCCAAAAGAGGTGAATTCATAGAAACAGATAGTAGATGAGTGATGGCTGATGGGTAGGTACAAAGTAGGAAGGGGCATGAATGCCATGGGTATTGACTTTCTTTTAAGGGAGATAAAAAATGCTCTAAAATTCAGTTTTGGTGATGATTAAATAACCCTGTGAATATGCTAAAAAACATAGACTTTTACACTTTATGTATCGAAATTGTATGCTATGTGAATTTCTATCTAAATCAAGCTATTTTTCCAGAAAGTCAACTTATAAAAAGCTACTCAGATACATACATAACTAAAGGGGCAGCTAACTGCCAATTAGAACTAACAGTGTCCACACAGGAACACTTGGACTTACACAAACTGAGGCCACAGGACACCTTTTGTACAGCAGCTGACTCTGGTATCTTGCCGGCTGTGCGGAAGGCCTGAGCCCCATGGAGCTGGCCGTCCTGGACCGCGGCGAGTAGCCCACAGCCCCGCTCTGCCCTGACTGCCCGTGATGGCGCCAGGCTGTGGGCTGAAGGGGGAAAGCACTGCACAACTATAAATAGTTTCGGAATCAGTGAGCGCGGCCTTCAGAAAGCATTTGACACACAGACTCAACCTGTGAGCAGGGCTGCCATTCCCTCCTGCCCACGAGAGGAGGACACGTGTCAGGAGACTGCGGGAAACCTGCGGACTGTCAGTCTTGGGGAGCACAAGAGTTGGCTGGCCTGTGTGCGTTCAGCTGATTCCTGTCAATTGCCCGCCATTCCTCACAGATCTTTTACTGACAGATGCAAACAATAGATTCCTTTGGTTGTCAGAGTTCTGCTGTTTTACTCTGTCTAGTCTTGTTTTCCTGTTTTACGAAATTGGCATTAGAGAGATCCATGTGGTAACCGATAGCAGCATATACTGACCACAGTGACCTTTATTCTTGCCATGAAAAATAACTCGAAAGGAGTGATCACAAATGGTCAAATTTAAATTCCCTCTGAGAGAGTGAATTAAGACAAAAAAAGAAAAATGCTGAATAATGTTGCTTATACGTGGATCTAGAAAAATGGTTTAAATGAACTTAAATGCAAAGGAGAAATAGTCAACAGATGTAGAGAACAAATTTATAGTTAGGAAAGGGGGAAAGGCAGAGTGGGACAGATTGGAGACTGGGACTGACATATATACACTATTACATATAAAATAGGGAACTGATGAGAAGCTGCTGTGCAATACAGGGAACTCTAGTCAGTGCTCTGTAATGACCTAATGGGAAGAAAATCTGAAACAAGCGGGGATATGTGTGTACGTGCAGATGAGATGATACACTCTGCTGTACAGGAGAAACAAATATAGCATTGTAAGGCAACTCTACTCCAGTGAAAATTAATAAAAAATAAAATAGTTTAAAATAAAAAATGCAAATGACATCTGAGAAAATTCAGCAGGTATCAGGGAGACATCTCTCTTCTCTCTGAAGATAAATTTTTAAAAGTTGGACTTAGTCATAATTTTTTAAGAGCAATGTTTTCAATCATAATTTGTTCAAAGTACTTTGCAAGCTTTTTAGGGGCAGAATTGCAAGTGAAAACCAATGCAATTCAGTTCACATGAAAAGGCAGAGAAGTGTAAGATGGGGAGGAACTCATCACAAACATTGGGTAGAAATCACAGCCTTTATGAGGCCAGTGATGGCTCAATGTCTCCCATAAAAAGTGCACTGTGCATCTTGAGTCTGGGCGTGTTTGTTGCACTCATACCCCCATCACCAGTGCCTGTGTCCAGCGCACTGCTGCTGACCTTGCCTCCATCCCAGCTCCTTCTGAGGTCTCCCCTCCCAGTTGAGGACAACTCAGTTCTTCCGGAAGCCTAGGACAAAAGCCTCGGTGGCCATCTCACCTCACACCCCACATCTGGTCTGTAGCAAATCTTTCAGCTCTGGTTTCAAAATACATACAGAATTAAACCTCAGACTGTCCCCCATTTCTACAGCCCCTCTCCTGATCCTAGCCCCCAGCAGGTCTTACCCAGATGTCTGCAGAAGCCTCTAACAGGCTCGCTCTTTGCCAGTAGGGTCCCCGCTGGCCCAGTCAGTGTCTTTGTGCAAGTTAGAGAAAGACATCCTGCTCTGCAAAGCAGTTTCCATCTGCCAAACTGATGTGAGAATGAGCATATAAAGCCATGATGTGTGCCACTTCACCACACTCCCTCAGACACGGGCCCCTTGTGCAGCCTGCATAACTGTACAAGACTCCTTGCTTCATTCTTATTTTGATATCCTTATTAATGATAGTCTTATAATTAATGATATTCTTATTAATACTCTGATATTCTTATTTAATCTTATTCATTGTCTGTTCCCCCCTATAAATTCAGTCTTCGTGACAGTAGGAATTTTTGTGCCTTGTTCCCTGTGGTATCCCAGCACCTATACAGTGCTTGACATGTGAGAGGCAATCTGTGAATCTTTAGAGAAAGCGTCCAAAGAACAGAAGGTTCACCGCCCCAAAGCCCTGGGAGTGAGCTACCAGTGGGGCAACTGAAATGTCCTGAAATCATTTGGTCAGATGCACATCATCAAGCACTATTTCCATGGAGAGACTCCTGGAAAATAGGATTTCTTTTGAGTTGTTAGTTCTTTGTAACAAACATTGCCATGAATAAATTCTGTATGCTTTTAGTAATTTGTGGGTCCCAACTGTAAGAGGCAACATGCAATGGAAAAGTCCTGAGGCTGGGAGCTGGACAAAAGTTATTTTGGGAGAAGGAGGAATGCTTAATAAATGCTTTTAAAAAAAATGTGAAGTATAGTTGATTTAAAGCATTGTGTTAGTTTCAGATATGCAGCAAAGTGATTGAGTTATCTATTTTTCAGTTTCCTTTCTACTGTAGGTAATAACAAACTAGTGAATATTATTCCCTGTGCTATGCAGTAAATCCTTAGTGTCTATCTCTTTTATATATAGCAGTGTGTATCTGTTCATCGCAAACTCCTAATTTATCCCTCCTCACCCCTCTCCACTTTGGGAACCATAAGTTTGTTTTCTGGGTCTGAGAGTTTGCTTCTGCTTTATACATATGTTCATTTGTATTATTTTTTTAGAGTCCTCATTTAAGTGATAGCATATGGTATTTGTCTTTATCTGATTTACTTCACTTACTATGATAATCTCTAGGTCTATCCATGTTGCTGCAAATAGCATTATTTCATTCTTTTTTATGGCTAAGTGGAGGACAGAGGAGTCTGGTATGCTTCAGTCCATAGGGCTGCGAAGAGTCGGCCATGCCTGAGCAAATGAGCAAGAGCAGCAGATATTCCTTTGTGTCTGTGTGCCACCTCTGCTTTACCTATTCGTCTGCTGACGGACGTCTAGGTTGCTTCTGTGTCTTGGCTACTGTGACATAGTGCTGCTGTGAACATAGGGTGCATGTGTCTTTTCTTTTTTTTTTTTTTAAATGGACAAAGGAAAGGATCAATGAGGGTGGAAGGGAAATGGGAAGAAAGAAGGGAAGTGATGGTGGGGAGGAGTATATGTAATTTCTTAACCAATAGCTTTCTGTTTTTAATCACAAAGAACACTTAAAAAAAATCATGTTGAATTCATCCTATATTAGGAGGTTTGTTCTCGAAATGAAAAGTTCAGGAAACAAAAAGTCCAGTTTGGGTGTCCTCATCTTTAGGCACATCTTGGTATTTTGTATTGGTAGGTCTATCTTTACCACAATATATTATTTAGGACAGGATCACATTTGTCACCTCTTCCTCCCTACTACCCAAAGTGGTACCAAACCCATAAAATAGTCAATAAACCTTTACAGAGTGAACAAATAAGTCTTTTTTTTTTTTTTAAACTCTTGTGAGTGAACTGAATTTATTGAGGCTCATAAGTAAATATGTTTTGCTCTTTACTTTGTCTATTACAGCCAGATTATGAGAGTGGGGTATTAAAGTCCCCCACTATTATTGTATTGCTGCATATTTCTTCTATCATATTAATTAATGTTTGTCTTAGTTATATCAATGCTCCAATGTTGGGTGCATACATATTTATAATTGTTGGAACTTCTTTTTGGATTGTTCCTTTAAGTCATTATGTGTAACCTTCATTGTCTCCTTTTCAGGATCTTTAAAGTCAATTTTATCTGATATAAGTATTGCTACTTCTGTTTTCTTATGGTCCATATTTGCATTGAAAATCTGTTTCCAGGCCTTCATTTTCAGTCAGTATATATCCCGTATTTTAATGTGGTTCTCTTGTAGGCAACATATATAGGGGTCTAGTTTTTGTATCCATTTGACCCATTTTAGTCTTTTGGTTGTCTCTTGTAGACAAGGTATGTAGGGGTCTTGTTTTTGTATTGATTCGGCCAGTCTTTGTCTGTTGATTAGGGCATTCAGCCCATAAACGTTTAAAGCAATTATTGATAAATAAGATTTACTTTATTGTTTTGGGTTCGAATTTATACACCCTTTTAGTGATTCCTGTCTAGAGAATGTCCTTTAGTTTTTGTTGGAGAAATGGTTTAGTGGTGCAAAATTCTCTCAACTTTTGCTTATCTGTGAAGCTTTTGATTTCTCCTTCATATTTGAATGAGATCCTTGCTGGATACAATAATCTAGGCTGTAAGTTATTTTCTTTCATCACTTTAATTACGTCTTGCCATTCCCTCCTGGCTTGGAGAGTTTCTATTGAAAGATCAGCTGTTATCCTTATGGGAATTCCCTTGTGAGTTATTTGATGTTTTTCCCTAGCTGCTTTTAATATTTGTTCTTTATATTTAATCTTTGTTAATTTGATTAATATGTGTCTTGGGGTGTTTCACCTTGGGTTTATCCTGTTAGGGACTCTCTGGATTTCTTGAACTTGAATGGTAATTTCCTTCTCCATTTTAGGGAAGTTTTCAACTATTATCTCCTCAAGTATTTCCTCATGATCTTTCTTTTTATCTTCTTCTTCTGGAACTCCTATGATTCGAATGTTGTAGCGTTTGATGTTATCCTGGAGGTTTCTGAAGTTGTCCTCATTTCTTTTGATACGTTTTTCTTTTTTCTCATCTGATTCATTTATTTCTAGGATTCTATCTTCTAATTCACTAATCCTATCTTCTGCCTCTGTTATTCTTCTATTTGTTGCCTCCAGGGTGTTTTGGATCTCATTTATTGCATTATTCATTATGTGTTGACTCTTTTTTATTTCTTCTAGGTCCTTGTTAAACCTTTCTTGCATCTTCTCAATCCTTGTCTCCAGACTCTTTAACTGTGATTCTATTTTGATTTCGAGATTTTGAATTAATTTCGCTATCATTATTCGGAATTCTTTATCAGGTAGATTCCCTATCTCTTCCTCTTTGGTTTGGTTTGGTGGGCATCTATCCTGTTCCTTTAGCTGCTGGGTATTCTTTTGTCTCTTCATTTTGTTAAAATTGCCAAGTTTAGAGTGTCCTTACTATATTCTGGTACTTTGTTGAATTCTCTTTATTGAGGCGGTTTACAGGTCTTTTCTGGGGAAGGCAGTGGCACCCCACCCCAGTACTTTTGCCTGGAGAATCCCATGGACGGAGGATCCTGGTGGGCTCCAGTCCATGGGGTCGCTAAGAGTCGGACACGACTGAGCGACTTCACTTCCACTTTTCATTTTCATGCATTGGAGAAGGAAATGGCAACCCGCTCCAGTATTCTTGCCTGGAGAATCCCAGGGACGGGGGAGCCTGGTGGGCTTCCGTCTCTGGGGTCGCACAGAGTCGGGCACGACTGCAGCGACTTAGCAGCAGCAGCAGCAGCACAGGTCTTTTCAATATATGATCTCTGCCTTGTTACAGAGGGGGCAGAGATGAACACCCAAATCTAAACCGGCCAGGTTCAGGCACTCGGATAATCCTCAGAGGCACAGACTTGGTTGAGTCTGCGTTTTATGCCCTTCCCAGATCCGAGTAGCGCAGGTGATGAAATGTTCAGTGAGCGCAGCTGCTGCGACTTATCGCCTCTCCGCTGCTCAGTTTTCTGGGTATACAAACAGCGCACTTTCTCAGGCAGATGTTGACCATCCAGAGCCCCAAGAAGCGTGAGTCAGCACAGAAACCTACTCACAGTTCCGTTAGACCGTGTCTCTCTAGGGCTGTAATTGCCCGCCTCTGGCCCTGGCTGCCTGTCACCGGAGTGGGACGGTCTGCAGCTGGCCAACTCTGTGCAGCCCCCTGTTCCGTAGGTAGTCCTGGTGGTGTCTTAAGTTGGGGCTGGCTTTTGATGTAGTAGATAACCGACAGTCTGGTTATTTCACTCAGATAGCGCCCGAGATAGCCAGGCCAAATCCTTTCTCAAAGCGATGCAGGCCTCACCGCTCCTCCTAGCCCAGCCCCCGCTTGCCAATAGCAAATGCTGGTGTCCGCGCCACTTCTCCGCAAAAGGAGTTACCGCAGGACTCGTTTTCTCCTTTTGAAGACAATGAGTTGTCTTTCTAAGTGCCTGATGTCCTCTGCCGGCCTTCAGCAGTTGTTTTAAAGAATTTATTCAGCATTCAAATGTTCTTTTAATGGATTTGTGGAGGAGAAAGTATTCTCCCCGTCTTACTCGTCCGCCATCTTAGCTCCTCCTCTGTGTCTTTTCAAAATAAGAGTTTTTGTCTTTTCTCAATATGCACCCATTAGTGGGATTTCTGGATCATGTGGCAATTCTATTTTTAGTTTTTTAAGGAACCTTCATACTCTTCTCCAGAGCACAAGTTGACATTCCTACACAGTTTAGGAGGGTTCTCTTTTTCACCACATCCTATGCAGCATTTACTATTTGTAGAATTTTTGATGATAGCCATTCTGACTGGTTTGAGGTAATACTTCCTTGTGGATTTGATTTGCTTTTCTCTAATAATTAGTGATGTTGAGCATCTTTTTGACTGGTTCCAAATAGGAAAAGGAGTATGTCAAGGCTGTATATTGTCACCCTGCTTATTTAATTTATATGCAGAGTACATCATGAGAAATGCTGGGCTGGAGGAAGCACAAGCTGGAATCAAGATTTCCAGGAGAAATATCAATAACCTCAGATATACAGATGACACCACCCTTATGGCAGACAGTGAAGAGGAACTAAAAAGCCTCTTGATGAAAGTGAAAGAGGAGAGTGAAACAGTTGGCTTAAAGCTCAACATTCAGAAAACTAAGACCATGGCATCTGGTCCCATCACTTCATGGCAAATAAATGGAGAAACAGTGGAAACAGTGTCAGACTTTATTTTCTTGGGCTTCAAAATCACTGCAGATGATAACTGCAGCCATGAAATAAAAAGACGCTTACTCCTTAGAATAAAAGTTATCACCAACCTAGACAGCATATTAAAAAGCAGAGACATTACTTTTCCAATAAAGGTCCATCTAGTCAAGGCTATGGTTTTTCCAGTAGTCATGTATGGATGTGAGAGTTGGACTATAAAGAAAGCTGAGCACCAAAGAATTGATGCTTTTGAACTGTGGTGTTGGAGAAGACTCTTGAGAGTCCCTTGGACTGCAAGAAGATCCAACCAGTCCATCCTAAAGGAGATCAGTCCTGAATATTCATTCATTGGAAGGACTGATGTTGAAGCTGAAGGTCCAATACTTTGGCCACCCGATGCGAAGAACTGACTCACTGGAAGAGACCCTGATGCTGAGAAAAATTGAGGGCAGAGGGAGAAGGGGACGACAGAGGATGAGATGGTTGGATGGCATCACCGGCTCAATGGCATGAGTTTGAATAAACTCAGAGTTGGTGATAGACAGGGAGGCCTGGTGTACTGCAGTCCATGTAGTCGCAAAGAGTCAGACATGACTGAGCAACTGAGCTGACTGACTGACTGAGCATCTTTCCATGTGCCTGTTGGCTGTCTGTTTGTCTTGTTCGGAGAAATGTCTATTTAGGTCTTATGTTCATTTTTTTTAATTGGGTTGGAGTTTATTTTTTTTTTTTACATTAAGTTGTATGAGCTTTTGTACGTTTTGGAAATTAGTCTCTTGTCCATCACATAATTTGCAGATATTTTCTGCCAATTCATAGGTTATCATTTCATTTTGTTGTGCAAAAACTTTTAAGTTTAATTAGGTTCCAATTTGTTTATTTTTGCCTTCTTTTTTTGTGGGAGACTAATCGAAGAAAATATTGTTACATTTATGTCAGAATGTTTTGCCTGTGTTCTTGTCTAGGAGTTTTATGGCATCTTTTCTTATATGTAAGTCTTTAAGTCATTCTGGGTTTATTTTTGTGTATCCTGTGAGAGTGTGTGCTAAATTCATTGATTTATATGTGGCTCTCCAGCTTTCTCAGCACCCCTGCTATGGAGACTGTCTCGTCTCCATTTTATGTTCTTGCCTCCTCTGTCAAAGATTCATTTATCATTAGTGTGTGGATTTATTTCTGGGCTGTCTGTTCTGTTCCATTGATCCATATGTTTGGTTTTCTGCCAGTGCCATGCTGTTTTGATTACCACTGCTTTGTAGTATTATTTGAAGTCTGGGAAAGTGGAGGGTTTCCCAAAAAAGGATTTGCTCTTTTTCCTTAGAATTGCTTTGCAATTCTGTATCTTTTGGTGTGCCACGTGAATTTTAGGATTACTTGTTTTTCCTTTTGTGGTTTGATGGTTTTCTTTGGTATTATGCTTGTGTTCCTTTATTTTGGGATTTTGTGAGTCTGTTGTATGTTTTTGATTTGTGGGCACCCTGGTTTTCAAAAACCCATAACTATATCTGCTTACTCTAGACTGGCAGTCATATAGGTTCAAACATGTTTTGAAAGGTCTACATTTTTAGCTCCCCTCCCCCCACATTTTGTGATTTATTACATCTTCATGTTTATCCTTTTTTGTTAATTATAGTTATAATCTCATCAATTTTTGGTTGTTTTTAAATCTATATACTGACTAATTTTAGTGATTTTCAGTCATTTTATAAATTTACCTTTCCTATTGTGATTTTCCCTCTTTTATAGAATCTTGTTTCTTTTCTGTTTAGAGAAGACTTTTCAGTATTTCTTTTAGGGTGGGTTTGGTATTGCTGTATTCCTTTAGCTTTTTCTTGTCTGAGAAATTCTTAGTCTCTCCTTCTGTTCTCAGTGATAACCTTGCTGGGTAGAATATCCTAGGTTGCAGGTTTTTCCCTTTCAGGACTCTGAATATACATTGCCACTCTCTCTGGCCTACAGTGTTTGTGTAGCGAAATCAGCTGATGGCCTTATGGGGGCTTCCCTTGTAACCGACCCTGTTTTTCTCTTGCTGCCTTTAGAATCCTCTCTTTAACTCTTTCCATTTCAACTATACTATATTTCAGTGTATCCTGATAGCTCAGCTGGTAAAGAATCTGCCTGCCATGCAGGAGACCCCAGTTCGATTCCTGGGTCGGGAAGATCCACTGGAGAAGAGAAAGGCTACTCCACTCCAGTATTCTTGGGCTTCCCTTGTGATTCAGCTGGTAAAGAGTCTGCCTGCAATGCAGGAGACCCTGGTTCAATCCCTGGGTTGGAAAGATCCCCTGGAGAAGGGAAAAGCCTGGAGAATTCCATGGACTGTATAGTCAGTGGGGTCACAGAGAGTTGGACACGAGGAGTGACTTTCACTTTCACTTCACTTTCATGTCTCAGTGTGGATCTGTGTGGGTTCATCTTGTTTGGGACCCTCTGTGCTCCTGTGCCTGGTTATCTGTTTCTTGCTTTAGGTTTGGGAGGTTTTCAGCCATAATTTCTTCAAATATGTTTTTGGCCTTATTTTTCTTTCTTCTCCTTCAAGAACCCCTGCTATGTATAGATTGGCACACTTTATATGATCCTATAGATCTTGTATGTTGCTTCCATTTTTTTTTATTTATCTGTCTACTGTCTGATTGATTGATTTCCAATATTCTTATCTTCCTGATTACTTACTTGTTCTCCTGCATTATTTAGTCTTCTGTTCACTACTTGTAGCTTGTTTTCATCTTGGCAGTGAAGTTGTCTAATTTTGATTGGTTCCTCTTTGTAGCTTCTAGTTCCTTGTTACAGTAATCTGTATTTCTATCAATAATCTTTCTTAATTCCCTCAGCATTTTTATTGCCTCCATTTTGAAGTCAGCGTCTGGTGGACCAGAGAGGTCTGTTTCATCATTTGGACTTTCAAGGGATTTCTGTTCTTTTAATTGGGAATAGTTCCTTTGCACCTACATTTTCCTTAAATCTCTGTATCTGTGAATTTAAGAGAGACAGTTGTCTGCTGTGGTCTTGATGGGCAGTGTTTATGTGGGCAAATCCCGAATCCTTGTGTAGACTAAGCGAGCCCGGTATTTTTGAGATGAGGGCTGTACTTATCTTTTCTCAGCATGCGCTGGTTGTTACCCCCTTGATAAGGGTGTGACTGGTGTGGTGGTGACCAAGCCTCACTGGGTGTTTGGGGGCCTCTTCTTTGCTCTGTGGCTGTCACAGCCCTGTTGGGGGAAGGGGTCTGCACCCTTGTTGTTGGAGGAGAAGCCCTGAGGGTCAGGTTTAATGAGGCTCCATTGCCCTTGAATGTGTGCTCTGTTCCCAAGGAGACGAGTGCTGAAGCAGGTGAGGCCTCTGCGGTCACAGCCGATATACACATCACGTGTGTAGGCCCCTGCGGTCACAGAAGACGTATGCATGGCGCGTGTAGGCCCCTGTGCTCACAGCAAACTTCTGCACCGCATGTGTAGGCCCCTGTGGTCACAGCAGACATATGTACCACACGTGTAGGTGTCCATGGTTCTGCCCAGCAGCTGCCCAGGGTCATGCCCCATTCTCTGTTGTCTTCACCCCAGGTCTGTGGCTGGGCTGGCACTGGGGGCTGCGGCACTGTGACCACAGGAATTGAGGGGGTCGTGCCGGCTGTCTGAGACCTGGGTCTCCTCTGTGGGAGGGCACCCCAGGGCCTGTCCCCCAGAGTCGGCTCCATGCTGTGGTGTGAGAGGACAGGACTGGGATGCTCCCAATGGGACAGGAGCCGCCGCGAAACCCTCCCTGGGGCTGTCCGTGGGGATGAGCAATTCTGTAGTGTCATCCAGCACCCCATGTGTACACAGTCGGGGCCTCCACGTTACTCAGAGTTCACCACAGGAACAGAACCAAAGGATGTGTGTGTGGAGAGAGATTTGTTTCAGAAACTGACTGAGGGAGTTGAGGAGCAGGTCAGCAGACAGAAGCCTGGGGCAGTGCTGGCGTTGCGGCTCTCGTCTGAAGGCAGGATCCCTCTTCCTCAGAAGACCTGAGTCTTTGCCCCCAGGCCTTCAGCTGATTAGACCAAGCCCTCCATGTTATGGAGGATAATCTGCTTTACTCAAAGTCTGCTGACTTAGATGTAAATTCAATTTAAAAAAAAAAATACTTCCACGGTGACATGAAACTGCCATCTGACCGAGTGTCTGGGCAGTGACCTATCCAAGCCGTGTCTGGCTTGAGGAATAGCATGGAGCCTGGAAGACCATGCTGAGCTGGGTGGAAATCCCAGGGGTCACGTGGAGACAGGTGAGGCCCTTGCTAACCCCTCTCGGGCCTTGAGGAGTGTCTTCATACCAAACCATGACCCTTCAGAAGGCATTACTGCAGATCTGATGAGCAGATTTACTTAGCACTGCTGATGCCAACACTTAAATCCCTACTGAGTTCTCAGGCTAGTTTACCCTCCATCATAGGGATACCTCCAAAGCCCCGCATAGCAGTCAAAGTCCAACTCCATGAGCACCCAAAATATTAATATAAAATGTTTCTCTAACAAAACAAATGCCTATTTTTGGATTATCTTCCCCGGAACAATTGACAATAGAAACAGTCAACCCTTCCACATAAAACCCCAACTTTTATTTGGAATAACATGGATCAAATGAGACCCAAAATGGTGTCCACAGGACACTTCTGAATCCCTGAGTGATTGGTTTTAAGGACCACCAGCAGAGCATACCAGGATCCCATCTGGACGGCACTGCACTTCTCTGAGTCCTTCCCCCAGAGTGGCTCAAACAGCATATTTCTCCAGCCGTGATCAAGCTGCAGGCCTTACTTTCACATGCAAATGGTCAGAGCCAGTACCCAGAAGGGAGGAGGGGAGGGTGTCATGGACTCTTCCGGGGCCCCACTCTGTAACAGTATAAGAGCACAGACCGCGCTCATCAGTGTGGGCTCTGGCATTATTCCACTTGGACCGAAATCCCAGTTATGTTATTGAGCCTTTCTGTGTCTCTGTTTCATCAGTGGCAAGGGATGGTAAAAGGATATTATGGGTATTAAGTGAATTAATACTAAAAGCTTAGGAGAGTGCCTGGCACACAGGATTTGGCTCAATAAATTTTAGTTGTACGTATTATCTTATTAAACAGGCCATTTAACATCTCACTCTGCAGCATTTTCTCTTGGGTGTCTCATCAGTTCCATCCACAGGAATAACATTTGAGTCCTTATTACGTCTTTTGTTACCTCTACATAACCAAAGGTCACTGCCATAATGGTTGCTCAGAACAAAGGGATTTCCCAAAGATAAATTGCAATCTCTCCCCCTAGAAAGCAAGAACAAGAAACAAACAAAAAACACACCATCTCCAAAAGCTGCTGGCAACCCTCCCAATTACATGCTCCAAGTTCAAGCAAAAAAAAGACCAATCCTCACTGGACACCTCCTTAAGAAAGCTGGATATTAGCCTGGTGATGAGGGGCCAATGCAGAATTTTAAATACAGTGGGTCTTGGTTCAGCTTGTGTTTGTGAAGATCACTCCAGCAGAGTGCAGAATTCAGAGGGGAGAGCTGTGGAGACAGAGTTCCAAGCACATGGCCATTGCAGGGGCCAGACAGGAAATTAGGAGAACAAAACCTAAGGCGAGGGCTGATGGAATTGGGCAAAAAGACCCTCTTCAACAGCCATCACACCTGCAAAGCACAGACGGCACATTCAGTAATTATCTGCTTTTAGTTTGCTCTTGTGACGTTTGACTTGCATTATTAGGGCAAGATGGGATATTCACTGCGTGGGTGGAAACTCTGGGCTTCCAGAGGCCACACAGGAACAGATGAGCAAACCCTGTCTGTTTATTTCTCTTCTATTTCGTGCTCATGAATCGCCTTGACTTTCCACAGTGACGGTTGCACTGGAGTAAAAGTTACCACTGAAAATTGAAAACTTTTAGATCACAGCACCTTCCTTTGTCTGAAAACACCTGGGACTGGGGTTCTGCCAGCAGAATGTGGGCCAGGAGAGCAGAAACCTCCCCCAGGATGAACCGTCACTGCTGGGTCTGTGGGCACCCATCTATATCTTCTGGGGGCCCCAGCAATCAGCCTAGAGCTGTGCTATAGTGCAGAACAGAATCCAGCTGCCAGATCCTTCTTTTATCATTCTTTGACTAAAACAAGTACAGGATCAAGGAATTCTCTTTTCAGTGATTTGCTGTATTAGCTTCTTTTCATTTGGGGGCTACTCAAGAGCTTTTTAATTAATAAGTTTGTTAGCTCTAATCTCGTTCCTGTGGAACAAATCATGGAAGAGGAGCAGTGGCTTCTCGCCCAGAGTCACAGGCCAGTCAGCCTCCAGCCCGACCGTCTGTACACCGGCAAGCAGCCTAGTGGGCAGATTCTCAGTGTGTCCTTGAACTTCACCCCAGGGGTCATCTTCATAAACGAGAGGCAAGCCAGTCCTACCTTTTAGGAGACAGAAAGCATCACAGAAAAGGAAAGGCAAATTTATATAACCCAAGAAGTGAGAAGTAAAGTTTTTTAATGCAGGCCTGAAAAACATTATACTCTTATATGTTTGAGCACTTTTATTAAATAATGTTCTTGCTGGTGTTTCATAAAAACATGAAACTCCATCTACAGTATTTCTCTAGTTTCAAGAAATTTTGTAGCTCAGTTATTTATAAGGCAGTGTTTTGTACAGCAAGCCTGTCCCTCTTCCCCTTGTTTTTGCCAAGACTATATCTCCAAGATTTTCTTCTTATCTTTATGCTAAAAGAAGTGACTTATGTCCCAAGATATGAACTCTCAAATAAACAAACACAAGCGATGCAACACTGCACGATAGAAAACATTTTTCAGAAAATATTAATCTTATCTGGGATATCCTCAAATATTTGGGGGCCATAAATCCTGCTTTATTCATCCATTAGGTTTTCTTTATGAGTCTCTTTTTTAAATAGACACACGGTAGTTGAAATAAATAAACCAGGTCTCCACAACCTCAGTTTCGAGGATTGTCCATCTGTTTAGAAAAAGTTCGGTAAAGTTGATTTAGTTCTTTCTATTCTTAGATTTCTTTCTTTTATAGTTGCCAACTGTCACCATCCCCCAGCACAACCAAGAAGCAAATAAAGCAGACATAAGCATAAGCACCTGTTCCCAGGGCATTTACCTGGGAGGGGTTTGTTTTTAGAAGGGCAGAGTGGACCACTGAGCAGCATCCCCAGGCCAATTAGAGAGGAGTCTGGAGACACACAGACTTATGTGTTCTCCCCACAACATGGAACGATGGGGAGGAGGGTCAGATGTCTCCCCTGGGGGAAGAGGGACTTATTTTTAAGAAAAACTGAAGCTTGGGTTTTTTTTTTTTTTTTCCTGTCCTTTGAGCTTCTCAAAACCAACCTTCCCATCCTGCTTGTAAATAGGAGCTTCACCCTGCCCTGCACTACAGGCTCAAGCCAAGTCACAGAACAGGGTTTAAGCTAGAAGACCCTTCAGAGCTCTAGACAGCAAAGAGCAGATTATTTGAAATCCTACACCAAGATGAACTCACAGCCCTCATTCTGGGGACTCGTGTTATGTGACAGGCACCACGCTCAGGGCACGTGTGTGCTGTACCCTCCCCACAGCCTCCTGTGATCCGTGTGGAGGTGGTGTTCGGTCACTCAGTCATGTCCAACTCTCCGCAACCCCAGGGACTACAGCAGGCCAGGCTTCCCTGTCCTTCACCATCTCTAGGAGTTTGCTCAGACTCCTGTGATTGGTGTGACCTGCATGATTCACAGGAGACAAGAGGCAGGAATTCAGGTAAGGCCCTGGAGGCTGGCGTCCTGCCTGGCATTTCAGAGAGACCTGTTGGAGCCAGTTGTTTTCACAGCATTCCCTGTAAGGGAGAAGACAGCCCCCCACCCCACCGCAAAGACCCCTGCTGTTTGTTTCTTACCTCTTTTCAGAAATGAAACATTACAGAGAAAGCCTTCTGGATCTCTGCATCTCTGCGTGGATGGAGGGGAGGGGGTGACTGGGGAGCCTCTGACCTGGGCCGTGGGGAGGTGACGAGGTGTAGAACACCCCGCCACGCTGATGTCCACTTGATGCCTCCCCCAGCAGGCCCCTGGGCCCAGCAGCACAAGTGTCCCCCAAGCCACTCCTGCGGGGACCAAGCCCAAGAGGAGGGCGGCTCAGATGCTCAAAGACAAGGCTGAGACAGAGGTTGAAACGAGGACGTGTTTACCGGCAGCTGTGAGACACGGGCACTCCACCCTCTCCCAGGGCAAGTGACAGGCGTGGCACCATCGAGGGCCGGGTGTAGGGGGTGGAAGGGGCGACTCCAGCTGAGTCTCCCTGCCTGTCCGCATTCCGCCTGGGCCCCCTCGCCTTCCCAGCAGGGATCTCCTTGGCCCAATTGTTGTGCACACTCACTGAGGGACAGTCCTCACCCCACCCGTGCTTCCTGCAGTGTGCCCACCAGGGATGTTTACCAGAGATGTGGTCCCAGACTCGGAATTGCTGGTAGAAAATGAAGAGAGACAAACACAACACCCATATGGTAGCTATGCAAAGGCGTCCAGAGGTAGGTGGGGCAGCTTTGTGCAGGCGGAAGCCCAGGCCATCTGGGGGGGCACAGGTGCTTTTGCGGGTGTGGCTTGGAGGCCAGCGGCAGGCAGGTCAGGGAGCGGGCATCTGGGGCCGTCGGAGGCCTCTCGTGTCCGTGCAGTTGTTAGTGTCCGCCTGGTGCCCTCCACGCCCTCTGTGGAGAGAGGCGGGTGGCATGGCATGATGCAGAATGGCACATGGCCCCTCGAGGAGCAGGCGGGGTGACGGGACACAGTTCTGTCCTTCTCCCAGAGGAAAACCCCGGAAACTCCTCCGAGTGAGAGATGAGGGAGCACAAGACATGTCAGCGGGCTTCTCCCCGGCTCGCTGGTCCCAGGAGGCACTTCTCCAGACGCTGACCCCTCTCCTCACCTGCTGTCCCCACCTCCCCTGAGCACACGGCTGCTCTCAGTCTGCTCCCCTTTCTCCCGCTCTGTTCCCCCAGGTCCTGTGGCATCTCCATGAGCCAGGTAAACTCTGAGCCCCAGGAACGCGCACCCACAGGGAGACCCCGACTGCCATGGGTACTCATGGTCGGGACGGTGGGCTGAGCCCAGGGCGGCCTGGGTTCCCTGTGACCCCGATCCGCCCCTGCGCCTTCTCTTGCCGCGGCAGACAGCTGTCCTCTGCTGGGGTCCACGCCTCATCCCGCACCTGCGTAGATGGAGTGTGTTCATTAGAGAGAGATACTGAGGGGTGGATCTAGAAACCCCAGACCACAAAGAATCTCTAACACAGTCCAGTTGCCCCCCAGATACTTTACTCTCAGACCTGGCTGGCGGCTGCCTGCCCCAACTTGAGGCACTTTGTTTGCTGGTAAATGCTGCTGCACCAGCCTGGCCAGGGTCACTCTGTGGGCATCAGTCCTCAGCAGAGAGAGGAGGAATTCTGCATGGCAGATAATTAACAAAGCTGACAGGAAATTGCAATCAGCCTCTTTGAAGGTGAACTGTTTGTAAAAGATCATCTAAACCTCATTTCCCAAAGCCCCACACAGCAGAGCTCTGAGCCGCCTCGCCTTGGTGCTGGACTCCTGTGAAATAAATCTTCCTTTACCGCTCTCCATTCTTTACAGTTTACCTGGGATGTGGGAGGAAAGGACGGAAACTTTGTAGGGCTGGATCCTGAAATGCAGCAGTTTCCCGGGCACTGCTGAACGATACCGGGGAGACACTGATGGGCTCGGAGCTCCGGCCTGGAGCGAGGCCACGCTGACCAGTGCCCCGGGCCAGTGTGGGGGCACGGGGCGAGGAGGGAGGGGCTGTGCCTTGTGTTCAGGGCACACGGGTGAAGGCGAGTACCTCATTCTCCTGTGTGAAGAGGGCCTTCTACAGAATGTGATGTTCGTGTGAGTGCAGGCCCCACAGGGCTCGGGCCGTCAGGAAAGGCACTGACTTCAGATCTCCAGTGCCCTGGGTCCAGGCTCTGAGGCAAGGGCTGGGCGTTCTCACAGGTAAGCAGTGCCCCCTCTCCCGAGCATAGTCCAGAGCCCCCTTCCATCCATGGTAATGGTTTCATGCCCCACGCAGTACCCAGGAGACCTGTGTGTGGTGCCTGGGCTCCGAGGCCACCCTTGGCTCTGCTCCGCCCTCCTGTGTCTGCAGAGCCAGGAGAGGGGCTTCACCTCTGCCCTTCCCCTGCAGCAGTCTCCTGGCACATGGAGGGCAGAGACCTCACCCTTCTCTGCCCACTCCAGGAAAGTGATGCCGAACGCAGTGAATCCTCATCGTGCACCTACCTGGGAGAAATTGCCTGTTGTAGCCAACCGAGAGGTTGCACGTTACAAAGGGCGTGTGTCACAAGACCAGGTGTCTCTTCTCTGAGATGGCCTTGGGGGAGAGCCAGCTGTCAGCAGGGTTTGGGCAGCGGCCTCCCAAGTAGTCACAGGTGCCTGACTCTGAGCAGCATGTGAGGCTGTGGCTCCCCGTTCTAATGCTCTGATGCTGGGACATCCATCATCACCTGTCCTGTGGTTCTCCCAAAGAAGACACAGGGGTCAGGGTGCCTCCCAGGCCAACCCCCGAGTCCCTAAGTCCTCATAGGAAAGCAAGGAGCTCTGCAGGGGCCAGACAGTTCCTCTCTGTCCCCCAAAAATCCCCCGCCTCAAGGGAGGCCTGCCCCAGGTCCCCTGTACCTGTGACAGCTGTGCCCAGATGCTCCTTATCTCTGGGGCATGTGGGGTCTCCTTACCCCATGATGGTGCTTGTCAGGAAATCCTGCTGAAGGAGGAACAGGATAGTGTATGTCCTAAGGACCCTGAACTGCAGAATTCTGTGTCTGTATTGACAGATTTAATGAGGTTTGATTCTGAGACTGGCACTGCTGTGCTGTGCCTCTTGGAATGTGACAGCAGACCTCCTGAAGTTGCACCATCCAGCCTGTCTCTCTGAGTGCAGGAGCTGCTCCTTGTTTTGTTTTGTTTTTTTATTATTTATTAAAGTACTTGAATTTCTTTAGAAGGAATGATGCTAAAGCTGAAACTCCAGTATTTTGGCCACCTCATGCGAAGAGTTGACTCATTGGAGAAGACTCTGATGCTGGGAGGGATTGAGGGCAGGAGGAGAAGGGGACGACAGAGGATGAGATGGCTGGATGGCATCACTGACTCGATGGATGCGAGTCTGAGTGACCTCCGGGAGCTGGTGATGGACAGGGAGGCCTGGCGTGCTGCGGTTCATGGGGTCGCAAAGAGTCGGACACGACTGAGCGACTGATCTGATCTGAAAGTACTTTTGCCTGGAAAATCCCATGGACGGAGGAGCCTGGTAGGCTCCAGTCTGTGGGGTCACTAAGAGTCGGACACGATTGAGCGACTTCACTTTCACTTTTCACTTTCATGCATTGGAGAAGGAAATGGCAACCCACTCCAGTGTTCTTGCCTGGAGAATCCCAGGGACAGGGGAGCCTGGTGAGCTTCTGTCTATGGGGTCGCACAGAGTCGGACATGACTGAAGTGACTTAGCAGCAGCAGCAGAAGCAGCAGCAGCAACAAAGTATAGTTGATTTACAGTATTGTGTCGATTTCTGCTGAACAGCAAAGTGATTCAGTTATATACATATATAAGTTCTCTTTATAATATTCTTTTCCATTATGGTTGATCATAAGACTTTTAAAGTATTTTATTTATTTGTCTGTGCTGGGGCTAAGTTGCAGCATGTGGGGTCTTTTAGCTGCAGCATGCAGACTCCTAGTTACCGTATGTGGAATCTACTTTCCTGATCAGGGATCAAACCTGGGCCACTTGCATTGGGAGTGGGAACCTTAACTACTATGCTACCAGGGAAGTCCCTATCCCAGAATATTGATATAGTTCCCTGTGCTCTGGAGCGGAACCTTGGTGTTTACACATCCTGTGTGATAGTTTGTGTCTGCTAATGCCAAACTCTGAGTCTGTCCCACCCCCTGCCCTTGGCAACACAAGTCTGTTCTCTATTGAGGAACCCCTAGAGCCTTCCTTAGAACTCAGAACCCCAGGTAAAGTGGCATCTTAAATTACCATCAGCCATTTCGTTAAACGTCAGCTAACATCAGCAGGGAAAGTCAGCAGAAAGTAAGGGACTAAACAGCGTGGAAGGTGTTGAGAAAGAAGAAAGGGACTTGGGGGAGGAAGGAGCCTGGAGGAAGGCAGAGAGCGACTCCACCCACCTCAGGGGTGGTGCCCAGAACAGACCCTGTGGGAGGTGACGGTGCTTGTCAGGAAATCCTGCTGAAGGAGGAACAGGATAGTGTACATCCTAAGGACTCTAAACTGCAGAATTCTGTGTCTGTATTGACAGATTTAATGAGGTTTGATTCTGAGACTGGCACTGTTGTGCTGTGCCTCTTGGAATTATCTCACCCATCCTGTGTCGCCAGCCTTTAACTCTCTGGAGGAAAGGTGCTGGGTAACCTCAGGACTCGTGGTTATGTACTCAAATATGCCATTATTGTACACAATCCTTTGGGCTAAATTTTCTTTTACTTTTTAAACGAAATATACTTGTTTATGTATTTATTTATTTATTTTTAATTTTTATTTTATTTTTTAACTTTACAATATTGTATTGGTTTTGCCATATATCGAAATGAATCTGCCACAGGTATACATGTGTTCCCAACCCTGAACCCCACTCCCACCTCCCTCCCCATACCATCCCTCTGGGTCATCCCAGTGCACCAGCCCCAAGCATCCAGTCTCATGCATCAAACCTGGACTGGCGATTCGTTTCTTATATGATATTATACTTATTTCAATGCCATTCTTCCAAATCATCCCACCCTCTCCCTCTCCCAGAGTCCAAAAGACTGTTCTATACATCAGTGTCTCTTTTGCTGTCTCGTATACAGGGTTATTGTTACCATCTTTCTAAATTCCATATATATGCTTTAGTATACTGTATTGGTGTTTTTCTTTCTGGCTTACTTCACTCTGTATAATAGGCTCCAGTTTCATCCACCTCATTAGAACTGATTCAAATGTATTTCTTTTTAATGGCTAAGTAATACTCCATTGTGGATATGTACCACAGCTTTCTTATCCATTCATCTGCTGATGAACATCTAAGTTGTTTCCATATCCTGGCTATTATAAACAGTGCTGTGATGAACCTTTGGGTACACGTGTCTCTTTCAGTTCTGGTTTTCTCAGTGTGTATACCCAGCAGTGGGATTGCTGGATCATAAGGCAGTTCTATTCCTAGTTTTTTAAGGAATCTCCACACTGTTCTCCATAGTGGCTATACTAGTTTGCATTCCCACCAACAGTGTAAGAGGGTTCCCTTTTCTCCACACCCTCTCCAGCATTTATTGCTTGTAGACTTTTGGATCGCAGCCATTCTGATTGGCATGAAATGTTTATGTATTTATTTTGGCTGTGCTGGGTCCTCGTTGCTGCTCAGGCTTTTCTCCAGTGGTGGTGAGTGGGGACGACTCTCCAGGTGCAGTCTGCAGATGTCTCCCTGCACTGGCTTCTCTTGCTGTGGCACATGGCTCCAGGTGGGTGGGCTTCAGTAGTTAGAGCATAGGGTTCGGTAGTTGTGGCTCCTGGGCTTCAAAGCACAGCCTCAGTATTTGTGGCACTAGTTGCTACAAGGCATGTGGGATCTTCCTGCATCAGGATCAAATGCACGTCCCCTGCCCTGGCAGATGGATTCCTACCCACTGCACCAGCAGGGAAGTCCTATTCTTAATGATGAGAGTCACACCACTGATCACACTTCTCTAAAAGTGGTCTCTTCTTCCACATCTGTTCCCCAGAAACCCCACTCAGCCAGTGAGAGGCATAGTGCAAGACAGGATTCAGTCAGGTCTGAGAAATGAAATCTCTTTAACAGAGGACCACTGTTAGGGGCGTGGGCAGCAAGGGGCACCAGGAAGGCGTGATAGGGATGGGCCACAGCAGGAAGCCACCCCGACCACCTGCTGCCCAGGGTGGAGAGGGCAGGGGAGTGGACAACTGGAGCTGCAGTCATGGAGGGATGTGGCCCCTGCCACAGGCCGGGGCTAAGGCACAGCAATGAGGGGCCCCGGGTGTGTCCCCCCAGCTTCTCCTCGCCACTCGGACCTGTTGTTGGTGTCTCCCATTGGATGAATCTGTTCAGAGGCTGTGACGGAGGAGCCTGGGGGTGGTTCTGGGTGTCCAACTCCAGGGTCTGAAGCAGACCTAGGACGGGACAGACGGAGAGTGGCCAGCACACAGCCACCCTCCAGGTGTGAGGTGCAGGGTCTCCATGCTGTCAGTTTGCCTCAGGGCACGGAGCAGACGGGAGGATCTCAAACGCTGATGAGGTTAACATCCAGCACTGGGACAGCCAGCACCAGGTACCTCTCGGCGTACTGCGCCTTTTATGAAGTCCCACTGAAAACCATCACCAAACCTGACCAGACCCCACCTGAGGGCCACCTGCAAAGTATTCTCCAGGGTTGCTAAGGTTGTGAGGGAGAGCACAGCAGCTCCAGATGAAAGGAGACTAGGACACGGGAACCGCCTGCTGTCCATCCTGTGTGGACCCGGGTCAGGACTTCATCCCTTTTGCTCTAAAGGACAGCAGTCAGATAGGTGACAGAACTTGAGTAAGATCCATAGAGTAGGTGCACATCAATTCATTTTCCAGGTGTTGATAATCATTCCGATCATGTCAGAAAAAAATCCTTTTCTTGTTTGAAGGAAATAAGATGCTGCAGTATCTTATGGTAAAAGGCACATCTCCAGCTTACTTTGAAACAGTTCAGAAAAAAGTGTGGGGTGTGAGTGTGTGTATGTGCTTGTAGAGAGGGAGGGAATGAGGAAGCAAGAAAATAGGGGAAAATGTAAAAATATTGGAAGGTTTTGTTAGACACTTAGGCGTTCTTATCTTGTTCTATTCTGTCAACTTCTGTAAACGCGAAGTTATGTTCTAAGAGAGAGAGAAGCCAGGCAGTGACCAAGGCTGGTGCAGACGAGACCTGTTGGTTTGCATGTTGGGGACAGCCTGCAGGGTTTCACCAGGGCCCACTCTCATCCGTGGCACCCAGAGCCTTCTCCTCTTATTAGAGAGCCCCTCGGGGGGGGGGGGGGTCTGTTCTGTTCCTTAGAATTTGTTCTGTTTTTATCTTTAATGATCTGGTCTCAGGGGTTCAGCATCGGAAGCTGCCCCGATTCTTGGTGGAAGCGTAGGTTATCACTTAATTAGGAAGAACCCAAGTACATCAGAAAGCCATACCGTGTCTGTGTAGAGGGCTTGGCAGGAACCACGGAGTTTTATGTGAGACTGTGAGTGATGAGAGTAATACTCCAGTGTGGAGATGGGGTTGTTTTTCTCCTCCACAGTAGACCTGCTGATACAGCGTTGGCTTTCTGGGAAATGGCAGCAATTTGCCTATTTCCCCAATGCCCCAACCCATCCTGAGCAGTTGTTTGAAAAGACTGTAATTACACGCACGGTCCACACATCTCAGATGTCTTAGAGAAAACCAATAACTGTGATGGTTTCAGTGTGGGAGACGCACAAATATACGCATCACGACTTCAAAGAAGGTTAGAGTAGGATACAAGCTTTTAAAAAATTCTGTTCTTAACTAGGGTGACTGGTTTGTTTGGATGGTGATTACTTTTTGTTTGGGGCATTCGGGATATTTGGGAAATGCCCATGTCTTTCAGCCTGCCATCTACTTCAGCTCAAATGTTACTGCAAGACTCAGGAAAAATGAGCAAATTCTATGATGTCACTGCATAGAGTTTTAAAAAGGACACTCAGGTACTAGTTGTCAACATGGTTGGTTTTAAGATTTAGACCACCAGGCAAGTACTGTTAGCTGAAGTGTCTTTTTTTTTTTTTTTACACCACCAGAATTTCAGGGGGTCATTAATTCAACAAGTGTGTCTTAGGTATGTCCTGTGTACCCACTATGAAGAGAAACAAAGTCAAACAAGACTCCATTCTGACTCAACAATGCTTATAGTCCACAGTTTCTTTTGGCAGCAAACTTCACAGCTAATGTAAATATAAGACTGGATGTTGGCAGGTATAAGTTTCTGTAAAACTAGAACTTATTCCAAGAACTATACTTAAAAAAAATGTTTCAGGACACTCACTGGGCAGGTGGTATGGATGGGGGTACATTCAAAGCCCAAAGCACTAAAATCTCTGAGTCAACAGTGTTTATCCACATATACTTCATTCTTAGGACAACTTATTTTTGCAAAGAAATATCATTTTGTTAAGTTATAGTTGAGTGCCAAAAACACATTTTTGACTGTACATCTGGTTTGATATCACAAACTGAACAGCAGAACAAGAATAAATCCAATGAATGTTCTACTTGCTAACATAACTACCTCATACCATCTCGAGTTTACTGAAAATAATAATGCTGCAAGACTCTGATTGTAATTTCAAAAGAAGGGTGCCAGGCATGTTTATGACCACAACCCAGCCAGCATCATCAGAATAAGTCCATAGGTTCCCAGTTCAGTTCAGTCACTCAGTTGTGTCTGACTCTTTGCGACCCCATGGTCTGCAGCACACCAGGCCTCCCTGTCCATTATCAACTCCAAGGGTTTGCTCAAACCCATGTCCATTGAGTCAGTGATGCCATTCAACCATCTCATCCTCTGTTGTCCCCTTCTCCTCCTGCCTTCAATCTTTCCCAGTGTTAGGGTCTTTTCCAATGAGTCAGTTCTTCATATCAGGTGGCCAAAGTATTGGAGTTTTACTTCAGCATCAGTCCTTCCGAAGAATATTCAGGACTGATTTCCTTTAAGATTGACAGCTTTGATCTCCTTGCAGTGCAAGGGTTTGATATCCTTGCAGTCCAAGTCCAATAGGTTCCCAAGGTGAGCACTTTAAAGAACAGCACATATTTGGGTGGATAGAGAAGTTCTGGTGTCATTTTTTAAGATAACAACCTCACTGAGAATGAAAGCTGGTGCAGCCACTGTGAGAACAGTATGGAGGCGCCTCAGAGAATTAAAAGTAGAGTTGCCATATGATCCAGCAACCCCGCATCTGGACATATATACAGAGAAGACTATAATTCAAAAAGATACATGTAGGCCTGTGTTCACTCCAGCACTATTTGCAGTAGCCAGGACATGGAAACAACCTCAATATCCATCAACAGATGAATGGATGGTACACCCATGGCAGATTCATGTTGATGTATGGCAAACCCGATGCAATATTGTAAAGTAAATAAAATAAAATGCAATAATAAACACACAGATGAATGGATAAAGATGTGGTACATATGCACAATGGAATATTACTTAGCCATAAAAAAGAATGAAATAATGTCATTTGCAGTAACATGGATGAACCTAGAGATTGTCATACTAAGTGAAGTAAGTCAGAAAGAGATATCATACTATATTTTGTTGTTGTTGTTCCATCACTAAGTCATGTCTGACTCTTTGCAACCCCGTGGACACTGCAGCATGCCATGCCTCCCTGCCCCCCACTACCTCCCAGAATTTGCCCAAGTTCAAGTCCATTGAATTGGTGATGCTATCCAACCATCTCATCCTCTGTCGCCCTCATACCATATGATATCTCTTATATATGGAATTGAAAATATGATACAAATAAACTTATCTACAAAACAGAGAACAGACTTGTGTTGTGGTTGCCAAGGGGGAGGGGGTGGAACAGGGAAGTGCTGTGAGTTTGGGCTTAGCAAGAGCAAACTGTTATTTATAGGATGGATAACAAGATTCTACTGTAAGGCAGTATATTCAGTATCTAGATTAACCATAATGGAAAAGAATCTAAAGAAGAATGTATATATTTATATATAACTGAATCATTTTGCTCTACAACAGACATTAACACATCATTGTAAATCAGCTTTACTTCAATTTAAAAAAATGTAAAATAACAACCTCATAACTTTTTAATGTCCATTTGTACTTGAGATCGAAGGCCCATAGCAGTAGAATGCAATTAAATATTATTATTACTATGCAATAATTTTATTAAGTTAATAAATATTATTAATTCATTGAAATAATGCTATAGGAAATGGTTTACAAGGTGATGAAATGCTTATGATAAGAGTGTTGTATGGTGAAGAGTGTCCAAGATGACCCCAGTGTTGCCTGCCTCCCAGAGTCATTCACCCCTTGTGGAGTTGTCCCCCACACTGTACAGAGCAAGCCTTATGGGCAACAGAATACAAGTGATGGTACATCACTCCCAAGATTAGGTCATAAAAGACTGCAGCTGTCTTGGCCTCCCTCCCTCCTCTGTCTCTCTGTCTCTCACCCTCTCTCCTGCCATCACTCCTAGGGGGAGGCCAAGTTCTCTGCAGCGCAGCATGAACAGTTCTGCGCCTCTGTGGGCAGTCTCCCTGGTGAGGGGCTGACACCTCCAGCAGCGGCTCTGGGAAAGAGGTCGGGAGGCTGCAGCTTGGCTACAGCCTGAGAATTGTGGTCTGGACCCATCATCCCAGAATCTTGATCCAGATGCAGTGTGAGACAGGGAGTGCTTCTTGTTTTAAACAGTCAAATTTAGGGGTCACTTGTTAACATGTGCAAACAATGAATACTGACAAATGAAGACCAAAAATGTATAATTTAGGAAATGAGCCAAAATGTTAATTGTCGTGATCACCAACTGATTCGTGGTTATGAGTAATTTTCATTTTTTTATTAGACTTCTTATATCTTTTCTTGATTTTCAGTATTTATTATATATCATTTTTTTAAATACAGGAAAGAAACCAAAAAGACAGTGTTTTTTTTTTTTAATTTAAATTTATTTATTTTAATTAGAGGCTACTTACTTTACAATATTGTATTGGTTTTGCCATACGTCAACATGAATCCACCACAGGTGTACACGTGTTCCCAATCCTGAACCCCCCTCCCACCTCCCTCCCCATACCATCCCTCTGGGTCATCCCACTGCACCAGCCCCAAGCTTCGTGTATCCTGCATCGAACCTGGACTGGCGATTCATTTCTTATATGATATTATACATGTTTCAATGCCATTCTCCCAAATCATCCCCCACCTCCCTCTCCCACAGAGTCCAAAAGACTGTTCTATACATCTGTGTCTCTTTTGCTGTCTCACATACAGAGTTATCATTACCATCTTTCTAAATTCCATATATATGCGTTAGTATACTGTATTGGTGTTTTTCTTTCTGACTTACTTCACTCTGTATAATTGGTTCCAGTTTCATCCACCTCATTAGAACTGATTCAAACGTATTCTTTTTAATGGCTGAGTAATATTCCATTGTGGATATGTACCACAGCTTTCTTATCCATTCATCTGCTGATGGACATCTAGGTTGCTTCCATGTCCTGGTTATTATAAACAGTGCTGCGATGAACATTGAGGTACACGTGTCTCTTTCAATCCTGGTTTCCTTGGTGTGTATGCCCAGCAAGGCAGTAGTTTTTAATTTGTATTTTGTTTTACTACAAAGCACAATTTTAAATGGATTTTCTTTCCTCTCTCTACCATGAGTGGGCCACAGGATTGCAGGTATGGTTACTAGAAAGGTGGATGGCAGTTCCAGACAGTGTAATGTGGCCAGGATTTTGAGTCAAGTACCAAACCGAGATTAACAACTCAGATGACTCTGGCCAGTAAAGGTACATGCTACCACACCAGTCAGTACTTTGTAAAAGCTTTCTAATTTTGGCAGAATTTCATACTGAGAGAAAATCTGCAGAAATAATACAAAAATCTCTGTGTACCATTGTTCTCAAGTACCAGCATTCTCTAGTCATGAACATTCTGCCACATTTGCTTTATCAGCATCTGTAGGTAGATGATAGACAAAGACAGGCAGACAGGTAGATACACATAATAGGTAGGTGGGTAGATGATAGACAGTGTGTGTGTCTCCTCTGCATAGCACTTATCACTGTTGCAATGTTACATTTATTTGTATAATGATTTGATTCATATATTTTTGGCTGCACTGAGTCTTCGTTATGGCTCATGGGCTCTGTGTTGCTGCAAGCGAGCTTTCTCTGGTTGCAGTACATGAGCTTCTCACTGTTGCAGAGCTCTCACGGGCTCTGGAGCACATAGTCTTCAGTAGCAGTTGTGAGTGGGCTCAGTACTTGCAGCACGGGCTTAGTTCCCCATGGCATGTGTGATCTTTGTTCCCAACTCAGGGATCAAACTCACATCCCCTGCGTTGGCAGACAGATTCTTAAGCGCTGGACCACCAGGGAAGTCTCAATTGTTTGATTAATTTTTGTCTTTCCAAATAGAATATAATTCCCATGATTTTTGTTTGCCATTTTATCCTGGTAGTTAACACTGGCTCATAGAAATGTTCCACATTTGTTTTATGAATGAATAAATGAGAGGAATGAGAGATGAGATAAACCAGCCCTCAAATCTTAGTTCTCAAAAAGTCACATGTATTTTATTTGAGCCCATCAGCTGTGTTTTATTTGAAGGCTGCTGCTGCTAAGACGCTTCAGTCATGTCTGACTCTGTGCGACCCTATAGTCGGCAGCCCACCAGGCTCCCATGTCCCTGGGATTCTCCAGGCAAGAACACTGGAGTGGGTTGCCATTTCCTTCTACAATGCATGAAAGTGAAAAGTGAAAGTGAAGTCGCTCAGTCGTGTCCGACCCTCAGCGACCCCATGGACTGCAGCCCACCAGGCTCCTCCAGCCATGGGATTTGCCAGGCAAGAGTACTGGAGTGGGGTGCCATTGCCTTCTCCTATTTGAAGGCAGTAGGATTCAAATGGAAAGGCAAAAGTAGAGTCCAAAAGCTGTTGGGGGGCCATAAGAATTAGGTCAGAGAGTTGGACCCAGACGGAGCATCAAAGTAACAGATGAAGCAACAGTGCCCCTTGGAGCAGGTTACTTAAGTTCTGCATATAAGTCAGAATGGGCTGGGTTTTGCTATGCTGATAGCCCCCAGACTCAGTATCTCAGACAAGAAGCACTTATTTCCTATTCCCAGTTCCTGATCAACGCACGATTCTTGGCTCTGAACTGGGCCCTCCACACCACCCTCCCCTTAGACCCTGAGCACTTGTGATCAGGAACACTGCTGGTAATCATGTCAGAAGGAGGGGAAGCTCTGGGGGTCTCACCTCGCTGATAAATTGGGCTGGCTGAACCATGGCATGTGTCATTGTCATTTCTGCTCACACTCATTGTCCACAAGAGGTCACAGGGGCCAACACCATCACAATGTGTGTGTGTGTGTGTGTGTGTGTGTGTGTGTGTGTGTGTGCTCAGTCATGTTTGACTCTTTGTGAGCCCATGGACTGTGGCCAGACAGGCTCCTCTGCCCATGGGATATCACAGGCAAGAACACTCTGGAGTGGGTTGCCACTCCAGATCTCCAGGAGATCCTCCCGACCTAGGGATTGAATCTGTGTCGCTTGCATCTCCTGCATTGGCAGGCAGATTGTCTACCATTAGTGCCTCCTAGGAAGCCCCAACACCATCTCCAGGACACCAGCAAATATGATGCTCCCTCAGGCCCAGAGCACAAGAACTGGGGAGAAGGGGTGAACCACACTAATGAGTGTGATGCAGCTGTGACACTCCCTGACCAGCAGTCTCTGCAACAAATTGGTTTTGTTGAGTAGACTGCTGACAAATGATGAGAATTTTACAGAAACTCAGCATAAAGTTTATAAACTTATATATAAACTTTATATATATTTATAAACTTTGTTTATTTATAAACGTTGCTTATATTTATCCAAAAGCGAAAGTTTTCCTCTTTTCCTTTGATTTCTTCAGAGAGATCCCTAATCATTCCAGGAAGATTTAATAACAAAAAAAGCATAACTAATAGTTTGTTGAATTATTTGCAGTGTTTGTTTCTATCCAGCCATGCATGTGTTCAGCACTGACAGCACACCTGCTGTGTAGCAATAAAACAGCTCATTCTCATCACAAAATATGAGTCAGAACAGACTGTCATTTCAACTCTGGTCCTTTAAGCAAAATCAAGTTGTGGTAAAGCAAACACACCAATGTGGGAGTCCAGGTTTCTAGTCTTAACCACATGCTCCAGACAAACAGCTGAAGAAAATGGCCTAAATATTAATATTAGATTTCTGTGGATAACTTCTGTTGCCAAAGTCCTGTTAGGTTGGTCAAACTGAGTCATATTAAATGCTCCTAAATCTCTAACAAAAACAGATCCATTTACAATATAATCTTGCTATCTGTTGAGTCATGTCTGAAGACACAACAAAAGCAACGTTCAGTACTCTTCAGCAGTGAGTAGGCAGTAAACAGAAGAATTGGATCATATTTCATATCATTTAAATGTTATGAAACGGAGGTCAGGAGTTACCAAATACTCTAGAAAGTTCTGTGAATTTTAGTAAATCAGCTAAGCAGTTCAGCTTTCCTCCATGGCAGAATTCCATCAACTTCACACTGGGTGTGTGAATTTGTCCTCTTGCAGGTATGCAAGAGCATGTGTGTGTGCACATGTGTGTGTGTGTGTGTGTGTGTGTGTGTGTGTGTGTGTGTGTGTGTGTGTGTGTGTGTTGTTACTTTGCTTTCACCAAGGCATCTAGGTAGACCAGAAGGATGGAGCCTGGAACATTCAATAGAGGAAGGAGAATTGATCACATGGAAATCCTGGAAAGACAAAAAGCAACTTCTGCTGCTTCATATTTTTCTCTATTCATTCATCTCCTCTGACATGCCGGGCATTGTTGAGTCAAAGACACACAATGAATACACCAGGAAAGGTCTCTGCCCTCATGGACTGCTGGTGAAAAGGGGAAAGCAGTCAGTACAATATAAATAAATATGAGGATATCAGAGCATAACCAAAACTGAAGAAAACACAACAGGATCAAGAATGTGATCAGGATTGACTGTAGTTAACAGGACACAAGATAGCAGATTGGGAAGACTCTAGTCTCACCTCCTACAGTCTCTCCTCCTCCAACAAAACCATGATTGCACATTGAACAACCCTCTGTAAGAACAATTTGAAGACAACAGAACGGCTCTTCTACAACCAGGGGTGTAAAGAAAAACCACACCGAGACAAGTAGGAGGGGCAGAGACCAATGCCCTGATTCCGCACCTGCAGGAGGGGACATCACAGCTTGGATTCCTTTGTAAAGAGAGAGGGGTTGGAGCCCCACATTGGGCATCCCAGCCCTGGAACTCTGCATGGGGAAGATTAACTTTCACAACAGGCTTTGAAAATGAAATATGTATCATTAAAGGCCGACATTAAACATAATGAAGTTCAGCTATATCATTTACAGGATATGCCTTAATCAATTCAGACAGACATATTAACATTCAGGAATAGATTAAAATTTAGGCCATACCTGAATGATCTATGATTTTTCCCTGCTTTCTTCAATTTAAGTCTGAATTTGAAAATAAGGAGTTCATGATCTGAGCCACAGTCAGCTCCTGGTCTTATTTTTGCTGACTGTATAGAGCGTCTCCATCTTTGGCTGCAAAGAATACAATCAATCTGATTTCAGTATTGACCGTCTGGTGATGTCCATGTGCAGAGTCTTCTCTTGTGTTGTTGGAAGAGGGCGTTTGGTATGACCAGTGCATTCTTTTGGCAAAACTCTATTAGCCTTTGCCCTGCTTCATTCTGTACTCCAAGGCCAAATTTGCCTGTTACTCCAGGTATCTCTTGACTTCCTACTTTTGCATTCCAGTCCCTATGATGAAAAGGACATCTTTTTTGGGTGTTAGTTCTAGAAGGTCTTGTAGGTTTTCATAGGACCATTCAACTTCAGCTTCTTCAGTGTTATGCTTGGGGCATAGACTTGGGTTACTGTGATGTTGAATGGTTTGCCTTGGAAACGAACAGAGATCATTCTGTCATTTTTGAAATTGCATCCAAGTGCTGCATTTCAGACTCTTTTGTTGACTCTGAGGGCTACTTCATTTCTTCTAAGTGATTCTTGCCCACAGGAGTAGATATAATGGTCATCTGAGTTAAATTCACCCATTTCAGTCCATTTTACTTCACTGATTCCTAAATA
The DNA here is from genome assembly GCA_935064755.1 of Tragelaphus eurycerus. NCBI lineage: Eukaryota > Metazoa > Chordata > Mammalia > Artiodactyla > Bovidae > Tragelaphus > Tragelaphus eurycerus. The sequence goes on along the minus strand of CAKXYN010000103.1, from coordinate 1,656,074 downwards.
TTGATGTTCACTCTTGACATCCTGGAATGCGAAGTCAAGTGGACTTTAGGGAGCATCACTACAAACAAAGCTAGTGGAGGTGATGGAATTCCAGTTGAGCTATTTCAAATCCTAAAAAGATGATGCTGTTGAAGTGCTGTAGTCAATATGCCAGCAAATTTGGAAAACTCAGCAGTGGCCACAGGATTGGAAAAGGTCAGTTTTCATTCCAATCCCAAAGAAAGGCAATGCCAAAGAATGTTCAAACTACTGCACAATTGCACTCATCTTACACACTAGTAAAATAATGCTCAAAATTCTCCAAGCCAGGCTTCAACAGTACATGAACCAAGAACTTCCAGATGTTCAAGCTGGATTTAGGAAAGGGAGAGGAACCAGTGATCAAATTGCCAACATCCGTTGGATCATTGAAAAGCAAGAGAGTTCCAGAAAAACATCTGCTTTATTGACCATGCCAAAGTCTTTGACTGTGTGGATCACAACAAACTGTGGAAAATTCTTCAAGAGACGGGAATACCAGACCACCTTACCTGCCTCCTGAGAAATCTGTATGCAGATAAGAAGCAACAGTTAGAACGAGACATGGAACAACAGACTGGTTCCAAATTGGGAAGAGTACATCAAGGCTGTATATTGTCACCCTGCTTTTTTAACTTATATGCAGAGTACATCATGCAAAATGCTGGGCTGGATGAAGCACAAGCTGGAATCAAGATTGCTGGGAGAAATAGCAATAACCTCAGATACACAGATGACACAACCCTTATGGTAGAAAGCAAAGAGGAACTAAAGAGCCTCTTGATGAAAGTAAAGGAGGAGAGTGAAAAACTGGCTTAAAACCCAGCATTCAGAAAACTAAGATCATGGCATCCGGTCCCATCACTTCATGGAAGATAAATGAGGAAACAATGGAAATGGTGACAGACTTTATTTGGGGGGGCTCCAAAATCAGTGTAGATGGTGACTGCAGCCATGAAATTAAAAGACGCTCCTTGGAAGAAAAACTATGACCAATCTGGACAGCATATTAAAAAGCAGAGACATTATTTTGCTGACAAAAGCCTGTCTAGTCAAAGCTTTGATTTTTCCAGTAGTCATATATGGATATGAGAGTTAGACTATGAAGAAAGCTGAGTGCTGAAGAATTGATTCTTTTGAACTATGGTATTAGAGAAGACTCTTGAGAGTCCCGTGGACTGCAAGGAGATCCAACCAGTCCATCCTAAAGGAGATTAGTCCTGGGTGTTCATTGGAAGGACTGATGTTGAAGCTGAAGCTCCAATACTTTGGCCACCTGATGCAAAGAACTGACTCATTTGAAAGGACTCTGATGCTGGGAAAGATTGAAGGCAGGAGGAGAAGGGGATGACAGAGGATGAGATGGTTGGACGGCATCACTGACTCAATGGACATGAGTTTGAGCAAGCTCCAGGAGTTGGTGTTGGACAGGGAAGCCTGGCATGCTGCAGTTCATGGGGTTGCAAAGAGTCGGACACGACTGAGTGACTGAACTGAACTGAATAGATTAAAATATTTGAAACTGATGTGAAAAGAAAGAAAACAGAAGTGACTTTATCAATATTGAAGTGGATGTCAAAAAAAATTAATTGGATTAGAGGTTGGTTATTGATAAACTTCCCTGGTGGCTCAGATGGTAAAGCATCTGTCTACAATGCGGGAGAGCCAGGTTCGAGCCCTGGGTTGGGAAGATCCCCTGGAGAAGGAAATGGCAACCCACTCCAGTACTATTGCCTGGAAAATCTCATGGACAGAGGCGCCTGAAAGGCTACAGTCTATGGGGTCGCAAAGAGTCCAACATGACTGAGAGACTTAATTTTCACTTTCACTTTCTATGCAACACATGAAGTAGCATAAACATATTTGTACCAAGTGACCATTACATTGAATTAAAAAGCTGGTGGATTGCTAAATGTGACATATCTACTATCATATTTAGATATTTTTACACACCTCTTTCAGAATTTGAATGAGCAGTCAGAAAGCCAAACACAGAAATAAGGAAATAGATACTATGACCAATTTAGCTCTTATTTTTTACCTCAAATTATATATGTAAATTTTCATCAGCAGTTTTTTCAATTAATTATGTAATTTTATAAAAATTAATGTTATATTAAGTCCCAAAGATAATCACAAAATTAGAAAAATAGTGTCAAACCATGATGAAATGAGGTAGAAATAAACATAATAGGATCATAAAGCTCTAGAAAATGTGGATATTAAAATGTATTATAAATCTAGAGAATGTAAAAATGTTTGGTACTGGCAATGACAAGACAGATCAGTAGAACAGACCAGAAAGGCAAGACACAGATCAAAATAAAAATGAGGATAAAAAGCAGTTATTTGAAATCAGTTGTGGTTAAAAGAGTCATTAAATTATAGTTACAGTTTGTTATAGCCATCTTGAGGGAATAATTGGATTCCTTTCTCATTGTTTACTTCTCAATAAATTCCATACAGACCATAAATTCAAACATCAAAAAAGAAGTGACAAAAGAGGAAAAATATAGAATTTTAAAAATAATGAGAATGAAGAAGGCCTTCCTAAGCAAATAAACTGATAAAATTAATTTAAAATTATAAATTTCTGTTTAAAAAAACAGTAAATCAAACTAAAATTTAAAGCTGGGGGAAATATTTGTAACACTTATAGTGAGAAGGAGTTAATTTCATGAATATGTGAAAAACTCTAAAAATCTGTGACTGTGATGACCAAACTAACCAAAATTGTTAGATTAAGGATGAAGTCAGCTCACAAAAATAAATAAATGCTATTGCAGAAGTGCTCAAATCACCTACAGTGATAAACCAAAAAGAGTAAAATTTAAAATAGACCCATGGAACAGAGAGTCCTTAATAATTCTGACCTTCTAAAACACAAAGACCCTAATGCTGGGAAAGATTAAATGCAGGAGGAGAAGGGGATGACAGAGGATGAGATGGTAGGATGGCGTCACCAGCTGAATGAACCTGAGTTTGAGCAAACTCTGGGAGTTGGTGATGGACAAGGAAGCCTGACATGCTTCAGTCCATGGAGTCACCAGGAGTTGGACCCAACTGACAACTGAACAACAGCAAAAATACAAATACATTAGATTTTGTGGGGGTTTTTTTTTGCAATTTTTCAATTCTCTTTCTGATCGCAATACCAAAATCTGACAGATGGCTCAAAAAACAGTAAAAACACATGAATCTCACTTACGAGTATAAGAATACTAACAGACAGAAGTACACTTTTAAAAACACACTAACACCAATTAGGATTCATTTCAGAAATGCAGTAATGGTTTAATGTTAGAAAATCACAAAGTTCGTGATGAAAGTCACAATATACACTGAAAAGAGATTTGATATTTTGTATATATTCATTCAAAAACAAGACCAGGAGCTGACTGTGGCTCAGACCATGAACTCCTTATTGCCAAATTCAGACTGAAATTGAAGAAAGTAGGGAAAACCACTAGACCATTCAGGTATGACCTAAATCAAATCCCTTATGATTATACAGTGGAAGTGAGAAATAGATTTAAGGGCCTAGATCTGATAGATAGAGTGCCTGATGAACTATGGAATGAGGTTCGTGACATTGTACAGGAGACAGGGATCAAGACCATCCCCAAGAAAAAGAAATGTAAAAAAGCAAAATGGCTGTCTGGGGAGGCCTTGCAAATAGCTGCAAAAAGAAGAGAAGCGAAAAGCAAAGGAGAAAAGGAAAGATATAAACATCTGAATGCAGAGTTCCAAAGAATAGCAAGAAGAGATAAGAAAGCCTTCTTCAGCGATCAATGCAAAGAAATAGAGGAAAACAACAGAATGGGAAAGACTAAGGATCTATTCAAGAAAATCAGAGATACCAAAGGAACATTTCATGCAAAGATGGGCTCGATAAAGGACAGAAATGGTGTGGACCTAACGGAAGCAGAAGATATTAAGAAGAGGTGGCAAGAATACACAGAAGAACTGTACAAAAAAGAGCTTCACGACCCAGATAATCATGATGGTGTGATCACTGACCTAGAGCCAGACATCCTGGAATGGGACGTCAAGTGGGCCTTAGAAAGCATCACTAGGAACAAAGCTAGTGGAGGTGATGGAATTCCGGTGGAGCTATTCCAAATCCTGAAAGATGATGCTGTGAAAGTGCTGCACTCAATATGCCAGCAAATTTGGAAAACTCAGCAGTGGCCACAGGACTGGAAAAGGTCAGTTTTCATCCCAATCCCAAAGAAAGGCAATGCCAAAGAGTGCTCAAACTACCGCACAATTGCACTCATCTCACACGCTAGTAAAGTAATGCTCAAAATTCTCCAAGCCAGGCTTCAGCAATATGTGAACCGTGAACTTCCTGATGTTCAAGCTGGTTTTAGAAAAGGCAGAGGAACGAGAGATCAAATTGCCAACATCCGCTGGATTATCGAAAAAGCAAGAGAGTTCCAGAAAAACATCTATTTCTGCTTTATTGACTATGCCAAAGCCTTTGACTGTGTAGATCACAATAAACTATGGAAAATTCTGAGAGAGATGGGAATACCAGACCACCTGATCTGCCTCTTGAGAAATCTGTATGCAGGTCAGGAAGCAACAGTTAGAACTGGTCATGGAACAACAGACTGGTTCCAAATAGGAAAAGGAGTACGTCAAGGCTGTATATTGTCACCATGTTTATTTAACTTATATGCAGAGTACATCATAAGAAATGCTAGACTGGAGGAAACACAAGCTGGAATCAAGATTGCTGGGAGAAATATCAATAACCTCAGATATGCAGATGACACCACCCTTATGGCAGAAAGTGAAGAGGAACTAAAAAGCCTCTTGATGAAAGTGAAAGTGGAGAGTGAAAAGGTTGGCTTAAAGCTCAACATTCAGAAAACGAAGATCATGGCATCTGGTCCCATCACTACATGGGAAATAGATGGAGAAACAGTGGAAACAGTGTCAGACTTTATTTTTCTGGGCTCCAAAATCACTGCAGATGGTGACTGCAGCCATGAAATTAAAAGACGCTTACTCCTTGGAAGGAAGGCTATGACCAACCTAGATAGCATATTCAAAAGCAGAGACATCACTCTGCCAACAAAGGTTCGCCTAGTCAAGGCTATGGTCTTTCCTGTGGTCATGTATGGATGTGAGAGCTGGACTGTGAAGAAGGCTGAGCGCCGAAGAATAGATGCTTTTGAACTGTGGTGTTGGAGAAGACTCTTGAGAGTCGCTTGGACTGCAAGGAGATCCAACCAGTCCATTCTGAAGGAGATCAGACCTGGGATTTCTTTGGAGGGAATGATGCTCAAGCTGAAACTCCAGTATTTTGGCCACCTCATGCGAAGAGTTGACTCATTGGAGAAGACTCTGATGCTGGGAGGGATTGAGGGCAGGAGGAGAAGGGGACGACAGAGGATGAGATGGCTGGATGGCATCACTGACTCGATGAATGTGAGTCTGGGTGACCTCCGAGAGCTGGTGATGGATAGGGAGGCCTGGCGTGCTGCGGTTCATGGGGTCGCAAAGAGTCGGACACGACTGAGCGACTGATCTGATCTGATCTGATATATTCATTACTAATTAAAAAAAAATCTTAATAAATTGAGAGTGAAGAGTGCCCTATCTTGGTAAATGGAGCAGATGTCATTAAAAATAGTGAGACATCAAAGGAATTTTCATTCAAAGCTGAAACAGAGCAAGGAGGTTGTCTGTCACTCTCTGCCTGATGACTCCATCATCCGGAGTCGGTTAGTTTGTTTCTCTTGTTGATTATTTCCGTCGGTTCTTGTTCATGGCGTCTGATCACTTGAGGATCTTTTCTTGATTTTATGCTGACTATGCTACTTGAAAACTGGGAACTTGCCCGGCCACCGTATGGTTAAGACTCTGCCTTCCAGTGTGGAGGGCATGGGTTCCGTCCCTGGTCAGGAAACTAAGATTCCCACATGCCATGCAGTGTGGTCAAAAAAAAAAAAAGAGAGAAAGTATTGTAGAAATAATGTGATGTCCCCAAAGAGAAGATCTGAGGAACTGCTTTTGCTGAGCACTTGGCACCAGCAGGGCACCAGTCACCTCCACCCTCATCAGTCAGGGCTTAGAACCTCGCTGACCAGAGACTGCCAGTATTTGGGTCCCAGTCCATGCCAGAGCAGGATGCTCCTGGCTTCTGTTTAACAGGCCAGTGTCTGGGAGAGCTAGGCCCAGGGAAGGCTGGTTTGTAAGGCACCCACCTTGGGCAGGGACTGGATCACCTCCTCTGCCCGAGGGGCCTGAGAGCACAGCTCTGGCTGTCTCTCCCTGACCCCCAGTTGCTCCCAGAGCAAACGCAGACCAAATGCCTGGCTCAGGCTCTGATTGTTCTCCCCTAATGCCATGCTGTCTTCAGAGCAATTTGAAGGTTTTAAGAAAATGTTTTTACATTTTGCACAGATTTGTGGGGTGAGGGTGGGGGTCTCCAGAAAGAGGATCAGTCTCATGACATAGCTAAAACTCATGAGTGTGTGTGTGTCTTACTCTGTGGTCAGAACTTTTTTTGAATGAAAGTCATTATGGCTCATGCGTGCATGCTTAGCTGCTACAGTCGTGTCTGACTCTCTGTGACTCCACGGAGTGCAGCCCACCACGCTTCTCTATCCATGGGATTCTCCAGGCAAGAATACTGGAGTGGATTGCCGTGCCCTCCTCCAGGGGTCTTCCTGACACAGGGATTGAATACGTGTCTCTTATGTCTCCTGCATTGGCAAGCGGGTTCTTTACCATTAATGCCACCTGGGAAACCCCTGAACACCCCCCACCTCTGGGAACCACAGATCTGACCCCCTTTTCTATGAGTTTGGGTTTGTTGTCATTTGTTGTTTAGATTCCACATATAAGTGAGTTCATACAGTATTTGTCTCTCTGACTTTTTCACTTTGCATCGTGCCCTCAAGGTCCATAGAAGCACAAGTTTACATCATCCTTTAGGATTTTTCTGTAAGTTCTGACAAGTAAAATAAGCAAAAGATTATAGAAAATGAAACTATTATTCTGTTAAATGTAATAAAAGCACAGAGGTACACGATACAAGAAAAGTATTTTTAAAATCACTTGGTTTTCTATTGAAAATCAATTAACAGAAAATAGGATGAGAACCCTGGAACAAGAAATCACTAATATAAGTGTTATGGTGTTTCTTTATATGTCAGCTTCACTAAATTAATGTCCCCAATGTTGAAGCAAATACTATTTATAATTTAGGTGTTACTTGGAAGGCATTTTGTAAGCATGACTAAAATCTGTATTCAGTTGACTTTTAAGTAAGCGGGATTTTTTTAGGTAGTCTGGGCAGGCCTCATTTAATTGTTGTAAGGCCTTAAAAGTGGCATAGAGGCTTCCCAGGAGAAGGAGGACAAGTCCCACCTGTGTTCCAGCTGTGGCCGGCCATCTCGTGCCCAAGGTCTTCTGCCTGCCCTTCCTAAAGGCCTTATAGATTTGGACTGGCTTCCCAAACCCCATTAACTAATTTTTTACAACAGATTTTTTAACATGCACCTCCTATTTTCTCTGCTTCTCTGATTGGACCCTGACTAATGCAACAGATGATAACCGTAACAAGAACTTGTGTGGGGTCTTTCTGAAGAAAAATGTTAAGTGTGGCTGAAGGACATAAAAGTAGATAAGAGACTTCACAAACTTCTCCCCTGAAAGTTCAAAATACTCCAAAAAAATGAATGCAATTAAAATCCTAGCAAAACTTTAAAAAAAAACTTGACAAGTTTCTGCTAAATAAGAAAGAATCAGGGTGCTGGGGGCGAAGTTCTCCTATAAAATAGTAAAGCTATAATAACTTTAAAAGTGTGAATTTACCAGAGGAAGAAGCAAAGAGATAGAAGAAGCAGGATAAGGAGCTCAGAAACAGGCCTGTGTGTGTGAATGGAGATGTACTGCACAGAGAGTGTGACATTCGAGTCCGTCTAGAGAAGCTGGGGCACACCAGGCACCTCTTATGGAGAAGCATAGGACATGCAGTAGGTTAAAAGAAGAACCAAGAAGAACCATTTTCTTAGCTCATGACTTGGTGGCATGGCAGTTGGGGCCAGAGGGAACTGGGAGGTTCTTGGTTGTGGGCATGCTCCCAACTCTGTGGTCAGCGGGTGAGTTGGCTGGAGCCGACAGGCTTTGAATGGTCTCCCTCATATAACCTAAGAGTTCCTGGTGGGAACAAGGGAGACTGGATCACACATCTCACCCTCCCACCAGCTCCCCGGTCTTGTTGATTTCCAGGAGCAGCAAGTGCTGGGCTTTAGTGCCCAGGCTCCTTGCAAGTCTCTGCTTGTATTGTGTTTGCTACTATGCCATCCGCCAAAGAAGTCAGATCCCCAGGCCCAAAGTCAGCAGAGCAGGGCACTTGGAAACTGTGTGGATGCAGGGAGCTCATTGGGGCCTTTACTGCAGCCGATCCATCATGATGGGTGATTCAAGAAATGATGCTGGAAATACTGAATCATTTGTGGGGAAAGTAGTCTAGATTCCTATGTTGAAAAGTCAAAGTGTTAGTTGCTCAGTCATGTCTGACTCTTTGCCACCCCATGGACTGTAGCCCACCAGGCTTCTCTGTCCATGGAATTTTCCAGGCAAGAATATTGGAATGGGTTGCCGTTTCCTTCTCTAGGGGATCTTCCCGATCCAGGGGTTGAACCTGGGTCTTCTGCATTTCCGGCATATTCTTCACCATCTGAGCCACCAGGGAAGCCCAGATTCCTATATTACAACAAAACAAATTCCAGATATATTAAAAATTAAATGTAAAAATTGCCATATTAATAACAAAGTTAGCAAATAACTATGTGGAGGGAATATTTGCAACATCTTTGGCAAAGATAAAAAGTGTAATCATGCGTTAATGTAAAATGTTGTTCGTAGTAGCAAGGAAGAAGATGTATGTCTGAAGTTCTCAAAGAAGAGACGTTGTTAGAACAAAAGATGTAAAGCTGTGAATAAGCTGAAGTCCAGTGAGAGGCCTTTGGTTCCCAGAGCAGAAGCCATCAGTGGGCCTGAAATGAAATGTTCCTCAGTGAGGCAGTGAGGAACAGACCCTAGACCCCATCTTCCAGTGAGTCTGTGAGCATCTTTGATCCTCAGATGTCCACCCATCTCTGTATAATAGTTAAGCCAATTAAGAGTTACATGAACTAAGCAAAAATCTATGGTCATAAGAATTCCTCAAAACCTTTCCACCCTTCCGTTAATGCCAGCACTGACTTGAGCATTTGGTTCGGTGAAGCACTCCCTTTCCAGGAGCTCACAAGCTGGGGAGGGTTTTAGCAAGAACCGCATTTCTCTAATTGCTCAGCCACAGACCCACACTGACCAGGTTGTTAATTCATCACTTTGGAGATAATTGCCACGAGGAAATAAAAACCTCATAAGTCAAGTTAACAGAGGGCCAAATGCACTGACATTTATTAAATGTGAGGAGGATTTATAGACAAGGAGAGTGTGCTGCTTGGCAAACAGAGTAAGCTGATTGTGACCCAAACTGGCTGTTTCATTTTGAAGATGCATTTGAATTCCTGTGCTTCTATCTCATCATTTATCAAGTGAGGATGCTGTTCACCAGAGCACTCCCTCCACTCTGGGCTGTCACCCAGGGGATGTGTGGTGGGAAAAGCACAGGTGAGGGAACCTGAGTCCATACCGCAGCATCCTCATCTGGCTTCCCAGGCAGCGCTGGAGGTAAAGAACCCACCCAGTACTCTTGCCTGGAAAATCCCATGGATAGAGGAGCCTGGTGGGCTGCGGTCCATGGGGTCACTAAGAGTCGGACACAACTGAGTGACTTCACTTTCACTTTTCACTTTCATGCATTGGAGAAGGAAATGGTAACCCATTCCAGTGTTCTTGCCTGGAGAATCCCAGAGACGGGGGAGCCTAGTGGGCTACCGTCTATGGGGTCACGCAGAGTCAGACACGACTGAAGCAATTTAGCAGTAGCAGTGCAGGAGACATGAGACGTGGGTTCGATCCCTGGAGGAGGGCATGGCCACCCACTCCAGTATTCTTGCTTGGACAGTCACGTGAACAGAGGAGCCTGACAGGCTGCAGTCCATAAGGTTTCAAAGAGTCTAACATGACAGAGGAGACCTAGCACATACATCACCATCTGAGACACAGGCAGAGTATTACTCTCTGGGGTGCTGTGAAGACCTGGTGAGACCGTGCGTGGCTGGAGTCCAGGAAGTTATAAACAGCTGAGGACTGTTTTCCTTTCCCTCACTTACCTCTGGCCGTGCTCACTGCCTTGCTGGACTCCAGGGGTCTCCCCTAGTTGCTCCATCCTTCCCATCCTGCCAAGCTCTGCTCTGATCTCCCCTCCTGCACAAAGTGGGTTTTCCTTCTCACCAAATGTCTGCTCCATGTGAGTCAGCTGCAGGCATGGAGGATGCATTCTCTTACTTAGCAAGTGTGTGATGAGCTCCTGCACTGCTTGGGTATGGCCTTCTCTCCTTGGCTGGATCTGCAGTTTCCTGTGCTCTGGGGCATTGTCCTAAATCTCTCTGTCCCCCTGCAGCACCTGGTATGTAGTAACGTTTAATATAATGAAGCATGTGTGGACTAGAATTGCTTGATGACTCACATTCTATGTAGGGCACCTAGAATGTTTGGGTGAATATTTTAAGGTGACTTAGCACATCATTGATGCCAATGTCAGTCACAAGCCCCAGGGCTACATGCACATTTGGTAAAAGAAAGAAGCCAGTTTTCAGTCTGTTCTCATAAAATGACATCGATTTCACAATCTTCCAATGTTCCCAGCATTATGTTTCTCCAAAAATTCTCCTTTATGTTTCTGAGGTGTGAACTCCAGTTCCATGAGGTTTACACAAAAAGCTTCTTTCAAGAGAGGTGTTGGATATCACCCCCGCCCTCTCTTCCCTTGGCAACCACAAGGTGTTCTCTGTTATGAGTATGTTTATATTTCATAGGTTCATTTGTGTCCTATTTTAGGTTCCACATACAACTGACATCATATTGTATTTGTCTTTCTGTTTCTGACATATTTCACTTAAGTATGATACTCTCTGGTTGCATCAGTGTTGCTGCAAATGGCATCATTTAGCTTTGGTGACTGAGTGTTTATACACACACATACATGCATCCTGCATCCTCTTTATCCACTTGTACCTGTCGATGACCATTTAGGTTGTCTCCATGTCTTGGCTGTTGTGAATAGTCTGCTGTAAGCATAGGGGTGCATGTATCTTTTTGTTTCCTTTTTTTTTTTTAATTTTATTTTGCTTAACTTTACAACATTGTATTGCTTTTGCCATTCATCAAAATGAATCCGCCACAAGTATACATGTGTTCCCCATCCTGAACCCTCCTCCCTCCTCCCTCCCCATACCATCCCTCTGGGTCGTCCCAGTGCACCAGCCCCAGGCATCCGTTATCAGGCATCGAACCTGGACTGATTTCTGACTTGTTTCAGATATGATATTATACATATTTCAATGCTATTCTCCCAAATCATCCCACCCTCTCCCTCTCCCAAAGTCCAAAAGACTGTTCTATACATCAGTGTCTCTTTTGCTGTCTCATACACAGGGTTATGGCGCCCCACTCCAGTACTCTTGCCTGGAAAATCCCATGGACGGAGGAGCTTGGTAGGCCACAGTCCAGGGGGTCGCTCAGAGTCGGACAGGACTGAGCAACTTCACTTTCACTTTTCACTTTCATGCATTGGAGAAGGCAATGGCACCCCACTCCAGTACTCCTGCCTTCAAAATCCCATGGACGGAGGAGCCTGGTAGGCTGCAGTCTATGAGGTCGCTAAGAGTCAGACACAACTGAGTGACTTCACTTTTGCTTTTCACTTTCATGCATTGGAGAAGGAAATGACAGCCCACTCCAGTGTTCTTGCCTGGAAAATCCCAGGGACAGAGGAGCCTGGTGGGAGGCCGTCTATGGGGTCGCACAGAGTCGGACACGACTGAAGTGACTTAGCAGCAGCAGCAGCAGCACACAGGGTTATTGTTACCATCTTTCTAAATTCCATATATCTTTTTGAATTATAGTTTTTCCAGATATAAGCTGTGGAGTGGGGTTGCTGGATCATATACTAGCTCTATTTTTAGTTTTCTGGAAAGTCTCCATGCTGTTTTCCACAGTGGCTGTTCCAGTTTATGGTTGTACATTCCCACCAACAGTGTAGGAGGGTTCCCTTTTCTCCATACTCTTTCCAGCACTTGTTATTTGTAGACTTCTTAATGGTGGCCATTCTGATCAGTGTGAGATGGTACCTTATTGTAGTTTTGATTTGTATTTTTCTAGTAATAGGTGATGTTGAGCATCTTTTTGTGTGCCTATTGACCATATGTGTTTCTTCTTTGGAGAAAGGTCTGTTTAGGTCTTCTGCCCATTTTTCAGTTGGGTTGTTCATCTTTTTGTTGTATAAGCTGTTTGTATATTTTGAAACTTAAGCCCTTTTATGCTTGCATCATTGGCAAATTTTTCTCTTGATTCCATAGATTGTCTTTTCATTTTGCTTATGGTTCCCTTTGCTGTGCAAAAGCTTTTAAATTTGATTAGGTCCCATTTGTTTATTTTCACTTTTATTTCTTTTGCCCTGAGAGACTGATATAAGAAAACATTGGTGCAATTTATGTCAAAGATTGTCTTGCCTGTGTTCTCTTCTAGGAGTTTTAAGGTGTCGTGTCTTATATTTAAGTTTTAAAGGCTTTTGCAGTTTATTTTTGTGTACGGTATGTTTGTTTGTCATAACTTCATTGATCTACATGCACCTGTCCAACTTTCCCACCACCAGTCGCTAAAGAGATGCTTTTCTCTGTTTTATAGTCTTGCCTCCTTTGTCAAAGATTAATTGAGCATATATGTGTGAGTTTATTTCTGGGCCCTCTGTTCTATTCCAATGATCCATATGTTCTTGTGTCAACACTGTTTTGCTTACTGTAGCTTTGTAATATTGTTGGAAGTATCGGAGCACTGTGCCCCTTGCTTGGTTCTTTTTCCTCAGGATTCCTTTGGCAATTCTGGATCTTCTTCCAAAATAATCTTAGAATTATTTGTTCCAGTTCTGTAGAATGTCATGGGGTCACAGTAAATCTGTAAATGGCTATGGTTAGTATGGTCATTTTAACATCACTAATTCTTCCGATCCAAGAGCATGGGCTATCTTTCCACTCTTTGAATCATCTTCAGTTTCCCTTATTAGTGCTTTATAGTTCTCAGCATATGGGTCTTTCACTCCCTTAGTCAGGTTTAGTCCTAAATTTTGTTTGATGCCTTTTAAAAGGAATGATCTGTTTACATTCCCTTTATGATGTTTCATTGTTGATATAAAGAAATGTAACAGATTTCCATACATCAGTCGTGTATCCTGTATCCTACTACATTGCTGAATTTGTTTATCAGTTCTAGGAGTTTTTGTGCAGAATCTTTAGGGTTTTCTGTGTATAGTGTCAGGTCATCTGAGTATAATGACAGTTTTACTTCTTCCCTTCCAATTTGTATACCTTTTGATTTTCTTGTCTGATTGCTGTGGCTAGGACTGCCAATGCTCTGTTGAATAGAAGCAATGATAGTAGGCATCCTTGTTTCAAGATGTACTATTAAGTGAGAAAAAGCAAGTCTGAAACTTAGTCTGGCTGAGTTTTTAAAACATGAGTAAATAAATGGGGTGTGTGCATGTGCATATGCACATAAGCCCTAAATGAGTGAATAGAAAGGGCTGCAATGGTACGCACCTTACCGCTCCAAGGGCCGGCACCTGGAGATAAGCATAAATTAATGAAATGGTCATGGCGGGGGACGTTTGTATTTTACTCTGTGTCTCATGTTGTCTGAATTCTTTATATCCAGAATGTATGATGGCTCACTTGTTTAATGGGCAAATTTTTTAAATTATTACAGGATTGCTGGGTGAAATGACTCAATATTTTAGTTAGCAGTTACATATAACTACATTTTTATATAATAACTGTCCAAATAGAATCCTGGAAACCAAATAAATAGAAATCTGTCCTTTCTAAGAGAATCAAAACCAAAAATTGTACTGTCTCCCTAGATTCTGAAAGCCAGTAAACAAGACTTTGTGAGATAAATTGAACAGATTTGAAACATTTGGTGTAAAGTACCTCCCACAGAGTTTATTCAGATAAAGATACAGGCACTGGGTAGTGTCATTCTTAAGCTGCCTGGCTGATGTGATGTTGAAATAAACAGATCCAGCCTCAGCACGTTGTTGGAGGTTAAAACAGAGGCCATTGCAGAGCTAGCTTTCATGCTGGGTAGTGCTGGGTTCAAATCCTAGCTCCCCACTTTCCTTTTAAGCCTCAGTGTCTTCATCTGTAAAATAAGGTTGTTTAAAACTTAACTGAAAAGTAAATTCTCTGGCTCAAACTTTGCTTTACCACTTTCCCTTTTCACAGCTTCCCATAGTGCTTTGAGGAGCAGGCAGAAGTCTAAGAAGAACTAGAGTTCTGTCAGAAATGAAACCGAAAATGGACTTAGAATTCAAGAAAAATCATTCCAGCTTCCTTCTAAGCAGGATTTAACACTAAGAATTCACTGTTCATCCCTGTGTGCTTAGTGGGGGGTCCTGACTGAGGGCTCTGGGGTCCCCATTAGAACCACTGAACCCTCACAGAGGCCCCCAAGCTGCTCCAACCCCAGAAACTCTAGTACAAGGTCAAGAGAATTGAAGCCAATACCTCCAGGCCTGGCAGGTGCATGAAAGTGCAGAGAAGATATGAGAACACTGTGTCTTAAAGACACAGTGTTAATAGACCCGTAGTAACTTTCACAGGCTTTGGGGAACATAATGAGGTGGTGAGGAGGAATCTAAGCCATTTACAAATGACCTCAGGCACTGAGACAAGAGAGAGGGCTGAGGGGTTGGGTTTGTGCCCTTAGGGAGGGCAGGTCAACATTCACAAGGAAAAAGTAGGATTCCAGGAAAAGTGAGTGAGAATCTATTTTGGTAAGTACTAAATTTAAAAAGCAGTGGCTTCACCTGATTCAGCATCACCCGAAAAGATAATGTCCTAGGATGGACAGACCTGACCTTTTTGTGATTTTCATCAGCCCTTAATCCTACTGTGAACTCCTTAGAAACATGGCCTCATGGGAATAATGAAGTAGGTCACTTTCAAGAACTCAGTAACTTGTGTGTAATTTCTCCTCACGATGACAGTGGACATGGAGACACGTGTTCTCAGCTGTGGGAGTGGAGCCTTGTTGCCACGGTAACCACTGGCATCAGGGACCAGCCCTCATAATCAGCCCCCTTAAATGCCACTGAGGATGAGGGCGTAGCTAAATGCCTCATGCAGGAAAGCCTCTTCATCATTTGTTTCCAGCGGAGAGCAGTCAGGGTTTTGCTTTGCTTTCTGTGCCTTGATGGCCTGTTCATTACTATCCTCAGCACCAAAAAAATAAGGAGTTTTTCCTTAAGTTTGACGAGCTTGTTGGATTTTGTCTATGTTATGAAGAAAGGCCAAATATTGAATAATTGACTGCAAACTAAATAGTTACCATGCATACATAGAGAATAAGGAACTACAAATTCCACAAAATCTTGAATTCTGAGTAAAACAAACACACATATGTATGCATGTATGTGTGTATTAAGAGTGAAAAAAGTGTGCTCTAACAAACCGTAGTCTAGCACTGTGGGCAGGTATAGATTGCTTTCTTTAAAAAAAAATTGAAAGAGTTAAAAGAGGTAAACCTGCAGCGCTGCTGCTGCTGATGCTAAATCGCTTCACTCGTGTCCGACTCTGTGCAACCCCATAGACTGCAGCCCACCAGGCTCCTCTGTCCACAGGATTCTCCAGGGAAGAACCCTGGAGTGGGTTGCTGGGCACCAATAATATTAAAAACGGGATGGGGAAAGCAGAAATGAAACAAAAGATTTCAAGAAAGGTAGAGATATCACTTTGGACTTTGTAATATCGATTATGTACATTAAAAATTTAAAAGGTACTGTAAGAAATAGAATGTACGATACCAAAACTTAAAAGGGAAAAGAAAGAATAAAGAGAAGTCAGGAAAAGAACAATGAAAAGCACCCCCCTCCCCTCAAATAAAAGAAGTGGCAAAATGAGAACACACAGCAGGGAGGACAGATAGAACCAAGTCCGTAAGTCTCATTCGTGCACGTGATGGATAGATTAAGCGATTTGAAGTTATGTTGATTTTTTAAACAGCTGTATGCTAAAGAGACATGTGGAAGACATCTGAACACAGGAGGGTTAAGGGCAGATTGATGGGGAAAGATAAACTTGGCATCTCCAGGGAAGTCCCCTGAGCTAAAGGCTGCAGGTGCTGCAGGGCTCAGGACAGGGCCGGGGGCGGACTTGGGCAGCAGGCTGGATCACCTCACCTAGGGCATGACGGCCAGGTCCTCAGAGGAGACCCCTTTCATCTCCTTCTGGGGCCAGTTCTTTAAGATGAGGCAATCAGGATGGCCACCTTCATTTCAACATAAAAGAAGCGACCAGACAGCAGCTCTGAGGAACGCTGGGCTGTTGCAAACAGCATGCCTCGTTAACATGGATCTGAACACTTCCAGGACGCGGCAGGTGCCATTCCTGTGGCCTCACCTGGGCCTAGCATCCCTGATCTCTGGGGGGCAAGATGGCTGGAGGGCAGCAGCAAGACCCATCCTTCCCCACAGGGTCACCGGGGACTGCGCCTCTGTCCCTGCCCCATTGTGCCGTGTCCCTACCGCGCTGCCCTGTTGAACACAGCTCACTTGGCTGATGCTGCCTGCTGCCATCTCTGGAGTGTGGCCCCCTCACTCTGACCTCTGTCCAGGAAGACGCAGTCTCCCCGTCAGGGACCCCTGATCCTCTGGGATCCACACTGGCCCTCACTGTGGAGTGCTCAGGACTGCTGTGGTTTCACGCCAGCAAAGTAAAGCAAATTAAACCCGAGGGGGGAAACTAGCTAGACCAGACAGACATTAAACCATGTAGACTTTTAGATAAAATGTCAGGAGGAAATAAAAGATTACTAACATAATGATTAAAAAGGAAAATTTCACCAAGAAAATAGAATCCTGGACCCACGTGCCTCTAAGACATAGATTCAGATTTTTCAACACAAAGATTGACAGGGTTATAGAGAGAACTTGACAAACCCATAGTCTCAGAAATTTTATACACCTCTCTCAGCAACAGATAGCATAAGCAATTAGTAAAGCCTTTGACATTTAAGAATCATAAAACAGCTAACAACTCCCAAGTAATCCCCTGTGAAGAGCAGACTATATTCTGCCTTAAGAAGAGGTTTCCTGGGAGAAAATTAAAAACCCTTGGTATTCCACAGGGACTAGCCAGATGAGGCCAGTGTCCTTGAACCTGGGAAAGGAGACAGCCTAGAGACAGCCTGGGGGCCCAGAGGGAGAGCCGAGAGGCGGTGATGGTGCTGTGAAGGCAGCGACCTCAGCACTTCCAAAGGGGGCTCTCAGGCAGGGGCCCAGACTCCAGTGAATAGGGTTGCAGACCACTCGGGGGGTGGTGCTCAGCCCCTGGTTCCATGGCCACGTCTGGTGGAAGTGTGGTTAGAGAGGCTGTCCTGTGGGATCCCCATGCTCAGCCACCCTCTGTCTGGCCTTCCTAGCAGGGGAGACTGAAGGCTCTTCCAGGGAATAAGAGGTTTTCACCAGGTGGAGGTTTGAGCTCTCAGCACACCCTGGCCTCCCTCTTCCCTGGTTCACCCCCAGCCAGCACCCTAGAATGCCCACTCCCCGCTGTAGGTGGAAAGAGGCTGATGGGCTTGTAAACAGTCTCCAAAGAGATGTTGGAATGATTAACTCGACTGGGCTCACACTGCTGGTGAGCATCCCCTGGCTCCAGGAGGTATGGTAGGATTTCAGAGGGAAGGCAAGGAGGGCTCGGATTTGCAGGCCCTCCCCCCATACACATGCGTGTCTGTGTGTTTCCAGAGTTGGGTCAGGGGAATCGAGGGCAGGGAGGTTTCATCTCTGGTCTGGCTGTGAGCTGCCCCACAGAGATGGGAACCCCAGGCCCCACCCCAAGGCCACTGCTGCCTTACTTCCTGCTTTTCCTGCTCCAGCTAGTCATGACATGAAATTCAAAAACCAGTCACCAGGCTGAAGAATGCAAGGTATTCAGGTCATGAAGGGCATTGTTTACAAAGCACCAGGAGAACGCTGTCTATACGTGAGATACTCCCTGCATGTAATAATAGATGTGAGCTCCAGCCTTCAGGGTGAATATGCTGCTTCATCTTGTGTTTGTCCGATTGTTTCATCACAGCCAGACCTGTCTGGAGTGAGGCATGAAGAAGCTCTCTTTGTTTTTTGTGTGTGTGGGGGGGGTTTTTTTGCTTTAACTATTCAACAAGACTCACCACTGGAAATAGCAAGAAATGAATCAATCCATCAATCAGCCGATCCAGCACCCATGTGGTTTTGCTCATCTTAAAATATATGTTTATTTATAATCTCAATAACATGTAGTGGAGATAAAGTGCTTTGTAAGAACTGAGGCATTTTATTCTTCCTGTAAAGACCTACACTAGATACATGCATTATAGCAGATGGCTTGTTCTGCCATGTACTCACTTGTCATATGTCCCTTTATGCTATTGGTTCATTAAAAAATATATATATATACTCTGTAGCAGGGGTTGGTAACCATTTTCTGTCAAGGGCTAAATACCAGTCAATGCTAAAGGAAATCAATCTTGAATGTTCATTGGAAGGACTGATGCTGATGCTAAAGCTCCAATACTTGGGCCACCTGATAAGAAGAGATAACTCATTAGAAAAGACCCTGATGCTGGGAAAGACTGAAGTCAGCAGGAGAAGGGGATCACAGAGGATGAGATGGTTGGATGGCATTACCGACTCAATGGATATGAGTTTGGAAACTCAGGGAGATGGTGAAGGACAGGGAAACCTGGTGTGCTGCAATCCATGGAGTCATAAAGAGTCAGATATGACTAAACAACTTAACAACAACAGATAGCACATGCTGTCAGCTTTGTGCGCCGTGCACTGCCGCACGATGACTGGCCTCTGCCTCCACAGCAGGACGGCAGCCAGGGAAGGCAGGTGAGCACAGGAGTGTGGCTGGACTGGGCCCCGCAGACCAAGCCGAGCTGCCAGCAGAGTCGGGGGTGAGGTGTGCAGCCTGTGTGTGGTTGCAGCTGAGTGTCCTTTGTCGGGGGAGTGTATAATTTCCTCGGTTCTGTCTCGTTGCCCCCAAAATTTGCAATGATGGATGGACCAGCATTACAGCCCTCAGACAGACCAGCATTACAACTCCGTGTTACAGCTCAATTTTATTTACAAAAAGGAAAATAGATCCTTGAGGCATGAGGGCATGCCGACCCAAAAGACGTGAAGAGAGGAGAGGCCCCCAGCCCAGTTTTGGCTCCTCTTTTTATATGTCTTTTCTCCTCCCCCTGAGCCTGCCCTATGTGAATTGGGCTAGCCAGGAGGGCTGTTTTTTTTTACCTGAGGTTCTCACTCCAGTCCTCTGACCCTCCTTTGTTCTATTTTCATGGGCTTTTCCCTTTCTTGTCTTTTAGGCACCGCCATTCTGGACTTTTTCTTATTCTAACTACCTAACATTACCCTCTCAAGAGTTAGGAGGCCCAATTCTTTGGAAATAGGGGCATTGAGGCCTCTCTGGCTTCTTCCTGCTGAACTCGGACGTCGAGGGGCATTGGACCTCCCCCTCTTGCTAGTGTCAAGCCTCCGAGTCCTTATAGTGCTGTTCATCTAAGGGTGAGTGATATTTTCCGTGGTTGGCTATAGTTTTATACAGGCACTGCATGTTGTAGATTGTTGACCTGGTCAGAGACACAACAGTTTAGACAGTTGATAATACATGGAGCAATAATAAGCAGCATCAATATGGTGATAACAGGGATTAGTAGGAGCATTGAAAGTCACTCAGTTGTGTTTGACCCTTTGCAACCCTGTGGATTGTAGCCCACCAGGCTTCTCCGTCCATGGGATTCTCCAGGCAAGAATACTGGAGTGGGTTGCCATTTCCTTCTCCAGGGGATCTTCCTGACCCAGGGATTGAACCCAGATCTCCCACATTGCAGGCAGACACTTTAACCTCTGAGCCACCAGGGAAGCTCCAGGAAGTAGGGGCATTCAGATCAGATCAGATCAGATCAGTCACTCAGTCGTGTCCGACTCTTTGCGACCCCATGAATCGCAGCATGCCAGGCCTCCCTGTCCATCACCAAATCCCGGAGGTCACTCAGACTCACATCCATCGAGTCAGTGATGCCATCCAGCCATCTCATCCTCTGTCATCCCCTTCTCCTCCTGCCCCCAATCCCTCCCAGCATCAGAGTTTTCTCCAATGAGTCAACTCTTCACATGAGGTGGCCAAAGTACTGGAGTTTCAGCTTTAGCATCATTCCTTCCAAAGAAATCCCAGGGCTGATCTCCTTCAGAATGGACTGGTTGGATCTGCTTGCAGTCCAAGGGACTCTAGAGAGTCTTCTCCAATACCACAGTTCAAAAGCATCGATTCTTTGGCACTCAGCCTTCTTCACAGTCCAGCTCTCACATCCATACATGACCACAGGAAAGACCATATCCTTGACTAGGCGAACCTTTGTTGGCAAAGTAATGTCTCTGCTTTTGAATATGCTATCTAGGTTGGTCATAACTTTCCTTCCAAGGAGTAAGCGTCTTTTAATTTCCTGGCTGCAGTCACCATCTGCAGTGATTTTGGAGCCCAGGAAAATAAAGTCTGACCCTGTTTCCACTGTTTCCCCATCTATTTCCCATGTAGTGATGGGACCAGATGCCATGATCTTCGTTTTTTGAATGTTGAGCTTTAAGCCAACTGTTTCACTCTCCACTTTCACTTTCATCAAGAGGCTTTTGAGTTCCTCTTCACTTTCTGCCATAAGGGTGGTGTCATCTGCATATCTGAGGTTATTGATATTTCTCCCAGCAATCTTGAACCTCCAAATTTCTCATCACCAGGAGGATCCCCCAAAGAGAGACTGTAATTCTCAGGGAGAATTCACCCTGAGAATTCTCCAGCTCATTCTTTGAAATCCTGTAGGGTCTGAATGTTTTTCTTGAGGACTGTGAGACTGTCTTTAACTTAGCTGGAGGTATTTACCCAGAAACAACACGTCTCATTCAAGATGGCTCAAGTTCCTTCTTGTTCAGGGATCAGGAGATCTGTCTCCTGTCTGTTTTGGAGTACAACCCCTGCCAAGCTGTGCTGCCTCTTTAGAGCTGTCCTGAGAAGTCTTATCCCCAGAAACTTAATTTTGGGAGTGATCATTAGAATGGCACTCATTGGTAGCCCTGAATAGGTATCTGAGATCTCCCAGGGGCTCACAGGTGTATCGAGTGTCTTCTGTTTTCTTCCACGGCTGATTAGTGAGTAGTGAGTCATGTCCTGGCACCTTGACTGCTGTGGGGGTAGACAGTATTACAGGGTAGGGGCCCTTCCATGTGGGCTGGAGCTGAGCCTTTGGGGACCCATCTTTCCAGACTGTAATTAGGACTTGAGTCCCTGGAACACATAGTGATGGCTCTTTATCATTTGGGTCCTGGTTGACATCCCACAAGTGTATATCCTGTTGGAATTGCCCAGTGGCCATAGTATAAGACTGGAGGGTCTGAACCTCTGGATCTAGGAAGAGGTCATTGACATAAACAAAAGGTCTCCCATACAGCATCTCATAAGGACTAAGACCAACCTGTTCCTTAGGGGCAATATGGGTGCGGAGAAGAGTTATTGGTAAAGCCTCCTTCTATCCCGGGGAGGCCTCCTGGGTTATCTTTTTTATTGCTGATTTTAAGAATTGGTTGGCTCTTTCTACTTTTCCTGAAGACTGAGGCCTCCAGGCACAATGGAGATAATAATTAATGCCCAATTAAGAGAGACCCCTTGGGTGAGCTTAGAAGTAAATGATGTCCCATTGTCACTTTGTAATACCTGGGCAGGCCAAATCTCGGAATGATGCCATGGAGCAGTTTGGTTTTTTTTTTTTACCACCTCCTTAGCCTTCTCAGTCCAGGTGGGAAAGCCTTCAATCCATCCTGTGAATGTATCTATCATGGCTAATAGGTATTTATACCCTTGAGAAACTAGCATCTGGGTAAAGTCCATGTGCCAGTCCTCCTCTGGGTAGGCCCCAAGTCATTGGATGGGCTGGGCCAGCTGGGGTCTTCAAGCTCCTTGGGGGTTGTTTAATTGACAAGTGGGACAAGAGGGGACCAGTTGCCTTATAGTTGTTTGGAGGCCTGTTTCTCTGAAGGACCTTTCTAGTAATCTTTGGAGGGCCTTTCCCCCTAAATGAGTGGTGGTATGTAGGGGGTTAACCAACTTCCATTGGAGGTTCCCAGGCAGAAAAAGGAGTCCCTCCTGTGGAACCACCCCATATGATCATCTTGAAAGCCCTCACTCAGAGTCTCACCTTTAGTATATGAGGGAGTTTCTGGCAAATTAGTCTGTGGAACTGAGGTGGCAACCCCTATTAGGTCATTGTTCTGTAATACTGCTCTCTTAGCTGCATGATTGGCTGCTTCGTTCCTTCAGGCCCCTTCCATGCTCCCTTTTTGGTGTCCTTTACAAAGGGAGATTCAAACCTCAGTGGGCAGATGGACTGCCTCCAAGAGCCTAAGGATTTGATCACTGTACTTGACTGGGGACCCTCAGGTGGTCAAGTGGCCTCTTTCCTTTCAAATAGCAGCATGTGCATGTAGCACCAGAAAGGCATACTTGGAGTCAGTGTAAATGGCTACTCTTTTTCCTTTTCCTGGTTCTAAAGCTCGAGTCAGGGCTATGAGCTCAGCCAATTGGGCTGAAGTACCTGGTGGCAGAGGCTTAGCAAAATTGGAGAATACTGCATATCTGGCTCTTCTTTTTTTCCATCAAATTCAAAGCTGCTTCCATTAGTGTATCAGATTTCCTCAGGATTGGTCAGAGGATCTTCTGACAATCCCTCTTGGGGTTTTGTCCAGTGATCCAAGGTTTATAGACAAGAGTGAAAGGGGAGAGAGCCGTTGGGGGTAGGCAGGAGGGTGGCTGAGTTAAGAACCTCACAAGGGGATATAGTGAGGCCTGGATTTTCTATCAGCACTACTTGATATCTGAGGAGTCTTTGATCAGACATCCATAAATGGCCTCTTCCATTTCAGGGTTGTTTCACTTGGTGGTTGGTAAAAATAGTTAGTTTGCCCCCAGAAGAGAGTTTTAAAGCATCTTCTATCAGGATTGCAATAGCTGCAAGATGTCAAAGGCAGGGAGGCCAGCCTTGGGTGGTTGGGTCGAGCCTCTTGGATAAATAAGCTACAAGCTGGGGCTTAGATCCCAACCTTTGAGTTAACACGCCCAAGGCTATTCCTTCTTTTTTGTGGACATAAAGTTGGAATGCTTTTTCTGGGTCTGGCAACCTCAAGGCAGGTGCCTGAGTTAAGGCCTGTTTTAGTGTAGCCTCTGCCTCCTTTTGAGGAGTTCCCCATATCAGTGGGATTGAATCATCTCGTCCCTTTAAGCTTTCATACAAGGGCTGGGTAATTAGACCGTAGTTGGGTATCCAGATTCTACAATACCCAGTTAGCCCCAGGAAGGCTTGCAATTGTTTTTGAGTCATGGGGGAGGGCAACTGGAGGATTCCTTATACCTGATCAGAGGACAGCCTCCTGGACCTGTGTGTAATCTGAATTCCCAGGTAAGTGACCTTTGTCTCGACCATCTGTTCCTTAGCACGGGAGATTTTATATCCCTTCTCTGCCAAAAAGTTTAGTACCTGAACTGCGTGTTGTTGGGCATTTTTCTCATCTGGAGAGCAGATTAGTAGGTCATCTATGTATTGTAATATTTTCCCATTAGATCCCAGGTCCAGATCTAAGAGATCCCAGCTAAAAGCCTACCCAAACTATCTATCTCTGAACACCTGAGGTAATACTGTCCAAGTCATCTGTTGTTTTTTTTCTCTTGGAGCATCCCACTCAAAGGCAAAAAGATACTGGGATTCTTTAGCCAGTGGTATGCAAAAGAATGCATCTTTGAGATCCAAGACTATAAACCACTTGGCACTGGCTGGGATTTCTCCTGAGATTACATAGGGATTGGGTACTGTGGGATGGAGGGGGACTACAGCTTCATTTATGATCCAGAGATCTTGAACCATTCACCAGATTCCTTTACTGAGAGGGCTGGGGTGTTACATGGCAAACTGGTGGGGACCAATAGCCCACAAGCAAGGAATTTATTTATTAAAGGCTGTAGTCCCTTCCGAGCCTCTCTTTTGAGGGGATACTGTTTCCAGTTGGGAAACCGAGTGGGATCTCGGAGGACAATGATGACTGGTTCAGCTTGGTGGGCTCGTGCAGGAATCCCCTGGTCCCACACCTGGGGGTTAATTTTGTCTTCCCATAGTTTTTGGTACCTCTCTATTGAAGGTGTAACAGGTTCTTCAGTAGTAACCAGAAGCTGTAGGGCCCTAGGGGCTGAAAAGCTTCCCATTACAAGGGTGGTCTCCAGTTTAGTGAGTACATCTCTTCCCAGTAAGGGAGTAGGATGCTCAGGGACCACCAGAAACTGGTGGGAAACTATTTGTCCTTCCCAGCAACAAAGAAATGCTTGGATGAATCTTTTAGTAATTGTTTTTCCGGTAGCACCCAAAATGGTACAGGTTTGGGAGGGGAAGGCTCCAGAGAGGGAGATGAAGACAGAGTAGGTAGCCCCCGTGTCAACCAAGAAATTCTCGGACCTACCTGTCACATCCAGTTGCACTCTTGGCTCCAGCTCCATGATGGTTATCTGTGACAGGCGGGCTGGCTGGAGAGGGCCACTTTAGTCCTATTGAACCATCGTGAGGGAGGGCTTGGCTCTTGACCTTGAGGCTCTTGGGTCCCGAGGGCAGAGTGCTGCCCAGTGACCCAATTGATGGCATTTGTAGCAAGCCGTTTTAGGAGACTTGTCATGGTTTGTACACCCTTTGGCCCAGTGCCCCGCCTGTCTACAGATTAGGCATTTGCCTTGTGCCTTGTCCTTCAAGGACTCAGGGCTTGCCACAGGGCTTCCCCTGGAGGGCAGCTAGTATCTGGGCATGCCTTGTCTCTTTCCTTTTCTCCCTGTCCTGGGCGTTGGCCTCCCTTTCCTGTTCTCTGTTATAAAAGGTATTGATGGCTGTCTGGACCATCTCATCTAAAGAGGCAGCAGGGTCCTGCTCCTGTAGCTGTTGTAACTTTATCCTGATGTATGATGCACATTGGGACAGAAATTTGTCCTTTAAAATCACCTGTCCCTCGTAAGAGTCTCCAGATTGGTAAACTTTTAGAGGGCCTCTTTTGGCCTTTCCAGAAAGGCAGTGGGGTTCTTGTTGGGCTCCTGAGTTATTGCTGAGACCCAGGCATAGCTGATTACTTTTTGCTGGACGGCTTTCAGTCCTGCTTTCACACAGATCAGAAAATGATCCCTTTCCCAGATGTGCTCAGGGTCACTATAATTCCAATTAGGATCTGAGGAGAGGACTGTAGTTTCCCCTACTGGATTTTTATCACTTGACATGTGAAGCCCTGTAGCAAACCTTCAGGCTTCCTTTAAGACCCTAGCATGCCCAGGGTCAGATAAAGTTTGACTAAATATAACCATGATGTCCTTCCACGTCAAGTCAAAGGCCAAGGTTGTGTGTTGGAATGTATATATATATTTGCCTGGATCATCTGTATAGCTTTCCCAGGTCTCGTTTGATCTGTCTTAGTTCTAAGAGGGAGAAAGGCTTATGGACCCGGGTTTGCCCGAATTCTCCTCCAGTTTTAACTAAGGGACACTTTATAGAGGGGGTGCTCCCAGATATGGGGGCATGTTGGGATACAAGGAAGGAACACCAGGCAACTTGGGAGCCATGGGAGGTGAGCCTTCATGGGGGGGCGGGGATCCTTTTCTTGGTTGTCTGTGCCTAACACCATTTGCCTAGTGGGCTCACTTTTAGGGCATACAACAATCCCATACTTAAGACAGAGTTCCTTCACATCTCTTAGTCAGAAGAAAATTTGGATATAGGGGATTTCTGTCCATTTCCCTTGTCTTTTGCAGAATAAGTCTACTGCAGGGTGGTATTGTAATTTAAACTCCCATCCTCAGGCCAGTGTTCCTTGTCCCCCAGAGGATACTGTGGCCACGCAGTGACACAAAAGATTTTTAAACAACTTCTCTTCAGAGTTAGAGAATCGAACAGCTTCCAGTTATCAAAGATGCATCTCAAGGGCATCTGTTGGGAAGTAGATTGGTTATTTCCCATCTGAAAGACAGTGATGACAGGGAGGAAAAGGAAAAAGAGAAAACTAATAGGCCTCCTTTGATTTCCATGGGTGGACTTCCTTAGGGGTAAGTCTTTTTGAAACTTATCCTACTCAGTACTGTTGCAACCTGAGAGCCGGGGTCAGGATGCAGATCCCCAGGCAGGCTGAGGTGTGACAGCCTCCTGGAGATCGAATCCCTGGGCAGGTTGAGGCATGTTGGCTTCCTGAGAATTGGGCCCCTGGGCAGGTCCCAGGCATGTCCTGGGACCCCTGGACTGGCGGATCCCTGAGCAGGTTGAGGCCTGACAATGTTTTGAGGACCAGATCCCTAGGCAGGTCGAGGCAGGTTGACTTCCTGGGACCCCTGGACTGGAGTTGGGCATCCCCAAGCTCTCCAGCATGACCAGTGCTGGGTAGGATTAAGTGGTTGCAATTTTAGCTCATTTTCAGTTTATTCACCACAGATGGGAATAGATATCATGATGTAAAGAAATCCAAGCCTGTGCCCTGAGACTGGGAACCTGGTGAAGCAGCCATATAAGCCTTATCCTCTTACTGCTCTAAGGGAATGTAACCACTGATTTCCTCCTTTAGTCCTCCATAAGAGCAGGTTAGAGTGTCTCCAGTGGTAAACATTTCATTGTCATAGACCCACTTTAGATAATAGCAGAAGTAATGACAAAGGAGTGGGTTATCTGGTCCTGTTAGGGGCATTATGAGTATTTTAATAATAAGCAAGGTGGAGCAATGTTGCCTACAAGGGGGCAGGGTCCTGGTTGTAGGAGTTAGTAAGTGGCTTAAGAACAAATTGATAAGAGGCAACAGACCAGATGTTTCAAAAAAGCAGAGTGGACATTTGATCCAGAGGTATGTTTGTAACTTTAGGAGAAGGGTGGTAAGGGTTTGGGCCCAAATGGCCAAAGTGCAAGCATTATCCCCAGAAGCCCAACTGCCCTTGAAGGGATGCTACCAACAGATGGACTTCTAGCAGGCATTGTGTGCCTGCCACCCGCCCTAGCAGGTCCACTGAGAGATGCTGTTGTTGCACATGTTGTAAGAAACATGGAAGATGAAGGCCTGAATATCCAGAGGGATTAGATATTATACAGTATTTCCCTCCCAAGGGCCAGCTATTTTATGGTTTTTCCTCCAGAAGATTGTAGAGGCAACATTGTGGGCCCGGATGGTGCTCAGGAAAAGAGCATGAAGCAGGAGGGAAGGGGGCAGGCACAACTTTTGAAAGAATGACATAGCCAAAGGGCATAACATAAACCAATTAAAATCAAATGGGTTCAAGATGACAAGTCATATTCAATTAAACCTTGATCCCCAATCTGCAAGTTAAATGACACACCCAAAAGTGCTGTCAAGAGATGGAAGAGTGAATGGTTCCCCAGTGGTTGGGATATCCTCCCACTCATTAGCATGAAATCACCCAGCTGTGGGAGGCCGGGGGGGGGGGGGGGGGGGGGGGGACTAGCCACACCACATTCCATGGAGCTGTGGATGGCCCACACCCTGTGGAATGTGCTTCTCAATGAATCTGAACTAATCCACCTCTTACCTATTGCTGTGTCTCTATGAATTCTTGCAATGGGGCATCAGAGCCTGAGCTTCATTAGGTCCTGAAGCCAGGCTCAATGGGTTTTGGCCAGGCTCAAGTCCTGGGAGAGATGAACTTAAGGACGGGAGGAAAAAGCAGTGGAAAAATCATGCTGAGGAATCTCCTTCAAAACCTGCTGAAAAATCTGCTGAATACCTGACCTGTGCTCACAGTTTTCATTGGCTTGATCCTTGGCCCAAAAGAGTAAGGACAGAAGAACCCCCACCCACTTGGGTAACAGCTACTGGATAGTGTTACTGGATAGTAATAGCCCAGCAGATAGTGGAGCCTTTGGGACACACCGAGGAGTATCCCCTGCCAGAGTCCCTCAGTTGCACCCACTGCTGCTCACCTGTTCACAGGGTTTTGAGGAAACAGGAAACAAGAGTTTGTAAAGGAATTAAGATTTTGTTAGCCATATGTCCTTCCAGCCATAGGAACGAGGACGTCCTACCTTAACCGGAGGTCTTCTGGGAGACTGAGCTGCGTGAGCTTTCTGCTGAGTTTGTTTTTCACTGCCCCAGTTTCCAGCATCTTGGGCTTCTTGTCTCTTACCCCGTGCCGGGTTTTCTTCATGTTCAGCTTCCACCACGGGAGCTTTTGCTGAGTTAGGCTCCTACTGTGCTTGGCCTCCTTGTGGGTCCCAAGCCAAGGTTGTTTCAGCTGGGTTAAATCTGAGAAACAGCCCCATACATGTCAGGGGAGTGCGTAATTTCCTCGGTTCCGTCTCATCGCAACAAAAATTTGAAGCAACGGATGGACAAGTGTTTCAGCCCTCAGACGGACCAGTGTTAGAGCCCTCAAACGGACCTGTGTTACAGTTCCATGTTACAGCTCAGTTGTATTTAGAAAGTAAAGGAAAATAGATCCTTGAGGCATGAGGGCATGCCAACCCAAAAGACACAAAGAGAAGAGAGGCCCCCAACCCAATTTTGGCTGCTCTTTTTATGTTTTTTCTCCTTCCCCTGAGCCTGCCCTGTGTGAATTGAGCTAGCCAGGAGGGCTGTTTGTTTTACCTGAGGTTCTCACTCCAGTCCTCGGACCTTCTTTTGTTCTATTTTTGCGGGCTTTTCCTTTCCTTGTCTTTTAGGCACCACCATTCTGGACTCCTTTTTCCTATTCTAACTAACAATCTCAAGTACAGAAAGCAATTTCCCAGTTTTTGGTTTTGAACAAGTGTATTTCATCTATCATTTAGAAGTTTTGGCAGTTTTTTCTCTCCTCTCTGTTCTTAGAGTCCACTTTTGGAGACTGCTCCTGAATGGAAGTCGTTCATTCTTATAAATACTGTTTGAAGCATCAGTATCAGGATGTGATGTCACGTCCTGGGGACCAGACAGTCACATGGTTCAGATGAGCTCAACAGGGACACCAGGCTTCCTCCACACACACCGTCAGGACAAGCCTGGGGAGCAGTGCTGTGACTCCTTTGAGGGTTTGTCCTAGGAAGCCCATTTGCTGCAGACATGATGTATCCACCAGCTAATGCTTTATCAGTCAGACACGGGATAGTGTGTCTTCCCATCAGCTGACTCTTCTGTCGTGTATCCCAGTGGGAGCAGGACTTAGTGTGGAGGGATACTCCAGTTATCTGATGTTCTCAGAGCCCCAAGCCTCAGCATAGGAGCCCAAGCAGCTGCCATGAGGGGTGCAGTGTCTGGCGTGCAGTTTCCAGGGTAGTGTCCAGGGTGCAGTGCCCTCGGTGCCGGGCATGTGTAAGTGCAGGTATCACCTGGGCAGTTTTGGGCAGCTCTGTCCACAGGCAGGGGCTGCTTCTGTGCCATGATCCTGTGTCTCCAGGGGCAGCATTGGGGCACCAGGGCTGAAGGTGAGGTGTGGGCCTTCAGTAAATCTGAGGGATCTCAGACAGCAGAGCGCAGAATGTGTGGTGTTTATGCGGAGCAGGCAGGGCTGAGCCAGTGCCGATTTCAGGGAGGGGCTCTCCCCCTATGGCCTTTAGCTATTAGGGAACAGACAACACTTGCCTTTTGAAAGCAGATGTGGCTGGCTTTTGCAGGGGCTCGGGAGCCCTGGTGAAACCCCACTGCACCCACGGGCCAGGCTGGGTCAGCAGTGTTGGGCGGCCACCTCCTGTCTCTTCTGTCCTCGTGCTGTTTTGCTGCCTTCACAGCCCAGGGAGGGCACGTGCATGTTAAGTCACTTCAGTCACGTCCCACTCTTCGTGACCGCATGGACTGTAGCCAGGCTTCTCTGTCCGTGGGGCTTTCCAGGTAAGAAGACTGGAGTGGGTTGCTGTGCCCTCCTCCCATGGATCTTTCCGACCCAGGCGTCTCTTACGTCTCCTGCATTGGCAAGAGGCTTCTTTACCAGTAGCACCACCTGGGAGCAGGGCCCATGCTGAACTGGTGTGGCTTGTCCACAGCAAAAGGAGCCTGTCACAAAGAGCATACACTGTCTTATTCCGTTCCTGTGATGCTCCAGAACCAGGCACAACTGATTTACAGTGACAGATGTCAGAACGTCTGGTCTCTGTAGGGGGTTGTTAACTGAACCGGACTCAGAGGAGCCTCTGAGTGCTGGAGAGGTTCTACTCCTTGACCTGGGCGTTGGCTTCTCAGTCCCCAAAAGACACTTACTCCTTGGAAGGAAAGTCATAACCAACCTAGATAGCATATTGAAAAGCAGAGACCTTACTTTGCCAACAAAGGTCCGTCTAGTCAAGTTCACAAAACATGTCAGTGACACCATGCTGGGCCCGGAGGCTGCATGTGAACAACCCATGTCACTGCTTTGTCCTTGGGATGCCCTTGGCCTTTCAAGCAGGTGGACTGTAGCACAGGTACTCACGGCAGAGGCAGGGGAAATGGTAGCTCTGTTGTGTACTCTATTATCTACTCTCCTGTGGCAGCAAACACTTGAAGAGTTCATTACTAGCACACCCCCTTCTATTGGAAAGAAATGCCTACCAGTTTTTCTCATGCTGTGTGGCCAGTCTGGGCATCGCAGTATCACCAGGGTCTCGTGGGCATGAGATGCAAGAGTAGACGGTGGGAGGGAGGCGACCGTCCACAAAGCCCTCTTCAGTATTTCACTTGGGGCCGGCCCTGCCAGACAGACACGTTCCTTGTTTGCAGATTCGAAGGGCATCTTGTGGGAAACAGATTCAGCACCTTTGTTCTCCTACAGACTATTTACCCAGGAGGAGGGCTCACAGGCCAGCGGCTACTGCTAAGTTAGGTGTCCTTCCTAGAAGTTGTCGTGCTGAGTGAAGCCAGTCAGACAGAGAAGGGGAGATATCATGTGACGTCCCTTACATGTAAAGTCTAAACAGAAATGATGCAAATGAACTTAGAGCAGAAAGAGATTCGCAGACTTCAAGAACAAGTTTATAGTTGTGAGGGGACAGGATGAGGGGGAAGGGACAGTTAGGGAGCTTGGGATGGACGTGTACACACTGCTGTATTTAAAATGGATAACCAGCAAGGACTTACTGTACCGCACAGAGAACTCAGCTCAGAGTCATGTGATTGCCTGGATGGGGCAGGAGTTTGGGGAAGAATGGATACATGGATATGTATGGCTGAGTCCCTTCGCTGCTCACCTGAAACTATCAGAACGTTGTTAATTGACTATATACCCCAATACAAAATAAAAAATTAAAAAATTATGGTAATGAAGCATATATAATGAAGTAAATATAAGTCATAGGACACCTTCCTTATTATACACCTAAAATTAAACAATGAATTCTACAAGGAAAAATAAGTCAGAGGTCCCTGGTTGCTTGGAGTGGGAGTCTACAGCCTGGCGTGCTGCAGTCCATGGGGTAGTAAAGAGCTGGACATGACTTGGCGGCTACACAGCAGCCTTGGCTGCCTGGAGGCAGGACATGCACTCCAGGCTGGGAGCACGGTCCTGTCACCGCCTGGCCTACCGTGACTTCTAAATGTCATCCTCTCCACGGCGCCTGCACCTGCAGGCGTCCCCTGCGGCCTCTTGGTCCAGGTGCACACGACCTGTAGTCTGAAGCCTCTGCACAGACTCTGCCTTCCCCTCGGAACTCCCTGCCCTGGTTCTCTCTCACAAATCCACCCCCTCCCTGCTCACACGCACTCGCTTTGGGACAGCTCCTCGACCAGAGACAAGTGTTCTCTCCCCACTCAGTAAGGATGGCGTGCGTGCTCCTCGGGGGCCAGGTCTGTCCCCTGTGTCCTCAGAGCCTGCAAGGGTGAAGAGTTTAATAAACGTGGGGGCATTTTATACAGAAGAAGATGGTTGAGATCACTAGCATTCTACTTTTATAATGTTAGTATTACAAATAGTTTTTATTTTTATTCTTTTCATGGTTTCTGTTGGTGTTTTTGTTGTTTAGTCGCTAAGTCATGTTCTACTCTTTTGCAATCCCATGGAGCCCACCAGGATCCTCTATCCACAGGATTCTCCAGGCAAGAATACTGGAGTGGATTGCCATGCCCTCCTCTAGGGGATCTTTCAACCCAGGGATCAAACCAGTGCCTCCGTCTCCTGCATTAGCACACATGTTCTTTACCACTGAGCCATCTGGGAAGCCCTTCATGGTTTTCAGTTTCTTTTAAAAATCTTACTTATTTTAGTGAAGTATAACTGACATATAACATTATATCAGTTTCAGGTGTCCAGTGCAATGATTTGGTATTAGTCTGTATTGTGAAATGGTCAGCACAATATGTCTAGTTATCATCATCACCATCCATAATTATAAGGCTTTTTATCTTGTGATAAGAACGTTTAAGATCTACTGTCTCAGCAACTTTCAAGCACGCAACACAGTATTACTAACTACAGTCACATGCTGGGCACTGCATCGCAGGACTTGGTTATTTGATAACTGCAAGTGTATCCCTTCTGACCCCCTCCATGCATTTCCCTGTGGCCCACCTCCCTCCCAACCTCTGGCAAGCACCAGTCTGCTGTCTGTGCACAAACAGGCATGGTTAGAGGGCGGAGTCTGAGTCTGAGTCTTCTCTACCTCTCTGTGCCCACACAGAGCCTGCTGGCGACACTGGTCACATATTCTTGGTTGAAGGGAGGGACAAGGGGCCGTGTGGATGGTGTGGTGAAATCCCACTCATCACCACACACCACAAAGGAGAGGAGGAAGCCATGGGCATTGTGGACCCCAAGCTCCTCTCTGCATAGATGCAGGTCCCACAGGGTGACAGAGCTGGCCAGGGTGAGCAGAGAAATTCTCGTGAAGCCCTTCAGACATTCGGTCATTTATTCAACGAGTATCTACTAAGCCATGACTTCTAATCCAAAACTCACAAGACCACGTGTGTTTCAGAACTCAGGTCTCTTTCAGATTCCAGAAGGATAATGTACTGTAGAGCACGTAAAGTGTGGTCCAGGGCTACACTCTGGAATACAGCACCTTCGTATTTCTTCAGAGAAGTGCATTTACATTTACACCATTTCTGCAATGAACTGAACCCAACACAGGCTCGTGCAGCTCAGGTCAGGTTTTGACTCTGAATGAGTTCAGGTCAGAACAAAGTTTGCTGCCGACATGGTTATTAATACAAAAACTTCCCCTTTTCCGTGCTGTTTGGGCTTTGGAATTATGGGTGAAGGACAGAAGAACTACATATATCCATGTGTCCCTAGAAGAAACTTCCTCCAGAAGAAGAAATTTAGAAAAGTACCCAACAAATATACACTCCAGCAGTGATTCCCAATGTGGTTTTGCCAAACAAAAGTTATCTCAAAGAATCTTATTAAAATTGGAAGAAGAAATGAATGTAAATGTGCTTTTTATTAAAGATAAGCCATGATATCACACGTATGAGGGTCTTAACGAATGGTAAAGTTGATCTGTTAAGCAGGTTGGGGGTTTCTAAATCCCAAACAGCTGTCCCCTGCCATCTTAGCTGTGGGGAGAGCTGGTGGGGGTCAGAGGCCTGAAGGAGCATGAGGAAGTTGCTAGACTTAGAGGCTGCCCCGCCCCAGGGTCTGGTCATTTCTCCTCTGTTTAACCCTGAACCTTCCTGTATCTGTGCATTTTTGTGCCCGGCCTCCACCCAAAGTGCACACCAGGAACTCTGCCCCACATGATGCCGCACAGGAACCAACCCCCTCACAGCATGGCAGTCACGTGGCCTGTCCAGATGCATCTTCTGGTGAGTCCCCTCTGTCCCCCCGCCCCATGAAAGCTGCTTGGAAGAACACATAGTATTCTCCTGGTTGCTCTGGCGCCTGAGCATCTTTAGGGAGCTAGCCTCCACCCCTACCTTCCCCAACTTCTATGGGGAAAGCGAGATTCTTCAGAGCCTGCAAGGGCATCCTGCTGGAGGGTCACAGAGAGGAGTCTGGAACCCAGGAGGCCTGGGCCCCACCAGGATGGAGCGTGTGGGGCCCTGTGACTGGGGCCTGGAGCCCCACCCACCCCCGTTCCTGCCCCAACTGCGAGGAGCTGGCCGCACGCTCCTTTGCCTCTAGTCGCTGCGCTGGCCACTGTGGACTCACTGACAAAGACGCCTTCAGGTGTGACCTGGAGAAAACCTGGGGCCTCCACCCTGTCCTGTGGGCACACAGTGGTCAGCCTCCCTGCAGAGCTTCCTCATGGGACCCCACACGGCTGGGCCCCTCGATCAGCTCTTGCAGGGTGACACTCATTGCTTCTGTATGTGGGGGGTTACCCAGGACAAGGGGGTGAGGAGGACCCTCCCGCACACGTGCTCTTACAAGTGGGAGAGGAGCCCCCAGCTTTGTCTAGATGCTCAGACATGGAGGCTCTGGACACAGTCCCACCCCTGAGCCTCCTACCTCCTCGTCACTTCTGATGGTGGAAATGAGGCTCACTGTGGGGAAAACGAAGGGGTCACCTAGTTTAACGGCGCTGGGGCAGGGGAAACAGATGATTTGAGCATTATCTCCAGTAAAAGGATGAAGAACTTGACCCTCACATGAAGGGATGTCAGCATCAAGGAGGGGGAGGATGACCTGCACTGGGCTGGTAAAGCAGAAGAAACTGAAGATGCTCGTGTGTGTGAGGTAACCCCCTGAGCACTGTCTCTGTGGTCCTGGCAGAAGCCGGCTGTGGGAGCAAGCTCAATGTCCAGCCCTTTCCCAGATGTTGTCAACATGTATTACACCTGAACTCTGTGACTCTAAGGCCTCTCAGCAGCAGAGATGTTCCCCGAACTCCTCTATGGGGATGGTTCATCTTGCCCTTGCTCAGAGGGTCTCCATGTTCATAGATGAAGAGGTGGACTCTTGGGGTCAGTCACCTGCCTGGTGTCTCACCGCTGATCCATGACCAGGAGCTGACTCTGACCAGTTGGACGTTCGAGCCCCTGCTCTAAAGTCTGAGACAAGCTGTCTGGTGTGAAGTTTGGGAGAATGTCAGATCACAAAGTACTGACCCTGTCATCCAAAAGGCTGACCCTCACCTTGCTGAGTTGGGCATCCAGTATACTGGGCTACGAAGAATACAGACAAAGGTGTTAGATAGTTAGAATAGGAAAAAGGAGTCCAGAATGGCAGTGGCTAAAAGACAAGGAAGGGAAAAGCCTGCGAAAATAGAACAAAGGAAGGTCCGAGGACCAGAGTGAGAACCTCTGGTAGAACAAACAGCCCTCCTGGCTAACTCAGTTCACATAGGGCAGGCGCCGGGGGAGGAGGAAAAAACATATAAAAAGAAGCCAAAATTGGGCCGGAGGCCTCTCTTCTCTTCATGTCTTCTGGGTTGGCATACCTTCATGCCTCAAGAGAGAAGGAAATGGAAACTCACTCCAGTGTTCTTGCCTAGAGAATCCCGTGGACAGAGGAGCCTTGTGGGCTGTTGTCCATGGGGTTGCACAGAGTCGGAAATGAATGAAGCAAGGTAGCATGCGTGCATATGTTGGAGAAGGAAATGGCAACCCACTCCAGAATTCTTGCCTGGACAATCCCAGGGACAGATGGTGGGCTGCCATGTGTGGGGTTGCACAGAGTCGGACATGACTGAAGCGACTTAGCAGCAGCAGCAGCATGCTTCGAGGATCTATTTTCCTTTACTTTCTAAATAAAACTAAGCTGTAACACTGGTCTATCCTAGGGCTGTAATGCTGGTCTGTCTGTTGCTTCAAATTTTTATTGTGATGAGACAGAACCAAGGAAATTACAAACTCCCCCAAGATACAACATAAAACAATGATATAAGGATCGTGTTTTAAACTTCACAGCTAGTTAGCAAAGTCAGCTAAATCTTGCACATTATAAAATGCATTTTCTCAACTAAGAACAAAGATATAAGCAGTTGTTTTGGTGATGCTCTGTTCCCAGTGGTGATTGTGGAGTTGTAATACGTGGTTAAGCCCATCACCGGTAAAGAAATGGAGGTGGCCGTCCCCTCTCTCAGTAAGTTCTGGAGGATTCCCTGTGGCCAGCATCTTTCTCACTTGTGTTAGTTCTGTGAGAATGCTCAAAATCAGCTAGCCACTTCTCTAGCTCCTTAAAGACTTAGGACAATGACCAAAAGACCATGACGCCTTCCTCATGCTCTGCCCACCGTTGTCTTGATGCTCTTGGTTTAATTCATCAAAGTGTTCTGGAGGCATAGACAGTCGTGTTTCCGAATCTAACTACTCTGAAGCCAGTTTATCCAGGTTCAAACCTGGCTTTACTCACAATGTGTGTCATAAGGTTACTTAACTTATCTTTGCTTCAGTTATTTTTTTTTAATCTGTAATGGGTGAGTGATACCAGCTTTGCTGGGGCTGTTATAAGAATTAAGTGGGATGATACACATCAGTTACACAGAACAGCATCAAGCCTATCTATGGCAATTGCCAGCTGTCATTCCTATAAAAGGCATCTGTACATCCTCACACATGCAGGCAGGTTTAATGTCTTCACTGTAGAGAAGTCCAAGTCCTGTTATGATTCCAGGCTTTGTTAATGGTGACTGTTACCATTGGTTAATGATTTGTTAATGATTAGAGCAGTGCAGAGCTTTAATCATAATTCAGTCATCTCTCCCTCTAGTTACCTGACATAAGTGTTGGCCAGAATTAGAAATATACACACAAAAAAACTCTCAGATACACACACACATGCACACACACACAGACATATGGACGCACAGTCACCTTTCTTCATCATGGGAGTGCCTTAGCCTGAATGTTTTCTCAAAATCCATATGTTCCATACACTCTGTGTGTGTGTGTGTGTGTGTGTGTGTGTGTGTGTGTGTGCGCGCGCGCTCAGTCACGTCCAACTCTTTGCGACCGCATAGACTGTAGCCTGCCGGGCTCCTCTGATCACAGGATTTCCCAGAAAAGAATACTGGAGTGGGTTTCCATTTCTTCCTCCAGGAGATCTTTCCAGCCCAGGTATTGAACCTGCATCTCCTGTGTTGGCAGATGAGTTGTGTACCACTGAGCCACTGGCGTGCCCATGGCCGGCAGTCAGCCCTGCATAATATCAGGGACACGGAATAGGTTTCCTGACCCTGCACTTACTTCCATTCTTCTGGTTCATCTTTAGCTTTGCTGTAATTTTTTTAAGAACTGCTAACTTTTAATTTTTTATTTTTATACAAGTTTAAAAGTTACTTTCCATTTACAGTCATTACAAAACGTTGGCTCTGTTCCCCATCCTTGAGCCCATCTTACACCCAGGAGTTCGTGCCTCTCACTCTTCCATCCTTGTATTGCCCTGCCAACTGGTAACCACTAGTTTGTCCTCTGTGGGTGTGCTTCTTTTTTGTTACATTCACTAGGTTGTTGTATTTTTAGATTCCACATATAAGTGGTATATAAGATTTGTCTCTTTAACTTACTTGACTTAGTACAATCATCTCTGGGTCCATCCGTGTTCCTGCAAATGGCATTATTTCCTTCTTTCTTATGGCTGAGTAATATTTCCTTATGTATGTATGAGTGTGTGTGTGTATATATGTACACATCACATCCTCTCTATCCATTCTTCTGACGGACGTTTAGGTTGCTTCCATGTCTTGGCTATTGTGAATAGTGCTGCTGTGAACATTGGGATGCATGTATCTTTTTGAGTTAGCATTTTTGTCTTTTGGGGATGTATACCCAGGAGTAAAACTGCTAGATCATATGGTAGCTCTGTTTTTATTTTTCTGAGGAACCTCCACACTGTTCTCCATAGTAGCTGCACCAATTTATATTCCCACCAACAGTGTCCTGGGGTTTCTTTTTTTCCACACCCTCTCCAGCATTTGTTATTTGTAGACTTTT
This sequence comes from Tragelaphus eurycerus, assembly GCA_935064755.1. Classification (NCBI taxonomy): domain Eukaryota; kingdom Metazoa; phylum Chordata; class Mammalia; order Artiodactyla; family Bovidae; genus Tragelaphus; species Tragelaphus eurycerus. The sequence continues at coordinate 1,618,006 of CAKXYN010000103.1, read as the reverse complement.
TGATGACACTTGCTGTTAGTTATAACATGCTTATGTTACGCTTACTGCTCTTTCTCTTTAGTGTTTCAAAAAATAAATCTGCTCTTGGCTTAAATTGGAGAAAGATAATGAATTTTCTGTAATAGCTGCAATTTCTAAAGTACATTTGAGCATATAATATGGAACAATTAAATTATCATAAATGTCTGTGCAAGTAACATTTTCCCAAGGTCAATTTAAGTATATAATGCAGTGGAAATTAAGAGGTTTGCTAATTGTTCAAATTATTGTTTAGTTGTTCAATTTAAATGCCATCATTTTTTTCTTAATTCATGAAAAGCCTTTTGTTTGTAGTTTTTTCTCTTTGATCAATATTTCTTGCCATTTCCCTTGTTTTCATCTTGTAAATTATTCTTTGCCAGAATCATTCAATCTGTTTTCAAACCACAGATTATTTAATAGCAAAAAATATATTTCAAATAAGAATCTATTAATATTACATCAGAGAACAAGAACTAGTTTTTCTTTTGTATGTCTTTGGAATTGCCAAGAAATGCTGAAGACTATCTGTCCAACCTAAATGTTTGACATCTCTTCTCCTTAGAATTATTCTTAAAATAAGACTTAAGTCTGCAGGCTGCAGAAATATCTCTGTATGTCTTTTCCTTTGAAAGCTTTGGAGTCATATGATCCCCTGTTCCTAAGTGGGGGACTGGCAGCAGGCTGGCTGGAGTAGCTTTGTCTCGGTTGACCTGACAGATGCAGTGCTGTGCTGCTCTCAGGGGTCTGATGGCTTAAGAAACCAAAGTAACCAGACACCTGGACACGTGACAGTCATCTCAGAAAAGGAAATACATCGTCAGCGTGCGGTTTATAAGATGCTGAATTTGAATTCTGTTTTAAGCTTTCATCCCATAAAGAGAAAGCTTTAACACTAAAGATATAACTGTCCATTAACACACTGCCTTTCTCCCCAACCATTTTGGAAGATTGAAATACTCATTTAATCCACTGAAGGCACATAAGTGCTTCCTCTGTGCTGGGCCATGTGCTGAGCATCAGAGCTGTAACTGTGAGCAGAGGGGAAGAGTGCCCAGTCTATCTGGGAGGACAGGACATCAAATAAGCCACAGTGGTGATGCCACCATGCAACTGCTGGGAAGACCCAGTTCCTAACCCCAGGTCTGCCAACCATCAACTCTCACCCCTCATCCGCTTAATAGATCAGCTAGTCTGCACAGCATCCCAGTTGCCATTGCCCCACCCCCACCCCCTGGCATCAAGGACCCACCTTGGTCATTCCTCACAATTAGGCATCGATCACCAACAGGAATATTAAATAGTAACATAGTGTGGAAAACGGGACATGCTGAGAAAAAGCTTATACTTACTTTGTGGACCTCTCACTCATTCCCTAAACCTGATGAAAATCATTCTTGAATTACTTGTTATTGTAGGTTATCCATGCCTTTATCCTTTTATTTTGTTGTAAACAATTAAAAATTTTAAATTCAATTTTAAATTTTTATTGGCTCAGTTTTTTAGATTCCACATGGAAGTGGCATCATGTGGAAATCTGTCTCTCCCTTTCTGGCTTACTTCACTTAGTATGATCATCTCTAGTTGCATCTGTGTTGCTGTAAATGGCATCATTTCATTCTTTTTATGGTTGAGTAATATTCAGAGTACATCATATGAAATACTAGGCTGGATGAAGCACAAACTAGAATCGAGATTGCTGGGAGAAATATCAATAACCTCAGATATACAGATGACACCACCCTTATGGCAGAAAGTGAAGAACTAGAAGAGCCTCTTGATGAAAGTGAAAGAGGAGAGTGAAAAAGTTGGCTTAAAACGCAACATTCAGAAAACGGAGATCATGGTATCCAGTCCCATTACTTCATGGCAAAGGGTGACAGACTTTATCTTCTTGGGCTCCCAAATCACTGCAGATTGTGCCTGCAGCCATGAAATTAAAAGACACTTGCTCCTTGGAAGAAAAGCTATGACCAACCAGGACAGCATATTAAAAAGCAGAGACATTACTTTGCCAACAGAGATCCATCTAGTCAAGGCTGTAGTTTTTCCAGTAGTCATGTATGAATGTGAGAGTTGGACTATAAAGAAAGCTAAGCACTGAAGAACTGACGCTTTTGAACTGTGATGTTGGAGAAGACTCTTGAGAGTCCCTTCGACTGCAAAGAGATCCAACCAGTCCATCCTAAAGGAGATCAGTCCTGGGTGTTCTTTGGAAAGACTGATGTTGAAGCTGAAACTCCAATGCTTTGACCACCTGATGAGAAGAGCTGACTCATTGGAAAAGACCCTGATGCTGGGAAAGATTGAAGGCAGGAGGAGAAGGGGACGACAGAGGATGAGAGGGTTGGATGGCATCTCTGACTCGATGGACATGAGTCTGAGTAAGCTCTGGGAGTTAGTGATGGACAGGGAGGCCTGGCGTGCTTCAGTCCGTGGGGTCGCAAAGTCAGACACGACTAAGCGGCTGAACTGAACTGAATATTCCACTGTGTATGTATGTATGTATATTATATATATACACATATTGTATCACATCTCCTTTTTCCATTCCTCAGTCGGTGGGCATTTAGGTCTCTCCCATGTCTCGGTGGTTGTGAACAGTGCTGCAGTGAACTTTGGGGTGCATGTGTCTTTTCAAATTATGTAAGCAATAACTGTTGACAAGCCCATCTAATTAGCAGAGTGACGTATTAGGAATGATTCACTTCCCAAACATCTCTTGTGGGTCCCACGCCAGACACTGGGCATACAAAGCAAATGAAACCATCCCACCCTTGAAGAGCTCACAGCCTGGAATGCTGCTGGTCCTGGCCTATCGTTATGAAAAACAAAAGTTCTTCCTTTCAAAGACTGGAAAACAATATGAAAAATTGACAGCCCAGTTTTCTTTCATCTGTGACCAAGATGCACAAGGTAGTTTTATTGACATGATACCAAGATCCCTTCCAACTCTCACTTCTAATTTTGTGATCCAGCCCACCTACCAAATGCTGAAAAATAGCCTCAAAGTCTGGAGCAGGATAAACTGATTTTAAAAGCCACTAGCAGTCTTTCTGAAAGGAAAGGAGGGGAAATACATTTCACTTGCTCTTCTAGGCAAAGAGGGAGTGAAGATTATAAATGTACAGCAGGCTTCTGAGTAGAAACGGCCTTCATTGGGAGGGTTCAGTTGATTGACAGATGTTCAAGGGATTTAAGAGGACTTGAAGAGGTCAAGTCACCACCCTGCTCCTTGACTTGTTTGTTAGTGACAGGCATCAGGGACTTCTGAGATGACAAACTTGATGGTTCTTCTCCCCCAAGGTCAAAACTGTTATGGGGAGTTATTTTTTTTTAAGTGGGTTCTGTAAATTTACCCTGTTGCTACCAATTAACATCAATTAAATGGGGCTGCTAAGGACTCTGTTTCATGCTGGAAAGTTAACCTGTAGGGAACTAGTCATTCTTCTGAGCAATAATACGTATGTGTTTATATCTATCCATGTGTATATTCTTTGCTTTCATGATATATGATAATAATTCATAAGTTACAGATAGAAGATCTAAAAATAGCAGCTGGACTTGAATTGTATAAATGTTACTGAGAAACTAGCAGCCTGTATATTTACTACCATTGCTTAGGTTAGAAACCAAGGGCAGGGGCTTCCCTGGTGGTCCAGTGGTTAAGAATCCACCTGACAATGCAGGGAACAAGGCTTTGATCCCTGGTCCAGGAAGACCCCACATGCTGAGGCCCCTCTAGGGTATATGGGAGGTGATGAGGAAACACAGGACCCATGGCCATGTCATGCCTCTCGCCTCAAGGTCCCCATCTTGTCTTTGAGCTATGCCCAGGGCTCATTGTCGTGAGAAGACAGACCTAGGAGACATGGAGCTGCTCTGTCTTGGATTTTCATTAAAAGAATGAAATGTTTGGACATGTTGGGGAAAGTTAGGTTTTGTACTTATCACATGAATCCATAACTGGGACAAGAGAAAGCTTCACCTCTTCAATTGCTGTTATGATTTCATAATTCGTGCCCAGTTCAGGAAGGCTCCTGGCAGGTGGCCAAGGCTTCCATAAACAGAGGACTTTCTCAAAGCCAGCTTTCGCGTCTCTCAGTATCCTCCCTTGACCTTGCTTTATGTCTTCCTGTTGAATGAAGGCTCATTCCATCATCTTTACGAATATCACATTTGGTCAAAGTCCCTACTAGGTTGAGTGCTTATTAGGAGAAGTGATGTCCTTATCAATATGAAAGAAGTGAAAGTGTTAGTAGCCCACTTGTGTCTGACTCTTTGTGACCTCTTGGACTGTAGTCTGCCAGACTCCTCTGTCCGTGGGATTATCTCAGCAAGAATACTAGAATGGGTTGCCGTTTTCTTCTCCAGGTGATCTTCCTGACCCAAGGCTCAAACCCATGTCTCTTATGTCTCCTGCATTGTCAGGCAGGTTCTTCACCACTAGTGACCTGGGAAGCTCTTGAGGAGTAGCAAAGCGAAACCAAAGGCTCACATAGGCTGTGAGGCAGGCTCGGTGGGGAGGGGTCAGATCTGGTCAGGAACATGTGGATTTCCCCAGACACTCCAAAGGGAAAGTTAGATCGGTTTTTTGAGCAGCTGTGGATAAAATAGTTTTGCCCATTGCATTCAATTACATGTCAAACTTTAGTGGTTAATAGTTACCCAGTGAACTGTACTTTCTGCTGCTAAAAAGCTCTTTCAGTTCTACAGGTTTCTAGCACTTAGACTGGGAATTAAATATTTTTCAATGAATTCAAATAATCTCAAAAAGATTTATACCAATTTAATTCAGAGTGTAACCCAGGGAAGAGTCCTCTAGTTAGTATTCCCTAACGTCTGATACAAGATACAGATAAAAGTCATTTCTAAAACATCCTTTCCCATAAAGCAGCCACACTCAAACCCAGATACAATGAGCAGAAGTAATAAATAAAAAATTCTGGGCCAAGAGAGAGAAAAAAAATGTGGCAATCCTATGAAATCTAAGATAACTAGAGTTTAGTGAATACCTGTGTCCACTTATCAATTTATTTATTTCTATCTTGAACTGAATCACCCCAAAATAGAGTAGTCACCAGAGTATGGAGATTGGTTTCTTTTTGATTTTTTAATATACAACAAAGTATATAAAATAGAACTCACTATCTTAACCATATTTCAGTGCTCAGTGGTGCTAACTGGAGTCACATTGTTTTACCACAGACCTCCAGAACTTCTCCCTCTTGCAAAACTGAGACTCTGTACCCATCAAATGATAGCTCTCTCTACCCCTCCCTCTTTCCCTGGTAACCTCCATCCTACCTTCTGTTTCTTTGACTACCTTAGATCCTTCATACCAGCGGAGTCATACAGCAGTTGTCTTTTTGGGCTGGTTTATCTCACTTAGCATCATATCCCCAAGGTTTATCCCTAGTGTGGCACATGGCATAATTTCCTGTTATTTAAGGATGAACAATAATCAGTTGTTGGAGTAGGAAATGCCAACCCGCTCTAGTATTCTTATCTGGAAAATCCCATGGATGGAGGAACCTGGTGGGCTACAGTCTGTGAAGTCACAGAGAGTTGGACACAACTGAACTCAGCAACAACAATAATCAGTTGTATGTGTGAATACCACATTTTCTTTATTCACTCATCACTGATGGGCATTTTAATTGTGTTCATATCTTGTCTATTGTAAATACGACTGTAATGAACATGGGCGTGCTAACACCCCTTTAAGAGTCTGGATAAATATCCAAAAGTAGGATTGGTGGATTATATAACAGTTCTATTTTTAATCTTTTGCAGAACCTTCATACTTTTTTCCACTGAGCTTGTGCTCAGTTGCTCAGTTGAGTCTGAAGTGTCTGACTTTTTGTGACCCCATGGTCTGCAGCCCACCAAGCTCCTCTGTCCATGGAATTTTTTTAGACAAGAATATTGGAGCAGGTTGCCATCTCCTATTTCAGGTGATCTTCCTGACCCAGGGATCGAACCTGCATCTCTCCCGTCTCCCCCATTGGCAGACAGATTCTTTACCACTGCACCACCTGGGAAGGATTGAGTACTCACCATGTTAGGTTTTTCAATACAATTTTCTCCAGTAACTCCTCTAAAAATTTCACTTACATACTACAGTTTCCTTTCCATTCAATGAAAGAGAAAGGCAAGAGGAATTAGACTCAAATGAAAGAAACATGGTAAAGGAACCAAGAAGTTAATCTGGGACAATGACCTTCAGATTCCTAGACCTACTCCCAGACACCCTGACTCATGATATTCACAACTCTGGTCAGAGCCGGGTTTGGGAGCCGTTGTTTAGGGCTAAACTGGGGCAGCTCTCCCAGCTCGAGCAGGAACAGGTCAGGCGAGGCAGAGGTCAGACCAGGCCAAGCATAACAGAACTCGGTTTTGGTGGTAGGTATTGTCTCCTTTCTAACAAATGGTCAAGTTTGGCAATCACAGCAGCAGAGTGACCTCAGAGGGTCAGGTCTACAGGGTCAGCACCCTGGATAGCTCCCTGTAGGCAAAACTGGCGCAAGCAAGCCTGCTTTCCCTTTCTCTCAAAGATCCGTGTTTCTGAGACAGGTTTATCCCCAGGAGGCTGGTTTTTGGTAAAAGAGATTCACACCTATGCCAGATACAGATCCTTAATGAATGAGAGCCATGCTTATTGCCACCACCCTTGTCCCGCTTCTGGTGTTCCTCAAACGGGAAAGACTCAGGGTCCAAAGAAAGATGTAATAGTTTAGTTTGGATGGGAGACTCCACAGGAGACTTATCTTCCTAGGCTTGGATCCTTCCCAGGTGAACATCAGATCCTGCCAGATTGTTCCTCCAGTAACTTTTCACACTGTCATTAACACCAAAAAGCAGCTGCTGAATGAAGGATTATTATGGATAAATTCATACTGGACACTTGGAGGATAACAATTGACCATGTCCAAGGGCTTCCCTGATAGCTCAGTTGGTAAAGAATTCACCTGCAATGCAAGAGGCCCCAATTCAGTTCCTGGGTTGGGAAGATCCACTGGAGAAGGGATAGGCTATCCACTCCAATATTCTTGGGCTTCCCTTGTAGCTTAGCTGGTAAAGAATCCACCTGCAATGTGGGAGACCTGAGTTTGATCCCTGGGTTGGGACAATCCACAGGAGAAGGGAAGGGCTACCCACTCCAGTATTCTGGCCTGGAGAATTCCATGGACTGTATAGTTCATGGGGTCACAAACAGTCAGACACGACTGAGCAACTTTCACTTCAGTGACAACTTCATTTCCAATGCAGGCGTCCAACTAAATGAAAAGAGATTCTTGTATTGAAAAGACTCAGTGGAATGCAAAGGCTATTTTTCAGCATCTTCCCATGTTCCAGCAGGACATTGGTACCAAAGTTCAAGAAGATGCAAAGATTTTCTAAACAAATGTGTAATTAAGAACCCAAAGCCTTAAATGCAGATATTCACTGTGACAATCCAGACATGACCTCCTGTGTCATTCTTGTTTTCCTAGCAGATTCTAACTCAACCTGTAGCCAGCCAGTCCTGTGATACAATTTGAATCCTGAGTCCTGGAATAGGATCATTAGTACTCAGCACTGATGAAGCCTGGAGCTCTTGTGAAATCTCTCAGGCGATAATTGCAACATGGAATTTAGCTCGAAGACAGGGAATTGATCTCTTTAAGGATTCTTAGTTTAAATAGGGTGGTAATTTGCCCAGATGGTTACAGTGTAAGCAGTTCTCAAAAAGACAGGAGAGAAAATGCATTTATGGCACCTCTAACAAAACACATAATGAAGAAACAGGCCTTCAGAAGCAGGCAGTCCCTGGGGGTACTCTTCAAATTCTTCTGTTATCCCATTAAGACAAAACCCCAGAAGGGCCAATCAGCCTTGGGTTTTGCCCCAAATGGAACAAACTGAAAGGGTGAAAAACATAATTTTTCACTTCTAGGTTTTCCTCTTTACATTGATTCAGTCATCATCTTTTTATGTGAAAGTGGGTGATCATACTGGAAGATGTATAAATTAGGCCCACTCTGCCCCCCCAAAAAGACATATGTGCCAGAAATGACAGGGAAACCCCGAGCAGACAGATGCACAAGAGACCTCTGCTCCCCACGCTGCAGAGGGGAGGAAAGGACTTGGGTTTTCTGCAAAGGATTAATTTGGAAAAACAAGTCTTTTGTCATCATAACTGACACCTTTTATTGTATGTGCCAACATTCGTTCATCTGATTTGAACCACATCAGCCCCCTGCACTGATTTATTGTTTAAAGGCAGCATTCTAACCCAGTTTTATAATGAGTAACTTTCCAAGCATTTCCATATCTTAATTACTACCTGATTACAAGGAGTTTCTTTTTAAGGTTTCGAGCCTGTTTCCAAGGCAGCTAGTTGAACTTGGTCACCATGTTCACATCACTTCACAGATGCACTTGGTATAATTCTAGGCTGGGTTTCCATGCAGCTCATCACTTCACAGCCTCAGTTCTCCAAGACCATCCTCAGACACCTGCATCGCATCACCTGGAGTGGATATTCCGTATGTGGGGTCCTGGCTGCTGCCCTAGGTGTGTGAGTCAGGGTTTGTGGGAGTGGAGTCTGAGAAGCCGCTTGTTCAGGGAGATGCCCAGGTAAGCCACATGCACAGGAAGCTCCAAGACCCATGGACACACAGACTGGAGTCGACCAGAGCTCCTTCCCACTTCACCACTTGTCTCATTCTGTAGCCAAGTTATCGTTGCCTCAGTTTTTTGTGTGTATTCATTCAACAAATATTCATTGCACAAGTGTCATGAATAAGGAACTTCATTGGGCATTGGAGAAACATGAGACAGAAATGTCCCCTGGAAGCACGGGAACCAACTCTATCCAAGAAGACAGCTACACATAGTTTCACAAGCAATTGCTCAACTGCCATTTTGGCAGGTGCTGCTAAGGAGAAATGGAAGATTTTATACCCAGAGGCACTGACACCCCAGGAGTTCCAAGAGGTCCTCTGGAAAGGGATGAAGACAGGCTGGGAAGCCTGGGTGGGGAACAGGGTTCCAGAGAGAACATTCCAGGCGATGGGGCCTGAGCCACAGACCTGTGGAAGGAAGAACCAGGGCAAAGCAGCTGGAGGGAGCCTCAGAGTGAGCAAGGGCCAGGCCACGCTGACTTGTTCAGTCCTGTTGTGGATTCTGGGTTTTATCCTGAAGACAGTGAGGACCAGGTGGAGAGTTTTAAATGTGTCTGCTTGTCAGCAGGCTTTGCGGCTCTGCAGGTGGAATGAGAGCAGAGCCGTCAGAGCACAGGGAGGCTCAGGAAGGGTGCTACCCAGTGATGGCGGGGCAGGATGGGAGCAGTGCCCTGGAAACAGAGCTCACAAGGGAAGGCACGAACCACATCTAAAGAAGGCAGTGCCCTGCAAGATTTAAGGACATTAACATCTCGAACACCTGACTTTACTAATTTGAAAATATTAACGGCTCTCACAACATATAGTTGCCTTTTATCTTAATTGACAGTCAGTCGTGAGAAGAGAAATGAAAACTTCAGTGGACACCCAAGTCATTCGCTCCACCGTGCCGTGGGACTTCATGTGGTTTGTGGCTGCAGCCCCATGGCTCTCAGAGAAGTTGGATGTTGGGAGGACCTTCTCTCTGACTGGCAGAACCCCCCATTAACATGCAAGCTGTAATCATGGTGGCTTTGAGGAGCTCGGCACTCAGATCTTAGAACCTATTATTTTACAAAGTAAACACAGGTTTAAGTCAAAAGGCAGTGTGCTATTTTAAAAGAATCACCGACCACTATTTTATTCAGAGATACAGAGTGAAGTTGGAGTAACTGGAAGGAAACTCCAGAGGGAACATGGAAGGAGGTCTTTGGAACTTCTAACCTGTAAGTTAGGCCTTCTTTTTATCATGACCTATAATAAACAACAAAGCCCTTTACTCTCTGCCCACAGCACACTGATAATGTGGTGTGAGACTCTGATTTGGCTTATAGGCTGTAGTAACTGTACTTTAAATACATGGTCAGCTGTTACAGAGATTCTCTACTGATAGAAAAGTATAACAATGAGACTTCACAAACAAACTTCATATATTTTAAATCACCACTAAATCAAAATCTGTGAGATCCAATTTGATCTGAGATTTACATTTAATACATTATAATCAAAAAGAGTATTATGCAAATTTCTAGCATAAGCAAGGTTAGAAGAATAATGTACAAAAACTCTTTAAATATAAATATATATATATATATATACTATTCCAGGGTGTCATCTAATATATGAGGACCAGTGCAATAAAGTTCCTGAGTATTTGAAAATGTATAGCAAGTTTTCTTCTGATAGCCATAGTTAGATAATTAATTACTCTGATTAAATATATTAATTACACTTATATATTGCGGGTATAATTATTTGTATATTAAATTTTATATGCAGTCTTGCCCTATATATTACAAAAAAATTATTAGTTCTTGGCAAATTGGATAGCTAAAAGTATTATCTCTAAAAAACTGAAGATAATTAACCTGATTTTTCTTATTATTTGTATTTTATATTTACCTACAGTAAAACGTCTCACTTTCAGTTCTCTGAGCTTTAACATATGCAGAGATTCTTGTAATGACCACATGCAGGATACAAAAGGGTGCCATCACCCCAAGAATTCCCTAATGTCAGGCCCTCTCCCAACCCAAGGCCTGGGGACACTGGTCTGCACCGCTGCCATCTGGGCTTTCTCAGAATGTCCTGTGGACATGTTCCCACAGTCTGTCCTCTTCTGCATCTGGCTTCCGTCACTCAGCACACTTCCTGTGAGGCCCATGCATGTCACTGCCTGTCTTGTGATGAAGGTTCCTTACGCAGCGCTTTATAGTCTCCATGCCATGTACACAGAAGTGTTCATGTGGAAAGGGCGACCAGTGAAAACGACAATCATGCCATTGGAGCAACATGGATGGACCTAGAGATGATCATACTGCTGCTGCTGCTAAGTCACTTCAGTCGTGTCCAACTCTGTGCGACCCCAGAGATGGCAGCCCACCAGGCTCCACCGTCCCTGGGGTTCTCCAGGCAAGAACACTGGAGTGGGTTGCCATTTCCTCCTCCAGTGCATGAAAGTGAAAAAATAAAGTGAAGTTGCTCAGTCGTATCCGACTGCAGCCTACCAGGCTTCTCCATCCATGGGATTTTCCAGGCAAGAGTACTGGAGTGGGTGCCATTGCCTTCTCCGATGATTATACTAAGAGACAGACAAATACCATGTGATATCACTTACATGTGGAATCTAAAAAGCATGATATAGATGAACTTATTTACAAAACAGGAATAGACTCAGAGTTACAGAAAACTAATTTATGGTTACCAAAGGGGATACAAGGGACGGAGGGAGAGAAGTTAGGAGTTTGGGATGAACGTATACACATTATTATGTATAGAATGGACAACAAGGACCTTCTGTATAGCACAAGGACTTGTAATAACCTATAATGGAAAAGAATCCAAAAAAGAATGTCATTTGGTTGCTCAGTCACGTCCGACTCTTTGAGACCCCGTGGACTATAGCCTGGCAGGCTCCCCTGTCCGTGGGATTCTCCAGACAAGAATACTGGAGTGGGCTGCCATTTCCTCTTCCAGCGGATCGTCTTGACCCAGGGATTGCGCCCACATCTTCTGCATTGGCAGGCAGGTTCTTTACCACTGAGCCACCCGGGAAACCCATATATATATATATGTATGTACGTATATGTGTGTGTGTCTGTGTATCACTTTGCTCTACACCTGAAACTAACACAACATTGTGAATCAACTATATTTCAACTTACAATTCTTAGGTGAAAATTAAACATTATGAAAAACAAATGCAGGCGATACGGGACAGCCAGTTCAGCAGCATAGCTGAGTGGTCCTTGACATGAACAAGATGTCCAGGGCAGCCAGCTGGTCTGCAGTTTGTGTCTTTCTTTCAGAAGTGCCCCACAGCAAAACCATGGTGGCTGTCTGACCCACGGCCCCTCTGCTGAGGGATTAGCAAGGCTTCCCCACTGCCTGTTGACTTAAATCCAAACTTTTCCTCAAACAAAGTTCTTGCAGAACGTTTTTATCTCCCCCAGAGCAGTGTTATCTCCACTAGCTCCCTAAAATAACCTACTTTTTGGGCAGCCGGCTGTTGGTTCGTCCCAGATACACCGCTCAGCCTTACAGTGTCATGCCGGCCCGTTCTTCCAGGACCTGAGTCAGCGCTGTCCTGTGTGCGGTCCTCCCTGATGCCTCCCCTGTTTTCCCTCAAGGCTGCCCTGGAGGGACCTCATCTCCTGCTCTCAGGGTGCTGTTCACACCAGTCCCCCCACGCCCCCTCTGCTGCCCTCCCATCCCCACTGTGATGTCTGCTCCGTCAGGGAAGGGCATGTCTTCGGCATCTCCGGGGACAGCACTTCGCGGCATCTTCAGGTATTGTTACAGTGACACTGAAGGGTCATATTCCAAAACAAACGCTTGGCCATGGGAAACAGGAGACAGACCTCTGAAAATGGACAGGAAAAAGGGAATGGGAGTCATGACTCTCATGCCAGTGGAAAAAATATTCCCTGTTCGGGCGCCAGCTGCTGGGGACCAGCCCCAACTGATCCAGGGACTTCGAAGCGAGGACGGCGTCGGTGGGGGTCAGGACACGATAGTTATAATTAGAGATATGAAGAATAATAGAACGAGGATAGCTCAGTAGGAAAATTCAGTGGAGAAAAGAGGCTGAGTAGCTTGGTTTACGCGGGGGACCAATAAAACTTCAAGACAAGAAGTTTGCGCCACTTACGTAGGCCGCAGGCATCTTTCTGTTCTCCTGAAGAAGAGGAGACACTGAGGCCTCCCCGGTCCGATCTTAGAAGCCCAGGCATAATTAGTAAGCATGGTGGGTCCCGCGCTCCAGATGGAGACTCAGCCAGAATTTGAGAGAGAGAGAGCGACATGGGGAGACCAGTCTTTCCAGGAACTGATCCCAATTCTTTATTTTCCATGGTCTACTTTTATACACTGAGATATTATACAAAAGTCACATGGGGTCAGCAGCCCTGACTTTTATCAAAGTCAGGTGCTTCTTACAAATGTGTACAGAGGTCTTAGGGGTGTTACATCATCTTCTGGCCAGGGGGCCTGCTGACAATTTATGACCTTCTCCTTGTGATAGCGGTCAATCACTTATTTCTCCAGGGTGATTATTCTTAAAACAGACTCCACTAGATAAGTTTACATTCCTATAGGGTGAGGGTGTAGTGGGTTTTAGTCAGGGAAAGAATTTACTTAGCCTAAAGTCGAACGTGATTAATATCAAAGGTTAATACTTATCTCTTCTGTATATTCATTAATGTGTATAAGGGCAGGGGAAGTGGAGACTTAGCAGCAATCATTGGCTCAACAAATGAAAAACCCTTCACCAATACAATTTCTAATCAGCCCATTATACTTATGCTAATAGTTTTCTAACTTCTCTAAAGAACCTGTTTTTAGAAGCACATGTGGCCGGACAAGCCTGTCAGGTGGGCTAAAGAACCTTCAGAGGAGTTTGTAGGTTAAAACACTCCTGTCACACCCAGGAATTTTTATTAACTGAAGCTTTAAGTTAACTCTTTTTTCAGAGAGAGGTAGTGGGGGACAGCCCCCCGTAAAGTCAGAGGTGTAGGTGAGAGCACAAGTAGTAAAGCAGGCAAGCTCTGGTTTTGGGGGTAGATGCTCGAGAACCTCCAAGGGGCTCCTGAGGCTCGACCCCACCTTTGTGTATGTCAAGCCTCCTTCCTCATGACCTTTGCCACGGGAAGAATGCCTCACGCCGGCCCCCAACACAGCATGTTGCTGGTGAAAGCATATGACAGCAGTTTCTGGATGAAAACTTTAAACTTGTAAAAAAGTGTCTATAGGCCACTTGTGTTTTATTTTCTATTAAATAGGAGCCTGTATTTTTAAGGCTCCTGGTCTCCTTAGGAGCCGCACATGCCTAGGGAGAAAGAACAGTATTTCTCCCTGGAGTGACTTGCAGAATGAGCCTGTTGGAAAGAGACATTAACCCCAAACGTGCCTCTGGGGTCCCTTCGTGGGGCTGCCACCCTCACACCCCCCTATCACCTGGAGTACAGAGCGCTTCCTAGAGATTGGAGAGGTGAGCACAGGTATGTGACCTGTCAGTGGCCACAGGCAGCTGAGGGCCACCCTGCACACCCCAAAAGCTCCAAGCGCCCACCAAGGAATGGGCATCCCCTTCCAAGGCACCACTTATCAACATCAGCTAGCTTACCTTGGCCAGCACTTACCCTCTCCAGACTCAGACTCTGGTGAGCATGTCAGCTCAACCAGTTCTCTGTGAAACTGTGCGCATATGAGGGAGACCCACCCTCCATGGGGATGGAACAAACGCTGTATCTTCAGACCTCAAGAGTCCCTGCAAATAAAGGAGAGGCAGGGTTCCGATAGCAGAGGCCTCCCCAGAGAAGTGCAGCGGCTGTGGTGCCGGTGTCTTCAGTGTGCTCTCCTGTCCAGCTCCCTCCTTTTGGAAGTGTGTATGTTCTGGTTTTGACTGTGCTGGCTCTTTGTTTCCATGCCTGGGCTCTTCTCTGGGTGCAGCGAGTGGTATGCGGAGCACGGGCTCCAAGCAAGAGGCTTCAGGAGTTGGGGCACAGGGGCTTAGTTCCCTCGCAGCATATGGAATCTTCCTGGACCAGGGATCGAACCCGTGCCCCCTGCACTGGCAGATGGAGTCTTAACCACTGGACTGCCAGGGAGGTCCTTGTCTGGTTCCCTTAACAAGAACCTCAGCACTGCAAGGAATGGCTCCTGTCCCCACTTTAGGAGCAATAGGCATGAGCACAGCCAACATTTGTTGAGTATCACCTAGACTATAGATGAACTCATGGTAGGTAAACACGTCAATGGTTAGACTCGGCGCTCTTAGATTCTCAAGCCGTAGGCAGGCTGTCCGTTTCTTTTAAAATTTTGTGATAGTTAATGCCCTGGTGGTTGAGTGGTTGGGACTGTGCGCATCCACTGCTGTGAGTGTGAGTTCAGTCCCTCGTCGGGGAACCAAGATCCTACAAGCTGTGCGGCATGGCCAAAAAATAAATAAATAAAAAAATCTGATGATTGGCACAGGTGCTTAAATATTTTAAATTAGTGGAAGAAACACTAAAGGTTTTTTTTTTAATTGAACTAGGGTTGATTTACTCTGTTATGTTCGTTTCAGGTGTACAACAAAGTGATTCAGTTGTGCATGTATATATATTCCTCTTCATACTCTTTCCAACTGTGGTTTATCACGGGATACTGAACAGAGATCCCTGTGCTGCACAGTGGGCCCTTGTTGTTGATCCGTCCTATCTGTAATAGTCTGCATCTGCCAACCCCACACTCCCAATCCAGCCCCCCACCCCCGCCCCCTTGGCAACTACAGGTTTGTTCTCCGTGTCTTGGAGTCTGTTTCCAGAAGCAGTAAGTTTTTAAAGAAAGCTAATTTCATCCCTGAGGCTGTTTTAGAAAAAAAATTCATTTCGAAAAGAATTTTCATCTCTTTGTCACTTCGTTGAATACTTACACTTCCGCACACTATTGCTATTGCTATTGCTAAGTCACTTCAGTCATGTCCGACTCTGTGTGACCCCATAGACGGCAGCCCACCAGGTTCCCCCGTCCCTGGGATTCTCCAGGCAAGAACACTGGAGTGGGTTGCCATTTCCTTCTCCAATGCATGAAAAGTGAAAAGTGAAAGTGAAGTTGCTCAGTCGTGTCCGACTCTTTGCGACCCCATGGACTGCAGCCCACCAGGCTCCTCCGTCCATGGGGTTTTCCAGGCAAGAGTACTGGAGTCGGATGCCATTACCTTCTCCGCACACTAGTTAGACTTAAAATTGGATTTTAAGGCAGACAATTCTCTATCTTTAAGAACGCCATTTAAAATGCAAATTACACTGCAGACAAAAAGAATTGGAATTTTTGTAGCTTAAAAATAAATGGAATTCCAGCGTCAACATCATATAAATAGGTGTCCATCTGGCCAACCTTATGATTGCCAATTCCTTCTAATTGTTTCTTTATGTTGAATTGGAGTTTAAACATCTCCCTCTTGTGGCCTAAAAAGCCACTGGCAACTCACGAGTTGGGTCCACTTCTTATGTCATTCTTTTTGCTTCACAACTTCTGAATAAATTATGTATTAGCTGCAGTGGTAGGGAGGCAGTGGGGCTGGCATGGACGCTGTTCCCTATGGATGCTGCGTGCATTGATGGAGTCGGTGCCCCAGTTTCAGGCTGGGGCTCAGGCATCGCGTCCATGCCGCTTCTCATTCAGGGGCTGTGTTTCTGGAAAACACTTTGTCCAGAGGAGCTCATGAAGGGGCTGGTTGCCACCAGGTACTGAAGGGACTGGACAGCACTCAGAGTTCCTGGTACCCAATCTGCCAGTTTTCAGCTGCAAAGCTACGGATCATACAGCTTTAAGGGAAAGTCTCTGTAATACATTTTCTGATAAACGTCGTGATGTCCCTGACACTGTAATCCATCATAGGTTCCAGAAATACATGGAGAGCTGCCTCTCAGGCACTGTGGTGGGGCGGGAGGGCAACCAGACCTGGCCAGGGTTCCACTGCCTCGTGGGACGAGGAGTCGTCATTTAATGTGGGGCATGGCCGTCTCCGTGCATGAAGTGACAAGGAGCTTCCATATGTACAGGGCAGCTGGGGGCAGGCAGCTGTCCTTCCATATGGACAGGCCACTCTCTGAGAAATGGTGGGTAGGAATTTGCCCGATTGAGGTGCCCAAGAAGAGGAGGGGAAAGAGCTCAGGGAGTACATAATGGTGGGGCACAGTTAGGTGGGGCCCTGTGAGCCCACTTGGGCCGTGGGCATCACCCTAACAGGCCCTAGTCTGTTTTAAAGGCCACTTGTGCAGACAGGACAGGGGGAGGGGGAACAGAGTGAGAAGACACACCCCACCCCCACCCCCCAGTGCATGTCAAGGACCATGCAGCCTCCACACAGCATGGCAGGGCCTGGGGTGGGGGAACGAGGGAAGCAGGTTTAGATCTGTCTGCTGAAGATCGCACTGACAGGTTCTGATGATGAAGCAGTCAGGGGCGGAGGGAGGTTTAAAATGACCCCCACCCAGCAAGACAGGGAGTGACCCACAACTGTGTACCCCCAAAATATGGAGGAGTCTCACACAGGCTGTTGAATGAAAGAGCCAAACAAGAAGCAGACGCATAAGGCTCGCCACCAGAGCTCCACCCTCCCAGCCCCCCACGGCTCCTCCAAAGTTGCTGGGTGCATGGCTACTGCCTATTTGCTCGTATCTTACAACAGTGGTGAGAACCTACCTGCCGGTGCAGGAGGCATAAGAGACACAGGTTCAGTTCCTGGGTGGGGAAGATCCCCTGGAGGAGGAAATGGCAACCCACTCCAGGATTCTTGCCTGGGAAATCCCAGGGACAGAGCCCAGAGACAGACTGCTGGGCTGCAGTCCATGAGGTCATACAGAGTCGGACACAACTGATCACACACACACCACCCTAAGGTCATCTGCCTTCCAAAGTCATGCCTGAGAGACCCACCAGGAAAATCAAAGCACAAAGTTTGAATGCTAAGAGACGGCCGACCAGTGAAGAAATTTCTGCGGGAGCCTTGGAGGTTCCGGAACCGCTCTGAGCAGGACACAAATGGGACATTGTTTCTGAGAATCATATTCAATGCAGATAATCTGAACATTCTGCCCTACAGGCAGAGGGCCATGAACACCAGAACTCAGATGTTTTTCCGTGAAGAGAGAAAAGCCTGGTGTGAACATGAGATGAAAGACCCTCCATGGCATGCAAACCATGAAAAATATTCCTTTAAATCTGCTGCTTGTGTTATGCCCTTTGTACCACACATTTTTCAGCTGCTAATACTGAAATCAAAATAGATTTTTTGGGCCGCGAAGCATAAAGCTCCTCCTAGTCAGGAAAACAAACACCAGCCTTTTGGATCGTCTGAGTGCTGAAATTAGTTTGAATAAGGAACCTAAGTCTTTCAGCCGAGGAAATGTTTGAATGCAGGAGGTCGTCTGAGGACACCATCTGAGCGTTTCTCCTAAAAGCATCTGGCAAGAATGGGGGAGAAAACCACCAGGAGACGAAGTACGGACCAGGGAGTTGGTGCACTGCAGTGCTGAATTTGGCAGTTCCCTTGGTCAATGAAAAAATCAAGTAACTATCAAGCTAAGAAGAAAGAAAAGAGCATTTTATTCAAGCCAAACTAAGGATTATATCCCAGGAAACAGATCTGGGAAGCTCCAAGAACTGCTCCATTGATCAGGACTTAGAGATACAGTTTCATACACTTTTGAGACAAAGAAATTATGAACCATTAGCACTGTATCCATAGTCCAATCAAGGTTTGGGTTTTTTTTTCCCCAGTTATGCATGCACGACAAGCCTTTGGTCCTTTATACCCTTGTATAAGATGGAAAGGAAATAGATTAATCATGGAATTACCATATTACAGTGCTGGCCTCTGAAGAAGCCTCTCAACCTCTTCTTACAGGTTGATTTCATCCCCCTGCTCAGAGGAGGTGTGATTCACATATAACATAGACGCCCACTGTGCACCAGGCAAGGCCTGCTATGACGGTGTGTGTCATTTATCTTTTTTTTTCTTAGTTTGGCTGTCTTGCCACAGACTATTTTTTACTTTCTTCATCACCTTCAAAAGTAGTAGAGGGGAGAGTGTGTAAGTGGAATTGTCTTGTGTGTTCTGAGTTCCCAAGCTGAGTCATGGAGTTTATCACCTTCATCTTATAAGGGGAGAAATGGTCTTTGTTAAGGCAGGAAAGAAAAGTCCTCTCTCTGCTGTAGACGGGGTATTCCACTGACCACTTTCAGCTTTGGATGCATGTATTTAATTCTTCATATTTATTTTCACGAAAAAAAGAGAAAAGCAAGACTTTAATTCTTCAAAGAGAAGACAGAAAAATTTCCCAAGTCAGAGAGATAACCCTGTGTTACTCAGGGCATTCACCTCCACATGCTCAAGTCTGCACTTATTGGCTTGAAGAAGCCCAGGAAAGTGAATCTGAGACACTGTGGATGCTGGCAGTGATCCTGGTGTCCCCATCCCGGGTGTGCGGGCCTCTCTCAGCTCTCCCTCAAGCCCCTCTGAGCACCCTTCTCAGCTGAGGGGAGCCAGGTCACTCAAGGGCATGCTCTTTCCCTGGGGCAGCCCGCACCGCAGACTGGCCAGGGTCGGGAGTAGTTGACACATGCACATGAACCTTGAAATCTGGGAGAACTGAAAAGGACCCATGGGGTCAGCTGAGGCCTGCGGCAAGATTGCAGTAGCGCCCACCTTCCCCTTTCCTCTCCTGCTGCTCCCAGAGTCAGCACCCCAGGAGCACAGCCCACAGAGCCAGAGTGACTAGCCTGCTGAGCAGATCTGCTTCTTTTCCTAGATCACGGGGTGAGGATTGTGTCACTTGAGTCTGATTCCTAATCAGCTTTCTTTTCTCTGGGGAGTTGGAAGGACTGGGATCACAACTGGCTCCATTTAGGAGGATATTCCGAGGCCGCTCCACGTGACTAGGAGCCAAGCCGGTTTCAGTCTGTAGATGAATCTCCGTAGAGACAGGGAGTTCAGGTATAGGAGACCACCTGCCCTCTCAGGACAAGAAATTGCTGCTCTCCTCCCTTCCCCATGGTTCATCAGGCCCTTTATTCTCCTTTGTTAATGAAGAGTACTTTACCCAAAAATCTGCAGCTGTAAGTGAATCATCCTGACACAGAGCTGTTCACATTCTTCCTTCCTCAGCATTTCCACAGTGGTAAGAACAGAAGACCTGTGGAAAGCATTTGCTTAATTAACTGTATACGCTGAACACCTCCTATAAGCCCCTGTGGTTTAGAGTTTGAAAAAGAAAAGTGATGAAGAGACGTTCACACCCTTAGGAGTTCAACATCTGGTACAAAGAGCCCCAACTCTGTTTTAAAACAAGTATTTTGTAATGCCACCATCATGATTCTAATGTAAAATTCACAAGGAGTTTACCTACAGATTCAAAAAACCATAATAATGCCCTCTTTGTAAATTATAAGTTGTAATACAGATTATAAAATATAATAACATCACATATTTTATAGTTACAAAATATGAACAAAAAGCAAGTTGTAGTTTTTTAAATGTGGTTCACCGTGTGGCTGCTACAGAAATAATCAATCCCTGTGCCTTAAAGTGACACCCGCCAGTCATGGTGAAACCAGAACTTCCAGAAATCTTCCAAAATGCTACCAGGAGCTGTTCTGCCTTCCCTAAAAATCACTAATCATTTAAGAGAAGAAAAGGAATTTATTTCGTATATATTTAAAAGTTGGCATCTGGGCTTCCCTGCTGGCTCCAGTGGTAAAGAATCTGCCTTCCAATGCAGGATACATGGGTTCAATCCCTGGTCCAGGAAGATCCCACTAAGCCCATGCACCACAACTACTGAGCCTGTGCTCTGGAGCCTGCAACTGCTAACCTTGCATGCCCCAGAGCCTGTGCTCCACAAGAGAAGCCACCGCAATGAGAAGTCCTCGTACCTCAACCAGAGGTCCCTGCTTGCCACAACTGGAGTGAAGCCCGTGCAGCAGTAAGACCCAGAACAGCCATAAATAAAAAAAATTATTTAAAAAAAATTTTTTTAAAAGGTGGCATCTACTTCTAATATTTCAAGAGTCATGCTTGAGCTTATATATCTTTCTTCTAGTTAGAACAGGGTGCTCAGGGCTAGTGCACTGGGATGTCCCAGAGGGATGGGATGGGGAGGGAGGTGGAGGGGGGTTCAGGATGGGGAACACATGTACACCTGTGGCTGATTCATGTCAATGTATGGCAAAAACCACTACAGTATTATAATGTAGCCTCCAATTAAGATAAATAAATTACTTTAAAAAAATAAGACTAGTCAACAACCTCAGATATGCAGATGACACCACCCTTATGGCAGAAAGTGAAGAGGAACTAAAGAGCCTCTTGAAGGTGAAAGAGGAAAATGAAAAAGCTGGCTTAAAACTCAACATTAAAAAAACTAAGATCATGGCATCCAGTCACTTCACTTCATGGCAAGTAAATGGGGAAACAGTGTCAGACTTTATTTTTGGGGCTCCAAAATCACTGCAGATGGTGACTGCTGCCATGAAAGTAAAAGACACTTGCTTCTTGAAAGAAAAGCTATGACAAACTTAGACTGTGTATTAAAAAGCAGAGACATCATTTTGCTGACAATGTTCTATATAGTCAAAGCTATGGTTTTTCTAGTAGTCATGTATGGATGTGAGAGTTGGACTATAAAGAAAGCTGAGTGCTGAAGAATTGATGCTTTTGAACTGTTATACTAGAGAAGACTCTTGAGAGTCCCTTGGACTGCAAAGATACCCAACCAGTCAGTCCTAAAGGAAATCAGTCCTGAATATTCACTGGAAGGACTGATGCTGAAGCTGAAACTCCAATACTTTGGCCACTTGATGCGAAAAACTGATGCATTGGAAAAGACCCTGATGCTGGGAAAGATTGAGGGCAGGAGAAGGGGATGACAGAGGATGAGATGGTTGGATGGCATCTCCGACTCGGTGGACATGAGTTTGAGTAAGCTTCAAGCTGGTTTTAGAAAAGGCAGAGGAACCAGAGATCAAATTGCCAACATCCGCTGGATCATGGAAAAAGCAAGAGAGTTCCAGAAAAACATCTATTTCTGCTTTATTGACTATGCCAAAGCCTTTGACTGTGTAGATCACAATAAACTGTGGAAAATTCTGAAAGAGGTGGGAATACCAGACCACCTGATCTGCCTCTTGAGAAATCTGTATGCAGGTCAGGAAGCAACAGTTAGAACTGGTCATGGAACAACAGACTGGTTCCAAATAGGAAAAGGAGTACATCAAGGCTGTATATTGTCACCATGTTTATTTAACTTATATGCAGAGTACATCATGAGAAATGCTGGACTGGAAGAAACACAAGTTGGAATCAAGATTGTTGGGAGAAATACCAGTAACCTCAGATATGTGGATGATACCACCCTTATGGCAGAAAGTGAAGAGGAACTAAAAAGCCTCTTGATGAAAGTGAAAGTGGAGAGTGAAAAGGTTGGCTTAAAGCTCAACATTCAGAAAATGAAGATCATGGCATCTGGTCCCATCACTACATGGGAAATAGATGGGGAAACAGTGGAAACAGTGTCAGACTTTATTTTTCTGGACTCCCAAATCACTGCAGATGGTGACTGCAGCCATGAAATTAAAAGACACTTACTCCTTGGAAGGAAAGTTATGACCAACCTAGATAGCATATTCAAAAGCAGAGACATCACTTTGCCAACAAAGGTTTGCCTGGTCAAGGCTATGGTCTTTCCTGTGGTCATGTATGGATGTGAGAGCTGGACTGTGAAGAAGGCTGAGTGCCGAAGAATTGATGCTTTTGAACTGTGGTGTTGGAGAAGACTCTTGAGAGTCCCTTGGACTGCAAGAAGATCCAACCAGTCCATTCTGAAGGAGATCAGCCCTGGGATTTCTTTAGAAGGAATGATGCTAAAGCTGAAACTCCAGTATTTTGGCCACCTCATGCGAAGAGTTGACTCATTGGAGAAGACTCTGATGCTGGGAGGGATTGAGGGCAAGAGGAGAAGGGGACGACAGAGGATGAGATGGCTGGATGGCATCACTGACTCGATGAATGTGAGTCTGAGTGACCTCCGGGAGTTGGTGATGGACAGGGAGGCCTGGCGTGCTGCGGTTCATGGGGTCACAAAGAGTCGGACACGACTGAGCGACTGATCTGATCTGATCTGAAGCTTTGGGAGATGGTGAAGGAGAGGAAAGCCTAACGTGCTGCAGCCCATGGTATCGCAAAGAGTTAGACACAACTGAACAACAAGCAGACAAGAGCCACACTTTTAGATAACACCCTGTTAAGGGGTAAATGTGTCCCCAGAAAATCTATATGTTGGTATTGTAACCACTGAACCTCAGAATGTGACTGTAATCAGAGATGGTACCTTTAAAGAGGTGATTAAGTTAGAGTGAAGCCGTACAGCTGGGCCCTAATTCACTGCAACTAGTGTCCCTCTTATGGAGAAGGCAATGGCACCCCATTCCAGTACTCCTGCCTGGAAAATCCTGTGGATGGGGGAGCCTGGTAGGCTGCAGTCCATGGGGTCGCTGAGGGTTGCGCACGACTTGAGCAACTTCACTTTCACTTTTCACTTTCATGCATTGGAGAAGGAAATGGCAACCCACTCCAGTGTTCTTGCCTGGAGAATCCCAGGGATGGGGGAGCCTTGTGGGCTGCCGTCTATGGGGTCACACAGAGTCGGACACGACTGCAGTGACTTAGCAGCAGCAGCAGTGTCCCTCTTAAAAGATTGTTGTTTTGCAGTTGCTCAATTGTTTCTGACTCTGCAACCCCATGGACTGTAGCCCACCAGGCTCCTCTGTCCATGGGGTTGTCCAGGCAAGAACACTGGAGTGGGTTGCCCTTCCCTTCTCCAAGGGATCATCTGGACTCAAGGATAGAGCCCACATCTCCTTCATTGGCAGGCAGATTCTTTACCACTGAACCACCAGGGAATCCCTTATTATGTTCTGGACTTGACTACGTACTGCTAAAATACCAAAGAAGCGTGAAAGGACTCTTGCCCCTAGAAACGATCATCTGAAGACAGCACGAGCATCTGAAGCCTTCATCTAGAAGTCCGTTAGGCACTGATGCTGAGCCATGCCTGCCCTGCCTGGGGCCCCCGAAGTCAGTCCTCAGGCCCAAGGCAGCTCCTTCTTTCAGCAAGAGCTCAGGACAGAAGAACACCCACGTCTGTCTGTCTGTGCTCACTGAGAGTTAGGATGACAACCACCAGGATGAGTTACGTTGTCAGCCAGAAGAGAGCATCACCACTGCTCTTGTGTCATCTCAGCTGTGTTAATGGTGTCTTGTGTGTCCACGTGTTTTATTACTTGCCTTTTATTTGTGAGTAAAATTGCATGTGGAGGACAAGCTGGTAGATCATGGGGGAGACCCACAAGCCCTGAGTAGACACACTGGGTAAACATTTTCCCAACCTGACTTCCAGTTCCCTTGAACATGACCAAGACTATATTTAAAACACATATGTTTAGGAGAAAACTTCATGGTTTAGGAAGGAGGGAAATGAGAAAAGCCTCCAAGAGTTGATTGATTTCACGAGATCTCTTTTTCTGGGGTAACTGGAGCTCTCCAGCAGTGCCAGCCTTTCACTGGGTGGGCTGTACACACTACAGCTCGGGGTAACTGACTCCCAGCCTGCTCTCATCATCCACCTTTGTCCCTGGAAGGCCCCTTGGACACATTTGAGGGTGCTGGGCAGCCCCATATGCACAAACAGTCCCCCACCAAGGAGGGAACGCCATGGACTCTGCAGCCCAGGGTCTTTGCTTACACCACAGTCAGCTGTGTGTCTCGGGGTCACAGGCCAGCAGAGCTCTCTCCCTCTCTGGGTCGCTTTTCAGTGGAGAACAGACTCTGAGGGGCCTTGTCCCAAAGCCATGCAGTCCCCCATCCTCCACCAGCTCACGCAGGTGTCCAGCATGCAGGGCTGGAGAGACTCACCACATAGCAGCTGGCACTTACAGAGCATGTGACCCATGCCACACACTGCTTGGTCACCTGCACGGATCAGCCTGAGAAACCCGAGAGGCCCAAGGCTGCTCGCATCCACACCCGAAAGAGGAGACTGAGCGGCTCGTCCAGGACTGTCACTAGCCACGAGGCAGTGGAGCTGGGCGCCTGACCCCAGGTCCTATGGCTGCAGAATCTGCACTCCGATCCATCAGACTGCCCTCGGGCCCTCCCGTCCTGCCCTCAGGCTCCAAGGACACCACTCCCTTCCAGCCAGATCCCTGATGAGAGCGCATTGCTTGGGGAGTTGGCTCACACTAGGACCCAGGCTACACTAGCACCTTATGACTTTATTTTTCTCACCACAATTTGAAAATCGATAACTCAAGCCCCAGTGCCAGGTATTTGGCCTTTAGCTTCCACTAATAGCATAAGCTTGGTTCATATGGCATATTTCCAGCTGTTGTCTGAATGGTGATAAATTATCACTGAAGGACAGAAAAGTCTGGAACGTGGGACATGGTCCAGAAGTTACAAAGTCTGTCTAAGGAGGGAGGTAGTGGGTGGCTGTGCGGCCTGCAGAGGCAGTGACCAGGCACACATGTGGAGGGGGCTGGGGAGTAACCAATGCTGGAGAGGGTGTGGAGGAAAGGAACTCATGCACTGCTTGGGGGGTGGCTGGAAATCAGTGCTACCACTGTGGAGAAGAGTGGGCAGCTTCTCAGAAGGGGAGAAGGGTTAGATGGGCAGTGGACTCCGTCATTTCCACTCTTAAGAAGAGCAGCCTTTGAGAACTCTTAACAGAGGAGCATGTCTGGGAGATACGTGTCTGGTGTGCCAGCTCCCAGCTCCCTCGTGCTGCCACACAATGAGATTTCCCGAGCTCCAGTCTGGGTTTACATCTGTGTTTCCTACCACAGCAGGAGTCGATCTGACAGCCCGTGCAGGAGGGTCTCCGTCTACACAGAGGACTGTGTCCAGGCAGCCAGCAGCTCATCCCGGCTTGGCTCCTCTTTCTTGGCCCAGTAAATCCAAGTGCCAGTCAGGGGTGTCCTGGAGGGCAGGCTGCTCGTCTCAATCTGCTGGTGTGTTCAGAGGGTGGTAGGTGGGGGAGACATAGTTGATACAGGAAAGAAAGGTAAGTAGACTCAGAGTGGCGCTGGTGGTAAAGAACCCGCCTGCCAATGCAGGCATAAGAGATGCTGGTTCAGTCCCTGGGTTGGGAAGATTCCCTGGAGGAGGGCATGGCAACCCACTCCAGTATTCTTGCCTGGAGAATCCCATGGACAGTGGAGCTTGGCGGGCTAGAGTCCAGGGGGTTGCAAAGAGTCAGACACAACTGAAGTGACTGAGCACACACACAGGGAGTTAAATAGCAGAATGACCCAGAGGATGGATCCATCAAAACTAAAATAATTAATTCATCTGTCTAAAGACAATGTGATTTTCAGTGAGTTCTTTGGAAATGTGACATCAAGTACCATTTGGCCACAAAAATGCCATTTTAATTAAAACAAAAAGTCTATGTCATCTATTGTTTTGTTGGTGATTTAGAGTTATTTCCTCATGAAATGATGAGACAAGTGATTTTTCTTCTAAAATTGGTAGTTGAAATGCGGCTCCTCCATCTCTTTTGCACAGAGCCCAGATCCGAGCTCATGCACTGTAATCCCCGAACACAGTCACATTGGTCACCTGGAGTTCACATGTACTAGACTCCCTAGTTACTTCTCTCTTCCCCAACTTGAAAAGAAGCAAACTGGTGAGTGCAGCCCTCAGCAGCTGCAGGAGAATGAGCTGCAACTTCAAAACTGGGATGTCTTGGTGGCCGCCGGGTCTTCCCTGTGATGCAGGTCCTGTAAGGCTTCCCGTCTGTGAGTTCCAGAAGGAAATCCTAGAAGCATCAGACAGTACGGTAACTCACACTCTCCGTGTGGTTTCCCCCGGTTCTCAGAGGAGCTGTGATCTCAATCTTTGGATTCCCTTTTCAGGCTTTGGGGATTTTGGACACAGTCATGTGTGAAACCTGGCTTTTGGCCTCTGAGAAGAGTGTGTGCATGCCCCTGAAGAGCCTGCCCAGGAGATGCACGTGCTGTGCTGACGAGCTCTGCGGTAAGGGACTGCCCTCAGTCTTGCTCCTCCTGCAAGTACCAAGAATCTTCTTGTACTTTTCATCCTGTAGGACAAGCGGAAAGCACTGTCACATGTGACAGCGAAGGACTGTGGCAACTGCCTGTCAGACGGATTATAAGGAAAGGAAGAAAAATAGTGGATAGTGCACAAAAATAAGTGTGTTTCTCATGCATTGGACAGTGAATTAACTGTGTGTCCTAAGTATAAACTGTTGCTATGAATTTTAAGATGCCCAAGATAAAAAATAAAACACATAGGAGCTTATCCATTGAAGCCTCATTTTCATGCGTCTTTCCACAGAAACACACTCTAGTCTTCCAGAAGGTTTTATGGACTTTTATTTATTTTTTTTTAATTATGCATCATTTTATTTTTTTAAAAAATTACCTTCATGGAATACATTTTCACATTAGAAATTCCCAGCGGGAAAACAACAACTTATCACTTATAATTTTATATTTGTGGACAGATTATTTTAGGACAAGTAAACACATTTGAGGATTAAGTCTTGGTTTAGAATCTGTAACAATTTGAAACATCTATAAAGGGACCTCTTCCCTAAATGGAACTTCTCTACATTCAGAAACTCTCTAGGCTCTTCTTCCTAGGATTTAGAAATCAGTAATGTGAAATATCAGCATTTCTAATTTTCAAATTTCCCTAAGACATGTAACCATCAGTATCAACTGAACAGAGGGGAAGGTTTACAAAAACTAAACACTGCCTAATTTTTTGCAGTCTTAACTTATGAATTAAGTCTTTCCCTTTCTCCATCATCCTAGGACAAACACAGACATTTGATCAGATATCGAGAGTAATAAAGCTGAATTCCCTTTAAGAGTTTGATCAATTAAAAGGCAAAAAGCTCATATATAATGTTCAGTTATACTATGAGACTTGTGAAAAGCTGAGACACTCCATTAGCTCCCCAGAATACAGAATTCAGTCTTATAATTTCTTAAGATACAACTTCTCTCAAATCTTTCTTCAAAGATTAAATTCTAAAAACAATCAGGTGATTAGGAGAAGAGGTTTGTCGCACCAATGTTCTTCCTTCTTATTGTGAGTTGAAATGGCATGACAGAGCAGAGGCAAGGAGGTGTACAATCAATTCTCAAGGTATTAAGTCTAAAAGGTCAAAGCTTCCACAGCATAGCCACAGCTTTGCAGATGCCCACGTCATGATAGTTGAAGTAACAGAGCCCAGCAAAGGTGAAAGCCGAGAGCACCAAAAGGCCTGTCTTGGCAGCTTTCTGAACTGCATCTCCATGAACATAGTAACAACTTGTCCAATGCCCCAGTGACTGTGAAGAGTAAGGGTTGCAGCCAGAGAGTAGTCCATCGCAGAACAAGGATTCAAATAAGCAGCCGGAATTAGGCCCAGGAGCAAAACACTGACGACCCTCTCACCAGTCCAGTGGAGAGATGCAGCCTTGGAACCAGAATGGTAGCTGGGTGACAGGTGAATATGCTGTGTTCCACACCATCCTTGAGCAGGTCGGTCTTGGAGAAATGCTGAGACAAGAGCTGGTCTGACCACCGGGGTTCGGAGGAACAGAGCTCGCCCTTCTCTGGCGCCGCAGAGGACACAGCCTCCAAAGAGTCGCCATGTCTCTTCGAAAGGTTCAAGGTCAATCCTGGACTTCTAAAATGAACATTCTGAATGTAACTGAGCCCCCAGCCCTGGCCGCTTATCTCACCTGTATAAATAGATATGACCCACTGAAAACTGCAGAGATGCAGTTATGTGCCAGGAAAGTTTAACTGCAGACTCCCCCAACCCGCCTGGAAACTGCGATGGAGCTCTCCTGTGGCTAATTTAACACCACAGTGATTCCCTGATCTAAGCTGAAAAGCATGTGAAGACGCAGGCTCTGTGGAACTGTACCCATGACAAGATACTTTGAAAGGCCTAGGAATAAACGGCCCCATGACAGATACAGATTTCCACAGAGAGAGGAAGTAAAGCCTGAGGACAGAATGAGCAGAGGTCACCTCCCCACTTGGTGGGCGATCTCTGAAGCCACTCTCATCAGTTTCATGGTGAAACAGGAAGGCTCTGGAATTAGGAGCTGCATCAACAGTAATAGTATTTGTGCCTGAAAGAAGGAAGACCACCTATGTCCATGACTCAGATGTCCCAAATATTAAAAAAGAATTTTGTGATGTGTATGTGTATATATATATATAATGTGTGTATATGGTTTTTACCTTTAAAAAGAATTTTGTGACAGATATATGTGTGTGTGTGTATATATATATATATATATATACGTAATGGCATGTAAAAGTCGCTGAGTTGTCTCTGACTCTTTGTGACCCCATGGACCATACAGTCCATGGAATTCTCTATGCCAGAATACTGCAGTGACTAGACATTCCCTTCTCCAGGGGATCTTCCCAACCCAGGGATCGAACCCAGATCTCCTGCATTGCAGGTGGATTCCTTACCAACTGAATTACCATGTATATGCCATTATATAGGAGACAGTAAAGGATAGGGAAGCCTGGAAGGCTTTAGTCCTTAGGGTTGCAAAGAGTCAGACACAATTTAGCGACTGAAAAACAAGCAAAAATTATGATGTTTTCCATTAAATAAAAATAAAGAAGCACTCGGAGAAGGCAATGGTGCCCCACTCCAGTACTCTTGCCTGGAAAATCCCATGGATGGAGGAGCCTGGAAGGCTGCAGTCCATGGGGTCGCTAAGAGTCAGACACAACTGAGCGACTTCACTTTCACTTTTCACTTTCATGCATTGGAGAAGGAAATGGCAACCCACTCCAGTGTTCTTGCCTGAAGAATCCCAGGGACGGGGGAGCCTGGTGGGCTGCCGTCTCTGGGGTCGCATAGAGTTGGACACAACTGAAGTAACTTAGCAGCAGCAAAGAAGCACTTGGTGTCTTTTCTGTCTGGTCATCTTTTATGTGGATACCTGTGATGGGGTGGATAGTCAGCTACTGTAAGAAGTGGCTGCCAGCATTTCCATGGGGGTAATTAATACATATTTATCTCCTGCTCATGAAGCAGTGTCCTTAGCTGTCCATGGCTTTCCTCCCAGGTGGGTTGACACATACGGGTTCTTTTGCCTTGTGGCTCTACCATCCCTTGGGGCTGCAGTGCCCTCTTCATCCAGACAGCAAAAGAAGAGGAAATGGAGAAGGCACATGGGCTTCTCCAGAAAAATTGTCCTGGACATGACATGCAGCTCTTCTGCCCACCGCCCATCAGCAGGACTGCCTCACTAGACTGCAGACAGGCTAGACTGGGAACTGAAGCCCTGCCTGGACCATGCCTCCTTCCTAGCGCACACTCACGCAAAGGAAAGGTGAGCACAGACTTTTTGTTACTAGCTACCATCTCTGTTGTTTAACATCAAAAGAAATACAAAACAATTGGCAAACATTATTTATTAAATTATTTTATTCTTCTTCTTTATTTGTTGGTTGTGTTGCATGACATGTGGGATCTTAGTTCCCTGACCAGGAACCGAACTCACACCCCTTGGATTGGAAAGGTGGAGTCTTAACTGCTAGACTTCCAGGGAAGTCCTAGCAAAGATTATTTTTAACAAGAATAATCTGTTTTCAGATTATTCAGAATATTTCAGAATAACAGCCCGATGCTGTTTCGAAAAGAGCACTTTCACAGACTCCTTCTATGTGATAAAACACTTTCTGTTGCAACTTCAAAGTGCTTTATTTAGAAAGAAATCTGGCAATACGTGTTATGACACTAAGTTCTTCATGTCTTAGGGATGTTCTTTCCTAAGTTCTTCATGTCAAGGGATCCAGCAAGCCTTCTGAGAACCCTCACTAAGATAATACTCCAAATGTTCTGTGTTGAATATAGAGTTAGGTACGTGTGTGCGTGCATGGTAAGTCACTTCACTTGTGTCAGACTCTTTGCAGCACCATGGACTGTAGCTCACCAGGCTCCTGTGTCCGTGGGATTCTCCAGGGAAGATTACTGTAGTGGGTTGCCATGCCCTCTTTCAGGGTATGTTCCCGAGACAGGGATTATATTCATATCTCTTATGTCTCCTGCATTGGCAGATGGGTTCTTTACTACTAATATCACCTGGGAAGCCCAGAGTTATTTATAGCAACAAAAATTTAAGGAAAATGGTGAAAACAAATTAATGAGAGAATCATTCATTATATTATTAAACATTTGTCCAATGGCATATTTATGTAGCCATTGAAATGTATATGAAGTATTAAATAATGTTTTTTAAAAAGATTTTTTTGATGTGGACCATTTTTTTAAAGTCTTTATTGAGTTTGTTTCAGTATTGTTTGTTTTTAATGTTTTGGATTTTTGGCTGTGAGTCATGTGGGATCTTAGCCCACTGACCAGGAATCAGACCCACACCCCCTATAGTGAAAGGTGAAATCTTAAGCACTGCACCACTCAGGAAAGTCCTGAAACAATGTTTTTAGGAAGCTTTATGTTTTAGAGCAAGTTATAAAATTTTAAGATCAGGATTATCTCAATAATTTTTTAAAATGTTTTTAAAAATTTCAAAATAAGAAGCAAGTAGAAAACTACTGACTATATTAAATATTAGCTGATGCTTCTTCTAGATGGATGTTGTGTCCAGTTGCTCAGTCTTGTCCAACTCTTTGTGACCCCATGGACTGCAGCACGCCAGGCTTCCCTGTCCTTGACCATCTCCCAGAGTTTGTTCAAACTCATGTCCTTTGAGTCGGTGATGCCATCAACCCATCTCATCCTCTGTTGTCCCCTTCTCCTCCTGCCTTCAGTCTTTCCCATCATGAGGGTCTTTTCTAATGAGTCAGCTCTGAACAAAGCTAGTGACGGTGATGGAATTCCAGCTGAGCTCTTTCAAATCCTAAAAGATGATGCTGTGAAAGTGCTGCACTCAATATGTCAGCAAATTTGGAAAACTCAGCAGTGGCCACAGGACTGGAAAAGGTCAGTTTTCATTCCAATCCCAAAGAAAGGCAATGCCAAATAGCACTCAAACTACTGCACAATTGCGTTCATCTCACATACTAGTAAAGTAATGCCCAAATTCTCCAAGTCAGGCTTCAACAGTATGTAAACTGTGACCCTCCAGATGTTCAAGCCAGTTTTGGAAAAGGCAGAGGAACCAGAGATCAAATTGCCAACATCTGCTGGATCATCGAAAAAGTAAGAGAGTTCCAGAAAGAAATCTATTTCTGCTTTATTGACTATGCCAAAGCCTTTGACTGTGTGGATCACAATAAACTGTGGAAAATTCTGAAAGAGATGGGAATACCAGACCGCCTTACCTGCCTCTTGAGAAACCTATATGCAGGTCAGGAAACAACAGTTAGAACTGGACATGGAACAACAGACTGGTTCCAAATACAAAAAGGAGTACGTCAAGGCTGTATATTGTCACCCTGCTTATTTAACTTCTATGCACAGTACATCATGAGAAACACTGTGCTGGATGAAGCACAAGCTGGAATCAAGATTGCTGGGAGAAATATCAATAACCTCAGATATGCAGATGACACCACCCTTATGGCAGAAAGTGAAGAACTAAAGAGCCTTGATGAAAGTGAAAGAGGAGAGTGAAAAAGTTGGCTTAAAGCTCAACATTCAGAAAACTAAGATCATGGCATCCAGTCCCTTCACTTCATGGCAAATAGATGGGGAAACAGTGAGAGACTTTATTTTGGGGGGGCTCCAAAATCACTGCAGATAGTGACTGCAGCCATGAAATTAAAAGATGCTTACTCCTTGGAAAGAAAGTTATTACCAACCTAGATAGCATATTAACAAGCAGAGACATTACTTTTTCAACAAAGGTCCATCTAGTCAAGGCTATGATTTTTCCTGTGGTCAGGTATGGATGTGAGAGTTGAACTATAAAGAAAGCTGAGCAGCAAAGAATTGATGCTTTTGAACTGTGGTGTTGGAGAAGACTCTTGAGAGTCCCTTGGACTGCAAGGAGATCCAACCAGTCCATCCTAAAGGAAATCAGTCCTGAATGTTCATTGGAAGGACTGATGTTGAAGCTGAAACTCCAATACTTTCGCCACCTGATGCGAAGAGCTGACTCATTTCAAAAGACTCTGATGCTGGGAAAGATTGAGGGCAAGAGAAGGAGACAACGGAGGATGAGATGGCTGGATGGCATCACTGACTCAATGGACACGAGTTTGGGTAAAATCCTAGAGTTGGTGATAGACAGGGAGGCCTGGTGTGCTGGGGTTCATGGGTTCGCAAGGAGTCAGACATGACTGAGCGACTGAACTGAACTGAACTGATATTTGAATGGCCTAGTGGTTTTCCCTACTTTCTTCAATTTAAGTCTGAAGTTTGCATTAAGTTCATGGTCTGAGTCACAGTCAGCTCCCAGTCTTGTTTTTGTTGACTGTATAGAGCTTCTCCGTCTTCAACTACATAAAATATATAATTAGTCTGACTTTGGTATTGACCATCTGGTGATGTCCAAGTGTAGAGGTGTCTCTTGTGTTGTTGGAAGAGTCTTTTTGCTATGAACAGCAAGTTTTCTTGGCAAAACTCAGTTAGCCTCTGTCCTGCTTCGTTCCGTACTCCATGGCCAAACTTGCCTGTTACTCCAGGTATCTCTTGATTTCCTACTTTTGCATTCTAGTCCCCTATGATGAAAAGGACATCTCTTTTGGGTATTAGTTCTAGAAGGTCTTTTCGGTCTTCAAAGAACCATTCAACTTCAGCTTCTTCAGCATTACTGGTTGGGGCATAGGCTTGGATTACTGTGATATTGAATGGTTTGTTTTGGAAATAGATTGAGAGTATTCTGTCATTTTGGGGTTGTACCCATGTACTGCATTTTGGACTGTTGTTGATTATGAGGGCTACTCCATTTCTTCTAAGGAATTCTTGCCCACAGTAGTAGATATAATGGTCATCTGAATTAAATTTGCCCATTCCTATCCATTTTAGTTCACTGATTCCTAAAATGTGGATGTTCACTCTTGCTAGCTCCTCTTTGACCACTTCCAATTTACCTTGATTCCAGGTTCCTCTGCAATATTGTTTTTTACAGCATTGGACTTTACTTTCACCATCAGACACATCCACAAATGGGTGTTGTTTCTGCTTTGGCTCAGCCTCTCCATTCCTTCTGGAGTTATTTCTCCACTCTTCTCCAGTAGCATGTTGGACACCCACTGACCTGTGGGGTTCATCTTTCAGTGTCATATCTTTTTGCTTTTTCATACTGTTCATGGGGTTCTCAAGGCAAGAACGCTGAAGTGGTTTTCCATTTCTTTCTCCAGTAGATGGTGGTGAGACCAAAAGTGGGATCCAGCTGCTTGCAGCTCAAAAGGCAGGCTTGGTGGAAAGGAAAGTTTGCTTTGTTTCGGATGCTGGCAAGTGGTGGGGGAGCACAGGAGGGCAGACTCCTGTCTAAAGGCCGACCGCCTCCCCCGCCCCCCCACTGACAGCCAGGATACGAGAGCTTTTATGGACAGAGAGAGGGAGCTCGAATTCAGAAACAGCACAGTAAGCTCCAACAGTCATCTTGAAAATGGTCATCAGTGGTCTGACTAGTGTCACCTTGATTGTTTCAAGTACAGTTAGTCTTCAGTTCCAGGGTTGGTTTGATTCCATTTCTTTGAGGTTATTTCTCGGAATTGTGGCAGCTGATGTCATAGCTACAGTCTGATCATCATGTAGTTAAGTTCTCCACCTGGTGGGAGTTTCAGTATCTCTAAGACTGCTCACAGGATAGACTCAGAATATTGTCTATAGCCCTTGAGGAAGAACTAAAGGTCCTTCACCGTGTTTACTGATTATTATCCCTTTTCCTGTTGGCCTGTTTTCCTTTGTTTCTTCATCTTTTAACTCTCTGATTAAACTTCAGATCAGATCAGATCAGTCGCTCAGTCGTGTCCGCCTCTTTGTGACCCCATGAATCGCAGCACGCCAGGCCTCCCTGTCCATCACCAACTCCCAGAGTTCACTCAGACTCACGTCCATCAAGTCAGTGATGCCATCCAGCCATCTCATCCTCTGGTGTCCCCTTCTCTTCTTGCCCCCAATCCCTCCCAGCATCAGAGTCTTTTCCAATGAGTCAACTCTTTGTATGAGGTGGCCAAAGTACTGGAGTTTCAGCTTCAGCATCATTCCTTCCAAAGAAATCCCAGGGCTGATCTCCTTCAGAATGGACTGGTTGGATCTCCTTGCAGTCCAAGGGACTCTCAAGAGTCTTCTCCAACACCACAGTTCAAAAGCATCAATTCTTCAGCACTTAGCCTTCTTCACAGTCCAACTCTCACATCCATACATGACCACAGGAAAAACCATAGCCTTGACTAGACAGACCTTTGTTGGCAAAGTAATGTCTCTGCTTTTGAACATGCTATCTAGGTTGGTCATAACTTTCCTTCCAAGGAGTAAGCGTCTTTTAATTTCATGGCTGCAGTCACCATCTGCAGTGATTTTGGAGCCCAAAAAATAAAGTCTGACACTGTTTCCACTGTTTCCCCATCTATTTCCCATGAAGTGATGGGACCAGATGCCATGATCTTCATTTTCTGAATGTTAATCTTTAAGCCAACTTTTTCACTCTCCACTTTCATCAAGAGGCTTTTTAGTTCCTCTTCAGTTTCTGCCATAAGGGTGGTGTCGTCTGCATATCTGAGGTTATTGGTATTTCTCCCAGCAATCTTCATTCCAGCTTGTGCTTCTCCCAGTCCAGCGTTTCTCATGATGTACTCTGCATAGAAGTTAAATAAGCAGGGTGACAATATACAGCCTTGATGAACTCCTTGATTAAACTTACTCTTGGCTAAGGTTTTCCCACAGACAAAAGTCTGACAGAGGACATGGAGGACAAGAACCATGAGGTCCTACTTCATTTCAGTGGGCTGTTATCATTTCTTTATTTGTTCATACCACTCAGACTTTCTAAAATTAAACATTAGTACCATATTTTCCGAAATTTAAACACAAAATTGGTGGATAAGGAGAATGATCTCATACAGGACAGTATTTGTCAACAGAGTCTGGGAGAACCCTTGCAGGAACTCTCCCTGAGCTTCCAGATCCTGTTTCTGCAGCTGTTTTCCCCATTACTGATCTGTGACTGCTATTGATGTCCCCATAAGATCGCCTGGTAAACTCCTTCCATCAGCTGAGCTCGGTGCCCTGAACAGTCCTGCCGTTTGCTGCTATGCCATCTGTCATTTCCTGGTAATAACACACCGCTAGCTCAGATTTCAGGTCTGATCACCTCTGTGCTAAGAATGAAATGATTGGAGCAGCTCTCTGAAGGAGGCTGACCTGGACCAGAGTGTCTGGAAGGCTGGAGAGTGATGAAGACAGTGTGGTGCTTCTGCCTCTTCGTGTGGCTGCAGGGGCACCGAGTCTCCACCTTCACAAGACTTGTCAGTTGCCTGAGAAAGAGATCCTCGAGAGCAGCACCCATCGTCTGGCCTTTCCAGTGCCTAACATATTCTGATACACGCGTGGCACTTAAAAACATTTCATGAGGAGGAGTGAGTAACTGTTTAGTGGTGGTGATCAATTTCTGCTAATGGATATCAGCCAGTCAATTAATATTTTATTGAGCGCCCGTGATGTGCCACTTTGTGTTTGGAGTTAGATTCCATGAAATTATAGCAGAAGAAACAGTGGATTTGTGTATCATGCAGTGTAAACATGAAGACTCAGGAACCTGTGGATTGCTGCATCACCCAGACTCGTCTTCCAGTGTAAATGTGAAGATTTAGGAATCTGTGGAGCCTTCCTAAGAGGTATTTAGATCCTCCCACTAGTGATGACTGATATAGTGTCCCCAGGGCTCCTGATCCGGATTAAGCATAGTTGGGTAGACCAGGCAGAGGTTGGTCACTGTTGAATCAGGCAGTTTGCCAGGATCCAGTGGTCACAGACAGGGGCAGGCAGCATGCAGTGTCAAAGGTTCCTGGGACAGTGCATCTGCCACCATCAGTGTGGCTCCCAGGACCAGCTCTGTCTGAAGCTGCCTCTGACTTTCAGTCTGGAAACTTAGATGAAAGTGGACCCTTCCCACCTCTCCCTGTGCTCTGGTGAAACAGAATCACCTGACTTTCCCTAATTAGGTCTCTTACAATCAACAGATTCTACAAGAAGTCCTTTTTGCCAGGACACACCAGGAATCTGAGTGCCCTAGGGGCAGTGGGCCTTCTCAGCACTGGTGCTACCATCCAGGGTTGGGACATGCCGTGTCAGGGACTCATTCCTGATTGCTGGAGTCAATGGTTCCCACTTCCAGGGCCTCATTCTGCTTCAGTAGGAGTGTGGCTGCATCCCAGGACCTGGAATTCCAAGTACATCCGGTCTTGTCTTGTCTTTTTTATACTATTTATTTAGCTATTTACTTTGACTGCCCCAGGCCTTAGTTGCAGCACATGGATTCTTTGAACTTCTTTAAGACATGCAGGATCTTGTTGTAGCATGTGAGGTCTAGTCGCCTGAGCAGGTATGGATCCTGGACCCCCTGCATTGGACCACCAGGGAAGTGCCCCCTCCCTGTCTTTTGTCTGCAGCAGCTCACATAACGGAGTGTTTATTTCGGAGACTAGATGTGATATCTGTTGTCTTGAAAGCATGAAAAATATTGGAAATAAATATCTTTTTTTAAATTGTATCTTGGATCAGGAGCTTAAAGTTAGGTGAATCCTAGAATCAATCACTCTCTTCAGGAGTACATAGGAATTCTTGATCCCATTTCCATTGTCTTTTATTAATCTGTTTCATTAACAGTCTATCCCCTAAATAGTAAACCCAGTGACTTTTTGTAACTATTATTGTTGCAGTATGTGTTTTCTCAACCTGTACTGTGATCAGCTGTACTTGTGTTTCTTCCAGTCCAGCGTTTCTCATGATGTATTCTGCGTATAAGTTAAATAAACAGGGTGACAATATACAGCCTTGACAAACTCGTTTTCCTATTTGGAACGAGTCTGTTGTTCCATGTCAGTTCTAACTGTTGCTTCCTAACTGGCGACTCATTTCAAATATGATATTATACATATTTCAATGCCATTCTCCCAAATCATCCCACCCTCTCCCTCTCCCAGAGTCCAAAAGACTATTCTATACATCGGTGTCTCTAGAGCTGGACTGTGAAGAAGGCTGAGCGCCGAAGAATTGATGCTTTTTTGAAGTGTGGTGTTGGAGAAGACTCTTGAGAGTCCCTTGGACTGCAAGGAGATCCAACCAGTCCATTCTGAAGGAGATCAGCCCTGGGATTTCTTTGGAAGGAATGATGCTAAACTGAAACTCCAGTATTTTGGCCACCTCATGCGAAGAGTTGACTCATTGGAGAAGACTCTGATGCTGGGAGGGATTGGGGGCAAGAAGAGAAGGGGACACCAGAGGATGAGATGGCTGGATGGCATCACTGACTCGATGGATGTGACTCTGAGTGACCTGCGAGAGCTGGTGATGTATAGGGAGCTGGTGATGTATAGGGAGGTCTGGCGTGCTGCAGTTCATGGGGTCGCAAAGAGTCGGACACGACTGAGCGACTGATCTGATCTGAACGTTTTAAAATGCAGTTATTCTTTAAAGAAAACCAGACGCTCAGGTGGGTCAGCCTGCGGAGGGCGCACCTGCCGGGCAGGCGGAGTAGGCGGGGCCTCGGCCACGCGCGGGCTTGGAGGCGGGCTGGGGGCGGTGCCTTTTCCTCATTGCGCGCGGCGGCGGGGGGAAATGATTGGTGGCCCTTGAACCGGAAGTGGTTGGCGTCGCGCGGGCTCTCGGCGGGACCGGCTGGCACTGCAACCTCTAGCTGCAGGATGGTGGGCGGTGGCGCGAAGCGTAGACTCCGCGGAGAGGGGCCGCAGGTACTGCATTGAGGTCCGAGGGCGGCCGTGGGCCCGAGGATCACGCGGCGCGTTTGTCCTGGGCTGGAGGGCAGGCCGCGCGCTGCGGTCGGAGCGGAGAGCGGCGCCGCGCCTCGTCTCCGGGTCCCTCGGGGGCGCGTTGACAGCTCAAGGCCGGTTACAGTCTCGGGGCCCAGCCCTGGGGCGGCCACAGCCCGGGGTCCTCGGGGTGAGGTTGGCGCGGCCTGGCGGACCTCCCTCGGGGGGCGGGTTGAATTAGCCCACTCCCCCTACACCACCCTCCCTGTCCCACCCGCAGGATGGCGTGTGGGGCCCCTCCCCGTGGAGCCATCTCCGAAGTGGGTGACTCAGGGGAGCGGTGTCAGCGCGCAGCGCCGAGCTCGGTCCGGGGCGCTTGGGATACGGAAGAGGGGCGCTCACTCGGAGGGGCCATCTGCTTAGGCTTTCTTGCATCTTACGTGCGTCAGCACTGCAAGAAGAGGAAAAGAGTCCGGCTGGAAAGAGTAAAGGAGGGTTTGCAAAACTTCCTTCAGCCGCGCTGTCAGCTGGGGTGCAGGTGGTGGCGGAGTGGGGGTGAGACGGTGCCAGAGGGCCAAGTTCTGGGCGGCCTTTGCCCCCGTCGCGCTTTTTAAGAATCAGATCAGATCAGTCGCTCAGTCGTGTCCGACTCTTTGCGACCCCATGAACCGCAGCACGCCAGGCCTCCCTGTCCATCACCAGCTCCCGGAGGTCACTCAGACTCGCATCCATCGAGTCAGTGATGCCATCCAGCCATCTCATCCTCTGTCGTCCCCTTCTCCTCCTGCCCTCAATCCCTCCCAGCATCAGAGTCTTCTCCAATGAGTCAACTCTTCGCATGAGGTGGCCAAAATATTGGAGTTTCAGCTTTAGCATCATTCCTTCTAAAGAAATCCCAGGGCTGATCTCCTTCAGAATGGACTGGTTGGATCTTCTTGCAGTCCAAGGGACTCTCAAGAGTCTTCTCCAACACCACAGTTCAAAAGCATCAATTCTTCGGCGCTCAGCCTTCTTCACAGTCCAACTCTCACATCCATACATGACCACAGGAAAGACCATAGCCTTGACTAGGCGAACCTTTGTTGGTAAAGTAATGTCTCTGCTTTTGAATACGCTATCTAGGTTGGTCATAACTTTCCTTCCAAGGAGCAAGCGTCTTTTAATTTCATGGCTGCAGTCACCATCTGCAGTGATTTTGGAGCCCAGAAAAACAAAGTCTGACACTGTTTCCACTGTTTCCCCATCTATTTCCCATGCAGTGATGGGACCAGATGCCATGATCTTCGTTTTCTGAATGTTGAGCTTTAAGCCAACCTTTTCACTCTCCACTTTCACTTTCATCAAGAGGCTTTTTAGCCCCTCCTCACTTTCTGCCATAAGAGTGGTGTCATCTGCATATCTGAGGTTATTGATATTTCTCCCGGCAATCTTGATTCCAACTTCTGTTTCTTCCAGTCCAGCATTTCTCATGATGTACTCTGCATATAAGTTAAATAAACATGGTGACAATATGCAGCCTTGACGTACTCCTTTTCCTATTTGGAACCAGTCTGTTGTTCCATGTTCAGTTCTAACTGTTGCTTCCTGCATACAGATTTCTCAAGAGGCAGGTCAGGCGGTCTGGTTTCCACAGTTCATTGTGATCCACACAGTCAAAGGCTTTGGCATAGTCAACAAAGCAGAAATAGATGTTTTTCTGGAATTCTCTTGCTTTTTCCATGTTAGCAATTTGATCTCTGGTTCCTCTGCCTTTTCTAAACCCAGCTTGAACATCAGGAAGTTCACGGTTCACATATTGCTGAAGCCTGGCTTGGAGAATTTTGAGCATTACTTTATTAGCGTGTGAGATGAATGCAATTGTGCAGTAGTTTGAGCATTCTTTGGCATTTCTTTGGGATTGGAATGAAAACTGACCTTTTTCCAGTCCTGTGGCCACTGCTGAGTTTTCCAAATTTGCTGGCATATTGAGTGCAGCACTTATAGTACCTAGTAATAGCTCATGAGGTACTTCTGGGGATTAGATGAGTTCCATCTATAGGTGTTTAGAACAGTGGTAGATACTGTAGTAAGTGCATAACAAGTACTTATCCCTAACAGTGTTTAAAGTACGTCGCTCAGTCGTGTCGGACTCTTTGCGACCCCGTGGACTGTAGCCCACCAGGCTCCTACGTCCATGGGATTCTCCAGGCAAGAATACTGGAGTGGGTTGCCATTTCCTTCTCCAGGGGATCTTCCCAACCCAGGGATCGAACTTAGGTTTCCTGCATTGCAGGCAGACGCTTTAACCTCTGAGCCACCAGGGAAGCTACTATCATCTTTATTGCTGTTAGTTAGTATCACTATTGGGGCTTCCCAGGTGGTGCTAGTGATAAAGAACCAGCCTGCCAATGCAAGAGACTTAGATGCTCCTGGGTGGGGAAGATCCCCTGGAGGAGGAAATGGCAACCCTCTCCAGTGTTCTTGCCTGGAGAATCCCACGGACAGAAGAGCTTGGCGGGATACAGTCCATGGGGTTGCAAAGAGCAGAAACAACTGAAGCGACTTAGCATGCACGATAACACTATCAATTTTTTGATCCAATTTGAACAGCTTTTTTGTTCAGTTTAATTTTTTATGACCTGTGACACATTGTAATCTTTGGCATAATCCACTGTTATCCTTGGTCATGGCCCACTTTGACCTCATTTGTTTAGTTATAGAACAGACACCTGGGAAGCCATTGCCCAGCCCAGGGACTGAAAGGAGAACTACAGCTCTCCATCTTCACAGTCCTCACTTGTCCTTTCTGCCCAGCTCCTTCCTGTCGCCCTTATTCAGTGCAGCTACAATCCTCAACTGTCTGTTTTTCCTTTGTCTTCTTATTTTACCTTTATCACCCATGAGTTTATTATGCCTGTCTGAACTATATTTTGAACTTCATAAAATGGCTCTCATGCTGTATATAATCTTTGGGGATTTTTTTCTTCATTTAATGTTGTTAACACTGATCCATATTGTGTGTGGCTGTTTCCTTTTCAATAAGTAATACTCCATTTTGAGCCCTCTGAACTCACAGTCACAGAAAACTAACCAGTCTGATCACATGGACCACAGCCTTGTCTAACTCAATGAAACTATGAGCCATGCCATGTAGGGCCACCCAAGATGGACGGGTCATGGTAGAGTTCTAACAAAACGTGGTCCACTGGAGAAGGGAATGGCAAACCACTTCAGTATTCTTACCTTGAGAACCCCATGAACACTATGAAAAGACAAAAAGATAGGACACTGAAAGATGAACTCCCCAGGTTGGTAGGTGCCTAAAATGCTACTGGACATCAGTGGAGAAATAACTCCAGAAAGAATGAAGAGACGAGGCCAAAGAAAAAACAACACCCAGTTGTGGATGTGACTGGTGATGGAAGGAAAGTCCGATGCTATAAAGAGCAATATTGCATAGGAACCTGGAATGTTAGGTCCATGAATCAAGGCAAATTGGAAGTGGTCAAACAGGAGATGGCAAGAGTCAACATCCACATGTTAGCAATCAGTGAACTAAAATGGACAGGAATGGGCAAATTTAATTCAGATGACCATTATATCTACTACTGTGGGCAAGAATCCCTTAGAAGAAGTGGAGTGGCCATCATAGTCAACAAGAGTCTGAAATGCAGTACTTGGATGCACTCTCAAAAATGACAGAATGATCTCTGTTCATTTAAAAGGCAAACCATTCAATATCACAGTAATCCAAATCTGTGCCCCAACCAGTAATGCTGAAGAAGCTGAACGGTTCTCTGAAGACCTACAAGACCTAGAACTGACAC
This sequence comes from Tragelaphus eurycerus, assembly GCA_935064755.1. Lineage (NCBI taxonomy): Eukaryota > Metazoa > Chordata > Mammalia > Artiodactyla > Bovidae > Tragelaphus > Tragelaphus eurycerus. Next base: position 1,575,602 of record CAKXYN010000103.1, on the reverse strand, counting down.
CGAAAAAGGATGTCCTTTTCCTTATTGGGGACTGGAATGCAAAAGTAGGAAGTCAAGAAACACCTGGGGTAACAGGCAAATTTGGCCTTAGAGTACAGAATGAAGCAGGACAAAGGCTAATAGTGTCTTGCCAAGAGAATGCACTGGTCATAGTAAACACCCTCTTCCAATAACACAAGAGAAGACTCTACACATGGACATCACCAGATGGTCAACACCGAAATCAAATTGATTATATTCTTTGCAGCCAAGAAATAGAGCTGCAAGCTCTATACAGTCAGCAAAACAAGACCGGGAGCTGACTGTGGCACAGACCATGAACTCATTGCCAAATTCAGATTTAAATTGAAGAAAGTAGGGAAAACCACTAGACCATTCAGGTATGACCTAAATCAAACCCCTTACAATTATACAGTAGAAGTGAGAAATAGATTTAAGGGTTTAGATCTGATAGACAGTGTGCCTGAAGAACTATGGGTGGAAGTTCATGACATTGTACAGGAGGCAGAGATCAAGACCATCCCCACGAAAAAGAAATGCACATAGGCAAAATGGTTGTCTGAGGAGGCCTTACAAAATAGCTGTGAAAAGAAGAGAAGCAAAAGGCAAAGAACAAAAGGAAAGTTATAACCATTTGAATGCAGAGTTCCAAAGAATAACAAGGAGAGATAAGAAAGCCTTCCTCAGCGATCAATGCAAAGAAATAGAGGAAAACAATAGAATGGGAAAGACTAGAGATCTCTTCAAGAAAATTAGAGATACCAAGGGAACATTTCATGCAAAGATGGGCACAAGAAAGACAGAAATGATAAGGACCTAACAGAAGCACAAGATATTAAGAAGAGGTGACAAGAATACACAGAAGAACGATACAAAAAAGATCTTCACAACCCAGATAAATCAGGATGGTATGATCACTCACCTAGAGCCAGACATCCTGGAATGCGAAGTCAGGTGGGCCTTAGGAAGCATCACTATGAACAAAGCTAGTGGAGGTGATGGAATTCCAGTTGAACTCTTTCAAATCTTAAAAGATGATGCTGTGATAGTCCTGCACTTGATTGCCAGCAAATTTGGAAAACCCAGCAATGGCTGCAGTACTGGAAAAGGTCAGTCTTCATTCAGGTCTCAAAGAATGGCAATGCCAAAGAATGCTCAAACTACTGCACAATCGCACTCATCTCACATGCTAGTAAAGTAGTGCTCAAAATTCTCCAAGCCAGGCTTCAACAGTACGTGAATTTCCAAATGTTGAAGCTGGATTTAGAAAAGGCAGAAGAACTAGAGATCTAATTGCCAACATCTGTTGATCATCGAAAAAGCAAGAGAATTCCAGAAAAACATCTACTTCTGTTTTATTGACTATGCCAAAGCCTTTGACTGTGGATCACAATAAACTGTGGAAAATTCTGAAAGAGATGGGAATACCAGACCATTTCACCTGCCTCTTGAGAAACCTGTATGCAGGTCAGGAAGTAACAGTTAGAACTGGACATGGAACAACAGACTGGTTCCAAAGAGGGAAAGGAGTATGTCAAGGCTGTATATTGCCACCCTGCTTATTTAACTTATATGCAGAGTACATCATGAGAAACACTGGGCTTGATGAAGCACAAGCTGGCATCAAGATTGCCAGGAGAAATAGCAATAACCTCAGATATATAGGTGACACCACCCTTATGGCAGAAAGTGAAGAACTAAAGAGCCTCTTGATGAAAGTAAAAGAGGAGAGTGAAAAAGTTGGCTTAAAACATTCAGAAAACTAAGATCATGGCATCTGGTCACATCACTTCATGGCAAGTAGATGGGAAAACAGTGGAAACAGTGAGAGACTTTATTTTGGGGGACTCCAAAACCACTGCAGATGGTGACTGCAGCCATGAAATTGAAAGACTCTTGCTCTTTGGAAGAAAAGTTATGACCAACCTAGACAGCATATTAAAAAGCAGAGACATTACTTTACCAACAAAGGTCCATCTAGGCAAGGCTATGGTTTTTCAGTGGTCATATATGGATGAGAGAGTTGGACTATAAAGAAGGCTGAGTGCGGAAGAATTGATGCTTTTGAACTGTGGTGTTGGAGAAGACTCTTTAGAGTCCCTTGGACTGAAAGGAGATCCAACTAGTCCATCCTAAAGGAAATCAGTCCTGAGTATTGATTGGAAGGACTGATGCTGAAGCTGAAACTCCAATACTTTAACCCCGATGAGGAGAACTTTGAAAAGACCCTGTTGCTGGAAAAGATTGAAGGCAGGAGAAGAAACAATAGAGGATGAGATGGCTTGATGGCATCATGGACTCAATGGACACGAGTTTAAGTAAACTCTGGGAGTTGGTGATGGACAGGGAGGCCTGGCATCCCACAGTCCATGGGGTCGCAAAGAGTTGGACACGACCGAGCAACTGAACTCAAAACTCCATTGTTTAAAAATCCTGTAACCATTCTCTTGTCAATAGGCATTTTCATTTGTCCTATTTTCCACTCATAAAACAGTACCTTTCTATGTATATCATCTGGTTCATAAATGCACTTTGCAGACTTTAAATGACCTGAAGTTACAACGTCAATTTGATCCTGAAGGTTAGGATTTCTCAGTCTTGGTTCTGTGGACATTTGAGCCAGTTAAGCTTCTCTTAAAAGGCCTCTCCTGTGTTGTAGGACACTTAGCAGCATCCCTGGCCTCCACCCACTAGAGTAGCAGTAGCACACGCTCCCTCCCAAATTTGTACAATCAACAATGTCTCCAGACACTGCTGCGCATGTCCCCCTGGAGGCAGGTTGGCTCAAGTGGAACAACTCTGATGTAGATGGGAAAAGAAGGACAGGAAGGAAAGTTCCTACCACTTCTCAGAGACTGAAGATGCGTAACCTTTGACCAGGAATTTTATCTCTGTGGAAATGGGCTGGGTATCTAAGGGGCATTGGAAAGCCTAGCCTACTTACAAAATACACCTATATTGCAGAGATGCTGGAGGGAGTTCTATAACCAATCTGGCATTAAAGGACCTTTTCTGAAATAATTTTTTAACTTTTAATTTTGTTAACCTCTCATATCCAGTTATATCTGACAGTTTCCTTCTGGTATGATTGCTTAGTCTGTTTAAACAAGAGGCATGATGGCATCCTGTTTACCCAAACAAGGTGAAACCTGCTCTTTTCTTTATTTTTTTATTTCATTTTTTATTTTGTATTAGGGTATAGCCAATTAACAATGTTGTGATAGTTTCAGGTGGACAGTGATGGGACTCAGCCACACATATATGTGTATCCGTTCTCCCTGCAAACTCCCCTCCCATCCAGGCTGTCATGTAACATTGAGCAGAGTTCCCTGTGCTCTACAGTAGGTGCTTGTTGGTTGTCCATCTTAAATGTAGCAGTGTGTTCATGTCCATCCCAAACTCTCTTATTATCCCTTCCCCTGCAACCTCCCCACCTCAACCCGCCCACCCCACCCCCCAACCATAAGTTCATTCTCTCAAGTCTGTGAGTCTGTTTCTGTATTGTAAATAAGTTCATTTGTATCATTTCTTTTTAGATTCCACATATAAGGGATGTCAGAGGATATTTCTCCTCTGTCTGACTTCAGTCAATGTGACAATCTCTAGATCTACTTATGTTGCCACAAATGACATTATTTTACTCTTTTTAATGGTTGAGTAATACTCCATTATATATACACACCACATCTTTATGTGTTCCTCTCTTGATGGACTTTCAGGTTGCCTCCATGTTCTGGCTGTTGTAAACAGCACCTCAGTGAACACTGAGGTCCATGGATCCTTTCAGATATGTTTTACTCTAGATATATGCCCAAGAGTGGGATTTCTGCATCATATGGTAGCTCTATTTTAGTTTTTTTAAGGAATTGTTACACTGTTCTCCATGATGGCTATACCAGTTTATATTCCCACCAACAGTGTAGGAGGGTTCCCTTCTCTCCACACTCTCTCCAGCATTTATTGTTCATGGATTTTTTGAAGGTAGCCATTTTGACTGGTGTGAGATGATACCTCATTGTAGTCTTAATTTGCATTTCTCTATTTAGCAAAGTTGAACATGTTTTCATGTGCCTCTTGGCCATCTGTATGTCGTGGAGTGGAGGAGGAGTGTCTGTTAACTCTTCTGTCCATTTTTTGACTGGGTTGTTTGTTTTGATGTTGTTAAACCTCATGAAGTGTTTGTAAATTTTGAAGACTAATCCATTATAGGTCATATTACATGCAAGTGTTTTCTCCCAGTCAGTGGGTTGTCTGTTCATTTTTTTTTATTGTGTTCTTTGCTATGCCAAAGCTTTTGAGTTTAAGTAGGTCCCATTTGTTTTTGTTTCCATTATTCTGGGAGAGAAATCAAAAAAGATATGCTGCAATTTATGTCAGAGAATGTTTATAGTGCCTGGTCTCACATTTAGGTCTTTAATCTATTTGGATTTATTTTTGTGTGTGGTGTTAAAGAATGATCTAATTTCATTTTCATACAAGTAGCTGTCCAGTTTTACCAGCATCATTTGTTGAAGAGACTGTCTTTCCAACATTGTATAGTATTGTCACCTTTGATATAGGTTAATTGGCTATAGTTGCATGGGTTTATTTCTGGGTTTATTTCTTCAATTTGTTAATATGGTGCATAACACTGATTTGCAAATATTGAAAAATCCTTGCTACCCTGGGATGAATCCCACTTGCTCATGGTATATCATCCTTTTAATGTATTGTTGGGTTTGGTTTGCTGGTATTTTGTTGAAGCTTTTTGTGTCTGTATTCATCAGTGATACTCACCTGTAACTGTCCTTTTTTGTGTGGTGTCTGTCTGGTTTTGGTCCAGGGCAATGGTGGCCTCATCGAGAGTGTTTGAAAGTGTTCCTTTCTCTACAGTATATGGAGACATAAACTTGGTGAACCTGATCTTGGAATTTACAGGAGAAGTGGAGGGGAAGGTCTTTGGAAGAGGCTGCAGTCTCTCACAATGGCACCCCACTCCAGTACTCTTGCCTGGAAAATCCCATTGATGGAGGAGCTTGGAAGGCTGCAGTTCATGGGATCGCTAGGAGACGGACATGACTGAGCGACTTCGCTTTCACTTTTCTCTTTCATGCATTGGAGACGGAAATGGCAACCCACTCCAGTGTTCTTGCCTGGAGAATCCCAGGGACAGGGGAGCCTGGTGGGCTGCTGTCCATGGGGTCGCACAGAGTTGGACACAACTGAAGCAACTTAGCAGCAGTAGCAGCAGCAGCAGCAGTCTCTCACAATGACAGTTGAATGGGCTATCAGTAAATTATGAATTGTCTTTAAAGCTCACACTGGGGTTTCCCAAGTGGCACAGCAGTAAATCCTTAATATGCAATGCAGAAGATGCAGGTCTGATCCCTGGATTGGGAAGATCATTTTGAGTAGGAAATGGCAACCCACTCCAGTATTCTTGCCTGGAAAATATTGTGGACAGAGGAGCCTGGTGGGCTATAGTCTACGGGGTCCCAAAGAGTCGGACATGACTTAGCATAGCATACACACCTGTGAAGGCATCTGGACCTGGACTTTTGTTTGTTGGGAGTTTCTTGATAAACATAGTTTCAGTTTCAGAGTTCATGATTGACCTATTCATATTTTCTGTTTCTTCCTGGTTCAGTTTTGGGAGACTGCATCTTCCTAAGACTTTGTCCGTTTCTTCTAGGTTGTCCATTTTATTGGCGTATCATTGTTCATAGTAGTCTCTCATGATCCTTAGTGTTTCTATGGTGTCCATTGTAACTTCTTCTTTTTCATTTCTCACTGTATTGATTTGAGTCTTCCCTTTTTCCTTGATGAATCTGGCTAAAGGTTTATCAATTTTGTTTATCTTTTCAAAGAACCAGCTTTTAGTTTTGTTGATCTTTGCTGTTTCCTTTTGTCTCTGTTTCCTTTATTTATTTTCTGATCTCTATGATTTCTTCCCTTATACTAATTTTAGGTTTTGTTCTTCTCTCTCTAGTTGCTTTAGGTGTAAGATTAAGTTGTTTATTTGAGATTTTTCTTGTTTCTTGAGGTAAGATTCTGTTGCCATAAACTTAGAACTGCTTTTGCTGCATGCCATAAAACCCTGCCCTTTTCTTATTCCTCATTTCCTGCTGTTTACCTTTTCTTTTATACATTTTGGTTTTTTGCTTTCTATGTTTCCATTATCTTAGAGAGATGTGTTTAGGTATTTGTTGTGTGTGCCCCTCCTGACCCAGTATATTATATACTGTTCTTTTTTTCCTTGCCCAAAAGAATCCCCGGATTTTACTCAAACACCATATATAGAGTTTTAAAGAAAATGTATGTATCTCATAGAGTTGGGTGAATAAGATAAGCGATATCCTTAAACAGTCCATATTGCTGAAATTACTTTTAGAGAAACTAAGTTTTGTGTGCTGATTTTCAGTGTGAAAAACCGGTGGATGTGAAGAAGAGTAAGTCTTGTGAAGCTGACGTGCCCAGTGACCTTCGAAAAGAGGTGGAAAGCCATTACAGGCTTCCTCTGCCTGAAGATTTCTACCACTTCTGGAGGTTCTGCGAAGGACTTGACCCTGAACAGCCAGCTGGTGAGTGTTCCAGAACCTTCCTCCTGCTGCTGCCAGTGAAAAAGGCAATAGGAAGCTGGACTCAGGATCTAAACAGTTCACAGAAAAGGAGATTCCCCAAAGAGGTGTGAAATCAGAGAAGCAGAAGGTAATGTCGTCACTGTGACCTGTTACACTAGCAGAGGTGTACCCGCAGTGTGCTCTGATGAGCGGCTGGGGGAAAATGGGCGCACACTCTGACCGTGAGTGTGACTTAGCAGCTGCTTCTAGGAGCCTGTTGTACGGACACAGTGAACCCAAACCTGTGTTCAACAGCAGTGAAACAAGAAGTAGGAAACAGCGTATGTGCTCACAGTCACACATCTGTTCAGTGGACTGTATATATAGTTTCAGAAGAATCCGGCAGATTTGTAGGCAGTAATAAAGCATCATGCCTGGAATATTTTAAGTGAAAAAAGAGACCGTGTGTAGCTTTTGCTGCATTAGTATTACGTCAGGAACATACACAGCCACGCACACAGATACATACCACACACACACATACAGACACAATGCACACACACAGACACAAGCACACATCCCTGTATTTTTTGTGGGCATACCATCCCTAGAAGGTACACCAAAAACGGGTCATGTTGCAGCAGTTACTTTTCCTTGTTACCCTTTTGTACTGATGGAGTGTCTTCGTGCAGTGCGGGGAAGCACCCCCTAGACTGTAGACTGTACGTGCGGTGCGGGGAAACACCCCCTAGACTGTAGACAGGAATGTATTCTGGGAGAGAGCTGGGCTTGGGCCGGGTGGTCCACACGCTGCAGCTATGCAGCAGCAGCCTGTCTACAAGTATTCACAGACGTGTACAAGCGTGTTAGCAGAGATGGCCACTGAAGCAGCGTTCAGAATGAAAATGTAACAAACAGTAAATGCCTATCAGTAGAGTAGACGTCCTCTTTCTTTAAAGAAACATTTAGTAGCCTGAGAAACTATTCAGAGGATTTAAGTGAGAAGAGGATGAAGAACTAAAAAGCAGAGTACACACAGCAAGATCTCCCTTTATAGCCCTATCTCATATCTGTTCATAGAGGGGGTTGTTATTTTCCCCTCTCCAAGTCAACTGTCTCCATGCCCTTCTCACTGTTGGCCCTTCCAAGAGTTCTCCATCTGCGGCATCCTGGGCCCTGGTCTTGCCTCTGCGGGAAGCAGAGGGGCCTGTCTGTCATAAGCCTACACACTGGGCAACTCTGATCAGTGACTGGAGAAGGAAGTGGATTCAGCCTGGGTTAGGGTGAGCCAGACGGAGTGCCCAGGAGGCCAGGAATCAAGACTGATCAGTAGTTGAGGTGGGGGAGGAAGTACTTTAATTAAACACATTTGTAGTTAAATTACTTGTCCTCATGGGATAGTCCTCTTGCCTCTCCCTTGGTCTGGGTGTGCTCAAATATTTGAGGCAACAGCTGCATTGCATAGTAATGAGACAAGCTAAACGTCTGCAGCTCTAATAGGCCCCCAGGAACACAGAACTGTCCTGTTTGGGCTAAAGTCAGAAACAGCGGGAGTGTTTGAAATGTCCTCAGTGGTAAAGTTACGGGGAAATCCTAAATGTAAGGGCCACGTCTTCATTGCTCTGATTTCTTTTCCATAGAGTGTTTACAGCAGACATCTTCACGTGACTGAAGACTTCTTTTACTTTAGAAGCTCTTTTTAAAGACAGTTGCTTAGAAACATTTTTCTGAATGAAAGGTACTATTTTCTGCTTCTTCTCAGTAAACTTGTTTAATTTATAGATTCACTATCTGCAAGCCTTGGACTTCGATTAGTGGGTCCTTATGATATCCTTGCCGGAAAACATAAAATAAAGAAAAAATCAGCAAGCTTGAATTTTAATCTTCACTGGAGATTTTACTATGATCCTCCTGAGTTCCAGACCATTATTGTTGGAGACAGTAAAACTCAATTCCACATGGGGTACTTCAGGTAAGGGTCATTTCTTCTAAAACACAGCTTTGTCATTGTTTAGTCACTAAGTCGTATCTGAGTCTTTGTGACGTCATGGACTGTAGCCTGCCAGGCTGCTCTGTCTATGGATTGTCCAGGCAAGAATACTGGAGTGGGCTGCCATGCCCTCCTCCAGGGGATCTTCTCAACCCAGGGATGGAACTTGAGTCTCCTGCACTGGCAGGCGGATTCTTTAGCACTGAGGCACAGGGGGAGCTCTTACTTCTCCCAAAATACAGCTATTGCCCCTTTTATGAGTGCAAGCAGACATTCACTGGCCTCCCCAAGGTGAAGGGCATGCACCCTCTGTTGGTGGGTACATGGGCCGTCTGCTGTTCTAACCTACTTACCTACCCTGGAATGGATGAACTTGTTAGGCCAACCTCATCAGTTTTTCTGCTGTGCTTATAAACTTTTTTCTTTTTGGTTGAGAAGAGCTCTTTTTGCCCAGGGAAGGTAATTTGGAGCAGCTGCTGTGACTTAAGTTAGGCATATGCTTCCGAGGGCCGTGGAACTAAGCATGCACTCTGGAGCAGACTGGTCCTCTTGTTTATTGTCTGGGTGGCTCTGTAGCAGTCCTCAGGGAACTCAGCATGCACTCTGGAGCAGACTGGACTCTTGGTATCATCTGGGTGGCCCTGTAGCAGTCCTCAGGGAACTAAGCATGCACTCTGGAGCAGACTGGACTCTTGGGTATCATCTAGGTGGCCCTATAGCAGTCCTCGGGGAACTAAGCATGCACTCTGGAGCAGACTGGACTCTTGGTATCGTCTGGGTGGCCCTGTACCAGTCCTCTGTACCCGTGACTTTCTGTGACTTACTTTCATTCCACACACCTAACAAGAATATCTGGGGGTAAATGGATACATGCAAGATGCTCAGACTTTTAGAATAGAGCTGGTGGGGGCGGGGATCCCTTGTCCACTTGAGAGGTACTGTCATTGACGGGGGGATGAGGGACAGAACGTGGAGGGAACGTAGGGGTGCTGTGGGCACCCAGGGCTGGGGGTCGGGCCCTGACCTGCTGGCCTCCCGCTGCCCGTCCAGGACCTTAGCTGAGTCACCTGGTCTGGTCTCTCTGTGTGGTTTCCTAGTCATACAGTAAAGGGACTTGGTCGCCTGTATGCTTCCAGTTCTTTCACCGCAAATATTCTGTGATCCTCCTGTCTCGTTTCTTTTTGCTGCTCCACCTTCTTTCTTTTTCACAGACTGTAAAACTGGGGTGGGATGATTGTATGTAATTTCACCTCCTTTTGACAAGCTTTATTCCCCCTTTCCTTGTATTTAGGTGTAAAAGTAACTAGGTCCTAAGAATCTTAATTTTAGGTTCTGTTACATAAATGAGATTTGTTGTGGATATTCCTAAGAAGCCTAGAACTTACACCTAGCAAATTCATTAGCAATTTTTTAAAAGACATGCAGATGTAAATTCTTATTTTCAAACCTAAAATCCTCCCTTCTGATAAGTTATGGGCAGCTAAATTGTTACTACCTTTCGTTTAAACAGGGATTCTCCTGAGGAGCTTCCTGTATTTGTCGGTACAAACGAAGCAAAGAAAACCTGTATAATTGTTCAAAGTGGAGATAACGTGTTTGCTGCAGTCAAGTAAGAAAATATTTCACTACCTCTCCTATTGATAATATTTGTTTACAATTTTTATACCGTATCAGTCTGTCTCTGATTTTTAGAGCATTTCCATGAATTTTGCAGACTTCCCTTGCATACACACTTCATCTTTTCACCAAACAATAGACTCTTCTGACTACTTAATGAAAATACTACTTAAACTTGACCTTATTTGTCCCAGGGCAAGGTCACAGGATTTTTAGGCATCTGACTTTAAACACAGTCATGGCGAGCTCCTACTGAGAAGCTGTATTATGTGGAATGTGACTCACACAGGAGGTTGAGTGTCGTGAAGCAGGCAGTCCACACATCCTGGGGGCAGGGTGGGAATGAGGGGCCGGTGTGGGGGTGTTGTTGACTGAGCTCAGTGATGGGTGGTCTCTGACCCCCAGGGAAGAGCTGGGGAGTGGGGCTCCGGGACTACATTGTCTGTCAGGATCTGGGCCAGTGAGAGGGAGCCTCTTGCCCGTCGTCCCTGGACACTGGGGACGGGACAGGACGGTCATGTGCCTTTGCGAGCCAGTGGGGCTGGATCCGATCTCCACACTCTGATATCAGGGCCTCGTCTTCAGTAGGGCAGGGGGCGGGCGGCAGGAGCTGAAGCACAGGGTGGGTGTGGCAGGGGCACCTTGCTCTGTCCTGGGCAGCTGCAGGCCCCGTCCACAGCAGCTGTGCAGTGGACTGTAATAAAATGAAGAAGGCATCTGACTCACTAAGTAGATCCTGTTTGTGTGACGTCTTTTAATCACCTGCTTTTAAAAAGACTTGGATTCCCTGTGCTTGCATGGCACAGATTTGCAGTGAACAGAACCCGGACCCAGTCTGTCGGTGTGCCTGCTGGGCCCCTGCACGTGCAGCCCGCTGCGTCCAAAGGGCGGAGGGGCTCCGGGCAGGCCCTGACGTTACAAAAGGTGTGGCTTGCTCTTCATATTTTACATGGTTCTTCACACCCTTCGTTGTTTCCTTGTCCGTCTCCTGCGCTGATATGTGGGTTCTTGGGAGAGAGGCTTTTTCCTGTGCGCGGCGCCTGCTGAGTCAGGCGTTCATTCCACAAACTCTTTGACAACAGAACCACCATGTTTCCTTCAGTCCTACTGGTCTTATTAAAAGGAAAGTTCAGTTGTTATCTAAAATAATACAAGATTGTTCTGGCATTTTTTAGCTTACCAGAGAACACAGAAGAAAGAAAACAAAAATTCATTGGTGATAAATTTATAATTTAGGTGAAGACCAGCAAGGATTTGAGTAGCTAATGCTATTCAAAAAATGTTTTGTACTTCGGTAATTTATATCAAACATATGTTTGATAAAGTATTAATAATACTTCTATAGGTTATAATACTTTTCATGTATTATAGATTATAATACTTTATGTATATTTAGTATAATTTTGAGACTTTATTGAAATCAGTTAATTAAAATAATTTGTATATCAGCCTGAGTAAGGTGTTTTTGGGAAGACCATTTGTTAAAAATTATTTATGCCTAGGGAAACTAGTTTTCTTTGTGTAAGATTTAATAGTAGCCCAAGAAAATGCAAATTCGGCTAACAAAGGTGAGTAAAAATTAAAGAGTGGTAATATCCCGTGGAGATCAACCCTGGGTGTTCTTTGGAAGGAATGATGCTAAAGCTGAAACTCCAGTACTTTGGCCACCTCATGCGAAGAGCTGACTCATTGGAAAAGACTGTAATGCTGGGAGGGATTGGGGGCAGGAGGAGAAGGGGACGACAGACGATGAGATGGCTGGATGGACGTGACTGGCACGTCACTGACTCGATGGACGTGAGTCTGAGTGAACTCCGGGAGTTGGTGATGGACAGGGAGGCCTGGTGTGCTGCGGTTCATGGGGTCGCAAAGAGTCGGACACGACTGAGCGACTGATCTGATCTGATTTGATCTGATCTTGCACTCTTGACTTTCTGCTCTAGGGGTAGAAGTCTTTTTTAAAAATTACTGCAGTATAGTTGGTTTACAGTGTTGGGTTACACATGAATGAGTTACACATATATCCCGTTTTTTAGATTCTTTTCCCATGTAACTCATTACAGACTATATTGTGTAGAGTTCCCCGTTCTGTATACAGTAGGTCCTTATTAGTTATCTGTTTTATATAGTGTGTGTATGTCAGTCCCAATCTCCCAATTTATCCCTTACTTCCTGGTAACCGTAAGTTTGTTTTCTACATCTGTAACTCTATCTTTGTTTTGTAGACAAATTCATTTGTATCCTATTCTTAAGATTCTTTTCCTCACTTCACTTAGTATGGTAGTCTCTGGGTTCATCCATGCTGCACAGATGACATTATTTCGTTCTTTTATTGCTGAGTAGTATTCCATTGTATGTAGGTCCCACATCTTCTTTACCCACTCCTCTGTTGGTGGACATCTAGGTTGCTTCCATGTCCAGGCTGTTGTGAATAGTGTGCAGTGAATGTTGGGGTGCACGGACATGTCTTTTCAGATTATAGTTTTGTCCAGGTGTACGCTCAAGAGTACGGTAGCTCTGTTCTTAGTTTTTTGAGGACCCTCCATACTGTTCCCCATAGTGGCTGCAACCAATTTACGTTCCCATCAACAGTGTAGAATAAGATAAGTGGGTCCCTTATCTTCCACACCCTCTCCTGCATTCTTAACATAAAATTATTTCCATAACTGGCAATAATGTACTATTTCATATACCTTTAAATTTTATTTTGTATACTTCGCTGGTGGTCTGGTAATTAAGACTCTGTGCTTCTACTGTTGGGGGGCACGAGTCCAATCCCCTGTGGGGGAACTAAGATCCCACATGCCTTACTGTGCGACCAAAAAAATAAATAAAAAGGGAAAATAAAAGTTACTTTTAAAAAAAGTTATTTTGAATTGTGCTTTTGTATTAGCTTATAAAATAGTTTTGCTTTCCTTTACATTTTTAAAATTTCTTAACACAGATTTGAAGGTAACATTTAAAAGAATTCGCTGATGTTTATTATAAAGGTCCTCCAGTTCTGCGCAAGTGGAAAGTCGTTTTTTGGAGTCTCCACATTTTCTCCTGTTACATCAGACTTCTGCAAGGTTGTATGTCAGATCCTAGCATCAAGTGATGCAACATAAACTTGGCTTAACCTCACTTTTTAAGCACTTCACGTCTTGGTCGTAGACATTACAGGGATAAACAGATCTTGTTTGCTGTTTCTGTGACTGGCAGGTATTTATTAACACTGCTTTTCTCTTGTCTGAAGAATCTATTAGGGGCTTTGAGAGAACATTGGTGGTTACTCTGCCTTCTATTTCTTGGGGTTTGGTGTCTGTAACTTGGCTCCCCTCAACTTCCCAGGGTCCATGTACTTAGTACAGTAGCGTACATACAAATGGGGGCTACATACTAATGAGGGCTTTTACTTCTTTTTCAGATTATTTTTGATGAAAAAACTTAAAGAAGTAACAGATAAGAAGAAAACTAGTCTCTTGAAAACCATAGATGAGAAACTCACAGAAGCAGCCAGAGAACTGGGGTTCTCCCTGGAGCAGAGAACCATGAGGATGAAGCAGAGAGACAAGAAAGTATGAGTCCCATCTGTCAGTCTCTGCTGTTTCAGGGTGGGGTGCGGCGGGGTGGGTTCCCGCTCTCGTGCATCTCCTCCGCTCCCCTCCTGAGGAGAGGTGCCCCCGCCTCCCGCAGGGCTGGCTCCAGGGTGGTTCGAGGGCTGGACTGGAAGAGTCCTGCAGATGGGTGGGCACAGGACGGGGCACCCTTGCTCTGGTTGCAGAGCTCAGGCCAGGCCAGCCCCGTCTCTCTTTAGTTTTGATCTACCAGTCGCTCATCTCATAGTAGAAGAGCGGCTTTGTACCTCACACTTGCTTACATTTCTTTTTTGAATAGCTAAGGTTGGATGATTTAGTGCCAGGTGATTTTGAGTAGATTTGTAAAGGTCTGCCTTATGGGCTTTATAGTCAGCCCTGAGGGTAGTTGGCATATGGGCGATGTTGGTCCTGAGCTGTGTACTGGGGTGTGTGAATTCCTCCAGGAAATGGTATGAGAAGTCTTCTCTCCTTGCTTTATTGAGCCCACCAGCCTTCCTTTTGCGCCTGCTGTGTGAGTGGAGTTTCATAAATAGCGATACCTCTGGGTTTGGGATCCTTTGGGTTTTTCACTTGTACCTGCCTGGGTAACAGAGAAGCTGAAAGAATTCTGCTTTGGGGCAAATGAGAATTCTGAGTCCGTCCTGATAACCCCTGGGGAGGAGGGACATTTATTACTGGAGTCTGGATACCCAGTCTCCTCCAGCCTCTGAGCAGTGTCTCCTGCATGTGGCTGCTTCATCTGTGCATTCTCAGCCAAATGAAGTACTAGTCAGCCCTGAATAAGCTAGTACTGGTAACTAAGTACTTTAGCTTAGGTATTAAAAATCCTACTCCAGTTCCTTTTCTGATCCTGACTCAGCTGCAGGGGTGGGTGACTTTCAGGTAAGTTGCAGTCACTGAGTCCCTGTCTTCCCTGTCTTACCAGCTCTTTTAGTCCTTGAGGTCAGGAAGTAGTTTCTAAAAGTGTCCATGGAATGAAACTCCCTGCTTAGGGCATTTCCCTGCTGTTTTATCTCTATAGTTTTCACCAGGGGCCTTTTCCCACCTTAGAGTGAGGGGAGGGGAGCATGTCTCACCCCATTGTGACGTAGCCTGGTAAACACATAAATAAAAAGAAAAAAAAAACCTTAGAACCATGATTTCAACCATGGTGATAATGGTTATGTCATTTGCCTCCATAAAGGATGCCCCAAAACTAGAAGCTGCCTGACTTAAGGGAAGTTTGCTGGCAAGTCTGAATGCTCCTGGGCACCTGCGTTTCGCAGATGGGCAGGAGTTCTGGCCACATCCCCTCTGCTGGGTGGACCCTCTGGCTCTGCCCCGCAGCTGTGGCTGGGGACTGAACTGACACCACCCCTTGCCTCTGTGGCGGGGCACACGGGGATGACTTGCGTATGCTGACAGTTAGTAAAAGCCATTCATTTCACTGCTCTGTAATTATTTCAAGTGCTTGACTTCTACCTGATTTTAAAGGAAAGAAATAATAGTAAACTTCTGCCCTGGGGTCCAAATTTACTGAAATAAAAGGCACAAATTATATTTTGGCAGAAGTCTTCAGGGTTTGTGTATGAGCTTTATTTGCTCCCTTTGTTGTTTTTGTCTATTTTCCATGTTATTTTTGTTTTATTTAAGGTGGTGACAAAGACCTTTCACGGGGCAGGCTTGGTTGTCCCAGTGGATAAAAATGACGTTGGATACAGAGAGCTCCCTGAAACAGACGGTAGGGTATTTATGTGGCCATGAGCATGTGTTAATGTGGGGGGGGATTTCCTTGTGTTGAATTGGTGGATACAGTTCCCCGCCCCTGCAGTGACCAAGGGCTCAGGCTCTGGGGTCAGGGAGGCTGGAACTGAAGCTGGGTTTGCAGCTGCGTGGCCTTAACCGGTTGTATAACTTTATTAACCACGTCTTCCATCTGTCACATGGTGAGTGGCGGTGAGTACCATCCATAGGGGTGTCTGGGAGTAACCCAATACATAAGGTGCTTATTATTAATGCACTGCTTGCCTAACAGCACTCGGAACAGTGTTTTTATAAGTTTAAACAATACGAGCCTATGGTCTAGGTGACTTTTTCTACTATTTCACAACTTTTGACATTACGGTCAACTTACACTATAGTAGTTACTGATACAGCATGTGTTTGTGGACAGTTTTCCATCTGAATGTAGGTTTTTTTAGCTTTTAGAAGCCCATCCTGAGTTACTTCTTCTGTAAGTATAAGCACTCTTTGCAAATGGACTTTTCATACACAAAATCTAACTGTTGCTTTGTTGAAAAGGATACACAAAATCTGTTGCTTTGTTGAAAAGGAGGATAAAATCTCTCCTGAGCTCTCTGCCTGTCCCCTGCCCTTCCCCTTTCCTTTTCTCCTGGGAATACCCCTTCATCTGGCTCCTTTGGGAGGGGAGGGGTGGGGCGTGCAAACACGAGGGCATCGAGATCAGTAATGTTAAAGCACTGTTTTTTCTAATGTGGATAAATGTTAAGCAGTTTTCTCTATTTTACCTCAAATTGCATTTGTGCTGTGGCCCCACACCCCCATGTTGGTAAAGGAATTGGTAACGGTGTAATTCCACAGTGATTTGTCTCTTGTATTTTTCTGTACTGCTTTTTTTAGACAAAGGCAAAAAGAGCAAACTTTACTATTAGGATTTTTTTTTTTTTTTTTATCCAGCTTCTGGTGTGGATGAGCCCAGAGCAGGGCTCTGTGTATGCTCGGTCTCCATACTGTTTTTGATTTTTTTCAACCATTTAAAAATGAAAACACATTCTTATCTTGAGGACAGTTAAAAACAGATGGGCCAGGCTTGGCCATGGTCTGTGCACCCTGGACTAGCCCAGGGAAAATCTCTGGAAGCTGGTGTGACTCCTGGTTGTAGTTAAGACTCATGGAGAAACCACTTTGCTGGAACAAGAAAAGGTTTTTGTTAAGATTCGAGCATAAAAATGGCTAAAAACGGCTGATGTGTTATAGCACCAAGGCAGGAGGCCCCCAGAGACGGTGTCACGGGGAGGCGGGAGCTCACAGGTAACGCTGCGGCCCTGCTCTCTCAGCCAGCCTCAGGAGAATCTGCGGGACGATTGTGGAGGCCCCAAGTGACGCCGACAGACTGCAGGCCTTTGCCCCCGTCCAGGAGATGATGACCTACGTGCAGTTTGCTAACGATGAGTGCGACTATGGGATGGGGCTGGAGCTGGGGCTGGACCTCTTCTGCCACGGCTCCCACGTGAGTGAGCACCTCCTACACACACGTATGCGTGGGGTATGGACTCAGATGGATTTTTGAAATGATTTTAAGCAGATTCTTAAAAGATTCTTGAGTTCTAAGAATATTTCTTATTTGAGATTCATCTTATGTTCTGGCCAAGGTGAATGACCAAGACTTTTTTGCCTTCAGGTGTATGTTAACATGGGGCTTCCCAAGTGGCTCAGTGGTAAGGAAACCTGCCTGCCAATGCAGGAGATGCAGGTTTGATCCCTGGATGGGGAAGACCCCCTGGAGGAGGAAATGGCAACCCACTCCAGTATTCTTGCCTGGAGAAGCCCATGAACAGAGGAGCCTGGCTGCAGTCCTCAAAAGAGTTGAACATGACTTAGAAACTCAACAACAAATGTTAAAGTGACCTATTAGCTATGTATACAGCTTCAGTGTGACACATACACCTTCTTGGGCTCCATCTCATTCTCTATAAGGGATCTGTTCTGTGTTAGATGAAGAGTAAATGCTATTTGGAAATATGCTTTAAAATCTTTAAAACTTAGTGGTGATGGTTTATCATTAACACCTCCTCATTAAATAGAAATCCACTTAAGAGTTCCAGCAGTGGTTACCTCAGCTCTAGCTGTTTCAGGGTCAGGGAGGCAGGTGATATGGTGACTTCGGGCCTGTCACCTGCCTCAAGTCCTGTCTTCCAGCAGTGGCCGTGGGAGTGTGGGGAGCACTCCCCGAACCTCTGTCCTGCTTGTGGCCGCAGTCTGTCCTCCCGGGCCACAGCACTTGGAGACAGGTGAAGGGTCTGCATCTGGGGCATGGGCTCTGTTAAACAAGTGCCTGCTGTACTCTCTGGCTAATGTTACCTTCTTTGGTTTTTCAGTATTTTCATAAAGTTGCTGGCCAGCTTTTACCTCTGGCATATAATCTGCTGAAGAGGAATCTCTTTGCAGAAATTATTGAAGCTCATCTAGCAAACAGGAGCCAAGAGGACGTGGACCAGCTCGCAGCATGAGTGGGGCTGCCTCTCTGGTGTACAGGATTGCAGAGCTTTAGTGTGAAACGTGTTCTTCTGTTTTTAAGGACTACAGGAAATAAATGGATGGCAACTTTACTTTTCTAAAGCTCTGGTGGCCTGCTTTTCTTTCACAGACAGTTGGGTCACCTGCACAGTGATGCCCACCTCACCTATGGAAGAGGGGGTTCAGCCCCACTGTCCCCTTCAACACCAGGCCATGCCCAGAGCCTGTGGATGAGCCCGGAGAGGTTGGGTCCCGAGACTAGGGGTTAACACGAGCTGCAGCCCTCCCCAGCTTCAGGGGGACAGCATTCACTCAGCCCCTGGGGTCCATTCCCTCCGGCACTGCTCCTAGGGCTCGGCCTGTCAATACAGCACAGGATGTGGACACAGTGTATGCTCAACACACCAGGAAGGTTTTCCACGACAAAGTACGAACTAGGTCTCCAGTGCAGTCCAAGGGGAGCTGTGTTTCACCAGATGCAGATCCTTTTTAAACCTGACAAGACATCCGTCACCTTACAGACTCAGAGCTCATGGTCAGATGCAAAGCAGCAAGCTGTGGATGGGCCACAGGCCCGTTAGCAGAGCGTCCCCCCTGAGGTCACCTGGCTCACCCCCATCTTGGAGGACCAGCTGGGCCTGCCCACGGAACTCTCCAAAGTTCCTGTGTCACCGCCTCCTGAGTCCCAAGACCTGGAGTCTTTGTGACAGCAGAAGCAGGACACACTCCCGGGGAGGCCCTGCAGTCAGACGAGCCTCCGAATGGATGTGCGCCTGGTGAACACGGTGCCCCTCGCTGGGTGCTAGGGGGAGTCTCTCCAGCACTGCTGGAGATGACACGCCCACAAGTCACAACTCCCCTCAGCTGAAGCCCATGTCCAGCACCGCCCCCCCCCCGCCCACGGCCACTGAGACTCAGCAGACGGGGCCTCAGTCCCATCCAGGACTGGCCTGTGCTGACAGAGGGCCCAGGCTGTGATGCAGTCCCTTCCCTGAGCGCTACCTGCAGGTCCCAGGCGCATCTGAATGCCAAGCGATTTGTGTTAAAAACCTGACACTATACAGATCAGATCAGATCAGTCACTCAGTCGTGTCCGACTCTTTGCGACCCCATGAACCGCAGCACGCCAGGCCTCTGTCCATCACCAACTCCCGGAGGTCACTCAGACTCACGTCCATCGAGTCAGTGATGCCATCCAGCCATCTCACCCTCTGTCGTCCCCTTCTCCTCCTGCCTCCAATCCCTCCCAACATCAGAGTCTTCTCCAATGAGTCAACTCTTCGCACGAGGTGGCCAAAATACTGGAGTTTCAGCTTTAGCATCATTCCTTCCAAAGAAATCCCAGGGCTGATCTTCAGAATGGACTGGTTGGATCTCATCTTCTCCAACACCACAGTTCAAAAGCATCAATTCTTCGGCACTCAGCCTTCTTCACAGTCCAGCTCTAGTGTGTTAAAACATAGTCTAACCTTTGAAGCAGCACTTGAGCTCTTCCCACAGATTCATTTAATTTCTAAGGTCCTTGTTAATACTGAAGAAGTATTTAGAAATAGTTGTTAATGCGTTTACCTTAATCTCAAGTGTACCTTCCATTAAAACGACACAAGCTGGCTACAAATTCTCGATTCCTTTAACCATGCTGCTTGTTGATAGAACCACTTCAAATGTAAGTTTTCTAAATTTGCCTTCTTGTGATTCAGTAATACAGATTTCAACAGGATTGCTTATCAAGGAATAAATGAAAGGGTAAAAAAAATAAATTCAGCTTACCATCCATTCCTCACACACCTGTGTGCACATCTTCAGAAGGCCTGGTATATCAGAACCAAAACAGGGTTTGTGCACCAGTGCCAAGAACATGGCAGTTACAATACTACAGCTATGAGCAGGGCTTCCTGAGAACAGGCTTGTGAAGACACTTCCAGGCTCCGTGCCCAGCACCTGTGTCCAAGGGCTGGTCACACATTTTGGGAGGGCCCGGCCTTCCAAGGACTGAGACTTGGTTGCTCAGAGCAAGCTCCTGCCAGCCCGACACCAAACCTCCCCTTCTTACCTCCTTCCTGCACTGGAGGCCTGGTCCTTCAAAATCTCATCAGACATTTTCAGGTCCTTTCCAGTGGCTGCTGTGGCTCCCAGATGCCACCTGCCTTCCTGTTCATTTTCACCCAGTACCTGGGTTCTTTCATAATAAAAGCAGCTTCACCCAACTGAACAAAACCGTTACCCAACTCAGGCTTAGCTAAGCTCACACCTGGAGCTTACAAACTGTCTTCCATACAACTTTTCAAGCACATGTAGAATGATCCAGCCAAGAAAAAAGTGGAAGCGGTGAAACCTCACCCAAGACCGCGCTCTCATCTGTGTCCACATGGACTCACCCCATGGCACCAGCGCAGAGCTTTCTGCTCCCTGGCACCTGCAAGTCCTATGTATGCAGAGAAGCCAGCTGACACCCCAGCCCTGCCAAGCCCCTGCCCTCGTCCCTCCAGCGCCAAGACCTACCTGGTGTCCTCGCACCTGGCAGTGCTCCTGCTCCTCCCACAGGAAGCCTCGTCAGCCTGCTGTGCGCTCATCCCCCCCCCCCCCCTCCATCACCCATGACCAGCATCCCTACCCCCAAGGCCACGTCGTGCCCCTCTCCCCCAGGCTGGGGGATTTCTGCCCGGTCACTGACCAGGACTCACGAGGCTGCCCAGGATCACATAAACACATGTGCTCGACAACCACTATACCAACTCATGACGTGTACCAGCATCTGATGCTTGTGCCCAGCAGTCCCAGGAGCACACTTGGTGCTCAGTCATCAAGTGAATGCACGAGAGCAACAAAACAAGGTGTCCTGGGCGTGTCAGGACCAGGTTCACTCCCTGACACCATGGATACTGCTCCACAGACTGTCTCTCCCCTCCCCAGAGGCAGTTTCGTGTGCAAATCTCCGTGCTTGTTCTCAGAAGCACAGTCTGCAGGTGACTTACCTGTCTCCTTTGAGGTGTGTGGCCCCTGCACCCACACGCGTGCTGGTGCGCACACCCTGCTGTCACCCTGGGGTCTGCCAGGTCCCCACGACTCCTGCTCGCCAAGGACAGCACTGCCTCGCAGCCCGAGAGACACGGGGACACCCCGGGAGGCTGCACGCTACACGACACACAGCGGCCGTGACCCCGGGGCACGCTGACTCAGGGAATCAAAGGCCAAACCACACGTTGTCATATAGATTTTAATAGGTTTTCTGATTGACTCATCACAGTCACCATTTGTACTGTAATGATATGCAGCTTTACTACACTAGTATAAATAAACAGATAAATACAGCTCTAGGCAACATCGCAGATGAACAAACTAGGCATTCATGAGTCAGAACTGAACACAATTATTAAGGAGAAGAGATGCTGACACCCTGCCCATTCTCATCATACCTTCTCCCAAAAGGTACTCCAATGAGGCTCTGCCTGCGCTCCACTGGGCCAGGCACTTCCACTGCATGGTCTCCAACTCCCCTCGTTGGGCTGACACACAGACACACCCAAGATACCAAAAGGAAAAGTGGAATGGAGTGACAGACACAACCACGAGCGTGCTGGAGACACAGCCCGCCCCCTGCATCTCAGCAGGAAGGGCACACACTGAGGAGAGAATCGGCATCCACCCGAGATGTCAGTGTGAAGCAGAACCTGAAATCGGAAAGGAAACAAGGAAGACAAAACACACGCCATGTGTGATGCCACGTGTGACGCGGTGCAGCCACGGAGCCCACACGCTCACCAGGCCTCGGGTAAATGCACGGACGAGAGGTTGAGAGACCAGCTGACCGTGGTTCAGGAAGGGCTGTCTCCACACGCTGGGAAGCAAGTGGGGAGGTGGCCGGAAGGGGGAAACAGGACAGAACACTAACTGCAGGCGGAGCAAAGCTCAGGTGTCGTGGAGTTCCTAACGTCTGCTCACCTCTCAGTGGTCGCTCTAATGTGGCTTCGAGATCTTATAAATCCTCAGCATCATAAAGGTCTTCTGTGATCTCCCAGACCTTACAGGTTTATTAAGACTCAAGAGGTGAACAATCACTTCCAAAATATAAAAGAAGCTCATTGCAAGATGTGTTTCAGAAAAATGTCTGTCTCTAAAAATTCATTTTGCCTCCCAAGATGCATAATCCAGAATTTTCAGGCCAGTGCTTCAAGTGAACTGCCTTTGCTGATGTGAATTGAGACCATGATTAAGACAGGTATTTTCCAAAACCCCAAATTCCAAACACATCCAGTACATTTTCAGCCCACTGTGCAAGAAAGTGCAACGTGGATTCAAAATGTCACTGGACACCTGGACATGACCTCCACGAAGATTCACAAGTTCTGTTCAGATCAACATTTTAACTGCTACCTCTGCCATTCTATTGTTTTCTTTTCTGTTCAACATTATTTAACTTTTAATCTGCGAAACGATACATAGAGTTTCAGCTTCCAGTTAATGAGTCAAAATGGACAAGCTGGAAACACAACCCAGAGGATGGCAGTGAGAGATGAGAAAAGGTTTCCGTACACGTGTGATCACAAAGAAACAACCACACCACATCTTAGACCCTCGTTCCCACTGTAAACTTTGTTCATATCTCCATATTTCTAAGTCTGAGTTAGTCTATAAAAATCACATTAAAAAGGTAAAAGTATTTAAGTGTGATATTAACTGATCTGTATTTTATAAATTTTAATCCATAAAAATATAAATAAGAATGGTAAATTTTTAAGAAAGAAATATACATTTAGTGCAAGTTATGAATTACATTTCTTCTTCAGTGTCAGCAGTAAAATACCTTAAGGAAAGGGGGGAAAAAAACCAGACTGATCTAATTTCAAGAAAAAGAAAATTCCAGTGTTTAAACATGCAACTCATAGCAGGTGCAGCTCGACACAACACTTCCTTCTTGTCACTATCAAAGCAGCATCATTTCCTTACGCTCAATGGTACTTGTGTTATAGGAGTTTTAGAAACAGAAAAATCTGCGTTAAGACCAGTTCACATTATCCATCAAGTCAGAGAGGGTGAGAAAAGCAAGAAGAACACTGTCCATCCTTATCAGTCAAGTCCCCTGTGGTGGATGCTGAACCCCTCCCCCCGCAGAGCTTCCATGGTGCCTCGGCCCCGGTTGTGGTGCCCGGCTTGCCCCAAGCACCTCGTGTGGGGACACAGCACCCACTCCCTCCCTGTGACGAGACCCCGGTAGACCACGCACATCTCAATATGAGAAAGGACTGCTCCCCACGTGCACACCACTCTCAGAGGCTTGGTGACAGCTCGCGGGGGACGGGAGAGGAGAGGAAGAAGCTCGTCCGGAATGTAGAAAGGTAATGCTTTACCTGTACAGTTCAGGAGTTAAACACAACAGTTTTGATTTAAAAAAACAAAGGGGCAAGACCTTGCAGTCTTAGAGATGGCTCAATTCAGAGGGATCCCTTCTGACAGGGGGCCTGCGGGCCTCTCCGCAGGGCCAGAGAGGGCGGGGTCGGGGCAGGGCCGCCTCCAGCGCTGAGCACACAGCTGGGACACCCTGCGCTGCTCACAGCCCGCGCTGCTCGCCCCTCCCCGCACCACCGCAGCGCTGGCAAACCTCCGGGTCAGAGCGAGCTGCTGCCGAGCAGGCAGGCCTCCTCCCCGGCCTCCTCCCCCTCCTCCGCCGCCGGGCTCAGTTGAACATGATGGAGGCGGGGTCTTGGTTTGCCGTCTGGGCCATATGACGGAGGATGTCTTTTTTTGTGATGATACCAAGGAGGCGTCTGAAAAGGACAAGCAGAAGGTTGCCGTTAAAAGGAAGGGAAAGGAGAAGCTAAACCCACAGCTAAATCCTTTCGGCTTATAGAAGGAGAGCAAAGCAATCAGCCCGAGTCTGTATTTTCAAACAGTAGCTTGGTCAAGTAACTCAACACCCAGCAGCCATGCTCGCAGGTATCGAGCATGACGCCCCTAACTGCTCAGTGTCCCTGCCCTGAGACTGAGAACCGGACCGTGGAGGAAGAGCCTCTGAGTCACGTGAGCCAGCGCGTGAGAGAGCAGGATGCAGAACAAGAAGGGGCGCTGAGCCCACCCGAGGAGGACAGCTCCTTCCCACCAGGCCGAGAGAGAAGAAAACATAATGACCAAGTCCCCTTTAGAGTGCACTTTTCTTTAAAGCCAAAATTAACTGTCTTTAAAAAAACTGATTTAAAGAGTGCCCAGCTGTATGCTCAATCTTCATGAAAGCACATGAATTGTAATTCAGGTAAAATGCACTTAAAATGGTCAACACAGAATTTCAATCCCAAACTTCAGAACCCCAAGCATAAATCTCTAGGATGACCCAAGTTTTTACTACAGTCATCAATGTCTTCCTTTTCTGATTTTAGTCAAAAAAGGTACAGTGCTTTTATGAAAGTCTGAGTTGTTAACGCTTACATTAAAAGGTAGGTGAAAAAAAAAATCAAGAAGCAGTCCTAGAAGATTATTACAGATGAAGCAGAAAGCAGAAGGGATGAGCAGTCACTTATTTTTCTGGCCAGTGGTTTCTTCAAAAGGATGCATGGAGACCAGTACTGGATTGAAGTCTACAGGGACAGGCCTCATGGAGGGGTGACACCAGGCAAAAGAGCCCAGCGTGAGACTGCCAGAGCCAGACCACTTATCAGAGAACTCGAAATCCTCTTTAGTCACGACTCCACTGGGACCCACGGCCAGGTACAATCACCACACCTGACCCTCAGCCGCTGCCCACACTCTAGAAACAGCCTACAGAGGGCGCTGGAGCCCAGGCCCCAGGATCTGAGGGTGTGTGGGGCGGGCGGCCGCTGAGCTGGATAACACCACGTGTGCACACGTGGGCTCAGACTCCCCACGACACAGCCAAGACCAGGGAAGAAAGACGGGCACAGGCTTGGGGGCTCCTGGGTGGAGTGGGGATATCTGCTGTAGGATTGTGCAGACCACACTGCCTACAGTCCTAAAGCCAAGGAGAGGCTCTGGTGGCCAAGAGTTGGGCCTGCTGCTTCCCAGGGCAAGGTGTGCACACACCCCCGTGTGAGGAGGAGGAAAGGTCTAACAAAGCTGATGGGGGAGGCACAGGCACGCAGCCACCCCCGCCCGGTCTGGGGAGCAGCCGCGTGATCACCAGGGGCTCGGCGCGCCGCGTCAGCTCCTCCAGGTGTGCTACCATGTTCTTCTTGGTGATGATCCCCAAGAGGCTCCTGCAACAGACCACGTGATGCTAATGACTGCGGGGGACTCGGGGAGGGGTCCTACCATCATGATACAGGGGGCGAGAAAGAGCTAAAGCAGGATGGGCTTCAGAAAAATTCATATAGAAGGGCTCTGAAACCCCAGGTACCAGTGCGTTACCTCTACTGACTTTGGCATGGGACGTGATCCTACTTTGAATACTGGAAGGTAGCTGTCCTTCTTAAATTAAAACTCAAGATTATAAAAGCTCAAAATGAAAATGACTCCAAAAAAAAGTACAAAGAAACACCATCAGTACAGAGCTGCACAACTCTGAACTGCAGCTCCAAGTTCTTTCCAGAGGACTGTGCTTCTCATTTGTCAAGGGCCAGCCCCTGGCCCTCCTCACTGCATCCGCCTTTGTACTGAAGTCAATAAATTCAACTCCAGTCTCCGAGGGTATACACAGTGGGTGCTGAGAACCTTAAAAAGCTTTCATCTTTAAATTCTGGAAGTCCCTCCAGCCCCCCTGCAGGGTGATTGGACACCCTGCCATCTGGCTAGGTCAGTCCTGTGTCGCACTGCCTCAGACCACCCCAGCTTCCAGAAGAACGAACGGCAGCAGGCGACCTGCTCAGTCAAGGGCTCTGGGCCCACGGGAGGCTGTTTATACAGCGGTCAGTCATGGGGCAGGGAAGGCCCCTGGGGAGGGATGGGCTGGAAGCAGGCAGGGAAGGGACTGGGAGAGGCAAAAACCGCTTCTTTGCAAATGTCTTCTCATCTTTTACAACGACACACTTATCCTTAAGAACAAAGACAAGCTGAACAGTTCTCAGAGCGTGGGAGCACGTCTCCCTCCAATAGCTCAGAACATGCCCCACATAAAATAAGCACCCACTCAGTTCTAAGAGAAACAATCACCAATTCACCTGCATATATAGTTGGAATCAAGAAAAGTGAGCATCTTGACATTAAGTAAAAGAACCCCAATTTAATTCTTACTCGTTCTTCTCTACCCGATTATATACAATGATTAATTTCAGTTAAAAGTTAGTAAGCTCTGCCAAACCTCGAGGTACACAGTGAGGTCAGTCAAGAATTTATTAAGGACAAAATGGCAAACTTATACATTTATAAAGTAATCTTTGTATTTACAAAGTAACAGCCATAAAATGAGGAAATACATGTTTCCTCTCTTTAGTTACTGGAAAAAAGTGATTTCAGAGTAATAAGGACAAACTCAGTACCACTTTATTAACTTGAGAAGTCTGGGGAAAATCAATGCAAAATCTGACTCCCGTAAAAGATGATTTTGTTCCTTGGGGCGCACAACGCTGTAAGAGCAATAAGGCTCGACCAGCACCCTGCCCCAAGGTATCTGTGTCCAGAAACACCAGGCCCAGGAGCCCCTCTGCCCCCCAGCTTCCTTCCCCAAAGGTGCACGTTTGGAAAACCATGTTTACTGTCAGCCCCATGTGCGAAGCTCCACAGTAAAGAAACTCTACAGCATGTGATCCAACGCTTTCCTGACCCACACAGCCACAGAACTCATTCTGAGCAGTTCCTATGAACGTCCTGCTGGTTCCACCAAGGCTGAAGCATTCTGAGAGGTTCTGCTTATCAGAACACGAAACGTGGGCAAGACCCTCCCCCCAAGCACATTTTCTCCTTTTATCTGCAGGTCTGGATTCCTCAAGTCTTCTTCCCCCAAACACACAGCTGTTTTCCACCTCTAAGGACTCAGTAAGAAACCCTAACATGTTGACCATTAGACTCTCCACTAAAATGCAGAAGACATGCGCTACCTTCTTATATCAACCTATTTTCCTTGAAGGACAAAAATAAGGAAAATGTAATCACGGCACCTCTCACCCCAAGCTCTCTTGTGAAAAGGCAGGCTCAAGCGAGAACCTGAGCTGTCCGCCCTGACCAGCGCCCTCCACTCACTCCTCTCTAGCGCCTGTGCCGCTCCTCAACCTGGCACTGTCGGCGGCGTGCACGGCGGTAACGAACGCCAGGGCCTGGGACGTGTTTCACCAGGACTGCACAAGGACATGCCCACTGGTCACGACTGGGGAGGACCGGCCACGGGAGGCACAGAGAGCCACACGGAGCAGGTCAGAGTTGAGGATGACCCAGCCTGGCTTCCAACTGGGCTGTGTATTACTAAAGGCACCCCCACCCGTAAAGCTTTCGAAAAGGTACTCCACTTAGCGTCTACTTATTACGCTTTTAAACAATGAAGCTTGGTGCCATTATTCTTTAAACAACCCTAAACAAAAGAAAACAGCTATTGTGCTGACATACGTCTCTTCTCCCATCAGTATCTGTGATATCTGATGATCCAACGCCCTGCCCATCACTGAAGACAACCGCCTTGCACACCAGTTATAAACCTGGAGGCTCACACCTAATAGACTTGTGTGGTCTACGGCCATTCATCTTTCATTAGTTGTCAAATAATGTAACGTAAGATCCAGATTTCTGACGACACCAATACCTACGAGATATGCCCACATAAACAAACCCAGGTTTACACTGTCACATGACAGCCGACACGCAGTTCACCCCGTTCCCAGCCTTCCTGTCCCAGCCTTCCTGGAGCCACTGCTACTCTCAACCCCAGTCCAGCTGATGCCCATTAACTGGAGGAAACCACAAAGTGGGAGGGTTTCCCCCTACTTTCTCATTTCCCTATGGGTACACTAAAATAAATGGAACAAAAATAATTCTTAGAAAACCTCAAAAAAGTCTCATTTTAGGGAAGGGATGTAAGAGGAAAGCTGTGAGAATTTGCTTTTCTCCCCCACAGGGAGTTGGAGAGGAGAAAAATCTTAATTTGAAGCAACTAATCATGAACATGAAAAATACAATCAACTAATAGCTGCAGAAAACCAACCACATGCAAAATTTAGTGCCAAATAGCCTAGGAGGCCAAACCACATGCCTGTAGCTACATAAGCTCATGGTCTGGTGACATGACTCCTCAAGTATGAGGCACATAAACCAACCTTAGCAGTCCACTCAGTCATATTTGACAACTAGTTACTAAGTCAAAATGAGTCAACTCAGTCATCGTTATATATACACACACAAACATGGCTTTTCAAACATGGGATGCTGGTTTAAAAACAAATTCAAACATTCAAATGCAGCAATATCACTATGTGATAAACAACAGAAACTCTAAGTGTCATCATGTCACACGTGGGACCAAGATATTTTTTATACTGAAAAGAGACACATGAGCACTTTAACATTAAAGGTAAATTATTTTATAGTACAATGTGAAAATATCTATTAAATTTTCAATGCATTAACTTTCAAATTTTTCACTTTTAGGACTTTATTCTTTAGATCAGTTTTGTTCAGTCACTCAGTCGTGTTGACTCTTTGCGACCCCATGGATTACATGCCAGGATTCCCTGTCCATCACCAACTCCCGGAGCTTGCTCATGCCCATCAAGTCAGTGATGCCATCCAATCATCTCATCAACTGTCATCCCGTTCTTCTCCTGCCCTCAATCTTTCCCAGCATCAGGGTCTTTTCCAGTGAGTCAGTTCTTCCTATCAGGTGGCCAAAGTATTTGAGCTTCAGCTTTAGCATCAGTCCTTCCAATGAATATTCAGGACTGATTTCCTTTAGGATGGATGGGTTGGATCTCCTTGCAGTCCAAAGGGACTCTCAAGAGTCTTCTCCAACCCCACAGTTCAAAAGCATCAATTCTTCAGTGCTCAGACTTCTTTATAATCCAACTCTCACATCCATACACGACTACTGGAAAAACCATAGCTTTGACTAGATGAACCTTTGTTGGCAAATTAATGTCTCTGCTTTTTAATATGCTGTCTAGGTTGGTCATAGCTTTTCTTCCAAGGAGCAAGCTTCTTTTAATTTCATGGCTGCAGTCACCATCTGCAGTGATTTTGGAGTCCAAGAAACTAAAGTCTGTCACTATTTCCATTGTTTCCCCATCTATTTGCCATGAAGTGATGGGACCAGATGCCATGATCTTAGTTTTTTTAATGCTGAATTTTAAGCCAGGTTTTCCACTCTCCTCTTTGACTTTCATCAAGAGGCTCTTTAGTTCTTTGCCATAAGGGTGGTGTCATCTGCATATCTGAGGTTACTGATATTTCTCTCAGCTATTTCTCCCTGCATATTCTTCAGATATGCATATGTAAATTACTACATATGAATGTTCATTGAATATTCTTTGTAACAGTATAATTCAAGAGAATGGTTACAGTCAACTAGAAGGCAGGACAAGGAACTGACCATAACCCTTGGCAAGGCTGTAAGCTCTCGGCATCCTGCCCACCATCATCTGCTCACTGTTATCACTGACTGCTACCTACTACTACCTACTTCCTGTTCTCCCCCTCCGTGAGCAGTATTATTGTGGTCGTTTTGTTATTTCTCATCAGTGCAGTCTGAGGGCATTTGAATCAGAAAACTTGCCCTTTGGTTTCCAGAACGGTGAACATTCCTTCAAGGATAAAGACACTTTGGACTGTGAACATCAAGCCGGGTGCAGAGGCTGAGGAAGACCATGAAGCTCTTTCATAAGAAGGATAAAGGGTTGCAATGTGGCAGGAAGAGTGTGCACAGATGAGTATTTTAGTTGCCCAAGGAGTCTAGACTACCTGATGTCAATTCTCAGCCTTTCTATTATTAGCACAGTCTTAAGAGTTTTAAATATTAAATTATGCAATGACACTTGCATCTAGAGGCCACATGGCACCATTCTGGGGGGCAATATGTAAGCGGAAGTTGCAGGGTAGGTCTCTGTGGAGAACTCGGAGGAAGAGCCGACAGAGACAGCACTGGTAAGCTTGCAACGCCCTGAGCTCACCAGCTGTCCTGCAAGCTCAGAGCAACCACAGAGAGCCAAGGAAGCCCTGGGACTTTGTTCTAGATGCCCTGAACCCACCACCACTCCCAGCAACTACCTGTACCTGGACTCTATCATATAATAAAAAGAAAACCCTTATCTTGGTAAAAAACAAAAAGAGAACTCCTTGCCCTTGATCAAGAGCTCATCCCTCCATCAATTCCTCCCTGCTTCCTGGAGTTACCTTCAGTGGCTAGCACAGTGCAAATACTAGCCATGAGTCATGCTCTCTAGCTTTTATTTGTATTCCAGACCCTTACGGGCTAATAAGAAATCACGGCACTTTCCTGGTGGTGCGGTGTTGAAGACTCTACTGCCAACGCAGAGGGCATGGGTCCCATCCCTGGTTGGGGAACTGAAATCTCACATACCACGTGGTACGGCCAAAAACAAACAAAAAAAGAAATCACAAAGAAAGAGATGGACTCTACTGGTCAACAGTCACATCCAACAGCAAGAGGCAGGACTTCCGAGCTGGGAGGCTACTGCTCCCTGGACTGCCTGTGCTGACCACGGGCCTGGGCACAGCCTCCCACATGGATGACCACCTCCATCTAGAAGGGCCGAAGAGGGGCTGCAGCCGGAGGCGCCCACCTCCTGCCGTCCCCTGGAGAGGGCCTGCCCGTTCTGTCTGTGCAGGATGGCTGTGGGGCCGCCGGGCCCTCCCATGTGCAGGGTCTCCAGCAGTCTCACGTGGTGCGGGCCAACCGCCACACCTACTCCCCCCAGCCTCGCTGTCCTCAGCCTTCACGTGCGGGCTCCGAGCAGAAAGAGCAGCGTGGTGGGAACCAGGGGGCCGGAGAGAAAGGGCGGCAGGGAGGCACTCCGCAGGCCTGGGAGCGGGGAGCAGCGCCAGGCAGCAGGCTGGCGCCAGGGCCAGAGGCGCAGTGTCTCCCTGCTCCCCAACTCCCACCAGACCATACTTTCCCAAACTCCCACATGGAGAAACATGGCCAGGTTATGTGCGAAGGGCAGAAAAACCAATGTGTGCATTTTAAATACATAAGTGTTTATCTGCCAGACTGTATTCATAGGATTTGCAGATGGAGACTATAGAAAAATGGAAACAGAGCATTTGCAAAAGGCTTTCAGCTAATCCACCAACTCTAATTATACACAATTTCCCTCACCACACAATTAATCAAATAGTAGACAGCCAGCTATTCAGAAAGTTATTACTGTCCTAGAGACAGACACTCTGACCGTGAAATATCTACAAGAACAGGCCGCTGCAGTGCTCCATGCAGTGGGCTCCACTGCTCCCTGAGAAGGGACCCGTCAGCTTGGAGGCCCCCAGTCCCTCCACGACCCCCTAGGACACATCGCCTCCCTGCCACCCTGAAGCGCTCCTCGTTCAGCAGAGACCTGGCAGTCAACACTTCGCCCACCCTTGGTAAGTGGGACTCTGAGGGGCTAATCCTGAACGGCAGACCTCCCCCAGGGGCCCCCACCCGAACCCAAGGGCCCCGCACGTGAGGGGGACACACCCACCCGTTGTGTGTGACGAGGCACTGCCGCAGGCCCAGCTTCCGGAAGATGTCCACCACGATCTCCATGGGCGTGTGGTCTGTCACCGTGAACGGGCTCATGTCCAGGATGCTGCGGAGCTTCAGCGGCCGGGGGCTCTCGGCCGGCAGGGACGGGGTGTGCTGCGCGAAGCACACACGCGAGCTGCCCACAATCCCCTCCTGCTTTTTCCGGGCACTTTCTGCAGAGACAGAGAAGACCACCCATTACACACTGACAGGGCTCCTACTGTTTTAATGGCAACCTGATTATTCACAGACTTAAAACGATAAACAAACATATCCTTTTGACCTCTTCATTTTTTCCTCTCTCTAACCAAGAAAAAAACCCACTGAAAAGCTATTTCACGATCTCCTGTACTAAACAGAATCAGAATCCACTAATATCAAATCGTTTTTGTGCAAATAAAATATTTTTGGTGTAATCATTAGCACAGCATGATTTTTGTTGCTGCTGTCTAATTCTGACAGACCGGGAAGCGTGCTGGGATCATGGGACTTGATACCTGCACAAGCAATGAGGCTCCTCGCTAAGGGAGCCTCCCCTCCGGGGCCCACCCGTGCCGGATGCACAGAGAACTCCAGCCTCCTGCCAGGACCGCACGGTCTGTCCCCTGCTGTGAACCGGCTAGTTCGTTCTCTTTTCTGGCATTCAAGCTTAATGTTCCTGGTGAGCCGTGAGGTGGGGTGAAACTATTCATATAGTCACATTCCTGAAGGACACCGGCCAACTTTCAGGGCTTATCTGTGAAGGCCGTGAATTCCTGCTCCTGGGGTCCTGCTGCCAGTGCTCCGGCTTTGTGTCTGCTTCCTCTGCCACCTCTCAATGTGCGAGACAGGACGTGGCCAAGAGGCAGAGCACGGCCGAGGAAGAACGCAGACCATGGGGCGGGAGGAGGAAACCCACAAAAGCGAGAGCATACACAGGGAAAAAGAAAACGCTCATGTTCCTGCTGCTGAGTCAGTGTGAATTCAAAACTGCGTACACATTTGGTATCTGTCATAACTGAACATTATTTTGAACAGAAATTTTGCTACAAAAACATTTAAACAAACATACTAAGCATCAGTCCTGCATGAACAGTGAGCACAGCTCGCAGACACAAGCTGCAACCCTTTCCACTCTTTCCGATCACTAAGGCACAGCTTCACCGTGCGGTAACGCCCAGCGGGGTTCTAACACTGGGACTCCCAAGCACACCTCGAAAGCATGAGGAAGACCCAGGGAAGAAGAAAGCCCCTCAGCAACTGACATAAATGACTTCTGAAAAATGCTTGTTGAGCTGCTGTCAGCCCAAGGAAGCATCCGGTTGCTGGCCCATCATGAATGACAGTCATTTGAGTGCTTTAGAAAGCTAACCCCAATGGTCAACCTGAAACCTTAACTGAGCACATATTATACCATCAGTGCAACAAGCAGAAAGACTGCTTAAATATACATCCAACAATAAAACAATCCCAGAAGAGTTTAGAAAAACACTATTGATGACTGTAATTTATTTACTTTTTTTCTGGAACTATGGGCCTTTACACCTGCACAAGCAAGGAGACAGCCTTTACTGCGGGACACAGAGGCGCATGCCTAGGGAGTCTATCTGGGACTCTAATGTGTTGTCTGAAGAACACCACTTTTATGTGAAGGCCGGCATTATTGATACAAGCACACTTACTGAACACGTACTAAGTGCCAGGACATCTAGATTTGGTTTTGGGGGAAAAAAAAAATTGTTTGTGAATGTCATTCCAAGGCCTTTGAAGCAGAAATCATCATCTGAGCTTTGACATGATTCATGTTTTTTTAAGGAGTGCATGCAGATGAAGAGTTACACTTCTAGGAGAAGGGCTTACTTGTATTAATTTAGGAAACAAACAGGTCTCTATATTCATAGCATGGTGTTTCAACTATCTGAGCAGGTACAAGGCTCATTTTAACTCCTACAAAGAGATACACAAGAGACTGGTGCAGGGACCTGAGTGAGCACCATTTCACGGTCTGGGGTTGGTAACCCTGCTGTGGGGAGAGCCTGAGCAGGGTCTCCCCCAGGTGCGCTAAAGCTTTACTCGGCACAGAAGCTCTTGCTGCTGCTGCTAAGTCGCTTCAGTCGTGTCCGACTCTGTGCAACCCCATAGATGGCAGCCCACCAGGCTCCCCTGTCCCTGGGATTCTCCAGGCAAGAACACTGGAGTGGGTTGCCATTTCCTTCTCCAGTGCATGAAGGTGAAAAGTGAATGGGAAGTCGCTCAGTCATGTCTGACTCTTTGTGACCCCATGGACTGCAGCCTACCAGGCTCCTCCATTCATGGGATTTTCCAGGCAAGAGTACTGAAGTGGGGTGCCATTACCTTCTCCAACAGAAGCTCCTGAGGCGGGCAGGAAAGCCTTGTGGCGAGGGGGCAGCCTGCCCCTGTGCCCCACCTTTCTGACCCTGCTCACTCTGTCCAGGGCATTCAAGTTCTCACACATGAACAGTCTCCCTGTAAAACCCACAGTTCCTGGGACACAAATGGAAAGGAGCAGGTCCACTTTTATACCCTAAGATGGAAAACAGAAAAGCCAATTCCATCCACACTATAAGTACTGTAAATATATGCTTCATTTTGCTTTTTATTTACTTCTTTATTACTATTTTGGTCACACCACAGGGTATATGGGATCTAGTTCCCTGACCAGGGATTGAACCTGGGCCCCCTGAATTGGCAACATGCAGTCTTTAACCACTGGGCCACCAGGGAAGTTCTGTGCTTCATTTTAAAGAAACACACAACATCATGCCTTACTAATACATCTGGACCCAGAAAGGCAGGAGGCGTGTCTTTCCATTTGGACTAAACTTGAACACAGTAAACTGCTGTTCACTCCTGGTGAGGGCACGTGGCAGAACCACGACTTAAGAGTCTGAAAACATCTTACGAAATTACACGTGTGTCACTCTCTGACTCAACAACTCCATTTCCAGTATTTGCCTACTTCTGTGCACAGAGAAAACAACTGCGTGAGGTTATCCGCTGTGTGAGGAAGCAGTGTTTATCGCAGCAGCAGAAGGGAAACAGCTTAAGCATCCCTCAGTGGGAAGCTGACTTATAATCAGGATGGATTCCATGGCACCTCCATCCAGTGGCGCTAAAGCTGCTGAAGATAACAGGGTCTGGAGAGAGGCGTAAGAACACACTGTCCAGTGGAAAAAATGAGACACAGAACAGCGCACGAATCAATCTGCTGCTGAAGAAAAAGGGAAAAACGCACACAACTGATGTACATGAGTACAGAATGTTGTCCACAGAGACGGCGGGAGCGCGCAAGTGCCCACCTGCAGACGTGACCGGGGACAGTGCGTCACGGCAGAAACGACGGGGGCGCACAAGTGCCCGCCTGCGGAGGTGACTGGTCAGGTTTTCACTGTATGTTTAGCCTTCTTGAATTTGAACTTTGTGTATGTACTGTCTACACACAGACTTAAAAAAAATAGTTTTAATAAAAATAACATAAAAATGGAGAATTTATAAATAAATCTGGGGAAAAGTGGTCATTTAACATCTTGAGTTTTTCCATCTCCAGACACAAGACAGCTCATGACTTACTTCAGCATTCTTTCTTGCTAAAGTCTTTTTAGAAGTATCTTATATAAACATATATAAACAATATATTATATCTTATATACATATATTAAACTACATACTATAGTTTATATAAATATAAACTACATGCTATAGTTTATATAAACTACATACTATAGTTTATATAAATATAAACTACATACTATAGTTTATATAAATATAAACTACATACTATAGTTTCTATAAACTACATCAGATCAGATCAGTCGCTCAGTTGTGTCCGACTCTTTGCGACCCCATGAACCGCAGCACGCCAGGCCTCCCTGTCCATCACCAACTCCCGGAGGTCACTCAGACTCACGTCCATCGAGTCAGTGATGCCATCCAGCCATCTCATCCTCTGTCGTCCCCTTCTCCTCTTGCCCTCAATCCCTCCCAGCATCAGAGTCTTCTCCAATGAGTCAACTCTTCGCATGAGGTGGCCAAAATACTGGAGTTTCAGCTTTAGCATCATTTCTTCCAAAGAAATCCAAGGGTTGATCTCCTTCAGAATGTACTGGTTGGATCTCCTTGCAGTCCAAGGGACTCTCAAGAGTCTTCTCCAACACCACAGTTCAAAAGCATCAATTCTTCGGTGCTCAGCCTTCTTCACAGTCCAACTCTCACATCCATACATGACCACAGGAAAGACAATAGCCTTGACTAGGCGAACCTTTGTTGGCAAAGTAATGTCTCTGCTTTTGAATATGCTATCTAGGTTGGTCATAACTTTCCTTCCAAGGAGTAAGTGTCTTTTAATTTCATGGCTGCAGTCACCATCTGCAGTGATTTTGGAGCCCAGAAAAACAAAGTCTGACACTGTTTCCACTGTTTCTCCATCTATTTTCCATGTAGTGATGGGACCAGATGCCATGATCTTCGTTTTCTGAATGTTGAGCTTTAAGCCAACTTTTTCACTCTCCACTTTCACTTTCATCAAGAGGCTTCTTAGTTCCTCTTCACTTTCTGCCATAAGGGTGGTATCATCTGCATATCTGAGGTTATTGATATTTCTCCCAGCAATCTTGATTCCAACGTGTGTTTCTTCCAGTCCACCATTTCTCATGATGTACTCTGCATATAAGTTAAATAAACATGGTGACAATATACAGCCTTGATGTACTCCTTTTCCTATTTGGAACCAGTCTGTTGTTCCATGACCAGTTCTAACTGTTGCTTCCTGACCTGCATACAGATTTCTCAAGAGGCAGATCAGGTGGTCTGGTATTCCCATCTCTCTCAGAATTTTCCATAGTTTATTGTGATCTACACAGTCAAAGGCTTTGGCATAGTCAATAAAGCAGAAATAGATGTTTTTCTGGAACTCTCTTGCTTTTTCGATGATCCAGTGGATGTTGGCAATTTGATCTCTGGTTCCTCTGCCTTTTCTAAAACCAGCTTGAACATCAGGAAGTTCACGGTCCACATATTGCCGAAGCCTGGCTTGGAGAATTTTGAGCATTACTAGTGTGTGAGATGAGTGCAATTGTGCGGTAGTTTGAGCACTCTTTGGCATTGCCTTTCTTTGGGATTGGGGTGAAAACTGACCTTTTCCAATCTTGTGGCCACTGCTGAGTTTTCCAAATTTGCTGGCATATTGAGTGCAGCACTTTCACAGCATCATCTTTCATATAAACTACATAGTTTATATAAATATAAACTACATACTATAGTTTATATAAATATAAACTACATAATATGTCATATATAATATGTTGTTTATAACATAGAAAACCTAGTGCACAGGTCTATTTTTCCCATTCAAAAACTAAAACTTCAGCAAAATATATGTGCATGAACATTTAAGGTATGACACAACAGACCACAATGTAACCGAGCTTTCTGACAACAGGGTTTGATAACTCACAGACCTAAGGCCCCTCGAGTCCCTGAAACCTGTCATGCCAATATTTTATTTCCCAAGACAGTAATAAAAAGTATTTTAAAATATATCCACAGAATCAATGGGAGTACAAATAATTCTTAACTTTACCACCTTCTTATCTTTTAAAAACCTGGGCTTTTTCCATTAAACTTCTAATGCCAAAATTCTGACCCTTTTCTTCTTCATTTAGTATTACAGCTTACAGTGTAAAAAAAGTAAAGAAGGAAGCTCTTCTCTGGTGGCAGGTCGGCCGTGGTGGCGGCCCGGAGGCGGACGCGCCTGCACGCAGCCCTGACACCACACACACGGGACCCTCACTCCGTGGCCTCCAGCAGAGCTCGCAGCGCCAGGACCACTGGGCTGTGGAGGCCTCCAGGCTCTATCTCCGCAGCTGAACTGGCTGCTCTGCAGACGTGCTCTCCTGTCTCTGAGTGAATAGCTTTTGTAGCTGACAGCTTCCAGTCTGACGTGAGAAATACTGCTCATCATACCATCCAGCCTTCCCTCGTAAATGGTGCAAGAACTCAAATACTTTACAACCCTTCTGCAGTAGCCAGAGAGGTCAGCTAGAGGGAGGCGCGAAGTTCACAGGAATGACCTTTGGGGACAGGCTGAATGCTCTGCGTGTTCAGCTCCAAGTCCTCTACTGAACACTGGGAGTGAGTATCAAAGTAACAGCTGTACGAAAATACCCTCTGTTACCTCTGGGGTTTTGGGAAGAGCAGTCAGACTGTAGAAAAGGAGTCAGATTATGCAGAAGTCTTACCAGCCTCATCAATACTGCAGGACTACAAGGAAAGGGGATAAATAAATTTTGGAAGAACAAAATTGGCCTTCTCCTCAGAAATGGTTTATCTCCAAAAAATAACACAGATAGCTAAAAAACTATCAATACATTTTCAGGAATGTCAGCACAGAATACAGAAGGACTTTCTTTTTTATCCTGGCACTTAACCAAAAATAAAATCTCAATTATCTTTTTCACTTGAAACTATACATTACCAATTAGTAATATAAATCTAAATTCCAAAATCAAAAAAAGCAATACCCTGTGGATTGGATATGAAACAGACCAAAGATGATGGGATTTTCAATAACTTGCATTCAAGTATGAGAATGTATTTAGCTGAATACCTCAACACTTACTAAGACCTCATAGTACTAGTTCATGTTATTATGAAAACTGTCAACAAAACTTTTCTGGTCAGAAGAGTCTGACTCCAAGCTTTCGAAATAATGCCAAATCAAAAGTTCAAATAATATTTAGGTGGGAAACAACCCATGGAAGCATAAATGCCTTTCCTAAAAAAATCCTAAGAGATGAAGAGATACATAATATACCACTTGCCCCCACAAATTCAACAGATTATATTTTCCAGTTTCCCTTTCTTTCAGAAATCTATTATATATTTATATCTGGCCACCTAGGTACCCAGATACTGACAGCCAGTCAGAGATGGGCATGTGTCTGTGTGTGTGGGTTTCTTTAAAAGGGTACCTATGGCAATGGTCAGGTCTCTCCTGAGGGCAAAGCCCACGAGTCTCTGCGACTCCCTGGACATGATGACGGGAAAACCGTTGTAGCTGGTCTCGTTGATCATGTTCTCTATGTCATCCACCGTCATGTTGTCCTGGGTCAGCACGGCCAGCGGGGGGTCGCTCCTCCGAGGTCTCATGACATCGGCAGCCAGGGTGGTGTGGGTGAACTCTTCTTTGGCGTCCAGGAAGGGGTACCCATTCAGCCGGATGTGGGCTTCATAGATGCCTTCCCTCCCGAAGGCGTCGCCCACCCATTTGCTGGTCATCACGGCAGCCATGAGGGGCACGATGTACTCTAGGCCTCCCGTGAGTTCAAAGACGATAACCACCAGGGACACGGTCATCCTCGTCACACCACCTGAAAAACAGGAAGGGCCCACGTCAAGGAGCACAGGCCCCACCAGCCCACGGCGGCAGAAGTGCTCCATGAGGCAGGTGAGCCCAAGCTATAAACACAGCCTAGTGAAGAGGACCACGACTACTGTGCTAAGATCCCGAGAAACACACATCTTCTTTATAACATTTCAAACCTGTTATACTTCCAAAAAAAAAAAAAACACAGCTGACCAGCTAAAACAGTCTGCTGTTTGGTTTAACACTATAATGGCGACATAATCTCACCCCTATGAAAGCTGATGGTTAATTCTTAAAACAATTTAATGAAGCATATCATAGCTAACTTATTTACCACCCACTTACAAATTAAACTCCTGTGGGTAGAATATTAAATTAGCGCATCTGTCCTCTGCTGCTGCTGCTGCTGCTAAGTCGCTTCAGTCGTGTCCGACTCTGTGTGACCCCATAGACGGCAGCCCACCAGGCTCCCCCGTTCCTGGGATTCTCCAGGCAAGAACACTGGAGTGGGTTGCCATTGCCTTCTCCAATGCATGAAAGTGAAAAGTGAAAGTGAAGTCGCTCAGTCGTGTCCAACTCCTAGCGACCCCATGGACTGCAGCCTATCAGGCCCCTCCGTCCATGGGATTTTCCAGGCAAGAGTACTGGAGTGGGGTGCCATTGCCTTCTCTGATCTGTCCTCTAAATCTCTTCAAAATGAGTGAAAACATTTGGACACCTTGTGATTTCTGTTAATACTGTAATACCCCCTTAGAAAGCCCTTCTGAACCATTCTCAGTGTCCACCAGACCACCACAGGGACCCTTCCCTGACCTGGGCCTCTCCACCCACTGAACCGTCTGCCCCCCATCTCCAGCTACTCATACCTTATCTTATTACAGTCGTGCTTCACTCATTTCCAACTGTGAAGACTTCGGGTGACCCCTTAGTGCAGAAACCACCACACACTCAAAACCAAACTCCTCCTCTTCTCCAAAAAGCTCCCCATGCAACCTCCCTGATGCCAAAGCCAGGCACCAAGTCCCTGCTGACAACCGACTGGCCACTCCTGATTCATCCCTTTACTCGGGCACCAAGACTCTCATCTCATCTGCTCAGATTTGCTCTGCAAATCTCTGTGCAGGGGTCCCTTTCACAGTATCTTCACTCCTACCAGCCTAGTCAGCCCTCAGGACTGTTCCTCAACCTGAGTCGTGTCGTCTTCCCTCACTGACTGCAGCCCGCATTACCTTCCACCCACCTGACCAGCCGCATTCCCAGGTTAGCCTCTCCTCAGCACTACTTCTACCACACTGCTTCTCTGCTCAACACCCTACCAGGGGATCACAGTCTATAGAGTATCAACTTTAACCTCACTCTTTAACAGAAGGTAGACAGAACCCACTATATATGACATATCTGCATTATGCTATGAATGCCCCAAGCAGTTTACAAAAGCTTCTATTATTTCTAACTACAGGCACATTTTATCAGGTATTATGCTAACAGTTTTATATGCATATCATTGTGTATAACCCCCAACAGCAAGAGACAAGTAGTTATTACTTCCATTTTGAAGAAAATAAAAAATCAAGAAGTAAAGGAACTTTCCCAGAGTCCTCATGTTGAAAGTGGCAAAGCCACAACCCTGCTCCAGACCTGACCGATTCCAAACACAAACTCGTCCTGATGAGAATCACGCTCCTCCTCACCAAGGCAACCCCACTTCCTGAGGTGCCCACAATGCTCTCTCCTGCAACACGGCCAGTTTCTTCAGACCCCATGAACGCCAGGTCCAGCATCCCAGTTCTGCTGTCTGCACACTCCTGGCCTCGTGAACGGAGTCGCCCCCTGCCAAGCCCGTGCCTCTCTCAGCACACAGTGAACGTCCACCCCAGCCGAGCCCCTGCCACCCGCTCATCTCGGGGCTCTGCAGCCCCCGGAGGCAGGAGGGCCTGTGCCCACACTTCTTTCTGTGTCACTCCCCACTTCCCCATGGCACGGATGAGTGCCTGCTTCTCTAGAGAGAACCACTCTCTCCGTCACTTTCAGCTACAACACACCTGAAGATCAGTGACTACACAATTTTAACTCACTCAACAGAACTAAGTCAAAATACCAAGTATAACTAAATATAGCCAAAATTATGCTGACGTTTTAAATATAAAAAAAGTAACAATTTTTCATGTTCAAGAGGATAAGAAATAGACTCTTAGGAATTTAATGCCAGTATTTTGCTTTTCTTTTCATTAAAACAAAAGCTATCTTTTCCCCTTCTGCTATCAATGCACCTTAGGCAGAAGCAGGCTGATAAGGAAACCTCTTACTACAGCTCACAGTCATCACCGCAGAGCTGGGGTGAAAGTGCTCAGAGCTGTGCCCGGAGCTCTGCTGGACTGTGGACTCAGGAACCATGCCAGAGGTCACAGGTAAGCCAAGCAAAGAGTAAGCAACTCCTTGGACAGGACTAAACAAGCCTATGTTATCCGAGATGTTTGCTGTCATAAAGCGTCACATGGTATTGAAATGAAGTTAACCACACCTAGTTTTTGCACTAACGCATGTTCAGGGACAGATAGTGAAAACTAGTTCTGCACAGGCTGATGCCCCCGCTGGGCCCTCCCCCTGACCCCATTCCTCTCTCAGATACACACACACACACACACACACACACGTTTCATTACCTAAGCATGCGGCCGCGCCAACCATGGCATACAGGCCGGGGGTGATGCAGTCAGCGCCGACCTCACACCACTCCTTAAAGATGAACCAGTCGTGGTGATAGTAGGCCAGCTGCTCCACCGCGATGCCCACGATGCGGCCGGCGATGGCGCCAATGGCCATGCTGGGGATGAACAGGCCAGACGGGACCTGCGACAGGGCAGATGCTCAGTGAGGCGAGTTCTCTGCGCACCAGCCCTGCATAGGTAGTGGGACTCTCCTCTCACAGGGCAAAAACAAAGCTGCAGCAAACCCTGGCAACAGTCTCCCTAACAATCCCAACTGAGTTACTGAGTAACAAACCACCTTCTCCAGCCCAAAGAGATGGTTACAAAACGTCTCCTTAGAAGGGACCAAACAGGCATCTCATTCTCCTGCATGTTAGAGCTTCAGCCAGGGTGGAGGAGGGTGGGGGTCTTAGTGGCCTGCTCTGTAGTGACACAGGAGGCTGAGCTGGGTCTCCCCACACTGGACAGCCACACCCTATTTCCTGGGAATCTGGTCTGCAGTACACAAGGAGGAATTCAGGGTGTTAATCAGCTGACCTTAAAACAGATTATCTGGGATGATGGGGATGGGCCTGAAGTATCACAAAGGCTTTTTAAAGGTGAAAGAAAAATTTAGAAGTGTTGTGTCAGAATGCGGAAATAAAACGAGATATGACCAGACACAATGGTTCTGAAGAGAAGGAAGGGGGCCATGAGCCAAGGCTCCTGGAGGCTGGAAAAGGCATGAAAACTGATTTTGCCCAGAACCTCTGTCACTCCGTGTACATGGTAACTTCGGCCCAGCAAGATCCAATTTGGAGTTCTGATCTCTGCGACTGTATTAAATGTGTGTGATTTTGTGGTGATTTGTCACAGCAGCAATAGGAAGCTAATATAAGTGGCTTTAAAACATGATCACAACTCTGACACCACCCCCGAAGTACAGAGTATGTCGTCCCAAGAACCCGGGACCTTGGTGACCACATGCAGACAAAAAACACAGCAGGCGGCATACGCAGGAGACATCTTGGGCTGGGCTAGAAATGGTCCTGTTAGGACCATCGCTGTGGGGACCCTGAGCTACCACGAGAGGCACCTACCAGCCTCACCCCCCCACACCCCACCCAGGCCACCATGTAGGAAAAGCCAGGGACAGGAGAGAGATAGACAGAGGGACAGACAGGGCAGGAGCCCTGGCAGTCCATCCAAGCTGTCGGAACCTGCTCAGCCCTGCTGCCTGGCATACAGATGGCTCTGAGATGCCCGGCCTGAGCCATGTCTGCGGACAGCCGCAGAGCCGACCACACACAGCCTCGCTGCTGAGTACCCCTCCTGCTGACCCAACAGCGAGAGCACAGCGAGCAGCTCTCTTAAGCTGCTGGGCTTGGGGTCAGCTGCTACACAGCAACAGACACCGTGCCCAACAAGACATCCTACAAAAGTCTTTTCCCACAACTAAAAATTAAACCCCAAAGACAGCTTTCTCGGTCTGTATTTGTGACTCATCTTCAGATAAAACCTTCACTTCTCTTTCCACATACAAGTCTTGGACCCGCCACGGTTACCTCAGGATCCGCTCACATGGACTCTTACCTTGATACCAAAAGTGAACACAGTCATTATGATCTTAAATATGAGAGCCAGGCACAGCTGCCATATGGCGGAGTACACCCCCAGGCCCGCGGGACGGTCAGGGATGTCGTCCACAATCTTGCTGGCGTTCATGTCGTTCCTGTAGTCGCACAGGGAGGAGGACTCCAGGGGCCCGCAGTCCGTGAACAGCTCTTTGATCAGCTCGCTGGTGTTGAGCCGCGTGTACGGGTTGGGGAAGGCGACCACAGCGGTGATGGCCGCCACCACGATGACCTCGAGGACCGGGTACTTCCCGAACTTGGTGGACTTGCGGCGGCGACACCAGGCAATGTTGGCCCTGATAAAGAAGGCTCCCCAGAGCCCTCCGAACACCCCCAGGAGGATAAAGGGAAACAGTTCAAACAGGTACCATGGAGTGTGATACTCCACGTA
Source organism: Tragelaphus eurycerus (assembly GCA_935064755.1). Taxonomy (NCBI): domain Eukaryota; kingdom Metazoa; phylum Chordata; class Mammalia; order Artiodactyla; family Bovidae; genus Tragelaphus; species Tragelaphus eurycerus. The sequence continues at coordinate 1,531,961 of CAKXYN010000103.1, read as the reverse complement.
GAAGAGGACCAGGCGGCTGTTACCGAATGGATTGATGGATCTCAGAACAAAGGCAGCCACCAAAGCAGCAAAGAACGACCTCCACAGAGTCTTTAGAGGAAAGTAATAGCTGACCTAGGAAACCAAGGGAGAAATTAATGCAGTGATTTTAGAAAACTGTTCTGATAGGTTATAATTTGAGCAGTAAATATCAACGCTCTAAATTTTTCTGCAGCTAGAATTTATACATAATGGATTTTAATGCAGTAAGAAAAACACCACTATCTTAGTAACCTTGGCTATCACACCATTACAAATTCAAATTGTAAATATCGACTGATTATAAATGTCTAATAACTATTTAAAATACCTAGCATTGTGTTATTTTCAAAATGAGCTTCACCCCAGTTCAGTTGTGTTAGTTAAGAATAAATGTACCACTGCCGCTCCTGTTAGTTCACAAAAAAAAGGATTAAATTTCCCTCTTCTCTACTGAAGCAAAAAGAATGTAAACAACTGGGGGAGAAAAGTAAATTTTAAACCATTTCTGAGTCACAATTTTGTGTAAAAACTCTTAAGCACCAATGAGAGAACAAAAACAAAATATTCCCCTTAAGTGACTAGAATTATTTCCTTAAACATCAATAAGGGCCACAGAAGTAATCACACACAAAAGTTAAAAAGATGACTGAGAAACTGATTAAAAATCTTAAATAAAAACAAAGCTATAATTTAGCAAATAAGGACTGTTCCAAGTATCTTCTATTAAATCTAATTCATTTGTGCTTACTTTTAATCATGTCAAAAAGGTTAAATTTTAAATAACCACATACATGGATAATATTTTTTAAGACTTCTCAATAAAGAACAAACATATTACTTTTTATGACTTTTTAACGGAAGAAAGAGTGAAAAGCAACTATGAAACAAATTTGAAAACTCAAAAACAAAGCATCTATCACACCAGCTAACAAGACTGAGAAGTGTGCCAAAATACACACATCATGGTGCTTGTGCCTCATTTCATTGCTGGTGGCAGCTGTGGTCTTAACCTACCTCTTCCAGACTGAACAGCACTCCTCCGATCGGTGCGCCGAAAGCCACAGAGACGCCTGCAGCGGAGGCAGCCGACAGCACCTACGAAGAAGATGCAGCCATTTCATACGCTTACAGACTCTGCAGGCCAAACTCAGTGTCTGCGTGTACTCAGAGTGTCTACATCCCCATCCAAATTTAACTCACATGTCACCTTCCTCTCCAAGCAAACACAAATATTTCTTCTAAAAACACTTTTTTCTCTTCTGCTTTAAAAGTCATTCAAATATTCAATACTCAGTCAAAACACATTTGCATGAGATATACCAACATAAACAGGATGTAAAGGAGAAAAGGCAATGAATTCAAGCATCAATATGCCTGTGTGAGAAGACCAGCAAGCCAGGACTTGGGCTCAGGGAGAGCCATTTGTTTTTAAGTAGGGTATCATTCTTCAGATTTCAGGGCTCACTGCTGCATCACTAATCATTGTTTCAGTCCACATCCTAGTGAAATGACCAGGGAACTGCAAACCCACGTTTCCCTACATTTTCAGTCAACTAAGTCCTCTGAAGAGATGGCTGCTGCCACCATGGGAGCCTCACGTGCAGGTGCAAAGCCCGGCTGCCCCGAGGGCCCAGGCTGACCGCCCCGAGCCCTAGCACACAGGCCACGGGCAGGAAGGAACAGAACTCAGGGGCCCCCTCCAGCTCCCACCAGCGTGAAGCCAAATACACACAAGGTCACTGGGCATCTACTCATAATTAACCACTCCTCTGAAGAGTCTTTACTCCTTCTACTACTTGACTCCAGCCAACACCTGAGGCTACTAATGCATTTCTTCAAATGCTGAATTTGTACATCTTTGAAAGAGAAATCTGAAATAATAAAAAATTAAATTCTAAGTGTTATGAGCATGAACTCGATAGTCAGGTTGCTAGTTGGTAAATTAAAAATGAACGAATACTTGTTTTACTTAAAATGTACCTGGCCCGAGAATGCAGACTGACACGGAGGAGCAAGTCTAACTTACTATTTCAGTGCTTTTTTCCCACCAACACGACTGCAGACAACATACCTTACAGAATTTTCTGATTCTACCTTTAACAGAATTTATAATCAAGCTAGCACCTATGTATCTACAACTCACAGATATTTTAATTTGTTCCATATAAGTATCTAAGAATCATTTAAACATATCAAAAGAAGTGGGCAAAGGAAGAAAATCAAAATATGAGGCCTAAATGCTTTTCAATTAACATGAAAGCCAGCCATGTATACCCTAAGGTGTCAGAATTAAGTTAAGTCATAAACATCACAATGTGTATACAGCAAAATCCAGGTAAAGTTAATTTCTATAATATTAGCTAATAAGGTAATTTTTGTACTTATAACAAACAAATAACAAATCTTCCCCCACAATGTCAAGGTCCAACAGCAAGTAATGGAAGTGAACTGACAAATGCAGACCAGACGGGGAAGCACGAAGGGACGGCGCTCCCACAGTCCGGAGCCAATAAGGAGGTGCGAGGAGCCCACTTTTCTTCTAGAAAATATCCACAGCAACCTGGAAACATCAGGTTTCAATGTCTCCACGATCTCAGGATGACCTGAACAAAAGGGCAAAGGAAGCTGCCCTAAAGAGCCGAATAAAGAGCAGGTGCTACACGCCCTTCACCATGAACCAGTATCAACTTCAGGCGGTTTGACGCCCTCCGGGTTCCCTAAGGAGCCACAAGCTCCCTGAGGTGGCACCCCTCCTCCAGAGGAAAACAGCTGGTGAGATGCCCCACCCCAGGAGAAACACTGATGGGGAAAACCAGGAGAGAAAGCAATGCAACATTTGGGAAGCACATCAGAGGACGAAAGGTGTAAGGTAAAGCTAAAGCAAAGGAAAATATTTCTGAAATCCTACTGAAACCAACAGACACCAGGCCAACTCTAGAGACCATTCAGAAAGGGGGAAGGAGTACAAGGCAGTCTCATGTTACAATTTGAATCTGAGTACAGAATTTACCCAAAAAGTAGACAGTAAAATATGTGAAACTGTTCACGGACTAAGTGTATGTAATGGATATTCACCTGTTAAATGAACGACAGAATACACTTACCTCTCTTTTTTTAGCTTCATTTGTGCTGTACTTCGGAAAGAGGTAGGAAAAGATGTTTCCACAGCAACAGGCAACGTGGACCAAGGGCCCTTCTTTTCCTAAACTCAAGCCTGATGCCACAGCCAGTACTAACGTGATGGTTTTAATCATTAAAGTCCATTTTCCCAAGTAGCCTCGGATGATGAATCCGCTCAAAATGGTTTTAATCTACAAAGGAAAAATCAAAGCAGCTTAATTTCCTTTAAGAAACTGCAAATTTCAGTGGGCAATGGGAAGATTCACAATTCATTTTCTGAAAGTCTGAACTATTATGCTCTACATAATAAATCTGTAACATATTCTAACTCTCTTCCCCCTCAAGAGTAGAAGGCAGCCCTAGTTCATGAACAAAACTGAAATACCAGGCCATGATAAGGGGCTACAGGCTTCAGTACAGGGCGTTCAATTACATGTCCAGCTAATGGTAAATCGCAGTATTTCTACTACAGCAATATAATACAGTTAGATACATTTCAGACACTCTGTGTCAGAAATAAAGGTATTTTGCCTTTAAAGATATTTTGTCTTCTCAGAGTAGAATATGTAATTATGTGTAATATTTTCTTATATATTAAGGATGTGTGACAACTGGTGAATACTATATGGTGTTGTTCCATATTAAAGATGTTCTTAATACAGCTTTACGATCACTAACATTGCTTTTAAAAGCTATGCACTAGAAAAAGCTAGTAACTGTTTAAGACAGAAAAATAAAAAAGGGGGAGGAAAAAGAAGTTCATGTTCAATCCTAAATGTATTCTTCATGTTTTTTACTGATAATAAATAAAACCTCAAACTTTATACTATGATCAAATATTTAAAGTATAAAATCATTATAAATATTATTTGCCAAATTCAAGGATTATCTTATCTAATTTAAAAAGTTATAAAAAGAGAATAAATATATTCAAATCCAATTCATAAGAGAAAAACATCAACTAATTCACCAAAGAATTTTCGGCTGACTTTTTCCAAGTTCTTGGTGTTTAACTGAGTGCTGATATTTGTTTAATTATGTACTACACTAGAGTGAGAAGAAAAAAAAATCGACCTCTCCAGAAAACAATGAAATGACTATGGGGAAGGATTTCTTTCAACAAAGTCTACTATCAGTGGACATGTTAAAAATTTTCTTCCTTGTATGACAGACAAACTGTTTCCCCAGCAAAACCAGTATCTCGCCTCCCACGGGCAAAAACCTAAGCATCAGGATCACAAAATGTTAAGACACTGGGCACTGCAGGCTTACCTCTGGGATCCCAGAGCCACAGGCGTACGGTGCGAACACCTTCACCAGGGAGACGGCAAGAAAGGCGAAACTCAAGGCCCAGAAGATGTACATCATGTAGTTCATGATGTACGAGCCAGGACCCTGAAACCAAAGGGTCAACAGAACGAACTCACTAATTACTGACGGGCACTGCTAACCCCAGTGCTTGCCACCTAGGCAACCTGCGGCACACTCTGCAAAGGCTTGTGGTTTACTGCCACAACTGTCACAGCTTTACGGAGCTAACTATCTAAGTAGAACCTAAAGCATACTGTATACATAGAAGGAGACAATCTATTTAATATTTTCCCTCGCTGCTTTCTGATCCCCAGTCTTGTTGCCAAGAATCTCAGCTGCACTTCAGTCTCTGCCAACCCACAAACCAGTTTTTGAAAACAGTTGGTGAAGACAAAACTGCCTTCACACTCAGCTTTCATTTGTAGCAATTCTGGAGATAAAGTGGGAGACAGTACACTGCCCATCTCATTCTTTCCAGCTCTAAGATTCAACTACAAGAAAATTCTAAAAACATATCCATAGCTCCTCAAAAACACACATATATAAAATATATATATATATACTATTCTAACTTCTAAAATGTTCTTCATACATATATATACGACATTCTGACTTTTAAATGTTCCTTATAAAATATCATCAACAGTAAACTAATCATGAAAATACTATAATGCCACAAGGAAAAATCTAAGGATTTCTATAAAATTATCTCCAGTTAAAAGACTTACTTTACAATTCTTGATAACCTATACTTCCCAAACAATTGTGATATAATGTTAATGAGCAGTTTTGATAACTTGGCTTCATATTAACCTCTGTGTTTATACAGTTCCTACTGCACTTCATTTCCACAATAAAAACACAGTTTATATCATAACGCAGTAGACTTGTTTGTGATTATGCAGTTAACTAATACCAGAGCTTTTGAAACGATACTTAAATTCTACTCACAGCAATGCAGTCTCATATTTGCCATTCTACCCCGTTACATGCACTTCTCTATTTCCCTTTAGGACAGGTGCAGTCCTCCAGCTTGTTAAGTGAACTGGAGACTGGCTTCACTGTACTGTTAACCCACTTGGACACAATGCAGGACTCACCTCGGCCTGGCCTATGATCAACTCTGCCCACGTTTTCCACTGTGGACACTTGTCCCTCTCTTCGAATGTGGTTTCGTTGGACCCCCAGCAGCACTGCTCGTGGTTGTACCAGAGTGCGCTCAGGCAGATACCCTCCTTCAGGTCCGTCATCCAGTCGGCCGCAATGTCTATTAACCCAGCCAGTGCCCCTGCAAAAGATGTTGGAGGCGCTGAAGACGGTCCACTTCTGGGGCATCCGAAACTGTCAACTTACAGGGTCAAGGAGAGCTGGGGATGCCCTACAATAAATGGTCATATGGGAAATACTACCCGAACCTAAGGTTTTCAAATCTTACTATATGTATGTTTATACTACTTCTTAACAACCATAAAAAGCTATTCTTTAAAATAGAATTGTTCTTCTTTGAAATTAAAACTAGTTAATGTCATTGAAATTGACTGTAACTTTTTAAATGTGTCTCACTCTTTCAAAGGCTGTCCCTTGGCAGAAGAGCCTCATCTCTAGCCGTGACATCAGAGTTTTTACTAGTGTTTTTTAATTGGAAACCCAATTCATAGACTTACTTAAGCTCACTATAATGGAATAACCACTAGATTTAGTGAAACTCATGGCAGGAATGAATTACTGTGACAAATAATCAGATTTTTTTCTTTTAACAAAAAAAAGTAAACATCTCAAGATCATATTACAAACGGAATACAAAGAATACACAAATTGATCAAAATGTAAGTCCTTCTCATATAAGAAGGTGAACAGGTCACATAAACACCTCAGAATCTCAGGACTTCCCTCTATTCTCTCCACAACTGTGTATTTTTCTGTCATGCTCTTCAGGACATACTCTTCCATGGTGGAAGCTCAAAGTCAGTAAGGCAGCCCTTCCTGCTGTTTTGTACATCCTCCACTGCTATTCCATTCGTGCCCAGGGCTGCTGAGCACACTGCAGCCCACTGGAGCCTAAGGTCTGGCCCTAGCCGTGGCCCGCCCACTCGCGAGCTGTGACACCTCGTCAAATCGCTTAGCCTCTCTGCTCAGCTCCCCATCTGCACGAGTCAGACCACGGGACTGCCATGAGGTCTACACACACACAAAGCTTTTGGAACAGGGCATGACCCATAGGAAGCACTCAGTAAACATTACCTATTTATTATGATGTTAACACTAAAATACACTTTACCGACCATCTGGTGCAGACTAGGTATTTTACAGATAAAGACAATGAGTGAGAAAGATCAAACTGGACACTTAAGGTGATCGAGCCAAGCCCAGAGCTCTGAGCCTCCTGCCTCCCACTCTTACAAAAAAAAAAAAGGATATTTTTTTGAAGGAAAGAAACAAAACAAATGCTTCTAAAAATCCGAAAGTTTCTGGAAAAAAAAAAAAAAACTGCAAGTAGGAGGGGAGAACTATTTATCATTCTGTTAACCAGAGCAGCATTGCATGAACAATCCTCTTTACCTGATGCCAACCCTGTCAGCGTCACCACGAGCCACCCTGACCACGCATCGTACAGGCTTTTTGTCATCTCCCATGCTGATTCTTTCTTTTTGCTGTTGATCTGAAATTAGAAACGGTCATGCTTCAATCTTCAAACTGTGAATAGCAGCCACAATTCTAGAATCCAACAATTTCCTCAGTTACTATACATGGAACAGTACTTTCTCAACTAAACAATAGAGTGAGTGAGTTTGGGACAGAAACAGCAGGTCAGACGGCGGCCGCGCCTGTGAACCAGATGACAAGCATTGACCCAGAGCCTCAGAATGAGAGCGAGGGCCCCACCATCCACATAGACGCTGACCCAGATTGCTTCAGACTGCACCAAAGTTAGCTGGCATACACCTTTTATAGTGACAGAAATAAGACGTTACAGCTCTGTCACCATTTATAGTGACAGAAATAAGATGTTAAGCGGCTGTCACCCCCTGGTCTTTCTCTGGTTCTAGCAGTTAAGTGGCGTGTAGTGGTCCTAAAAGGCAAGGGCAGTGACCAACACTACTGTGCCCGTAAACGCAGTACCACACCATCCTGTGGATAAAGGGGCTGCCGAAACATTCAGGCCTGTAGCGTGCCAGTGTGCCGACGCCACAGGCAGAGTGCCGTCACCGAGTGAGGCAGAGGACGCCGACAGACCTGACGCCTGCTCTCTCACCCGTAGACGCCCAGGGCCAGTCTGCTCTCTCAGTCAGCGTGTGCTTCACAAGAAGGCCCTGAACCCGCCCACCCCTCCCTGTCCTGCTGCCTGGCTGCTCCACATGCCACACTCTCAGGCCAGGCATTCCCTGCTCCACCGTCCTGTGAGAGGGCTACAGCCAGAATTCAATGATCTGGTCCCTTTCAAACATCTGGTCTATTTCAAGCCACAAGGCCACATTCAAAAGGCTGAATGAGGTAATTTTACTCCTCCTATGTTATAAGCAATCAATTACAGATATTTATCTTGCTTTAGGGTTGAAGGTAGGTCATTTCTTTCAAAAATAATAAACCTCACATTGCTTTTTCTTAATAACTGTAATGTTTAATAAAATACAATATTAAGCAGAAATCTGAAAGTCATCTAAACGTTCATCAATACAGTATTGGTCAAATACACTGCAGTTACATCTATGTCATGAGAAACTCTGTAGTCATTAAAAAAGAATGAGATAAATGCAGTATCATGGGGGAGAAAAGCAAGGCATCCACGTGTATAGGATGCTACCATTTATCTAAGAAAAGTAAGTATATAAAAATATATGATTGTATTTAAAAAAAATAAAGGGACCACGTGACACTGGAAGTACAACTCCTGAAGACTACGTGTAAAGACTGCACACACAGCGCTTCTCACACACCGTCAAGGAGGACGCAGGCCTGAGGAAAAGCCTCTGTGTGGTCTCTTTGAGCTGCAGCATAAGCCACTTTCACGGAGCGCCATTCTTACTTGAACAAAAAATACTGCAACTATGGTTTTTAAGACTTGGAAATTTTTTGAGGTATTTTTCTCAAAAAATGAACCAAGTAAGCCTGTCATTTCAAGTAAAATGTGTACTTGGTTCCAATGACAGATTTTGAGCTTTGAAATAAAAATGAGAAATTTAAAGAACTTATACCCATTACTATGCTATGCTATGCTATGCTAAGTCACTTCAGTCGTGTCCGACTCTGTGTAACCCCATAGACAGCAGCCCACCAGGCTCCTCCGTCCCTGGGATTCTCCAGGCAAGAACACTGGAGTGGGTTGCCATTTCCTTCTCCAATGCATGAAAGTGAAAAGAGAAAGTGAAGTCGTTGGTATAAGAATGACAGATCCCAATAGTTAAAGACTTTTCCGAGGAGATTAGTGTTGACATTAACGAATGTGGCTTTTTTGATACTGTATACTGATACGGTACAATGAACATGTCAACTATTCAGAGAACTGCATGAATCAGTGAATCAGTATTTGCCAAAAGATCACAGAATAATGTTACAAAATCGTTCACTCATAGTTCAAGGGGAACCAAAGGATTTTAATGTGACCAAAGATAAGAACTTCGCTGAAACAGTTTCAGGTCACACACTACAGCTAGCCTTTAAAAAACTAACCACATGTTCCTGTCACTGTCTTGCAGTATCAAAGAAGAAAATCCACAATGACCTGAAAAAGTTATTAAAATACTCCTGGCTTTTCCGACTACGCGGCTGTGAGGTTGCATTTTCTTCATGTACTTCAATCGAAACACCTAGCAGTCTGCAGCAGCAGGTAAGAGAAACCAGCGGCTCTCAGGAGACCAGACAGTAATGAGTGAGGTTCATGAAGATGCAGTCCAGCGTCGCTCTCTCACTGAGCATTTTTTATCTCAGAAAATAGCTATTTTTCATAAAAACATTGTGTTAACATGTAATGAGCTTGGTATTGTTAATTTTAAGTGTATGTTTTTGAAATTTCTCAGTTTTATCATCTAATATGGTATCATGTTTTATTTCCAGAAAGGGTGAATATTGACTAATGAATCTCAGAAGCAGTACTTTGCATAAACAATATAATCTAAGTCCAATTTCAGGTTTAACCGATATACAAACATTATTATGAAAGGTAGTAACTCATTTGTACAAGCAATTATTACATCTATGAGTTAACTTCAGAGCTCAAATTTGCAAATGGCCTTTTAGAATTTGGAATTTTATTTTCAAGAGATTTTTTTTCTCTTAAAATTTTTGAATTACACTATCAATAAACCACAAACAAAAAACCACAACAACAAAAAAGATAACATACGTTGTAGTCTTTAAGCAAAAACCATTCTTTTATTGATTAGTACTTTACAACAACATTCCATATATCCACATAGGACTCATTTTGAAAAATAGCTCAGGATTTAAAAGGAGGTAAAAGGAGATAAAATAGCAAAGCCCCGGGAAATTATCTCCCCAGTAAGCTGCTTCTTTTTCCAACACTGAAATTATGTAACACATTTCCTCTTTGGCCTGATGCTCAAAGTCAACTGCCATGCTGACTGCTACCTCCTGAACTTGGCTTGATCTTCCTCAGCTCATAGGCCTTTGCCTTTCCCTCCTATTCTGTCTTCCTCTACTTCTTTGATTGTAAGCTGCTTCAAATCCCTTCCAGAAAGATAAAGGATATAAATAAACTTTTAAAACTTATAGAGAAAAAAACATATTACTTATAATTATGTGAACCTTACTTAAGTGTACTTGTAACATTTTGGCAGCCTGAGATCACTAGCAGAAAGACAGCATTATTCCAGGCTCTCTCTGTGCACTGCTGTTGTAAAGATTACTGAGCAAACGTACCCGTCGGTGCCTTTCTCTGTCTTTACACTTCTCTCGCACCCAGTCGATGGTGTGGAAGTCATCATAGGTGCCAACCCCGGGGATGGGCTCGTCCAGAAGATCCAGCAAGTGCGTGGAGCTGCTGATGCTGCCCCCGTTGGTCATTGTGTAGTGAGTTCCTGCAGAGCCAACAAGGAACAATAAGGGTGTTCTGTGAGCGACAATGGAGAACTATGCGGCTCATTAGTAATTCCTAAAGAAATAGGATCACTTGAAATAATTACAATCAACAGAGGAAGGAAAGCATTAAGAAAATGCATCTCAAACTTGGAAGTAAGGAAAAGGACTAGGGTACATCCTGCGCCACTCACAGGAGAGCATGAGAAGCCACCTTCCTAAGTCATCTGAGGGACACCCTGGGGAAGGGAGCTCTGCAGGACTTCCTGGTTACCACCCGCCAGGGCACAGAGCCCACAAAGTGAGAACATGGGGCAGAGGATGGATACACTGAAATGGATACATTGAAGATGAAGATGAATACATTGAAGGTGGATACACTGAAGATAAAGGTGGATACATTAAAGATGAAGATGGATACATTGAAGGTGGATACATTGAAGATAAAGATGGATACATTGAAGATGAAGGTGGATACATTGAAGAAAATTATAAATGCCCTCACAAAGAGGCAACTATTCTGTCCAGGAGAAAAGACAATGCTTAGTGGAGGTGTGGGTTGTAGGGTCAAGATTCTATCCCAGGAGGAACTTCTTCCTCTCCCTGACAGTGTCTCTCTGGCTCTTGAAAAGCCTCGTCTACATCAGCTGTGTCAGCAAGCAGGTTCCCTCGTGAGAACCCAATACATAACATTTGACCAGCGTCCACTATGCAACAGACTTGAGGGTACAAGGAAGAGGACTGAAAGACAATTCACAAAAACACAACTGGCTCTTAAATTTGAAAAGAAATTCAATCTAACACACAAGAAAGAAACACAGAGCAAACCTACAGTATCATTCTCCTCTATCAGACTGGTAAAGATTTAAAAAGTTGACCAATGCACTGAGTTGGCAAAGATATGGGGAAAAGAGGTCCTGGAACAAAATCATTAGGTTCAGTATCAACCGGTGCAACCTTGTTGAGAAGGGAAAGCTGCATGCATGCTGTCCAACCCAGCAAGCAAAGTCCGGGAACTCTTCCTGCACTTATACTCGTGTAAGCCCATAAACTGTGCCCGGTGTGGGCACAGAACCGCACTAGAGCTCTAGGAAGAAAGCGAAACAAATGACTGCCAAAGTGCTCACAATCTAAAACTGCGGTCAGCAGAAGAGCCAAAGAGTCTATCTGCTAGGCTTTGGAGGCCGAACAGTCATAACTATGCAACTCTGCCATGTTGAGTCTAAGTCTGCCGTGTCAGTGCAAAAGAAGTCCTAACAACACACAGATGAGTGAATATAGCTGTGTTTCAGTAACAGTTTATTTACAGGAGAAGAGCAAGATTTCACCTAATGCCTGACCCTATTTTCAAAGGCAGCGAAGCAAGTTTAACTGGAAAATTATTTGGTTAAATTTATTTGGGGTTAAATGTTATGGTTATGGTATATTTAAATACAGAGAAAATACTATGAAGCGAAATGAACCAACATGTTAATAATGGTTACCTGTGGGAAGTAGATTTGTTAGAAAAGGCAGAGAAGGAACTTTAATTTTCTGCAGAGCTGTCACAGGTATGTCTATATCCACATATTCATATGTGCATGTGCTCAGCTGTGTCTGGCTCTTTATGGGCCAGGATCCTCAGCCCACAGAATTTTCCAGGCAAGAATACTATAGTGGGTTGCCATGCCCTCCTCCAGGGGATCTTCCCAACCCAGGGATCAAACCCAGGTCTCCTGCACTGCAGGAGGATTCTTTTTCATCTGAGCCCCCATAATTTCAAACAGGTGATCTTAACACAATTGATTACAGATTACATCTTCAAATTATGTAGCAGTAATAGATTTTATGCCAAAAAATAAACATCTAAAACTATGCTGTTTTAACAAAAATGTACAAATTGATACAGAATATAAGGAGGGCACTACACTAATATTTAAACAAACACCATAAAAAGAGACTCAAGAAACCCATTTAGTTTATTTTGTGTTTTTATGGAAAACCAAAATTCCAAACAGCAAAATTCCCAGACTACTCTTGCAGTCTGATGGTATAAACAAACTTGTCCTCTTTTGTTTACAAAGAAACTATCGGAAATGTTCAGTCATTCACAAAAAAATGACCCTGGCAAAGCCAGAACCTGCACTTTGCGCAGCGCTGTGAACAATGCCAGGCTAGAGCAGGAGAGGCTCCTCAGTCAGCCGGGAGCGGGAGGGAGAGCGCTCGGAGCCCCCACGTCAGCACAAGGACTCGCTCTATTACTGTCCACACAGAAGGAAATAAACCACACCGGGCTGCGAGTTCTGCTCTTTGATGGTTCAAAGAGGCGGTTGAAACAAGCATTATCACAGAAAGGGTTCTCAGGATTTCAAACGATGTAATACTGAATACTGGGCTTCCCTGGCGGCTCAGCAGAAAAGAATCTGTTTAGAGACATGGATTTGATCTGTAGGTTGGGAAGATCCCTGAAAGAGGAAATGGTAACCCACTCCAGTAATCTTGCCTGGAGAATTCCATGGACAGAGGAGCCTGGCAGGGCTCCAGATAGGGTCGCAGAAGAGTCAGACACAACTGAGCCACTCAACAACAACAAATACTGAATACTCTACAATGAACTTAGCATTTCTTTACTTCTACCAGATAGAACAAAGTCCCTCTTTCCTCTCCACTTACAACATTTGAATGCTCAGCCTGGAAAGGTGTAAGATGCTAACAGGAGAGTGAGTAGTGTACTGACTTCAGTGTTTTGGCAGAAGCACTCCAGGATAAATAATTTATCATTCTGGCTAAGGGTTTAAACGCCCAGTCCCTCAATGGCCCACGCCTACTCACGTAAAACACAAGCCCTAAACCCTCCACCGCAACCTTTACATGCTCCAGGTCTCTCTCCCCCATCCTGATTTTATTCAGTAGTTTCCACTTTGTCAAAACTAACTGAAAGGCCATAAATTTTCTTAAGAAAAAGCAACTGGAGAGTAAAAACAATGACAGCATTTATAACACCTTGACAAATTTCCGCATCTCTGGTTCCACCTTCTGTATGATAATATTAAAAATGGTCGTTTTGAAGATATTTTTGGAGGGAAGGATCAAAGCCTCTGTGATACCACTCAGGAAGACGTCCGGGGTAGTCTGCCCCAAAAGCATAAACAAAACAAACTGAGGGAAATTCTACAAGGTAAGTGGCTTGCAATCTTCAAAAATGTCAGTCACGACAGACTAGCTGCACTAGATAAAAGGAGACGACAGAGACGGGCAAGTGAACTCAGTTTGTGCCGGGGATGGGCGGCGCAGGACCGGGACAGCCAGGGCGACACTCAGCACACTGGAGAGCTGTCAGAATAATGACTGAATAACAGGATCAGCGCCAACTGTCTCATTTTCAAAACCGTACTGAAGCTATGGACGAGCTATATATCCTTTCATAAGGACACACACACTGAAGTAGTTAGAGGTTGCAATGCATCACATCTGCATGTGCGCATGCTCGGTCACATCCGACATTTTGTGACCCCAAAGATAGCCCTCCAGGCTCCTCTGTCCATGGGATTCTCCAGGCAAGAACGCTGCAGTGGGTTCCCATCCACTCCACCGGGGAATCTTCCTGACCCAGGCGTCAAACCCACGTCTCCTACACTGCAGGCGGATTCTTTACCACGGAGCCACCTGGGAAGACCCACCACGTCTGCATCTTACCCTTACAGGGTTCAGGGAAGAAGAACATGGTGCATCCCATGTGTACAATTACCAGTGTATGCAGCGAGTGACAGGGAACAGCACACATGACAGAGAGACACAGGATGAAAGCATGAAGTAAAATGCTAACATTCAGGAATCTAGGGGAAGGGCTTATGAGACTCTTTGCACTATTTTTCAACATCTCTAAGTCTGAAATTAAAAAGAAAAAGAATTTTCAAGTCTACTGTGATATATTTTGCAAACTTCAAACTTTGCCCCTATTCATTCTTATCTGGGTAGAGATGGAGACACGCATTACTGATCTTAATTATTACTATTCTACACAAAAAATCAAAAGCAAAATTTCTGTACCCCCTAACATGCATCGACACAGTAAATCAGCAGCCGCAGGCAAAGAATTCCCAGCCGCCTGCAACATGAAGATACTAAGCAAATGAAGTGTGTATCCCCAACAGGCTTCTGAACTAGGGAGGCGAGAGCAGAGACCAGCATTCTCATTTTAGGGGGCAGCCTAGTCCCCCACACTTTCACAGAAGCTGTGTGTCCTCGGTGACTTTCCAGTCACTAGTCTGGAGAAGGCAATGGCACCCCACTCCAGTACTCTTGCCTGGAAAATCCCATGGACGGAGGAGCCTGGTGGGCTGCAGTCCATGGGGTCTCTAGGGGTCGGACACAACTGAGCGACTTCCCTTTCACTTTTCACTTTTCTGCGTTGGAGAAGGAAATGGCAACCCACTCCAGTGTTCTTGCCTGGAGAACCACAGGGACTGGGGAGCCTGGTGGGCTGCCATCTATGGGGTCGCACAGAGTTGGACACGACTGACGCGACTTAGCAGCAGCAGCAGCAGCAGCAGTCTGTAGAAACTACCCCAACCATCAAACATACAGAACTGCACAGGAATTGAGAATTCCTGAAAATCAGAAATAAAGCATTCAAGCTTTTCCCACAGGGGACCCCATGCACAACCATTTCATGTCTGGGGCATCCCTTGACACTTCTGGGGCTGCCACGGCATGTGTCAGGTAGCAATTCGCCTGTCAGTCTGTGTGCCGGCAAACTTCTGGGAGGTCAGCCTGTCCCCTCAGGCCTATTTGCTTCCACCGGACACAGGGACAGTGTACAGGAGAAGTACTGACGGGTCTTCTTGCTTTAGGGGGAGCCCACATGTTTATCTGTTTAGATTCACTGCCTCCCCTCTAATTATTCCTAAAAGAAGTCTGAGTCCTTCTGTGACTCTTGACATCAAATTGGTTTTGAAATTAACCAAGATCGATTTTGGTATGAAAATAAAAACTTTTTGCTACTTGATTAGAATATTTCTTTGGCTCTGATAAACATGATGAAAAGGCATCTGCAGAGAAAGGCAGACAGTCCAAGCTGGCTTTAACCTCTCTCCTTGCATTCTGCTTCTTACTAGGCCATAACTGACAACTGAAAAAAAAAAAAAAAAATCTATCATATTCAAAGCAAAATCAATTAACCAACTTTTACAATTTAAAGTCTGTTTTAGGACTGCTAGATAAAATTCAAGAATTACCTGGCTATTAAAAAAAAAAGAGGGGGGTTCAAACTTTTACTTCAGTATGTGTATGACATCATTTTACATATTTTCTTTTATACTTTGTTCTACCAAACATGGAAATCTGAGTAGTTCAAAGAAGAAGAAAAGGAAAGCTTTAGTCCTACTCCAAACTGGATAGGAACATTCATTTCTCACAGGATCAGAGAAATGCCTATGCATCATTGCATGTTAGCAGTAATTTCAAAGACGTTACATTTCCTAACAGTAACAATGGTTTTTAAATATTCCTAATTATTATTTGTGTACAGTTCACTGCAATCTAGATTTCACTTGTAAGTTTACCTTACAAATGATAAAGTGAGACAAACACAAGTCTCTTACATCTCTGTGTTAATAAAATTCTTGTAAGCGGGAGTGTAAGTTACGCAGAGCCATCGCCCCACTCCATTTCATGCATGATACAGCACACACCTCAGAGGCAATGCCACAGGCACAAGTGAAAGCTCTCTCACAGGCAAAGTGCATCTCCTTTTCTTTCCTAAAATAGTATTTCAAGGACTAGAAATTAGCAAATTATAACAAGGCTTTCCAAATCAAGCGGTGAGGCCTCACTCCCTCATAAGACCTCTCCTTGCCCTCCTTGACAACTCCTCTTAGAGATGGGGGAATACAAAGTGACACAATTTACTTGGACTTCTCTTCAAGCACGTGCAACACTCACTGATGCAAACACACCAGGACTCCTTTGGAAATAATCAGAGTTCTCTGTCCAGCAGTATCTCCTCATCCTCTGTGCACATGCTTCCCACCAATTCAGGAAACACCCTCCACCACAGGGAAAATCAGTACAAGATTCAGCACTACAGCTTAGGAGTTTCAAACTCAGGCTTTTGAAACCGAAAAGAACAGGCAAAATCTTAAACGGCAATACATCTGAGTTGTAAGCAATGGGATTCTGGGCTTCGAAACATTTTAAGTAAAAAGGAGTTTCTGCAATAAGCCTTGGACTGAAAAGAGAACAGACGAGAAGCAAGTCTATACAGTTACGTAAGGTTTGAGGGGGAAGCAAGGAGAGGGAATTGAGTAAAGAAGAGAGTTAGAACAGTTAAACTGGCAACTGGCTTCACCTTTCCACATTTTCTACAAGAAAAAAAGGTAAAATCAAACTAGCCACATGTATTTATAAGCTTTCCACTACTTAGCATATTTTCACTACTCAACACACTTTGTAAAAACCATTTCAGGTCATTAAATGCATTGGCACATCATTTTCAATGGACTTCAGACTGCTGTATTTAATGGCTATGATGCATTATCATTTAGGTTAGTTTGCATTACAAACAGCATATATACTGAACATGTGTGTACCTACTTAGTCATCCTCTTTCCCAACTAATTTTTATAATTTTAACCTTTTTCTTGTTCTTAACTTCCTTTCCCAACCCTATGTCCAGATATTCAATATTAACAACCAGATGTACCTCCAAACTGAAAATAACTACATTACCCAGTACTGTCCTCAGGTTAGGTTAGTATCTACGTGATGGAGCATTCCCACACCCCCCACCCCCACCCCGGCCCAGCTCGCCATCCTCATCAGAATCGACCTCCTGAATAAATAAACCATAGCCCCATCAACAAAAGTCCGAAATCCAGTGCTTGAATGCAATCTCAAAAACGACAGAGTGATCTGTTTGTTTCCAAGGCAAACCATTAAACCTAACAGTAATCCAAGTCTATGCCCCAACCAGGAATGCTGAAGAAGCTGAAGTTGAACCATTCTATAAAGACCTACATGACCTTCTAGAATTAACACATGAAAAAGATGTCCTTTTCATTATAGGGGACTGGAATGCAAAAGTACAAAGTCAAGAAACACCTGGAGTAACAGGCAAATTTGCCCTTGGAGTACAGAATGAAGCAGGACAAAGGCTAATAGACTTTTGCCAAGAGAACGCACTGGTCATAGCAAACACGCTCTTCCAACAACACAAGAGAAGACTCTACACATGGACCTCACCAGATGGTCAACACCAAAATCAGACTGATTATATTTTCAGCAGCCAAAGATGGAGAAGCTCTATACAGTCAGTAAAAACAAGACTGGGAGCTAGCTGACTGTGGCTTAGATCATGAACTCCTTATTGCCAAATTCAGACTTAAACTGAGGAAAGTTGGGGAAACCACTAGACCATTCAGATGTGACCTAAATCAAATCCCTTATGATTATACAGTGGAAGTGACAGATTCAAGGGATTAGATATGATAGACAGAGTGCCTGATGAACTATGGACAGAGGTTCATGACACTGTACAAGAGACAGTGATCAAGACCATCCCCAAGAGAAAGAAATGCAAAAAAGCATAATGGCTATCTGAGAATGCCTTACAAATAATTGTGAAAAGAGAAGCCAAAAGCAAAAGAGAAAAGGAAAGATATACCCATTTGAATGCAGAGTTCCAAAGACCAGCAAGGAGAGAGAAGAAAGCCTTCCTCAGTGATCACTGCAAAGAAATAGAGGAAAATAAGAGAATGGGAAAGACTAAAGATCTCTTCAAGAAAATTAGAGATACCAAGGGTATTTCATGCAAAGACGGGCACAATAAAGGACAGAAATGGCATGGACCTAACAGAAGCAGAAGATATTAAGAAGAGGTGGCAAGAATACACAGAAGAACTATACAAAAAAGATTTTCATGATCCAGATAATGACGATGGTATAATCACTCACTTAGAGCCAGACATCCTGGAGTGCTTAATGGGCCTTAGGAAGCATCACTACTAACAAACCTAGTGGAGGTGATGGAATTCCAGTGGAGCTATTTAAAATCCTAAAAGATGATGCTGTAAAAGTTCTGCACTCAGTATGCCAGCAAATTCGGAAAACTCAGCAGTGGCCACAGGCATGGAAAAGTTTTCATTCCCATCCCAAAGAAAGGCAATGTCAAATGCTCAAACTACCACACAATTGCACTCATCTCACACACTAGCAAAGTAATGCTCAAAATTCAAGCCAGGCTTCAATAGTACATGAACCATGAACTCCCAGATGTTCAAGCTGGTTTTAGAAAAGGCAGAGGAACCAGAGATCAAATTGCCAATATCCCTTGGATTATGGAAAAAGCAAGAGAGTTCCAGAAAAACATCTGTTTCTGCTTTACTGATTATATTAAAGCCTTTGACTGTGTGGATCACCACAAACTGCAGAAAATTCTGAAAGAGATGGTAATACAAGAGCACCTGACCTGCCTCTTGAGAAACCTGTATGCAGGTCAGGAAGCAACAGTTAGAACTGGACATGGAACAACAGACTGGTTCCAAATAGGAAAAGGAGTATGTCAAGGCTGTATATTGTCACCCTGCTTATTTAACTTATATGCAGAGTACATCATGAGAAACACTGGACTGGATGAAGCACAAGCTGGAATCAAGATAGCTAGGAGAAATATCAATAACCTTAGATATGCAGATGACACCACCCTTATGGCAGAAAGTGAAGAACTAAAGAGCCTCTTGATGAAAGTTAAAGAGGAGAGTGAAAAAGTTGGCTTAAAACGTAACATTCAGAAAACTAAGATCATGGCATCCAGTACCATCATTTTATGACAAATAGATGGGGAAACAGTGGAAACAGTAACAGATTTTATTTTTTGCAGCTCCAAAAATCACTGCAGATGGTGACTGCAGCCATGAAATTAAAAAACGTTTGCTCCTTGGAAGAAAAGTTATGACCAAGCTAGACAGCATATTAAAAAGCAGAGACATTATTTTGTCCACAAAGATCCATCTAGTCAAGGCTATGGTTTTTCCAGTAGTCATGTATGGATGTGAGAGTTGGACTGTGAAGAAAGCTGAGCACCGAAGAATTGGTGCTTTTGAACTGTGGTGTTGGAGAAGACTCTTGAGAGTCCCTTGGACTGCAAGGAGATCCAACTAGTCCATCCTAAAGAAAACCAGTCCTGAATATTCATTGGAAGGACTGATGTTGAAGCTGAAACTCTAATACTTTGGCCACCTGATGCAAAAAACTGACTCATTTGAAAAGACCCTGAAGCTGGGAAAGATTGAAGGCAGGAGAAGGGGATAACAGAGGATGAGATGGTTTGATGGCATCACCGACTCAATGGACATGAGTTTGAGTAAACTCTGGGAACTGGAGATGGACAGAGGCCTGGCATGTTGTGATCCATGGGGTCGCCAAGAGTCAGACACAACTGAGCGGCTGAACTGACAGTTGACTGACTGACAGTGATATACAGACAGAAGAGTATTTTTTTTTGACACCTGAACTTCAAAAGGATAACAGGACACAGGACAGTCCCAGATGTTAGAGTGTATAAGAAAGCACGATCTGAAAGCAGTAGCCCCCAGATTTAACACAAAAACTTTCCTGGGGGTCTGGTGCCAGATGCCGTGACCACCCTTCTACAGCCCATGGCTGGAAAACAACGAAACTAGAGAAGAGATCACTTTCTCAGCAGCATGGCCCAGTAGAGAAATCCCATGACCTAATGCAGTCTGAGGTCAGAAAGACCTAGATTCAAATCCCAGAGCTGCCACATAAACCAGCAGGAACTACCTACTAATCTCTCAGGTACCTAGGCAATTTCACCTACCCGTAGGCTGTGGTATGTGAACTGCACGTAAGCCGTGTAAGATACCTACTATTATACACTATATCTGACAAACAGTAGGAAATCAATAAACACAAGTTACTGTTTCTGCTCAAATATTTTGGAACTTAAAATGGGCTTATTATATTACTCACATGGTTATTAATATTAACCAAAAGACAATATGAAAAACAAAAGAAAAAAATTGTATTACAAATATGAGCACTGATTTCTTCTTAGAACTATATACTGAACAAAATCCTATAGATTTTTAACACAACTTAATTCATTTTACCTGGTATGGCCACTAAAACAAATCGCTAAAATGCACAGTAAATGACCAACCTTTCCATAAAACAAACATCTTATAATTTAAATATCACCAGCAATATTTCATAGTTCAAGGATCAGCAAGCATGATGTGTTTTAGTGTCAGTGATTCTAATTAGTGAGTGAGCTTTCTTGCAAAATGAGTGAGCTTTCTTGCAAAAATAACTTTATTTATAAGAGGACTTTTGTCTTTTTTCCCCAGACACAATAGTTTACAATATTCATGCATTCCAATGTAAACACATTTTATTAATACCTGTAACCTAAACAAAGAGTTTTTAAATTATCCGCAGGAGAATTCCATTTTAAATTTATGTTATGAATGTTGTTTTGTTTTTTGTACTGAACAGCCAAGTGATACAGTTATACATGTGTATCTATTCTTTTTCAGACTCTTTTCTCTTACAGGTTATTACAAAATATTGAGTATAGTTCCCTGTGCTATACAGTAGGTCCTTGTTGGTTATCTATTATATATATATATATATAGTAATGTGTATATATTAATCTCAAATTCCTAATTTATCGTTCTCCACGCCTTTCCCCTTTGGTAATAGTAATTTTTTTTTTCTATGTCTGTGGGTCTACTTCTGCTTAGTATGTAAGTTCATTTGCATGATTTTATTTGGGTGTGTGTGTTCAGTCATGGCTGACTCTTTGTGATCCCAGGGTTTGTAGCCCACCAAACTGCTTTGTCTATGGGATTCTCCAGGCAATAATACTGAAATGGGTTGCTATTTCTTTCTCCAGGGGATCTTCAAGACCCAGGGATTGAACCCGTGTCTCCTGCTTTGGCAGGAGGATTCTTTACCATAGAGTCACCAGGGAAGCCCCATTTTATTTTTTTATAGTCTACGTATAAGTGATACCATGTATTTGTCTTTCTCTGTCCATCATGCTTCACTATGATGATCTCTATGTCCATCCATGTTGCTGAAAATGATACTATTTCATTTTTATGGCTAAGTAATATTCCACTGTATGTATGTACATCGTCTTCCTCCATTCATCTGTTTATGGACACTGAGGTTATTTCCATATCTTGTCTATCGTAAATAGTGCTGTTATGAACCTGGAGGTGCATGGATCTTTTTGAATAATGGTTTTTTCCAGAAATATGCCCAAGAATGGGTGTAACATCATATGATAGCTCTATCTTCAATTTTCTAAGGAACTTCCACACTCCAGAGTGGCTTTGCCAATTTACATTCCCATCAGCAGCACAGGGTTCCCTTTTCTCTATATCCTCCCCGGCATTTATTGTTTGTAGATTTTTGGATGATGACCATTCTGACTGGTCTGAGGTGATAGCTCATTGTAGTTCTGATTTACATTTCTCTATTAATTAGTGATGTTGAGCATATTTTCATGTGCTTTTTGGCTATTTGTATGTCTTCTTTGGAGAAATGTCAAATTTATTAGGTTGTTTGTTCTTTTTTGATATTGAGCTGCATGAGCTGTGTATTTGAGATTAATCCCTTGTCAGTTGTGTCATTTGCAAATGTTTTCTCCCATTTCAAAAGCTGTCTTTACGTTTTGTTTACAGTTTCCTTTATTGTGCAAAAAGCTTTCCAGTTTAATTAGCCTCCATTTGTTTATTTTCATTTCCATCACTCTAGGAGGTGGATTCAGAAAGACACTGCTTTGACTGTTGTCTATACTGTCCTCTAGAAGTTTATCGGTACTGTGAGTTTGCTCTTGTGTTTGCTGTTAGAGAACATTCTAATATCATTATTTCACATGTGACTGGCTGTCCAGTTTACCCAGCACCACTTATTGAAGAGACTGTCTTTTCTCTTTTGTATATTCTTGCCTCCTCTGTCAAAGATAAATGCCCATATGTGAGTGGGTTTATCTCTGGGCTTTCTTTCCTTACTTCTGATCTATATTTCTGTCCTCGTGTCATGATTACTGTAGCTTTGTAATATGCTCTGAAGTCAGGGAGCCTCATTTTCTCAAGACTGCTTTGGCTATTTGGCGTGGGGGTGGGGGGTGGGGGGTCTTTCCATACAAATTGTAAAATGTTTTGTTCTAGGTCTGAGAAAAATGCCACTGGTAATTTTTATAGGAATTGCACTGAACCTGTACATTGCCTTGGGTAATATGCACATGGAAAAGCTAATGAAAAGATGCTCACAAATTGGAGAAGACTGAAGGCACAAGGAGAAGGGGGTGGCAGAAGGTTAGATAGCATCACCGACTCAACGGACATGAATCTAAGCAAACTCTGGGAGAAAGTGGAGGACAGAGGAGTGTGACGTGCTGCAGGCCATGGGGCTGCCAAGAGTAGGACATGACTTAGCCAATGAACAACAACAAAAATCACTAATTATTAGAGGAATGCAAATGGAAACTTCAGTGAGGATCACTTTACACTGGTCAGGATGGCCATCATCAAAATCTATGTCATTCTGAAGTACTGATTCTTCCAACCCAAGAACACAGTATACCTTTCCATTTCTCTGTGTCATCTTCAATTTCCTTCATCAGAGTCTTATAGTTTTTGGAATACAGGTTTTTTTGTGTCCTCATGTAGGTTTATTATTTTTAACGTAATAGTAAATGGGACTTTTTCTTAATTTCTCTTCCTGATCTTTCATTGTTAGTGTAGAGAAATGCAACAGATTTCTGCATATTAATTTCACATCCTGCAACTTTACCAAGTTCGTTAATGAGCTCTAGTAGTTTTCTGGTTATGTTATTATTTAAATAAATATTTTCACCAGTGGGAAAAGAACAGTCTTCAACAAATGATGCTGTGAAATACAGGCTACCTGCATGTAAAAGAATGAAGTTGGACCCCACCTACCTCACACCAGACATGAAGCTTACCTCGAAAAGGATCACAGGCCCAAATGTAAGGGTTACAACTATTAAATTCTTAAAAAGAGAGAGAAGAGTAAGTCCTTGTGACCTTGGATGTGGTAATAGCTTTGCAGATAAAATTCCAACGCACAGGTGGAAAAGAAAAACATAAATGAGACTGCAACAGAAATAAGATAGTCTTTCCCACCTAGAGGCCATTAAGACGGTTGATGGTGCCTTCTCCCAAAACACTTGCGCATGTGCACTGAGCTCAGACAATGAACAGGACTTCCCGTCAGCAGCCCTCTCTGCCTTTGGCTCCACACCACAAGGTGGCTGCGGCAGTTGTCACGGGCCCTGCTTTGGTCCTGCCACTCAAATCCCCATGCTTCAGCAGAGGTCAACAACAACAACACATCCCACTCTCATCCTCAGGTTGCTCCAGACTCATCTGAGGCACAGGAAGCCAAGCCAACTGACCCTCCACAGGGATTTACTCACAACCCGGTTATCACATTATCTTTCTTGCTAACAGCTAGAAACATTTCTGACATAGTGTACAGATACATACCCTACGTAAAAACAAAGTTTAGCATATTTACTAGTTGGCATATACTCATACTTTTACTATTTGCTTCCTTTTTTTTTTTTTTTTTTAAATACTGGTCACAACCCAACATGTTGAAACTTGTAATTTGACAAAAAATAAACAATAGAAATACAGACATGTATTATTATCTGGTTTCCCACCAATAGAAACGTTTATATTCCCACCCACTAGTCCTCAATATGTATTTGCTGAACTGAGCTAAAAATGGCATGTAATTGTTACATCTTAAACTGAATTAATTAACTAGTAAATTTCACCATCATACACCTTCAGCAGTCTAAAAGGAACATCCAAATAACATGCAACATCGCTCAGTCATGTCCAACTCTAAATTTAGTGACCCCAGGGACTGTACCACCAGGCTCCTCTGTCCCCAGGGGATTCTCCAGGCAAGAATACTGGAGCGGGTAGCCATTCACTTCTCCAGGGGATCTTCCTGACCCAGAGATCAAACCTGGGTCTCCTGCATTGCAGGCAGATTCTTTACTGTCTGAGCCACCAAGGAAGCCCATCCAAATAATAGTCCTGCATGCTGAAGCAGGTATATGCTTGTTTACTAAGACTAGTACTTATTATCTCTGGAGTCCATCTCAAAGATGGGAGAGCAGTGACCCTTGCCATTCAACCTCATAGGCCGATTACTATCCATCATACACACACATAAAACACTTGCATTTTTATTGTAAATTATGAAAGAAGGCAGACAGAAATCTAAAATTCTGCACATTTCCTACAACCCAGTATCATGTGTCCATTAAATAAGAGCAGGAAGTCTAGTTCCCAATACATTTTTTTTCTTCCCTCTGTGACATTACCGATAAGAAACAGTCAGTTTGGTGAGGGAGGGGAAAGTGAATGCTCTAAGTTGATAGTGGAAGTTCCAGAATGTTAACAGACTTCCAAATGAAAGATTAAAGACGTAATGGCAAGCACAATGCTAGTACTTAATAGGTGGTCAATTAAACATCCGCTGGATAAATATGATAAAGTATTTGCTCTTTACATTTGTTCTGCCATCCAGTCATATTTGGCTGCCATCTGTTTGAACTGCAAAAAACTGGAAATTAAAACCAAATGCCAAAGAAGCTGATAGAAGATACACAACCAGTCAGTAGTGATGCTAAATTACTCAATTCACTGTTTCCTTCTCAGTTCTATTGATACCTCAAAATAAAAAGCCAGGTTCTTGAAGGTAGGGATGATGAAGTGAGGATTAAGACATCTGTATGACTGGGAACAAGTTCCGTGTTCATTTATTTTCCCTGCGTGTAAGATATGTGCATATCATGTGAATAATAAAATCCATGAAATTTGCTCTCTCCAATGGCAAAGAATAAACTGACAAACTAAAGTGAATCTCCATTCTTGATCTGATTAAGGTTTTAAAGGACTACCAAAAAACTATAAATTAAACATGTTTATTAAAAAACAGACACAAAACTTTAAAATACAATTTAAGCCACCAGTCTCCTGTGGCCTCATGTCAGCACAAAACAGTAATCTCAATGCTGGTAAACCAGCCAAAACCATAAACCTAATGTATGGGGCCACATTTTGATATTTGGAAATACTAAGCATTTTTAACTTACAACAAGTCATGAGATGGAATAAAATTAATCATACCAAGTGTCAGTTTTAGAGAACAGAACCAGACATAGTAATATGAAGTACATTTATTGATGATTTTAAATTCATATACTGTGTGCAAAATAAACTTAAGGCACGCTTTGTTTCATACTATTATTTTACAACAGAAACACTTTTCGACATCAGGAAAAGAATCTCTGGACTTTCCCAGGTGGCGCAGTGGTAGAGAATATGCCTTTCAATGCAGGGGATGAAAAGATGCAGGGCCAATCCCTGGGTCAGGAAGATTCCTGAAGTAGGAAATGGCAGTAGGAGTCAGTAGGAAATGAGTAGGAAATGGCAACCCACCCCAGTATTCTTGCCTGGAGAATCCCATGGACAGAGGAGCCTGGTGGGCTACAGTCCATGGGGTCACAAAAAGTCAGCAATTGAGTGAGTGAGCACAAACACACACAAACCACCTCTATTTGTTCCTGTAATTTACACTCCAATGAACCAATCTGTAAGAAGAGATTTACTTCTCTAGTTGGCTAGAAGATTAAAGCCAATAGACATACAATAAGGATTTGAATTCTAAAATCATTTTTACATAAAGAACCTACAGAACACCGCTATGTCAATAAGAGTATCATCCAGAACATGAATATTCAAATAATGAGCAAAGAATGTAACTAGTGATACTTTCAGGAGGGAATAAAAATAGACAAATTCATCTGTTACAAAAGGAAGAAAAAAAGCTTTACTTAAATTTGTCTCTGAGCTAATAGATATCAAGAAACAACTTCAGTTACAAACTAATAAACCAACTTGGGAATCCCCCTGGTCCAGTGGTTAGGACTCAGCACTTTCACTACTGTGGGCCCGGTCTTCAATTCTCAGTCAGGAAACTAAGATCCTACATGCCACAAGATGCACACCCCCCACAAAAAGAAACACTCAAACTTATAAAGGAAAGGCATACCTCTTACGGTTTAAAACTGGTTCGTCTGGCGTTCAAGGTCCTCCGGGACCCAGCATTCCGCCACCTTCCTATAGGACCCTATGATTGATCCCAAGTCACAACAGCACTAACCAGCACTCAGTCCCACTGGGTCACTTACTAGCCTACCCTCCGACCAATCAAATCCCCTGTGGATGTGCCAACTTTGACAACACTCATCAAAAGGAGACCTATCTCCTCCCTCACTGCCACGTGTGAACAGAATCACACAGAACATGCAGTCTGTATCATTCATGAGAAATGTGTTAACTCCCTTGGGTTCTGTGTTTTTTTAAAACTGGGAAGCCTTCCTACGTCCCTACCAGGCTACACATGCCAAGTTACTGCAGGGACATACACAATGCAAAGCAGTGTTTCTATGACCAGAGTATGAATCTCATCTTCTGCTTCAAACCCTGACTCTTCTTGCACATTTCTGTACCCCAGTTTCATCAACAGGAAAATGAGGATTATAACAGCTCCTACTCCACAGTCTGTGAAGATTAAAATGGTTCGTTACACATCAAAGAACTGGTCAAGGTAAAGCACTTAAGTCGTTTCAGTCGTATCCGACTCTGCGACCCCATGGACTGTAGCCCACCAGGCTCCTCTGTCCATGGGGTTCTCCAGGCAAGAATGACTGGAGTGGGCTGCCGCTTCCTCCTCCAGGGCATCTTTCCGCCGCAGGGACTGAACCTGCATCTCTTTTGTCTCCTGTGTCGCAGGCGGGTTCTTCACCACCAGCACCACAACAGTGTGCACCTCTCAGTTATCAGGTGTATCACTAACCCGACCACCTCCAGTTCTCCAGCGCCCGGGAGTGCCTTACACACACACACACACACATGCATGCATGCACGCACGCACGCACGCACACACACACACACACATGAGCTCAACAAAAACTCTGAATGAAACAGTATTCAAATAATGCTAAAAATCCCAAAGATCAAATCCACTGTAGGGGCCTGTTAGAATAAACAAGAATTCTACCTCCAAACTACCTAAACTTCGGGAAGGAAGTCAAGAGTATAAAACTAGCAGTCCAAATTCAAATCCAAAAATTAAAAAAAACTAAAGGGTTTTTTTTTTTTTCCGCCCCCTGATAAATATGGAAGAGGGCTTCCCTGGTGGCTCAGAGGTTAAAGCGTCTGCCTGTAATGCGGGAGACCCAAGTTCGATCTCTGGGTTGGGAAGATCCTCTGAAGGAAATGGCAACCCACTCCAGTATTCTTGCCTGGGGAATCCCATGGAGGGAAGAACCTGGTAGGCTACAGTTCATGGGGTTGCAAAGAGTCGAACACGACTAAGCAACTTCACTTTCACTTTCAAAGATGGAAAAGACATTTTATGAAAGAACTTAATAGTGTCTGTATAGGAAGGAAATATACCCCAAAAGATAACTATTTCTAAAATGTCATCTTAATTTCTAATCCACCAAAAATACATTAACTAATTGTATTTTTATATCTACATACGTTTCTAGCCTCTATATCATTCACTTAAGTTGGAACCTTCATCATTTACCATCTCACCTTGACAAGGAACATTAAATTTAATTTACTCCACACAGGTAATTCCTAATTCCAGCACTCAGTAATTCAGTAAACAGTCACATTTGCTTTATTGATATCCTTCACAATTTTATACTTTGGTTATATGCCTCTTCACTCTTTCCCAGCCCCAAGAGATCTTTCCGGTCATGGCCATTTTGTCCTCCTAGGGTAGCTGACTCTTTTCTTGATTTATATTTCTCCACTTCCAGTTCCTTTGTTTGACCCATGGTCAGAAAAGGTCATAAATTAAGGAAAACCTCTTATCCATAGATACTAGGATACTACAGAACATCAAGTAAGCCTAATGACCAACTGATTGGTACTACAATGACACAATGTTACTTCGAAAACATTGGCTTAGGTTAGCTGGGAAAGGTCTCCTTAAGGGACTAGGAACCCTTATGATGCAAACAGTGGAAGAGACTTATACTTTAGGCAAGATTTCTAAAGGACTATTTGTGAAAACATAATAGGAAAAAAAAGTTTCTATTTTAGTAATAACCATATCAGGAACCATGCCTACTTGCACATAAGCTTTGGCCGACTTCTTATTACTCGCATATCTTATACAGAGGTGGGGTCCATACCTAAGCTATGGTAAAGACTATTAAGCCTATCACAGGGAATTTAAATTTCCCAACCGCATGTCTCCTGGTTTATTATAAATTATAAATCAACAAATGGATGTTGAAACAGCTCAAAGAAAACACAGTTTAACTGCTGATTAGCAAATACTGTGACAGTTGAGCAGTCACATTCATTCACGTCCCTTCCTGTTTAAAGAAATTCCTACCAGAAAAGGGATGATGAGAGCGTAGGAAAAAGGAGAGCAGGAAGAACATGTTAGAACTGGAAAAACAATCCCAACAATTCCAGGTGCAAAGACCATGAGAAAATTTAATTTTCTTCTTTATGCTTTTAGGTATTTCCCCAAATGTTCTAAAATACTATATATATATATAAATATGTATATACACACATAAACATATACATACTCTACTAAAAAGGTAACTAAGAGAAAAGCACAATATATGTAACGGTGATCTTCATTTCCTCAAGCATGCTTTTATTAACAGAATATCACAGGATGTTACAACTGTTCAGAGCCTAAAATATTGTCTAGAAGACACAATTCAATAAATTTGTTAAATATATTATCTTTTTTTAATCCTAATGGAACTTAATACCAAAAGAAGGTGTTATCAGAATAAAAACTATATTTTATACGCTCAGGGAAATCATGACTTCCTTACTTTAAAAAGTGAGTTTATAATATGAAGTTTATAAATTCAAACTAATATGGCTCAGGTCATCTAGCTCAAGATTTTTCTTGAGGTTCAATTTTTTTCCCCTAAAACTGCCTATTTTTAGAACAATCAGCTTAAGAAAAATGAAAAAAGGGCAGTTTAATTAACATGTAATCTGTTCTGGCAGAGCCTGCCAAAAGATTTACATGAATGCTGGGCGCTTTTCTGTTTTTTACAAACTACTATTATTTTTTCTGATGTGTGACAACGATTCCATATGTTGGTATCATTCCATTAATTTTTACCAGATACCTATGGAAGACAATGTAGTCACTCAGCTGAAAGCACACTAAATAAAAAATATTGACATGAAAATGTGTTCCTCTTTAAGCACGTAGAGCTTCTCCGAGGAACTGACTTCGGGGTGCAGAGCTCCACGGTAAGCGACAGCAGCTGAGACCCAGTGGCACCTGAATTAAGGAGGAGAAGCACCGCCGCCCGCGCTGCGCACGGAGGGAACCGCCGACCAGGATCTCCATCGGCCTCACCGCGGCCGGGACCAGCCCCACAACCCGCGTTACCTCGCTTGTGTAGCTCCCGCAGGGGGATGCAGTCTCCACCCCCGTCGTAGGGCAGGTAGGGGTCGGAGGCAGCGTCCATGGCCGAGGTCCGCAGAAGCCGAGGGAAAGCTCGCGAGCTCACCGCCCGCGCGCGCCCCGGAACCCCGCCGCAGCAGGTTGGGTAGTCGCCATGCCCGACCTGTCGGCGCGCGCAGCCTCGCGGGCTGACGTCACCCGGGCGCCACGGTTGCCAGGGCGACGGGCTCGCCTCCCCATCAATCAGGCCCCGCTACGTATGATGGTGACTAAGCCCAGGGGTGACAGACCAAACAGCCTCCATAGCAAGGGGGCAACTACAGCAAGGCGACAGAAATCTACTTCTCGATTTCTGAATACAGAGCTGTGCAAAGAAATTATACGTGTACACAAGGAATGAACCTTTTCATTCTCAATGTAGGTAAGTGGGACTGACACGCTAAAAAGGTCACGTGATTTTACCGTATAAATACACATATTTATATGTAACCACGTCACGTGAATCATAAAGATAAAGAAACAGAAGATACCAAAGTCTTCAAGACACTTGGCTTTAAAGTCTATGCTTAAGTATCTAAAATGTACTAATGCAGATTTCTACTGTGGCTTCAACATTTCAGAAACTGGACCATTACTAATCCCCTTCAGCAGCCTCCTTCCTTCAGGAACCAGCTAGTTAAGAAAGACATCGAGGTTTAAGAAAGAAACTTAACATCCTAGGTAACTTTGCTAGTTGCCAAACTATGCAAAAAGAGAGTTACTTGCTGGGAGATTTTCCTCTCTCCTGACTTCTGCTTTTCCTATCTCACAAAGATTTTCGTTGTGCTTTGTAAAGGTGGGGGGAGGGGGCTTTAGTGAAATACATCTCAACGTGTACTCTAATGGTCTCTTTGCTAGACATTTTATGAAATTTAGAAATAAGGGAACTCAGGCTACAGAACGTTTCAAAATGTATTTTTATTTTCAAAATGTATCGTTTTTATTTTTCGTTGTATGACCAAGTTGTAAATCAGGACAAACAGGTTAAGAGTGTGCGCCCCCAAATACCAGGAAAACTTGCAGAGAGCTTTTCATCTTATAAAAAGGCAGGGAAGAATGTAAGTAGTATAAAACTAAATTACTTATAAATGCCATATAGAATGCATTTTTTTAAAAGTCTTTTAAGAGTAGAACTTAACATACCAAAGTATGTTTCGTTTCAAACTGTCATTCCAAAAGAAAAAAAAAGCTGATGTTCATTTAAGCCGAGTTCAAATTTTTACAGCTGCCTCTCAAGTGATTCCTCCCCAGACTACAAGATTCTTTTTCTGAAATAGCTATGATGGGGCAATGCCACTAAACAAAAATTCATTAGAAGCTGTTCCACAGGGCTCAGGGGTTTTGTAAAATGTATTTTTGTAAGCACTGAATGTGCCAACCCTAAGGTCTACTCCAATTCAATGATTTTATATGAGAATTGCAGGCAAGAGAAGGAAAGAAAGGACTCAGACAGCAGTAAAGATAGAAGAGAGATATTCAGCTTGTCTAGTTGTTGCTCATTCGCTCCGTCGTATCTGACTCTTTGCAACCCTGTGAACTGCAGCATGCCAGGCTTCCCTGTCCTTCAGTATATCCCAGAGCTTGCTCAAACTCATGTCCATTGAGTTGGTGATTCCATCCAACCATCTCATCCTCTGTTGTCCCCTTTTCCTCCTGCCTTCAATCTTTCCCAGCATCAGGGTCTCTTCCAATTAGTTGGCTCTTCTCATTAGGTGGCCGAAGTATTGGAGCTTCAGCTTCAGCATCGGTCCTTACAGTGAATATTCAGGGTTGATTTCCTTTAGAATTGACCGGTTTGATCTCCTTTCTGTCCAGGGGACTCTCAAGAGTCTTCTCCAGGACCAGAGTTCAAAAGCATCAATTCTTTGGTGCTCAGCCTTTTTTACTGTCCAGCTCTCACATCTGTACATGACTACTAGAAAAACCATTTGTCTAGTACATCTTAGTTATTATTAGTGATTTGGGAACTTTTTAAAAGTTAAGATTAAATCAGTTTTTTAATTTCAAAAAGTTTGAACCTCAGAAAGACATAACTTCTTATAAAACCCCACCTGGGATTTGTGAGTAAAAGGGTTCTGGGAAAGGAATATAGACAAGTTAATGCCACAGGAATGTTCTATCTAATTCTCTCTGGTTCTGGTATTAGCATTTATGATATGACTATGGGTAGCTTTTTCTTTCTGTTTTCTTCATATTTTCTTGGAAATGATTTTTTTTTCCTTTTTTCCACATGGAGAAAGGCATGAGAACCTAGCCCACCCACCACCCTACTCCCCCTCCACGATCCTGTCCTGTCCCAGCCCACAACCTCTGAAATGATTTTTTTAAACAAGGAAATCTAACTTTTAAAAAAGAGGCAACTTTGCTAAATTAACCAAGACTAAATTTGGTCCTTTTTGGTACTTTGGTATGTCAAGTTCAACCATCACAAGACTTTTAAAAATGCATTGTATATGTCATTTAGAAATAATTTTGTTTTATACTACTTATATTCTTCCCTGACTTGTTATAAGATGAAAAGCTATCTACAAGTTTTCCTGGTATTTGGAGGCACTCTCTTTAATCTGTTTGTCCTGATTTACAACTTGGTCACACAGGAAAACTAAAAATGACAGCTAGCCAGCAGTCTAAAGGGGGAAGAATACTTTCCCTATAAAATACACTGACGGCGTTGCATAGGTAAACATTTTTGTAGCCTGAGTAAAATGAATATTTTTAAAGAACATTGTATTTCTGTATGTAGGCATGTATATATTATATACAGTGGATCCGTATAGACTTAAATTTAGAATGAGATGCAGTAGACTTAATTGTTATCACTCAGGATAGAATGAGATGGAAGTGGGGGGGCTGATGGTACATTCAGTTTTTACTGTATATAGCTCTACATTGTGGAAAATTTTTAAAACAAATACATTACTCATTAATTTTGAAATAAATCTTTTAAAATAATCTGAAAATTTAAAGAATTTCAGAAGTAAACAAATTTCTTATGCTTATGGGGTCCATGGCTGCCACATTCTCTTCCAGTAAAAGCATTATTTAGGCTCAGGTGCTTTCTAATTACACTTTAGAAAAAAGGACAAGGTAAACTGGAAGGTGTGGCCAAAGAGGACTTTGACACAGATTAGGTATTATCAGACTAAGAGCCTGAATTACAGTTAAAGAGAGAAGACACATTCAAGAATTCCAAGGCACTGGGGTGGGGTGGGGGGATGCCTAGATCACCTACAAATTGGCACTTGCCATCTGCCTCTCAGATCAGATCAGATCAGATCAGTCACTCAGTCATGTACGACTCTTTGCGACCCCATGAATCGCAGCACGCCAGGCCTCCCTGTCCATCACCAACTCCCAGAGGTCACTCAGACTCACATCCATCAAGTCAGTGATGCCATCCAGCCATCTCATCCTCTGTCGTCCCCTTCTCCTCCTGCCCTCAATCCCTCCCAGCATCAGAGTCTTCTCCAATGAGTCAACTCTTCGCATGAGGTGGCCAAAATACTGGAGTTTCAGCTTTAGCATCATTCCTTCCAAAGAAATCCCAGGGCTGATCTCCTTCAGAATGGACTGGTTGGATCTCCTTGCAGTCCAAGGGACTCTCAAGAGTCTTCTCCAACACCACAGTTCAAAAGCATCAATTCTTCAGCACTTAGCATTCTTCACAGTCCAGCTCTCACATCCATACATGACCACAGGAAAGACCATAGCCTTGACTAGATGGACCTTTGTTGGCAAAGTAATGTCTCTGCTTTTGAATATGCCATCTAGGTTGGTCATAACTTTCCTTCCAAGGAGTAAGTGTCTTTTAATTTCATGGCTGCAGTCACCATCTGCAGTGATTTTGGAGCCCAGAAAAATAAAGTCTGACACTGTTTCCACTGTTTCCCCATCTATTTCCCATGTAGTGATGGGACCAGATGCCATGATCTTCATTTTCTGAATGTTGAGCTTTAAGCCAACCTTTTCACTCTCCACTTTCACTTTCATCAAGAGGCTTTTGAGTTCCTCTTCACTTTCTGCCATAAGGGTGGTGTCATCTGCATATCCGAGGTTATTGATATTTCTCCCAGCAATCTTGATTCCAGCTTGTGTTTCCTCCAGTCCAGCATTTCTCATGATGTACTCTGCATATAAGTTAAATAAACAGGGTGACAATATACAGCCTTGACGTACTCCTTTTCCTATTTGGAACCAGTCTGTTGTTCCATGACCAGTTCTAACTGTTGCTTCCTGACCTGCATACAGATTTCTCAAGAGGCAGATCAGGTGGTCTGGTATTCCCATCTCTTTCAGAATTTTCCACAGTTGATTGTGATCCACACAGTCAAAGGCTTTGGCATAGTCAATAAAGCAGAAATAGATGTTTTTCTGGAACTCTCTTGCTTTTTCCATGATCCAGCGGATGTTGGCAATTTGATCTCTGGTTCCTCTGTCTTTTCTAAAACCAGCTTGAACATCAGGAAGCTCACGGTTCACATATTGCTGAAGCCTGGCTTGGAGAATTTTGAGCATTACTTTACTAGCGTGTGAGATGAATGCAATTGTTCGGTAGTTTGAGCATTCTTTGGCATTGCCTTTCTTTGGGATTGGGATGAAAACTGACCTTTTCCAATCTTGTGACCACTGCTGAGTTTTCCAAATTTGCTGGCATATTGAGTGCAGCACTTTCACAGCATCATCTTTCAGGATTTGGAATAGCTCCACTGGAATTCCATCACCTCCACTAGCTTTGTTCGTAGTGATGCTTTCTAAGGCCCACTTGATGTCCCATTCCAGGATGTCTGGCTCTAGGTCAGTGATCACACCATCATGATTATCTGGGTTGTGAAGCTCTTTTTGTACAGTTCTTCTGTGTATTCTTGCCACCTCTTCTTAATATCTTCTGCTTCTGTTAGGTCCATACCATTTCTGTCCTTTATCGAGGCCATCTTTGCATGCCTCTACGTGAGATCAAATTCTGAGCTGCTGCAGCTACTGACCTTCAACACCCCCTGAAAAGAGTTCAGGGTGGAGAGCAGGAACGGAGCACTCTGTGCTCTGGGAAAACTGGCAGGACAGGTCTTCAGAGGGTTAGGTATTTTCAGAAGCCAAATTTATGAGCCCATTTCTCGCATCTCTTCTTATCTAGAAAAGCACTGAAATCCTCCATGGTGACCTCTGCTCCTCATGACTAGCCATAAGCCTGCTGATGACCCTCACCCGTCCTCCCACCCTCACTACCACAATCACATACTCACCTCCTCACCTCCCCACCTCCCACCTCTTTGGAGCAGTTTCTCAGAGCTATCTGAGGTGCTGTCTCCCTGACTATAGTCATCATTTTGCCCCAGTTAAAGTTTAACCCACAATTCTCACACTGTGCATTTTAAGTCAACACTCAGGACAAAACCTCTGAAGAACCAAAACCAAGAATTGGCAGCACATAAAAGGACTTAAAACTTCAAAGGGGGAAGGTGTCTCTACTTCCAAACGTGCCCTGATTCTACCCTCAAACTGATGTGGGGGTCTGGAGGTATGTGAATCAGGGAGGCAGGTATACACAGGATAGTGTGTAACCATACACTGTAACTACACATATATAGCTATATATAATCTTTCAGTCCCTCCTAACCCACAGGACCCAAAAAATCTACATTAGAAGTACTTTAAAAATAAAAGTATTTTTTGCCTTTAGATCTAACTACCAATTTACCAGAAACAAAAAAACATAGAAACATGTTAAGTGAGAGCTCAGGAACACAATTAGGAGAACTCAAAATGGGAAACAAATGACCAGATTTCTTCATCAACAAATGAATGAAAAATAAATAACAGGGGCCGGGGGGAGGGACCTGTAGAAATTTTTTAAAAAAGATTTAAAGGATTTATCAACCAGTTTCAGTGTAACAGTTGGGAAACAATTGGGGAAATGTGAAATAGACAAGATCACTGATTATAAGGAATTATTTATTTTTTTAGATGTAGCCTGGAGAGTCCCATGGATGGAGGAGCCTGGTGGGCTGCAGTCCGTGGGGTCGCTGAGAGTCGGACATGACTGAGCGACTTCACTTTCTCTTTTCACTTTCATGCATTGGAGAAGGAAATGGCAACCCACTCCAGTGTTCTTGCCTGGAGAATCCCTGGGACGGGGAAGCCTGGTGGGCTGCCGTCTATGGGGTCACACAGAGTTGGACACGACTGAAGTGACTTAGCATAGCATAGCATAGTAGCCTTTAAAAGAATCATCTTTTACACATACATAATGCAATATATACAGAAAAACCACCACCACTACCTAGAGCTGAACAGTAGTTATAACAGACCTCTGTGCAGAAGTTGGCTCAATTTTCCACTACTAACCAATGATATGACTGTATCATCAAGACATCATAAATAAGTCATTAGAATTAGTAAGAGTTAAAGTGGATAAATTTTTAAAAATCAATATTCAATGAACAACTGAACTTCAAAATATACCAGCAGTTAGCATGTTAAATTTTAAAATAAAAATTGCATCAAATAGCAATAGCATTTAAAAATTACCTAGAAACAAGTATAATTAAGAAAGAAGACAAAAGTCAATAGGAAGACTAAAGGCATTTAAAAAGACAAGTATATGGAGAAGTATATCATGTTCATGAACTGAAAGATTGAAACCGATCTACAGACTTAATAAAATGACAGTCAAAATCCCAACAGGAACTAACAACACTGTGTATCAACTACATTTTTTAAAAAAAAGATTTTTTTGTGGCAAACTCTGCTAAAACTTACATGGAAATAAAAAGGCCTGGGAATAATTAAGACACTCTTAAAGAACAGGGGAGACTTGCTTTATTTACCAGGCACTGGGACTATTTATAGACTTAAAGTGATTTAAACAGAGTGCTTTGACAGAAAGCTATGAAAATAACCAAAAGTACATAATAGGGAGTCTAGAAATAGAACCCCCTTTATATATGACCCTTGATATATAGCAGAGGTAGCACTATAAAAGACTGTGTAAACAATGGTTTTCTTAAATAAGTGGTATTTGGACCACTGGCTATTTCCATGAAAAAAAAATTATATACACCCTAATCCACACACATTTACAAAAACTGCTCAGATGATTATAGACCTGAATGTGGAAGGCCAATGAAGCTCTCACAAAATAACAGGGAGAAATATCTTCATGACCTGAGGGCAGGGAAATTTTTCATCAAGACACAAAAACCATTAGTCATAACACAAAACATTATTATTATCCAGGACCATATTACAATTAAGAACATCTGATGAACAGGGTCTGTCCATTAGGACAATGTTACAACTGAATGTATGTATCCCACCAAAAGGTATACAGAGAGAAATAATCACCACTGTGGTGCCATCTGGAGGTGGGGCCTTTGGGAGGTGATTAGGTCAGGAGAGTGGAGCCCTCATGAATGGGTTTAGTGCCCTTATAACAGAGCTCCCTGGAGGTCACAGAGAAGATGGCAGACCAGGAACCAGACGCGAACCCCTCTTCACCAGACATGGAGTCGGCCAGCCTCTAGAGCTGTTAGAGCCACCCAGCCTGTGCTATTTTTGTTAGAGCAGGCCAAACAGACTAAGACAGAGAATGAGACACCACCCACAGAATAAAAGATGCTTACCCTCATGTAATGGGAAGCCTGTATATAGGAAACGACTAACATTTACATATCTCTAAGATACACAGGTCGATAGAAACATCAGCAACTTGAATAGGTACTTCAAAAAATTTTTTTCAAATAGTCCATCAGCATGAAAAGATGCCAAGGAAATGCAAATTAAAGCCACAATCAGAATCCATGACACAGTCAGCAGATGGACAACAGCAAAAGTCAGACAACACCAAACAGTTGGTAAAGGTGGAGCTGTCATACATGCTCACCTGAGTGTAAACTGAATCAACACTATAAAAAATAAAGCCTACAACCTGATAAGTTCACACCCAGGCCAATGAAACTCGTGCACATACCCACCAGGATACACAGATCATATTTAAAACAGCAGTGTCTGTACCCACCAGAAACAGTAAGAACTAGTAGATCCATCAGTAGCAGAATGAATATCTATACTGTGGTATATTGACCAAAGAGTGACATAGTCTAGAGCAACGTCACAACAGCTACTCCCTGCAACAAATACGATTCTTGAAAATCATGCTTTGAAAAAGCAAGAAACAAAGGAATATGTACTGTATGATTCAATTTATTTAATCTCCAACAGCAGGGTATGCTACATGACAATCCCGATGATGCATACCTAGATGATCAAACCATAAAGGAACGCACCAAAGCGACCAGATAAAGAGACAACAGTATTTATCTCTAGGGAAAGGGAAAGGGGTGTGCTCATGAAGCTGCTGGAGTGCAGTCATGCTTATTTTCTTAATCTGAGTAGGTTGCAAAAGTGCTTGCCGTGTAGTAACTCATTCTGCACAAGCATGCTTTACGCATCTTTATGATGTGTGTTTCAAGTCACAATTCAAAAGTCTTTGAGTTAGAAATTTATCCTGCCATCTCTGAGTCTATTAGCATTTAGTGTGAATTTATTATTTTTTCTCCTTCCCTATCCTAACCCCCTTTAGTCAAATCTCATTTACAGTCTCAAACAAGTTACAAGTAACAGGTTCATAATAATCTATTCCTACTTTCATTTGCTCTAACCATAGATTCTTCCAAGGAATTTCCTCTAAAGGCTAGTGTTTTAGAACTGTTTACACAAGTCCACTGACTCCCTGTGATTTTAGGTATTAATATTTACCTCAACTGATGATTTTATAGGTTTACCTCATAACTTCTGAAGCCTTTTTCAATTCTTAACTGGAACCACTGCACAAAACAGGATTTAACTGACTGTTTTCTCAATTCTCCCAAGAACAGCTCATAAGTAATGGTCCCCATGCACAGAGCAATAATTCATTATATCATGACATTAGGGTAAGGAGGTAGAGTATGCTGCTGCTGCTGCTAAGTCGCTTCAGTTGTGTCTGACTCTGTGCGACCCCACAGAAAGCAGACCACCAGGCTCCCCCATCCCTGGGATTCTCCAGGCAAGAACACTGGAGTGGGTTGCCATTTCCTTCTCCAATGCGTGAAAGTGAAAAGTGAAAGTGAGGTCGCTCAGTCGTGTCTGACTCTTAGCGACCTCATGGACTGCAGCCTACCAGGCTGCTCCATCCATGGATTTTCCAGGCAAGAGTACTGGAGTGGGGTGCCACTGCCTTCTCCAGGTAGAGTATAATACTAAACAATTATTTATTGACCTAGTAATTTCAGTAATTTTCTATGGAATTCTTTCTGTAGAACAATTAACAATAATTACAGGTGACATCTGAGGTAAATATCATCAGGTTCTATACATGATAATCAAAACTAAGCTCACATCTTCCCAATGATCTTTCTGAGAATATCCAACCACCATTTGATTGCCATTGGTATAACAGACTGATTTCATTAAGGCACCACTTTACCAGACCAACTTCTTTTTCCTAGTTAGTAACATCTTGAATTATAGCATTTCACAAACTTAGTATGGGTTAGCTCTCCCTAAACACATACCTTACCTATATCCATGCACATAAATTCAGGAAGTCCTCCACTCCACGTATATTAGCTAGGAGATACAGGTGCAGAGAAAATCTACAAGTTAGCTGGCAACAGAATCTGAAGGGTGTCATATGTATTACGAACATGACAATGCTTAGAATAAGTATCAGATGAACCCTAGAATTATTTGCTCATTTCTAAAAATAATTCTGAGCAGAGTGTTTGAAAGAGTTTTGACCTTCTCCCGACAGACAGCCATTAAATGATAGTGGCCTTGTTTTATTATGAACTTTAAGAATTTCTAAAAATACTTTTACTGAGGACTCTTGATATGGCCATTTCATGTTCTTTTAAACGGTTGAGCTTATGTTGCCAAATTCAACTTTAAAGGCAAATGCCTTACTCATTAGAACAATGCCACCAATGTTATTGGGAGATGCCAGATGAAACTAAAATCAACTTGTCACCTGCTGAAGACCTCATGCACAAACATAACCTCTGAAAAGCTGTAGCACAGTCAAATTATTCTAACTCAGAATACATTTCTTAAGATTTCTGAGCTGTACCATAATCTTACACCATCAGTAATTTGTTTCTGCTTACAAATTGCCAGGCAAGGATACCGAGTTTACTAAAAAATTACTGTTGGATTATGTTATTAACGTGTTCTCCCTGCAGCTGATACCAAATAAACCTCATTACTCTTATTCACAGAAACTGACCAACTCCAACCATCTTAGCAGCATTTAGAGTTTTTAGCAACAATTTTACCATCCATTTTCAAAATGTATTCACTACACATTAACTAATGTTAATAAATGCCTTTCTCCCAATAATTTTTTTCCAGGAATTTAGAACACATTCATGTATTCAAATATTATGCAACCATTAAAGCTAAGGTATGCTTTTGTAACATAAGGCAATGTTTTTAACATTATCTGAAAAAGGTCCTAGGTTCCACCTTGTACATGGCACTACCAGCTTCACATGTTAATAACGCAGAACTCTCCCTTGCACCCCCAGCCCCCATCCTGTCAGCACATGTGGCTTGATTCACCTGGGATTCTCTATTGACTTCATCTGCTCTGCAGGTCACTCTGCCCATCAGAGAACCCGTCACCTCCCTTCTGACCTACGACACTCACCTCCCTGATCTCACTACCTTCCAATCCACATGGCAGCTGAACAATCTTCTAAAATCACTATCACCATACTACTCCCCCATCACTCTTTAGGGAAAAGGCCCAACACCTTAAAATGCAGAGTTTCAACCTTGCTTAACTACCCCTCCAGCCACAGTCCCTTCCCACTTTAGCCCCTAACTCCATTCTCCCCAAGGATCTCCGGACTGTACCCGCACTTGTACCCCAACTCCCAGCATCCCACTCCTTGCCCCCATCACCTGCTTAACTCCTCATTTTTCAGTTCTCACCTCTAATGATGCATCTTAGACTCTCTCACTTATATGCCCTCACAACCATACTGCTTCTTTACAGCATTTACCATAACACCACTGTCACTGTTTCCTGTGGGATTATTACTTATTTCAGCGGTGCTTTCTCTCTCAGCAGAGTCTAGACTCCATGAGAGAGACTCACATCATTCTTGTTCACTACTCCATCTCCAGCACCTGGCGTGGTGCCTGGCCCATAAAGGAGCCTAACAATTACTTGCTGGATGGAAAATACATAGAAGTCTAGAAAAAAATACACCAAAACTGTCAGTTACCTATGGGTAGCAGGATTATGAGGGATCTTAAATTAGCATGTTTAATTTCTATCAATCACATTTTCTACAATAAGCACATTTTGCTTTTATTATTTATAAGTTAATGCTGTTGGACTCATTTTTTTTAAATAAATGTTACTTTGGACTAATTCTAGATGTGTAAGACAGTGGCAAAGACTGTACAAAGAGGTCCTGAGTATCTCTCACTCAGCTTCCCAGACTACTATCCCAAATATTCATTCCCAGTTAATATCCTATGTGGGCTTCCCTCATAGCTCAGTTGGTAAAGAATCTTCCTGCAATGCAGGAGACCCTGGTTTGATTCCTAAGTAGGGAAGATCCGCTGGAGAAGGGATAGGCTTACCCACTGCAATACTCTTGGGCTTCCCTTGTGGCTCAGTTGGTAAAGAATCTGATTGCAATGCGGGAGACCTGGACTCAATCCCTGGGTTGGGAAGATCTCCTGGAGAACGGAAAGGCTGCCCACTCCAGTATTCTGGCCTGGAGAATTGCATGGACTGGATAGTCCATGGGGTTGCAAAGAGTCGGACACGACTGAACAACTTTCACTTTCCCTTCACTTTCACAATGTCCTGTGTGGCCCGGGCATGTTTTTCTCAGCTAAGAAACTGACATCGGCACATTCCCACTAAGGAAAGCCCAGACATTCTTTGGCTTCACCAGCCTCTGCACTGTCCTCTCTCTACCCCAGGGTCCCATCCAGGACACCACACTGCATTTAGGCAACGCGTCTCTCAACTCGTCTGACAGTTTCTCAGTCTCTCCTCCTTTGTCATGACCTTGTCCCCATCAGTCTGGCTTTGTCTACAGTTCCTCCTGTGCTTAGACTGGGGTTATAAGTCTAACCCCAGTTAGGAGTGGGATGCTGGGAGTTGGGGTACAAGTGCGGGTACAGTCGGGAGATCCTTGGGGAGGATGGAGTTAGGGGCTAGAGTGGGAAGGGACTGTGGCTGGAAGGGTAGTTAAGCAAGTCTTTGGAAAGAGTATACCAAGGCAAGTGGCCTTCTTGTCACATGCTGGGGCCACGCGATGTCTATACGGCCTCACTGGCAGTGGCACCTCCAGTATCTCGTATGACGGTGTTGGGCAGCTCCCTCCACTGCGGAGTTCCTAGCGTCCCAGGCTCTAGTCTTGGGAGGTCAGCCACCACATGCAGCCCATCATCAAGGGAAGAGGGTGGAAGGAAGGTCCTCCTCCTCAAGGGTGGACAGCTACAGAAATTATCCAGGAGACTTGTCTTTTCTGCCCCACTTATAAAATGTTCAGTCATTTATATCAGTTCCTGTCGTTTATGTCACATAAGTGAACTCGTTTATATTGATCTTACACTTTGGATATAACCTAGTTCTACCTTATTTTTGTGCTCAAGTGGTTCCAGGTTTGGCCACAGGGCGCTCTCTCAGGTTCCCTCCAGTGTTCCTTTGACTGTCCTGATCTTTTTGTTTCTGAGCATTTTCTTCCTTCTGGTACTACACCCCTTGTATCTTCCCTGCCCCAGGTCTAGAATCAGCACTTCTCCAAGGCAACCCGAGTCATCACTAAATCCTGTAGTTAACTGTGTGAGATTATTATGAATCCAGGATAACCTATGTGAATGTCATGATGTAATCTGTTTGACTAAGTACAGATAGGCTTTGAGAACCCAGGCCAAAACTGCCACAAAGGACTCACATGTGTAACAGTAACATTTCCACAATGTCTTGTACTGCTGCTGCTGCTGCTGCTAAGTCGCTTCAGTCGTGTCCGACTCTGTGCGACCCCATAGACGGCAGCCCACCAGGCTCCCCCGTCCCTGGGATTCTCCAGGCAAGAACACTGGAGTGGGTTGCCATTTCCTTCTCTAATGCATGAAAGTGAAAAGTGAAAGTGAAGTCGCTCTCTTAGTGACCCCATGTACTGGAGCCTACCAGGCTCCTCCGTCCATGGGATTTTCCAGGCAAAAGTACTGGGGTGGGGTGCCATTGCCTTCCCCGAATGTCTTCTACTATATTGTTCTATTTTGTTTCCAAGACTGAGTTGGGTGAGTAGACTAGATATTTC
Organism: Tragelaphus eurycerus; assembly: GCA_935064755.1. NCBI lineage: Eukaryota > Metazoa > Chordata > Mammalia > Artiodactyla > Bovidae > Tragelaphus > Tragelaphus eurycerus. The sequence continues at coordinate 1,488,585 of CAKXYN010000103.1, read as the reverse complement.
ACATTCATTTTTTAGATAATAAAGATGAAAAACAGAAGTGCTGGCATGACTAACTCCAGGGCGCTGGATATAACGTAGCCCACCTCTTCTATCCTGTGGCTTTTCCCTCCTGATGACTCTTCATTTGGGGCCCCCGTGTGATACCGTTGTGACAACGTGGGTGTGTGACAGTTCCTGCCACTCCACTGGTGCCATATGTGTCCAGTTAAACCAAAACTTTTCTCAATACCCCTATATTAGTTCAATAAATAAAAAAGGAAAAAACAAGACTCCTAAACATTATAAAGTAAACCTAGCTAATATGTTAAACAGGATGAATATTTTATAAAGCAGTAAACTTTTAACAAGCTTCTACTGGATGTACGCCAATATATTAGACATTTTGAGAAGGGAGAAATAAACCACACCCATGGCTGACCATGGTTGACTAATATCCCAGTGCCACAAAGTTTAGAAATAAAGAAAATAAGATTGCTCATCAAGAGTTAAGAAATGCCATTAGTACATAATGGATCAGCCCTAAATTGAACAAAGCAGACAGAGAAACAAAGGATAAATATACTGAAAGATGGCAAGCTTAGTCCAGGAAGAAGGCAAGGTACAACCAAAATAAGTAAGAAAAGCCAAGAAAGCAAAGACAACAGAAGCAACGTAGCTCACGACACAGGAGGGTCTAACCCACACCTGAGAAGTCAGGGAAGGCTTTCCAGGGCCGTGACTGAGGTAAAACCTGAGGAGCAAGGCACAGTGACAAGCGTTACAGGCAGAGGAGAGGTGTGCAGAGACCTGGAGCTCGGCCAGCCAGGCGCAAGCTCAACTCCAACATTCGCAAGGCCCAGCGAGAGAGCATCACAGAATGTGTGCTGCTGCTGCTGCTAAGTCACTTCAGTTGTGTCCGACTCTGTGAGACCCCAAAGACGGCAGCCCACCAAGCTCCCCTGTCCCTGGGATTCTCCAGGCAAGAACTGGAGTGGGTTGCCATTTCCTTCTCCAATTCGTGAAAGTGAAAAGTCAAAGTGAAGTTGCTCAGTCGTATTCGACTCTTAGCAACCCCCCAGACTGCAGCCCACCAGGCTCCTCCATCCATGGGCTTTTCCAGGCAAGAGTACTGGAGTGGGGTGCCATTGCCTTCTCCGCACAGAATGTTTGCCATACGTCTAAACATTTCAGTTATAACGCAAGTTAAAGTGTTCAGAAAACACTTTTGATCTTTCTGTATGGACAAATACACCTCACAGTCAGTTGGAAGTTTTGGCTAACCGTTTTATAAATCTGCAAATTGGTGACAATTTGCAAAACAACAGAAAGCATTAACAAGGGGCTTCCCTGGTGATTCAACAATAAAGAATCTTCCTGTTAATGCAGGAGAGGCAGGTTTGATCCCTGATCCGGGAAGATTCCACACACTACGGTTAAACTCAGTCAGCGCTGCAACTACACGCCTAGGGAAAGCGTGTGCTCCACGGTAAGGGGAGTCACCGCAGTGGGAAACCTGCACCGTCACAACCAGAGCCCCCGCAGCAATAAAGACTCAGCACAGCCAAAAATAAACAAACAAAAATAATTGTAAAAGCATTAAAAAAAAATTCCATCATCCAGAGAAAAATCACTATTTTGGTTTATCTCCCGCCAAATGTGTGCAGGGTGTATGTATGTGTGTGTAGTCAGTATTTTGAGAACTGGGATCACATTATACACACACATTTGGCCCTTTTTATGTACTCCCTTCCATTCACATAGCTTATAAAACACCAGACAGCAAGGCACCCTACTCAGTTCCCCACGTGCACTTTGCAGCTGGCTTATCTCAAGTCAGAACTCCCACAGTGTGGTCACAGAGCCCTGGAGACAGCACGGTCCACAGCGTTTTCCTGAGATGAGACTTGTGCGCGGGCCACCTACCACAACGGTGACAGCTGAGCACAGGTTCAGTGGTGTGAAAGCACACGATGTGCTCTCTTCCACTTGTGGAAGTCAGAAGCACACAGTCCAGGGGGCTGCGGGGGCACCGCTTCTGGAGGCCCCAAGGGAGAATCACCTCCACACTGTTCTCAGCTTCCTTCCCTGGCAGGCGGCCCCTTCCTCTCGTTGCTGAGTCCAGGCTCCCTCTGCTTGCCACATGACAGGCCAATGAATCTGAGACGTGCTGAGGCAAGGAAGAGCCAGCAGAGCAAGATGGCAGGCTAGTACCTCAAAATAATCATCTCATTGGGGTGTGGAGGCCAGATTCTTGTACAGATTAGAGAAAGAAGCAATGAGGAACTAAAGTCAAAAGGCAGGAACGGGAGATGCAGTGGGGAAGTAAAGTGAAAGGGTCTTCAGTCTAGCAAAACATCTTCAAGGGAGAAGCCAGCCTTTGGAAGGGGTGTGTTTATCTCATTTATTCACAGGTGGGCAGGGACAAACTCTCTCTCCATGAGCTGAACAAAGGCACTTTAGTTTACAGCCAAGCAGAGGGGCAGGGTTCTCCAGGCAAGCCATTGAGTATGATGAAAGCAAGTCAAAGAAACAATTTCCAACATGGGGTCAGAACTGGCTTTCTCCTGCCACTCTCTCAGCTGGCCAGCCCCGGTTTCAGACTTATCCTCACGCCTCTTCCATTTAAGGATGCCTGGGATTTCACTGGAGCTACCCAGATAATCCAGGATAAAAGCTCCATTTCAAGATTCTTTACTTATTCAAATTGCAGAGTCCATTCTAACATGTAAAGTAACATATTAACAGGCTCCAGGAATCAATCACAGGGGTGGGGGAGGGAGATTATTCAGCCTCCACAAGACTCTTTTTCACTCTATTCATAGCGCAAGAACAACACGTAGTAGGTAATGGCTGGCGTTCAGCACAAATCCAAGTAGCACCAGAACCTCCCTGCTGGCTCAACTGGTAAAGAATCCATCTGCAATGTGGGAGACCTCGGTTCAATTCCTGGGTTGGGAAGATCCCCTGGAGAAGGAAAAGGCTACCCACTCCAGTATTCTGGCCTGAATTCCATGGACTGTATAGTCCATAGGGTTACAAAGAGTTGGACATGACTGAGTGATTTTCACTTTCCCAAGTGGCACCAACACAGACTGGCGGGCACTGAATTCTCTACCACCACGTTACCATTAGACAATAAAAGCCTGATTCCCTTACAAATGCCCCTCATGAAACAGCAGAAGTTATTCAGTTTATGGAAGTGCAACTCTTGAGTAGACATCCTTTTAACGGAAAGAACATACAAAACCCTTTTGAATAGACTGTTCAGCAATGGTGTCATCTTGAGGAAAAGCAAATATTAAATTTCGGGAAAGGTATATTCACCAGTGGGGGCCTGACACCTTCCCAACAGACGAAGATTTCTGATAGGATCCTGGGATTATTGGTGGCCACACTGAAAAACATGACTCACTGGTTTTGTGTAATAAAATAATATGAACATTAGCAAGGTCTAAAGAAATCTGTTACGGGCTAAACTGTGCCCCACCAAATGGGTACGAAAACACCCTGCCCCCGCTCCCCCCACAACAGCACCTCAGAATGTGACCTTTATAAGAGTAATTCAGGTTAAGTAAGGTCACTGGGGCGGGGCCTAATCCAGGAGGATTAGTAAACTCATGCCATCAGGCCGCAGATATACACAGACCATATGAGGACACCACCAGGAGACAGACGCTTACAAGCCAAGGACAGAGGCCTCAGAAGAAGCCAACAGCCCTGCCAACACCTCCGTCTCAGGCCTTCAGCCTCTAGAACTGTGAGGCAGTTTCCTGATCTGTGAGGAAGTTAATTTCTGTTGTTGAAGGCACCCAGTCTGTGTTAAGGCAGCCCTAGCAAACTAATAAACTAGTGACAACTTCCAAATGACTAATAGGGGTTTCCTAGGTGGCTCAGTGGTAAAGACTCCACCTGCCAATGCAGGAGATGCAGGAGACTCGGGCTTGACCTCTGGGTCAGGGAGATCCCCGGAGAAGGAAAAGACAACCCACTCCAGCATTTTTAATTTATTTGGCTTCACCAGATCTTAGTTGTAGCACAGGGGATCTAGTTCCCTGACCATGGACCGAACTCAGGCCCCCTGCACTGGGGGCACAGAGTCTTAGCCACGGGCCCACCGGGGAAGTTCCAGCACTCCAGTATCCTTGGCTGGAGAATCCCACGGACAGAGGACCCCAGCGGGCCGCAGTCCACGGGCTCAGAGAGTCAGATACAACTGAGCGCTATGCAGATTATAAATGCATGCAGGGGTGACAGAGTCACTCAAAGCACAAGATGGGCTCATGGATCTTAATTAACACAACGCAAAACTTTCATCACTATGGGCTCAGCTGCCATACTGCAATTAACCTTTAGGAAATTATCATCTGTTGAGTTTGGGTATAGTATCAAAGAAGGAGATGCACAGTGATCTGAAAAGGCTATTAAATTATTTCTTTTTTATCTAACTATATATTGGGTTGGCAAAAAAAAATTGTTTGAGTTTTTCCATAAGATGTAATGGAAAAATCTGCATGAATTTTTCAGCCAACTCAATACTTTTATAAGACCAGATTTTCTTATATATTTCTCAGATGTTTCAACCAAATAACACATCACGAGGCTTAGTGGGGAAACAGATCTAAGAATCTAGATGTTTTGTTTCCTATGAAACAGACATTAGACATAGTTATAAAAACATGAAACAACGTCACTCTTCTCAGTGTATTTTTACTTTTGAATATAGTTAATTTTTAGCTTAAAAAAGTTATTAATGTACTTTTGCTATTTTTCAATGAATTTAAGAGGATTGGTATTTTGGTTTTAATTCTTAATATGGTAAATATTTATACTGTAATCATCTGGCCCCATCACTTCATGGCAAATAGATGGGGAAACAGTGGAAACAGTGTCAGACTTTATTTTGGGGGGCTCCCAAATCACTGCAGATGGTGACTGTAGCCATGAAATTAAAAGACGCTTATTCCTTGGAAGGAAAGTTATGACCAACCTAGACAGCATATTAAAAAGCAGAGACATTACTTTGCCAACAAAGGTCCATCTAGTCAAGGCTACAGTTTTTCCTGTGGTCATGTATGGATGTGAGAGCTGGACTATAAAGAAAGCTGAGCACTGAAGAGTTGATGCTTTTGAACTATGGTGTTGGAGAAGACTCTTGAGAGTCCCTTGGACTGCAAGGAGATCCAACCAGTCCATCCTAAAGGAGATCAGTCCTGAGTGTTCATTGGAATACTCCAATACTTTGGCCACCTGATGCAAAGAGCTGACTCATTTGAAAATACCCTGATTCTGGGAAAGGTATCAGGGTATACCTGAGGGCAGGAGGAAAAGGGGACGACAGAGGATGAGATGGTTGGATGGCATCACCAACTCGATGGACATGAGTTTGGGTAAACTCCAGGAGTTGGTGATGGACAGGGAGGCCTCACGTGCTACGGTTCATGGGGTCACAAAGAATCCGACGTGACTGAGCGACTGAACTGAACCTATATTAAAATTAAAAAAAAACAAAACACCTTGTTAAAGTCCTCAATAATCTTTTAAGACTAGAAAGAGATCTTGAAAACAAAAAATCTGAGGACTACTGACTTAAGAGACATACTTGAGTAAATTAGTCAAAGCCAGGCATTTTCTGGATACATGAGAGAATGTTTTGTTTTATCTTTTTTCTTTTTAAAATGTCTATGGGTACCTACTCCCTTCAAATTTATCATAGCTGCAATTATTCTGACCTTGTCACATGGAATATAAGTTCTGGACCTTCTGTTCATCATGTACTTGTATCTTCTAGTAGATACAAAATGATTTTCAAGAAAAGCCCCTGACCCTGCCCATGAGTACAGCCTCCACTTTTCATTTAGGGGACTTCTAGTGTCTTCTATTCAGTCTTAGGTTGTGTTCAGATCAGATCAGATCAGTCGCTCAGTCGTGTCCATAGGTTGTGTTAGGCTCTTCAAACACTTAAGGAAAATGAGCTGAATATAAGTACGTAGCTGTTATAATTCCAAAATATAATTCTAAAATCACTGCTATGTAATGTTATATAAAACCTTCCAGCGAAAAAAATAAAATAACATGACAATAGTGATACACTTTGATGACTTCTGAAACTCCATGCTGTCTGCCTGTTCCAAAACAGTCTGAATTATAACTATGGATCCTGCAAGAACACCATAAATAATTGATGCCTGTACCATATAGTAACAGGGCCCTCATGGAATCAGGCCTTGTGATTCAAGCTGCTGATGTTAATGGATGTTATTACAAAAGAAGGCCCTGTGAAAACCACTGCTGTTTACTGCAATCAGAGTCCTGAAAACCAGCCTAACACGTAGAAAGGAATCATTCCATCATGTCAGTCAAAAATGGATTATCTTAAAATCAGTAACAGGGAATCCGCTGAGAAACTGATTGAGTTTTTCTCTCATAAACACCAAGAATCACTTAACTAAACAGGTTTCCTAGTTTCAATTACCATTACAAAGCTTAGAGCCAAATTCCCAGTCTCCCCTCAGAAAGTACATAGCTGTTAAGCTTTCACCAACATTCATCTCTAGATTTCCTGCATTTTAACCTGTTTTCCTTTTGCTCCATCCTTCTCAAAAATGTAGTTAAGTCCAGAATTCTGTGTGTCTTTACATGCTGCTTTACATCTTTTCTCTCAAAAGACGTACAACATCAGCGTATTTCTCATTGTAAATACATTAGCAGTTTTCATCTAACAAGATCTAGGATCCTGGTTAATACGATTCACTTCTAAGCAACAGCTCAGTTGGTGGGGCTAATGCCCTGCTTCCAGGTTTGTAGGACTAAGGCCTGGACCCTGGACTGTGAGGTCTGCCAAACCCTGAGAGGCATCCAAGGAGATGGCCAGCCAGCTTCTGGCCTGGCCCCTCAGCCTCCACTTCCCAGGCCTCCTCCCCTGAAATCCCTCGTGGTGAACGTGCCACCCAGAGGGACATGAGACCCAAACACAAACATTCCGAATAAAGCTACATCTATTCAAATGAAAATGCTGAACTCTCTGTAAGAGCTCAGAAGGGAAGGGAAGTTCTAGCAGAGGTGGACAGATCACAAGACCAGGACAGACAGTCGACCTTGCAGTCCTGTGTGCTATGCGGCTCTCCGAGTTCTGAGGCTCAGCTTGTGGTATACATGTGAAAGAGAACACAACAATCTGCTAACATGTAGTGTCTCTCAATTCCAGACCCTGTGATTATGTGCCCCATGGTCTTGGGGAAAAAACAAACAGCTTACGTTTGAATCTAGTATTTCCAAATGTTTAAGGTTCTTTATGTCCACGGGGTGGCAAAGCGTCAGACACGCCTTAGCGACCACACAACAACAGACATGGAAGGGTCAGGAGTGAGCCCTCTGGATGCTTCCACTCCTGGCACGCCTTCCCTTGGACTGTGACACTACCATTCACAAACAATCTAGAAACGTGGGAGGGACTCTTAACAAGCAAGTCAGCTACACTATTCACATTTCATGCGTGATAAAAAGGGACGTAAGAAACTAAACTTTAAACTCATTACCGTCATCAACACAAACTCATCCTTGACAGTCACTGTGCTGAGCAGCGGCTGACTCTGGTTTCCTTGACAGTCGCCGTGCTGAGCAGCGGCTGACTCTGGTTTCCTTGACAGTCACTGTGCTGAGCAGTGGCTGACTCTCGTTTTCAATTTTCTTACTCCCACTGAGGCCAGCACATTTAAGAATAACGCACGGTTGTGCAGACAAACACTTGTGTGTTTCATTTTCAACGAATCAAGAACCATATGGCTTTCTTTAATGAATACAACTCTGACAACAAAATCTTGGCCCTTTCTTCCTGCTACTTGTAATGAAAAATTTTGCATTCTCCACAGAATTTGAATTACAGACTAAAGTGACTCACTCAATATACTTAAACACATATCGAGTCTAATTTTTCAGCTTTTCACTAGTTTATAGACTTTTGATACTACCAATTAGTCATCATTATCATTATGGATAAGCTCTATTTTTTAATCACAGCATATTCTGTATCATTTATGATTCACTCTGAGCAGATAAGGCTGATCTCATCTTTGAGATCCATGGGTCCATCTTTTTAAGCTATTTTCAAAACAAGAGCTACGCAACATGTAAGTAACTGATTATTCACTGGAGTCAGGGGACTCCACAGTGGTTTATCTCTGCAACCTAAATCCTAGTCCAGTGTCGTATTCCAGTTTTAAATAGGGCTACATTTCTTTCTGATACTACCAGGAATGTTCCCAACATCTTACCTGAATGCTAAATTAAAAGGAAACTGGTCAAGTTGAGGGATAGAGCCTAAGGCACCCAAAGGGGAAGGAACACAGAAGACAGAAGAACCGCTACGAGTTACAGAGGAAAGCTCTAAGGCAAAGCGACTGGCTGGGGTTACACAGCTAATAACTGGCAGAGCCATGATGTAAGCGCAGGTCTGCAACCAGAGAGCCAATGAACATGAGGTTTCTACCCAACACACGAGCCAAACACCAACACTTCTCTCTAGTGATTGATGACTTTTTGGTGTTCTAAAGAGAAATTAAGTCAAAGACTATTTAACACTCAACCGCGTGTCCCACTGTCCACTTCCATGCTCCAGACTCAGAGATGACCTCTGCCCTCAGACAGCTGTCCCGGCCCAGATAGGGAGGTCTCCCTGGGGCCGCACTTCCTCCAGGACAGCCCTCCCCAGCTACTGTGAAGAGAACCACGTCCGCTCTGCTGAGAGAAGAGCTAGCACCAATCCTACCAGCTACATTCGCTGTCTCACAACATAATCGCTTTTCTCCCAACTGGGCCTTCATGCATTATCTCCTGTTCTAGAATGCTCTTCACAATTCTAAACAGGTGTCAAAATAATATCCTTTTGGAGACTTCCTGCAGCCCAGTGGCTAGGACTTCGCCTTCCAACATAGGACGTGTGGGTTCGATCCTTGGTTGGGAAGCTAAGATCCCACATGACTCACAGCCGAAAAACAAAAACACAAATCAGAAGCAATGTTGTAAAGAATTCAATAAAGACTGGAAAATAGTCCACGTCAAAAAACTTCTAAAATTTAATAGTAATATGCTTTCTTCACATCCCACTCCCGTACTCTTGCCTGGAAAATCCCACGGACGGAGGAGCCTGGTAGGCTGCAGTCCATGGGGTCGCTGGGAGTCGGACATGACTGAGCAACTTCACTTTCTCTTTTCACTTTCATGCACTGGAGAAGGAAATGGCAATCCACTCCAGTGTTCTTGCCTGGAGAATCCCAGAGACGGGGAAGCCTGGTGGGGTCACACAGAGTTGGACACGACTGAAGTGACTTAGCATAGCTGTTGTCAACTGCTCTTCCACAACCTGCACCTTCAACCAGGCACTTCTGAGGAGACTCTGCGCGGAAAACACTGATAGCCGCTCACCCATGGTCGCTCCAGCTTGTCCCGCTGACAGAACCTTCATTTTGTGTGGCTGGTAATGTGCCTAACCACAGGGAACAAATAAGGATAGTTCTAACCAGTTAGTAATCCTCCTAGTCCGTGATTGGTCTAGTATGGGCATGTAACTCAGTTCTGGCCAGTGACGGAAGAGGAAGTCTACTGATAGGGTTTTTGAAAGATACCCTTCCTGGTTAGAAAAAATAAGAATAACAAAGAAAATTCTTCTTTGTCCCCTTGCTCCTTCCTTCTGACTTGACACACACTCCTGTGGAAAACTATAAATGAAGACATCACCAATCCTGGGAAGATGCAAAGAGCTGGTCCTCCTATGTCTTTCTACGACCCTCAGTTTCTAAAGGGCTTCATATAAAGGGCCAGGGAGCTACTAAACACAGAAAAACGTGTATGTTTTCAAATTATGGATACATGTATTTATCTGGTTTATAACTTTGTAATTAAAATTAGGGGAAAAAAATCCACCAACAAGGAAGAGAGCAAATGACCAATAACAGCAAGACACTGTTGTTGCTTTTCTAAATCAAACATTCAAGATACAAGGCAGCGAGAACCTGAACTGCCAACACTGTGAAAAGAAGTCAAACAGGTACTCCCAACAGCCTAGTCTATTTACCCCGAGCCATTTCCGGTTCACAGCAGCACCATGACGGTGCCCTCCAGCTGAGAGCTCTCGCCCATCTCCTGGGGCCATAGACAAAAGCACTCGAGAGTGGACTCGAAGGGGCCAGCATCCTGGAGAAAAAAGACAACACTCCATACCAGGATATCTTTCTCTTCAGTTCAGTTCAGTCGCTCAGTCGTGTCCGACTCTTTGCGACCCCATGAATTGCACGCCAGGCCTCCCTGTCCATCACCAACTGACCTTTCTCTTCAAACAGCTACAATTCCTAGACTTCAGGAGCAAGCGGCTGAGAAACCAAGCACAGAGCAGCGGTTTGGAGCCTGCAGCAGTGAGCAGAGCCGCCATCAGTCTCAGCCAGGCACACACAGAGACCGAGAGCCTTCGTGAACATGCCAGGCTTTCTCCTAGACCCTCAAGGGCTCTGCCCTAAAACTAAAGTGAGCCAAAAACAGACTAAACCCCGGGAAGCCTGAAACCAGGCTGCAAATTCTCTCCATCTTTGATGGGATTATTGCAGTTGGCTCCCGGACTACCCGTCTGCCAGAAACTCTAAATACACTCTGGTGAAGATGTCACCTTCACCAGAGCACCTGTAAGTATTTGCATACAACATTTAGCATTTAATAAGAATTACAGAACCCATCTGCTGCTGCTAAGTCGCTTCAGTCATATCCGACTCTGTGCGACCCCAAAGACAGCAGCCCACTAGGCTCCCCTGTCCCTGGGATTCTCCAGGCAAGAACACTGGAGTCGGTTGCGATTTCCTTCTCCAATGCATGAAAGTGAAAAGTGAGAGAGAAGTCGCTCAGTCGTGATTGACTCTTAGCGACCTCATGGACTGCAGCCCACCAGGCTCGTCCATCCATGGGATTCTCCGGGCAAGAGTACTGGAGTGGGGTGCCATTGCCTTCTCCAACCCATCTGCAGTCAAGGTCAAAAGACAGAAACCAAGAGGAAAAGAGCAAGAGATACAGACTCATAGGTGACCTCGACATGAGAAGACTCAGACACGAACTTTTAAACAAGTGATTAATACAGAGATGAAAAAAAGCACACACATACACAAAAACCACAGAGAATTTCTCCCAGCGTACAGAAGTCTATTTAAAAACAATCAAGTGGGAATTCTATGGCTGATAAATAACTGAAATTCAAAACCGGACAAAAAATAATGAGATAGCACTACACACCTGTGACAAAAGCCAGCCTCCAGAACACAGACACAGCGTCAAACACCGACAAGGACGGGCGCAGCAGGAGCTCAGTCACGGAGAGTGGGAGAGTGGACAGGTGCAGCCACTTTTGGCTGCTGCTTATAAAACCACACGCAATACTTGATCCAGCTATCTATCAGGTTCCTTGCTATTTACCCCAATGAAGTGAAATAACCAAATAAAAAAAAAAGAAAATATAGAAGAAAGCATAAGAGACACAAGTGAAAAGATGTAACAAATGTGATTGGTGTCTTAAAAGGAAAGCAGAAGGGGAATACTAGAAACAATACTTGAGGACCCCAGGTCAGAATTATCCAAAAATGAAATTTAAAAAAAAAAAAAAACAGATCACAATTCAGGAAGTGCTAAACCCCAGCCAGGATAAACAATAAGAAAACTACACTTAGGCACACTATGACTAAGCTTAAGTTTCAGAAAAACCAAAGACAAAGTAAAAGCCCTAAAAGAAGCCAGAGTGGGGGAAAAATACAACTGACAACTGACTTTTCAACAGAAGGCAAATGACATGAGAATCATATCTTCGAAGTGTTCCAAAAAAGATCAATGTAAATCTGGAATACAGCTGCAAAAATATCCTTCAGAAATAAAGATGAAACAAAGGCTTGTACAAAAACTAAGTGAACTTACTGCTAGCAGATTGCTTTAAAAGAAATACTAATGAAAGTTCTTCAGGCAGAAAGATAATTATCCCAGATCAGATCAGATCAGATCAGTCACTCAGTCGTGTCCGACTCTCTGCAACCCCATGAATCACAGCACGCCAGGCCTCCCTGTCCATCACCAACTCCCGGAGGTCACTCAGACTCACATCCATCGAGTCAGTGATGCCATCCAGCCATCTCATCCTCTGTCGTCCCCTTCTCCTCCTGCCCCCAATCCCTCCCAGTCTCAGAGTCTTTTCCAATGAGTCAACTCTTTGCATGAGGTGGCCAAAGTACTGGAGTTTCAGCTTTAGCATCATTCCTTCCAAAGAAATCCCAGGGCTGATCTCCTTCAGAATGGACTGGTTGGATCTCCTTGCAGTCCAAGGGACTCTCAAGAGTCTTCTCCAACACCAGAGTTCAAAAGCATCAATTCTTCGGCGCTCAGCCTTCTTCACAGTCATTATCCCAGATAGAAACACGAAAATGCAGGACAGAATAAAGAACACCAGAAAAAGTAAAGTTGCGAAACCTAAACAGCTATCAACATAAGACAACAATAGCGTCTTGTGCAGTTTAAAATATATAAAGAATTAAAATAGCAGACAACAATAGCACAAAAAGCAGGAGGGGAGAAAATGGGCTAAAATATCCTAAGACCCTTAACATTTCCTGTAAACTGGTAAAAGCACTCATTTATACCGCCCCAACTATGAGAACTGGAAGGAATCCACTAACTTTTAAGTTTCATCCTAATTCTTCCACTATTTTAACTCTGTCAAATGACTTATGTGATCCTTCAGCTGTCATGAATGAAATGAAGGCATATAACCAAGCTCGATGACTCATTTTATTTGTAATTAATTCACTCATTCAATAAATAAGTACCAACTATATGTCCAAAGGGCTTCCCTGGTGGCTCGGTGGCAAAGAATCTGCCTGCCAATGCAGGAGATGTGGGTTCGATCCCTGGGTCAGGAAGATCCCCTGGAGAAAGGACTAGCAATCCACTCCAGTATTCTTGCCTGGGAAATCCCATGGACAGAGGAGCCTGGAAGGTTATAGGCCATGGGGTCACAAAGAGTCAGACACGACTTTGCGACTGAATAATAAAAAATATGTCAAGAAAGAAAAGTACTAAATTTATAGTAGAACTAATAAGAATACATGTTCTAATCTCTAGAGTAACCCATCAAACAAAATATAACAGAATGCATAACTAACAGTATTGGAGGGAAGAGAAAGGAAGCAAGGTGGAAAGAAAAAAACAGCCAACTCTGACAAATAGAACAGAAATAGAAAGACAGCAGACTTGAACCTGAATATGTTTACATTAAATGTAAAGTGTTTACATTAAATGTAAACAGACTACATTTACATAAAACCAATGTGAGAAACGAACCTCATATATATGCTGGGTTTCGGTACGTCCATGTGTGCTCAGTCCCTTCAATTGTGTCCAGCTCTTTGCGACCCCAAGGATGTAGGCTGCCAGGCTCCTCTGTCCATGGGGATTCTCCAGGCAAGAATACTGGAGTGGGTAGCCATGCCCTCCTCCAGGGGATCTTCCCAACCCAGGGATCAAACTCTTATGTCTCCTGCATTGGCAGTTCTTTACCACTAGCACCATCTGGGTTTTGGTACAAAGATAGCCAAATATTTCAAAGTAACAGAGGAAAAAGTCCAGAAACAGACCTATAGAAATACATCCACTTGACAGATGAGAAACATGTCACTCCAATACACTGGAAAATGGAAGATTTTTCAATATATGGGCCGAATAGTTATCCATATAGGAAAAAATGAATCTGAACACTTACATCACATATAAAAATTAACTGCAGTTAGATTATAAAACTAAATGCAAGAGAAACACAAAAAACTTCTAGGAGACAAGGAGAGAATACCTTCTTGACCTTGAGGTATGTATGGGAAGCTATCTTAACACAGAACAGGAAAAGTATAAAGAATAAAGGAAAACATTAACTGGGTTTCATTAAAATTGACAGCATCTTTATCAAACGATTCTATTAAGAGCAAGAGAAGACATTTGCAATACATAAGTCTAACAAAGGCCTCAATCAGAATGCATACAGACCTCGTAGCCAAAATGACTGAGCAGGCACTTCAAAAGATGCTATCTAAAAAGCCAAACAAGACACAAGAGGCATTTAAACACATAAGCCATTAGGCAACTGTAAATCAAACCCAAAATTTGAGACTACTGCACCCACATCAGAAGAGCCAAAATTTTTAAACCCATAACGTCAGGTATTGGTGAAGACGTGCCGCAAGCGGAGCTCACACACTGCTGACACAAGGTCCAGACTGTAACCACCTTTCACAGGACCTGACATTCACACACCTGTTATCTCAGAGGCCATCTTGAGGGATAAATCCTACACAACTGTGTCCATGATATGCACTAAAATATATGTACCTGAAAATTCTCAGCACCGTTACTGTTAATAGCCAAAATCTAAGAAAAATTAATTAAAAAAACCTAAATGTGTTTCACAACATATGATGGATAGAACAGATAAACTGAAGTGTATTTACAAATGGCATACTGCATGGCAATGAAAATAAATTATCTACTGCTATATTCAACAACATAGATGAATCAAAACACAAGTAAATGGCACCAGACTCAGAAGAGTATATATAGTATAAATCCTTTTATATAAAGTTTAAATACCTGCAAATGTAATATGTGGTGACAGAAATCAAAATAACAGTTACCTCTGAAACTGGAAGGGGAAACACGGGTGGATTACTGGGAAACTGGTCATGTTTTATTTCTTAATTGAGGTATATGAGTGTAACTACTTTGCAGAAATTCATTCATTTCCATGATTGTGACATGATGATTATTGTGCTGGCTAATTTTATGTATCAACAAGGCTGGGCAAAGAGATGCCCAGATAGCCAGTAAAACATCATGTCTGTGTGTGTCTGCAAGGGCCTTTCCCAAAGAGATGAGCATTTGAACTGGCAGACTGAAACCTCTGCTCTTGCTGGAGCCGCCCTCAGACAACAGCACCATGGGGCCTAGGCCCTCAGGCGTGGACTGGGCCTCAAGTCACGGGCTCCCCTGGTTCCCAGGCCTTTGGATCTGGACTGGAACCACACCACCAACTCTCTTGAGCTCCCACTATGCAGCTGGCAGCTGGTGGGACTTCTCAGCCTCTGCCATCACATGAGCCAATCTTTCATAATAAATCTCTTTCTGTATGTCTCTGTCTCTTTATATATATAATATATACCCCATCAAGTTTTGCTTTTCTGCTTCAACTACAGTTGTGTACCTCTCTGCAGTATATTATACTGAAATTTTTAAGTTTATCCATGTATGAGATTTTCTTTTGGGCTTCCCTGGTGGATCAGTGGTACTGTAATGCACGCAACTCAGGTTATATCCCCAGGTTGGGAAAGATCCCTTAGGGAAGAATACGGCAACCCATTCCAGTATTCTTGCCTGGGAAATTCCATGGACAGAATAGCCGTGGGCTACAGTCCATGGAGTTGCAAAAGAGTTTGAGTGACGAAACAACAAATGAAAAGCAGACACCAGTGGCAGCTGTACAACATCGTGAATGGACTAAATTCCAATGATTTGTACACTTTAAAATGGTTACATGGATCACTGCAATTAAAATAAAAACAGGGACTTCCCTGGTGGTCCAACGGCTAAGACTCCACACTCCCAATGCAGGGGGCTCAAAGTTCAACCCCTGGTCAGGGAACTGAATCCCATATGCTGCAACCAAGAGTTCACACGCCACAGCTAAAGATTCCACATGCTGCAGCTAAGACCCAGCACAGCCAAATAAATAAGTAAAAATTAAAACAACAAAAAAGCCATCCCAAAACTTAACCTCAATAAAACAATGTCTAAAACAATTCACGATGACAAATATTAAGAGCCATAATGTCAAACTTACCCACTGCTGTGTCACCATCTAACAAATTGTCATCTTCAGAAGTCTGGAAGTCCATAATAACACCTGCCCCGTCTAAAAGCTCCTCATCACTACTCACGCTGGTTATACTGTTGTAGCTGTTTCTACAGTAGCTTCTATGGAACAGCTGCTCAGACTCCATTTAGCTGTCTGGTTATCTGAAAAAAAAAAGGGGGGGTCAGAAATGGCTTTAACATTTTCCCAACATATAGTAAAAACCATCTACTTTAACAATTTAAAGAAAACTTCTGATCTCATATTAAAAAAAAAATACTAACTTCATTACTGTAATAACAGTCAACTCTATTGGGTTAAGTCTTTGGGGATCATTTAATAATTCTATTCTCACCAAGCAGTTGTAAAAAGGAATGAAGAACTTCTTCAGGTAATGGTATAAAGTAGTCTCTCAGATCCATTGTTTCAAAATACAAAGTACAGAGAAGTGTTTACAATATACTATAGTATACGCAAGAGCTTCCCTGGTGGCTCAGATGGCAAAGCATCCGCCTGCAATGCAGGAGACCAGAGTTCAATCCCTGGGTCAGGAAGATGCCCTGGAGAAGGGAATGGCAACCCACTCCAGTATTCTTGCCTGGAAAATCCCATGGACAGAGGAGCCTGGCAGGCTACAGTCCATGGGGTTACAAGAGTTGGACAGGACTTAGCAACTGAGTGACAACCACAGTATGTATGGGGCTTCCACCCAAAGAAAGGGGGCTGTGGTAGAGGTTGACCTGCAGCACAGAACTGGCTGTGTGTGCACAGACCACCTCTGGAGCGAGTTCTAAGAAAGCTGCCCCCAGGAGAAAGGAACAGTGGCTGACGCACCAGGTATGAAAGGGAGACACTATGTACCTTTTGGATATCTCACCAGGTGCAAATACTAATGTTAAAGTAATGTCATTTAAACATCTGTAAAATTCCATTCTCCTTTCATCACTTTAAAATTTAAAGCTTCAAAGCCCATAGCCAAATATCAGCCATGAAAATATGGTAATAGGTCACTATTTGCATTTCTTTCCATAAGAGAATTAACAAGCAAGAACATGTTTTCAAGGCTCTTACTCCGTGCTTTAAGAACAACGTAACTCCTGTATAGCTTGGTGTTTTAAATGTATCTACCTACTTGCTCAACATCAAAACAAGTGAGTGAGACAACAGCAAGAGGTTCGAAAGGTTTATGGGTGGGACTTG
Source organism: Tragelaphus eurycerus (assembly GCA_935064755.1). Lineage (NCBI taxonomy): Eukaryota > Metazoa > Chordata > Mammalia > Artiodactyla > Bovidae > Tragelaphus > Tragelaphus eurycerus. The sequence goes on along the minus strand of CAKXYN010000103.1, from coordinate 1,471,496 downwards.
AAAGCTAGAATCGCAGGAGCAATTCACCCAGTAAGCCTGGTAAAACGAGATTCGTCAGCTCTGCCATGATGAGCACACACGTGAGTAAAGGTGACTGGAACTATGCGTGGCCACTTTCAGTGCACAATCTAGCACAGAAGACCTGAGGGTCAAAACACTCTCTAGTCCTCAGGATATTTTCCTCTGGCCAGGTGGGGTTGGGGTTGGGGAGAAGTAACCTCTAATTAAAAATTACGGGGTCGCAAAGAGTCGGACATGACCGGGCAACTGAACAACAACAACTTTTAAAAAGATGTATACATTACCTAAATTAAAGAGAAGTTAAGAGAAGGTGGAGCTTGAGAGCTCTGGTCTGAACAACTTACGCAGAAAGCAGAACATAATACACAGATAACAGTGATCAAATATCAGACTGTTGACTTAATCAAGCAGGTAAAAAGAGAGATGTATTCAGTGTTCAATAAACAAGGCCTTTCGACAGCAATGCTAATCTGGTCGTGATAAAATAACCAAAAACTAGCACCTAAGTTACGAAGGAAATCTTAAATATTTACTGCTTTGCAACTTTACTGATGTTTCATGATTAGCTCTACCAAAAGTGGCCTATTATACAGAGATCTGTTAGAATATATTAATTAAAACAAGAGTTTTATTTCAAGGTAAATGTTAGAATAGTATGAAAATAACTGTTCACGCTAAGAACTTTGCAGTGTCCACAAAGGTGATCAAATTCAATACTGTGGCTCTTGAATAAAGAACTAAAAGTTTTTGTTTTTTTTTTAAAGAAGCATTTACAGTTCAAAAGTCATTTTCATTTTGATGTAGCAAAGCACGTCCACTAAGGTTTTGCAAAGAACACAGACACTATTCTTCACTTCTTTACGTGGCAGTCACACTGGAAGCGCTTAATACTTCTGATAACATGCGTCAATGGACATTAATTTGCTAGAGGCTGTACAGCACTGAGAAATCACGCTAAAGTAAAACTGTGTCCTGACCCTCCATCAGTAGGTTCCAACACAGCGCCTCCATTTTGTCCCTGAAGTCCCTCAAAAACTGTGACAACTTGTAACTTAACCCTTTCGCAGTGTTTTAAAAACTTCATTTCATGAACACCTCTGATATATCTAAACTTTACAGCTTTCTTCGTAACAAGAGCAACCAACTCTGTTTCAAAGTTTGTTAAAATCAGGTCTGTGTGGGTTCTTATTTCTATAAATTCAATAACTTTAAAAAACTATTCTTATCAACCCAGAAACCTGTAGAGCTGAACTGTCTGACCAGCAGCCACTAGGCCTGAAACATGGCTCTATGGAGAAGTATCTACTGGATTCCCGTGATTTCATTAAAAAAGGAATGCCAAATATTTCATTAATAATTTTATATTGATTCCGTGATGAAACAAATGGGCTTTCCCCAGGGGCTCAGCAGTAAAGAATCTGCCTGCAATGCAGGAGACACAGCTTCCATCCCTGGGTCAGGCAGATCCCCAGGAGGAGGAAACAGCAACCCACTCCAGTATTGTTTTCTCCTTCCCCACTCCAATATTCTTGCCTGGGCAATCCCATGGACAGAGGAGCCTGGCAGGCCACAGTCCATGGGGTCGCAAAGAGTCATATAAGATTAAGCACGCACGGGTGTGCTGAAATAATACTTTAGATATAATGGGTTAAATAAAATATATCATTAAAATTAATCTCACCATTTTCTTTTTAATGTGGTTACTAAGAAACATGTGGCTTGTATTTGCAGCACAGGTGTTTTTATTGCACAACACTGCTATAAAACAGTCAAGAATCTATGAAAGCATAAAGTAAGTACACAGAAGGACACCAGTGTTAAACCGCTTCAGGTTCTAAACTCCATCCCCAGGCTTGATCACAAAAGGGTATTTAAACCGTAATACAGCAACTGAAATTCTGCATATTAAAAAATGAATACTACAGTCTTATTTTTCCTTTTAAACTTTCAAACATATATTTAAAACCATTTCAAATCATTTTAACAGACACAGTGACCTGCGAATTTACTCCTGTAGAGCTATGAAAAATAGAGCTAATCTGAGAAAAATCTCCAGGGAGAAAACTGGTGTGCTGAAGTGACTTCCTCAGTGATCTGTGCACCGTCACCCTGGCCCTTCGCTCTCTTCTCCACCCTGCAGCCAGCATGATCTTTTCCCAGGACAGGCCTGATGCTCACCTCTCCCCATGCCATGCATTAGGGCCTTAATCACGTCTCACCACGTTTTGCGAGCAAAGTATTCAACACAGCAGACAAGCCGGTGCAGCCAGGCCTCTCCCGCCTCTCCCAGACACACACCCTCCTCTGGGCCCTATGAGGCTGCCCCGGTGCCTGCCCAGGATCATCTGCTCCCTGTGCGTGGAAAGGGCCCTCCCCTCTTCATGGAGGTGACAGTCCTATGTATCCTTCAGCTCTCACCTCAAGCACCCTCTAGTCAGTGAACAAACTCTCCAGCAGAGTTTGTATGTCAGGCACCACCCTAAGCACATTACAAACTCATTTAGTATCTGTACTAACCACAACCACAGCCCCAAAGGCTCTACTGTCATTCCCATTTCACAGGTGAGGACACTGATGCACGAAGAGCTGCAGCAACCACTGCAAAGTCGCGTGCTGTAACGAAAGCTGCCTCAGCACCCGTCCACCTGGGCTGGCCACCCCGACCAGGCCCAGCGCACACAGTGAGTCCCCCGCCTCCCCTGACGGCACATGCCCCAGGTGCAGTGTCGCCCTGCCTCACGGGATAACTGACGGCTGTCTGCCCCCTGGAAGGCGGCACAAGGCCTGGCCGTGCCCATTTCTGCACAGCACCACATGCCTACGAGGGCTTCACTTTTTTAAAATTTTTACTTGGAGACAATGGAGGTGAGATGGCTGGGCGGCATCACCAATGCAATGAACATGAACTTGGGCAAACTCTGGGAGATGGCGAGGGACAGGCAGGTCGGCCTGCTGTGGCCCATGGGTCGCAAGGAGTCGGACACGACTGGGCGACAGAACAGCAATGGTGATTTCACACGCAGCTGCGGTAAGGAATTCAAAGAGCTCCTGCGTCGCTCCCCAAGCATCCCCAATGGTCGCGCTGTGACACTGACACAGGGCCTCCCCTCACAAGGACCCCTCCTGCTGCCTCTACAGCACAGCCACTCTCCTCCAGTCCCCCAGCACTGCCTCCTAACCCCTGGCGACCTACAGCCCTCTCTCTATTTCTGTAACTCTGCCACGTCAACAGCACTGCACAAATGGAGTCATGTGGTCCACGCTTTTGGGGACGACCTGTCCGCTCGGCACGCAGCAGGACTCTGCAGAGCCATCCAGGGCTGGGGTCAGCAGTCCTCCCTCTTTATGGCGGAGTCATGCTCTGTGACACGCACACCACGAATGTTTGTTTAGCTATTCACCTGTGGAAGAACATCTGGCTCTTTTCCACGTTTGGGCTATCACAAACAAAGCCACAATAAATACCCATGTACAGATTTCTTTGTGAACTTAAAGTCTTCATTTCTCTGGGATAAAAGCCAAGGACTGCTATTACTGTGCCATATGGTAACTGCATGTCTGGCTCCTAAAGAAACTGCCAATTTAACATCCCTCCCTACGATGTCTGGGTAAGCCTGGTTTTCCACACCCAAACCGGCACTCGGTGGTATATATGTTTCACCATTCTGACAGGTGTGTTTTGGTATCTCGTGGTTCTTTTAACGCGGTTTCCCTAACAGCTAATGTTGAACATATTTTAAGTGCCTATTTGCTACCTGCATACCCTCCTCAGCGATATGACTGTTCATATCTTTTGCCAATTCTAACTGAATTGTTTTCCTTCTGATTTCATATTTTAGAATATGTATCTTAGATACTAGTCCTTTGTCAGATGTGTTGTTTGCAAATATTTTCTCCCACTCTGTAGCTTGGTCTTCTTCTAACAGGGTCTTGTTTGTTGTTTAGTTGCTAAGTTGTATCTATCCTTTTGTTACCTCATGGACTGTAGCCTACCAGGCTCCTCTGTCCATGGGATTTCCCAGGCAAGAATACTGGAGTGGGTTGCCATTTCCTCCTCCAGGGGATCTTCTTGACCCAGGAATTGAACCTGTATCTCCTACACTGGCTGGTCTATTCATTACCACTGAGCCATCAGGGAAGCCCTTTAACAGGGTCTATCATGAAGCCAGATAATCATGATGATGTGATCACTGACCTAGAGCCAGACATCTTGGAATGTGAAGTCAAATGGGCCTTAGAAAGCATCACTATGAACAAAGCTAGTGGAGGTGATGGAATTCCAGTGGAGCTATTCCAAATCCTGAAAGATGATGCTGTGAAAGTGCTGCACTCAATATGCCAGCAAATCTGGAAAACTCAGCAGTGGCCACAAGATTGGAAAAGGTCAGTTTTCATCCCAATCCCAAAGAAAGGCAATGCCAAAGAGTGCTCAAACTACCGCACAATTGCACTCATCTCACACGCTAGTAAAGTAATGCTCAAAATTCTCCAAGCCAGGCTTCAGCAATATGTGAACCGTGAACTTCCTGATGTTCAAGCTGGTTTTAGAAAAGGCAGAGGAACCAGAGATCAAATTGCCAACATCCGCTGGATCATGGAAAAAGCAGGAGAGTTCCAGAAAAACATCTATTTCTACTTTATTGACTATGCCAAAGCCTTTGACTGTGTAGATCACAATAAACTGTGGAAAATTCTGAAAGAGATGGGAATACCAGACCACCTGATCTGCCTCTTGAGAAATTTGTATGCAGGTCAGGAAGCAACAGTTAGAACTGGTCATGGAACAACAGACTGGTTCCAAATAGGAAAAGGAGTACGTCAAGGCTGCATATTGTCACCATGTTTATTTAACTTATATGCAGAGTACATCATGAGAAATGCTGGACTGAAAGAAACACAAGTTGGAATCAAGATTGCCGGGAGAAATATCAATAACCTCAGATATGCAGATGACACCACCCTTATGGCAGAAAGTGAAGAGGGGCTAAAAAGCCTCTTGATGAAAGTGAAAGTGGAGAGTGAAAAGGTTGGCTTAAAGCTCAACATTCAGAAAACGAAGATCATGGCATCTGGTCCCATCACTACATGGGAAATAGATGGAGAAACAGTGGAAACAGTGTCAGACTTTATTTTTCTGGGCTCCAAAATCACTGCAGATGGTGACTGTAGCCATGAAATTAAAAGACGCTTACTCCTTGGAAGGAAAGTTATGACCAACCTAGACAGCATATTCAAAAGCAGAGACATTACTTTACCAACAAAGGTTCGCCTAGTCAAGGCTATGGTGTTTCCTGTGGTCATGTATGGATATGAGAGCTGGACTGTGAAGAGGGCTGAGCGCCGAAGAATTGATGCTTTTGAACTGTGGTGTTGTAGAAGACTCTTGAGAGTCCCTTGGACTGCAAGAAGATCCAACCAGTCCATTCTGAAGGAGATCAATCCTGGAATTTCTTTGGAAGGAATGATGCTAAAGCTGAAACTCCAGTATTTTGGCCACGTCATGCGAAGAGTTGACTCATTGGAGAAGACTCTGATGCTGGGAGGGATTGAGGGCAGGAGGAGAAGGGGACGACAGAGGATGAGATGGCTGGATGGCATCACTGACTCGATGGGTGTGAGTCTGAGTGACCTCCGGGAGCTGGTGATGGACAGGGAGGCCTGGCGTGCTGCGGTTCATGGGGTCGCAAAGAGTCGGACACGACTGAGTGACTGATCTGATCTGATCTGATCACGAAGCCAAAGTTTGGTGAAGTTCAATTTATCAATATTTCCCTGAAGGATTATGCTTTTGGCATCAACTCTAGGAAATCTACTACCAAAGATTTCTCCCAAATTTTTTTCCTAAAATTTTTATAATTTTATATTTTATATTTAACTCTAGTCCAGAGGACAAGATGGTTGGATAGCACCACTGACTCAATGGACGTGAGTTTTAGCAAGCTCCACGAGACGGTGAGGATAGGGACACCTGGCATGCTGCAGTCCATGGGGCTGCAAAGAGTCAAATACGACTGAGTACTGAACTATAACTGTAGTCCATGTTCAGCGAATTTCTGTATAAGCTATAAGACACAGGCTGAAGTTTGTTTCTGGACATGTGGATGTCCGGCTGCTCCAATGCCATTTGCCAAAAAGGTTATCTTCCTCCCAATGAATTGTTCTGGGGCCTCTGTTAAAAATTAGTTGGGCTTATTTGTGTGAATCTGTTTCAGAGTTCTCTGTTCTGTTTCATTGATCTGCGTTTCTATACCTATAGCAATAACACACAGTACTGACTACTGGAGCTCCTGACGTTGGAGAGACTGATTTCTCACACCTGATTCTTATTTTCCGAAATTGTTTTTGTTATTCTAGTTCCTTTGCCTTCCCATATTTATTTTAGAATAATCTATCTGTATCTACAGAATTTTCCTGGATCAGTGAACTATGGTGTGAATAACAAACTGATCTATCTGTACTTGGATGATGTGAGAACTGAAATTCGACGAGACCTAAGCTGAACACAAACCTGCTTGTCCTCCCCCTCTCACTATCTCAGTGTACAGCATCACCATTTACCTAGTAGGCAAAGTCAGTTTTCCGAGTTACTGATTAATGTATCTGACAAACTTTCTGCTGACCGCCCGCATGTGCTGGGGGGTCCTGAGTAAGAAGAGGTCCCTATTCCCAAGGCGGTGAAGGTGCAAGACACACATGTAACTGCACACGGTACGAGAGGCACACAGGAGAGGTGCTCAGCAAGTCCACGCGACGCCAGGAACAAGCTGCTGTCTGGGAGAGTCTGCAAACACCAAAAGAGGACACGAGCACTACAGGGTTAGGATGGGTGAGCTAGGCTGAGAGCATTGCAGGGTTAGGATCGGTGAGCTAGGCTGACTGTGCGGCGACAAGCCAATGAGGGGGGAAAGCAGTGGGATACAACCTGCTCGGGCAGCTCAGTAAGAGGTGGGGACTAGAGAGTAGCTGGGGAGGTGCCCAGAAGCAGGAAGAGGCTCTTGGGTTCTGCTGAGGAATCAATTCACTCACTCGTGTCAACACATGGTAAACCACAAAGTCTTTAAGAGAAGTCACCTGATCGGAAGTGAACTTTAACAAGCTAACCGCGGCGTCAGTGTGGAGGACAGACAAGAAGGGCAGGAGACTGAAGACCAGCTCTCGGGAAGGGTCCGGGGGCCCTTACTCCAGGAGACCCTTCAGCAACCCTGAGTATAACACAATGAGGGCATCACTCACTGAGTCACAGTGATATGACAGAGCAGAAAGGGCTGCAAGGACCACGGAGGAGGCTGTGGTAACTAACAGCATGCGAGGAAGGCAGCAGGGGAAATCTAGATTCCCGCTTGGTTTCTGACTCTATTAACTGATTCAAAAGAGCTGGAAGAAGCAAAGCGTCGTCTCCTGAAGCTTACAGGACTGAACACCAGAGCATGCTTTCCAAACGTAGGATCAAGGCCAGACTAGAGAAGGGGGTGGTGACTCTGAGCACCGATGTGGTCCCCAGACTGCACACACTGAGCAGTGCAGCCCAGAACGGGGGGCTGGGGAGCAGAACAAGGGAGACTGGACATGCGGCTCAGGGGCCCAGAGCTGAGGGAGGCACACTGAGTCTTCAGAATTCCAACAAGGCTCTGGGTTCTCATCAAGGGGACTGGGTAGGGCTGAGGACCAGCTAAGGCACGTCTGCAGCTGTCTGAAAACAGCAGGCACAACGAGAGAAGGGCAAAGGAAATCCCAGGTGTCCGCAAGCAGAGAGATGAACAAGAGTTTCAGGATTGATGACAGCAGCGAGGGGGATCCCTGAGTGATCTATCACTTGGCCCCAAGGAGTTTTCTGGTAGAAACATTGCAGGAGCTAAATGAGCAAGATACTAGTCCAAGACTAAAATGTGACCATGAATTTCAACAGAATCACTTATTCCTTTACTGAAGCTTATAAAGCAGCAACTGTAAAAAAATAAAATATAATACAAATAAAATTTTTATTGATTGATGGCATAAATTACATTTCCTACTGTCGTCAGGGATATGATAACTTTTTCCTACAAATTTGTAAATTTGTAAATATAAGGGGACACACGTAGACACAGAACTATTTGAAGAGTTCAGAGAGAAGACCACATCCCACTGTAGCTGATGATGACAAGCATTCTTTGGAAGAGATACATGACCTGGGGGGAAGGGGCATTCCCTGGCAGTCCAGACGTTAGGACTCAGAGCTTCCAGTGCTGGTGGGGACCTGGGTTCAAACCCTGGGCGGTGAACTAATGTCTCACAAGCCACCATGACACAGCTGGATGAAAAAAAAAAAAAAAGGTCAGCCCTCACTGGGGCAAAGATGAGAGAAGACGTTAGTCAGGTGAAGCAAAAAAGCACTAGCATGAATCAAGCTATGGAGTCAAGAGGGTAACAAAGACATTTACGAATGAGAGTTACGCACAGAACACAGGTCCAGCACAAGGTTCATGGGCAAATAAGTTTGGGTAATAAAACACACCCCTAGAAATGTCAAGGCTAAGAGCACGAGCAAGGTTCTTGAGAAAACAAAACTTATTAACAGTTTCTCAAATCTATTTTACAAAGGATCGGTTCCTCCATCCCTTACAACATCATGAAACGTAGATCACATCAAAACATCACCGGATTAAATAATGTATCCTGATACAAATAGTCAGTATTTACAAGAAACGATAATAATTAAACTGAGTTCTTCCCAATGTAACATTTGTTGATATTTTATCCTACTGTCCATTAAGATAGCTGCATGTCTAAATCACTGCACCTTTTGTATTTTTCTTCAAAAAAGTACTAAATGCATAACCTGCTAAAGGAAGCGGCTATTTATTCTGAAGAAAACTTCCTAGATTCAAAATATTTTTTAGATCCAGTAAAAAAGTTAAATGCCAGATGATTTTAAAAGGAAAAGCACACACACAAGTATAAAGCTCAGACTATAACAAGCAAAAAGGTAAACAACCCAACAATAAGATGCTGTGGAAGACGTACACTTTGAAAGCTAATTTTCATGACTTTATAAGACAGAAACTGTTCAACTACTTCCCATGAGGGCAAGAAATGTTTACCTGACTTCATTCCAATCAAAGCTGCAGATCAAATCTCTCTGTATTTCAGCAATGCAAATGGACAGTTTCCCCATGTAGATTCACCTTTCATTTTATTCTTAACTGAAGAACAATGATCTTTAAGAATCAAAATGTATCATAGCTACTATGTTTAAATATACATGTGAAAGTATAATTTAAAAAAACACAACAGTTTATTGAGTCGTGGAAGAAGAATTTTAAAAAACGATACTCCAGAGCGTCTATGATTTTGTTACTTTTATATTGAAGAATGAATGGACCTATGATACCATCTCTCTCACCCTACCTTGTCTTCCAGTATTTTGTTGAGTCTTACTTGCCTTGAAGGGCAGCCACTGATAGCAAGAGGTCTGAAATCACACTGTCAGGCTTCAGTCTCCAGTCTGACACTAACTGAGACCTTGGGCAAGGTAGTCGGATCCTCTATGCACCAGTTTCCACGTCTCTATGATGGGAAAAATCAAAGTACCAACTCCAAGGAGCTGACATGAGAACTCAGATAATACACAGAACCACTTCAGAAAGATCCTGAACCACAGAATTGGCTCAGTAAATGCTAACCCTTATCATATTTTAGGTCCCTGCTGAAAAGTTTGACTAGAAACTAAGCTGAAAGTTCCACAAAGCAGTGACAGTGGCCCAGCTTCCCAGGATGTTGCTCTAGCAGCTGACCCACCACAGAGATCAAATCTGGCTTCCTGAGCAGTCTATCACCAACATGAGCTGGAAAACTGCCAGCTCACCAACACAAAACCATAATGCGAGCAAATCTTTCCCCTGAACTGGATCTATCCAAAGCTAGGTTAAGTTATTTGCATATGATTGAAAATATATGCTAAAACATAAGTTCCAACTAAAGATGTAGGTACTATACATTCATACTGACCTCCTAAAATAATTTCAGGTGTTTTTCAAATAAAGAATCAGTCTTTGAAGAGTGTGGGGGTAAGGTGTGGGAGGAGATGCAATCTGCTCTGGGTTCTGCCAATAATAAATAGGCTGTTCCTATCAACCAGAGGTCATAAACTGCAGGCTTAATCTGAGTAAATATCTGCACGGCACACACCTGGCTTTTAAGCCCTATTGTGTAACAAAAAACAATCAGCACTGACACCTTTTAAGGTGAAAATCAACCATCTATACAGGATCATTTTAACTCCTGCTTGTCCTCTCCTGCTACTCAGCATTTTCTAGTGACTCACAAAGCAAGTAAAATAGACTGACATCAAATTATTTATGTAAAGACTCAACAATCGTTTGATTGTTGAATAAACCACATAAACCACAATGATGCTGCAGGAACTGAAATGCATGGCTCAAAAAGTTTATAGTTTGCAGAAGTGAACTTCTGTATTATCAAAAGAAAAATAATAAAGTGTAGTCACTCATAAAAAAATTTATCTCATAAAAGAGAATTTTCTTCCAAAGGAAACACAAATTTCAGTCCCTAATATGCATAAGGTGTATGTAATTGTCTTCTATGAGCTCCAGTTTTAAAATGCTGTGCAAATAAAGCACATTATACAGAAAGTCAATTTCTGTGTCTACGGTGGTTTCCAGTCCAAGTTTAAGATCGAAACACAAATGCTATGTATAAACACAAACTATGGTTTAATATACACATAAATCTTTTAAAAAGTGACACTGAACAGTAAGTTTAAATTAGGGCAAATTTAGCGAAAGTGAAACCCACAATCTCTTCCTGGCAACTACGTCCACTCTGTTCAAAGGTCTTTTGGCAGTTCCTGAAGAAAGCAGGTGCAAGCTTAAGAACGATCTCGGGCCTCACCTGCCGCTGACGGGGTCAGCGTCCCGCAGGCCAACCCGTCCCAAGATCTGGATGGCGAGGCAAGCGACGCCGGCCCCGCCGGCTCCCGGCCCCCGCCCGCCGCCGCCACTCACCTAGCCGCTCAGAGGCAGAGCGGCCCCGGGGCCGCGTCCTGCGCCGCCGGCGGGCTCCGCATTTGAGGGCGGACGGCGCGCCCAGCCCCACAGCGACCGCGAACCACGGGCTCAGCCAGTGGGAGCCGCATCAGGTTGGAGCCGCCGGCTCTGGGGCCCTGGACTCGACCCGCTGCTGCCCCGAATCAAACACGACCGCCTTAAAGCTCACCTCCCTCTGGAGGGACCACAGCTGCAGCCATGCTCCAACTCGGGGAGAAACTGGAGCGGCCGGCCGCCAGCACCCCTCCTCGGCACTCGGCCCAACTCCGGCCACAGGCTGACGGTACCGCAGGAAGCGCTGCGGTTCCGAATCGTCCAGTCCGACCCACCGACCCCGGGAATCGGACAGGAGCGGCTAGAGCAGGGCCGACAGGTGCGTCGGCGCCTGACGTCACCGCGTAGCCGTGAACGGCCGTTCAGCGTCCGGCCCGGTTGGAACCGCGTCGGTGCCCATTGGGCCATAGGAGAGCAGGGGGCGGGACTTGTGGATAAAGTGGGCGGGGCTTGTGGAGGCAGGGGGCGGACCCTGTGGGAGCAGTGGGCGGGTCGTGAGGAAGGAGTGGGAGAGTCAGGTGGAAACAAGGGCGGGCCTGTTGGGAACAGGGGGCGGTCCGTGTAGCTGCAGGGGCGGGCCTTAGGGGTGGTGGGCGGGTCGTGTGGAGGCAAGAGGCGGGGCTCTGGCGCCTTGGGGCGGGACCGATTGAGGTGTGACCTTCCCCAGGTGGTTGGTCACGTCCCGCAGGCGGTGGGGTCCTCATGATGGTGACCTCGCGAGAGGACAGAGGCGGCACCTGACTGCACGCGCCGAAGGGCGCTGCGCGAGCCCCGGGCGGGGTGACACTGCGGCCCCCGTAGGCGAGTCTGCAGAGCGCTGGTTCTGGAGACAGTCAGCCTGCCAGCCCATACAGGTGGCCCCGATACCGCGCCGGCACCCGGTTAGCCCTTACGAATTCTCAAAAATGCTTGGAAATTGACTATTTTGGAAAAAACACGCAACCTGAGGAGGATTTGAATGGCGGAGCTGAATGGACTTCCTCTTGGCAAACACTTGAGGAACTCCTAAGGTGTGCCAGTGCGGATTCCAAGAGCAGGGAAGGCCGCTCAAGGACAGGCCGGTATGGGGTTCTGCGGAGTAGGGACGGCCTGAATCTCAAAGGGTGACCTCTGACCTGGAGCTGGGGAGAGGAGATGGTCAACAGCACCTGGTGGCAAAGAAAGGTAGAAGGGTAAAGGCGAATGGTACCCTGGTGTTACCTGATTGTAGGTGGGAGGGGGATAGGAGGGGAGATGCAGGAGTCAGCCATTGTGCCCACAACTTTTGTGTTTTATCCCAGATAACTGGCAGCTGTTGGAAACCTTTGTTGTTGTTGTTATTGAGTAGTTTTTCTTCCCAACATTTTACTATGAAATTTTTCAAACCCAGAAAACCCGACAGATGAAACGAGTTCATTGAAAACTCATAAATGGTTTTTCACTTCTTTAAGGTATATGATAAATGCTCTAAATTTTTATATTTTAGAAGTCTAAAGTCAACTTACAGTAACTGCATATAACAGGGAAATGTTTTAATCATGGGCATGACAGGAATCAGTCACCTAGATTCAAAAATTCTGCTGTGTTGGCTTCATTTGTACTGAGGTGTAATTTTTTCCCCTGAAGTTTGTGACAGTAGGATGCAGACATTATAAAACTCTACCCAGAGTTTCATCTCCTGAGAATAACAACCTCTGGGCTTCTGTGGTGGTCCAGTGGTTAAGAATCCACCTTGCAATGCAGGGAACAGCCATTCCATCCCTGGTCCAGGAAGATCCCACATGGCTCTCTGCAGCTAATCCCATCAGTTCAGTTAGTCATTCAGTCACGCCCAACTCTTTGCGACCCCATGGACTGCAGCACGCCAGGCCTCCCTGTCTATCACCAACTCCCGGAGTTTACTCAAAGTCATGTCCTTTGAGTCGGTGATGCCATCCAACCATCGTAAGCTCTGTTGTCCCCTTCTCCCGCCTTCAATCCTTCCCAGCATCAGGGTCTTTTCAAACGACTCAGTTCTTCCAATCAGATGGCGAAAGTATTGGAGTTTTAGCTTCAGAATCAGTCCTTCCAATGAATATTCAGGACTGAGTTCCTTTAGGATGAACTGGTTGGATCTCTTTGCAGTTGAAGGGACTTTAAGATTCTTCTCCAAAACCACAGTTCAAAGGCATCCATTCTTCGGCACTCAGCTTTATTTATAGTTCAACTCTCACATCCATACATGACCACTGGAAAAACCATAGCCTTGACTAGACGGACCTTTGTTGGCAAAGTAATGTCTCTGCTTTTTAATATGCTGTCTAGGTTGGTCATAACTTTTCTTTCAAGGAGAAGCTTCTTTTAATTTCATGGCTACAGTCACCATTTGCAGTGATTTTGGAGCCGCCCAAAATAAAGTCTGCCACTATTTCCCTATCTATTCACCATGAAGTGATGGGACCGGATGCCATGCATGATCTTAGTTTTCTGAATGTTGAGCTTTAAGCCAACTTTTTCACTCTGCTCTTCCACTTTTATCAAGAGTCTCTTTAGTTCTTCGTTATAAGGATAATGTCATCTGCATATCTGAGGTTCTTGATATTTCTCCCAGCAATCTTGATTCCAGCTCATGCTTCATCCAGCCCAGCATTTCTTATGATGTACTCTACGTATAAGTTCAATAAGCAGGGTGACAATATACAGCATTCACGTACTCCTTTCCTGATTTGGAACCAGTCTGTTGTTCCATGTCTAGTTCTAACTGTTGTTTCCTGACCTGCAAACAGATTTCTCAAGAGGAAAGTCAGGTGATCTGGTATTCCTATCTCTTTAAGAATTTCCCAGTTTGTGGTGATCCACACGGTCGAAGGCTTTGGCATAGTCAATAAAGCAGAAGTAGATGTTTTTCTGGAACTCTCTTGCTTTTTCTATGATTCAATGGATGTTGGCAACTTGATCGCTGGTTCCTCTGCCTTTTCAAAAATCCAGCTTGAACCTCTGAAGTTCACGGTACACATACTGTTGAAGGCTGGCTTGAAGAATTTTGAGCATTGTGTATGTGTGTGTTAGTTGCTTAGTCGTGTCCAACTCTTTGCAACCCCATAGACCCACCAGACCCCTCTGTCCATGGGATTCTCCAGGCAAGAACATTGGAGTGGTTTGCCATTTCCTTCTCCAAAAGGAACTATAGAAAGAAAGAAAGTGAAGTTGCTCAGTCGTGTCTGACTCTTTGCGACCCCATGGACTGTAACCTACTAGGCTCCTCCATCCATGGAATTTTCCAGGCAAGAGTACTGACTTGAGTTGCCATTTCCTTCTCCATTTTGAGTATTACTTTGCTAGCATGTGAGATAAGTGCAATTGTGCAGTAGTTTGAACACTCTTTGGCATTGCCTTTCTTTGAGATTGGAATGAAAACTGATCTTTTCCAGTCCTGTGGCCACTGCTGAGTTTTCCAAATTTGCTGGCATATTGAGTGCAGCACTTTCACAGCACCACCTTTTAGGATTTGAAATAGCTCAACTGGAATTCCATCACCTTCCACTAGCTTATTTCGTAGGGATGCTTCCTAAGGCCCACTTGACTTCGCATTCCAGGATGTCTGGCTCTAGGTGAGTCATCACACCATCCTGATTATCTGGGTTGTGAAGATCTTTTTTGTATAGTTCTTCTGTATATTCTTGCCACATCTTCTTAATATCTTCTGCTTCTGTTAGGTTCATACCATTTCTGTCCTTTATTGTGTCCATCTTTGCATGAAATGTCCCCTTGGTATCTCTAATTTTCTTGATGAGATCTCTAGTCCTTCCCATTCTATTGTTTTCCTTTATTTCTTTGCACTGATCACTGAGGGAGGCTTTCTTGTCTCTCCTTTCTATTCTTTGGCATTCTGCATTCAAATGGATATATCTTTCCTTTTCTCCTTTGCTTTTCACTTCTCTTCTTTTCACAGCTATTTGTAAGGCCTCCTCAGACAGCCATATTGCTTTTTTGGATTTCTTTTTCTGGGGATGGTGTTGATCACTGCCTCCCATACAAAGTCATGAACCTCTGTCCATAGTTCATCAAGCATTCTATCAGATCTAATCCCTTTAATATACTTGTCACTTCCACTGTATAATCGTAAGGGATTTGATTTAGGTCATACCTGAATGGTCTGGTGGTTTTCCCTACTTTCTTCAATTTAAGTCTGAATTTGGCAATAAGGAACTCATGATCTGGGCCACAGTCAGCTCCCTGTCTTGTTTTTACTGACTGTATAGAGCTTCTCCATCTTTGGCTGCAAAATATATAATCAATCTGATTTCAGTGTTGACCATCTGGTGATGCCTATGTGTAGAGTCTTCTCTTGTGTTGTTGGAAGCTAAACCCATGCTCCACAACTATTGGGTCTGTGCTCTAGAACCAGGTAGCACAGCTACTAAGTTCATGTGCCACCCTACTGAAGCCGGTGTGCCCCAGAGCCCGCGCTCTTCAACAAGAAAAACCACAACATCAAGAAGCCTGTGCGTCAAAACTGGAGAGTTGCCCCCATTCACAACAACTACAGAAAGTCCACAAGCGACAAGGAAGACCCAGTGCAGCCAAAAATTAATTAATTAATCAATTTAGAAAAGAGTAACAACCTCTCCTGGGGAAGGCAATGGCACCCCACTCCAATACTCTTGCCTGGAGAATCCCAGGAACGGGGGATCCTGGTGGGCTGCCATCTATGGGTTCTCTAGGAGTCGGATAGGACTGAAGTGACTTAGCAGTAACAGCAGCAACAACCTCTCCAACACAATCACAATATCACAGCTAGGAAATTAACAGTAAATCCCTAATATCTGATAGCTAAGCTATATTTAAATTTCACCAGTTTTCAACAAGAAAAGAGTCTTTTGCAGATTTTTTTTTTCAAACCAGGATCCAGTCAAGTTTCAAACATTGCATTTTGGTTATGTTTCTTAAATCTCTTTTATTCTTCAACAGTCCCCTGCAATTTTTCATAACACTGATGTTTTAAAGAGACCAGACAAATTGCCTAAAAAATGTTGCAAGATGAACAGTTTGGTTTTTAATAATAATAGTAATCATGGCTTGTGTAGATTGACCATGTCCCCAAAGAAGATCTTCCCACATCCCACCACATGCTTTATTTGGAAATAGGGTCTTTACAAGTGTGTTCAATGTGATGGGCCCTAATCCAACATGTGTGACATCATCAAAAAAGAAGAGACACAGAGAAGATGGGCATGTGAAGATGAGGTCGAGATTGGCCTTATGCAGTCAAGACAAAGAAGTTCCTGGGGCACTAGAAGCTGGAAGAAGAAGGAAGGACTCTTCTCCAGAGCCTGATTTCAAATTTCTGGGCTCCATAAAGATGCAAGAATAAATTTCTATTGTTATAAGACCCCTAATTTGTGGTAATTTGTCACAGCAGTCTTGGGAAACTAATATTGGGTTGACCAAAAAGTTCTTTCAGATGTTTCATACGATGTCATGGAAAAACCCAACCGAACTGTTTGGCCGACTTAATGCAATGGCTTGAAACATTTGGAAACAATACAGAAAGTCTAAAATGCAAGCTAACTTAGTCCTTGTACAACCAGACCAACCTCAGTGCTCAAAAAGATACTATTAAGTATATCTTGCCTATCTTTTCAGGGACATTTTAGGCACTACAAAGATGCTGTTGATACATACATCAAATGATGGAGGAAACTATTCACCAGAAGCCCTGTTAAGAGAACTGACTTGGCTTGGTCAGACTTTTTGCAGTGTTTAGAGGGTGCCGGCAGTCTAAGTCGCTTCAGTTGTGTCCTACTCTGTGTGACCCTGTGGACTTGTAGCCCACCAGGTTCCTCTGGCCATGGGATTTCCCAGGCACAAATACTGGAGTGGGTTGCCATTTTCTCCTCCAGGGGATCTTCCCAACCCAGGGATTGAACCTTGGTCATTTACATCTCCTGCACTGACAGTTAGGTTCTTTACCACTAGCGCCACCTGTAGGAAATCCTAGATGTGTCTCAGCTGGTTCCTAGAAAAGGAGTTTGTTTTCCTTTTGAGAGAAGAAAGGGAGGGGAAGGAGCAAGTTGACCAGGAGAAGGTGGGGGTAAGTGCTGGAGGAGAGTTAGCTGTCCAGCTTTGTACAACAGGCTCTGCAAGAGAGGCTGCTTTGCTTCCAAACTAAGCTGCATCAAACTCTGTATCACACACTGCTTTTGGTTACGTACACTTTGGGGCCCTCCAGGGAAAGCACAAGAGAGTAATGAATACCTGATCGGAGTGTATTTTTCTGTACCTTCCCAGAGATTACCTGCATAGCGTGGTATAGGAGGTTACCTCGATGCAGTGGTAGTGGTTTAGTCGCTAAGTCGTGTCCAACTCACGACCCTATGGACTGTAGCCTGCCAGGCTCCTCCATCAATGGGATTCTCCAGGCAAGAATACTGGAATGGGTTGCCATTTCCCTCTCCTCGATGCAGTGGTACCCTCAAAATGCACAGGCAGAAAAGCTGTCCCAGAGGTCAGGGAAAGAAAGCCAACACACCCTGAGAAGTCGGGGGGGAGAAAGAAACACACTCAGGATAGGCTGCAACTGGAATGGAAAGATTTAAGGCTGTGGTCATGCAGCATACATCTGTCTTTGTGGCCTCCCATGGATTATGGGGTAGTTAGAACTAGAGGTGAGCTTTGAGAAAGAGTCCAGAAATGGAAGGTGCTTCAGGCCCATGACACATACCATCGGAGAGAAGCAAGGGCTAGAGTG
The DNA here is from genome assembly GCA_935064755.1 of Tragelaphus eurycerus. Classification (NCBI taxonomy): domain Eukaryota; kingdom Metazoa; phylum Chordata; class Mammalia; order Artiodactyla; family Bovidae; genus Tragelaphus; species Tragelaphus eurycerus. The sequence goes on along the minus strand of CAKXYN010000103.1, from coordinate 1,453,667 downwards.
CCTGAGTACAGCCCAGTTTGCTGGTTAACCTGTTGAGCCCTTCTGGGGCAGGACGTGTGCGACACAGAGTGTCACCGCTGGGTGGCAGGATTAAGACTCGTGTATGCTGGGTGTCTTGTGGATATTTAGTGTGCCATGAATATACGGTGCCTGATACATGTCTGATGGGTCTTGTATGTTTAGTGCCTCATGAACATGTCACATCTCCTGGTCCTTCCAACTTTTTCAGCTCTCAAGTCTAGGTAGGCCCTACTGACCTGTCCATCATGCCTCGCAGCTGAGTGACTTGCGTCATCTGTGCTTTGTCCATAAGCTTAGTCTGTCCTATTTATTTATTTTCTTCAAGGCAGAATTGAATGTTCTCAGACAACACAGTCCTGGGTTTCAGGGCTTGTATGGTGCCCCTGTGGTGATGGGAGTGCCTACAACACAGTCCAACTTCTCAGGACTCTTTCATTGCTGGTATCATGATAGAATGTGTGAAACCGTGGTTATATCTAGGCACATGCATCCATGCATGCTCAGGCACTCAGTCGTGTCTGACTCTGTGACCCCATGGACTGTAGTCCACCAGCCTCCTCTGTCCATGGGATTTTCCAGGCAAGAGTACTGGAGTGGGTTGTCATTTCCTCCTCCAGGGGATCTTCCCAATCCAGGGATCGAATCTAAGTCTCCTGCATTGCAGGTGGATTCTTTACAACTGAGCCACGTAGGAAGCCCATATCTAAGCACAGTTTTCTCTTATTTTACTTGGGACTCTGTTGGACAAGTTTTGTAGGTTCTTTTTTCAGAAAAAATGTTGGAAAATAATCAAAAACTTTTCTAAACTAAGTGGAATTTTTCAAGAGATTTACAGACATATGTTTTCTTCTCTCACTGCAGATAATGGTGCCTAATATGGGGAGAGGTGCACAGATTTGAGCCTAGACAATAGAGCCATATAACTGTGGTATCATATCCACCCTGAGGAACTGTAGTTACCACTATAGTTAATTGTATGGTATATTTGAATATTGTTCAGACACCAGATACTAAGAGTTCTCATCACAAGAGGAAAAAAACCCAAAACATGGTTTTCCTTTTTTCTTGGTGTCTACATGAGATGGCAGATGTTAACTAAGCATGGTGGTAATGGTTTCACAATATATGTGAGTCAAATCATTACACTGTACACTTTGAAGTTATGCAGTTCTGTACATCAGTTACATTTCAGTAAACTGGACAAGCCCAAACCAATGAATAAAGACTGACAAAAGCCTATCAGTCTGCAGGAAGTACTTGGAGGCAGAGCAAAATATGTTGTGTGAATAAAGCCAGGCTCCTGTACATTAAATCATAGTTTCTAGTGAGAAACTAATAGAAAGAGCACTAATAAAGAGAGCTCTACCAAGACTTCTATTAGCTCTATTCCTCTGCTGCCAACCAACCAACAAAACCTTTAAGCTCTCAAGGAAAGTGAAAGAGTAACTCACAGTGCTAAGAGTGTACTTACTCCAGCCACGTCCGGTGCCCTGGTATATCCAGGGCATGGTAGGCATCACCAGCCAGTGGCTGTGATGGCAGCAAGTCCTTCCTGCCAGGACTTCTGTCCTTCTGGAAGAGGCAGTTTGGAATGTACTATTTTATAGGATTAGCAAAAGAAGTCAGAAAAACGCTGGGGGATCCTATTTCAGTTCTTCCTAGATTCTTGCTCTCTGGCCCCAGTCAAATTGCTCTGAGCTTTTCCTGAAATAAAAAACCTGAAAATATGATTGTTTGCCATAACAACATTAAAACTACATTAGAAAAAATGTTCCACAGAAAATCAGAGGTATGAACAAGGTCGTATAGATGTGCTTCATACGTTTGTGAGCTCTCTCAGAAAAGGAACTTTGATTTTATCACCGACGTTTCAGGCATGTGGGCGAGAGGGAGAGAAAGGAGCTGAGATGTTCTGTTAGGAAAATGGAGGTGTGGTTCTAGTCTGGAAATTCTTGATATCACCTGTATGAGGGAACTAGTTGAAAAATGGCCTTTTCTTGTCTTTGGCCTTTTCCCTAAGGAAGAACGTGAAATGAATAGATTTGCAGTCTTAATTACATTTTGAAGGCTTTGGCATTGCTGACAGTCTTCCAGTTTCATGATTTTTTCCTGTACTTATCTATGCTCAGGTCATGTCCAACTCTTTTGCAACCCCATGGACTATAGCTTACCAGGTTTTTCTTGCCTGGGATTCTCCAGGCAAGAATACTGGCATGGGTTGACATTTCTTCCTCCAAGGGATCTTCGAGCCCAGGGATCAAACCCATACCTCCTGTGTCTCCTGCACTGGCAAGTGGCTTCTTTACACTGAGCCACCAGAGAAGCCCAAGATTCTTTCCTACAGATCCCCTAGCTAGCCTCCCTGGAACTTGACACTGTTGAGTTAGGAAAAAATGCACAGTGTGAGAGTTGTGAGTTAAGTTTTATTTGGGGCAAAATGAGGACAGCAGCCCAGGAGACAGCACCTCAGATAGCTCAGAGAGACTGCTCCCAAGCTGCAGGGGAGGTCAGTATATATATGATTGTGGTGAAGGAGGAATACGTGCAATGAAGCACATATTTTTCCAGAAAGTTTCTGCTGGTCTCGTGAAGCTTTGCCAGCCACAAGGAGCAGACGTCACCATGAAGGATTTTAGTGCTGTTCTAGATATGAGGAGATACAAGAATTGGGTTCATAAAGTCAGCTCCTGAGACTGTCTAACTCTCTTAAGACCTGTCTTGCCAGTTTTTCTCCCCTGGGCACCCAGTGTGTCATTTCTGCTCTCCCCCTGGAACTCCTTTTAAGGGAGTGCTAAAGGTCAGCAGCAGCAGCAGCACATGACGTAATCTTTGTAGAGGCAGATGGTGAGCGCCCATGGCAAGTACCCTTGTGTAGTTGACAGTATTCTCTGAGCTATTAAACCAAGCCCGTCCCCAGTTCAGTCTCATGGTGAGACCCCTCTCTCAGGTGCTGCACGGTTCAGGGCTCAGTGTTTTATTTTACTCTTCCTAGAAATGACTGTGATCTCCCTTCTCAGAGCTCCCCCTTTTCCAACCCAGAAAGCAAGAAACCCAAGGCCTGACTGGATGTTTCCTCTTTGCATATCAAGCTAGGCCTTCTAGACTAAGACCCGCACTTGAAGCAGGCTGCTGCCATTTCACTCCGAGCGCCCTCCAGCTAACACTTAGTTCACACCGCACACCCAGCACAAGGCCAAAGTAGGCCTTTAGGAGTGCGGCTCAGAACTGAGAGCTCCCACCTTAGAATACCGAAAAACGGAGTGTGCAGACACTGACCTTTTTTTCCTCTCAGATTTGAGCATCACATGTTTTCAATTTTAGAGACTGTGTTTGCTCCTATTTAAGGCTTTAGGTCTCTCTTCCCCAACAAAAGATGGCTGGTATGTCAGGATAGTTTGATCCAGTACATACACCTACATAAACACATGACCTTTTAATAAACTCCCAAAGGGAAGGTACTCAGTGTGAGTGGACCACCAGCCACCTGCTCAGATTTGTTGTCTGATTGTTTCACCGCTGCCTGCTTTCTGGAAAGAATGAACCACAATACCCCATCATCCGGCATGGCACTTAAATCACTGTGTATGAATGACTGGGTGTATTCCTGAAAAACCTTGATAGAAGAGAACTCTGGAAATCGCCCCGTTTCCCCTTGCCTTGTTAGATGTTGTTTGGTCACCCAGTCGTGTCTGATGCTTTTGCAACCCCACTGACTGTAGCCCGCCAGGGATATACCACTGTTAATAAAGGTTGAAAGAATTTTCATTTTTTTTCCTACCAGAAAGAGGTCTACAAGTATAACTTTATAACTATAATTAAGATAGAAGTTCTGTTTATTATCATAATTTTAAAAAATTAATTTAGGAATTCCCCGGTTGTCCAGTGGTTAGGACTTGGCGCTTTCATTGCCATGGGCCCAGGTTCAATCTCCACAGTCAGGGAACTAAGATCCCACAAGCTGTATGGCAGGGTTAAAAAAAGTGAATTTAGTGTTGGCATTTCTTTTTTTTTTTTTTTTTTTTTTTCTTCAAATGGAAATATTGTTGAAACCAAGCAGGATCCTGTGGGGGTCTTCCTGGGGACAGACCCCCTGCTTCTCCAAATCATGTCCCCTGCCTCTTGTTTGTAGAAAAACTTCAGCCTCCTAGGCCTTTCCCAAGTTCCAAAGAGCCAATTTAATCAGAGAAGTGAGAAAATACACAAAGGAAAATACTCAAACAAGATGGAAAAATAAGAGTTTACCCATAAAATAAAGTCAAGGACCTTTACTTCCTCCTCAGTGGCTGGAGGTAATTTCCTAGAGATAATCTCTAGCAGGGAAATCAAATCAGCCCATCCTAAAGGAAATCAACCCTGAACACTCATGGGAAGGACTGATGCTGAAGCTCCAACACTGTGCCACCTGATGTGAAGAGCTGACTCTTTGGAAAAGACCCTGATGCTGGGAATGATTCAGGGCAGGAGAAGAAGGGAGCAGCAGAGGATGAGATGGTTAGATAGCATCACCGACTCAATGGACATGGGTTTCAGCAAACTCTGGAAGATAGTGAAGGGCAGAGAGGCCTGGTGTGCTGCAGTCCATGTGGTCACAAAGAGTCAGCTTAGTGACCGAAAAGCAATGGCTGAAGATGATTTCCTAAGCCATATCCTTGAACTGTTTTGCAGTACTAAAACCCCCTCCTGGCAGAAATTAACTGTGTGCTGATCACGAGCATCAGACCCCAGACTGGTCGGAGCCAGAAAACTGATAATTGAGTTTCCTGGAATACTACCACGTCAGCTCAGCATCAACCAGTCTGTACATAAGCTGATCACACTGTCTTCAACCCCCTCCTCCCCCTGGCCTTTCAAAACCCTCCCGAAGGCCAGGCCAGCAGGGAGATCAGGTCTTTGAATCACTAGCTACCCCTCCTCCTGGCTCCATGCCCTGGGATGAACTCTGCACTCTCCCTCCTCACATCCTGGCTTCACAGAGCAAGGGTGACCAGACCCTAGTTTGGTTTGGTAATGTTGTTATAGAATTTTTTGATTACTAAAACAACTGATTCTTTCTAAAACTGACACATTGAATGAGAAATCAATAGTTAAATGGAAAAGAAATCCACAAATGGATACAGATACAGATAGTAAATGTAATATATGATAAAGTTGACATTTGAAATCAGTGGAAAAGGAAATCACATTTAATGAATAATTCTGGCATTATTAGATTTCCTCCAAAAGAATACAAAATCATTCTCCCTTTGTTACTCATATATAAAAATAAATTTCAAATGCATTAAATCTATTAGACAATTGAAATACAAGAACACTGAGATTATTCAGCTAACTTTGGGGTGAAGGAATACTGGCTTGGCAAGATGAAAAACGTGAATGACAAATGAAAAGACTGATAGGTCTTGGGGGAACGGGCCCCCCAGTTTGACTACAAATTGACAAATTTATGTATGGTCAAAGATACCATAAAAACTATCAAAACACTAGTGAGAAATTGCCAGAAATATTTGTTTCAGACCATACTAAATGGTTAATTTCTACATTTTACAAATATCACCTATAAATTGATAAAAATATAATCAAATAGAAAAAGGGGCAAGTGGTATAAAAGTCAGACACATGGAAGAAATTTTAAAAATTTGCAAAATTAAGAAACATCCAGAGGAAGTGGTAGATGGTCTGCAAACACGGCCACTTTTGACTCCCTGCCTCCTTATAAATCCTGACTGGCCTTGAACCTCCTTTTCACTAGGAATGTGCAGAAGTGACACCTCGCCCATTCCTGGCCTCACCTTTAAAAGGACTGGTAGAGTCTATTTCTAACTTGTGGGCTTCTCTGGTGGTTCAGTGGTAAAGAATCTGCCTGTCAAAGCAAGAGACATGGTTCAGTCTCTAGTTGGGAAATCCCCTGGAGGAGGACATGACAACTCACTACAGTATTCTTGCCTGGAGAATTCCATGGACAGAGGAGCCTGGGGGGATACAGCCCGTGGGATCGCAGAGTGGGACATGACTGAGCACACGGCTTACTTCTCCCTTACTGTGAGGCCAGCTGTTCTGAAAGGGCTGTGGCTCTCCTGAGACTACAGTGCTGTGTGTGTCCTGTGCCCCACATGGGGGAGCAGCAGAGCTGCCAGGCAGCACGGTCTGCAGTTGAAGGAAACTGAGTGAGTAGTTCTAGCTGGAACCACAAGGAGCAGAAGCACCACCCAGAAGAACCCTGTTTGACTTCCTGGCCTCAGAATTGTGAGAAAAAAGAAATCGCTATTGAGCTTTTGGCCATTAAGCTTCAGGGTCGCTTGTTGCACAGAGAAATATGACCAAAGCGCAGGAGTACCTATTAAAGTGAAAAAAAAAAATTGTTGAAAGCATACTTTTTGACCCAGCAAGCTCACTTTTAAGAATCTATGAAGATAAATAACAGTGCCACTGGAAACAATCTCTAAGTCTGTTGAGTGGGATCTAATTAAATAGATTTCAGTACATCCATCTCATGGAGTATTGATACCATAAACAAAAATTAGTTCATCTCTATAGAAATGTTCATGATGTACGGTTAAAAAGTTCAGTTTACAAAAAAAAAAAAATTCAGGTTGCAAAATAATGTTTATACTATAATCTCGTTTTAAAAGATTAAAACTAATATATATGCACGTGAGTTCATTTATGTTTTCATAAATTTAGAGAAAAACGTAGATTATATGCATGAAAATTAACAATTTTCATTGTTCTGGGGAGTTCTGGAAATAGGCGGCATGTGGACCTTACCTTGCATGTTTGTGTTTGGAGGTTGTTGCAGAGAACAAAGACTTTTTTGTTGTTTGAAAGAAAAAAAAACAATAAAAATTTTAAATAAAAAGAATCAAAGAAACCCAGACACATTCTCGTTGTCAAAGAAAAAAAAAATTACAGAGGTATGTAAGTCAGAAAGGGAAATAATCAGGTAATCCTTCTAACTCAGGTTATGAAAACAAGTCCCCCTAAAACCGAGTTTCCTTAACCAAGTTTATGATTTACCTTTCTACCCCAAATTTTATCCCCCTTCTTGTCTCCTCTGACCTCAGTTCTGTGCCCACCAAACACTCATCAGCCAGATGACTCAAACTGCTGTTGAGAACATCGTTCAAATACTAGTGAAAGTCATTCAGTCGTGTGTGACTCTTTGCCACCCCCATGGACTGACTATACAGTCCAAGGAATTCTCCAGGCCAGAATACTGGACTGGGTGGCCTTTCCTTTTTCCAAGGGATCTTCCCAAACCAGGGATCGAATTCAGGTCTCCTGCATTGCAGGCGGATTCTTTACCAGCTAAGCCACCAGGGAAGTTCAAGCACTAACACTGCTGTTATAGACACCATCATTAACTACAACTCAGGTGGTTGCTTCAGGGAAAGATGAGCTCACAGACCCCGTAGCCACGGACCACCTGGCCAGAAAATGATAAATGAGAGACTTCTTGATTCCTGAAACCATGATTAAGAAATGTCACAAGACAGTGGTTGACCCCAGCCTCTCTGTCCTTCCTGTTTAAAAAACCTAACTCAGACAGCAAGGGGAGTGGCTCTAAGGCTAGTCTCCACCCCCTTGCTTGGAGTCAGTCCTTCAATAAAGCCTTGCTTTGCTGCAAACTCCTGCCTTTCTGTGCCTTCAGAGTTCGAGTTCAGCTTTCTGTGCTGTGGGAGCCTGATCTTCGCCCCATCACTGTAAAGACTAAACTGCTTCATTTACTCAACAATACATCAAGGGCAAATAGCAGGGGAAGAAGTGGAAACAGTGACTGGTCTCTAAAATCACTGTGGACGGTGACGACAGCAATGAGATTAAAAGACGCTTGCTCCTAGACAGCATATCACTTTGCTGACAAAGGTCCATACAGTCAAAGCTGTGGTTTTTCCAGTAGTCATATACGGATGTGATAGCTGGGCCACAAAGAAGGCTGAGCACCAAGAATTGATGCTTTCAAATTGTACTGCTGGAGAAGACTCTTGAGAATCCCTTGGACTGCAAGGAGATCAAACCAGTCAACCCTAAAGGAAATCAACCTTGAATATTTGTTAGAAGGACTGATGTTGAAGCTGAAGCTCCAATACTTTGGCCACCTGATATGAACAGCCGTGCCTGAGTGTGGGCTAAGTTGCTTCAGTCGTGTCCAACTCTTTGTGACCCTATGGACTATAGTCCACCAGGACCCTCTGTTCATGGGATTCTCCAGGCAAGAATACTGGAGTGGGTTGCTCTGCCCTCCTCCAGGGGATCTTCCCCACCCAGGAATTGAACCCATGTCTCTTATGCCTCCTGCATTAGCAGGCGGGTCCTTTACCACAAGAACCACCTGGGAAGCCCCTATGAAGAGCCAGTTTATTGGAAAAGACCCTGATGTTGGAAAAGATTGACGACAAAAGGAGAAGCGGGCTGCAGATGATGAGATAGTTGGATGGCATCACCGACTCAGTGCACATGAATTTGAGCAAACTCCAGGAGATAGTGGAGGACAGAGGAGTATGGTGTACCACAGTCCGTGGGGTTGTAGAGTTGGACTTAGTGACTGAATAACAACAATATCAAGGGCAACTTTCTGTGTCAAAAAATTTTCACTCTTTTAATCTTTTCAGAATACTCCTTTGTTTGACTTCATTGTAATGTATTCAGTCAATTCCATATTGTTAGACATCTACGTTCCTCTTAGTTTTTCTGGTAATAAACAATGGTTGCTTTATGTATACATTTTTGCCCACTTGTCTTAGAAGTAAACTTGCTGTCTAGGGTATGCCTATAGCTAGCATGCCTTCTGTAAAGACTCTACCAGTTTATGGTCTCACCAATAGTTTATGACAGAAGTCTAAAGAAGGAGTTGACTAAGCATTCTTTATGAAAATGACAAAATGAATTTACTTATGTTAGTAATTGGCGATGTTTTCACATTGTTTGCTGAACAAAGGGATGTGGGTAGAGCCAGAGTCACTGCGCATTCAGGCACCAAAATTCCTACTGACTGGGGGTGGGAAGGGTCACAGGAGGTTAGCTGAAAAGTTCAGAAATGAGGAAAACAAGTGTTTCACATGGAGATGGAAGACAGGAGATAGACCAATGGTGACTTGCCTAGCTTGCCAGGTTGGATGACTTGCAGTGCCATCTTCTGGCAAAGAAGCCAAAAAATGTTCAATTTCCATGCTAGCAATAAAGTGCTTCTTTAATACAAGCAGGACTCAATCACACTGAAGGCTTAGACGTTGGTGTGTTAGGGAGGACATGAGGGGAAGGAAACTGATTTCTTGGAAGCAAATTTATGAATCATTTACATTTGAGGTCTCTGGCAAAATCTGTGGTGTCTCTGCCAGCTACACACAGCACACATGAAAGGTACAACCTGGAGAGGAATTAAGACAGCCACACCACCATCCTCCTTCAGCTTCAAGTTTGGATTCTCCAGTATCCTGGGTTACTCTCAGAAAGGCAAGTTAGCCAAAGGGCTACTCAGGACTACACCGAACCTGATCCCTTATTACAGAAAAATCTGTCTCCATCTTTAAAACTCCTGCAATGGAGAAGGGTACTTAGACCACTGAACTTTTCAGTGTACCAGTAAGAAACACATACACTCAGCAGATGTAAAGGTGTGGAAAATCACGTTATACTTATTTGTTTTTTCTTTGTTTCTTAATTTTTTCTCTTTAAACCATTTTATATTAAAAATTCAAGACTTAAAAATACTCTTTTGCTTTAATCATCCAAAATATAGGACTAGTCTTGCTTTTTAAAAACATTCTATTTGTTTATTTATTGAGGTACGGTGTACAATATTATATGCATTTCAGGTGTACAACATATTGATTAAAATTTTTTACAGGTTACATTTCAGTTATAGTTATTAACCAACAATATCTATGTTTCCCTGTGCTGTATAATATGTATCTTTTTACTATTTATTGTATACATAGTAGTTGTACATCTTAATCCCATATCCCTATCGTGCCCCACCTCTCTCCCCACTGATAACTAGTATGAATAGTTTGTTTTCATCAGTTTCCTTTCTTTTATATTCTCTGCTGCTGCTAAGTCTGCTGCTAAGTCACTTCAGTCGTGTCCGACTCTGTGCGACCCCATAGACGGAAGCTCACCAGGCTCCCCTGTCCCTGGGATTCTCCAGGCAAGAACACTGGAGTGGGTTGCCATTTCCTTCTCCAATGCATGAAAGTGAAAAGTGAAAGTGAAGTCGCTCAGTCGTGTCCGACTCTTAGCGACCCCATGGACTGCAGCCTACCAGGATCCTCCGTCCATGGGATTTTCCAGGCAAAAGTACTGGGGTGGGGTGCCATTGCCTTATATTCTCTAGCTTACATTATTTTCTAGATTCCACATGTGACATCATTACAGTATATGTCTTTGATTTATTTCACTTGTCTTGCTTTTTAAAGAAAAATCAGTTTTCAAAATGTGGCATCCCTAGGCTTTCTTGGTGGTTCAATGGTAAAGAATCCGCCTACCAGTGCAGGAGATAGGGGTTTGATCCTTGGTCTGGAACGGATCCAACAAGCCACGGAGTAACTGGGCCCTGTGTCACAACTCCTAAAGTTTGTCCTCCCCAGCAAGAGAAACCGCCGCAATGAGAAGGCTGCACACTGCACCTGGAGAATAGCCCCCGCTTTCTCCAACTCGAGAAAAGCCCATGCAGCAAGAAATACTCAAAACTGCCAAATAATTACTAAAAATGTGACATCTCTAACAAAGCTAAATAAGTCCCTTTTCCCTTGCAGTATGTGTGGGACGATAACAGGCTTTATTCCACATCACCTTGCGTAGCGGTCCCGTTGCCGCCTAGCCTCACTCCTAAGAGTGAGGACGCTCCAGTCCCCTGCGCCTCCCTCCCCTCCTCCCGCAGCCTGCGGCACCTGCAGGGGCCACACCTCTGGAGCCCGGCCCCGCCTTTGCCCCGCCCCCGAGGTCCTTCCCGGCCATCCCCGCTCAGCGCCCGCGTCCGCGCGCTGACGTCACATGCCCGCGCCGCGGCGCCCCGCCCGCTGCTCTGCCTCCTGTGAGGTATTGGCGCGTCCTGTGAGGAGTCCTGAGGCGGGACCTCTAAGCGCTTCTCCACGTCGCCCGAGTATCAGGTGTCCGCGTGGCGAGGCGGGGGCACTAACCGTCAAGGAGACCCCAGACCCAATGCGCCCGCCCCGCAAGGCCGCCGGCAGCCACCGCTGAGAACTTGGGGGCGGTGCCCGGGGCACTCCCCCTGCCCCCGTTGCCAGGGGCTCGGAAACCGGTTGGTTCGGTCCGGAGACGCGGAGTCTTGGCCCGGGGCGTTGGCCCGGGCGGCGCAGGCTGCGGCCCGATGCGCTTTCCGGACCGCGGAAGGTCGGCTCTGCCTCGCTGAGCCCCGGGGGAGGCGGCGGCCCGGAAGGTGCCCACGGCCTGAGTCCTGAGGTGAGCGGCGCTCGGGGAGGCGTGACGTGCAGAACTGAGAGGTCGTTCTCTTGCGGGAGACCTCGCCCTGACTTCCTTCTGGGCAGGCTGCGGACTCCTGCCCTGAGGTGCACGGAAATAGCCGCATCTCACTGCGATGATAGTTCTCTAAGGAACAGCGTTACTAAGCAATCCTTGGACGTTATTAATAGGCGATATAAAAAAGAAAAGCGATAGTGAGCATGGAATTAAAGTAATACTAGAAGTGTTGTTATCGATAGCAAGTCATTTACGTTGCTTATCTCTTGTCTCCAGTCTTAAATTGCATACACGGTTTAATTAGAAAAAGAGTAGCAGTTAACTGGTTAGCTCATAGTCTTACATTCCACTTCCCATAATTTCAAACAGTCTACATGTACGACATTCAAAGTTCTAATACTTTTAGAGTTCATAAGGCTTTAAAAAAAAAATATATATATATATATATAGGCCTAATTTTTATTCTTTATTGTAAGATCCGCCCCAAAACGTAGAATTTTTTTTTGTTGCCATGGTAAATTACATAGGAGATACCTTGAAGGATTAAAAAAAATTAGCAATCTCTGCTAGCAGTGGCCTTTTCTTATGATGCAGCAGTATTGATTGTAGAGACGACCATGGAGGGAAGCCGTATGTGGAGAGAGTAGTTCTTTGTTTCTGTTTTAGATTTGTCTGAAATTAGAGGATCCACAAATCTGTTTCAGGATTGCTCGCTCTTTTTTTTTTTCCTTTGGTGAGAGATAAGGAGCCTGTTTTGTGGAAAAATAGGTTTTTGTACAATAAGAGTCACCAATTGGGAGTTTCGTAAAGGTTATGGAACTTGGCCAGGGGAGTTCTTTTGAGGTCATTTTCATAATGCATTGATACTGTGTTCCAGGTAAATCTTAACTGTAATCTCGTGGACATGGCATCATCTCATGAATATAAACCATTTACATGTTCATACTTTCCACTAGGGAAAGTGTTTATTGTCTGAATAGTCTTACAGAGAGGACTAGCCTTCAGAGAAGGAGATTATTTTGAACCAACTCTAGTAGGAATCCCATTTTTGTCTTCAGCTTCTTTGAATTATGAGAAATGGGACAGGGCCTTTCCTCATTGAGGAGTTAAATTGACCTTCTCCTTCAGCCTAAAATGGAATTTATTATTTTGAGAGAACTATATGTGTGGATCATAGTTGCAGTTAGTACCATAAGTTCTTGAAAGCTGTTGACATTTCTCCACCAGTGTTTCCCTTTAGGACAACTTGTTTGTCCGTCAAATAGCTGAAGCAGCTGAAAAGGCTTGATTTAAGTTCCATATTATTGAGGATACAGTTTTTCATCATATACTGTTAACATTTTTCACATTTGTTGCACTACATTTTATTATATCAAACATTCATGACTTAAAGATGTTCTTACAACATGTGAGGAAAGATGTCTAACTTAACTAACAGACTGATTTTTCTGGAACATAGTTGACATACTTAAAAAGAGTGATGTCATATAGAAAAATTTGAGGGACATTTAACTTTTATCATCTGAAGTTTGTGTTGGTATAAAGTGAAGAAAATGAATTAATTTTTTTTTTTTTTTGCCACATGGTTCCCTAGTTTTTAAAATACTGTTTGTTTCAAAATCCATCTTTTGCTTTCAGATTTAAAATGTCACCATGGTCATCCACCAAATTAAAAAAAAAATTTTTTTTTCATGTATTTCTAGACTCCTTGTGATTTGCCTCTTTCATAATTAGCTTTCTAATGTCTCTTGATATCAAGTAAACAAGTCTTCCTTCATTGTTCTTTTTTTTTTCCAGTATTTCTATGGCTGTGGTGGTGGTGGTTTAGTAGCTAAGTCATGTCCAACTCTTTTGACCCCATGGCCTGTAGCCTGCCAGACTCCTCTGTCCATGGGATTCTCCAGGCAAGAACACTAGAGTCTGTAACCATTTCCTTCTCCAGAGGAACTTCCAAACCTGTGTCTCCTGCATTGCAGTCAGATTCTGACTGAGCTATGCTGCTGCTGCTGCTGCTGTATCACTTCAGTCGTGTCCTACTCTGTGCGACCCCATAGACGGCAGCCCACCAGGCTCCGCCGTCCCTGGGATTCTCCAGGCAAGAACACTGGAGTGGGTTGGCATTGCCTTCTCCATTGTGTGAAAGTGAAAAGTGAAAGTGAAGTTGCTCGGTCAGGTCCGACTCGTAGAGACCTCATGAACTGCAGCCTACCAGGCTCCTCCATCCATGGGATTTTCTAGGCAAGAGTACTGGAGTGGCTTGCCATTGCCTTCTCCAGACTGAGCTATGAGGGGGAGCCCTTAAGTTTTCTATGACTGTTCTTGCTCTTTTCTTCATGTTAACTTTAAAAATCAGCTTATCTGATCACCCTCACACCCAGAGCTTATGTTTATATTAGGGAAGCATTAAATTTTTTTTTTATTTTATTTAACTTTACAATATTGTATTGGTTTTGCCATATATCAAAATGAATCTGCCACAGGTATACATGTGTTCCCCATCCTGAACCCTCCTCCCTCCTCTCTCTCCATACCATCCCTCTGGGTCGTCCCAGTGCACCAGCCCCAAGCATCCAGAATCGTGTATCGAACCTGGACTGGCGACTCGTTTAATATATGATATTATACATATTTCAGTGCCATTCTCCCAAATCATCCCACCCTCTCCCTCTCCCACAGAGTCCAAAAGACTGTTCTATACATCAGTGTCTCTTTTGCTGTCTCGTATACAGGGTTATTGTTACCATCTTTCTAAATTCCATATATATGCGTTAGTATACTGTATTGGTGTTTTTCTTTCTGGCTTACTTCACTCTGTATAATCAGTTCCAGTTTCATCCACCTCATTAGAACTGATTCAAATATATTCTTTTTAATGGCTGAGTAATACTCCATTGTGTATATGTACCACAGCTTTCTTATCCATTCATCTGCTGATGGACATCTAGGTTAGGGAAGCATTAAATTTAAAGATTAAGAATTAAAAGCTTTCTGATATTGAATCTTCTTTTCCTTCCATGTCTTTTTGTTCCTTCTTTATTTTTTCTGTCTGTTCTCAATATTTTTTGATGGTTTGTTTTCCAGATTACTTAATCCTGCTGGCTGTAATGGCTGGAACACCCATGCAATGAGTTCTTAATTCCTGATATTTTATATTTTACTTTTAGGAGTTCATTTAGTAAAGATACATTTCAGTTCTTTGTTGAAATTCTCCTTTTTTAAAAAAAATCACTTTTATCCATTGTTCCCTCTTATTTTCCCTCGTATTAATCAAGGTTGTTTGAAGTCTCCTGCTGATAACTCCATTTTTGAGTCATTTGTGGGGACTAATCTGTTTCGGTCTTGCCTTGTGTTGGATAGCTTAGGAGTGGGCTATCTGACAGGAGAGGCATTTACATGCACATTTTTGGAGTTGTTCTGTTCTTTTTCCTCCTCCTCAGGATTTTTGCAGCCCTAAACTTTGACCGCTTTATCCTTAGCGCCTAAGGCTGCTGTTTTATATTCAGGCTTTGTTCTGTTGCAGAAATTTAATCTGAAGTTCTTTTATAAGAGCAAACACTGGAAACAAATGTCTAATGAGAGGGGATTAGATAAATAAGTTTAGGAAGTAGTCTTATTAAGCTTGTATTCTTATTGCAGGTAGTAAAGTAACCTTGACAATAGTTACTGTAGGAAAAAGTTAGCTTCTTTCTCCATATATGACAAGTCTGTGTAGTATTTGACTTTTCAAAGTATTCTTATAGAATTTAAATATCACTAGTTTTCTCCTTTTAGGTATTCCTACATTGCATGAGTAAAAGTGAAGTAAGGTTTGTTTACCTTCCAGTAGATTTTATATCAGAGAAGGCAATGGCAACCCACTCCAGTACTCTTGCCTGGAAAATCCCATGGACAGAGGAGCCTGGTAAGCTGCAGTCTATGGGGTCGCTAAAAGTCCGACACTACTGGGTGACTTCACTTTCACTTTTCACTTTCATGCATCGGAGAAGGAAATGGCAACCCACTCCTGTGTTCTAGCCTGGAGAATACCAGGGACGGGGGAGCCTGGTGGGCTGCCGTCTATGGGGTCGCACAGAGTTGGACACGACTGAAGCGACTTAGCAGCAGCAGCAGCAGATTTTATATATATATATATATATATATATTTTTTTTTTTTTTTTAAAGAAAAATAGTCACTGAGGCATTAGAATTTGAATTAAACATTATAATTGTTATAGATGTCACGGTTTATCTCTATTCCGATCAGTTCAGTTCAGTTCAGTTCAGTTGCTCAGTCGTGTCCGACTCTTTGTGACCCCATGAATCGCAGCACACCAGGCCTCCTTGTCCATCACCAACTCCCGGAGTTCACTCAGACTCACATCCATCGAGTTCAGTGATGCCATCCAGCCATCTCATCCTCTGTTGTCCCCTTCTGCTCCGGCCCCCAATCCCTCCCAACATCAGAGTCTTTTCCAGTGAGTCAATTCTCCGCATGAGGTAGCCAAAGTACTGGAGTATTAACTGATACTATTTTTTATTTTGTATGTCTAGCATATCTGTTAAGATGCCTTAGAAAAAGAACCATGGAGAAATACATTAGAGTACAGAAGATTGGAGAAGGTTCATTTGGAAAAGCCATTCTTGTCAGATCTACAGAAGATGGCAGACAATATGTCATCAAAGAAATTAATATCTCAAGGGTAAGTGTATTTTTTTGTTTTGTTATCCAAATAGAAGTCTGGTTACAAAAAGATTCATTGTTAGAGACAAAAAAAAAAAGTATGGCAACATATGACATAAAGAGAGACTGTTGTAGTTGCAGAGAAAACCACTCACTTCAGAAGAGTCTGTGAATCCTTTTAGACTTTTTTCTGTGATATGTGCTGGTGTTTATGTGTTTAAAAAAGATACATCATCTACTTCAGAAGAGTCTATGAATCCTTTTAGACTTTTTTCTGTGATATGTGCTGGTGTTTATGTGTTTAAAAAAGATACATCATCTACTGATCTGTAACTTAATCTGATTTGAACATCTTAAAATGTATCTTTTTGTGTATTCAACTCATTCTTTTTAACTTCTGGCTATATTTTATTACTTGGGGTGTGATTTATGGTAACATTATTTTTAACCACTCTCGGTTGGACTTTTATATCATTTATTTACTTAATTTACTATTTTCCCCCTTCCATTTCAGATGTCCAATAAAGAGAGGGAAGAATCAAGGAGAGAAGTTGCAGTGCTAGCGAACATGCGGCATCCAAATATTGTCCAGTATAGAGAATCATTTGAAGGTCAGATACAGACTCCTAAGCCTTGTGACGACTGCTGCGTACTTTCTTCTTAAGGATCTTTTTGTGAATTATTCTCAGAAAGAAAAGTATATTATTTCTGCTTGAATACACATGCATATGTGTGTCAGCCTTCTTCTCCGATAGTACTAATGCCACTCTGTCCCTGTATAGCTTAGTACTGAGTCACGTCACTGAGGTTGCTTGTAAAGAGGCAGTGTGGTAAGTACAGAAATTTAGATACAGGAACAGTCATCTTCACCTTTTAAAACTAAACTCCCTTTAAGTGCTGCCACCACTGCCACTGAGAAAATGTTGTCATTTTAGAAAGTACCTTGCTTGTTAGTATTCTCCTGTATATGTCATTATTATAATATTGAGATACTATATTAAATATACCTTGTATATAATATATATATGTATTATATATAAAGTATTCTCAGGTTCTTAAAATATTATAAGATATAAAAATTTTAAATATTATAAAATATTTTGGAAATATCTACCATTATATTTGGTAATGCAGGAACTAAGGTAAGACAAAGCTTCTCTAAAGGGAGGTCAAGGTGGTTTATAATAAAAAAATAGTCTAGATTGAAAGTAGAAGATAGTTTAAATGACCATTTCAGGCTCTTATTACATACAAGTTTCAGCGTCTGAATTAGAGTATCCTTGTTCCCAAATAAAATTATCTACTAAAGTAGAATATACTTTAAAAAATATATGAATCAGTTAACACCTTATGTCATAAAGTGCTCAGTTTATTTTATGATGACAGTGAAGTAAGGCTTTATAGCTCATGGTAAAGAGTACAATGTTAACCATCTCTTCCTTCCCAGGGCCTTGAATTTCCTTTATCTTTTCCATCTACCTTTTAGTTTCTTTTTGCTTTCATCACCAGGATCTTAGTATTTCAAGAGAAAAGGTTTAAATGTATGTCAACAAATATCCTATCAGACGTTTTACTTAGAAAGATCTGAATGGTTCAGAAGGGATGGCACAGCCTTTAAATAAGGTTATTTTACTACTGCCATTTAGCTTTAAAGTAGTAAATGCTCATGGGAAGTGTATTCAGGAGTACACACATGCATGGACCCCAAGCTCCCTATTCATTCCACTCTGCTCATTCTCATTCCTTAAGGATAAGCTTTGCAAATAATCCCATGTTGATTCCTTACTGTGTTTTCTGTGCCTTTGTGGAACAAACAAGTATGTAGCTTTTGATGTTTAAAAACAGGTGGAGTAAAAAAAAAAAAAGCAACAGGTGGGATCATATGTATGTATGTCTGCTTCTAGTTTTTTTCACTTAATATCTCACGGGCATTTTCCCATGTCACTGTGTATTGTTGTGCCCATTCTTTACAACTTTCTTGTAACATTGCAGTGTTTCTCATTGTGTGCACTTTATGGCTCTATCACAGTTTGTTTAGCCCATTTCCTGTTATGAATACTTAGGTTGTATTTAGAGTTTTACTGTCACAGGCAGAATTATACTGGACATTCTTGTCTAGGTGTCTGTCCTGTGGCTGTATTTTAGGAGTGGAATTGCTAGACTACAAGGAGTGAGAGTTCCTGTGTCTCACAGAATCTCCAACCTTGGCTTATATGTTCATTATCAAATTTACAAGGTGTAATTTTATCTGGTGAGTCTATTCATTTGGTCACAGTTCCTTTTTTCTACCTCATCTGAACCATCTTCTCATTTTATCATGGGCCTCTTTGGTTTTTTACAGACCTTGTGGAAGCTCTGAAACAACAAATTTTTCATTTTTCTCTAAAATGGTAAAAAAAAAAATGAACCATTTTAAACCTTGAGCAAGTTGTTTAAAAAATGAGCAAGTTGTTTAAAAAAGTGGAATTCTGATGTTGTTTTGAATGTCTGTCATGAAAGATGAGGAAATTACTGTCTTTGGAGTTCTTCCCCACTGATTTTTGTTCATCTTGACAGAGTAAAAATCATCACATCAGTTCAGTCACTCTGTTGTGTCCGACTCTTTGCGACCCCATGGACTGCAGCATGCCAGGCCTCCCTGTCCATCACCAACTCCCGGAGTTTACTCAAACTCATGTCCATTGAGTCAGTGATGCCGTCCAACCATCTCATTCTGTGTCATCCCCTTCTCCTCCCACCTTCAATCTTTCCCAGCATCAGGGTCTTTTCAAATGAGTCTTTTCTTCACATCAGGTAGCCAAAGTATTGGTGTTTCAGCTTCAACATCAGTCCTTCCAATGAATATTCAGGACTGAGTTCCTTTAGGATGGACCGGTTGGATCTCCTTGCAGTCGAAAGGACTCTGAAGAGTCTTCTCCAACACCACAGTTCAAAAGCATCAATTCTTCGGCACTTAGCTTTCTTTATAGTCCAACTCTCACATCCATACATGACCACTGGAAAAACCATAGCTTTGGCTAGTCATACCTTTGTTGGCAAAGTAATGTCTCTGCTTTTTAATATGCTGTCTAGCTTGGTTATAACTTTTCTTTCAAGGAGCAAGAGTCTTTTAATTTCATGGCTACAGTCACCATCTGCAGTGATTTTGGAGTCCCCCAAAATAAAGTCTGTCACTGTTTCTACTGTTTCCCCATTTATTGGCCATGAAGTGATGGAACCAGATACCAAGATCTTAGTTTTCTGAATATTGAGTTTTAAGCCAACTTTTTCACTCTCCTCTTTCACTTTCATCAAGAAGCTCTTTAGTTCTTCGCTTTCTGCCGTAAGGGTGGTATCATCTGCATATCTGAGGTTGTTGATATTTCTCCCGGCAATCTTGATTCTTCCAACTTGTGCTTCATCCAGCCCAGCATTTCTTATGATGTACTCTGCATATAAGTTAAATAAGCAGGGTAACAGTATACAGCCTTGACGTACTCCTTTTCCTATTTGGAACCAGTCTGTTGTTCCATGTCCAGTTCTAACTCTTCTTGACCTGCATACAGATTTCTTAGGAGGCAGGTCTGGTGGTCTGGTATTCCCATCTCTTTAAGAATTTTCCACAGTTTGTGGTGATCCACACAGTCAAAGGTTTTGACATAGTCAATAAAGCAGAAGTAGGTATTTTTCTGGAACTCTCTTGCTTTTTCAATGATCCAGAGGATGTTGGCAATTTGATCTCTGGTTCCGCTGCCTTTGCTAAATGCAGCTTGAACATCTGAAAGTTCACGGTTCACATATTGTTGAAACCTGGCTTGGAGAATGAGCTTTACTTTACGAGTGTGTGAGATGAATTTTTAAAGTCCTAGTATTTTGCATATGGGGATTAGGACACTGAAAAAATTCCACTGACAACATAAACAGATTTTAAAAGTGCTTTCTTTCAGTTAAAAGTTAATGAAGATCATGTGTATTGGGAAAACGTAGGTGAATCAATAAAGACATTGATATTGATGAGAAATGTGAAAATTTTGGATAAAATTTTTTGTAAAATTGGAGAATGGGCTGAAAAAAGTATTTCCAGGTGTATAAATTTATAATTAAATTTTAATATTAAATATGATAAAAAGATACTTTTTGTCTGTATTCCTAACATTTATAAATTTTAAAAATTGATGCTATCATTGTGAAAGTCTTGTGTCACTGTATATTTGGGTATCTGTGTTAACACACATTTGTTTACTCTGTGATTCATGTATTGCTATCTATCTTTAGTTGTCTGCAGCTATCATCTTCTAATTGATTTCATATTTTTGTCTTTGTTTTCCTACAGTCTTTGCTTTTTATCCTGTATCGTTAATGAAAAAGCCTCATATATGGAGCTGTGTGTTGGCATTCAACTTGTTCCCCATTGGTGCTGTCAAAATCTAACTTCTCTAGTTCCTTAAAAAACCCTTTTCTTTGAGGCTAAATTTGGATTGCTTTTTGCTATGGGTAATAATAATAGAACATCTGGCCAATATTGGGTTAAGTGAGAAATATATTTAATGATCTCACCTAACAGGAAATCTAACAGATGGGCATATAGAGCGTATATGACAGGTTAAACTCTGTCTGATTTCTACTCTGGCATCCTTAATACACACGTTTTTAAGCCTAATGCTGAGCCTTGTCCTGAGATGACACTTTACAGCTCCAGGTGGCGCCTGCATCCAGAAGATGCTGAAGAAATGGACTGAGGGCAGTCTTTGCTGGGACCAGTCAAGCCAGGTTTCTCACAAGCACTTGTTCAGATTTCCTCTTAGATCATAGCGGGCAAAATGGGGTCACTGACTACTTGAGTACTAGGGAAGACTGGGAGTTAGGGGATCTGGGGTTATTTTCAGCTTCTCAAGTGAGGGGCAATGAAGGGAGAAAAGTAGAATTTTGAGATTAGCTTTCCTGCACGTGTGCTCACTGAGGGGTCAAGCTTCCTGTTCTCTGTTAAACTCCTGGTTGTTTTCTAATAGGCATCAAGGCTTTGTCACTTGCTTAACAGTCTTTTTGCCTCAGTTTCAGGCAGTTTCTAGGTGTTCATTCTTTGGGGGGGAGCGTTTGGAGGGTGTCTCTTCAGTGCTGTGTGACAGGGGTTGTGTTTTATATTTCTGTATTCCTGGTATCTCACTCAAAGTGCCTGCCACATATTAATAGTTGGTACCCAGATGTTTGAATGATGGAATACAAAACAGACTAGTATTTCCCTCATGGAGAAAAGATTTCTCTGTTAACCTTAGGTTTAACTAGTATTTATCCCAAAATAAATAGTAAATGTTTAAGCAACAGAAAATATTACAGAACTCAGATATTTTCCTTCAGGATTGCTTCTCCATTCCCTTCTCAGGTCCTGTTTAACCTGTCCTCTCTGTCTCTGTGTCTGTCTGTGTCTATCACACACAGATACATCTTTTTTTTTTTTAAATCTTGTAATAGTTTTAATTCTTGATAAATGCATATTGTACAGAATTCAAAGGTTACATAACAGGAAAAAGTCTGCCTTCTACTTCTCTTTAAGTTACGTGTTTCTACCTCTTAGTGGTACCCATTGTTACTACTGTCTTGAGTTTCCTTCCACACATACTCTAAGCAATGTTAAGTATATGTAAGTCATAGCACACTATGCTTAATTTTTTATGTATGTTTTTCATGCTGTGTAAATGGTGACATTCTATACATATTTTTTATAAGCAGTTGATTATAAGGTTTTCTGCGTTTTTTTTCCACATACTGACTCCTCATATGTGTATTTGGATGATCTTTTCATATCGATTATGAAGAGTTATACAGCTTAATTAGCTCCTTCATGTAGACTCTCAGCCCCTGGCACATTAGAAGTAATGTATCCAGGAAGAATGTGGGCATGGACAGTAACAAGACCAGCAGCCAAGCCTGCCGAGAGTAAGGCTATGAGCCCAAGGCAGCAGGAGAAGTGAGCTCCACGAGGGCTGCCCTTGAGCTGTGATAAGTGACCCTGGCCGCTCCTCCTGCTGGGGAAGAGGTCCTGTAGTCCTATTCCTGTGGAAGAATGAAGGCGGGGAGAAGGATGAGAGGTGTCCTTCTTGTACTGTCTACCCCTGGAAGGGTCATGGATGTCTTTTTTTCTGTGGACTGAAGCATAAAGGTGATTAGCGAAGTGCCCCATCTTTATGTTTGTTCACAGATGTAGAAAAACAGAGTTCCCTGGGCGTAGAGACTGTCTCTTGTTTGAGTCATAGCATCTGTTATTGTGTTTATTTGACATTTAATTAAGTGCATGAAACAAAGGTGAAAAGTAATTGTCAACTGGAAACCAAGATTACCTATTTCTGACAAATGTGTGGAAAAATCTGGTTTTTTTTTAAGATGATGTTTAAGAAGTTATATCTATTAAGTGAAATCATATATATCTGTCTGCATTTTGTACATATTCCAGATATGTTTATGTCAGTGTGGACATCCATTGATCTCCACTGGATTGGTGTATTCTTGATAGAAAAATCATTAATGATGGAGTTGCCTGCTAACCCAAGTTATCACACAGTCTATACAACCAGTATACATACTTTGCCTTTTGCATTTCTTCTGTGTCTCTGTTTTTAGTGTAGTGGAATGCATTTAATTAATTTCTGCTTTCTAATTTTTGCTCAGTCGTGTCTGACTCTTTGTGACCCCATGGACCGCAGCACGCCAGGCTTCTCTGTCCTTCACCAACTCCCGCAGCTTGCTCAAACTCATGTCCATTGAGTTGGTGATCCCATCCAACCGTCTCATCCTCTGTCATCCCCTTCTCCTCCCACCTTCAATCTTTCTCAGCATCAGGGTCAGGATCTTTTCTAATGAGTCAGTTCTTAACATCAGGTGGCCAAAGAATTGAGTTTCAATTCAACATCAGTCTTTCCAATGAATATTCAGGACTGATTTCCTTTAGGATGGACTGGTTTGATTCTCCTTGTAGTCCAAGGGACTCTTCAAGAGTCTTCTCCAAAACCACAGTTCAGTTTAACCTTTAGGTACCTTTGATATAGCTATGCTTTCAATAAACATTTTAAAAAAGGAATGTAATGTTTATATTTTGTAGAAAATGGCTCTCTCTACATAGTGATGGATTACTGTGAAGGAGGGGATCTGTTCAAAAGAATAAATGCTCAGAAGGGCATTTTGTTTCAAGAGGACCAGGTGAGTTAGCATATAAGCAATTGAGTCTTAATCCACGAATGTTGTTGAGAAGTCATTCAAAGCTTATTTTTTATACATGTGTTTCTTTATAACAACAGGTGCTGACTGAGTTTTGGCCATATACTCCAGCACTGCAGTCACATTTCTACTCTCATGAGATGTTTTATAATTTATGTTGGCAACTTTTCTTGTGACTTGTGGGTTTGGTATCATGTTTTGAGTCTTGTGTCAGTCAAAGATATTATAGAAAATCAGCCTCTGTTTTCTTTCTTGCTTTGTACTTTAATTTTTTCATTTTTAAAAGTGCCATCTACTTGGATTTTCTTTTTTTGTTTTTGTTTTTTTGGTGTTAGAAGCGAGGTAGAAATTCAGCTTTTTTACTTTCAAGTGGCCAACTGCAGAGTGTGTATTTATATGTGATGAATGTAGGGTGAGAAAGAAGTCAGAGGTGTCTTCCAGTAGTCCAGCTTGATTTTTTCCCTCTTGTGATTTTTACTTCTGTAGAAAAGTGGTATATTTAACAACAAAGAAAAGTCACTCACCATCATACTATCCTAAAATATAAAGTATTTCCATTTTTCACTCTTCTCTGAAAATTTCTTTCCATATTAATTCTGATTTATAAAATATGCTTTAGGAGCAGTTCTTACATTTAAATGTAGTGTGTGTACTGTATGTAATGTGACTATTGATCTGAATATCTACCTGATGTAAATGACA
Source organism: Tragelaphus eurycerus (assembly GCA_935064755.1). Taxonomy (NCBI): domain Eukaryota; kingdom Metazoa; phylum Chordata; class Mammalia; order Artiodactyla; family Bovidae; genus Tragelaphus; species Tragelaphus eurycerus. Next base: position 1,429,660 of record CAKXYN010000103.1, on the reverse strand, counting down.
TTAATTACGATGAAATTAAAAATTATAACTTTTTTTTAAGGATTTAGATCCTCTCTTCCCCAGATATTCCTGAGTTCTTTTAATGAACAAGGAAAGACTAATGTGAAATATAAATTTTTAAAGAAATAATCTCATTTATCCCCCCTAGATTTTGGACTGGTTTGTACAGATATGTTTGGCCCTAAAACATGTACATGATAGAAAAATTCTTCATCGAGACATAAAATCACAGGTATGTTTTTTCTGTCACTACTAACTTCAAAGTAGATTCGGACATTGGTTCAGCATTGTCTTGGGCAAAGACTGGACTGTAACAATATTTCTGATTTTTTTCCGTCTCTTTTACAGAACATATTTTTAACCAGAGATGGAACAATACAACTTGGAGATTTTGGAATTGCTAGAGTTCTTAATAGGTAAACTTTGGTTTGATACAATGTCTTCAGTGAAGTTTTAATCCATGGTGGTATACTTGTGATAATTTATAGTATCTTTAAGTATCTTAAGTTTCTCCAATAATTCTCTTTTTGTTCTAGTACTGTAGAGCTGGCTCGAACTTGCATAGGGACCCCATACTACTTGTCACCTGAAATCTGTGAAAATAAACCTTATAATAATAAAAGGTATTTAAAATGATACTTATTTCATGTTGTATAATATTTTCTTTAAGTCTTTCATTGTTATACTATATTAGGTTTCAGAATATTATTATTTTTTATTATTATTTCTTTTTTTTTTTTTTTTTGCAGGGGAAAATGGACAAAGGAAAGGATCAATGAGGGTGGGAGGGAAATGGGAAGAAAGAAGGGGAGTAATCGTGGGGAGGAGTATATGTAATTTCTTAACCGATGGCTTTCTGTTTTTAATCACAAAGAACACTTTAAAAAAATCATGGTGAATTCATCTTATATTAGGAGGTTTGTTCTCGAGATGAAAAGTTCAGGAAACAAGAAGTCCAGTTTGGGTGTCCTCATCTTTAGGCACATCTTGGTATTTTGTATTGGTAAGTCTATCTTTACCACAATATATTATTTAGGACAGGATCACATTTGTCACCTCTTCCTCCCTACCACCCAAAGTGGTACCAAACCCACAAAATAGTCAATAAACCTCCACAGAGTGAACAAATAAGTCTTTTTTTTTTTTTTAAACTCTCCTGAGTGAACTGAATTTTTTGAGGCTCATAAGTAAATATGTTTTCCTCTTTACTTTGTCTATTACAGCCAGATTATATGAGTGGGGTATTAAAGTCTCCCACTATTATTGTATTGCTCTAGAGAATGTCCTTTAGTTTTTGTTGGAGAAATGGTTTAGTGGTGCTAAATTCTCTCAACTTTTGCTTATCTGTGAAGCTTTTGATTTCTCCTTCATATTTGAATGAGATCCTTGCTGGATACAATAATCTAGGCTGTAAGTTATTTTCCTTCATCACTTTAATTACGTCTTGCCATTCCCTCCTGGCTTGGAGAGTTTCTATTGAAAGGTCAGCTGTTATCCTTATGGGAATTCCCTTGTGAGTTATTTGATGTTTTTCCCTTGCTGCTTTTAATATTTGTTCTTTATATTTAATCTTTGTTAATTTGATTAATATGTGTCTTGGGGTGTTTCGCCTTGGGTTTATCCTGTTAGGGACTCTCTGAATTTCTTGAACTTGAGTGGTTATTTCCTTCTCCATTTTAGGGAAGTTTTCAACTATTATCTCCTCAAGTATTTCCTCATGATCTTTCTTTTTATTTTCTTCTTCTGGAACTCCTATGATTCGAATGTTGTAGCGTTTGATGTTATCCTGGAGGTTTCTGAAATTGTCCTCATTTCTCTTGATACGTTTTTCTTTTTTCTCATCTGATTCATTTATTTCTAGGATTCTATCTTCTAGTTCACTAATCCTATCTTCTGCCTCTGTTATTCTACTATTTGTTGCCTCCAGGGTGTTTTGGATCTCATTTATTGCATTATTCATTATGTGTTGACTCTTTTTTATTTCTTCTAGGTCCTTGTTAAACCTTTCTTGCATCTTCTCAATCCTTGTCTCCAGACTCTTTAACTGTGATTCTATTTTGTTTTCGAGATTTTGAATTAATTTCGCTATCATTATTCGGAATTCTTTATCAGGTAGATTCCCTATCTCTTCCTCTTTGGTTTGGTTTGGTGGGCATCTATCCTGTTCCTTTAGCTGCTGGGTATTCTTTTGTCTCTTCATTTTGTTAAAATTGCCAAGTTTAGAGTGTCCTTACTATATTCTGGTACTTTGTTGAATTCTCTTTATTGAGGCGGTTTACAGGTCTTTTCAATATCTGATCTCTGCCTTGTTACAGAGGGGGCGGAGATGAACACCCAAATCTAAACCGGCCAGGTTCAGGCACTCAGATAATCCTCAGAAGCACAGACTTGGTTGAGTCTGCGTTTTATGCCCTTCCCAGATCCGAGTAGCACAGGTGATGAAATGTTCAGCGAGCGCAGGTGCTGCGACTTATCGCCTCTCCGCCGCTCAGTTTTCTGGGTATACAAACAGCGCACTTTCTCAGGCAGATGTTGACCATCCAGAGCCCCAAGAAGTGTGAGTCAGCACAGGAACCTACTCACAGTTCCGTTAGACAGTGTCTCTCTAGGGCTATAATTGCCCGCCTCTGGCCCTGGCTGCCTGTCACCGGAGTGGGAGGGCCTGCAGCCGGCCAACTCTGTGCAGCCCTTTGTTCCGTAGGTAGTCCTGGTGGTGTCTTAAGTTAGGGCTGGCTTTTGATGTAGTAGATAACAGACAGTCTGGTTATTTCACTCAGATAGCGCCCGAGATAGCCAGGCCAAATCCTTTCTCAAAGCAATGCAGGCCTCGCCGCTCCTCCTAGCCCAGCCCCCACTTGCCAATAGCAAATGCTGGTGTCCGCGCCACTTCTCCGCAAAAGGAGTTACCACAGGGCTCGTTTTCTCATTTTGAAGACAATGAGCTGTCTTTCTAAGTGCCTGATGTCCTCTGCCGGCATTCAGAAGTTGTTTTATCAAGTTTATTCAGCATTCAAATGTTCTTTTAATGGATTTGTGGAGGAGAAAGTATTCTCCCCGTCTTACTTGTCTGCCATCTTAGCTCCTCCTCCCCAGAATATTATTCTAAAATCATTAATGGACATATGTCTACATATGTATGTATTCATATGTATATATACTTTTTTAATATATGCTATGCTATGCTGTGCTATGCTAAGTCACTTCAGTAGTGTCCGACTCTGTGTGACCCCATAGACGGCAGCCCACCAGGCTTCCCCGTCCCTGAGATTCTCCAGGCAAGAACATTGGAGTGGGTTGCCATTTCCCTCTCCAATGCATGAAAGTGAAAAGAGAAAGTGAAGTTGCTCAGTCATGTCCGACTCTTAGCAACCCCATGGACTGCAGCCTACCAGGCTCATCCGTCCATGGGATTTTCCAGGCAAGAGTACTGGAGTGGGCGCCATTGCCTTCTCCATTTTAATATTTAAGGAGAGGAATTGTAAAGAACCTATTTCACTCTTGCTGAAGGAACTATAGAAAGAATTACTTTCTTATCTAAGTTATAATGGGAAACAGTGCTTTCTTTGTCTTTCTTTTCATAATAGTTATCTCCTATTGAATTACAATAATTGATATTTATTGAACACTTGCTATATGCCAAATACTGTTTTAAATGCACTGTATATATTAACTCTTTTTATCTTCACAGTAGCCTTGTGAGTTGTAGGTATTTGTTATTCCTCCTTTCCTTAGAAGGAAAACAAATGCAGAGAGAGGTGAAGTGACTTCGTAGTCCCAGGCATCTGACTCCCAAGTCCAAATGCCTAATCACTAAGTCACAGTATGGCTAACAGATTGAATAGTGTGTGTGTCGGGAAGAGGAATTCTGCCACTGAATTCCAGTTGCCTTTTCTTTTCTCTCGCACACGCTCATTTAAAAATCCCAACCCAGAAACATTCACCTTAGTTTTGAAAGCACCCTACAAGGCTAAAAGGAGGTGGTGGCTGGCAATAATGCATGTATTCAGGATTTCTATCAACCCTGCCCCACTTTTCTTTTGAGGGTAGGGAAACTGTATTTCAGACCCGAGCAGAAGGGATGAGAGCATCATCTGAGCAATGTATTTAAATCAGTTACGATGGTCAGTCAAGTCCATGGAGTGTTTTATTAGTGGATATTCTAAAGGAGAGCAGCATTTTCTTTGAGCTAAAGTAATTTTACATGTTAATTCTGTTTCAGTGTCTTTTGGGTGATTCAGTTATGAAAATATTAGTCTTTAAATTTGAAATGGATTTAATCATCCCTTGGGGAATTTTATATAAAATTGATTTTATGAAAAAAAATGCTTTAAAACTGTAGTGGATAAACATCATTAATTGTGCTTGGAAATTCATATTTTCCCAGATGTTTCTTAAAGAATTTTATTAATAAGATCATTAATGTTTTTCGGAGAAGGCAGTGGCACCCCACTCCAGTACTCTTGCCTGGAAAATCCCGTGGACTGAGGAGCCTGGTAGGCTGCAGTCCATGGGGTCGCTAAGAGTCGGACACGACTGAGCGACTTCCCTTTCACTTTTCACTTTCATACATTGGAGAAGGAAATGGCAACCCACTCCAGTGTTCTTGCCTGAAGAATCCCAGGGACAGGGGAGCCTGGTGGGTTGCCGTCTATGGGGTCACACAGAGTCGAACACAACTGAAGTGACTTAGCAGCAGCAGCAACAATGTTTTTATTTATAGCTTTTAGTTTATAACATGTTCAAGTTACTAAAGGCTTTTTACATTTACTTTTGTATCTTAGTGGAATCTTAAAATTAAAAAGATTTTGGGGTTACAGTTTTGACTTTGTAGATTTTTGTGAGAGATTGGGTAGATAACTTTAGGATTTCAATAATGGGCTTTATTCTTTTCCAGTACATTCAACTTCCAAGAGCAGTGGTTTTTGCTTTTTTTGACTTGTGGCTCTGAATTGTGAGGGTTTGTTTTTTTTTTCTCTTAAAAATAGAAATAGTCTTTTAGTTATAAAAATATCTGTTTATTTAAGATAAAAGAGCAGAAGAGACTGTGAATAAAGATGATACTGTAAGTCTTGAAATTAGAAAATAATGTATTTACTCTTTAACATTTTTTAGTTGGTTATCACAGATTTGTTTCAGATTTACTTTTAGTAAATTAATATTTTCTTCATTAAAGCAGTATTTTACTTTATAATATTTAAGAAATTGTATTTTGCAAATGATTAAAGCATTTTGATTTTTTGCAAAATAAGAAAACTGAAATATCTGAAATTTACTGATTTTGTTTAAATATTATTTTGTTAATGATACTTAAAGTAATTATTTAGGCAACTTACTTTTCTAATCTGGAATAACTGCTTTCGTCATTTAATTATGGTTGAAATTTTAAGTTTGAAATAACATGTTTTATGGAACCCGTATTTTTGCAAAATATTTTCAAGCTGCTTTGTCTTCTTAAAGTGAAAATCTTTTAAAGTAATTTCTGATTCTTGGAGATCTCTCATTTTCTGTTTTCTAGTGATATTTGGGCTCTGGGATGTGTCCTTTATGAGATGTGCACACTTAAACATGCAGTAAGTAGAAGTTTGTTAAATATTTTACAAATTATGTAAAAAAATACCTATAATATTTGTTTAAAAAAACTCATTTGCCATCTTTCAGATGACCCACTTGTACTAGGAATTACTCTTCTCTGTTGGTTTGTAAATTTCTCAGTATTTTCTGAGGTGTAAATGTAAATCAATTTTCCCTTAACATATGTGCATATATCACATACGCATGGTTATATATGTTGTTATAATATATATCATACTTCATTCTAGAAAATTATTTCTAAAGACAAATCTGCTATCTTTTAAATGTTAAACTTGCATAATGAATTTGATATTTTGGCTTAACAGACTATTAATTTCATTTTAGCAATTTTTCTCAAAACATCTAAATTATTTGACTTTAGAATTGAGATTATCTAAAGAACAGTTTTCAGCATATTTAGGGAGAGGTGATTTTACTAATGCAAGTAGTGTTTAATTCAGAGTATTTTAAAATTTTCACTTTTTAGGTGGCACATAATTTACCAAAAAGGGAAGTTCTTGTTCTAAGTAGGTTCAGTTTTAATCATTTTCCATATTAAAATCTTGCTTTTTAAAAATGCTTCCTCTACTGATTAAACAGTAATATATTTTTATTACAGAAAACTTAAGGGAATAAATAAAACCATAAGGAAGTGAATAAATAACAAAAGTGATTGCTCTAGTCAGTAATGTCTGCTTGTAAATTGTTTCTCTCTAGGAGAAGGCAATGGCACCCCACTCCAATCCTCTTGCCTGGAAAATCCCATGGACGGAGGAGCCTGGTAGGCTGCAGTCCATGGGGTCGCTAAGAGTTGGATATGACTGAGCAACTTCACTGTCTCTTTTCACTTTCATGCACTGGAGAGGGAAATGGCAACCCACTTCAGTGTTCTTGCCTGGAGAATCCCAGGAACGGGGAATCCTGGTGGGCTGCCGTCTATGGGGTCACACAGAGTCGGACACGACTGAAGTGACTTAGCATAGCACAGCAAAGCAAGGCTAAGTCAGTGAATTTCCCTTTTCTCAGGCTTCCCTGGTGGCTCAGATGGTAAAGCGTCTGCCTGCAGAGTGGGAGACCCGGGTTTGATCCCTGGATTGGGAAGATCTCCTGGAGAAGGAAATGGCAACCCACTCCAGTACTCTTGCCTGGAAAATTCCATGGACGAAGGAGCCTGGTAGGCTACAGTCCATGGGGTCGCAAAGAGTCAGACATGACTGAGCGACTTCAATGTCAATGTCAGACTTTCTTCTAGAATAATTTATAAAATGAGTTCCATTTTTGGTTTTTTTTTTCCCTCATAAGTTTTGTTGTGTTGTATAAGCAATTTTCTAGCCTATCTTTATTGTCTGATGTTATTTGAGTTTTTTTTTTTTTGCTGTGTTTTTTTATGGTTGCATTGTCTTCCATTGTATTACCTTAAGATTTTATTTTTCTTAAGGAAAAGAGCATAGACTGCCAAAGTGCTATGACCTGGTAGATATCAGATCTACATTTTAAGAAATTGGTCAGTTTTTCTGTGACGTATAGTGATTTAGGTCTAAATCTATATATTTTTATTTATTTGTTTTTTTTTTCTTGGCTGCACCCTGCCACTATGTAATCTTAGTTTCTGACCATGGAATTGAACACTGGCTCATGGCTGTGAATGCAGAGTCATAACCACTGGACCCGTCAGGGAATTCCCTAAACCTACCTATTTTAAAAAGTCTTTTCATTTGCATTGTTCTGTCACTGTTGCTTCTGTATTTTGGAGTTATTTACCCTTAAGTGGACACATGAAGCTCAGTCAGTCATTAATCTTTATTTTATGAAGAGCTTATCATTTGAGAGATAAATGAAATTTCACTATAGTGAAGGAAAAGAGTAATAACCTGTTTTTGCATTTAGGATTCCTTCTTAGGTACATAGACATTTCTAGACGATTGAATTGTACTCACATCTTAATTACAATATCATATTTTATGTGCTGGGGGAACTCAGCGTTTAAGAGAACTCTTTTATACTTTGTATAATTATCATTGCCTACTTCATACTATGTTTTATTTTCTTAATTGTGTATATTAACATAAGTGTAGAACTGTTCTATACCATTTTAACTGAGATCTCAAAAGCTTAATTTTACTTTCAAAATCTAAAATCCTTTTAGATTTTAAACTGCCCACCTTTTTTCCCCCCACTTCAGTTAGAGTTTATATTGTGTTTAATCCTAAAATACATGTTTCCGTTGATAAGGTTTATATTCCCCTTTGGAATACTTGCCACGTTGATGACTCTATATGGCTTTTGGGAGCATCACACAATTTTTAAATCATTTTTAATAATAATAATGAGCAATGTATAAAAGGAAATTAATTAATACCTTTATTTATTTCATTTTCCCCAAAGGCTTTTAGTTCTCTAGTCAATTTCCTATTCTAGTTGCTACAGCAGGGGCACAGGAAGGCAGATCTTAAATGAAGACCACCAGGTTTGCTTGTTTTACCACCTTGGTTATTGTTATCTTTTATAAACCCTTTAGTCTGATTAGTATCTATATTCCATCTTTCAGTTTTTTGAATATGTAAAAGTTAATCTTAGAGCAGGTTATACCATTTCATGAGAACTGATATTTTCTTTTAAATGTGTTTATAAATAACCAAGTGAATCTTGCTCTGGAGAGCATGTGCTGATTAAAATATTGGAAAGAGGGTTGCAGTTCTGTTGTTTGTTAATAGGAAAAACTCTATTTCTCATTGTTTATACTAACATTTTCAACTTACATTTCATATGTTTCATTTATTTTCTCAATTTTAGTTTGAAGCTGGCAATATGAAAAACCTGGTACTGAAGATAATATCTGGATCTTTTCCACCCGTGTCTTTGCATTATTCTTATGATCTCCGCAGTTTACTCTCTCAGTTATTTAAAAGAAATCCTAGGGATAGACCATCAGTCAACTCCATATTGGAGAAAGGTTTTATAGCCAAACGCATTGAAAAGTTTCTCTCCCCTCAGGTATGTTTTTGTTTTTGTTTTTTATTTTGTAGTTAAATTGAGCAGGAGGGTTGTGGAGCTTGACTGCTGCATGGCCTCTTTTGTTTGGAGATGAGCTCTTTGCAGCTCTGGGGGGTTCGTGCTTTTCCCAGCTGTGCTGGAGTCACTTTCCTTTCTGTTTCCCTGCTACTCTTCCCCTTCCTGTTTGCTTTCCAGTTGTGCATTTGCATTCCTCCTCTGTTTCCTCTTAACACTTACTGCATAACTTCTGACACCTCTCATCACCATGTGTATAGCAGTTTTTATACATTAGGCAGAATTCAGTTCAGTCCTGACCCTGTGTACCCAGATGTTGCATCAGATCCTACAGTTCAAGGGCTCTGTCTCTTCCACAGGACCACCCCGACTTCAGAAGCCATTTGTAAGTGGCAGGTTGTCATCTGTGCTTCTGACCATCCAGTTTATGTGTCAGGTTCCCATGACCCCTGCCTCTGGTTCCATTGACGTGCTTGCTGGAGCAGCTCAAAGAACTTGGAGAAATTTACTTCCATTCACCAGTTCATTATAAAGCATATAGTAAAGCATGTGCTTGATGAAGCAGCTCACAAGACTTGGAGAAATTTACTTCCATTCACCAGTTTATTATAAAGCATGTGCGTGAATGGCCAGGAAAAAAGGTACATAATGGTGAGGTCTGGAGTCATCCTAAGTGCAGGAACTGGGGTCCCCCCTTGAATGTGTGCCAATTCAGAAGTTCTTTCAAGCTTTTCCCTGGTTTTTTATGGAGTCTTCATTAGTAGGCATGATCAGTAAATCTTTGGTCCTTTGTGATTGGTTCGAGCCCCTTTCCTCTCCTGGTTAGGGGAGGGCAGTGACATTGGAACTTTTAACCTCTAATCAGGAAGTTGGTTTCCCTGGCAAACAGCTTCCATCCTTAGGTGCTTTCCAAATGTCATCTCATTAACAAATTTTGGTGTGTCTCAAACGGGCTTGTTTTGAACAACAAAAGATACCTTTATGTGCTTCCCACTAAGGAAATTTCAAGGATTTTAGGAGCTGTGTGCCAGGAAATCAGTGCTTACCAAGTATGTATTTCTTAGTCAAAATATCACAAAGTTATTCCTCTGTCTCTTCAGTTTCTGTTGTTTTGTTTTCTAGTTTTGTTTTTTTTAATTCTGTTAAAATAGATACAAGATAAAATTTATTAATATCACCAGTTTTGAGTGTACAATTAAATGCGTTCATAGTGCTGTGCACCTGTCACCTCATCCATTTCCAGTCTCTCTTCCTCTTAGAAAACTGAGTCTATACCCATTAATCAGTAACTCCCCTCCGCCTCGCCCTGGCCCCTGGTATCCATCTTTCTATATTCTCTGTCTTCTTGGGTTTCTAATGGTAAGACTGTTCAACATTTGTCTGCCTCCCTTTCCTTACCTGTGAACAATGGGATTATAAATGTATCTAATTAATAATGCCTTGAAGTGGTTACCAGAGTCAAAAATGATAATGCTTGTGAAGTGCTTAGTGTCTAATACTTATTAAGTACTCAGTATACCCAATATATGTTAAGTATTATCAATATATCACTTTACTGTGCTAATATAAGTATATTATCTTTATAATTGCTCTTTGTCTAGCAGAAGATGATTGTAAACCACTGTGTGTGGGCATATATATGTATATATAATAGATTGCTGACTCATGATTCCTCCTCTACTACTTGCATGCAGGTGTATAATAAATACTTGTTGAGTTGAATTTTAATTGAACACGATTTATCAAAAATCTATCAATTAAGTCAATTAGTATTGGCACCCCACTCCAGTACTCTTGCCTGGAAAATCTCGTGGACGGAGAAACCTGGTGGGCTGCAGTCCATGTGGTCACTAAGAGTCGGACATGACTGAGAGACTTCACTTTAACTTTTCACTTTCGTGCATTGGAGAAGGAAATGGCAACCCACTCCAGTGTTCTTGCCTAGAGTATCCCAGGGATGGAGGAGCCTGGCAGGCTGCCGTCTATGGGGTAGCACAGAGTCAGACGTGACTGAAGCGACTTAGCAGCAGCAGCATGGTCACCTGAAAGTGGAATTATTTTATATAATTTGTGTGACCTTTGTTGATTTAAATGATCACTGTTTAACTGTTCTATGAATCAGATCTAGCAAAATCATAGTTTTATTACTTTAAATGTTCGTGAGATGAGAGGGAAGTGTCATATATCCTCTCACTTTTAACAGAATATCCATATGAGCAAAGAATCTTCAGGAAACAGATGTGGATTTAACTGTTACTACCAAGAGAATCTGATCTGATCTGACCAAGAGAATACATTAGTAAGCAAGAAAGCCAGTTAAAATTTGGCAGTTAAAGGCCACTAATAGAGGACATAGCTACAATCTCTGAAGTGTGGGTGTTTTACAAGACTCCTTTGTTACAAATAACATTTTCAAGCACAAATTTATGGTGCACTATGCTATTGTTTTTGACAGCTACTGGAGAAGAAAGAATCAGTTCAGTTCAGTTCAGTCGCTCAGTTGTGTCTGACTCTTTGCGACCCCATGAATTGCAGCACGCCAGGCCTCCCTGTCCATCACCAACTCCCGGAGTTCACTCAGACTCACGTCCATCGAGTCAGTGATGCCATCCAGCCATCTCATCCTCTGTCATCCCCTTCTCGTCCTGCCCCCAATCCCTCCCAGCATCAGAGTCTTTTCCAATGAGTCAATTCTTTGCATGAGGTGGCCAAAGTACTGGAGTTTCAGCTTTAGCATCATTGTCACCCTGTTTATTTAACTTATATGCAGAGTACATCATGAGAAATGCTGGACTGGAAGAAACACAAGCTGGAATCAAGATTGCCGGGAGAAATATCAATAACCTCAGATATGCAGATGACACCACTCTTATGGCAGAAAGTGAAGAGGAACTAAAATCTCTTGATGAAAGTGAAAGTGGAGAGTGAAAAGTTGGCTTAAAGCTCAACATTCAGAAAACGAAGATCATGGCATCCGGTCTCATCACTTCATGGGAAATAGATGGGGAAACAGTGGAAACAGTGTCAGACTTTATTTTTTGGGGCTCCAAAATCACTGCAGTTGGTGACTGCAGCCGTGAAATTAAAAGACGCTTACTCCTTGGAAGGAAAGTTATGTTCAACCTAGATAACATATTCAAAAGCAGAGACATTACTTTGCCAACAAAGGTTCGTCTAGTCAAGGCTATGGTTTTTCCTGTGGTCATGTATGGATGTGAGAGTTGGACTGTGAAGAAGGCTGAGTGCCCAAGAATTGATGCTTTTGAACTGTGGTGTTGGAGAAGACTCTTGAGAGTCCCTTGGACTGCAAGGAGATCCAACCAGTCCATTCTAAAGGAGATCAGCCCTGAGATTTCTTTGGAAGGAATGATGCTAAAGCTGAAACTCCAGTTCTTTGGCCACCTCATGCAAAGAGTTGACTCATTGAAAAAGACTCTGATGCTGGAAGGGATTGGGGGCAAGAGGAGAAGGGGACGACAGAGGATGAGATGGCTGGATGGCATCACTGACTCGATGGACATGAGTCTGAGTGAACTTTGGAGTTGGTGATGAACAGGGAGGCCTGGCGTTCTGTGATTCATGGGATCGCAAAGAGTCAGACACGACTGAGCGACTGATCTGATCTTCCAAAGAAATCCCAGGGCTGATCTCCTTCAGAATGGACTGGTTGGATCTCCTTGCAGTCCAAAGGACTCGCAAGAGTCTTTTCCAACGCCACCGTTCAAAAGCATCAATTCTTCGGCGCTCAGCCTTCTTCACAGTCCAGCTCTCACATCCACACATGACCACAGGAAAAACCATAGCCTTGACTAGGCGAACCTTTGTTGGCAAAGTAATGTCTCTGCTTTTGAATATGCTATCCAGGTTGAACATAACTTTCCTTCCAAGAAGTAAGCGTCTTTTAATTTCATGGCTGTAGTCACCATCTGTAGTGATTTTGGAGCCTAAAAACTTAAAGTGTGACACTGTTTCCACTGTTTCCCCATCTGTTTCCCATGAAGTGATGGGACCAGATGCCATGATCTTCGTTTTCTGAATGTTGAGCTTTAAGCCAACTTTTCACTCTCCACTTTCACTTTCATCAAGAGGCTTTTTAGTTCCTCTTCACTTTCTGCCATAAGGGTGATGTCATCTGCATATCTGAGGTTATTGATATTTCTCCTGGCAGTCTTGATTCCAGCTTGTGTTTCTTCCAGTCCAGCGTTTCTCATGATGTACTCTGCATATAAGTTAAATAAGCAGGGTGACAGTATACAGCCTTGACGTACTCCTTTTCCTATTTGGAACCAGTCTGTTATTCCATGTCCAGTTCTAACTGTTGCTTCCTGACCTGCATACAGGTTTCTCAAGAGGCAGATCAGGTGGTCTGATATTCCCATCTCTTTCAGAATTTTCCACAGTTTATTGTGATCCACACAGTTGAAGAAAGAATGACTTCAGTCAATCTCTCTGAGTTTCTTATCTCCCATACCAACAGTGAGGACAGACATATAGATAGTCTCAAGGATAAAGCACTAGAATTCAACTCAGTTCAGTTCAGTCACTCAGTTGTGTCCGACTCTTTGTGACCCTATGGACTGCAGCCCGCCAGGCCTCCCTGTCCACCACCAACTCTTGGAGTTCACTCAAACTCATGTCCTTTGAGTCCGTGATGCCATCCTGCCATCTCATCCCCTTCTCCTCCCGCATTCAGTCTTTCCCAGCATCAGGATCCTTTCCAATGAGTCAGGAATTCAGCTAGCTAGCAACAAAAGAAAATACTCAAGCCTGATATACACAGAATATATAACATGGAAAGAAAAGAGGGCAGATGATGGCTACTAGTAACGAGTGTTTGACAGACATGCTTAGTAAATACATGGTATCTCGTTATGTACCCACCACTTAGATTTCACTCTTCACCACAAATGTTCTATTCTTCTTACGATTTTTTTGCTATATATCTGCATTTGATTAATTCTAGAAGAAAGCTTGTCTAGAGAAATGATAAATAAGTTGGTAAGATTGGGAAGAAATTAACATAAGAGAAATTTGATGAATGGACAGTTTAGATTTTAGTACAGTTTATTTGGCACCATAATTGTGACTGAAAAAGAAAAAAAATGTATTCTGCGTAATGGCTAAGTATTTTTTTAATTTGAAAATTTCACATCTTTCCTAACTTTCCCCCCCACCTCTTTCAATTTAAGCTTATTGCAGAAGAATTTTGTCTAAAAACATTTTCCAAGTTTGGAGCACAACCTCTACCAGGTAAGTGGAATTTAACATGAATCCTTTCCTGTGTTTGTGATAATCAAATACAGTATGTGTTTGATACTAATTATATTGGAGATATTTGTAGATATAATAAGTTGGGGTAGTTGTATGATAAATCTAATCCAGAGGGAATGAATCTAAAATTTTTTTATGATATATGATGAGTTAATAACAAAGTTTCCATTTTATCTGCCTTCATTTAAATGAATTCTATTTTGAAATATTCTTTCTTATTCAGGTGTTCAGCTTATATTCTGAGAATATTGTTATGAAATGTTATATAATGCCCTAAGTGAAAATACTTAAAAAAAATTTTTTTTTTTTAATTTTTGGTTGTACTGGGTCTTCACTGACTTTCGTTGCAGCAGTAGTTGTGGAACATGGGCTTAGTTGCCCTGAGGTGTGTAGAATCTTCCCCGACCACAAATAAAACCCATGTCCTCTTCATTGATAGGCAGATTCTTATCTTTTGTACCACCAGAGAAGCTCCAGTGCAAATCTTTATGTAAAATAATTTTCTTTAAGAAATATTTAATATTGTAAAATACTTTAAAAGTAAATCGGTGTGAAGTCAGACACCTTAGCAAGAATAGTTATTCTTTTAAATATGGGCCAGCAGCAGTGGAGTATTTGTTGGATTGTCAGGGTGGTTATATATTGTTTATGTATATATCTTTGTGAGAGGGAAATCATTTTTTCCCCATGGAGTGATTTCAGATGGATTTCTGAAATCTGTGAAAGTTATTAAGACTTGAAGATTGTGGTTTTTTAAGCATAATGCTTTGCATGTCTTAACTCTATTGTGAGTATAAAGACATTAATAAAAATGAAATCCATATCATAAAACTTGAGTCCATAACAGCTGGACATGGAGTGGCAATGTGCTTTTGGGAAGGCCAGATATGTCAGCTCTTCTTAAACATCTCTGAGCCGACAAAGCTGGCCATCCTGACGATCAGCCCAGTGGGAACTACATTCATGAGACAGACACAAGGCAGGGTCAGCATGTCCCTCCTGGCGCTCTTGTCTCATGAGAAGTCACATCTTCATCAAAGCCTCCTTGTCACACATACAGGAATTCCTGGGTCAGCACGGTCTTCCCAGTGGGTGAGCCTCCCAGGCAGTGGAGCGGGATTCCCTAGGGGGAGGAGCTGGCTGGAGGAGTGTGAGACTCAAGGTGCTGACATAGGAGTTGTCGAGCCCCTTGTGGACTCCTCTCCTGGCAGGAAACTTCCTCCTCCTGGGAGGCGCACCTCTGAAATGGGGAATACTCAGAAGCCAGAAGAGAGCTGAGTAGCCCTCCTTCTTCTCTAGGGGGTGCAGGGTACTGTTCCTGTGGTCTCCTGGGACCCCTCCTGTTTGTGCTTTGGTGCCTCTTGCCCCTTTTCTGGCATGCATGTGGTTATGTCAATATATGCAGCCAGGTTCCAGTGGTGTGGCTGTGTATCTGTCTTCGAAAAGAAGCTTACAGTTCTCAGAGGCAAAATTTTTTCTCACATTTCCTAATTCCTGTCACACTACAATTGAAGTATGTGTTTAGAAAAACTTACTCTCAGATCTTCTACACACGTTAATTGTGAATATAAACTGCCAGTCAAATGGCTAATGTTGCTTTTATTTTTATAAGCATTCACTAAATTGAGTAATATGTCATTATAAAAATCAAAAAGAAGAAAATAAAAATTACCCTACTCTTAATATATTTATTTGGTATATATATTTCAATAACAGATGCATAATGATTTGGAAATTGGGGTTGTGTTATAAAGAAAGATTTTTTTTTTTTAATTCACAATAATATATTTTGATCATTTTCTAATGCAGTTAAACATTCTTTGAAGAACAGAGCTTAATGGTAGTGTTTCCTTGTAAACTCCTAGTTAAATTTTTTCTCCATTCCCCTCCTAAAGAAGAAGCATGCTGGTTGGCAGAGATCAATCACGTGATTCTCAGACAGGGTGTAACCCAGGGGTGGAGGGCAGTCTGGGTGGGGAGTAGAGCTGAGCAGGGAGAGGGAGTCAGGGAGGAAAGGACTTCAGGGAGGCCTAATGGCACCCCACTCCAGTACTCTTGCCTGGAAAATCCCATGGACGGAGGAGCCTGGTAGGCTGCAGTCCATGGGGTTGCAAAGAGTCGGACACGACTTTACTTTCACTTTCACTTTCCTTAACGCAGCTGGGATTCTGACCTCCTTTAGTCTCTTTGAGGGAGAAGGAAATGGCAGCCCACTCCAGTATTCTTACCTGGAGAATCCCGTGGACAGGGGAGCCTAGTGGGCTGCCGTCTGTGGGGTCGCACAGAATCTGACATGACTGAAGCGACTTAGCATGCATGCATGCATTGGAGAAGGAACTGGCAACTCACTCCAGTATTCTTGCCTGGAGAATCCCAGAGACAGGGGAGCCTGGTTGGGCTGCTGTCTATGGGGTTGCAGAGTCGGACACGACTGAAGTGACTTAGCAGCAGCAGTCTCTTTGAGGAATGTGAAGTGTAGACTTCCATTTGCATTACTTTAGTCTTAACAGTTAATCTTCAGTTTGTCATTGTTCTAAGACTAAACCCTATCTAGGCTTCAGTAAAAGTTTAATATTGATATATAATGCTGAATGTGTATATATTTTTGTGGTTCTCTGATTAGTTTTTTGACATAAATTAATAAACATTATCCTTTTTGTAATTTATTTTTTAATTGAAGGATAATTGCTTTACAGAATTTTGTTGTTTTCTGTCAAACCTCAACACGAATCAGCCATAGGTACACATATATCCCCTCTCTCTTAAATCTCCCTCCCACCTCCCTCCCCATCCCACCCCTCTAGATTGATACAGAGCCCCTGTAAACATTGTTCTTGATATATATTGTTCTCTGAACATTTTGACCAGTTTCTACTCCTACCAGCAGTGCATAAATGTACTCGTTTCCTGGGACCCTAAGCTATAGTGATTCTTTTAAAGTACCTGTTTTTCAGTGGGTGTGTAGGCATTACTCAGACTGCATAAGAAGCAAATATTAATTCTCATAGTGATGGAATTATTGTTTAACAGTTGCTCTTGAAGTTTATGTTCTGATTTTGAGAGTAATTTCTAAGATATGGAAAGTTCTTTATAAAATTTATTTTTAACGTCTTTATTGAAATGTAACCCACATAAAATTCAGTTCACCCATTTAAAGTCAGTGATTCAGTGTGCTTTAGTATATTCACAGACGTGTACAATCATCATCCACCATCAGTTTTAGGGGTGTGCTTTTTCTATATGAGAAATTTTCAGCATCTTAGAGGAGTGTCGCTTCTTGCTTCTTTCAGAAAGTGGCTTTAGTGTAAAATAGTCACTATGAAGGCATTGACACATGGTAAGGAGTGAAGGAGATGTTTAGTGAAGTCTCAAACTGAATGCTGTCAGTGATTATGAACATGAAAAAGTTCTGTGTTGAAGAATTTTGAAATTGAAGATTTAACACTAAGAACTCTGAAAATAATTCTTTGTATTATTTTCTCATGTAGCTAAAAGACCAGCTTCAGGACAAAGCTTGGCTTCTATTATGTCTGCTCAGAAAATTACAAAGCCTGCTGCTAAATATGGAATACCGTTAACAAATAAGAAATATATAGATAAAAAATTGCATGAAAGGAAACCACTCCAGAAATATAAACAGGTACGATGTGGTGATGATGTTACAAACTGTATATTAGTAATGTTCAATTTGGCCTTATTTTATTTCAGATCAGTTCAGTTAATCTTGATGTCTGTAGGATTGTTTTTATTGAGTTATTAAAGAGCATTGCTGTTCTCTGCTTCACCAGTCTTCTAAAACTTAGGAGACTTACAGAAATCATGAAGAGACATTAAGTAGATACATTAAGTATTTGGTGCAATAAAAAGAAAGTAACATTATAAGTGAAATCATTGTTGAATAACCTAAGCAGAACCATTTGTTTTTGTGCATAAAATAAATAAACATCTGAGATAAACATCATAAAAATCTGGGGAAAATTTGAACTTAAGGATTCATGATGAGATAATTAAATATGTGGAGGGATATGACCTTATGGTCTGTCATGTTTCAAAAGAAAATTAAGGCCTGTAGCATTTAGGTGCTGTGCCTAAAAACATAGATTAGTTGCAAGAATTTGTCATTTTTCTTCATGTCTGTAGCTTCTGTATTCTCTGGAATATGGGACCTGTTGGTTTTGCTCTATGTCTGCACATCAGATCAGATCAGATCAGTCGCTCAGTCGTGTCCGACTCTTTGCGACCCCATGAACCGCAGCACGCCAGGCCTCCCTGTCCATCACAAGCTCCCGGAGGTCACTCAGACTCACATCCATCGAGTCAGTGATGCCATCCAGCCATCTCATCCTCTGTCGTCCCCTTCTCCTCCTGCCCTCAATCCCTCCCAGCATCAGAGTCTTCTCCAATGAGTCAACTCTTCGCATGAGGTGGCCAAAATACTGGAGTTTCAGCTTTAGCATCATTCCTTCCAAAGAAATTCCAGGATTGATCTCCTTCAGAATGGACTGGTTGGATCTTCTTGCAGTCCAAGGGACTCTCAAGAATCTTCTCCAACACCACAGTTCAAAAGCATCAATTCTTTGGCGCTCAGCCTTCTTCACAGTCCAGCTCTCATAGGTGTGCTATAAGACAAACCTCATAGTAGGGGAGTTCTTTGTTTTTGGCATGCATGATGCACGCACTGTCCAGCTTCAGGGTCTTGAGCAGGGCAGTGAAGGGTAAATTTCCAGCTGAAGGGCACTGTGACAGCTGGCACCCTGGGTGTGTGGATTTTACTTTTTTTGTTGTTGTGTTTGTTGTTTTTGTTCAGTCGCCAAGTTGTGTCCAACACTAGTGACCCCAAGTACTGCAGCACGCCAGGCTTCCCTGTCCCTCCCTATCTCTCGAAGTTTGCCCAAGTTCATGTCCACTGAATCAGTGATGCCATCCAACCTCATCCTCTGTCTCCCACTTTTGCTCCTGCCCAGCATCAGGGTCTTTTCTAATGAGTCGTCTCTTCGTATCAGGTGGCCAGAGTATTGGATCTTCAGCTTCAGCATCACTCCTTCCAATGAATATTCAGGGTTGATTTCCTTTAGGATGAACTGGTTGGATCTCCTTGCAGTCCGAGGGACTCTCAAGAGTCTTCTCCAGCACCACAATTCGAAGGCATCAATTTTTTGGCACTCAGCCTTCTTTATGATCCATCTCTCACATCCGTACATGACTGCTGGAAAGACCATAGCTTTCACTATACAGACCTTTGTTGGCAAGGTGATGTCTTTGCTTTTTAATACACTGTCTAGGTTTGTCATAGCTTTCCTGCCAAAAAGCAATCGTCTTCTGATTTCATGGCTGCAGTCATCATCTGCAGCAGTTCTTTGAGCCCAAGAAGAGGAAATCTGTCACTGCATCCCTGTTTTTCCCTCTGTTTGCCATGAAGTAATGGGACTGGATGCCATGATCTTAGTTTTCTTAATATTGAGTTCTAAGCCAGCTTTTTCACTCTCTTCTTCCACCCTCATTGGGAGACCTTTTTAGTACCTCTTCACTTTCTGCCATTAAAGTGGTATCTACATATCTGAGGTTGTTGATATTTCTCCTGGCAATCTGATTCCAGCCTGTAACTCATCCATCCCAGCATTTCACATGATGTGCTCTGTGTATAAGTTAAATAAACAGGGTGACAATAAACAGCCTTGTCATATTCCTTTCTCAATTTTGAAGCAGTCTGTTATTCCATGTAAGGTTCTAACAATTGCTTCTTGACCCGCAAACAGGTTTCTCAGGAGACAGGTAAGGTGGTCTGGTATTCCCATCTCCTTAAGAGTTTCCACAGTTTTTTAATGATCCACACAATCAAAGGTGTTAGCATAGTCAATGAAACAGAAGTAGGTGTTTTTCTGGAATTCTTTTGCTTTCTCTATGATACAGTGAATATTGACAATTTGATCTCTGGTTCCTCTGCCTTTCTTAAACCTAGTTTGAACAACTGAACATTCTTGGTTCACATAATGCTGAAGCCTAGCTTGAAGAATTTTGAGCATAACCTTACTAGTATGGGAGATGAGTGCAATTGTCTGGTAGTTTGAACATCCTTTAGTAGTGCCCTTCTTGGGAATTGGGATGAAGATTGAACTTTTCAGTCCTGTGACCACTTCTGGGTTTTTCAAAATTGACATATTGAGTGTAACACTTTAATAACATTATCTTTTAGGATTTTAAATAGCCTGCTGGAATTCCATCACCTCCACTTGCTTTATTGGCAACAGTGCTTCCTAAGGCCCTCTTAACTTCATACTCCAGAATGTCTGGCTCTGGGTGAGTGACCAAACCATCGTGGTTATCAGGGTCATTAAGGTCTTTTTTAAACAGTTCTTTTATGTATTCTTGCCATCTTTTCTTGATCTCTTTTGCTTCTATTAGATCTTTACCATTTCTGTCCTTTATTGTATCTATCTTTGGATAAAATGTACCTTTGATATCTCCAGTTTTCTTGAAGAGATCTTAGGTCTTTCCCTGTCAGTTTTCTCCTCTGTTTCTTTACGTTGTTCATTGAAAAAGGCCTTCTTGTATCCCCTTGCTGTTCTCTGGAAGTCTGCATTTAGTGTTGGTATACCTTTCCATTTCTCCTTTGCTTTTTGCTGCTCTTCTTTCCTCAGCTATTTGTAAAGCCTCCTCAGACAACCACTTTACCTTCTCACATTTCTTTTTCTTTGGGATGATTTTGTTTGTTGCCTCCTGTACACTGTTACGAACCTCTGTCCATAGTTCTTTAGGCACTCTAATCCCTTGAATCTATTGCCACCCCCACTGTATATTCACGGTATTTGATTTAAGTTGTACCTGACTGGCCTCATGAATTTCCCTGCTTTCTTTAGTTTAAGCCTGAATTGTGCTATAAGGAGCTGATGATCTAAGCCACAGTCAACTTCAGGTCTTGTTTTTGCTGACTGTATACAGCTTCTCCCAGGGAAGGCAATGGCACCCCACCCCAGTACTTTTGCCTGGAAAATCCCATGGACGGAGGATCCTGGTAGGCTCCAGTCCATGGGGTCGCTAAGAGTCGGACACGACTGAGCGACTTCACTTTCACTTTTCACTTTCATGCATTGGAGAAGGAAATAGCAACCCACTCCAGTGTTCTTGCCTGGAGAATCCCAGGGACGGGGGAGCCTGATGGGCTGCCGTCCATGGGGTCACACAGAGTCGGACATGACTGAAGTGACTTAGCAGCAGCAGCATACAGCTTCTCCATCTTCTGCTACAAAGAATACAATCAATCTGATTTCAGTATTGATCATTTGATGATGTCCATGTGTAAAGTCGTCTCTTGTGTTGTTGAAAAAGGGTGTTTGCAATGACCAGTGAGTTCCCTTGGCAGAATTCTGTTAGCCTTTCCCCTCCTTCATTTTATACTCTAAGACCAAACTCCAGTTATCTCTTGACTTCCTACTTTCACATTGCAGTCCCCTATGATAAATAGGACTTCTTTTTTTGGTGTTAGTTCTAGGAGGTCTTGATAGAACTGATCAGCTTAAGCTTCTTTGGTCGGGGCATAGATGTGGATTACTGTGATACTGAACAGTTTGCCTTGGAAGCAAACTGAGATCATTCTGTTGTTTATGAGATTGCACTCAAGGACTACATTTGGAACTCTTTAGTTGACTGTGAGGGTACTCCATTTCTTCTGTTGGATTCTTGCCCACAGTGGTAGATATCATGGTCATCTGAATTCAGTTCATCCTTTCCTGTCCATCCTTTCCTGTTCACTGATTTCTAAGATGTCATTGTTTACACTTGCCATCTCCTGCTTGACCACATCTGATTTACCTTGATTCATAGACCTAACATTCCAGGTTTCTATGCAGTACTGTTTCTTACAGCATCAGATTTTACTTTCATCCCCAGACATGTCCACAGGTGTCATTTCCTCTTTGGCCCAGCCGCTTCATTCTTTCTATTAATAGTTATATAATCATACTATTAGTAGTTACATAATCAGGCCTAAATGGATAAGTTCCATTATATCCTTTGGCCTTCTTTTCTTCAGTTACTACAAAGCACCCAGGACTCCTGACATCCCCTCATTACGTAGTTTCTCAGCTCCCTGAGGCTCTTGTCCTACCGTGCTCCAGCCCCTGCCTCTGCAGAGCGCCCGAACTATTCCTCAGAGCCCTCAGCTAGTCCATGGTCAGCAAGATCCCCTGCATTCTCAACTTGTCGAGATCTGTGCACCTTTTTTACTCTTAAAACCTGGCTTGTCACACACACTGTTGTGCGGCTCTCTCAGGGACCATTTTCTATCTGATCCCTCAGTCCTGCTGGGTCTGGAGGAGGACGATCACGTTGCATTCCTTGATGTCGTTGCTGGATTTGCCCTGGCTTCCTAAGCCCTGCCACCATGCTTTGTGTCACGTGCTGCTCCTCCTTCTTCATGGCGATGTCACGGTTCTTGGTGACTTCAGTGTCTTGAGATGATGATCCTTTCCGTGGTACACTGCCTTTTTGTTTTCTGATTGTTCTCTTTGATGATCTTGTCTCCTGCCTCACTTTGGATCTCTCCCTTGTGGCATGCCATCATATTTGTCATCAGGAAGAACACCTACTTCCTAGTCTCAATTACAGGGACCCCACTCTGACCACTGCTTTCCAGCTTAGTCTCTGAGAACTTGCCTTGAAAACGTGTTTGTTCTGTTTGGATCCATGGATCTTTCCTGGTTTTATCATTGTCCATCCCGTCTTTGTTTTTATTTTCCTTTACCAGCTTTAATTTCATGTTCTCTCATTGTAATAGTTTCCAAAGCTTTTGACTGCTCCGCCCAGTGGGTGTGGTTGGAGGAAACCTGCAGCTCTCTGGTCTCACTTCAAGTTTAAACCTACAGTGTCAGGTGCGTAATGTCGCCCCCCGACCCATCATGTTTCCGCCGGCCTCATCAGTTCCTCTCCTACTTTCTAGATGGTTATGTCCTACCTTTCCTTGTTTATCCCCTCAGGGTGATGAACGTTGCTTCCTATTTCACTGAGAAAAAAGAGCCAAGTAGAGGAAAATTGCCCACACTCAGCAGCACTCCTGCCTGTCAGTCCTGCCTGTTGCCAGTCTCCTGCTTTCCTCCTTACACTTGGAGGATCTGTTTTGATCTAGAGTTGACTTTGCCATTTGTATGCCATCTCTTACTATTATTTTTGCCTTTTAAAGGACTTCACTTTCTCTTCTGTATCATAGTTTTCCTCTGTCCTTAATCATTCCTGTTAGCAAACTAATGGGCTTCCTTGGTGGCTCAGAAGAATCTGCCTGCAATGCAGGAGACCCAGGTTCGATCCCTGGGTTGGGAAGATCCCCTGGAGAAAGGAATGGTAACCCACTCCAGTATTCTTGCCTGGAGAATCCCATGGACAGAGGAGCCTGGTGGGTGACTGTCCATATCATATCTTCAGTCTTCTTAAGAAAGCCCTTCCTTCCCTCCCATGTCTGCCTCCAGCCACTTCCCTGGATCTCTGCTCCTTTAATGGCAGAACTTCCCGAAGCCTTGTCTGAATGTCTCCGCATCCTTGTTTTCCCTTCTCTCTTGAATCCATTCTGCCCAGAAAATTGCTCTGTCGCAGCTGTTGGGTCACTGCTCCTGGCAAGGACTTCTGGGAGCCCCAGTGGTTCCATCCAGTGGTCTTCTTCCTCTGCCTCAGTTTCGGTTCACTTGGTTACCCTTTTTTAAACTTTTTGTTCACTTGAGTCCAGAGTATCCCACTCTGCTGATTGTCTCCCTCACTGCCTACCTGCTCTTCTCGCCTCCTGTGTGAGTTCCTCCACGCGTCCCTGACTCAGATGCTCAAGTTGTTTAGGAGGCTGGCCGTGGACACCCGCCGGATGGCCTCGCTCTCTGACAGCACCTCTAAACCCACACCCCGATCTGCATCTCGAGCCTGGACTCCTTTCCCGAGCTCCAGACCTGTCCTGTCCTTGCATCTCTAGGTGGGTGTCTGCTGGGCTTCTCAGCATCAGTGTGTGTAACTGTGTGTGTGGGGCTGCGTGGCGTCCCCGGGCTGTGGGTCCTTGTCTCACTGCGCACTATTAGAGTCGCTGGTGACCCTTGGTCACCGTCACCATCATATCCTCTCCGCCTGCCTGCAGAGTCTGTTCCCACTGTGACTGCTGCTCACCACTCGGTCTCACCCTGGGCCAGGCTACCTTGCCCTCCTCAGTGTGTCCGCACTCAGCAGGCTCAGGGCAGCTCTGACAGCAGAGGGCGATCGTTGCCCTTTCCTGTTTGACACTGCCAGTGCCCCTGCAGTCCTGAAAACTTTCTTTGTTCCAGTTCCTGTAATAATTACAGCTGTTTTCTAAAAGAAAAGGAGTGGTTATTAAGCCACCAGAGGGAGCTCCATGAATGTGCTTCAGTATTTTGGCTCTCATTTTAGCAAAAAACACAAAACAACACATTTTCTTTTAGTACGGATGTTTTACATATTTTCTCTTCTTTGTAGATTGTGTTCTGAAAATACCTATGTGATCTCAGAGGAACACCTTTGGCATTTTTATTTCGCAAATATTTGAGCATCTTATATCTGGGATAGTCTGGTGCATTGAGAGATAATTTTTCCCTCCATGTGACTTACCTAAGAGTACATAGGTGTCTTAGTTAAACTTTCTCTTGTTGCAAATGGTTGTATAATCTAGTTTAAAGCTAGTCATGTATAATGAGCTGCTGTTATGACTCAGGTTAATATTTTTAAGATTTTGAGTGTTGTGTTTTCACAAATGTTGAGACCAGTGCTAGATTTGCTAGGCAAGTGTTAACCTGCGAAACTTGTCAAAATGCAGGGCTCTGTGTCCAGAAATTATGATTCAGCAACTCTTGGGGATACGTGTTTTTTGCAAATAGCTTAATCAAGTTATCACTCACTATAATTCATCCATTTAAAGTCTGAAATTTAATTATTTCTAATGGATTTGGAAGAATTGTGCAACCATCCCCATAATCAGTTTTAGAGCACTTCATTGCCGCCCCTCAAATCCTTTTCCATTAGCATTCACTCCCCATTCTCCACCAAACCCCATAGCCCTGGGCAACCGCTGGGCTAGTCTACTTCTGTCTGTGTGAATTTGCTTGTTCTGAATGGGACATGTGAATGAAGTCATGAAGTGTGTGGTCTGTTTATTGCCAAGTAATTCTCTCGTATGGAAACAGTATGTGTTTTTACAAAGCTCCTAGGTAGCATCCCCCACTAGTTTAAGTTGTATGTACATAAAACGTACCTTGAAATGTTAACTTTATGATACCATGAAGAACATTATCTACAGCTGTTTTTTTTTTTCTTGTAGTTCAGTAATAGTATAGCCAGAAGCAGTATACTATTTAAAAAGTGGGGATTGCTGTCTATTAGAGGTGGCAGAATCACTTTAGTGAATGAGGAGCAGGGACTTTTTTTTTAAGTAATAGAATGGAAAGTAACAGACTCAGTTAAACTTAGTAAGTATTTTATGGAATGTGTGTGTGTGTATCTTTATTGAGTCTGAATGTGAAATACCTTTCTTACTGTGGGTTGCTTTTAGAAAAGGTTTGAAAGTTACTGTTCTTTAAGTATTTCAGTATTATTGTCATCTCATTAACCCTAGTGTTAATGGGGTTAGGTGGTGAGATACATGGTTGGCTTAAGTGAAAATTGAAATAACTAGCCTAAGTTTGGTTAGGAGTTTGGATCTAATAATACAGTGAGGAGGTAGGATAGTTCTGAGAACCTATTGCTTCTGTCATTTTGTCAAGGAGCAAAGCTACTATTTATTAATAGTCATTGTGTGAGATTTAATAACACTTATCACATTGCTAATGTAACTTTGAGTTAAAACATCTATAAAATGGATATTTTGTGATGGTCATTTAATTAACATGACAAAACACAGTATAAGAAAATCATTATTCTCCTCTTACCAGTTTATCAACCCATTTAATGGTATCATATAGTTTAAATATCATCATTTTATTGTACTAAAATTAAATAATGTATTCATTAAATTAATTGCATTTCCTAAGGAGAAAGTTACGTTGAAATTATATACCATGTTGCTTTTTTTTAAATAAATTTTTATTGGAGTGTAGTTGCTTTATAATGCTGTGTTAGTTTCTGCTGTACAACAAAGCGAATCAGCTTTTTGTATGCACTGCTGCTGCTGCTGCTAAGTCGCTTCAGTCGTGTCCAACTCTGTGCGACCCCATAGACAGCAGCCCAGCAGGCTCCCCCATCCCTGGGATTCTCCAGGCAAGAACACAGGAGTGGGTGGCCATTTCCTTCTCCAGTGCAGGAAAGTGAAAGTGAAGTCGCTCAGTCGTGTCTGATTCTTAGTGACCCCATGGACTGCAGCCTACTAGGCTGCTCCATCCATGGGATTTTCCAGGCAAGAGTAGTGGAGTGGGGTGCCATTGCCTTCTCCATTTTGTATGCACTAGTCCCCTCTTTTTTGGATTCCCTTCCCATTTAGCTCACCACAGAGCATTGAGGAGAGTTTCCTGTGCTAGACTGTAGCTTCTTACTGTTATCTGTTTTATATGTAGTAGTGTGTACATGCTGGAGAAGGACATGGCACCCACTCCAGGGTTCTTGCCTGGAGAATCCTGTGGACAGAGGAGCCTGGAGGGCTGCTGTCCATGGGGTCACACAGAGTTGGACATGACTGAAGTGACTTAGTATGCATGGATGCCTTGGAGAAGGAAATGCCAACCCACTCCAGAATTCTTGCCTGGAGAATACCAGGCAAGATGGAGGAGCCTGGTGGGCTTCCTTCTATGGGGTCACTCAGAGCTGGACACGACTGAAGCAACTTAGCAGCAGCAGCAATGTGTATATGTCAACCCCAGTCTCCAGTGCATCCACCCCTCTCATGTTGCTTTCTAAAGTGGGCAGAAATTTTAAATATCTTTTTTTGTTTTAGTGAAAGAAAACTTCTGATCCCTTTCTACTTCTTTTTTGTATGTTGTAAGCTATATAATATATCTTAGCAGTGATATGTTGGGATTAATTTTATTAATTTCATATTGACTGTGGATCATATTTTTTTGTATTATTCTGAATTCACTTTTAGAGTTTTAGTGCTTATCTTTTATAGTCATTTTACAAAATTTAGGAAATTGAAGCAATAAGTGGCAAATGAAAGTAATTTCTTATAACATTGACTTTTGTCAAAATACAGCCACTACTGAAATGAAATTGTTAGTGGAGATACTTTACTGATTTAATCAAATACTGAGTTATTTTAATAATAATGTAAATGATCACTGAAATAATTTTTAAAGTAACATTTCCTTTCCTTTCAATTGAAACCTAACAGGTGAATGTTTTTATACAGTGTTTCTTTTTATATACTTTTTCCTAAGGTAGCTGGAAAATTTTATAACTGATGCATGATACATAACTTAAGAGTTTTCTGTAAATACTTTTAATCTGTTTTTGATATATTTAGAACTATACTTTGAATTGTTTGAAAAATTGTCCCTGTAGCAGGCTCAACATTGATCACAAAATTGAGTAGCTAGCACAGGATATAAAAGAAAGAAATCCATGGGTCATTTATACTTATGAGCACACATGCAGAAATCCTTAAAAATGTTTTTAAAAAAAGTTAAGTTAAATCAATCAATTTATCAAAAGAGTAATTCAAAACTTATTAAATAGGATACATTTCAGGAGTGGAAAGATAGTTCAACAGTAGGAAACTGGTTAATTTCACTGTTAGTAGATTAGAAGAAAAAATCATATATAAATTATCTCAGATACTGAAAGTTCAGTAGAATTTAACTCTTTAATAAAACTTATTTGGTTGTTTACATTAACCATGTGTAACTTTTTGTATGTCCATTGTACCTCAATAAAGTGGTTTTAAAAAAAATTCAAATTTATTTGCTTCAAGAAATAGAGGTGAAAATTCTTAACTTGACCCAGTTATATATACCAGAAACCTACATCAGACATTATACATAATGATGAAAAGTTGGAAGCATTTACATTAAAGTTAGGAACAAGACAAGGGTGTTTGTAATGATGCTATTATTTGATGTTTTTCCAGAAGCCTAGCCCATGAAATTAAAAAGAGAAAGAAATAAGAAACATAAATATTGAGAGAGATGAGAAAATATAGACATTTACAGATATGATTCCCTACCTAGAAAATCCTAGTGAAGCAGCAGAACACTGTTAATGAATTCAGTGACGTGGCCTGATAGAAGTTGAGCATGTGACAGTGAATAATTAGAAAAGGAAATAGACACTCCCTCAGTTACTATAGAATAGCCCTGCTGTGAAAAGTGCAGGAGAACTGTGCAAGAAAGGACTCCACATTAGTGGAGTGTTATTTATCAATAAAGAAAGCAAACGCAGATAAATAAACATAGTAACAAGGGTTATTCTGAAAACAGTGTTGAGCAACAGAAGTGAGATACAGAGGAATATATATTGTATGATTCCGTTTATATAGAACTCAGAACATTTAAAAAAAAAAAACTATATTGTTTAGGAACATGTATCCAAGTGGCAAAGCAACAGAGACAAGTCAGCTAGTGA
Organism: Tragelaphus eurycerus; assembly: GCA_935064755.1. Lineage (NCBI taxonomy): Eukaryota > Metazoa > Chordata > Mammalia > Artiodactyla > Bovidae > Tragelaphus > Tragelaphus eurycerus. The sequence goes on along the minus strand of CAKXYN010000103.1, from coordinate 1,401,283 downwards.
TTAGTAAAGTGGGGATGGTGGCTGTCTCTCTTGTGGAAGGACATGTGGAGGGTTTCTGTGTGTTGGCATTATTCTGTTTCTTGACTTGGGTAGTAGTTACTGGGTTTTTCCTTTATTTTTTGCTAACCTCTGTATATCTCCTTTATCCACTTTTTTATAGGTGGCTTTATATCATAGTTAAAAAAGAAGATGAATAGATGACATAGAATAGAGAATTCCAGAAATTGGAATTTATTATGTGATTAATGTGTATTTGAATTTATTATGTGATTAATGAGGCATTTCAGACCATTGTGGAAAAAGATGTATCAGTCAAGAAATGGCTATGAGATAACTGGATTTTCTAGAGAAAAAAATTAGATTCCCAACTCATTCCATGAACAAAAATTTATTCCAGATAAATCTAAAAAATCTAACTTTAATATTTTAAAATCTAAATTTAAGTTAGATTACATATAACTTCTGAATATAAAAATGAAACTCCAAGTGGCAGAAGCAAATGAGGTCTGAATTGTCTTCTTTAGTAAAATAGTTTATGCTGATATCATAAAGGAAAAGGCTGGCAGATTTAACTATATAAATTACAGACTTCTGTACAGTTTAAGATACAATAAACAGCTGTTCAAAGACACAATGTAAAAAAAAATTTGCAAATCTGAAATACTCTTTATTTTTCATAATATACAAATAGCCCATAAAATTAGAACAACTATAAAATAAGATGAACAATTAGTGTATTAAAGAAGAAATGTAATTATCTAATAAACTGGAAAGTAGTCTTTCCAGATATTAAAAATTTAAGACATTGATAATGCTCATTATTTGTGAGGTTATGAGAAAGTGAATTCCTTGATGAGAGTATAAGTTGATGCAGCTTCTTGAGGTGGCAGTTTTTCTCAACACTTAAATTTCATTATTACTTTATGATTTCATGTACAAATTGCCCTTTCGAAAGACTTGCATATAATACAGAATGTACCAAGAATGTTTCTAACAGTGTGGGGAAAAATTAGAACCAACCCAATGTCCTTCCTTCAAGAGTAGTTGAATAAATTAATTATATCCATGGTTTGGGATATCACCATTGTTAAATTGTTTACCACAACATGGAAATGTCAGGGAACATTGTTAATAGTGAAAAACATTTTTCCATCGTAATACATTGTTTATTATATTAATGTAAAAAGTATAAAAAGCTAAGACTATGTGTGTATGTATATACACATGTATATAGTTATGTGTGTATTCATGTTCATAACAGTCTCAGAAAAGATATTTATGAAAATGTTAACAATGGTTATATCTGGAGGTGGGGAGAGAAGTTAAGTGTTAACTCTTATCTCTTTTCTTTTCTTTTTTTTTTAAGAAAAATTTCTTCAGAGTTGGGCTTTCTAGATGACATTCTGTTTTCATAACATTAGAGAACTTACAGTTAGCATCTCACCTGAGTACACTTTTTACTGGATGATTAGGGAAGAACCTCTTTCCATGGTTTCTTTGGATCCCGTGTTTCTCTTTTTTGAACAAGTAGTGTATTCGACACTTAAGTGGTTCCTTTCTTTTTTTTTATTTTTTTTGAGGGATAATGTATTTTGAAACAGAGTTATGGCAGTATTGGCTTTACGTTTTTCTTATTTTAAATTTCCATACATTTGAATTTTTCAAATGGATACCTCAAAATCCTTAATCTAATTTATAGTTTTACTTTCTGTCCAGGCCCATCAAACCCCAGTGAAGAAAGTGAATCCTGGAGAAGAAAGGAGGAAACTGTTTGAGGTATAAAGACATCTGTGTGCTTATTTTACAGCTTTGTAAAACTAATTATGAAAAAAGAAACAAATTTTATAAAACCTCCAAACCTTTCCTCCTTATTTCTTTCAAACAAATACCTCTAACTTATTTCTGTTTTTAAACCTTCCAGGATATACGTCTACCATCGGTATGCTAACTTTACTGATTAAGCTAGAAAAAGTAGTATTTATTATCGAAATTTTTTTTTTTTTTAAGGAAGCACCAAGAAAAAGAAGACTGGAATTGATTGAAAAAGAAAAGAAACCTAAGGATCAGGTAGTTATTTCACTGTTATTTTTTTTTTCCAGCCAAGTTGGAGATGATAATTGTTTTAAGAGTTCTAAGAAGTTTGTCTTTAAAATTATTGCAGGTTAGTCTGCTGAAGGCTGAGCAGGTGAAAAGACAGGAAAAGGATAGGGTAAGAGGATGGTCCATATTCCCCAGCACACTCCACTACCTCCCCACACACATGCCCCCCTTTTTCAAAGGATTACTCTGGTTTCCTTTTTATTACTAAGTATATTTCATGTACTTTATATTAAATACTTGAAATGGTGTTTTATTTGTTTCTTTCCCCTCAAAGTTGGAGAGAATAAATAGGGCCAGGGAACAAGGCTGGAGAAATGTGCTGAGTGCTGGTGGAAGCGGTGAAATGAAGGTAGGTCTTGGGTACCCTGCATGTACACTGCTGCTCTTTAACTCCGGTTTCACCCTGCTCTGTGAAATGTATACACCTGGCTTGTTTCTATTAGAGTTCTTCAGCATCTGTTAGGACTTATTAGTTTTCCTGCATGTACTTATGTAACTTGTACTGATAATTCATATGTGACAGTTAAAATTGCTTAAAAAGTTTGCTGCGAAGGCTGTGATTCACCATTCCTCTGCCATCTTTTTAAAATCACACACCTGGCTGTGTGCTCTAGTCACACAGCTGAGGACCAGACTGCAGTCTCCCCACTGCACACAGCTGCTGCAGCTTCGTCCCCACACTTGTGTTCTCTTCACCTGATGGCCCCTGCCCGCCCACCCTCCCCACTCCCACTCCCCACTCCAAGCATTTACTTAGATGATCAGTGACCCAGCTAGCCGTGGACCTAGATAGGTTAGTTCAGACATTTTCTTTGGGCAGATCCAGACTATATATCCTTGGGCAAGTTACTTCACTTTTCTGAGCCTTAATTTCTTCATTTAAAAAAAAAAAAAAACACAAAAATTTCAAGAGCAGTGCCCAGAGCTTGACTCTCAAGGGCTCACCTGTTAACTTCCTTTTCCCTTCTTTGTTCTGCCAGTCTGAATCTTGCCATTCCTCTCTTGCACTCACAGCATCCATTCCAAATCTGTGGTAGGCTGAATTCTAAGGTGGTCCACAAATTCTTGACTCCAGGTATTAACACCTAATGCTCTTCCCTCCACTGGAGTAGGGGGAGACTGAATTTGGAGTGCAGCAGCCGCTTTGGTCAGGCTGTGTCCTGTGGCATTGCTGATGCTATATTCATTGCTGTTGTTCCGTCACTACTTTATTATAAGACTCCCTCATGGCAAGCTGGAAGGTTAGAAGGTCAGGGGGACAGCTGCTGGCCTGGAAGAAAGCCCTTGTTCACATGGCAAGAAAGTGTAGGGATTCTCTGGGCGATCGTCTGCTGGCTCTCTGACCGACAGCCAGCAAGAACCTGGTAAACTTAGCCATGACAGCACAAGGAAGTAAATTCTGCCAGGAACCAGTGAGCTCAGAAGAGGTTCCTGAGCCTCAAATGAGAATTGCAGCCTTGGCTGACACCTTGGTTTCTGCCTGGTAAGACCCTGAGCCGGGGTCTTATTCCTCTATATTGTAATTTTTAATTCACATAATCCAATCAGCTATTACTTAAGGTCTTTAAACTGTGACTTCCTGGGACCCATCTCAATAAGCTTGATGTTTAGGCACCAATTAGATATTTATTAAGTAGAATTGATTACCATTCTCACTTGTTTCTTTTTCCCTAAAATTTATGATTTGAATAAAAGTTTCTCTGTTTTACGTAGACATGGGCTTCCCTGGTGGCTCAGATGATACTATATAATAATCGTACACATTCATTTTTTACTGCTGTGCGACAAATGACCACAGACTCCATGGCTTAAGGCACAGCCATGCGCTTTAAGTTGTCTCAGGCGTGTGGGCATGGATAGTGGATCCCCTGCTCAGGGTCTTACCAGGCAGAAACCAAGGTGTCAGCCAGGGCTACAGTTCTCATCTGAGAATCTGCCTGCAATGCAGGAGATCCAGGTTCTGTCCCTGGGTCAGGAAGATCCTCTGGAGAAGAGAATGGCAACCCACTCCAGGAATTTTGCCTGGAGAATTCCACGGACAGAGGAGCCTGGCGGGCTACAGTCCATGGGGTGGCAAAAAGTCCAACATGACTGAGCGACTAACACACACATTTTTTACTGTACTATCCACTGTACTGTGACATTGAACTTAGTACCCTCTGAATGATAAGGAAGTATCAGGATTTGGCCCATTCTGAAATAACTAACCCATGTCTTCTATGATCTGAGAATAAAAACTTACCAGGATACAACCCCTGAGATCTGGTCAAGTATTTTATATCAAGTTCATGATTAGTGTTTAGAATTTGGTCATGTTTTTCCTCTCCCTTTGTATATGTCTTCTTTATGCAAGAAAGCGTCTTTTTTTCCTATGATGTTTAAAGCCATATTTAATCCTAAAGTCCAGTTTTATTAATGTTTGATAATAGTGTTAGATATTATGTGCTTAATTAAGTTTCTGCTTTGCTTCGTAAACTTTTATATTGAATTCTGTGAGGATTAGTAAAACTATTTTCCATGACATAAAGCAAATTCAGTGCTAGTTTCTGTACTTATTCCCCATGAGGTTTGTAACAGTTAACTTCTTAGGCTGTTTGATTTCTGTACTATTGATAAGTACCTGGAAGCTCAGTAAAATTTGAATTGAGTTAAGGAGATCCCCCAAAATAAAGATAAAACAAAAATAAACACGAAGGGAAATATTTCAAAGTTCATACTATTATTATATACTTCTAAATATTAAGACATTTTACACAGTATAAATAACCAACTATTTTTGATTACTTAGTGTCTGCAAAATCTGGGACTTACCTGCTTTATCCGTTTTTTTCCTTTAGTTCTTCTGATAGGTACTTTTTTCTCTTTTTTAAATTGCAGTTGATTTGCAGGACTTTATCTGTTCTTTATCTATCTTTTATGAATCTGTGTTCTTAGAAAAATTATGAAATATTCTATGTATAGTTTGATTACATAGATAACCATGACATGTAAGAGACATTCTGTTGTTTGACACTATGTTGGACTACTACTCAGTAATGAGAAGAAATAGTCTATTAATACATGCGTTGACATGGGTCAGTCAAAAATGTACTGAGTGAAAGAAGCCAGGCACAAGAGGGCATATTGTGTGATTCCATTTATATGAAATGGTAGGAAATGGCAAACCCAGTCTCTGTGACAAAGAGATCAGTGTTTCCTGGAATGAGGGGCCTTGGATCCAAGTGAGAAACATGAGGGAACTTTTCTTGGTGATGAATATGCTTTCAGTTGTGGTAGAGGTTCCATGGGTGTCTGTGTTTATTAAAACATCAGTCCATGCTGATAATTGTTGACTATAAAGTGAAAGTGAAGTCGCCCAGTCATGTCCGACTCCTTGTGACCCCATGGACGGTAGCCTACCAGGCTCCGCAGTCCATGGGATTTTCCAGGCAAGAATACTGGAGTGGGCTGCCATTTCCTTCTCCAGGGAATCTTCCCAACCCAGGGATCGAACCCGGGTCTCCTGCATTGTAGACAAACACTTTACTGTCTGAGCCATCAGGGAAGCCTGGTGACTATAAAGTGATGTTTTAAAGATTCCATTGTTTCAGTATTCCAGTACAGTGTTTTCAGCATTATTTTGAGTATAGATATCTTCAGAAGTGAAGTCGCTCAGTCGTGTCTTGACTCTTTGCAACCCTATGAACTGTAGCCTACCAGGCTCCTCCGTCCATGGGATTTTCCAAGCAAGAGTACTGGAGTAGGGTGCTATTTCCTTCTCCAAGGGATCTTCCTGACCCAGGGATTGAACTCACATCTCCCACAATGTAGGCAGATGCTTTACCTAGGCAGATATCCTCAGAGATATGTATATATACATTATTTTTGCTGAACAGAAACCTTGAACCTCAAAGTTAAGGTGATATTAGTACCAGACACTAAACTCCCAGTCTTATAGGAGCTATGACCACCTTTTTTTTTTTTTAATAATAATTTTTTTTTTAAAGCACCTCAGCAGACAAAAGATCTGCTGGCACATTTTAAAAATAATTTTTATTATATTTTGACTGCACCATGGGGCATACAGGATCTTCATTCCCCAACTAGGGATCAGACCTGTGCCCCCTGCACAGGGTCTTATCCACTGCTCTGCCGGGGAAGTCCCTGTGACTACCGCTTAGCAAAATTCTGATTTGGGGAATCTTGCCTTGAGATGCATGTTTGAAAATGTGTATGAAGATCACCTTGATGGAGTTTCCTGGCTAATTAAGTATCTTCCTTGTTTCTAACAACCTTCATTTCTTGTTTTTCAAGCTTCTTGAATCAGTTATCTGTATTTATCTTGAGCTAATTTTTAAAAATCTAGGCTTCTTATAATATTGTGTGTAGCTTCTTTTGTCCAGATGTTAACACAAATTTTACCTCATTGGGTACTGAGATGTCTTTTGTTTGGTGCTTATATTTTTCTTAGCCCGACTTCTCCGTTAGGATGTCGTCACCTGAGAGCTCCTCCCCGTCTCCTGTCAGTGTTCTGGCTTCTGCTCTCATCTGTGTTTGAGCACATCCCCTCCACTTGAGTCACATCAGTTTGTCTTCCTTTCGGTGCTGTCGGCCTTGCCTTTGAGGGTCCTAATTTCCTCTTCACCCTGTAGTTCTTGCACTCTGAGCCTCTATATCATTGTGCGCTTACTCAGCTCTCATCTTTCTACCTGTTTTCCGTGAGTTTTCCAAGTGCTTGAGCGCATGTGTCTCTGAGGCTGCATCCTACACCTTCGCCCTCATCCTGTGTTACCCCCAGAGAACCAGTTCCCTGTACTGCTGGCTTTTTCTCTGATTGCCTTTCTTTACTCACAGGCTGCTTGGCTTGGTGTCAGTGCAGCAGCGTTCTGCTCAGTTTCTCTGCCTTGTTCTTTCTCTTATTCTTATTTATCCTGTGTAATTTGACTTACCTGCTTAAAAACAGTCTTAGTGCACTTTCCTGCTAGAAAGTGTATCTGTGCTTTCTGTTATTGATTATGTGAACTCACACAGCCTGGTCGATCAGTTACCTGTAATGACCTTTTCTGACCAAGTGTAATTAATACTCCCTGTTTGCCTTCTTCATAGTTACCTTCATCTTCATACTTCCTTTATCTCCCTACTGGCAACATCTAAATGTATACCTTCTGTTGCTTTTTTTTTTTTTACTTTAATACCATGGATCATATTTAATAATTTAATCTATCTATGTTACCTTGTGTTAAAGGCTGAGTTGAGTGTTTTTCTCCAGTGACTTTTTTATGGGTATTTTTATTTCTCTTTTTTTTCTGTTTTGTAAATTTGCTCAGTACTTACTACTGTGGAGAGGGTCTGTTGCCATTCATTTGGAAATGAAATGTTTTTCTAGCTTTATACTTTGTTTCCCAGTTTGTTTGTAAACTGCTTAAGGGTGGATATATTATTTTGATTCTTTTAATTACGCTTAGAGTGTATTCCAGTGGTGTTTATATCTTCATTGCTTGTTGAATTGGATTTGAAGTATGTTAATTGCTGTATGTTTTGTTAGGTATAATTTTGAGTGTTACAAAAGCAGGCTCTGTTTTACGTATAAACTATACATATTTAAACTTAATAGGATGGGATCACATAAAATATATAAGAAACTTGTTAAGACCAGTTTTTTTCCCACAGTTACATAAATTTAGTGATATTTTATGTTTTTGTTATATTGAATTATGCTTTATTGTTAGTAAAAAAGTATACTACTTTTGATTGTTAATGGTTATAATACGAAAACATTTTTCTCTAGGCTCTGTGTTTATCAGTATGTTAAATTAGATAATTTGCTTTGTAAGAGGCAAGTGTTGAGGTTCACTTTTTTCTTTTGAAGGTAGTAGAGACCTTTGAGGTCTTGTGAGATAAGCATGTGAGAGCTTTTTGTTTGATTCCTAGGCTCCCTTTTTGGGCAGTGGAGGGGCCATGGCTCCATCATCTTTTTCCTCTCGAGGACAGTATGAACATTATCACGCTATTTTTGATCAAATGCAGCAACAAAGAGCAGAAGATAATGAAGCTAAATGGAAGGGAGAAATACATGGCCAGAGGCGTCCAGAAAGGTATGGCTGTTCTGCAAAAGTCACTGTGCTTTGCTTTAGAGAGAGTAGTGGAACTCATGGTGTATATTTATTGACAGAGGAATCCCACCTGGAGTACATCTAGTATTTCCCAAAGGGCTACAGATCACCACCAACCCTCTGATGCTGATGCTCTCGGAAAACTTGAAAAGGTTTAAAGGTGGTGTCTAAACAAGTCAGTATCAACGTGTTGGAGCGTAATGATCCACAAATTCACCTTTTGGTATAATTTTGTCTTTTGTTGTGTACAGCCAAATAACACCACTTCCTGGCTGTTTTCTCCATTATACATAGACTGTCTTTTGCCATCTGAATACAGTCATTTTCTTCTCTGCAAATTTGGCCCTTGACTACATGTGACAAACATGTAGCTCTTCACTTAGGCCTAATTTAGGGCTTATATATATTATAGCTTATTTATGTTATAGGCTGAACATAGTATTTAAAGGAACGTGATAACTTTGAACCAGCGTATGGTTGTAATAACTTTATCTATGTGCTTTAAATAAATCAGAATATATTTAAAATGAAATTGCATTCTATGCAGAACTCCAAAGCATGTTTTGAGTCTTCCTTTTCCACATCACTTAGAACCCCACTTTTCTCGTGGTCATTTTCTCTTCACATTCATCTCTGATTGATGACTCACTGTGATCCTGTTGGCTAGGTTTTTCCTTTTTCTCCATAAAATTAATTTAATCTGGTGGCACTCAAGTCTTAATTTGTATAGTTCCTTTTTAAAAAAGTATGCATATTTCAATTTTTTAGATTTTCTTCTATAAAAATATTCTGGTAAAGGAAGAACATATCATTTTATGAAAATTTAATTTGTCATTTTTACAGAGATTTTTTTTGTGATAAAAATCTTTATGGTTCTCCCAGTTATAAAAGATTATTAAAAGGTAATTGAGCAGAGGTAAATAACTGAGGTTCATATAAATTAATATTATGAATTATGTACCATAGGCTGAAGTATTAAGCTAGTTGTAAATACTTCACATTTTTTGAGAAAAGAGTGCTAAAGACTTACACATGTGCATATTTTTTATGAAATAGTAATGACGATTTTGTGTGAGGTTTTTATCCTGGGGTATTATTGGTCTTTCTAGTATATAATTTGTATGGCTTTGTTTTCATTTTAATCAGATCTCCTAAAATACATGTGTATAGTGTAAAAGAAAACAGGAAAAGTTGTTATGCTTCTTCACACTGTTCATCTTCCAGCACATTTGTTGATTCTTCACAGTTCGAGTGGCAAGTAAGGGACTGGATTGTTGCATTTGCATCAGGCTCCCATATAGTTGGATACGACTGAAGCAATTTAGCAGCAGCAGCAGCCCATATAACCTTGAAATATTTACATATATTTACACTTGAGTTTCAAATTGTCTTCAATGGCTGTGTATCTCAGTTACTTCTGCTGCTGGAACACAGCTTCCATTCAGTCTTTGTTTGAGTTTCATTATTTTAATTTTCAGCTTTTAAACCATTTGTGACTATGGAGATCCTCTATCATTTCCTTTTTGCCAGCTTTGGTGGGCTTAGCATTACTCAGACACATGGTATACATTCTCTTATATTGCTTTGAACCTGTTTTTATAGATGATAGATATTATTTATTGAAGACTTACTGTAAATCAAGTTATATTTATTCATCACAGCATCCTTTTCATTATGTATTACTCTTTTAATCAAAATGAAGAAACTAGGACCTGCAGAGATTTAAAACTTGCGCGTGGTCAGGCCACTAGTAAGCAGTGGAGGTAGAATTTATACTAAGTGTGTCTTCATATAGAGTTCAGCTCCTTGACTACTGTTGTGTTCAAGGGACTTCTCAGCTTCTTGAGATCCTACTAGTGAACAGTTATTGATTTTGTTGGTTATAAAATTTCTAAATAGTGGATACTTTAATGATTATCCATGATCTCAAATACTGAATGAACTTTTGTGTATACTCATTGAATTTCGTTTTATTTTTTTTCTGAGAACATGAAAGAATTGGTAAAAAAACTGGAGATCATCAAGAATCATATAATTTTCAAGAGGCATATTGATTATAGGCAAGACTACAAATAGAGCCTGCAAACATCTTAAAAGGAAACAGTCATCACCACAGTGCAGTATAAATTCACAGAGAATAGATTCTGTTAGATACAGCCTTTATTTCTTCTTAGACTTATAGACTGGAACTGTAGTTCTCAAACTGTACTGGGCAACCTGTAGCATCACAGTGCCTTGGATATTTCTCAGTTTTGAGGAACACACAGCTGTATCTGTCAAAGTGTAGACCATAGTGTTAGCAGCTTTGACCTAACTAGTCATTGACTGAAACTGCTAGGAATTTCTTATGGCCTAGAGGCATTGTGAAAATTTTACTTAGATACCTAGTAGACTATACAGACTTCAGTAGGATACATCTTTTAATTTCATGCAGCCATTAATGATGCTTGTCCCTTGAAAGAAAAGTTTTGACTAACCTAGACAGAGTATTAAAAAGCAGAGACATTACTTTGCTGACAAAGATCCATCTAGTCAAAGCTGTGGTTTTTCCAGTAGTCGTGTATGCATATGAGAGTTGAACCATCAGGAAGGCTGAGTGATGAAGAATTGATGCTTTTGAACTGTGGTATTGGAGAAGAAACCAGTCAATCCTAAAGGAAATCAATTCTGAATATTCTTTGGAAGGACTGATGCTGAAGCTCAATACTTTGGCCACCTGATGCAAAGAGCAGACTCAATGGAAAAGACCCTGATGATGGGAAAGATTGAAGGTGGGAGGAGAAGGGAACAATAGAGGGTAAGATGGTTGGATGGCATCACTGACTCAATGGACATGAGTTTGAGGAGGCACTGGGAGATGGTGAAACACAGGGAAGCCTGGAGTGCTGTGGTCCGTGGGGTTGCAAAGAGTTGGACATGACTAAACAACTGAATAACAACAACAAGGATGCGGTTGCCAGGGTGTCTCAGTGTAGACAATGTAAGGTGAAGAAATATAAATAAAGGTTGTTAGGTACATTAGTCATGGGTTAAGGAATTATATTCAGAGGATGCTGGTTAATATTTTGATTTTGTCCAAACTTAAAACCTTTTAGAAGCACGCTCTCTTGAAAGTTTTCATTTTTAAGGAGGACATAGAATACTCACAGGATATAATTATCATATTTCCAGAAGACATGAAGTGAAGAGAAATAGTAAATATGTTATATATCTCCTCCAGTTCGAATATTATGATTCTTTTGGCTTGAACTTTGTTGTGTCATTGACATTACAGAACATTTTCTCCACACTGTCCTCACTTCCATTTTTATAATTTGTCATTGGCCTACCTGGTCACTTCTTTTCCCTGACCAAACTGAATCAGCAAACTAAAATCTGTAGTCCTCTAAGACTCATTCATATTATCTTTCTCATATTTTTGATAGCCTATATTTGCTTCTTCCTTCTTTATCGTGTTATTTTTCTTTTTCTCTTTTTATCAATAACTTTGGCTAGTCCAACTTTGCTTATATCCTTGTCTTAATAACACACCTCCTGCATTAGCTTTAGACTTTAATTTTTACAGCAATTTTAGTTTCACAGCAAAACTGAGGTGGTGTAGAGGTTTCTCATGTGCTGTCCCTTTACCCTTGTCAGCTCACACCAGAGTGGTATTTTTTTACAACTGGTGAACTTAGGTTCAGTTAGCTTTTACAATTACAAGCTCAATCATGTGAGATCATCTTCTGAAACCTTTGAGTGCCTGTTTTGTTTTTTTATTTTGAGTGCCATTGTTTTTTATTTTGAGTAAAGTAACATATGTACTTTACTGAGCTTTTACTCTCCCAAGCCCTTTTCTCTTTTTTGAGTAAAGCTGACAACAATTCTACTTCCTCCGATAGACATCATGGCACTTAAACAGAGGAGGAAGCTTAATGAATACACCCTCAGCATCGTTTTTTCATTTCATTAACCCTGTACTACCCCAACTCTTCTATACCATATTGACTCATTTTTCATTACTCAGATTATTTCTGTTACCTAGATTACTGCCTATTTTCATGTTTTCACCTCTTGAAATAATTTTTCATCATCCTTCAAAATTTTTAAATTTCCTTTATCAGTAAAGGTTTTGAGTCATGGATATGAGGTACCTTACCCAGATCCACTTAATGCATGCATTTGTAATAAGATGGAAAATAAGTTACTCCTTTTTTTTTTTGTCAGGATAAAAAGGAGTTTATTTCTTTTTAGCCTGTTTTAATGTCTGTATTTCACTTTCCAAATTCCTAATTTTTTTACTATATATTTGTGGCTTATACAATATTATGTTAATCATTCCTTTACTCTTAGTCTAGATTAGTGTTCTACTAATTTTAAGTGTTTTAATTTTGGAACTCAAGAGATATTGCTGTTTAATTTGTCTAAAATAGAATATGCACGTGTAAATTCTTAATAATGTTTAATGAAGAGAAGGACTGTAAAGAAGCTCATAGATTTTTTCCTCTATCCCTCAGAACCTTGTACACATATATAATTTGTGTTCACAGTTCAGTACTCCTTTACTGCATCAGTGGTGGATAAGAATATGAGTATGAATTCTTCTTTTTGGTATATATTAAGTAGTAAATGGACATGCATGTGAAAAATGAAACGTATAGATTTCTAAATATTATAAGGAATCATAAAATCGATTATAAACTATTTTGTTCTCTGTTAATAAGGTATATTACTATACAGTCAGCAAAAACAAGACCAGGACCTGACTGTGGCTCAGATCATGAACTCCTTATTGCAAAATTCAGACTTAAATTGAAGAACATAGGGAAAACCACTAGGCCATTCAGGTATGACCAAAATCTGATCTGTTAAAGTCATACAGTGGAAATGACAAATAGAGTCAAGGGAGTAAATCTGATAGAGTACCTGAAGAACTGTGGACAGTGGTTCATAACACTGTACACAAGGCGGTGATCAAAACCATCCCCATGAGAAAGAAATGCAAAAAGGCAAAATGGTTGTCTGAGGAGGCCTTACAAATAGCTGAGAAAAAAAGAGAAGTGAAAGGTAAAGGAGAAAAGGAAAGATATATCCATCTGGATGTAGAGTTCCAAAGAATAGCAAGGAGAAATAAGAAAGCCTTCCTCAGTGATCAGTGCAAAGAAACAGAGGAAAACAATAGAATGGGAAAGACTGGAGATCTCTGCAAGAAAATTAGAGATACCAAGGGGACATTTCATGCAAAGATGGACACAATAAAGGACAGAAATGGTATGGACCTAACAGAAGATATTAAGAAGAGGTGGCAAGAATACACAGAAGATCTATATAAAAAAGATCTTCATGACCCAGATAACCACGATGGTGTGATCACTCACCTAGAGCCAGACATCCTGGAACGCGAAGTCAAGTGGGCCTTAGGAAACATCACTACGAACAGCGCTAGTGGAGGTGATGGAATTCCAGTTGAGCTATTTCAGATCTAAAAGATGATGCTGTGAAAGTGCTGCACTCAATATGCCAGCAAATCTGGAATGGCCACAGGACTGGAAAGGTCAGTTTTTATTCCAATCCCAAAGAAAGGCAATGCCAAAGAATAGTCAAACTACTACAGAATTGCACTCATTGTACACGCTAGCAAGGTAATGCTGAAAATTCTCCAAGCAAGGCTCCAACAGTACATGAATCAAGAACTTCCAGATGTTCAAGCTGTATTTAGAAAAGGCAGAAGAACCAGTGATCAAATTGCCAGTATCCGTTGGATCATAATAAAAGCAAGAGAATTCCAGAAAAACATCTACTTCTGCTTCATTGACTACGCCAAAGCCTTTGACTGTGTGGATCACAACAAACTATGAAAAATTCTTCAAGAGATGGGAATACCAGACCACCTTACCTGCCTCCTGAGAACCTGTGTGCAGGTCAAGAAGCAGCAGTTAGAACCAGACGTGGAACAATGGACAGGTTCAAAATTGGGAAAGGAGTACATCAAGGCTGTGTATTGTCACCCTGCTTATTTAACATATATGCAGAGTACATCATGCAAAATGTTGGGCTGGTTGAAGCACAGGCTAGGATCAAGATAGCCAAGAGGAATATCAATAACCTCAAATATGCAGATAATACCACCCTGATGGCAGAAAGTGAAGAGGAATTAAAGAGCCTCTTGATGAAGGTGAAAGAGGAGAATGAAAATGCTGGCTTAAAACTCAGCATTCAGAAAACTAAGATCATGGCATCTGGTCCTATCACTTCATTGCAAATAGTCGGGGGAACAATGGAAACAGTGACAGACTTTATTTTCTTGGGCTCCAAAGTCACTGCAGGTGGTGACTGCAGCCATGAAATTAAAAGATGTATGCTCCTTAGAAGAAAAGCTATGACCAACCTAAACAGCATATTAAAAATCAGAGGTATTACTTTCCTGACAAAGGTCCATCTAGTCAAATCTATAGTTTTTCCTGAGGTTATATATGGATATAAGATTTGGAGTGTTAAGAAGGCCAAGCACTGAAGAATTTATGCTTTTGAACTGTGGTGTTGGAAAAGACTCTTGACAGTTCTTTGAACTGCATGGAGATCAAACCAGTCAATCCTAAAGGAAATCAGTCCTGAATATTCATTGGAAGGACTGATGCTGAAACTGAAACTCCGGTACTTTGGCCAACTGATGCGAAGAGTCGACTCATTAGAAAAAACCCTGATGCTGGGAAAGATTGAAGGCAGGAGTAGAAGGGGATGACAGAGGATGAGGTGGTTGGATGGCATCACCAACTCAATGGACATGAGTTTGAGCAAGCTCTGGGAGTTGGTGAAGTACAGGGAAGCCTGGGCTACTGTAGTCTGTGGGATTGCAAAGAGCTGGACATGACTGAGTGACTGAAAACAACAAAATTGCTTTGATAGATTTTTATATGTGGGACACACCCTGTATTCTTGGAATTCTGTTTAGTACATTTTATATCTTCAGATACAGGTACATTATTGGTAATAGTTGATACTCAATGATAAATAAATGAGAATAAAAAAGAAATAATAGCAAAAATCACAACAAGTTTTAAGTTTGTGATTAAAAGCAATGCGTTATGTGTACCTGATCATTTAAACTAGGAAAAGCCATTCAATAAAGCAGAACTTAAATAGATTACATAAGTAAATAAATCTATATATACATAAATGGTATGAACATTCTTTTAATCAAAACTGTTATGTGTGTGGTCATGTTCTTATTAAAATAATTTATTTCTGCTAAAGTATTTGAATTATTTGATTCAGTGAATCAGATCAGTCAGTGAATATAAATTATCATATGTCAGTTGAGGGCCCATACTGACAGACATTGGACATACTATCTTAGGATGGGAAATCAAACATAAAAATGTTACCGATGTTTTACTTATATAAAGGTTAAAAGATGAAGTCAGTTCAGTCAGGATACAAAGCAGAGATTCTGTCTAATTGTATCCAGTGGTGTAAGCATCCAGGACTCCTCTGAAGAGCCTTATCAGTAGACAGTTTCAGGTGACATGTCTGTGTGTCATACTCTTTGAAAGTTTATCTGCCCTCTTTAGGCCCAGTCTTATATAAATGGGGTTATAACAGACCAGAATACAGCCTTGCCTATATATATGAAGGACACTTTCCTAGCCACAGCAATCAGAGAAGAAAAAGAAAGAAAAGGAATCCAAGTTGGAAGAGAACTAAAGCTGTCAGTGTTTATGGATGATATGGTACTATACATAGAAAGTCCTAAAGACACTACCAAAAAACTCCTAGAGTTCCTCAGAGAATTTGCTCAAGTTTCAGAATGCAATATTAGTAACCAGGAAAGGCTCTTAACCAGGTATAGAGATGATCTAATCCTAGAAGATTTCGGTGGTGAAATTTCACAAGAATCTGTTTTAAGTACTACATAAGTTAAGTGAATCTTAGGCCATTATCATCCATAGCTTTATGGTGAGTCATTTAAAATTTTTACAGCTTAATTTCACATTTCAAATTTTTATATATCTCAGTACAGTTGACCCTTGAGCAATACAGGAGTTAATCTGCTTATACTTATAGTCATCCTTCCATTCTGAGGTTCCCCTGAATCTGTGGATTCAACTAACTATGGACATGTTATTTAGTTGCTCAGTCGTGCTGGACTCTTTGCAACCCCATGGACTGCATCACGCCAGGCTTCCCGGTCCTTTACCATCTCCCAGAGTTTGCTCAAACTCATGTGCATTGAGTCGGTGATTGCCATCCAACCACAGGATACCACATGTAGTCCTGTAGTATTTACTATTGCAAAATACCCATGATAAGTGGACCCACGTGGTTCAAACTTGTGGTGGTCAATTGTAATTGTTAACATATAAAAGAAATGACTGGGATGTGAACATCAGAAATGTTTATTGAAAGAGAGAAGGCATTATTTCATGTATTTTTCTGAACATAATTATGGTCCTAGACACTATAGGAAGTTGGTGCACTTTCATAGCCAATATCCAAGATGCACAGCCAATAACTTCCTGATCTTCCTTACTTACAAATTACTGCAGTTGATACTATGCAGTGAGTTCTCTGTTTACGGGGAGTTGGTTTTATTTATTTTTGTATCTTTCTTGCTTAGCACACGGGAACAGGCATAATATATATTAGATGTTCAAAATGTTACTGACTTTTTTTTTAATTATGAAAGTACAACACATTACAGGAGACCCCCAACCCCTGATTAGGGGTTGGGGTACTTTGTGATCCTGTGATTTTTGACTATTCTTGGTACCTTGAAATGTTACTGATATTTTTTCATTGTTTCTAAGCCCAACATGTTTACATTCTTTTGTAGTTGTCAGAGAAAGTTATAGAAACATAATCAGAAAAGATTGAAGCAAATAAATGTGCTTTTATATTTTTTCCCTAATCTGTCCATTTTACTTTTTAATAGTTATAACATACAAAGAATTCAGATTTCACTTTTTACCCTAATTTTTAAAATTCACACAAACTTTTCATTATTTTTGATGACCTTTGAAATTGCTACTTTGCAGCTTTAATCTTACTTTTCTACTAATCAATATATTTGATGCAGAGTTCTGAAATAAGCTTAACTACTTGGAAACTATGGAGAGTCTTCTATAAGTATGGTCTGAAATAATTTTATGTGTCTATAAGTAACATAGATTAAATAAACACAAAAAAAGACTTGTTAAGATTTGGTATAGTAGCTTAGATTTTGCCCCTTTTTAAAATAATAGTGACTGATTTAGGTAGTTGATTCTGATATGTGTGTAGCTATTGATTCATTAAATAAGAAGACTTGACTTCATATCAGCCTTCATATTTTGCCGATATTTCGAAAGAAAATATTTCCGTGTAATTTTAAACTTTTTGTAATATTTGATGTTCAGAATTTTTAGTTTTGCTGTTTGTCCGAATTCCTCAGGCAGAAGGGGCAGCCAGCTATGGAAAGAGCAAAACAAGTAGAAGAGTTTCTACAGCGAAGACGAGAAGCAAAGCAGAACAAAGCTCGGGCCGAGGGGCATATGGTAGGATTTTGTTTTTGAGATTTTTGAACATAGTATTCAGAGTGAAGGACTGAAACAAGGTAGGTATAAATGACAGGAGTCACCATCCTTTACAAACACTACCTCTGAACATTTACAGGGTGTTAAACCTCTCTTTGTGCAATTTATTTTATGCCAAGTGTGAAGTTCTGTTGTTGCCTTAGTTAATTGAAATTTCATAGTCGCATTCTTCCTTTTAAAAGAGTCAGAGTAGGTATAGCAACCCAGATATTTAGGTTAAATAAGTTCTTACATTGCTTTTTTTGGTCCTAGATGCTTTTTGTTTTAAATACTTTAGCAAAGAATTGTAGAAGAAAAATGAGAAACAAACATTTGGATAGATATACATGTAACTATGCATTTACTCAAAAGCAAATTAGGACCAAATGCATTTTAAAGCCTCTAATTATTCAGTCAGGTAACTGAATAAGTCATGTATTTAATAAAATACTAACAGTTTTTAAATGATCATTTTAGTAGATGTTGGTTTTGACATGCACATATTCACAATTGTGGTGCACAATGCCTTTTCACCTTTTGTCCACAGAACAAACGGTGATTGTTTCTGTCAGCTCAGCACCCTGTGAAGCAGCACGCTTATGTAGGAAATAGGTCAATTGTATAGTTAAATGTTTTTTTATACTTATATCTACTATAAGTTCATAAGTAACATCATTACGAGTTAATATAATTATTCCAATTTAGGATTTTTTTCTTTGAAATAATATTATTGAAAAATAGTAAATTTTTTAAAGATTACCCTTTATATTTTTAACACCCATCAGCTTTTTTTTCTAGTATCTGGAATTAATATGTATTTGTATCCTTTCTGTGGACAGAAGAGAACCTGCTTTATTTTCCCTTGCCCCATTTCTCCCATGTTAACACCATCTGGAATTTTAGTTACAGATATTAATTAGAAATATTTTGAAACAATTATTAGACTTAGCAAGATGTACACATTTCTCACCTCAGAACTGTTCCTTACATCTACTGTCCTGCCCTGAGTATATTGTCTTCATGATGGAGATGATGACTCTTGGAACCTATCAGAGAGAAATTGTCCAAGATTTGTTGGAAATGTACTTATTTTGTCTTCACACTTAAATGTCAATTTGTAGTAGTGGTCTACTGGTGAATTTGCTAAGCATTTATATGTCTGAAAAAACATTTTGCCTTCTTTTTTGAAAAATATTCTTTCTGAAAATAGTATTATACATTGAGAGTTCTTTCTTTGTCCATTCTTTAAAATGTTTCTCCACTTACATCCTGGCAGTCCTGTTCTGACCAGAAGTCTGCTGGCATTCTTACGTTTTCCTCAGTGTTTGATGTGTCTTTTCATCTAATGGCTTTTAACATTTCCTCTTTATCACCGGAAGTGAATTAATTATGATATAGCTTGGTATACTTTTCTTCATATATATTTTGTTGGGGGTTCATTGAGCTTCATGGATTTGTAGGTTTATAATATTTATCAGATTTGGAAAAATTCAGCCATTATTTCTTGAAAAATTTTTTTTCGTTCTCCTCTTCTTTTTCCTCTGGGTGTTCAGCACCTATACGTCAGCTCACGGATGCTCTGTTCATTTCTTTTTGGTCCTTTTTCCAATGTTTCATTTTGGGTAGCTTCTGTTGCTAAATCTTCAAGGTCACTAGTCTTTTTGTTTGCTTTTTGCAATCTGCTCTCCTTTTAACCCCATCCAGACATGTATTTTTAAGATACTTGGTTTTTTTTTCTCTTAAAGTTTATTTGGATCATTTTTATACTTTCCATGTCTGTCTTTATAATACTTAACGCTTTTCTCTCCTTTCTTGAACACGTGGAATGTAATTATTATAGCCTTCTTAATCACCTTGTGTACTAATTCTTCCCTCCTTGTCATTTCTGAGTCTGTTGGCTATTTTTCTTCTCATTTTGGTCATCTTTTCCTGCTTCTTTACCCACGTGGTAATTTGTGGCTGGATGCCAGGCACTGTGTACTTTATCTTGGATTTTTTGTAGTTAACTGTGTGGAGACTTTACTCTGGGGTGCAGTGTTGTTAGTTAAAGATAGTTTGAGTCTTTCAGGGCTTGCCTCTAAGCTTTGCTGGGCAGGTGGAGCACAGCCATTGATCTAGGACTCACTTGGCTGCACCACTGAGGCAGTACCCTTGTGCTGTGATACTATGTTGGAGTCCTCCAATACTCTGTTGACTTGAAGGCCTTTCCAGTCTGGCTGTTGGAAGTGTGGCGTGTTCCCAGGCCTCAGTGAGCCTGAGGAATTGGTGTTTTGCTCAGTCGCTCATTTGTGTCCAGCTCTTTGCGACCCCATGGACTGTAGCCTGCCAGGCTCCCCTGTCCATGGGGATTCTCCAAACAAGAATACTGGAGTTGCCATGCCGTCCTCCAGGGATCTTCCCAACCCAGGGGTTGAACCCAGGTCTCCTGCATTGCAGGCCAATTCTTTACCATCTGAGCCCCCAGGGAAGCCCAGGAACACTGCAGTGGGTAGCCTATTCCTTCTCCAGGGTCTCTTCCTGACTCAGGATTTTGTGAGGTCAGGCTAATTGTCACTCAGAGGAAACCTCTGCAGCTTCCAGCACTCTCTTCCTGCAGATGTTAGTGCTCCTTCACCTCCCACACTCTGACTGCCCTTTCCTTGGCTCAGGGACCCCCTCTCCCTGTGCTACAGCCTGGAAATGGGCAGTGACGGAGCTTACCTCACTTGTTCTCCTCTCACAAGGATCACTGTCTTGTGCTCCATGTTTGCTTGTGTTTGAAAATCATTGTTTCATATACTTTGTCCAGTCTTTCCTTGTTGAAGGTGGGCGGGCACATCTGGTCTGTGTTACCGACTATAGGTGAAGTCTTGGGTGGTGGTTTGCTGGATGAAGAATCCAGGTTGCAGGCTCCCCCCAGACCACATTAAAGCTGCTGCCTTATCATCATCTCACTGTGACTCGTGAGCATGGTGACTGATGTTCTTTGTGCTCCTCTGTAAGGGATTTTCATCTCTGAAAGCATGTTGGACTACTTGTTTCTACCTTTACATATTCTGAAATAATCACTTGAGTATTTATCAATTTGATTTTTTTAATTGACCTGACTTGATGCTAATCAGATGCTCTCAGTCTGAACACTCACCTTTAGTTTTGGGACATTCTCAGTTACCATTTCTTCAAGTATTGCTGCTTCTCCTTTTTCTCCTTGACAGAGCTATTAAATGAATAGATTGGAACCTCTGCCTCAAATGTCTTCTGTTCTGTTCTTCTGTTTCTTTTTTAAATCCCCTCCTCCCTTTCTACTGTTGTGGAAGGATTCCTAGCCCAAGTTTCACCTCATAACACATTCATTCATTTTGTCTGCTCTGCTCTTCAGCCTATCCAATGAGATTCTCTTAACTTTAGAAACTTGTGTTTTCATGTCCATGAAGCTACTTAGTTTTCCTTGAAAGCTCCCTGATCAAGTGTTCATTTCTCTTGTAGTACTCTAGGTATTGTAGGATCTTGTTCTTGGTGCTCTCTTGGCAGTGTCGGTGTCTTCAGTGTTTTAGATCTGTGTCCTGTTTCATGGTACTGGTGTTCCTTGCACAGTTGGTGTTCTTGCTGGTGTAGTCATGTATGGGGCTCTCTGTTTCACTCTTCTTTGCCTCTGTTCGGGTGGGCCCCTGGCGAGATGGTACATGCTGCTCTGCTCAGTCCTCTGCCCAGTTTTCTGTCAGAGTAGACGCCAGGTGGGACACATTGCTGTTCTGCCAAGCAAATCCCTGGCAGCTTATTTTCTGGGCTTTCGAGAGCCCCTTCCTTCCTGGTGTCACCAGTCACCTGGAGCACTGGCCTGGCCTTTCCCTCCAACTCTCTTGTCATTAGTGTCTTCAGGGAACTGCTGGGGCCAGGCGAGCTCTTCTGGAAGCATGTCGCTACTGGCCCCTTCGCACCCCCACGCTGAGGCCTTGCCCCACATGCTGTGCTCGTGTCACTTGTCATCATAAACCCATTTGTGTACTTGCCTCACCTCTGGGTTCCTTCCATTCTTGGGACTGACCAGAGTTTTGCTTGTTTTTGAGTGCTGATATGTATTCATTTAACACAGCAACTTCTCTAGTCTAGAATTTTGCAGGAAGAGAAGCCATGGTGTCGTTCTTCCATCTTACAGTCAGAAATTATTATTTTCACTTTGTTGTGTTATTTTTTAAAAAACGTGCTTTAGGGACCTTCTTGGCGGTCCAGTGGTTAAGATTTAATGCTATCACTGCAGGGGACGCAGGCTCAATCCCTGGTCCGGGAGCTAAGACCCCACATGCTACGTGGCCAATTAATAAATTAATGCATCCAACTAAATCTTTTAAAAAATTTTGCTTTAAAGATGAGTGGTTTTTATATGACTTTTCAAGATTCATTTTTTTAAGCTATTTACAATTTCTTCGTTCCCTAGGTGACAATATATATACATACATAAAACTTTAGAAAAGTGAAGAATTTTTACTTTTCGGTATATTTGGTTGTATACATTGTATATTACTTGTTTTATTCACTAAATAACAAAGGCAGTGTGTTCAACATTTTGGGGACAGTAGGTTAATTAACTGATTGAAGACTACTTAATTAAAGCTTAACCAGACATAGTTTGTCTCTGGAGTAGTTTAGAGTCTCGAGTTAGACAAGAATATGTACACTGGAGACCAAACCAGAGAACCAGAAGCAAGGGCTGAGTGGGGAGAAAAGGTCTCACAGATTTTAAGTTCTAAATTGAAACATTTTTATGATGAGATAGAGGGCCTGTTTAAAATTGATCTCTCCTTTTCCATGCTTTGTGACAAATTACCATAAACCAAGGAGCCTAAGAGCAACAGAGATTTATGACCCACCATTTCTCCAGGCCAGGACTCTGGCACATTGTGATTGTCTTCTGCCCCTCATCTCCTGAAGCCTAGGTAGTGGTGCCAGTGGCTGTGCCTTCATGGTGCCAGCAGGCCGTCCCTCCCTCTGCTGTGGGAATCAGGCCTCCACTATAGGAGAGATTGACTGAGACCATGTTCAGTTGTTTGCCACATAATCTCAGCAGCAAAGAACTCCATGTGCATCAACTCCCTGCCTCCTGCTTCTTCAACCAGCCAGGAAAACGGCATTTAATGGTCAACCCACTGTTTTAATGCCACTCATCCCATTTAATGTGACTCAGTCCTGGGGGTACACCCCATTGTATTCCCAGCCCTGGGGATCATCTGTGCAGGACTTGCAATCCTGGGGAGTGGGTGAATGTCAGGAAACCTTGGGAGCCTTCTCTAAGTCCTGCCCTCCATGGTCCCTTTGCCTTTGACCTTAGAGAATGTGTCAGGGACAGCAGATGAGGTGAAGTGGAGGAGCTGACTTTAGCAACATACTTGAGGGAGAGCACTACCCAGGAGTCCAGACAGAGCTCTGTAAAAAATTGGTTATTAACATGAAGTTTAAATACAGTGATATTCACCAGTGTTAGGTGTGTGTCTGGATGAGTGCTGACAAGAGTATGTAGTCATATAATCCCTCCCACAGTCATGGGATAGCACTGTTCCATCATTTCTTAAAAGCTTCCTCCTCTTATCATCAGGAAAAAAAAAATTGAATGTGATATGATGGATGACAACTAAACTTAGCATAGTGATCCTTTCTCAGTGTACACGTATATTAAATATTTTGTGCACCTTAAACTAATGATGTTATATGGCAATTGTATCTCAATAAAACCAGGCTTCCCTGGTGGCTCAGATGGTAAAGAATCCACTTACATTGCAGGAGACCTGAATTCATTCCCTGGGTGAAAGTTCCCCTGGAAAAGGAAATGTCATCCCGCTCCAGTATTTGGCCTGGAGAATCCCATGGACAGAGTAACCTGGCAGACTACAGTCCATGGGATCGCAAAGAGTCAGACGCGACTTAGCAGCTACACACACATCTCAACTAAACAGGAGGAGGAAGTTTCCTCCTGCCTCTTTGCAGTCAGTCTGCTGCCAGCCATAGGCTATGCTCTTGTTTCTTCTAGAATTTCATATAGAAATATCTTACAGTATATACAGTCTTGGGGTGGTGTGTATGCTTAGTTCTTTTTTATTCCTAAGTCTTATTCCATCATATGAGTATACCTCAAATTGTTTATTCAGTCCTTAGTTGATGGACATTTGTGTGGTTCTAAAAGAGATGGTTTGAAAACTCTTGGGAGTCACTGAACTTACTAGCCCATGCTCCTGGGAGCCCTTCTTTCTGAGTTGGCATATCCCTCTCTATTATGTGTAACTCAGTAATATTTTTACACTCAGGTTTCTGAACACTGCTGGAGAAAGTGACAGCTGTGATGGCTAGTGTTAGATGGGTTTATGGCCTCTGGTTTCAGCAGAAGTGTGGTCCTTTTCAGCACTCCGTTAAATCTCCATGGTCAGCAGCCTATCCCCTTGTTCATTTGCTCAATGATTTCATCCTTCTTCCTTCTCTGTGAAGATAATCATTACAGAGAAAGTTGGCTTATGGACCCCACATTTCATCAGATTTTTCTGCCTCCATATTTAAAAGTGAAGTGAAAGTCGCTCAGTCGTATCCGACTGTTTGTGACCCCATGGACTATACAACCCATGGAATTATCTAAGCCAGAATACTGGAGTGGGTAGCTTTTCCCTTCTCCAGGGTATCTTCCCAACCCAGGGATCGAACCCAGGTTTCCCACATTGCAGGTGGATTCTTTACCAGTTGAGCCACAAGGGAAGTCCAGGAATACTGGAGTGGATAGCCTATTGCTTCTCTACCAGATCTTCCCAACCCAGGAATCAAACCAGAGCATTGCAGGCAGATTCTTTACCAACTGAACTGTCAGAGCTATGCCTCCATACTTATAAATTTATCTACAATTATACCCAGTATTTCCTTATTTTCTCCAGTCTCAGAGGAGGATATAATTTCTTCTGTTCAGAAGTAGTCTTCCCATTCCATTCTTCCCATTCCATCCTATTTGATGATTATAAGGCTACTAACTGTTGACATTGGTCAATTTACTGGGTGCGTACTATGCCAAAGAATGCTCAAACTACCACACAATTGCACTCATCTCATATGCTAGTAAAGTAATGCTGAAAATTCTCCAAGCCGGATTTCAGCAGTAGATGAACTGTGAACTTCCAGATATTCAAGCTGGTTTTAGAAAAGGCAGAGGAACCAGAGATCAAATTGCCAACATCCGTTGGATTACTGAAAAAGCAAAACAGTGCCAGAGAAACATCTACTTCTGCTTTGTTGACTATGCCAAAGCCTTTGATTGTGTGGATCATCACAAACTGTGGAAAATTCTGAAAGAGATGGAAATACCAGACCACCTGACCTGCCTCTTGAGAAGTCATGCAAATCAGGAAGCAACAATTAGAACTGGACATGGAACAACAGACTGGTTCCAAACTGGGAAAGGAATACTTCAAGACTACATATTGTCACCCTACTTATTTCACTTACGTGCAGAGTACATCATGAGAAATGCTTTACTGGATGAAGCACAAGCTGGAATCAAGATTGCCGGGAGAAATATCAGTAACCTCAGATAATGCAGATGACACCACCCTTATGTCAGAAAACAAAGAACTAGAGAGCCTCTTGATGAAAGTGAAAGAGGAAAATGAAAAAGTTGGCTTAAAACTCGACATTCAGAAAACTGAGATCATGGCATCTGGTCCTATCACTTCATGGCAGATAGATGAGCAAACAGTGGAAATGGTGAGAGACTTTATTTTGGGGGCTCCAAAATCACTGCAGATGGTGACTGCAGCCATGAAATTAAAAGATCCTTGCTCCTTGGAAGAAAAGTTATAACCAAGCTAGACAGCATATTAAAAAGCAGAGACATTGCTTTGCCAATCCATCTAGTCAAAGCTATGGTTTTTCCAGTGGTCATGTATGGATGTGAGAGTTGGACTATAAAGAAAGCTGAGCGGCAAAGAATTGATGCTTTTAAACTGTGGTGTTGGAGAAGACTCTTGAGAGTCCCTTGGACTGTGAGGAGATCCAACCAGTCCATTCTGAAGGAGATCAGTCCTGAATATTCATTGGAAGGACTGATGCTGAAGTTGAAACTCCAATACTTTGGCCACCTGATGTAAAGAACTGACTCATTTGCAAAGACCCTGATGCTGGGAAAGACTGAAGGCGGGAGGAGAAGGGGACGACAGAGGATTAGATGGTCGGATGACATCACCATCTCAATGGACATGAGCTTGCGTAAACCCCGGGAGTTGGTGATGGACAGGGAGGCCTGGCATACTGCAGTCCATGGGGTCACAAAGAGTCTGACACGACTGAGTGACTGAGCTGAACTGAACTGAACTACTATATGTCAGGCATAGTTTTGAGTTCTCTACCTGTATTAACTCACTTCTCACAGCAGCACCCTGAGGTGGGTTCTGTAGTGTTCCCGTCGTACATCTCACTGGGGCAGAAGTAGAGAAGCGAATATGACAGTTTGGGTTTTACAGAGACTGAATGGTAGATTGAGTGTTTAAATGCCGTGTTCTGACTGTAGAACCCATGCTTTCATCACTTTATTTTCTGTGTCATACTGTCTGTTTACTGAGGGTCCTCCTTACTCTGTCACTTGTTTCCTCTCTCTCCTGATCATTTCCTTCTTCCCTGGTGTCCTCCCATAGCCTATAAATACATGCATGTTTCTCACATTTCTGCTCCTTCCTCCTCTTCACAGCTGGCCCCTCAAAGGAATGAAGCACTACTCTTCATTGTTGCTCACTTGGTATTCAGAATCCTGTTGATATAGAAGTTATCACTGTCCATCTTCTCAGATATAATACAGTATTTTCAGTCTCTATCTTACTTGACCTTTCTGTGACATTTGGTCTCATGAGTTACTGCTTCTAAATTTCTTCACTACCTTCTCTGGTACCAAATTCTTCTTGTTTTTCTTTCTCTGGGTTTTTTTTTTTTTTTTTTTTCATAATATCTTTTCCTACAGGATTCTTTTCCGCTCACTTTTTAAAGGCTGATGTTTTCTGGGGTGTTCTGTCCTTGGTTATTTTCTCACTATAAATAATACCCGGCAGTGATCTCATTCTACAAGGGACCAGTGACCTCACAGTCTGTCTCAGTCACTCAGACTACTCTTTAACTTCTGTCTAGCTGTCTTCTGGACATCATTTCCTGGGTGTTTCATTGGCACCTTAATTTTTAAATTTCCTTTTATTATTTAATGTATAATACAATAACTTTAGTATACCACTTATGACTTTTTAATAATACAATAACTTTCCTTTTATTATTTAAATTATAATACAATAATGGGTTTGCCTTGAGACTCAGCTGGTAAAGAATTTATCTGCAATGTGGGAGACCTGGGTTTGATCCTTGGGTTGGGAAGATCCCCTGGAGAAGGGAAAGGCTACCCACTCCAGTATTCTGGCCTGAAGAATTCCATGGACTGTATAGTCCATGGGATCGCAAACAGTTGGATACAACTGAGCAACTTTAACTTTCACAATAACTTCAACTTTATTTTTCTTCTCCAGTTCTATGAATTTTAGCACAAGAATAAATTCACGTACCCACCACATAGTCAGGATATAGAAGAGTTCCATCATCCCAAAACTCTTTTGGTGTCTCTCAGCATAGTCATACTGTCCCTACACCATCAACAGCCTGGCAGCGATTGTCTGTTCTCCATGACTACAGTGTTGTCTTTTCAAGAATATCTTATGTGGTATATATGTGTGGTATCAGTTCAGCTCAGTTCAGTCACTCAATTGTGTCCGACTTTGCAACCCCACGGACTGCAACCAGGCTTCCCTGTCCATCACCAACTGCCACAGCTTGCTCAAACCCATGGCCATCAAGTCAGTGATGCCATACAACCATCTCATCCTCTGTCATCCCCTTCTCCTCCTGCCTTCAATCTTTCCCAGAAGCAGGGTCTTTTCCATTGAGTTAGTTCTTCACATCAGGTGGCCAAAGTACTGGAGTTTTCAGCTTCAGCATCAATCCTTCCAATGAATATTCAGGACTGATCTCCTTCAGAACGGACTGGTTGGATCTCCTTGCAGTCCAAGGGACTCTCAAGAGTCTTCTCCAACACCACAGTTCAAAAGCATCAATTCTTTGACACTCAGTTTTCCTTATAGTCCAACTCTCACATCCATACATGACTACTGGAAAAACCATATCCTTGACTAGATGGACCTTTGTTGGCAAAGTAATGTCTCTGCTTTTTAATATGCTGTCTAGGTTGGTCATAACTTTTTTTCCAAGGAGCAAGCGTCTTTTAATTTCATAGCTGCAGTCACCATCTACAGTGTTTTTGGAGCCCAGGAAAGTAAAGTCTGTCACTGTGTCCCTTGTTTGGAAAGTATGAAAAGGCAAAAAGATATGTATGGTATATATAATGATATATAAACCTTACTGGTTGACTTCTTTCACTCACCTTAATCATTTTCATCCAAGCTGTTGCATTTATCAGTAACTTTTTCTTTTATTTTTGAGTGATTTCCATTGTATGGATGTGCTATGGTTTGTTTATTCATTCACTCATTGAGGGACATTTGGGTTGTTTCTGATGATTGTAAGTACTGCTGCTTGTATCATTCATTTACAAGTTTTTGGACAAGTGTTAAGTTTTTATTGGGTAAATACCCAGGAGTAGGTTTACTGAATCATATGGTACATGTATATTTAACTTGGGTTTTCAAAAAAGTCAAACCGTTTGCTGGAGTTCTTGTACCATTTTACCTTCCTACCAGGAGTAAATAAGAGTTCCAGTTGCTTTGCACCCTCATCAGCATTGGGCATTGTCACTATTTTTTTTATTTTGGCCATCTAATTATGTATAGCGGTATCTCATTGTGATTTAATGTGCATTTCTCAAAATGTTAATGATGTTGAATTCCTTTTCATGTTCTTATTTGTGATCCATATATCCTCTTTAGAGAACTGTCTGAATAATTTGTTGATGTTGATTGTTATTTGTTTAGCTTTGCGTGTTCTTTATATTCTGGATAAGTCTTTTATTTGGTAAGTAACTTGCCAGTATTTTCTAAGTGGTAGTTTGACTTATCATTCTCTTAACAGTATTTTTCACAGAACAAAAAGTATTAACTTTGATAAAGTGTTTTCAGATTTCTGGTTTATGGATCATGCTTTTGCTATTGTGTCTAAAAACTTTCTGCCTATCCAACAGTCGTAAAGATTTGCTCCTACTTTAAAAAAATTTTTTTATAGTTCTACTTTTAACCTTTAGTTCTATGATCCATGAAGGATGAATGTTTCCATCTAAAAAAAAGAAAATGTTTTTATTATGGTAAAATACCCAAAACATACAATTTTCTGTCTTAATCATTTAAAAATACACAATTCGGTAGCATGAGGTACATTCACAGTGTTATCTTCTTTCTGCTTGATTTCTGTTTATTTTGCTCTTTTCTAGTTTTTTAAGGTTATAGCTTAAATAGCTGAGGATGAGACTTTTCTTCTTTTCTAATATTGGTAGTAGATGCTATAAATTTCCCTCTAAGCACTGCATTAATTTCACCCACAAATTGTGCTGTGTTCTGTTTTCATTTTCATTCAGGTCAGAATTCATTCTGATTTCCCTTGAAATTTCTATTTGGCCTGTGAATTACTTAGAAATGAGTTGTTTAATTTCCACGTGTTTGGACGTTTTCCTACTTTTGCCTGTAACTGTTTCCCGGTTGTATTTTATAATTAGAGAACATACTTTCTCGAACTTCAGTCATTTTACATTTGTTAGGATTTGTACTTTGACCTAGGATATGATCTATTTTCATGAATGTTCCACATGCACTTGGAAAAAATATGTACTCTGCTGTCGTTGAGTGGAGTGCTGTGTGTTTCAGTTAGACACAGTGAGTTAATGGTGCTTTTCAGTACTTTCTTGATCTGTGCTATATGCCAATATGTTTGATATTAAGGTAGGAGAGTTGAAGTCTTCAAATATAATTGTAGATGTATCTGTTTTTCCTTTCAGTTGTGCGAGGTTTTACTTTCTATTTTTTTATTTTTAAAAAGCATGAGCACATTTTAAATTATTGGGTTTTTTTGGTGCATTGACTTTTTTTTATCAAAATATAATCTTTTTGTTCCTTGTATTAGGCTTTTGTTTTTGTTTTTCTGTGTAACAAATTAGTATAATTTAGTGGCTTTAACAAAGCAAAATTGAACACAGTGCTCATCTGCTTAGAGTTACTTAATGGTTGTCTAGTGTTTATAGAGTAAATTACACCTGGGTAGCTTTCCACGAGGCTTCTATCCTTTGTCTTTCTTATTGCTCTTGATTCTCCTGTTCCCTTCTTCATCCCTTACACTTCAGCATTACCAGACTTTGCAGTTCCCTGGTGGCACTGTTTCTAGTTTTTGCCTGAGATTCCATCTCGTTTATCTTCATGGAGAGAGCTCATGGTTCCTTTCTGTTGCCTTGTTGATTTGTGGGCTATGGCTGAGGATGTGGTAGAGATTCCAGGGCAAGAGTAAACATGCTTTTACTGCCACTGTATTGGTTTCGTGCTTAGGAAGGGATGGTGGTTAACTGTAGCAACAGTTACTGTTAATTTGTGCAGCATCTTAGTTTACGTAAAGTTTTCTGATTCTGTGACCTTTGTGTATCTTCATAGAGTAGACACTCCATTATTGCTGTGAGAAAACTATTGATCCTGTGCTGTAGGTCTGATTTGCACATTTATGTTGCATGGACTGAAACAGGGAAACATGGTCTCTCCCCAAGTTCATCAGCTCTGATGAATGAGCTGGGGAATCTTGAAGAGAGGCGCATGTGGCAGACATCTCAGGGAGACCTTTGCAAGCTGCTCTGAAAACAGTCAGGAACCTGGGACCCGACTCTCACATGAGGTGCAGTAAGTCAGCCCTGCATCTCTTGCAAGAAACCCTCCTTAGCCCAGCAGTCTTGATGCTGGAAAGAGCTGCTTAATGTAAATCCCATTTACTACACATTTTGTAGTAAAGAGAGAAAAAAAAACTTGTTTGGGATTTTACCTTGAAAAATACAATTTAAAAAATTATTTTGTCTTGTATTTATCAGAATTTTATATATATTTGCAAGTCTATATTCTGAAAGTAACTTGAGAAGGTTTATAATTTTTCAGATAGGATTTTATAATGAGTAATATATGTTTTTTTATCAAATCCAAGTTACAACTATAAGGCATAGTGTTATATATGATTAAAAGAGAAAAAGTTGCTGATTTAACTTGATACAGTGCTTTTTATCACTTAAACTTTTTGTTTTATACTTGTTGAAATAATTCTGTTTTTTTTAATTATATTATACTTGAGAATTCGTAAAAAGGAAAATTAATAAAATACATTAGTAAAGATGTTTATTCCTAAATCTACTTTACATTCATAATTTGTTTTTCCAATCATTCCTTTTATTTTATTTTTTTAATTAGGGTCATTGCTATTCACGTTTTCCCAAATATTAAACTCTGTACCACCACGTGCATTGAGATTTCAGCATTTCTTAAGAGGACCCAAATTTTGTTTCTGGTATTTTCTTTCAAGAGTCAGCAAGCTTTGGTGCTGGTGCTTTCTTGCTGTCATCAGAGGGAATCAGTGGAAGGTATTCAGTAACTACTAGGCTCCTGTTTACTCTTGGACAAGCCACTAAGTGAATTTTTTACTTGAAACTGAGGAACTAAGGTTGCCCAGTTATGACACTAAGAAAGAAGAAAACTAATAAAGTTCATATGTTTACACCTATGTTATAACTGCTGCCTGGCCCAAAGTTTATAAGATTATAACAGATCATGAAGATGCCATTGATTATAAGATGCACACCATTTCAGAGATGTTAAAATGTGAAAAATTTTCATGTTAGGATTGATGAAAGATGGTGTACCCTTCACTTCAAAATTTCTGTATGGTTTACTTTTATAACTGTGTTATGAAAGAAGGCAATTTCTTTTACAGAAATGGTTGAGATTTTAGCAGTTCTCCAAAGATCATTTCTGAATTTTTAAATTCCAGTACTATTTTAAAAACTAATATCATAATTCCTTGCAGTTTTTAAAAATTCACATGACTTATTCAACCACTGAGTATTTGTAGATGGTTTTTCATGTAATTTGAACTATTTTCCAATGTCACTTATCATTATTTTCATGAAATCCTTTCATCTTTGGCAAGCTTTATAATTTCCTTTGTCAGTCAGTTTGTATTAGACATGCATTATATTGTCAGATATGAATGGGAAAGACTAGACATCTCTTCAAGAAAATTAGTGATACCAAGGGAACATTTCATGAAAAGATGGCCACAATAAAGGACAGAAATAGTATGGACCTAACAGAAGCAGAAGATATTAAGAAGAGGTGGCACGAATACACAGAAGAGCTATATGAAAAATATCTTCACGACCCAGATAATCATGATGGTGTGATCACTCACCTAGTATCTTCACGACCCAGATAATCACGATGGTGTGATCACTCACCTAGAGCCAGGCATCCTGGAATGCAAAGTTAAATGGGCCTTAAGAAGCATCACTACGAACCAAGCTAGTGGAGGTGATGGAATTCCAGTTGAGCTGTTTCAAATCCTGAAAGATGATGCTATGAAAGTGCGGCACTCAATATGCCAGCAAATATGGAAAACTCAGCAGGGGCCACAGGACTGGAAAAGGTCAGTTTTCATTCCAATCCCAAAGAAAGGCAATGCCAAAGAATGCGCAAACCACCACACAATTGCACTCATCTCACATGTTAGTAAAGTAATGCTTAAAATTCTCCAAGCCAGGCTTCAGCAATATGTGAACCATGAACTTCCAGATGTTCAAGCTGGTTTTAGAAAAGGCAGAGGAACCAGAGATCAAATTGCCAACATCTGCTGGATCATCGAAAAAGCAAGAGAATTCCAGAAAAACATCTATTTCTGCTTTATTGACTATGCCAAAGCCTTTGACTGTATGGATCACAATAGACTGTGGAAAATTCTGAAAGAGATGGGCATACCAGACCACCTGACCTGCCTCTTGAGAAATCCGTATACAGGTCAGGAAGCAACAGTTAGAACTGGACATGGAACAACAGACTGGTTCCGAATAGGAAAAGGAGTACGTCAAGGCTGTATATTGTCACCCTGCTTATTTAACTTTTATGCAGAGTGCATCATGAGAAACGCTGGACTGGAAGAAACACAAGCTGGAATCGAGATTATCAGGAGAAATATCAATAACCTCAGATATGCAGATGACACCACCCTTATGGCAGAAAGTGAAGAACTAAAGAGCCTCTTGATGAAGGTGAAACAGGAGAGTGAAAAAGTTGGTTTAAAGCTCAACATTCAGAAAACTAAGATCATGGCATCCGGTCCCATCACTTCATGGCAGATAGATGGGGAAACAGTGGCTGACTTTATTTTTCTGGATTCCAAAATCACTGCAGATGGAGACTACAGCCATGAAATTAAAAGACGCTTACTCCTTGGAAGGAAAGTTATGACCAACCTAGATAGCATATTAAAAAGCAGAAACATTACTTTGCCAACAAAGGTCCATCTAGTCAAGGCTGTGGTTTTTCCAGTGGTCATGTATGGATATGAGAGTTGGACTATAAAGAAAACTAAATGCCGAAGAGTTGATGCTTTTGAACTGTGGTGTTGGAGAAGACTCTTGAGAGTCCCTTGGACTGCAAAAAAATCCAACCAGTCCATCTTAAAGGCGATCAGTCCTAGGTGTTCATTGGAAGGAACTGAGGCTGAAACTCCAATACTTTGGCCACCTGATGTGAAGGGCTGACTCATTTGAAAAGACCCTGATGCTGGGAAAGATTGAGGGCAGGAGGAGAAGGGGACGACAGAGGATAAGATGGTTGGATGGCATCAACTCGATGGACATGGGTTTGGGTGGACTCCGGGAATTGGTGATGGACAGGGAGGCCTGGTGTGCTGTGGTTCATGGGGTCGCAAAGAGTCGGACACAACTGAGCGACAACTGAACTGAACTGTTGAATCATTGAAAAAGCAAGAGAGTTCTAGAAAAACATCTACTTTATTGACTATGCCAAAGCCTTTGGCCGTGTGGATTACAATAAACTGTGGAAAATTCTGAAAGAGATGGGAATACCAGACCACCTGATCTGCCTCTTTAGAAATCTCTTTGCACGTCAGGAAGCAACAGTTAGAACTAGACATGGAACAACAGACTGGTTCCAAATCAGGAAAGAAGTACGTCAAGGCTGTATATTGTCACCCTGCTTATTTGACTTATGTGCAGAGTACATCATGAGAAATGCTGGCTGGATGAAGCACAAGCTGAAATCAAGATTGCCGGGAGAAATAGCAATAACCTCAGATAATGCAGATGACACCACCTTTATGGCAGAAAGTGAAGAAGAACTAGAGAGCCTCTTGAAAGTGAAAGAGGAGAGTGAAAAAGTTGACTTAATACTCAACATTCAGAAAACTAAGATCATGGCATCCATTCCCATCACTCCATGGCAGATAGATGGCCAAAAAAATGGAAACAGTGACAGACTTTATTTTCCTGAGCTCCAAAATCACTACTGATCGTGACTGAGTGACTGAACCACCTGACTGACTGGCTGGTATTGTCAGATGTTTACAACGTTGAACAATCAAGAGAGACTGATCAACAGAGACCTAGATGTGATAAATGAGGAGAAACATATTAGTTGGGGACTACATTCATAGTGGTCATTACTGCTTATTTTGGGACTCTGACAGCATTCAGCATTCTAACTGCTGAGACTTTTACATAACAGCTATACCTACAGAACAGTACAGTGATGGTTATTTACTCTCCAAGAAAAATATATCAGTACCACTAATTAAGGAAGCACATAAATATCTTTCCATTAAGAAATATTAATGTTCATGACTTGTTTGTACAGTTTGAAAATGTATACACCTTTACACTGTGGTTTATTTTTATAGCCAGTTGTAAAATGCCGATTTTGCTGAGAAACAGAAGCAGTTGTAAAGAGGTTGTGACAGATACACATCTGAAACCTATTATGTGTTTTCTCATACTAAAATCTCTTTATAAATAATCAAACCTAAACAGTTAAGTTTTAAGTCTTAAAGATTAACCCTCTGAAGTTGTAAAACTGCTGTAGTTAAATTATTTGATCAGTACCTTTTGTTAACTGCTTTATCTTGGAATAATCATAGTGAATTACAACATTGTTTCTGTGGCAAAATGAAATCAAAATTTCTGTCCTGTGAATAAGCATTTGGAACATAAATAATTTTTAGGTTGAATTGTGATTTAAAGTAACCAGGTATTTCAGAGTAATTCCATGTGTTTGTATGCGAATTCAAAATTTTCCCTTTTCATGTAATTTTAATAGGAAAAAATGCAGGTTAAGGAGACTCTTAACAAGTAGGACCTCAAGCCAAGTGGTTTGTCTTTCTCTGAACAGTATTCATAAAAATTAACTAAAGTTACTAAGAATCTAGTCCTTACAGGAATTTTCTGGAGTGGGGATTTTGATTCCCAGGTCACAGGTTTTGAAGTCATGAGTAGTTTGTCCAAGATCACTTGATATGTCTGGAGGCAGCAGACAAACCCAGTATGTCTGACTTTCAAGATCATCCTTCCAAGTAATTTGCTTTGCTGTTTGTTCCTTTTTAAATCCCATGTTAGTGTTTGCTTTACTTTAGGTAAAACTTGTGAACTTGATGATTTTGTAGTGCAGGGATAGCAAACATTTCCTGTAAAAGGGCAGATGGTAAGTGTTCTAGGCTTTGCATCCCATATGCTGACCTAAGT
Organism: Tragelaphus eurycerus; assembly: GCA_935064755.1. NCBI lineage: Eukaryota > Metazoa > Chordata > Mammalia > Artiodactyla > Bovidae > Tragelaphus > Tragelaphus eurycerus. The sequence goes on along the minus strand of CAKXYN010000103.1, from coordinate 1,365,809 downwards.
AATGGCTCAGCTCTGCGTGGCAGAGAAGACTTGAGCAAATGGGCGGAGCTGTGCTGGTGAAACCTTCGGGCAGCTGACTGGATGTGACCTGAGGATTGTAGTTTGCTCATTCTTGTTGTGGACTATCCTAGCAACAGATTAGTTCTTCATCACTAATTTATTTTGAAAAGATATTTTTTTCAGCTCTTAAAAAAAAAATTCCTTTGTTGTCCTGCTCAAATACAATTTTTAGTACATAAAAAAGAATATATTTAATATATGTATAAATTATCAAGCAAAATAATAGACTCAGGAGGTAGAACACTAAGTTTGGTCTGAGTACTGTCCCATAATCTAGGGATTAGCAGGTATTTTTCTGTAAATATCTTAGTCTTTTCAAACCATAATATCTCTGTCATAACTACTAGCTCTGCATTGTCACATGGTAGTAACCATAGACACTATGTGAATGAATGAGCCTGGCTGAGCTCCAGTATAATTTTACTTAGGGACTGAAATTTGAATTTCATATCATTTTCATATGGTCATGAAATACTTTTTTTTTTTTGACCATTTAAAAATGTGTAAAACCATTCTTAGTGTACAAAACATAAAAACATAGGTGGCGAGCTGGATTTGACCTGTAAGCTGTAGTTTGACAACCTCTGTTCCAGAGTTTGTCTCTGGGATTGCTGTAAAGACTAAAACATAGTCTTATGGTAATTCTGGAACCTTGGTGCACAGTTGAACCTTGAACAATGTGGGGATGAGGGCATTGACTCTCCTTGCAGTTGAAAACCTGCAGGTAACTTAAACCTATGCTCTGTATACATGATTCCTTCAAATCAGGTCTGCAGTTCAGCATCCATGCATGAACTCAACAACTGCAGGTTGTGTGTTCACTATTGAAAAACATTTTTGTATCAGTGGACCCACCCACAGTTCACATCCACAGTGGTTAAGGGTCACCTGTACTAGTCTATTTTTTAAAATATTTTTTTAAATTTATGTACATATTTAACATTTATATATTTGATGAATAAATAAAAATGTAAAGGCATAACTTAAATATATTCATGGTTCTAGCGATTTTTAAATTTTATATACTCATATATCAAAGTACATATATAGAGTCATGTATGATATAAAACTGGAGAAGGAAATGGCAGCCCACTCCAGTGTTCTTGCCTGGAGAATCCCAGGGACAGGGAATCCTGGTGGGCTGCCGTCTATGGGGTCGCACAGTCGGAGACGACTGAAGCGACTTAGCAGTAGCAGTACTAGTCTTACCGTGGAGTATATTGTAGTACCCTCACTACTAAAAAATAACTTCTCCACTCTTCCAGGACCTGCTTTTTCCTGCTCTTCCCTCTAAATACAGTAACACTCTGGAAATCACCTCTCCTTTATTTCATGAACTGAGTGTTGGACATGCCTGCAGTCCAGATCCACTATGAAAGTGAAAGTAAAGTCACTCAGTCGTGTCCAACTCTGCGACCCCATTTACTATAGCCTACCAGGCTCCTCCATCCATGGAATTTTCCAGGCAAGAATACTGGAGTGGGTTGCCATTTCCTTCTCCAAGAGATCTTCCTGACCCAGGGATTGAACCTGGGTCTCCCTCATTGTAGGCAGACAGACGCTTTACCATCTGAGCCACCAGGGAAGTCCCAGATCCACCATAGACATAGATAAAAAACAAAACTAAACAAGAAAAGAAGGCTGCGTGCCAAAGAATTGAGGCTTTCTAACTGTGGTGTTGGAGAAGACTCTTGAGAGTCCCTTGGACAGCATGGAGATCCAACCAGTCCATCCTAAAGGAAATCAACCCTGAATATTCATTGGAAAGGCTGATGCTGAAGCTCCAGTCCTTTGGCCACCTGATGCAAAGAGCTGACTCATTGGAGAAGACCCTGATGCTGGGAAGTATTGAAGGCAGAAGGAGAAGGGGACTCCAGAGAACAATATGGTTGAATGGCACCACCAACACAATGGCTATGAGTTTGAGCAAACTCCAGGAGATGGTGAAGGACAGGAAAGCCTGGCGTGCTTAGTCCATGGGGTCACAAAGAGTTGGACATGACTGAGTGACTGAACAACAAAAACAAGAAAATCCTCTCACTCGCCAGCATACTGGGAAAGAGGAATCCCACTGTCTGCCCTAGCAGGTCCTGGTGAATGGGTTAAACTATGGGCAGCGGTGAATCCCCAGGCTGTCCCAGCCCCATTCCACAACTAGAGCGTGAGCAGGTGACTTGGAGGACAGTTTGACCCACCTGTGGCAGCAAAGCCCTGGACTATCCCACATAGTCTGCTTAACAGCTAGTACATGAGCAGGTGATCCATCTATCCATAGCTGTTTACACAAAGCTCTGTGTCCCTATGCTCTGCCTAATGACAAGGAAACCAAGCCCAGTGGCAACCCCCCGCCTCCTATCAGGATATCTTCAGTAACAGCAGGTAACCTGGGAAGCAGCTTCATCTTCACAGAATAATACCAGGAGGGCCTGAGCAGGAGCTGCATCAGTACCAGAATAATGAAGCAGACCAGAGTAACATTACAAGAGTTCAGAATACCAGATTTGTATTGAAGTAAAGCCCACAAAAGTAGGCCAGAACCTGAATTTTAGTAAATTGAATCCAACCACAACCAAGTAGGATTTAGTCTGAAACCCAAGTCTGTTTTGTTGATAGAAAGTCAATGTGATCCACCCTGTCAACAGGCTACAGAAAAATCATGTGAGTGTAACTATTGATGCAGAAAATATTTTGACAGAGATCAAAATACATAATATAAACTGTCAGTAACTGAAAATCAGTGGGATTGTCCTCAACCTCATAATACACATCTATAAACAAACTCACACCTAAATTAATACTTACAGGTAGAGGACTGAATGCTCTCCCACTACAGTCTGGAAAAAGACAAGGAAGTTAACTCTCACCACTTTTAATCATCATACTGCTGGCAGTTTTGGAGAAGGCAATGGCACCCCACTCCAGTACTCTTGCCTGGAAAATCCCATGGACGGAGGAGCCTGGTGGGCTGCAGTCCATGGGGTCGCTGAGGGTCGGACACGATTGAACGACTTCACTTTCACTTTTAACTTTCATGCATTGGAGAAGGAAATGGCAACCCACTCCAGTGTTCTTGTCTGAAGAATCCCAGGGACGGGTGAGCCTGGTAGGTTGCCGTCTATGGGGTCGCACAGAGTCGGACACGACTGAAGTGACTTAGCAGCAGCAGCAGCTGGCAGTTTTGGTTAGTGCAGTAAGGAACAAAAAAGAGGGTAAAGGCATACAGATTTGAAAAGAAGGAATGAAATTATTACTGTTTCCAGTTGACATGATTATCTGCATAGAATATCTCAAGGGCTCTATACCAAAGCACTCCTAGAACTAAAAAATGAACGCATTATAGTTACATGATATAAGGTCATTTCACAAAAGTCGACTGGTTTCTGTACGTTGACAATGAAGAAATGGAAACTGATATTTAAAAAACAGCAATATACCATTTACAATTGCCCCAAACAAAGTGGGGAAAAAAAGTATAATAATAAACATGTAAGATTTGTGCCATGAAAATGATAATATCTTGACGAAACTGTTAAATATTTAGAGACACATGCCGGGGTCGTTAATTGGAAGACTCAATGTGTAATAAAAAATGGCAAGTCTTCTTAAATTTGCAGTTCTTAGTAAAATCTCAGAAACATTTTAAAATAGATTTAGACAAGCATGTTTTGAAATTTATAAATTAGGTTGAAAAAGTAATTGCAGGTATGGACTGTGAATTTTAAATCATTATGACTAGGCTCAAACACATCTTTATTAATCAAAGTAGGAACAATTACAGTCAACACATTTTTGCAAATAAGAAATAAGTTTGTTTATTCCTGTAGTGTAAAAATCTGTGCTTTGGGCTTCAGTGAACTTTTGGAAAGCATTTTCTGCCTCTTGTTGATTATGGAAGCATTTTCCCTGCAAAAAGTTGTTGAGACACTTGAAAAAGTTTCAGTTGGTTAGCAAGGAGTCAGGTGAATATGGTGGATGAGGTAAAGCTTTGTAGCCCAATTCATTCAACTTTTGAAGCATTGATTGTGTGATGTGCAGTTGTGCATTGTTGTGGGGAAGAATTGGGCTCATTGTGTTGACCAATGTCGGCTGCAGGCATTGCAGTTTTTGGTGCATCTTATCAATTTGCTGAGCATACTTCTCAGATGTAATGGTTTCACTGGGATTCAGAAAGCCATAGTGGATCAGATGGGAACCAGACCACCAGTGACCATAACCTTTTTATGGTGCAAGTTTGGCTTTGAGAAGTGCTTTGGAGCTTCTTCTTGATCCAGGCACTGAGCTGCTCATCACTGGTTGTCATGTAAAACCCACTTTTTGTCACTCATCACAATCCAGTCAAGAAATGTTTCATCGTTGTTATACAAAAGTATGAACCTTGACTTCAGCCCCACACTGTATAAAACAGAACAGTTTGTGCACTCTAATGTAAAAGAGAAAATTGTAAAACTTACAGGAAAAGAAGAAAATTTAAGACCTAAGACTAGACAAAGAGTTCTTAGACTTGACACCAAAAGCACAATCCATAAAAGAAAAACTTGATAAATTTGACTTCATCAGAATTTAAAACCTTTGCTCTTCAAAAGACCCTGTTAAGAGGAAGAAAATACAGGTTATATATTGGAGGAAAATATTTGTAACCTCATATTTAACAAAAGATTTGTATCTAGAACATATAAAAACTCAACATTAACTGTACAAAGTTTTATAAAACTTTGTATATGTTTGGCACAGTGGTAAAGAATCTGCCTACCTATGGGCAAAAGACACTCTAAACCTTTCATTGAAGAGGATATGCAGATGGAAGATAAACACATGCAAAGATGTTCAGCATTATTAGCCATTTGGGAAATGCAAATTAATTAAACCACAATAATGTATCACTGCCTACCCAATTGTGATAAAACCAAATGCTGATGAGGATGTGGAAAAAGGGAGTCATCAAACGTTGCTGGTAGGGATGTTAAATGATACAGCCTCTTTGCAGAACTGTTTGGCAGTCCCTTTTAAAACTGCAGATGGATCTGCAATACCAAGAGTAGGCAATTCTACTCGTCCCAGAGAAAACTTATTTTCACAAAGAAACATTTTGTCGTTGAGTCACTAAGTCATGTCTGATTCTCTGCGACCCTTTGGACTATAGCCCACCAGGCTTTTCTGTCCATGGCATTTGCCAGGCAAGAATACTTGAGTGGGTTGCCATTTCCTTCTCCAGGGGATCTTCCCAACCCAGGGATTGAACCTACTTCTCCTGCATTGGTAGGCAGATTCTTTACCACTGTGCCACCAGGAAAGCCCAAGAAACTTTTAACATGAGTGTTATTAGCAACTTTACTCTTAATAGTCAAAAATGGGAAATCCAAGGGTCCTTCAGCAGGTGAATGAGTAAATAAAGCATAGCATTTCCATACCATAGTCTACTACTCAACACTCAGATAGAACAAACCATCGAGTCTTATGTCCAGTGCCTTGAATGGACTGCAGGGGAGTAAAACCAAGTGAAAACTGTCAACTGGAGGAGGATACATACTGTGTGTATATATATAGAAGTTGTTGAAATATAATTGTAAAGATGGAGAATAGATCAGCAGTTGACAGGCAGGGATAGAGTAGAAAATGTGGATTGTGAAGTGATACAGTAATAGTACAGTTAAGTATCTTGATTTGATGGTGGTCTAACAAAGCTGTGTGTATAATAAGATGGTCTGTTGGAGATATAAAAATGTGCATGTGTAAGCAGTTAAATCCTGTGGTTCATGTCAGGCCAGCTTCCCAGTTTGGATAGTGCACCGCAGTAATACAAGATGATACAGTTCGGAGAGACTGGATGAAGGGTACATGGGACGTCCCTGTACACTCCTTTTCTTCTTTCTGTTGTTAGCTATAATATTTCAAACTAAAATGTTTGAATTCCTACATAGGCACATAAGGAAATTTGTAGGAAAATACTGTTAAACTTTAAGTTTCTCACATGGTAGAATTATGAATGTCTTGTCTTTATATGTTTCCTATGGTGAACTTATATGATTTTTTTTTATGAGAGAAAAAGATATTGATATAAATAGATACAATCAAAACTAACTTCCAATGGAAATAGTAATTACACAATTTGCTCAAAAGGGTACATTTGCACTGTGAACTTGGAGGCCATTGGTAGCTTTGGAAATTTTTCAGAGCCATAGTGGGATCAGAACCCAAAGTGCAGCAGATTAAAACATCAATGGGAAGCAGAAAAATATAAGTGACAAATACTAAAAGTATACTTTTGGTAAGCTGATAGAGGTGAGGTGGGCAGAGGGAAGAGGGCTTTGATTAGTAAGCTGGGAGGCTCTTGGAGCACCACTGCTGCTGCAGGAAGAGAGCGGGGTCCTTATAAGTCATTTTGACAAGGAGCTTATTGCACCCTTGGGATAAACCATGAGATCACGAGTCCCTGTGTGATTGGGCGGGTCACTTGCAGTCTAGATATGCGGCGCGCCTGCGAGCAGGGAACTGCAGCTAGCACGTTCCCTGTTGTGTGTGTGTGTGTGTTTAGTATGTAAGCAAACATGTAGACATGATGGGCCTTTGTAGAGACAGATTTTGATTTGGAGTTTAGCTGACCTCCAAAGCAGTTCTTAAAACTCTGTTGACTTATGTGGCTAATAAAAGTATAGCTGGTCTCTATTAATATTGACTAAGTTTGGGGTTTAATTGCTTTTTTCTGTTCCATGAATCATTGATTAAATTGATCAAGGAAAATGCCAGGGTCTGTTTTCAGTTTATCAGCTAATCACCTAGATGTGGTCAGTACTTGCCAGCAGAAATAGTGGCCCCAGGCTGTTCCTAGGTAAGATGCTGCTGTAGCTACAGTCATTCTTGAAACTTAGTACATTACGTGACGCACAGGGCATCCTGCACAACCTGGCAGCTCTCTATGGAGGCAGGCCCAGCTCTTCACGAGGAGGGAAGCCGAGAAACAAAGAGGAAGAGGTACGCCTCCCGCATGCTCGCTGCCTGGCACCGTCACTTTGAGTTGATTGCCTTCCTTTCCTGCATGGTTTACGTTCTTCACGGTGATTGGAGGATTTGTAGGTCTGTAGGGACCTGTTAATATATCTTGGCTGACATACTGTGTTATGATTTTGCTCCATAACTGCTTTTCCGTATTCTGATTTCAATTTCTTTCAATAAAATTAAAAATTTTTGTCACTGTAATGTATTTCTTTTCATAAATAAATTGATCTAAATTAAACACTTGAAAGCTAATATTACATTTCCATTAACCAGATCTCAAAATTTTATTTCTTATATTACCATTAACACTTTTCTTTAAATTAAAAACATTTTAGCAATAAAAATATTGGAAGTTTTTTTTTTAATTGAAATGTTGCCTTTTTTTTCCTCTTTCTAGGTTTATTTGGCAAGACTAAGACAAATAAGATTGCAGAATTTCAATGAACGCCAACAGATTAGAGCCAAGCTTCGTGGTGAAAAGGCAGGTTGAAAATCTATTTTTCAAAAAGTACTTGAATGACATTATAATATATTGAGATTAAAAATGCTGTGCCACTAACACAAGATAAAATCTCATGAAGACAGTGAAAGTCGAAGACCAAAAAAACTATATAGGAATACAGAAAATCATATTTCTATGACTTAAAATTGATAAGACCTGTTGTTCCAGGGGAATTCTGAGAGGAAAGTGTGAGTAGTAGCCATGGACATATAAAAGGGGACATTTTATATCACTCTCTTTTCATCTGTTTTTCCCAGTGTCCATAGGAATTGATGGTTCTGGAGAGTTCAGTTGTAGCTCTGAATAAGTTACCATATATCATTTTTAGATGTTTATTTATTCATATAAACTCTACAGTGAATTTGAGGTTCTATCCTAAGTGCTGCTGTGCTCACTACTTATTTTATAGAAGGAAACTGACAGCTCTGAGGATCAAGAAGGAAGTGAGGAGGCCGACGTGAGGCGTAAAAAAGTGGAAGCCCTGAAGGTATGTACTGGAGGGGATAGGGGTTTTCTTAGAGAAAAGGGAACCTGAGATAGAAAATTGTGTTCTTAAGTCTTTCATCATTGAATCACCTTATTCTTTTGCCTTAACTTTTCTTTGTCCTCGCTTTGTTTATGAAAAGTAGCATTTCTCTCTCTTTATATCTTATTTATGGAGAACAATTTGATGAAAGCATGGCATAAATACATGGAACTATCACACAAGTAATCTTAAAAAGAGAAAATGGTAACCCTGAAAATGAAAAACATAGTGTCTATTTCTGTGAAGACAGGTTTGTACATAATTGTCATGTTTTAAAACTTTTCCATGTTTACTTCCTTTTGAATGTACATTCATTTATTTTCTTTCCAGAGATACTTATTGAGCAGCTGCTGTGTCTTGACACCTGATTTAGGTGCCGGGTTTGCAGCTTATGTTTGTATTCTGGAGGGGCACCCCCCACCAACACACACACATATACTCTCAGCCACACTGTCTCACACATTCACATATACTGTTGTTGTTGTTTAGTCACCCAGTCGTGTCTGACTCTGTCACTGCATGGACTGTAGCCCCCAGGCTCCTCTGTCCATGGGATTCTCCAGGCAAGAATACTGGAATGGGTTGCCATTTCCTTCTCCAGGGGAATCTTCCTGCCCAGGGATCAAACCCTTATATTCTCCTGCATATAAGATAATTTCTTTATAACTGAGCCACCTAGGAAGCCTGTACACATATACACTTACACATCAGATCAGATCAGTCGCTCAGTCGTGTCCGACTCTTTGCGACCCCATGAACTGCAACATGCCAGGCCTCCCTGTCCATCACCAGCTCCCGGAGGTTAATCAGACTCGCATCCATCGAGTCAGTGATGCCATCCAGCCATCTCATCTTCTGTCGTCCCCTTCTCTTCCTGCCCCCAATCCCTCCCAGCATCAGAGTCTTCTCCAATGAGTCAACTCTTCGCATGAGGTGGCCAAAATACTGGAGTTTCAGCTTTAGCATCATTCCTTCCAAAGAAATCCCAGGGCTGATCTCCTTCAGAATGGACTGGTTGGATCTCCTTGCAGTCCAAGGGACTCTCAAGAGTCTTCTCCAACACCACAGTTCAAAAGCATCAATTCTTCGGCACTCAGCCTTCTTCACAGTCGAGCTCTCACATCCATACATGACCACAGGAAAGACCATAGCCTTGACTAGGCGAACCTTTGTTGGCAAAGTAATGTCTCTGCTTTTGAATATGCTATCTAGGTTGGTCATAACTTTCCTTCCAAGGAGTAAGTGTCTTTTAATTTCATGGCTGCAGTCACCATCTGCAGTGATTTTGGAGCCCAGAAAAATAAAGTCTGACACTGTTTCCACTGTTTCTCCATCTATTTCCCATGTAATGATGGGACCAGATGCCATGATCATCGTTTTCTGAATGTTGAGCTTTAAGCCAACCTTTTCACTCTCCACTTTCACTCTCATCAAGAGGCTTTTTAGCCCCTCTTCACTTTCTGCCATAAGGGTGGTGTCATCTGCATATCTGAGGTTATTGATATTTCTCCCAGCAATCTTGATTCCAACTTGTGTTTCTCCCAGTCCAGCATTTCTCATGATGTACTCTGCATATAAGTTAAATAAACATGGTGACAATATGTTTATTTGGAACCAGTCTGTTGTTCCATGACCATTTCTAACTGTTGCTTCCTGACCTGCATACAGATTTCTCAAGAGGTAGATCAGGTGGTCTGGTATTCCCATCTCCTTCAGAATTTTCCAGTTTATTGTGATCTACACAGTCACATCACTACATGGGAAATAGATGGAGAAACAGTGGAAACAGTGTCAGAATTTATTTTTCTGCGCTCCAAAATCACTGCAGATGGTGACTGCAGCCATGAAATTAAAAGACACTTACTCCTTGGAAGGAAAGTTATGACCAACCTAGATAGCATATTCAAAAGCAGAGACATTACTTTGCCAACAAAGGTTCGCCTAGTCAAGGCTATGGTCTTTCCTGTGGTCATGTATGGATGTGAGAGCTGGACTGTGAAGAAGGCTGAGCACCGAAGAATTGATGCTTTTGAACTGTGGTGTTGGAGAAGACTCTTGAGAGTCCCTTGGACTGCAAGAAGATCCAACCAGTCCATTCTGAAGGAGATCAATTCTGGAATTTCTTTGGAAGGAATGATGCTAAAGCTGAAACTCCAGTATTTTGGCCACCTCATGCGAAGAGTTGACTCATTGGAGAAGACTCTGATGCTGGGAGGGATTGAGGGCAGGAGGAGAAGGGGACGACAGAGGATGAGACGGCTGGATGGCATCACTGACTCGATGGATGTGAGTCTGCGTGACCTCCAGGAGCTGGTGATGGACAGGGAGGCCTGGCGTGCTGCGGTTCATGGGGTTGCAAAGAGTCGGACACGACTGAGCGACTGATCTGATCTGATCTGATCTGACACAGTCAAAGGCTTTGGCATAGTCAATAAAGCAGAAATAGATGTTTTTCTGGAACTCTCTTGCTTACACTTACACATAACTCTAACCAAAAAAGATTAATGTGTGTTTGTATATAAGCATCTTTTTAGACCAGGAAAGAAAGGCAAACCCCGTGCCTTTCTTTCTGGCGTTAATTTTGTGGATTGTCCTCCTTTCCAGGCCCAGGCAAGTGCCCGTGCAGCCGTCCTGAAGGAGCAGCTTGAGCGCAAGCGGAAGGAGGCCTATGAGAGAGAGAAGAAGGTGTGGGAGGAGCATGTAAGCCAGCGCCCCCTGAGGACCCTGCCTTTGCCACCCTCCCAGCTCTCAAGGGAGCTATGCCAGCCACAACCCTGTGATTCTGAGTTTTTATTCTCATTCATTTTCCTACGACTCTGTCTCTTTCATCATTTAAGGATGATGATCTATGTGGAAGTTATTTTGGTGTTTGATGTGAGGTGAGATAAAATAGCATTTGTATTTATCTGTGCTTCCAAGAGTAGTTGACAATTTCATATGTTTATAAATCTGGCCTCAGTATTTGGTGAAATTTTGAGTTTTGTCATTAGGTGTCACTGTTAATTAATTTTTCAGCAACTAGTGTAATTGACAGATAAAATAGAAACAGTTTTTCAGTGATAATTGAAAACCTTTTGTGAAAATATAAGCAATATAGAAAAATCTTTTGTCTGTATTAACCTGGTGATAAAATAGCTAGCAGAAAAAGCTTCCAAAGCAGCTTGTTTCCTAACCCTCACTTGTGAAACTTTCAGATCAGTGTTTTATTCCTTTTGCACATTAAAAAAAAAAAAAAAAGAACTTTGATTGAATTTTTACCAAGCTTGTTAGAATGAAGTAGATATTCTAAAATTAGCCAGGTAACAAATTGGGTTATATTTGTTTTGAAGTTTTATGTTTTTTCTTCTATGAAACTTTTTCTTCTTAACTTAGTTAATTTTTATGTTTTTTTTTAATGTCAATCATCTTTTTGAATTACAGACTCAATCTAATATTTTCTCCTTTCACAAATTAAAAAATACATGATGGTCTTCTATCTTACAGTCTAGTTAATGTTGAATAGCATTAACATTTCTGTCTAAAAATAATATATCCATGATGTTTACACAGAAGGCTCAAGTTCTCCTGTATTAATAAATGTATTGCTTGGCTTATAGTGGTGTTGCCACATCTCAGTAGTTACTCTGAATTACCCTTAATTTTTTAATAACTGAATTAGTTTTGTTTTAAAGTAATTATTTAATAAATGTATTGCTTGGCTGATAGTAGTGTTGCCACATCTCAGTAGTTACTCTGAATTACCCTTAATTTTTTAATAACTGAATTAGTTTTGTTTTAAAGTAATTATGAGAGTTAGGAGGATGTTCTGGAGAAGTCAATGGCACCCCACTCCAGTACTCTTGCCTGGAAAATCCCATGGACAGAGGAGCCCAGTAGGCTGCAGTCCATGGGGTCGCTAAGAGTCGGACACAACTGAGCAACTTCACTTTCACTTTTCACTTTCCTGCATTGGAGAAGGAAATGGCAGCCCACTCCAGTGTTCTTGTCTGAAGAATCCCAGGGACTGGGGAGCCTAGTGGGCTGCCGTCTGTGGGGTCGCACAGAGTCGGACACGACTGAAGCGACTTAGCAGCAGCAGCAGCAAGACGATGTTCTGTTTGTTTTCGTTATTTGATTTAGATTTCATTTGCCTTTCTTTACTTGTTTGTTATCTCAGGTTCTTTATGTCTGTTTAGTTGACCCGGGGAGAGACAAGGAGATGTTTGATCATAAAGTGTAAGCATTTCCTGGAGGCCGCTCAGGATCCTTCTTATTAGATGCCAGTGACTTTCTTAGACTATGGATCAGATATTCAGAGACTCTGTCTGTACTAGTCATTAGCCATATATGTGGCAGCCATGTAGATTTTAATATAATACGGAGTAGATTTTTAATAATAATGTGTGAAACATTTTCTTCATTAAAATACCTTCTGTTGATTAAAAGAAAAGATTTTTTTTTCCAAGATGAGTAGTGTGGAAAGAATGTAACAGCTCGCCCTCCTGTATCTTGATCCTGCTAGACTGAATTTGGTGATCTTTGTTCTCATGCCCTGTTTAACTCATAACATTTATCAATAAGTATTTTTGTCTATTACTTAAGTTTTCCTTAAGGTCGAAGTTAATATAGATTGTGCCTTTGGTGTTGTATCTAAAAGTCATTGCCAAACCGAAGGTCATCTGGATTTTCTCCTGTGTTATCTTCTAGGGGTTTTTATATAAAGTTTTGAATTTTACATTTAGGTCTGTAATCAGTTGTGAGTGAGTACTTGTCGGGGTATCAGGTGGCTTGTGTGTTTGCCCGTGGGTGTCCAGTAGTTCTAGCATCATTTGTTGATAAGCAGTCTGTGCTTTCTCCAGTGAATTGCCTTTGCTCCTTTGTTAAATGCAGTTGACTGTATTTGTGTAGGTCTGTTTCTGGGCTCTCTGGTCTGTTCCGTTGATCTGTTTTCATTATTATTACACTGCCTTGATTACCTCAGCTTTCAGTAAGTCTTGAAGTCAAGTAGTATCATTCCTCCAACTTAGTTCTTCTCCTTCAGTTTTATGTTGGCTATCTCCATCTCCTTTTGAGCAAAATAGCTGTTGGTATGAAATGAAAGACCAGAGAACTAAATGCTAGAATTGGATTACTATCTTATGCTTAGAACATGCTCAATAAATACTAGTTTGAAATACTGATATTGATACTTTCTCATCAGAAATTCTTGTTTACTTGTTTCAAGAAGAGATAGAAGTTGGGAGTGACTTGCTGCCGTGTTCCTGTGAGCAGACTGAGAAATGCCATTTCCTTATACTTACTTAAAATTCAGAATATGATTTCACATTGTTTACAGAGTCTCCATGGCAAGTTAAAAGGAAAAACATGTGAAAATAACAAATGGTATTTTCAGTGAAGTAAATCTTATTACCTGCACTTTTCACGTCTTCCTTTCTTATTTATGTTGACATTTTATAATCAGGGCTCTCATAATGGGTAACCGATGTTCCCTTGTTAAGATTGTGCCAAACTTTAGAATTTGCAGAAGCATCTCTTTATGAAATATAAGATTAGTAAGTAAGCTTTTTTTGTTTTTGCCAGATTTTGTAAGGGGTTGAAATTAGAGCACTAATGTTTAATCTTTTAGAAGGCAATTTGTAAAACATTGTTAATGCAGTGGAAAGGAGTTATTTAACACCATGGGACACATGGCTGTGTTTATATGTAAAGCTAGGGATGTGTCTGTCTATTCACTGATATTTCCCCAGCACCTAGTACATTGCCTTGCACAACAAAAATTGAGGAATGAAAAAACTTCTTGCGGTTAGAGTGTATAGGCAGTGATCTTATATATATACCACTTTGTCTCTTCATGCAAATGTAAATTTGCCAATGTGCTTACATTCCTATTACAGTTGGTGGCCAAGGGAATAAAGAACTCTGATGTGTCTCCGCCTTCAGGGCAGCAGGAAATGGGGGGTTCTCCATCAAAGCAGCCGATGAGACCTGTTATTTCTGTGACATTGGCTTTGAAGGAAGTGTGTATGGTAAGCTTTCTATAATTTAGAATTCCTCAAAGAATACTAAAGGGACTAAATTTAATTAAATTACATGAATTCCTAATGTCTGATTAGGTTTTTCTAGGGAAAAAATTACTTCTTAAGATTTTCATGTATAGTTAACTCTTGAGTATTGGAGCCTCACTGCTCTTAGGTTTCACATATAAGACCACCTGATAGATAAAAATATATTAAAATGATTCCCTAATACTCTAAAAGACTCTTGAACACATAGAAATGTGTGAAAAGTAATGCAAAAAAACATGTTTATTCCCTGGCACTCAAAATTAGCAGAAGTTCATTTCTTGGTATAGCAAATGTTAGAGGACTCAGCATAATTGCACTTAATTCATCAGTTATTTCTTTAGGTTTCTACTTTTGAATCTCTATCATGCCATATGGAGTGTAAAACAAAGAACTGTGGGCAGGTAAAAAGTTTAAACTTGGAAGTACATATCAGGTATCCATCACGATGAAATGTGAAGCACTCTATTCTGAGGCTGAGGGAAAGGGACTCCTGATGTGGGATTCTAGCCTGGAACTCAGCAGGTCTCCTGAGTCGTGTTACACATTAACCTGATTCTTTCCTTTCCTGGTTGTTGAAGTCTGTGCCTATTATTTGTTGAATTTCATTCAGTTTTGGCAGACAGCACTGATATTATTGGCACACCAGTTTTCTACAGCCTCTGTGTTTATCTTGGAAATAAGATTATGTAGGAAGTACCAATCTTGGTTAACTCTCAAGAACTTCCTGTGGGAAAGCACTATTGCTCAGGCAGGGTTCATCTCCTCTCCTCTCTGGTAACGACTGTGTGCTGCACTCTTCACTCCACTCCTCAGATGCCATGTGTGGGCCTTGCCTGGTCCCAGTCCCACCCCATGTAGCTGCTCACCTCTCTGGTTGTAGCGACTGCTAATTCCTGCCACTTCACTGGGTAAAATGCTCTTTGTCTGATTTACAGGTATAACTCTGAAACTGACCACTATTTAATAAAATTTGAGGTAATCCATGTAACCAAATGGTTTTCCTTATGGGTTTTCTTGGTAAATATCACTTCCTTAAAACTTTAAGAACTGCTTTTCCTTACCCAGAATCATCCAGGTACCTTTGATTTCATGGTTTTTGTAACTACTAATTTCTCTTTTTTTATGTATTTCATATATTAGTTGGTCTAATTACTTTGATTATACTAATCAGAAAACAAAATTTATTTTAGCATTAGCACAAAGTACATAGGACTTTTTACTGTTACTCTTTGCTTAGGGAGAAAAGCCAGTTCTCAATTACGTTTAGTAGCTCCAGGAGTTGGTGATGGCCAGGGAGGCCTGGCGTGCTGCAATTTATGGGGTCGCAGAAAGTCGGACACAACTGAGCAACTGAACTGGACTGAACTGAATGGCTTAATAACAATATATGTACCTGAAACATAAAGACAGCTTACAAACAACACACACTCTCTTGATTATTCATCTGTCAAAACATCCCTAATTCTAATTGAGTATAAAAATTAATTTTTAAAAATTTCTGCCATAAATTTATATTTATCAAAAATCAGGTGCCAAAGTGTAAGAGGATATAGTTAAATAAGAGGAAGGGGATATAGTTAAATATCTGATCTAGTAACCCAGAAATGTGACAATAATTGAGAATTGGCCATTCTAGCATATATCACAGCTATTAGATGATAATAGGTAATTATTTCTCATCGCTGATAATGAAGGAAGCTATGTTAGCATTTTACAGGAATAAAAAAACAAGCAGCATGGAATGCTAATGAAAAACAAACAAAAAAAAATATCAAAAATTTTAAGGTATGCTTTAAAATAACATTATTTCTTACTCTCTGTGTTTAAAGGACCGAAGTCTAACTGATGCCCAAGAAACCTCAGAAGAAATGCAGAAGAGTAACAGTGCTGTTTCAGTAGGTACAGTTTTCAAATTTCCTGTCAATCATTCCACTTAATCATATACTATTAAAATACAACATTTTAACTGTTTCAGAGTAAACGAGAAATACTACGTAGATTAAATCAAAATCTTAAAGTTCAAGAAGATGAAGAGGAAAGGCAGAGTCGTCCTGAAACGGGTACAATAACTGTTCATGAAGATGCCAAAGAGCTGGAAAAAGAAAAGTCAGTTTCATCGGATCGAAAAAAATGGGAGACAGGAGGCCAGCTTGTGCTTCCCGTGGATGAGCTGGCCCTGGATGCTTCCTTCTCTGTGACAGAAAGTGCGTACGAGTGTGCTCAGGTGCCGTCTGGTCCGCCCCGGCCCCCGTGTGGCCGGACACTGAAGAAGCCCCATGTAAAGGGGCTGAGAGCCTGGAGGGGGTTCTGTAATAAGTGAGACATGGAGAAAACCATTCGCTTCAACTTGGGAGGACTCTCACCTTTTTTTTAAAACTCTTTTAAGCTTTCTCTTTTTAAACATTTTATTTATTTTTGATTGCACTGGGTCTTTGTTGCTTTGCTTCCTCTAGTTGCAGCAAGCAGAGGCTGCTCTTGTGGTGTGGTGTGCAGGCTTCTCAGTGTAGTGGCTTCTCTTGTGGAGCGCAGACTCTGGGTGCACAGGCTTACAGGCAGTTGCAGTACATGGGCTCTAGAGTGCAGGCTCAGTAGTTGTGGCAAGCAGGTTTAATTGTTCCGAGACATGGGGAATCTTCCAGGAGACCCATGTCTCCTGTATCGGCAGGTGGATTCTTATCCATTGTGCCAGCAGGGAAATCCCACAAGAGGATTTTTCCCAACGATCTGTGATGTGAGAGCAAGAACGAATGGCACGCATGTAACCTGTGTTACTCCAGCCCTTCCTCCCACCTTAGAGTTACCTGTTACCAGAGTAATTCTTGGTGAGAATCAGAAGAGTGCACTTGGGCAGAATCTGGGAAGGTCGGGGCGGTATTGAGCAGGCCTGTGGAGAGTCTCATAGGCCATCCCTTTGCTCAGCGAGGATTCCTGAGCCCCTGCCCTTGTCTCACGTTGTCCCGGCCCTGGAGTGCAGCAGGGAACTGATGAGATACGTGCTGGTGGGGGTTTGCTTTTTAGGGGGCTGATCTGATCACCTCCTGAGTGCTGTTTTATGTGGTTTTTTTGATGGGCCATTTTGGTAGAATGCTTTCTTTTTAATGCCCTGAAGCAAAGTTCACAGACTCCACAGCAGGCAGTTATGTATTGAGTCCCACTGTCTCACACAGACACACACACACAGGCTTGTAAGGGCTTCATGGGAAGTCTACGAGTGTGTCAGAGGAATAACTTTGAAAAGCAAATGAGGATGCATCAGAGAAGGAAAATAGAGAGTGTGATATGAATTTAAAGGGAAGAGAGGAGAGCAAGATGAGGGCTAGAAAATCTGCACGGTGTTTGTCAGAGGAGGCCTTGTGACCTTGGTGAAAGCAGTGTCGCTCGAGGTCAGGGGCCAGAAGTAGAATCTGGGGATTAAGGAGTGAGTAAAAGGTGAGGGAGGAGCATCTTCTGGAAGCTGAGCTGTGAGGGCAAGAGAGGGATGTAGTGCCCCCTGGTGGAACCTTACAGAAAAGAGCCTGAGAGTCAAAAGTACAGCCTGCCATGCTTCTCAGTACCTGATTGACCTCGGTTTCAGGGAGCATGAAAATCCAGTGTCCTTTCCCATGCCTGAGCCAGGCTCCCTTATGGTTTTCATGCCACTTGCTTTGTTCGGCCTGCCTCCTCACCGCTCACTTCATGTCACTGCAGTCTAGCCACTTTATTTCACGGCCCTCCTCCCCTCTCAAGTCATTTGCATGGTGGCTTCCTTGTTTCTTTCCTCACCCTGTTGGTCAGCCTTCCCCCATTTCTGAATTCCTCCATGTAGCAGAGCTCTTCACAGTGTTGTCTGTGTACAACCCTGGTCCCCACCTTCCATGCCTCACCTCCTTCACCCGACTTCCCGGCCCCTCAGCCCCATTCAGATTGCTTTGTCACCTCTATCAGATACCATGTGGCTATAAGTTATGGGTCTCTTCAGTGTTCTTTGCTCTTTTTAACCGTCCTTTTAAAAATCGTTTCTTACTGGTAATCATTTTGCCTAAACAAAACCGAATATTGTCTGATAAATTGCAGGTATTTACTTTCATGGACAGGTATCATGTATTTGGTCACCTTTGAAAGTTGGTATCACTTACATACCCCATAATATTTGAGAGTATATCCTGTCTATTACTGCTGGGTACCTATATGCTTCATGTATTAATTATTACCAAATGTTCTGAAGACTCAAACTTCAGTAGGTGATTTTCTCTGTTTTGCTTTACAAAATTTTATTCAAAAGGTTAACCCCAAATTATTATTGTCAAATAGGAAGTGTCAGTTGCTTACTTAGGTTAAAGAAGATAAACAAATTTTCTTAGAGTACTTTTCTCTACTTTTAATCCATATGCACATTTGTCTTAGGATTTTTTTATTCTCTGCAATTTATAGAAACAAAATATTAACATATTTTATCTATTTTTGTACTATCCAAAATTATTCATAGTTTAAAATTTTTTTCTCAAGTAAAAATGTTATAGAAACATAACTTACCTTTTTTCCATTTTTATATTTCCTAAAACTAGAATCTCCCTTTAATGCAATGTTGTTATTAGATTCTATCACTGAAATTTTTTATATCTTTTTCTTTTAGAACATACAGTGGGAGAGGTTATTAAATTAGATCCTAGTGGATCTCCAAGAAAAGTCTGGGGGAAAAGTCCTACAGATTCTGTTCTGAGGATACTTGGAGAAGCTGAACTACAACTTCAGACAGAACTACTGGAAAACACAACTATTAGAAGTGGTGAGCAGAGAAGCTATTTTTTTATATTAGAAGTAATGTTAAAAACATACTTAGTTACCATTTTGTGTATGCGATGTCTGAACACTTAAGATTTACTCTCTTAGCAGCTGTACATTTATTGGTAACTGTAATTAACCACGCTGTGTGTTAGAGCTCTAGAAATTTATGCATAAACATAAATTTAAACAGCTGAAGGCTTGTACTCCTTAGAGACATCTCCCTGTTTCTCCCACCTCTGAGGCCCTGGCAACCACTGTTCCAGTTTCTGTGAGTTTGGCTTTTTAGATTCCATTTATATATATCACACAGTGTTTATCTTTTTGTGTCTGACTTATTTGTAACATTTAAAATAATATCTTCCATGGATTTCCTTCATTCTTAAGGGTGAATACTATTCTATTGTGTGTGTGTGTATATATATATATACACACATACCCCATTTCTTTATCCATTCGTTCGTGTACACTCAGTTTCTTTCTATGTCTTGGCTACTGTGAATAGTTCTCCAGTGAATGTAGAAGTGCAGATATCCCTTCAAGATTCTGATTTAATTTTCTTTCAAGAAATACTCGGAAATGGAATTTCTGTATAGTTCTATTTTCATGTTTGAAGAACCTCAGTACTGTTCTCCAGAGGGGCTACACCAGTTCACATTCTGCTAACAGTGCACAAGGGTTCCCATTTCTTCACATCCCCACCAGTATTTGTCGTCTCTCCTTTTTTCCTTTTTTTTTATAATAGCTACTGTAACAAGAATGAAATAATCTCTCATTGTGATTTTGATTTGCATTTCCCTGATTATTAATGATATTGAGCTCCTCTTTATATATCTGTTGGCCATTTGTATGTCTTTGGAGAAATGTCCTTTCAGTTCCTTTAGTTTTTAAAACAAATTTAATTTTTATTGAAGTATAGTAGATTTACAGTGTTGTGGAAGTTTCAGGTGTACAGCAAAGTGCTTCAGTTATATATATATACACACAGAAAACCACTCTTTTCTAGATTCCTTTCCCATACAGATCTTTACAGAATATTGATAGAGTTCGCTGTGCAATACAGTAGGTCCTTGTTAATTATTTTTTGTCCACTTAAAAATTGCTACATTAATTAATAATGGTAAAAAAATTTAGTATGCCAGTTTTTTTTTTGTGCTTTTGAGTTGTATGAGCTCCTTAAATATTTTATGTTAAACTCTTATCACATATATAGTATACAAATAATTTTTATTCTGTAGATTCCCTTTTTATTTTATTGGTTTTTCCTTTGCTGTGCAGAAGCTTTTCACTCTGATGTAGTCTTGCTTTTTGTTTTTCTTTTTTTTTTTCTTCTGTTGCTCATGCTTTGGTGTGTTATCCAAAAATTTCTTAGTAAGATGTGTACAATCTTTTTTTGAAGTGCCTAGTCAAGTGTGTTGCTTATTTTTCCATTACGTTGTTTTTCCTTTGGTTGATTACATGTGTAGATTATATCATCGATAGTTAGAAATAGTTTTTTGTCCAGTATTTATTTGATCATTTCTTTTTCTTCTTGCATTTGAGAGCCTCTAGACCAGTCTTCAGTGCTCATGGTGCTTGTTCCTGGTTTTAATAGATACTTTTTTTATAGCAGAAGAGTCAGACTGAACAGATCACAGGTGTGACCTCTGCCACTGTCAGACTGTTGGTGAGGCTTGGTGAAGGGAAAATGTTCCAAAGCATGAGCAGCACTGTAGTTTTGTTCTCGTTGACTAGGAAGAAGTAAGGTATAACAGCTCACAGATACCTGTTCACAACTTTGTTCCCTAAGGGGGTTAACTGAACCAGGCAGCTCCTGCTGGTCCAGGGTTACAGATGGACTGTGGGCAGCAGAGGGGGCCCGCCTGACTTTAGTGATGATGAACTAAGCTGAGACAGTGAGCAAGGCTCTCTGCTTTTCCCCACCTATTTCAGTCACGTGTGTTCAGACATGGCAGACAGAAGACGAAATTGTTTGCTGGAAATACAGTGAGTTGAGGACCTTTGGAGGAGAATGTTTTTAATGATGGACTCTTGGATAAATTTTAATGGGGAAGGTGAGGAGAGTATCTGTGGTAGGATCAGTGGGTTGTGAGTCCTGGTCGGGTTTGGGTGGGGTAGCAGAGGGTGATGAATGGGAACACAGGATGTTAGGGGTTAGGAGGTGGGACAGTTAACTTTGAACATTCTGAGGAGCTGAGTTTATTGACAGGATCGCTAAGATGTGAGCATGGAGTGACTGAGGTTGGGGGAAGAAAGCATCATGGGGATGAATTGACCAGCCCAGATCCAGGAGGCTTGTTCAAGGTGTAGACATAAATCTAGCAGGTTAGCTAAGACAGAACCTGGGTGGGGGCTCCCAGCAGTGAACTGGAGAGCAGCATCTCCAAGGAGTGGATGTGGCTGACTTGGGTATCTTGCAGTCATTGCAGTGAGCTGTTCCTGGCAAATCCATGCTCTCCAGACAGCAGTTAAAAGGATGGAAAGTTTCTGAGCATTTGCCACAAAAACATGAGTTCATAATTTTAAAGACAGCACCCTGATATATATATATATATATACACACACACACACACACACACACACACACATATATATGTGTGTATGTAATTCTGACATTTCTGTATAGATGTAAAAGTTTCACCGAAAGGAAGAGGCAAATAAACCATGTTAACCACCTTAGAAATTTATTTTTATTTTTAAATTTTTTCACCAGTTGGTATTTGTAGCTTTATTATCAAGTAACTATTATTTTGTAACTATTGTCAAGCTTCAATGCTTCAAATAACTAAATGCTGCAACTGAGACATTAAAAATGCAAACTAACTTACCAAAATAATTGTATTCTGAATATTATATATAATATTATACATTTTGTATTATATAAAGGGTTTTTATACAAAAATTTAAGGTTTGTTTATGATCATTGAAAATCTGAAATACATTTGAACAAAGCATTCCTATGCATACATATGTAATCACTCAACAAAACCAAATATGAGTGGTTTTGAAAAATAAAATTACATTCATACAACAAAGGTGAAATATTTTTATTAATTTGACAGTATTATTACAAAACTACATACATATGAATGATATGACTTCATTCTGTATATTTGCAGATTTTATTTTAAGAAATAAATTTTATTTTAAGAAATTTAATCATTAAAATGTCTATCCACAGGCATACTGTAGACCCAGTCCCAGTGAATAGAAGAGTTTTGATGGTCAGTGATATCATCTGTGTATGACACCATAATTTTAGAAAAATATCCTATTCAGTTGTACAGTTTGATACATCTTCATAGCTCTGCTTATCATCAGTAATTACAGATGAGGTGCAGAGCTTAGAGGAGAATGTACAGAGAACTAGGTACTCAGGAAAGAGTATCACTGGTTTCTCAAGTGGAGAACACCATAAACACCCAAACACAGTAAATTAGTCATTAAACTAAGTGTCAGTCCTTCAAAAAGGTTCGTACACTGTTGTGTCATACATAGCTTTGATGCTGAAATGTCTTAAGTTCAAAATACTTTTAAACTGAATGAGAGCTGTGATTTTTAAGTAAAGTCAAACATTTTTCTAACTGATCTGAAAAGCCTGAAAAACAGTATCTTTATAACAAAAATGCCTTTGAATTTAAATTTGACTATTATGTGCCTTAATCATTTATTAATTTCTAGTACATAACAGAACTTAACTAGTAGTTACCTGCTGTGAGAGTGAACTTTGTTCTAAATGCTTTTGCATATAAAAGTCAAGTCAATGTGAGAACATAGCATGATTTTTCATTTTTGTTGTTTCAGAGATTTCTCCTGAAAGCGAGAATTTCAAATCCTTAATTATTGAAGAAGAAAAAGTAAAATGTATTCCACTTGAAATGAACCCATCAGCTACTCTTGATTCTTCTGTTGAGACAAACAGTCCAAACATTAGTGAAGCATCTCCACAGACAGCATTGAAACCAGAAGGAGATTTGGAGGGTATGTTTTCATGGGGCAAAAGATTTATTTGGTTTAATAATACTTCATTGTCTTCCTTATAAACAAACCTTCAAAATATTTGTTTATGTTTGGGTGATTCATCTCAAATTAGATTCAATATTTTTCCAGTACCGGGTCTTTTTTTATCACCACATTGCAAATCACCCCAAAACATAGTGTTAGAACAACATCCATTTCACTCTGTCTCCCAGTTTTAGAACAACAGCCAATTTAATTGTCTCCTCATTTTGTGTGTTGGGAATTGAGTCAAGCCCTGGCTCACCCTTGTGCTTTTCTAGTGCATGTGCTGTCATCTCTGATGACCTGGTCTCATGGGTCCAAGCTTAACTGGTGTCCTGACTGGTACAGCTGAAAGACGGTGAGGCCGGCCCCTTCCTCTTCATACAGCCTCCAGGCCTTTCTCTGTACTCTGTCTAGCAGGGTGGTCTGACGTCTTCCATGGCTCACAGGTACACAGGCAGAAGTTGCTTTTACTCGTAGAAGCTAGTCTCCGAACTGGCACAGGGTTGCTTCTGCTGTACTTCATTGGTCAAAGTAGTTACAAACAGCCTGGATTCAGAGGGAGGGGAAACAGACACCTCTCAAGGGTAAAAGGGTTCAATATTTTGTTATTGCTGTTGTTGAGTCATTTAGTCATATCCAGCTCTTTGTGACTCCACGGACTGCAGCACGCCAGGCTTCACTGTCCTTTACCATCGCCCAGAGTTTGCTCAAACTGCTGTCAGTTGAGTCAGTGATACTATCTCATCTTCTGTTGTCCCCTTCTGCCTTCAGTCTTTCCCAGCATCACGGTCTTTTCCAGTGAGTTGGCTCTTCATACCAGCTGGCGAAAGTATTGGAGCTTCAGCATCAGTCCTTCCAATGATTATTCAGGGTTGATTTCCTTTAGGGTTGACTGGTTTGATCTCCTTTCAGTCCAATGGACTGTCAAGAGTCTTTGTTTTTGTAGCCATCTTTAATGTTAATGTCTTCCCTTTTACCAAACTTATTTACATCCCCTCAATACACTGACTATAGCCACATCTTATTATGACATTGGCTCAGATGTTGTCATCAAGGTCAGGTCTGTGTTTAAATGAGGTTCTTTGGGTGCAGTCATTTGAATATATTTACTTTCAATCTGAAGACCTAGAGAGTTCTTTTCACTTGCTTTTTCACTCATAAATCTAACAGTGATGAAGAGGATGTGAGACTCCTTGTCAAAAATAGGAAAGCTACAAAATTGTGGGTACATAGAAATAGGATCCCACCAGGAGTAGCTTGGCTGGCTTGCTTCCCTCCCACCAAACATTGGTGCCCTCAAAGGCTCTTCTGTTGGGCTATATCTTTCCTTTCAATCACGCTAGGGAGTGCTTCTGCAAGTATTAATGATTTTGTGAATTTTGTATGAATGTTACTGACATTTAGTGAAAAACGACTGGGGTTTTTTGTTTGGGTTTGTTTTTTGAGACTGTGCCCTCTCTGCCTGCAGTTTCTGTGAGGAAGGCAATTGAGATGCTCAGCAATCTTCTTGTCCAACAGCAAGAGTCAGAAAGACCGACCTTTAAATCCTCTGTGCCCCAGCAGAAGGTCTTACAGCCTTCTGTTTTTGACCTCTGTCTTTGCCCTGAGACCATGCCCTGAGACCTCAGGCATACTTTGCCTGAGGTTAGTGTCTATCTGGAGGCATCTTTTCCCTTGAGAAACTTCCTCTTCTGAGTTCTCTTCATGAGCTAAACTGATCTCTCTTCAACTCACCTTTTTCTCCTTGTAATTTATAAGTGGCTGCCTTAGGAATCTCACTGGAACTGTAAATGGTCTACTCAGACAGCTCCTTAGCTCGGTCACTGAATCTCTTAGGTGCATTTTCTTTCATCTTTTTTCATATCACAGGGCCACTTTCTGCTAGCAGGTCACAAGAATGCCCTTTCCTCCAGCCTCCAGTAAACACCTTTCATGGGCCTGGCTCTCACCACAGCCTCCTTGAAACCTTTCAGTATCAGATGCTGGCCTGTCCCAAACTGGTGCACATATCTAACCTTTGTCATGTCAACACCCTATCTTCAAATAGGAAATTGTTTCAGTTATCTCTCACTGCAAAGCAGTTTGCTTCCCAGACTTAGTGACTTAACTGTCTTGATTTATCTCACACTCTGTGGATCCAAAATAACCGCAGATGGTGACTACAGCCATGAAATTAAAAGACGCTTACTCCTTGGAAGGAAAGTTATGACCAACCTAGATAGCATATTCAAAAGCAGAGATATTACTTTGCCAACAAAGGTCCGTCTAGTCAAGGCTATGGTTTTTCCTGTGGTCATGTATGGATGTGAGAGCTGGACTGTGAAGAAAGCTGAGCGCCAAAGAATTGATGCTTTTGAACTGTGGTGTTGGAGAAGACTCCTGAGAGTCCCTTGGACTGCAAGGAGATCCAACCAGTCCATTCTGAAGGAGATCAGCCCTGGGATTTCTTTGGAGGGAATGATGCTGAAACTGAAACTCCAATACTTTGGCCACCTGATGTAAAGAACTGACTCATTTGAAAAGACCCTGATGCTGGGAAAGACTGAAGGCGGGAGGAGACGGGGACGACAGAGGATGAGATGGCTGGATGGCATCACGGACTCGATGGACGTGAGTTTGAGTGAACTCCGGGAGATGGTGATGGAAAGGGAGGCCTGGCGTGCTGCGATTCATGGGGTCACAAAGAGTCGGACATACTGAGCGACTGAACTGAACTGAGCTGTGGATTAGGAACTGGGACATTCCTTCTCCTCCTCATGGCATCAACTGGCATCGCTCAGTGGTTTTGAGCCGTCAGCTGCGCTTACTTGGGTGGGAGATGCTGTCACTCCACACCTGGCATCTTGGCTCAGCTGGGCCTGCGCTGCTGGGTCCCACTCCCGTGCTTTAAGTCTCAGGGCCTTGCCATGTTGTCTCTCCTGGGTCCTTAAACTGCATTCTTGGTGGATTAAGCTTCCAGATTCCAAGCTGCCGATTCTGTTAAAAGGCTGGATGTGGCCAGGCCTACAGGACTCCAGCTGTACCCCAGGTCCAGGCAATCTACACTACTGATCCAGACTGAGGGACTTGGGACAACAGAGCCCGCTCTGGATGAGAGGAAGGCTGGACAGCTGCCACATGTGTGACCTTGTAGTTTGTGAAATAGTCTTGTTCATTAGAATCTTAGTTAATGGGTATCTTATGTCTTTTCTTTAAAAAAAAAAAGAAAGAAAGAAACTGTTAGGTGTATATTTAATAATTGTGACTGTATAGCCGATTAGAGCTGGGACACTTTTTCTGCAAGAGCCATGTAGTAAATATCGTTGCCTTTGTGGGCAGTACAGTCACAAATCTAGTTTGTGGAATGAGTCACATTGATGTGGCTTAAGGTGCCAGAGAACAGTTTCTCGTTCGAAAAATCTTGAGCAGGACACCTCTTCTCCAAGTGCTTACTTGTAAGGGTGACCAAAAAATCATTTGAATAAAAGATAAAAATTTTAAGGATTGGTATAATACCAATCATCTCTCTAAAACAGGACAACTAATTAGAAACTTTTAAAATAGAGAAGGAAAAAAAGGAATGGCCATGGTGGCTGAAACAAGAAAGTATTGATAATTTGGATAATTGGACAGGAAAAAGAGAAATTAACAAACGAAGAGAGAAACTCTCTTCTCATTGCTGTTAACTTTCAGGAAATATCACCCAGGTGAAAAATGAGCCACTGCCAGAGAACAGAGATAGTTCCCTGGTTATTAATTATTTGAGGGTTTAGGAAAATAGGTTTAGCATCCTAGTTATATTCGCCTTTTCACAGTGAAAGTCCAAGTAAGAGGGTTTTTTTTTTTTTTTAATTTTTGATGATTGAACTTTCCCATCAGTTACTAATCAATTGTATTATATTATACTTTCTGTCTATACTTCTGGCCATAGATAGTGTTAATTCTATAAGTTTTTATGCTGTCTAGAAAGCAATTTGTATATTACTGAAATGTTAATGAAGAAAAACTTTTTGATAATAATGAAAAATACAGTGTACACTATATTTCTTCTGGGTATTTTTATTGCAGTGAAAATGCAAAAGGAGAAATGTTATTGAAGAAACAACTAGAATGTAAAGACAGTAAGATTAAGGATCTATAGATAAACTACTGATTTTTTATTGCAGTTACTATATTAGCCTGAAACGAGGTGTGATCATTTATAAGAGATTTATTCTGTTTTCTCTAAGTGGATTTTGCTTTGAGACCTGTTTCTTGCCCTATTTTTGCCTTCTAGAGCCTGATGACTTGAAGGCAGAAGTGCTGCAGGAGGCAAGTGGAGCAGACAGAGATGGTGGTTTGCCCCAACCTGTTCTCAACATGTGGGTCACTGAGAGAGAAGGAGCAGAGGAGGTTGAGTACGTCACTTCTTTGCTTGCATTTCACGCCTGCTCCCTTCATGTCATACCTTTCATGGAAATACTGGAGTAACACAATATTACATTAAATCAATTATGAAAATAGTTAATTTGGGAATAAGTATCACATTTGTGAGGTTCAGAAATCAGCAAGTGTATAAAAATATACAGTAAAAGGTCTTTTTCCCACTTTTGTCCCCACCCAGCAAATTCCCACTCTGTCCTCTTTCCAAACATGATTAATATATACAGAAGCAAAGGTGAAGATATAGTCTCCCTCACTTTTAAATGGACTTCCCTTGTGGCTCAGATTCTAAAGATCCGCCTGCAGTGCAAGAGACCTGAGTTCGATCCCTTGGGTTGAGAAGATCCCCTGGAGAAGAGAAAGGCTACCCACTCCAGTATTCTTGCCTGGAATTCCACGGACAGAGGAGCCTGGAGGGTTACAGTCCATAGGGTCACAAAGAGTCAGTCACGACTGGGCACCTTTCACCTTCACTTTTAAATATAGTTGTCATTATAAGGCACAGAATTTTTTCCACCATTTTATGTCAGTAATTGGGGAATTTTTTTATATTAATACACAGAGGGCTTCCTCTTTTTTGCTACTTTAAGGCTACGTAGTGTTCCAATATATGGATATACCATAGCTCTAATTAGTCTCCTATACTAGTTGCTATGACAGATGATGCTACAGTGGATAACCTTTAGTGAGGTTACTTTGCATGTATATAAATATAGTTGCCTCCCCTTCCCACCCAATTCAAGCTTTCATGTAAACTCTGCGCTGTTATTGGTAAGCTTATTCCTGACTATATCATCTTGTGATTATTTTATTAATGATGACTATGAGATGGTATATATGAAAGCTTACACCTTCTTTATGTTGGTTTTGTTACCACTGTCTTATTGGTATCCTACTATTGTTCATGTAGACTTTCAGTTGAATCTTTTGTATGTTTCATATGCACAATCATATGAAAATAATGATGGCTTTCTGTCTTTCCAGTTTTTTTCACACTCATTTCTTTCTCTCCAGTTGCATCACTTAGTACATTTTATACAGTTAAATATTGGAAATAGGGTTCTCTCTCTTGTTCTTAACTTCAGTGAAATGTTTCTAATGTTAACCATCATTAGGCATGACTATAATTTCTACCTCAAGCAGTGTCTGCTCATTTTACTGGCTAAAAAGTCTGGAATGTATTATGTCAAATGACTTTTTGGCATCCGTGGAACCATGCATGAAATTGTTTTCCCTTATCTATCAGCATAATAAATTAATAGGTTACCTAATATTGAACTATCCTGCATACCTTAGTAAACTCTGCTTGGCCTTCTGTTTGCTAATTTTAATGGACATCACCACATGGTCAACACCAAAATCAGATCTATTATATTCTTTGCAGCCAAAGATGGAGAAGTTCTGTACAGTCAGCAAAAACAAGACCAGGAGCTGACTGTGGCTCAGACCATGAACTCCTTATTGCCAAATCCAAACTTAAATTGAAGAAAGTAGGGAAAACCACTAGACCATTCAGGTATGACCTAAATCAAATCCCTTATGAGTATACAGTAGAACTGAGAAATAGAATTAAGGGCCTAGATCTGATAGATAGAGTGCCTGATGAACTATAGAATGAGGTTTGTGACATTGTACAGGAGAGAGGGATCAAGACCATCCCCATGGAAAAGAAATGCAAAAAAAGCAAAATGGCGGTCTGGGGAGGCCTTACAAATAGCTGTGAAAAGAAGAGAAGTGAAAAGCAAAGGAGAAAAGGAAAGATATAAACATCTGAATGCAGAGTTCCAAAGAATAGCAAGAAGAGACAAGAAAGCCTTCTTCAGCGATCAATGCAAAGAAATAGAAGAAGACAACAGAGTGGGAAAGACTAGGGATCTCTTCAAAAAAATCAGAGATACCAAAGGAACATTTCATGCAAAGATGGGCTCAATAAAGGACAGAAATGGTATGGACCTCACAGAAGCAGAAGGTATTAAGAAGAGATGGCAAGAATACACAGAAGAACTGTACAAAAAAGAGCTTCACGACCCAGATAATCATGATGGTGTGATCACTGACCTAGAGCCAGACATCCTGGAATGTGAAGTCAAGTGGGCCTTAGAAAGCATCACTACAAACCAAGCTAGTGGAGGTGATGGAATTCCAGTTGAGCTATTCCAAATCCTGAAAGGTGATGCTGTGAAAGTGCTACACTCAATATGCCAGCAATTTTGGAAAACTCAGCAGTGGCCACAGGACTGGAAAAGGTCAGTTTTCATTCCAATCCCAAAGAAAGGCAATGCCAAAGAATGCTCAAACTACCGCACAATTGCCCTCATCTCACACGCTAGTAAAGTAATGCTCAAAATTCTCCAAGCCAGGCTTCAGCAATATGTGAACCGTGAACTTCCTGATGTTCAAGCTGGTTTTAGAAAAGGCAGAGGAACCAGAGATCAAATTGCCAACATCCACTGGATCATGGAAAAAGCAAGAGAGTTCCAGAAAAACATCTATTTCTGCTTTATTGACTATGCCAAAGCCTTTGACTGTGTGGATCACAATCAACTGTGGAAAATTCTGAAAGAGATGGGAATACCAGACCACCTGATCTGCCTCTTGAGAAATTTGTATGCAGCTTAGGAAGCAACAGTTAGAACTGGACATGGAACAACAGACTGGTTCCAAATAGGAAAAGGAGTACGTCAAGGCTGTATATTGTCACCCTGTTTATTTAACTTATATGCAGAGTCCATCATGAGAAACACTGGACTGGAAGAAACACAAAATGGAATCAAGATTGCGGGGAGAAATATCAAAAACCTCAGATATGCAGATGACACCACCCTTATGGCAGAAAGTGAAGAGGAACTAAAAAGCCTCTTGATGAGAGTGAAAGTGGAGAGTGAAAAGGTTGGCTTAAAGCTCAACATTCAGAAAACAAAGATCATGGCATCCGGTCCTATCACTTCATGGGAAATAGATGGGGAGACAGTGGAAACAGTGTCAGACTTTATTTTTCTGGGCTCCAAAATCACTGCAGATGGTGACTGCAGCCATGAAATTAAAAGACGCTTACTCTTTGGAAGGAAAGTTATGACCAACCTAGATAGCATATTCAAAAGCAGAGACATTACTTTGCCAACAAAGGTTCGTCTAGTCAAGGCTATGGTTTTTCCTGTGGTCATGTATGGATGTGAGAGCTGGACTGTGAAGAAGGCCGAGCACCGAAGAATTGATGCTTTTGAACTGTGGTGTTGGAGAAGACTCTTGAGAGTCCCTTGGACTGCAAGGAGATCCAACCAGTCCCTTCTGAAGGAGATCAGCCCTGGGATTTCTTTGGAAGGAATGCTGCTAAAGCTGAAGGTCCAGTATTTTGGCCACCTCATGCGAAGAGTTGACTCATTGGAGAAGACTCTGATGCTGGAAGGGATTGAGGGCAAGAGGAGAAGGGGAAGGCAGAGAATGAGATTGCTGGATGGCATCACTGACTCAATGGATGTGAATCTCAGTGACCTCCGGGATTTGGTGATGGACAGGGAGGCCTGGTGTGCTGTGATTCATGGGGTCCCAAAGAGTCGAACATGACTGAGCGGCTGATCTGATCTGATCTGTTTGCTAATACTTCATTTTGTGATTTTTTTTGCCATTAATTTTTAAAATGAATTTCTATTGGAGTATAGTTGATTTACAATGTTGTATTAGTTTCATCTGTACAGCAGAGTGAATCAAATATACATATATCCACTCTTTTTTAGATTCTGTGAGCATAGAGGCCATTACAGAGTATTAAGTAGAGTTCCCTGTGCTATACAGCAAGTTCTTATTTATCTATTTTGTATATATTAGTGTGTGTATGTCAATCCCAGTCTTCCAATTTATCTCCCTCCTGTACCCCCTGGTAACCATAAGTTTGTTTTCTACAATTGTGTCTTTATTTCTATTTTATAAATAAGTTCATTTGTACCTTTTTTTTTTAATTCCACATAGAAGCAATATCAGATATTTGTCTTTCTCAGTTGCCTTACTTCACTCAGTATGACAATTTCAAGATTTTTGTATTAGTACTTGGGAGAATCCTCTTATAGTTCTCTTTTGTCCGGGGAAATCACTGTCATAGTTTGGTGTTGTTGTTACCTTCCTTCTTAAAATAATAATTGGAAGTTCATTCCTTTGCTCTGCTCATAACAAGGGTTGTCAGATGTTTTCTGTAAAGGGCCAGATAGTGAACTTTTTTGGCCCTGTTGACCATATGCTCTGTGATGTGGCTATCTGGTGCTGCCTTTGATCTGCAAAAGCAACCATAGGTAACACATAAACAGGTGAGTGTGGCTGCTCCAGTGCCACTTTATCTGTGAAAACAGGAGGTGGGCTGGACTTGGACATGGATACAGAGAAGCATCTGCAAGAATGTTTATTTCAGGAGAGTCACAGGAAACCATTTGAAATAGTCTGATTTGTAATAAGGAAGTGGCTCAAAACACTGTTCTAAGTATACTGCTGAGCTATCTCATGTCCTAAAAGATGATGCTGTTAAAGTGCTGTACTCAATATGCCAGCACGTTTGGAAAACTCAGCAGTGACCGCAAGTCTGGAAAAGGTCAGTTTTCATTCCAATCTCAAAGAAAGGCAGTGCCAAAGAATGTTCAAACTACTGTACAATTACACTCATTTCACAAGCTAGCAAGGTAATGCTCAAAATCCTTCATGCTAGGCTTTAAACAGTACATGAATCAAGAACTTCCAGATGTACAAGTTGGATTTAAAAAAGGCAGAGGAATCAGAGATCAAATTTCTAACATCTGTTGGATCATAGAAAAAGCAAGGGAATTTAAAAAAAATCTGCTTCATTGAAAATGCTAAAGCCTTTGACAGTTTATCATAGCAAACGGTAGAAAATTCTTAAAGAGATGGGAATACCAAATCACCATACCTGTCTCTTGAGAAAACTTTGCAGAACAAAAAACAACAGTTAGAGCCAGACATGGAACAATGGACTGGTTCAAAATTGAAAGGAGAACATCAAGGCTGTATATTGTCCCCCTGCTTATTTAACTTATATGCAGAGTACATCATGCCAAATGCTGGGGTTGGATGAATCACAAGCTGGAATCAAGATTTCTGGGAGAAACAGAAAACTCAGATATGCATATGATGTCACTCTAATGGAAGAAAGTGAAGAGGAACTGAAGAGCTTCTTCATGGAAGTAAAAGAGGAGAGGGAAAAAGCTGGCTTAAAACTCAGCATTCAGAAAGCTAAGATCATGGCATCCATCATGGCAAAGATGGGGAAAAAATGGAAACAGTGACAGATTTTATTTTCTTGGGCTTCAGAATACTGTAGATGGTGACTGCAGCCATGAAATTAAAAGGCACTTGTGCCATGGAAGAAAAGCTATGGCAAACCTAGATAGCATATTAAAAAGCAGAAACGTCACTTTGCTGACAAAGGTCCATCTAGACAAAGCTGTGATTTTTCCAGTAGTCATGTGCAGTTGTGAGAGTTCAACCATAAAAAAGGATGAGTGCTGAAGAATTGATGCTTTTGAACTGTGGTGCTGGAGAAAACTTTTGAGAGTCCCTTGGACTGCAAGGAGATCAAATCAGTCAATCCTAAAGGAACTCAAACCTGAATATTCATTGGAAGGACTGATGCTGAAACTCCAATACTTTGGCCACCTCATGCAAAAAGCCGACTCATTGGAAAAGACCCTGATGCTGAGAAAGATTGAGGGCAGGAGGAGAAGGGGGCAACAGAGGATGAGATGTTTGGATGGCATCACCAACTCAATGGACATGAGTTTGAGCAAACTCTGGGAGATGCTGAAGGACACGCAAGCCTGGTGTGCTGCAGTATGTGGGGTCTCAAAGAGTTGAACATGATTTAACAAAGTCACAACAACAAAGTATGCTGTGTAATGGGTAGTATGCAGTACTGAAATTAAATGAAACTCCTTGTATAAATACAGAAATATGTCCAGAGTATTTGATGATATTGAATAAAAAGCATTTCCATATATTAGAACAATACTGTGATAATCCTATAAAGTGTTCTTAAGTGCATATATGCTGCTAAGTCACTTCAGTCGTGTCTGACTCTGTGCAACCCCATAGACGGCAGTCCACCAGGCTCTGCCATCCCTGGGATTCTCCAGGCAAGAACACTGGAGTAGGTTGCCATTTCCTTCTCCAGTGCAGGAAAGTGAAAAGTGAAAGTGAAGTTGCCCAGTCCTGTCTGACTTGTAGTGACCCCATGGACTGCAGCCCACCAGGCTCCTCCGTCCATGGGATTTTCCAGGCAAAAGTACTGGAGTGGGGTGCCATTGCCTTCTCAGCATATATAAATGTATATAAATTTAGGAGAAAAGTTTAATAAGATGTATATAAAACTGATAATAGTAAAAGCAACTGGGATTTTGATTGGGGAAATCCTAAAAGGAAAAAATTTTTTCATTGAGATAAATATATAAATATATTTATTTATATAAATAAATAATAAAAAAATATAAAAAAAAAAAAATAAAATTAAAAAAATTATTTTATAAAAAATATAAAAAAAATAATTTTTTTATCATTTTAATAATTTTGAAGTATACAATTTTATACTCTATGGTTCCAGTACATTTTCCTCGACCCCAGTGGAACCCTTGTACCTATAAGCACCCACTCTTCATGTTTACCTCCCCAGCTCCTGCCACCACTGATCTGTCTTCATGGATTGGCCTATTCTGGACATTTCCTATAGAATCACAGTATGTGGCTTTTTGTATCTGCCTTCTTTCACTTAGCATACTGCTTTCAGGGCTTCTCTGTGTTGTAGGATGTATCAGTTCTTCATTCCTTTTCATGAATAATATTCCTTATATGACTGTAGCCTATATTTTTATACATTGTGCAGTTGATAGCATTCAGCAAATGATGGTAGTCATTTCCAGGGTAGTTTCTGCCTTTTGCCTGTTTTGAGTGGTGCTTCTGTAAACATTTGTGTACAAGTCTTTGCACATCTGTATTGAGTTCTTTTGAGTATATATCCAAAGTGGAATTGCTATAGCAAATGGTATTTTATGTTTCCCTTTCTGAGGAATCAAGCATTACATTTTGAATGAAAAAATATATTGTATGATTAAAAATAAATAACTTTTTAAAATAAAAATAAGAGTTACTCAAAATTTAAAACTGGAAAAGTAAAAAATTATTTAAATTTGAAATGAACTAAATGAGTTCACATTTATGGGGCTTCCCAGGTGGTACTAGTAGTAAAGAACCAGCCTGCCAGTGCAAGAGACATAAAACATGTGGATTTGATCTCTGGATCGGAAAGATCTCCTGAAGGAGAAAATAGCAACCCATTCCAGTATTCTTGCCTGGAGAATCCCATGAATAGAGGAGTCTTGCAGGCTACAGTCCATGGGGTTCCAAAAAGTTGGGAGGAGAGGGAGACGACAGAGGATGAGATGGCTGGATGGCATCACCGACTTGATGAACATGAGTTTGAGTGAACTCTGGGAGTTGGCAATGGACAGGGAGGCCTGGCATGCTGTGATTCATGGGGTTGCAGAGTCGGACACGACTGAGCGACTGAACTGAAGTGACTCAGCAGCAGAAAAAGTAGTAGCAAAATTAAAATTGCCTTATAATCAAAAGAAAAGCCATCCCCAAGAAAAAGAAATGCAAAAGGCAAAGTGGCTGTCTGAGGCGACCTTACAAATAGCTGAGAAAAGAAGAAAAGCAAAAGGAAAAGGAGAAAAGGACAGATAATACCCATCTAAATGCAGAGTTACAAAGAAAAGCAAGGAGAGAGAAGAAAGCCTTTCTAAGTGATGAAGGCAAAAAAATAGAGGAAAACAATAGAATGGAAAAGGCTGCTGCTGCTGCTAAGTCACTTTAGTCATGTCCAACTCTGTGTGACCCCTTAGACGGCAGAGATCTCTTAAAGAAAATTTGAGATACCAAGGGAACATTTCATGCAAAGATGGACAGAGTAAAGGACAGAAGTGGTATGAACCTAACAGAAGCACAAGATATTAAGAAGAGGTGGCACGAATACACAGAACTGTACAAAGTAGATCTTAATGACCCAGATAACCACATGGTGTTATCACTCACCTAGAGCCAGACATCCTGGAATTCGAAGTCAAGTGGGCCTTAGAAGCATCACTATGAACAAAGCTAGTGAATGTGACGGAATACCAGCTGAGCTATTTCAAAACCTAAAAGATGGTGCTGTTTAAGTGCCACAGTCAATATGCCAGCACATCTGGAAAGCTCAGCAGTGGCCACAGGACTGGAGAAGGTCAGTTTTCATTCCAATCCTAAAGAAAGGCAATGCCAAAGAATGCTCAAACTACCGCACAATTGCACTCGTTTTACACGCTAACAAAGTAAAGCTGAAAATTCTCCAAGCAAGGCTTCAACAGTGTGTGAACTGAGAACTTCAACTGGATTTGGAAAAGGCAGAGGAACCAGAGATCAAATTGTCAACATCTGTTGGATCATAGCAAAAGCAAGAGAATTCCAGAAAAGCATCTACTTCTGCTGTACTGACTACACCAGAGCCTTTGACTCTGTGGATCACAACAAACTATGGAAAATTCTTAAAGAGATGGGAATACCAGACCACCTGACCTGCCTCCTGAGAAATCTAGATGCAGGTAAAGAAGCAACAGTTAGAACTGGACATAGAACAACGGACTGGTTCAAAATTGGGAAAGGAGTACGTCAAGGCTGTATATTGTCACCCTGCTTATTTAACTTATATGCGTAGTACATCATGCGAAATGCCAGGCTGGATGAAGCACAAGCTAGAATCAAGTTTTCCAGGAGAAATATCAATAACCTCAGATATGCAGATGACACCACCCTTATGGCAGAAAGTGAAGAGGAACTAAAGAGCCTCTTGGTGAAAGGGAAAGAGGAGAGTGAAAAGGCTGGCTTAAACCTCAACATTCAGAAAACTAAGATCTTGGCATCTGGTCCCACCACTTCATGGCAGATAGATGGGGAAACAATGGAAACAGTGAGGGACTTGGCTCCAAAATCACTGCAGATAGTGACTGCAGCCATGAAATTAAAAGACACTTGCTCCTTTGAAGCAAAGCTATGATCAACCTAGACAACGTATTAAAAAGCAGAGACATTGCTTTGCCAACAAAGTTCTGCTTAGGCAAAACTGTTGTTTTTCCAGTAGTCATGTATGTATGTGAGAGTTGGACCATAAAGAATGCTGAGTGCTGAAGAATTGATGCTTTTGAACTATGGTGTTGGAGAAGACTCTTGAGAGTCCCTTGGACTGCAAGGAGACCAACCCAGTCAATTCTAAAAGAAATCAGTCCTGAATATTCATTGGAAGGACTGATGCTGAAGCTGAAACTCCAATATTTTGGCCTCCTGATGCAAAGAACTAACTCATTGGAAAAGACCCTGATGCTGGGAAAGTTTGAGGGCAGGAGTAGAAGGGGGTGACAGAGGATGAGATGTTTGGATGGCATCACCAACTCAATGGACATGAGTTTGAGCAAACTCTGGGAGATGCTGAAGGACAGGCAAGCCTCATGTGCTGCAGTCCATGGGGTTACAAAGAATCGAACATGCGTTAGCAACTGAACTGAACTATAACCAAAAGCCCAGAAATAAATTACTGGCACCTTTTGGAATATACTCTTCTTGTCTTTATAATTTTGTTAACAAATAGTACGTGAATTTAGTTCCCAACATTTATTGAGAGAAAAATTGTGAGTTCTTTACATAAATCAGTTCACTCCCTTTAAGAGTTAAAACATTTGTGTACAAACTGTTCTTTTTATTTTACTGTGCTGAGCAGCATTGTTTCAAATCTAACACCATTTTACATCATTTGGTCTGAAAGTTATTTTACTTACTTAATAATATATCTTGACCCTTGATGCATATCTGGTTATACAGATCTGTACTTCATCTGTTAAATAGTTGCAAAGTATTGAATGGTACTTTTACACATTGGAGAAGGAAATCGCAGCCCACTCCAGTGTTCTTGCCTGGAGAATACCAGGGATGGGGGAGCCTGGTGGACTGCCGTCTATGGGATCGCACAGAGTCGGACATGACTGAAGTGACTTAGCAGCAGCAGCATGTTATAATTGTGTTCTGTTTTCTGCTATTATGAGGCATTTTGATTAGTTAAAGTGGTAGTTCTTAATCATTACATTTTGCTATAATGGGATACATTTTGTTGTAAAGGGATACAGCTTGCTCAGCTGTATCCCTCAAAGCTCCTGACACACAGGGCTAGGGCAAGGCCTGAGAATTTGCATTTCAGACAGGTTCCCATGTGTTACTGGCATCTAGGGGCTTCACTCTGGGAACCATTGTGGTGAGAATGTTGAGGCTGGTGTCGTGAATGAGCCTGACTGGTGGAGGTTTGAACAACTGAAGGGTAGGATGCACTTGTGAGGGCCACTGTAACTGTAAGTGAGAAGAATATTTGGAAGTGGGATCACAGGACACTAATGACCTGTGCTCTACTTGTCTGTGTTTGAGAGTATCTTTATTGCAGGTAAATTTTGCTTTTGTAACTGGTGTATCTATTTATGGCAGATTGGAAGATCGGATCACCATTCAGCAAAATGAACTTTCTGAAGATAAAGCCCCGAGCAGTGTGGATCACCTTAGTGAGGTTCATGTAGGTGAGCATCACAGCATTGGCCTGATTACTTTCTCAAAGGTTGTTAGCATACCTGTTCCATTTGGACTGTATGTTAATAGAGAGCATTGCTTACCATTCACCTTAATCACTTAAAAAATGTTATAGGCTTAGTGCACTAGACTCTGTATTTATTTTTTATTACATTTTTTGGGTATAGTTGATTTATAATACTGTATTAGCTTTAGGTACATAGCCTAGTGATTCATTTTTTTAATTTGCAGGTTAGATTCCATTATAGGTTATTACAAGATACTGGGACTTGTTCCTGTGCTAGACAGTAGGTTCTTTTTGGATATTTATTTTGTGCAGAATACAAAATAAATAATAATAATAATTTTTAATGATTGATAAAATATATCACTATATTAATAACTATATAGTTATTACAATAGTTATATAATTATTATAATAAATAATAATTAATCCCATACTCCTAATTTGTCCCTCCCCATCCCTCTCCCTTTTGATTTATACATATTTGTTTTCCATGTCTGTGAGTCTGTTTCTATTTTGTATATAGATTCATTGGTATTATTTTTGGATTCCACATATAATGATATCATACAGTATTAATCTTTCTCTGTTTGACTTATTTCACTAAGCATTATATTGTCTTAATCCATCTATGTAGCTACACATGGCAGAATTTCATTCTTTTTTATGGTTGCTGTACTCTGCATTTGTAAGCCTGTATTGTTTGTCAATATGGGCAATAAAACCTTTTTGATCAGTTACTTACTTAATGTTCAAAACGAAAAGAATTGCTTGCCAAAGCTAAGCCATTATCTGAGGACATTAAATAAGTGGCCTTCTTATTTCTAATAGTATTAATTAAAATATAAGAAGCATAGTGTTTTAATATCTTACCTACAGAAATGAAGTTGAACTGGAACTATTAAGTGTGAGTGTTTAAACAGTATTTTCTCATGTGTCTTTGGATTGGTGTCTACATTTTCTAACTTCTAATAAAATGGAAGTATTTAACAATAAATCTCCTTTCTGATAATAAAACATACCCTGGGGTTGATTATTTGTAAGGTAGTGAAATCACATATATATTTTGATTTTGTTTTTCTGATAGACATGGAGTTTCTTGCCTCTAATTCATGTTAAATACTGAACTTTTTCATTATCACTTAGAAAGCTGAGTATTGTATAGACTGTTCATGTAATCTTTCCTTTATTCCACAGAACCTGGAGTGGATGATTCTCCACCCTCTAAGCGTGATGTAGATAAATGTATGCAACCAGAACCATTTTTCCATAAAGTGGTTTATTCTGAGCATCTGAAAGCAGTTTCTCAGGTTCAGTCAGTTCTCTGTTCACCAGAAGAATCCTTTCCACTTCGATCTCACTCTGATTCACCACCAAGAAATAAAAAACAGAATTCCTTGCTGATTGGACTTTCAACTGGTCTATTTGATGCAAACAACCCAAAGGCAAGTATGCTCCTCAAATGGAAAACTATCCATTTGATAGCATTTCACATTTATTATTTTTCTTTGATAAACTATAATATTAACGGTATTTTTCTTTTTATCTGTTTATTTTTTTACTTTTTGACCCTGCCATGTTGCATGTGAAATCTTAGTTCCCTGATCAGGGATAGAATCTGTGCCCTACTTCAGGGGCATCAGGGAGCCTTAAACTCTGGACCGCCAGGAAATTCCCCAAAGTTGTTTTTTTTCAATGTTAAGTCATTCTGTGCTTGTCCTTTTTTCTATTAAAGGAAATTCTTCTTAATCTTTGGAGCCTAACCTCCCTCAGCCTCTTGAGGAAGCTGTCTCTTTTTTTCTTCTCCGGCCTGTGTCATAAACTTCTTTCTCTGAGATGGGCCATTCCATCCACACCCACGCTCTGATGGTTCCCATCGTGAACGGTAAACTTCCGTGAACTCTCGTCCCCCTCAGCTCACACCCTACAGCTTTTTGTTGTCTTTGCTTTTTCCCCTCTCCTCATTTCCCAGTACATCATGGTGTGGTTGTGAGCCACTCGTCCACTGAAGCTGCTGCCGCCAAAATCATCACTTACCAGCAGATCTCCTATGCTCTTTTCTTTGAACAGTTGAAATACACTCTTCTTTTATAATTATTTTATCTGGTGCCTTCTGGCATATCTTGTGTCACTCTCCAGTTTCCTTTCTTTGACTGCTACTAACAGATCTCCTTAAGAGGGTGTAGATTCTTCTGTCGTTGGATGAATTGTTCTGTCAATGTCAAGAATTAAGTCCAGTGTTGGTGTTCATGCTTTCTTTGTCTTTACTGATTTTTTTTTTTTTTTGGTCTTTAATACTTTCACATTAACTCTTACTTGCTGAGAATAGAATATTGAAATTTTTAACTAGTATAATTACATGTTTCTTCTTTCAGTTC
Organism: Tragelaphus eurycerus; assembly: GCA_935064755.1. NCBI lineage: Eukaryota > Metazoa > Chordata > Mammalia > Artiodactyla > Bovidae > Tragelaphus > Tragelaphus eurycerus. The sequence goes on along the minus strand of CAKXYN010000103.1, from coordinate 1,325,488 downwards.
TGTCAGCTTTTGCTCTATATATTTTGAAGCTCTGTTATTGAGTGAGTAAGAATTTAGTTTTGTTCTGTTTTCTGGATGAACTGATATATTTATTGTTAGGAAGTCTCTCTGTGGGATAGTGTGATTCAAGTCTTCTATATCCTTTCTTCTCTTTCTGCTTGTTTATCAATTACTGGGAAAGCACTGTTGAAATTTCCAGTCAATTGAATATAAATTAATAATATCTTCTTAATAAATTGACCCCTTTATGATTATGAAATGACTCACTCTATCCCTAGACCTACCCCTTTTTTCTGAAATATACTTTGCCTCAAGGTTTTAATATATAGTCATTCTAGCTTCCTTATGCTTAGTGTTTACCAGGAATAGATTTTTACATCCTTTATTTTTTAATTTTATTTTTATATAAGATTGTTTATTTACTTATTGGGTGATCTGGGCTTTGTTGGTACACACAGGCTTTCTCTAGATGTGGTGAGTGGGGACACTCTTCCTTGCAGTTCGTAGACTTCTTATTACAGTGGCCTCTCTTGTTGCACAGCATGGGCTCCTGGCAGGCAGGCTTCAGTAATTGTGACACACAGGCTTAGTTATTCCGCATCATGTGGAATCCACCCAGACTGGAATCGAACCTGTGTTCCTTGCATTGGCAGGTGAATTCCTAATCACCAGACCATGATGGAAGTCCCTACTTCCTTTCCTTTTCAGATCAGATCAGATCAGTCGCTCAGTTGTGTCCGACTCTTTGTGACCCCATGAATCGCAGCACGCCAGGCCTCCCTGTCCATCACCAACTCCTGGAGTTCACTCAGACTCACATCCATTGAGTCAGTGATGCCATCCAGCCATCTCATCCTCTGCCTTCCCCTTCTCCTCCTGCCCCCAATCCCCCCCAGCATCAGAGTCTTCTCCAATGAGTCAACTCTCCACATGAGGTGGGCAAAGTACTGGAGTTTCAGCTTTACCATCATTCCTTCCAAAGAAATCCCAGGGTTGATCTCCTTCAGAATGGACTGGTTGGATCTCCTCGCAGTCCAAGGGACTCTCAAGAGTCTTCTCCAACACCACAGTTCAAAAGCATCGATTCTTCGGCGCTCAGCCTTCTTCACAGTCCAGCTCTCATATCCATACATGACCACAGGAAAAACCATAGCCTTGACTAGACGAACCTTTGTTGGCAAAGTAATGCCTCTGCTTTTGAATATGCTATCTAGGTTGATCATAACTTTCCTTCCAAGGAGTAAGCGTCTTTTAATTTCATGGCTACAATCACCATCTGTAGTGATTTTGGAGCCCAGAAAAATAAAGTCTGACACTGTTTCCACTGTTTCTCCATCTATTTCCCATGAAGCGATGGGACCAGATGCCATGATCTTCGTTTTCTGAATGTTGAGCTTTAAGCCAACCTTTTCACTCTCCACTTTCACTCTCATCAAGAGGCTTTTGAGTTCCTCTTCACTTTCTGCCATAAGGGTGGTGTCATCTGCATATCTGAGGTTATTGATATTTCTCCCCGCAATCTTGATTCCATTTTGTGTTTCTTCCAGTCCAGTGTTTCTCATGATGGACTCTGCATATAAGTTAAATAAACAGGGTGACAATATACAGCCTTGACATACTCCTTTTCCTATTTGGAACCAGTCTGTTGTTCCATGTCCAGTTCTAACTGTTGCTTCCTAAGCTGCATACAAATTTCTCAAGAGGCAGATCAAGTGGTCTGGTATTCCCATCTCTTTCAGAATTTTCCACAGTTGATTGTGATCCACACAGTCAAAGGCTTTGGCATAGTCAATAAAGCAGAAATAGATGTTTTTCTGGAATTCTCTTGCTTTTTCCATGATCCAGGGGATGTTGGCAATTTGATCTCTGGTTCCTCTGCCTTTTCTAAAACCAGCTTGAACATCAGGAAGTTCACGGTTCACATATTGCTGAAGCCTGGCTTGGAGAATTTTGAGCATTACTTTACTAGCGTGTGCTGCTGCTGCTGCTGCTGCTAAGTCGCTTCAGTCGTGTCCTACTCTGTGCGACCCCATAGACGGAAGCTCACCAGGCTCCCCTGTCCCTGGGATTCTCCAGGCAAGAACACTGGAGTGGGTTGCCATTTCCTTCTCCAATGCATGAAAGTGAAAAGTCAAAGTGAAGTCGCTCAGTCGTGTCCGACTCTTAGCGACCCCACGGACTGGAGCCTACCAGGCTCCTCCGTCCATGGGATTTTCCAGGCAAAAGTACTGGGGTAGGGTGCCATTGCCTTCCCCATACTAGCATGTGAGATGAGTGCAATTGTGCGGTAGTTTGAGCGTTCTTTGGCATTGCCTTTTAATCAGACTTATTTCATATAGATTTTTTGTACTTGTAGTTGAGTCTTGCTTATATGACAGTTATTTAATCAAAGTGGTTGGGTCATTTATATTTAATGTAATTTTTGACATTATCAATATGATTGAATTAAACTTAGCATTTTGCTATTTGTTTTCTATTTGTCTCATTTCTTTTTGGTTCCTTTTTTGCTTTTATTCTCCCTTTTTGATTGAGTTTTTTAGTGTTTTATCTCTACTGTTTGCTTTTGGTAGACCTCTCAGTTTTCAGTGTACATCTTTAGATTATCACGGCCTCTATTCAAATAATATTATGCCACTTCATTTATAGCATCAGAACCTTACAACAGTGCATTTCCATTTCCAGTCTCTTGCCTGTCCTTTGTGGAATTGTCATGTATTTTATTTCTTCATGTATGATAAATTCCATAATACATTTCTATATTTTTACTTTAAGCATTCTATTATCTTTTAGAGAGTGTAAAAATTATGATAGGAAGTCTTTTATATTTACATGTTAACCATTCTTCATCACTTACTGTAGAATTTGAAGGTATTTGGGTTCAATACATGGGTCAGGAGAATCCCCTGGAGGAGGAAATGGCAACCCACTCCAGTATTCTTGTCTGGGAAATCCCATGAACAAAGGAGTCTGGCGGGCTACAGTCCATGGGGTTTCAAAGAGTCAGACACAGCTGAGCGACTGAGCACATACACATTATTTTTCTGTCACTTTAAAAAATTCGTTAACGCCTCTTAGGTAGTAGCCCTGTTGGTAATGAATTTTTTTCAACTTTTATTTAAAAACATTTTAATTTTACTTGTACTTTGAATGAGCAGTTCCACTAGATCTAGACTTAGACTGTCTTCTTGGCTGCATTGTTTCTGATAGGAAACACCATATAGAAAGTGGCGGCTTTCATAAGACAGTTGTAACAGAGTATCAGTAGAATTGAAAGTGTAACACATAAATGATTATTGAAGGTAAATTTGTAATGGATCAGGATAAAGTAGTTTAAAGATGAGATCTTCTCACAATCTGAAGTACATAAGGATAGACACTAGGTTGCCCAATGGAAAACCTGCTTGTCCTTCCCACTGCTAAGTTGCTTCAGCCATGTCCGACTCTGTGCAACCCCATAGACGGCAGCCCACCAGGCTCCCCGTCCCTGGGATTCTCCAGGCAAGAACACTGGAGTGGGTTGCCATTTCCTTCTCCAATGCATGAAAGTGAAAAGGGAAAGTGAAGTTGCTCAGTCATGTCCAACTCTTAGTGACCCCATGGACTGCAGCCTACCAGGCTCCTCTGTCCATGGGATTTTCCAGGCAAGAGTACTGGAGTGGGATGCCGTCACCATCTCCGGTCCTTCCCACTAGACCTTTCTTATCTAATGGGATAGTGAATAAGAGCTTAAGAGAGACCAGATGTGTTCCACTGATACTTTCTCAAATGGGGAATAGAGTGGAAGACTGATCTCTATAAAAACTTGAGAATTTTTTGCCTTGGTACAGCAAATACAGACTCAGGGGAAGTATTAATGTACAGTTCACAAAGAGCACAAGTGCCTTAAATGTCTTCTTTTGATTTGCTAAACTATCAGTTCTTAGATAATGTCCATAATTTTTGCCTTTGTTAAGTGTTCATGATGTTTTGATGTCTTAATTCCATTTTTAGCCTTGTTTATGGGTTGAAGTGAGCAAATATTTGTAGAAGCTATTTTGAGGGTTTAGTGTTATAGTTGAATTGCAATAGGTAGACGTTAAACAAATGTGCTCATCATGAACAGTTTTGTAGTATAGTTGGAGAATAATACATAATTTTATATGAAAAATACTATAGATGAAAAACTGAGTTGATAGAATTAAGTAGCATTTCATGTGAAGTTCTAATTAGTGCAACTAGTACTTAATTCATTCACTTTTTACATGGTTGTCTTCATTGTCAAGAAAAAATAGAACCAAGGATGAAAAATCTAAAAGAACTGCATTTTTAAAAATGTTTTGAGGTTTTCTAAAACTTTGCTTTCCATAAAGATGAGATCTTCTCACAATCTGAGAGGATTTATAATGGTACCAAATGTTTGCTGCATAAATTATGCTGCAAAAAATTGTGGAAAAAATTAGTCTAACTAGAAATGAAGTAAGATTTCAGGCAACATGTTCTGGATTAGTAGCTATTTTCAGGAGGATTTCTTTCTGTGAATGTCAGAACTATAGAATATTATTGAAACAGTATGAAAAAGATCTAGTAGACTCAGAATTACAGAACTGAAAGTGTTCATATATAAAATTCTTCTGTATGAAGATGAATGAAGATGAATCAGATCAGATCAGATCAGTCGCTCAGTCGTGTCCGACTCCCTGCGACCCCATGAACCGCAGCACGCCAGGCCTCCCTGTCCATCACCAGCTCCCGGAGGTCACTCAGACTCGCATCCATCGAGTCAGTGATGCCATCCAGCCATCTCATCCTCTGTCATCCCCTTCTCCTCCTGCCCTCAATCCCTCCCAGCATCAGAGTCTTCTCCAGTGAGTCAACTCTTCGCATGAGGTGGCCAAAATACTGGAGTTTCAGCTTTAGCATCATTCCTTCTAAAGAAATTCCAGGATTGATCTCCTTCAGAATGGACTGGTTGGATCTTCTTGCAGTCCAAGGGACTCTCAAGAGTCTTCTCTAACACCACAGTTCAAAAGCATCAATTCTTCGGTGCTCAGCCTTCTTCACAGTCCAGCTCTCACATCCATACATGACCACAGGAAAGACCATAGCCTTGACTATGCGAACCTTTGTTGGTAAAGTAATGTCTCTGCTTTTGAATATGCTATCTAGGTTGGTCATAACTTTCCTTCCAAGGAGCAAGTGTCTTTTAATTTCATGGCTGCAGTCACCATCTGCAGTGATTTTGGAGCCCAGAAAAACAAAGTCTGACACTGTTTCCACTGTTTCCCCATCTATTTCCCATGCAGTGATGGGACCAGATGCCATGATCTTCGTTTTCTGAATGTTGAGCTTTAAGCCAACCTTTTCACTCTCCATTTTCACTTTCATCAAGAGGCTTTTTAGCCCCTCTTCACTTTCTGCCATAAGAGTGGTGTCATCTGCATATCTGAGGTTATTGATATTTCTCCCGGCAATCTTGATTCCAACTTGTGTTTCTTCCAGTCCAGCATTTCTCATGATGTACTCTGCATATAAGTTAAATAAACATGGTGACAATATGCAGCCTTGACGTACTCCTTTTCCTATTTGGAACCAGTCTGTTGTTCCATGACCAGTTCTAACTGTTGCTTCCTGACCTGCATACAGATTTCTTAAGAGGCAGATCAAGTGGTCTGGTATTCCCATCTCTTTCAGAATTTTCCATAGTTTATTGTGATCCACACAGTCAAAGGCTTTGGCATAGTCAATAAAGCAGAAATGAATATCCTATCTGAAACATTGATAGTCTGTCAGAAAAGACTGTGAATATTAGGATTTTAAATACATGACCTATAGGAACTGTTGGATTGATGAATGTGTAAACCTGTTCCTCTTGAAATTTCTTTCTAATTCTGTCATTTTGTGTTGGGCTATGAAGTTTATTTTAATGAAGGAAACTAGAATTGAGGTGATTTTAGCAGGGCTAAAATTTATTTCAGCTTAAAAATTACTGTATCCCTTTGTGTGGTCCCCTTGTATTTAAATATATAATGCACATATGCTGTTTGTTTTTATTGATCAGCATGTATCTGGGTAAACTGTTACTGGCTGCATCTTTTGCAGCCTCTGGATTTCTAATATACGTGGCTCAAACCATTAGAAGAACAAAGAAGTCAAGTGTAAATTCTGCTGACAGTACCATTGTTAAATACTTTAACCAGGCAGTATGTATCTGTACCATCTTGTACCACATAACCATTTTTTTCCTCTTGTGTGCTGTAATATGTAAATTATCTTCAAATAATAGAAATCTATTCTTTTTTATTGTCAAAAGCAGTTTGTACCAGTAGATTTGGCCAAGTACATACCTTTTCTTACTCAGTTAATGCTGTGTGTTCTGCACAGTCTCCTGTCTGGTGTTTGAATCTTCTCTGGGTCTTAACAGTCATGTTTCAGGTCTTACAGATTCGTGTAGGGTTGACCCAACCCTGAGAGTGACTTCTCTAGATGTGTGTATCATAGCCCTGTCTGTCCTTCACTCTGATTGTTGAGCGTGCTGGACAGGGGCTATTCCTATTATTCTGGCTGTGTGCAGCACTCATTCACATTTTAAGTACCTCCACTGTGCTGTTCTTTCTCATCTCAGTGTGCTCAGTTCCTCTTCACCCCGTTGCTCCCGCTGCTTCTCAGCATGAACATCGAGTGCCTGTCTTTCCAGCCGTCTTTTCTGGTGGGAAGGGTACCACTCACAGTCCATTGTTCAGGGAGGCAATAGTGGGAACTTCTTTGCTCTAATTGAAGGCCTCTGGTTTAATCAGTGTTGACCAATAAGATAAAGTAATAGAAAGGGCAACCAGTTTGTGTGGGATGGTGCTTAGCCAGTTTGGACAAAAGCACACAGAGCATCTAGGACAGTGTACTTTTCAGAAAGTGAAAGGAAGAATCAGCAGACGTGCCATGGCAGAGGGATGGAGAGCCTTGAGTGAGAAAGTCCTGACCCAGCTCCACCTCCACTCCACGTGTGCTCCCCAGATGGAGACCCTCTGTGACTTGTAAAGGCCACTTGTCAGAGAAACCCAAGCAGAACTCACTCACAGGCTTAGTTTCATCTTTGATATAATACTGAGCTAAAGTTTAAGAGAAATAGGTTCTCAGCTTAGATTGAGAAGCTTTTAGCTCTAAATGGGAAACAAAATTATTACTAGCTCCAGTTTTCTAATTTTTTCCTATCATTTTAATTTTTTTACTGTCTTATTCCTAATAAGAAATCTGTTGCTTTTTTTCAGATGTTGCGGACATGTTCACTTCCAGACCTCTCCAAACTGTTCAGAACACTGATGGATGTCCCCACTGTGGGAGATGGACGTCAGGACAATCTTGAAATAGAAGATGAGCATGTTAAGGAAGGACCGTCAGACTCTGAGGACATGTGAGCACAATTACCTTTAGATACCAAGTCTAACAGGATTTCTGAGTGTACACATGTTCTAGACAGGGTGACTCCCCTACACTTTTCAAGCATGATCTGTAGCTGACCTTTCACTACTCCTTTAACTTTTTACAACGTATTTATAAAGTACAGTGAAGTAAACTTTGGTATATGCTGCTGCTAAGTCACTTCAGTCGTGTCCGACTCTGTGACCCCAGAGACGGCAGCCCACCAGGCTCCCCTGTCCCTGGGATTCTCCAGGCAAGAACACTAGAGTGGGTTGCCATTTCTTTCTCCAATGCATGAAAGTTAAAAGTGAAAGTGAAGTCACTCAGTTGTGTCCAACTCCTAGCGACCCCATGGACTGCAGCCCACCAAGGTCCTCCGTCCATGGGATTTTCCAGGCAAGAGTACTGGAGTGGGGTGCCATTGCCTTCTCTATTTGGTACGTGTGTCTGCCTCTAAATACTGTAACTTAACTTTACTTGAGGAATGTAAGGACATAGTCACCAATGTGTTCTCTGCCATTTTTATTCTTTTTAGTTTTATTTTTTATTTATTTTAATTAATTATTTGTTAATTTTATTAATTAATTTTTGCCTTTGCTGGGTCTTTGTTGCTGCATGTGGGCTTTCTCTAGTTGTAGTGAGCAGGGGCTACTCTTCATTGAGGTGTGAATACTTCTCATTTTAGTGGCTTCTTTTATTACCGAAATGGCCTCTAGGGACATGGTTTTATTAGTTGTGACTCACGGGCTTAGTTGCTTCACAGCACATGGGTCTTCCTGGACCAGGGATTGAACCCATGTCACCTGCATTGGCAGTGGATTCTTAGCCACTGGACCACCAGGAAGTTCTCTGTTATTGGCCCCTGAGCTTCACTGAGTGAATGTCAATAAGGTGGTGACTGTATTGTGAGGCCACATGGTGCAGGGACTGCAGTGGGAAACTGGAAAGCGCTCATTGCTCTTTCCCAGGGAGATGCCAGAAAGCTCTGTCCACACATCTATGCTGGGTGTGACTCCAAACCACAGTAGTGGAGAGTTAGCGGGTGGAACAGGGGTGTGTGTGTGTGTGTGTGTGTGTGTGTGTGTGTGTGTGTGTGTGTGTGTGTGTGTGTGTGTGGGTGCGTGAGCAAAATTACCCTCTGTATTGATTCCTGATGAATCTTACTTAAGCCTGGAGGAAAATTTAACCAACACTTCTAAAAGCTGCAGGAACTGGTAGTGCTTAGACAGTAACACCCTCACCTCCCCTGATGCCAGTCAGCCTGCTCAGCATCTGACTCATGCTGCTGACCTTTTGGAGAAATAAAACCAGAGAGGTTGAGAAGTGTATTCAAGTCACCAAGAAAGTAGTTTGCCAAATGTTATTGTTTTTATTGTTTATTTTTTGATCTTTTGACATTCAGTCCAGTTCAATTCAGTCACTCAGTTGTGTCCAACTCTTTGTGACCCCATGGAGTTTAAGTTTCTCCTTTTTACCTCTGCCTTTCCATAGAAAGAATGTATGTTTTGATCTGATTGAAAGCTTGGTACCAGTCTCACAATTTCTCTCCCTATAATTCTTGAGCCAAGACCACTGTATTTGATGCATTTTGTTTTCTGTTTTTGTTTTTCTTAAGGCTTGCCTGTTAGTTTTTAAATTTCTAACCAGACTTTATCTTTTCAAGGTTGACTTTTGAATTCCTTGGTGGTCCAGTGGTTAAGACTCCACATTTTTACTGCCAGGGGCCCAGGTTTAATCCCTGGTTGGAAACTAAGATCCCACAAGCCATGCAACATAGCAAGCAAAAAATAAAAAGTTGACTTTTTTTCATGTAGAGTTCTGTAGATTTTAGCTGGTACCCTCAAAATTTGGAAGAAAAGTCACCTTTTTATCTTTGCTTCTGCTTGGCTATGGTTGCTCATTAAGCACTTTATGTTGTATTTTTATTAAGCCAGTTGGAGAACAGGGCAACATTTCAGCACCTCTGTGGTTGACAAAATCCTGGGTAACAGTATTCTTCCAGAAATTTTTGTAAGTAATCAATTTCTTTCTGAGTAGCTATAGCTTATTTGCAGATATTCTTTTAATTACTGGTTGATAAAAATTTAATTTTCAAAGTTAGAAGCTTTTAATATTATTTTGAAAACTAAGTTTTTTCCAAGAAAGTTACTCCATATGCATATAGGGAAATTTCACTTGACATTTTTCTTTGGGAAACATATTTCTTCATCCAAACTTTATATGGTCATTTATCCAAAAAATCTACTAAAAAGAAAATTCAGGACCAGATTTTAAAGTCCCCAAGGCAGTTTTTTCAGTGCTCGTATCATAAAAGATCTTAATCTTATTAAAAGGAAAAAGTTGGCTTAAAATTCAAAAAACGAAGATCATGGCATCCAGTCCCATCACTTCATGGCAAATAGATGGGAAAACAATGGAAACAGTGACAAACTTTATTTTCCTGGGCTCCAAAATCACTGCAGATGATGACTGCAGCCATGAAATGAAAAAATACTTGCTCCTTGGAAGAAAAGCTATGACCAACCTAGTTCAGTTCAGTCGCTCAGTCGTGTCCGACTCTTTGCGACCCCATGAATCGCAACACGCCAGGCCTCCCTGTCCATCACCAACTCCCGGAGTTCACTCAAACTCATGTCCATCGAGTCAGTGATGCCATCCAGCCATGTCATCCTCTGTTGTCCCCTTCTCCTCCTGCCCCCAATCCCTCCCAGCATCAGAGTCTTCTCCAATGAATCCACTCTTCGCATGAGGTGGCCAAAGTACGGGAGTTTCAGCTTTAGCAGCATTCCTTCCAAAGAACACCCAGGACTGATCTCCTTTAGAATGGACTGGTTGGATCTCCTTGCAGTCCGAGGGACTCTCAGGAGTCTTCTCCAACACCACAGTTCAAAAGCATCAATTCTTCAGTGCTCAGCCTTCTTCACAGTCCAGCTCTCACATCCATACATGACCACAAGAAAAACCATAGCCTTGACTAAACGGACCTTTGTTGGCAAAGTAATGTCACTGCTTTTGAATATGCTATCTAGGTTGGTCATAACTTTCCTTCCAAGGAGTAAGTGTCTTTTAATTTCATGGCTGCAGTCACCATCTGCAGTGATTTTGGAGCCCCAAAAAACAAAGTCTGATACTGTTTCACCATCTATTTCTCATGAAGTGATGGGACCGGATGCCATAATCTTCCTTTTCTGAATGTTGAGCTTTAAGCCAACTTTTTCACTCTCCTCTTTGACCTTCATCAAGAGGCTCTTCAGCTCCTCTTCACTTTCTGCCATAAGGGTGGTGTCATCTGCATATCTGAGGTTATTGGTATTTCTCCCGGCAATCTTGATTCCAGCTTGTGCTTCCTCCAGCCCAGTGTTTCTCATGATATACTCTGCATATAAGTTAAATAAGCAGGGTGACAATATACCGCCTTGACAAACTCCTTTTCCTATTTGGAACCAGTCTGTTGTTCCATGTCCAGTTCTAACTGTTGCTTCCTGACCTGCATATAGGTTTCTCAAGAGGCAGGTCAGGTGGTCTGGTATTCCCATCTCTTTCAGAATTTTCCACAGTTGATTGTGATCCACACAGTCAAAGGCTTTGACATAGTCAATAAAGCAGAAACAGATGTTTTTCTGGAACTCTCTTGCTTTTTTGATGATCCAGCAGATGTTGGCAAGTTGAACTCTGGTTCCTCTGCCTCTTCTAAAACCAGCTTGAACATCTGGAAGTTCACAGTTCACGTATTGCTGAAGCCTGGCTTGGAGAATTTTGAGCATTACTTTACTAGCGTGTGAGATGAGTGCAATTGTGCGGTAGTTTGAGCATTCTTTGGCATTGCCTTTCTTTGGGATTGGAATGAAAACTGACCTTTTCCAGTCCTGTGGCCACTGCTGAGTTTTCCAAATTTGCTGGCATATTGAGTGCAGCACTTTCACAGCATCATCTTTTAGGATTTGAAATAGCTCAACTGGAATTCCATCACCTCCACTAGCTTTGTTCATAGTGATGCTTTATAAGGCCCACCTAGATAGCATATTAAAAAGCAGAGACATTACTTTGCAAACAAAGGTCTGTCTAGTCAAAGCTATGATTTTTCCAGTAGTAATGTATGGGTGTGAGAGTTGGACCATAAAGAAAGCTGAGTACCGAAGAATTGATGCTTTTGAACTGTGGTGTTGGAGAAGACTCTTAAGAGTCCCTTGGACTGCAGTGGTACCTAGCAGATTTGCATGGTATGATATCATGGTATGATAATGAAATGCTAAGGTAAATGCTCTGAGAAGGATGATCCAAAAGATTAGACACTCTCTCTCTCCCTCATTCTGATGAGATCATGACATTTGCTTTTCTGTAGCTGCTGCAATGTTAAAGTGTAGGCGTTTGTACACATAAGTACAAAATAAAGATATTTCTGCATTAAAAATTATTTTTCTGTTAATGAAAGTTTTGTATAAGATCTCATAATAATATTATTTTAGTTCTTCAGTAAACACTTGTTTATTTCATTAGAGTCCAAACTTTAAGAAAAGCCTTCATCAGTCTTGTGTTCCGTTTAATATTGCTTTTCTGCAAGTTGAAATCCTCAATATGGGTCCCTTGTCTTTCAGAGGACTTCATTGCATCTAGCACTCTTAATTCGAGTGCTCTTATTCTACAGGTTTTTCCATTTGCTTACCTCAAGGAGAGAGAGCAGCTCCTAAGGAATGGAGCTGCTGAGTGCTTCTGGGATCCTGAAGAAGTGAGCAGAAGGCCTAGCACTAAGTCTCGTATTTGTCATTTATTGACTGTCTGGCTTTGACAAGTCACTTGAGCACTTTGATTCATAGTTCTCATGTTTCTAAAGTGAGTTTTGTGTGGATAAAATTTAAATAATAGGATAAACCGCTTTAGAAATTAATGTATTATATGAATGTAAGTTATTACTTGTGTAAATCAGTTCATTTCCACATTTGTAATTGAATGAAAGTAGAAGAGGGCACGATCCCCTCACCTCCACCCCAGTGAGGTTGGTGCATAGCTGTCATACATCCACACCAAGATTTTGCTGAACCTTTAAAACTATATGAAAATAGAATATTTAGTCTGGTCCTTAAATGTTGAAACATTTTTTAAAACTTAAGGAATTAATAATGTTGATAGTTACATGATTCTCTTTGAAGAATCAGGACAGCTTTATATAAGCCATCTTTTGGCTTATGTATTCCAGAACATGTGTTGTATACTTTATTTATCAGTTGTGTGAATACTTATTTCCTTTGTTAAATACTACTAATAGGTGTTTTCCAGATCACGAGTATTTTAAATGGAAAGGAGTGTGTGCATATTGAATTGAAGTAAAATTTCAGAATAAAGAAAAGTTTTGGTGATATTGTAATTTTTAAATTACAGTGTGTTTGAAGAAGCTGACACAGACTTACAGGAGCTCCAAGCCTCCATGGAGCAGCTGCTGCGGGAGCAGCCAGGGGAGGACTACAGCGAAGAGGAGGAGTCGGGCTTGAAGACCAGTGATGACGCCGAGCAGGCCGCCAACGGCACGGACGCGGGCGAGGAGGACGACAACCCCAGCAGCGAGAGCGCCCTCAATGAGGAGTGGCACTCGGGTGCGTGGTGGCCCTGACATCGAACAGTGTCTCTCTCTGACCTCTGACACGAGCTGCTTCCAGCCTTGAATAAGGCTGACTCTGCTCTGCATCCCTGACTTGTTCACTCTCTTTCTCACAGTGTGCATGCATCGTTGCTCCATTTCTTTTCCACTAAAATATGGCTCAGTGGTAAGGAACCCACCTGCCAGGGGAGGAGACGTGGGTTCCAGCCCTGGGTCAGGAAGATCCCCTGGAGAAGGAAATGGTAACCCACTCCAGTATTCTTGCCTGGGAAACCCCATGGACAGAGGAGCCTGGTGGGCTATTATAGTCCATGGGGTCGCAAAGAACTGGACATGAGTTAGTGAGTAGACAATAACAACAACAAAGTATGGAAATGCTTTTTTGAAGCATTTTTATTCTATTATCCTTCACTTCTTGACTTTTTTTCCTGGTAATAAAAATGGTAACTTAATTTTCTTAGCTGTTTGTGTTTTACAAAGGGCTTCCATATATAGTGCTCAACCAGCAGGATTAAACTAAATGCAGTTTTAAAGCCTTGATACTTTGTTTTTGATTTGAAAACATTCCTTATTCATATCATTGACCCTAAGATGCACAGAAAAATTGTGTATTTAAACAGTGATTTATTTGAGAAGAAGAGATAATGTGAAAAGGAGTAATATTGTATTAATTTTTCTTTTATTATAATTTTTCAAATTACTTTGGTTGAGCATGTACATGACATAAAACTTATAAAGCATTTATAATCCTTTTTAGATGCCTTCCAAGTTTTATGATATGTATCTTAGGTCATCTGCATGGTCCTTCATGTTTTGCCCCATATTTAATATCAAGTTTTTAAAAATAGTAGTTAGGATTGGTTGCCTCAATATAGAATATATGGGTATGGTTTTTCCCTTTTTTAAAAACTCAAGTAGCTGACATCTCTGAGAATGTTTTTATTCTTAATCTGATTTACTGCTAATGTCTGTGAAAGAAAACATTTCTAAAGTATCATTGTTATTAAGACATTTATATATACATATGTTGGTTAACTATATACACGACAAGTATTATAGTGACAGAAACTTTATATTGAAAGTACAAGTAGTCTATCCCAATCACGGGAATAGAATCAGTCATGGCAAGAATTATTTTATTCATTCTTTTAAATCATGAAATGTCTTCTTTTTATTTATGTTTTTTAGATAACAGTGATGGGGAGATAACTAGTGAATGTGAATACGATAGTGTCTTTAATCATTTAGAGGAACTGAGGCTTCACCTGGAACAGGAAATAGGCTTCGAAAAGTTCTTTGAGGTTTATGAAAAAATAAAGGCAAGTAAAATGTCAGCTAAAACATTTAATTTAATTTTGAAATCTTCTGTGTTCGAATTAGTAATGAAATGGCAGTGATTTTTATTGATCAGTAGACTAACTGGAAATAATAAAGCCTCCAATTAGAGAAGGTTAACATTCAAATATTTATATTTGGAAATTTGGTATAGGCTGTTCATGAAGACGAAGATGAAAATATTGAGATTTGTTCAACAATAGTTCAGAATATTTTGGGAAATGAACATCAGCATCTTTACGCCAAGATTCTTCATTTAGTCATGGCAGATGGAGCCTATCAAGAAGGTAAGATTTCCTCACATCCTTATATTTTAAATAAATGTGCAAAAAATGAAATGACAAATGTAAACTGACTAGATTATATCACATGCATTTTGTGAAATATGTATTGGAATTATATTAATATCTAGTACTTTTAAGTAATTAGCTGTATAAGGATACAGTTACTTGGATTCTGGGATAAACTTTTATTGGCTTGTTTTTTAAGTCAATAATTTGCAAGTAACGTTTGAATTGAGATTTTTAAAAAGCCTCCTTTTTGGACAGGTCTAGAAATTAGAATACTTTCTTATCAAGGAGGTGGAATTAAATTTTTAGACACATATGTAAAATTTCTCCTAAATAGTACCAAATGTAATGTCTTCTGTTGACAGTAAGTGCAGTTCATCTATCATGATTTGAGTGTAAACCATTTTTATATTTCAAAAATATTTACTTGTAGAATCACCCAGAATGTGTTGACTTTTATTAAAAGTTATTAAAGAATATTTTTTCTCATTCACTTGGTCATGGCAGAGCACTAAGCATTGAATCTAGAGACCAGAGTTATAATCCCGATTCTATGACAAGCTGGTCATGAAACAGGAAGTGATTTATTTTGTCTCAGTGTTTCATTTGCTATCAGATAGAGTATGACCTCCCATCTCATGCACTGTGATGGGTTTTCAGAGTGTTTATGGAGGCTCCTGGGTGCGTGGCACTTCATTTTTGTGGCCAGTGAAGGGCATGGTCTACTTACATGTTGTGTACCATTTCCTTAGGAAAAAGACATAGGAAAGAAGGTGTAAAGCCATGCATAAAATGCTCATCCTGAAATGTTATCAGTGCAGTAGGGGCTAGAGAAGGGAGGTTGGAATGGAAGAAATTAAAAGAGATGTAGAGGATGTGACTTGTGGAGAAAAGAACAAAACAGCAATTACTGTGTTAGGAAAGACTAACCATACTAGGAGCTTCCTGTGGAAAATTAGTCTTTGTGATGAGACACTGTGACATGTTTAAGACACATGGATGAAACCAGTGAAGGATTTAGAAGTGAAAGGACAGTGTAGTAGAAGAATCACTTAGTGGTGAGAAGTCTGGCCGTGGTGCCATGTGTTGCCAGCCGCAGTGAGATGGGAAGGAGCACTTGATGGAAACGGTAGAGGTATTTGGGCATGAGGAGGTGAGAACCTGGACTGCATGTTCAAAGGAGTGCTCAGATGACATATTTCAGAGGCAGGATTTTATTAAAATATGTGGTATTTGGACTCATGAAAAATTAAGTTTGCTAAAATCGAAATTCAAGAGTATTTTATTTTGGGAGAGACTTTATAATCATGTAGACTTATTTACATTGACTATAAGCTCAGCAAAAAATCTTTCTTGAATTGCTTTAATGGAGGTAAAAGTCTTGTTAAAATTCCAATAGTTATTGTTAAATCAAAACTAGAAAATCTTTCAGGTACAGTAAGTAGTCTTACAGCTTTAAAACCCACTGCATTTTCATTACTTTTCTTCATAAGCCCACAGAGTAACTGCCAGGGAGACGTTCTGGCCATTAGTGGCAAGGAACCAATTGAATGTAAACCAACTTCCTTTATAACAGTTCGTGCTACTTGTGTGCCTGATTGTGTAGTAGTTAAGAATTATCACAGATAGACAGGCACAAACAGAATCATATTTTATACTCACAGTGGTTGCTATGGAACCTGTCAATAAAAATTTAAGGGATCTCTTTATTAAAAAAAAAGAAGTCAATGGACAATAATACCACTTTAGGAAAAAAATACAAGAATGTACTTATCCAAATAAATATTTACTGTCTTCAAAGCAGAGATACAGACTTATTCTAATGAAGATACTCCATTACACAAAATATCTTGAAACTTCTCTTTCATAAATTCCCTGACATCTTATATACCATATTCTTTTGATTGTCTTTCTTGATACACATCCATTCTGAGAGCTTTCAGTTTTTTTGAGAAAAGCTTAAAGTTACTTGCAATCAAGTTTAGTAAATAAAGTAGGTAATCAAGATAAATAATATGTGATCTTTTTGTTTTAAGTATCTTACCATGCAGTAATGAACCTAACTTTTATAGTGAGTTTAAAAACTGATTCTGAATATTTTGAACAAGAAAGTTAAAGTAGCTCAGTCATGTCCAACTCTTTACGACCCCACGTACTATACAGTGGGTAGCCTTTCTCTTCTCCAGGGAATCTTCCTAACCCAGGGATCAAACCCAGGTTTCCTGCACTGGGGGCAGATTCTTTACCAGCTGAGCCATAAGGGAAGCCCATTTGGACAAGAATTCATTTCTAAAAATATTTGTCAAAATTAATATTATTACTTTAAAGGTATGATTTGTAGACAGAAGTTGAGGATTTAAAATGTTGATGCTTAATTTGGCCATAGAAATTTTCATAAGATTTATTTATATTCTATCTTGTTCAGCCAAAAAAGGTTTGACTACATTATATATAGTACACTGTGTATACATATATATACACACATACATACATAGAGAAGAAGATGAAATTAAGTTAAAAACAAGTGTTTGGAAAAGTCAAAATATTAGGCAAATGAGTGCAAGCAATATAATATTAAGCCTAGTTGAAGTAGGAACACAAACTCATAGTCAAAGAACCTCTACAATTTGGGAAAATAATAATCAGCACCAGTTTGGTGCTGATCTTGGTAGCAAAGCAGGAAACCTAATTAATTAGCCTAGTTAATTACTTGAAACAAAATGTGTCAGTTTCTCAGAGGACAGCGTTTCCTGGAATTGAAACAAGGAAAAATGTCCAGTGATTCTTGAAAAGAGCAAACTATGATAGTGTTCCTTCAACTGAAGTAACATGTGAATTCCTCTAAAAAGGAAAATACTTTTTCAGACTCCAAGAATCTAAGTCCATAGACCTCAGTGAAAAACTCATCTTAGTCTTTAAAAATGTCTGTCCATTGTGAATTACTGTTATGGAACATGTGTTTTTTTTCTATATATAAATAATTATTTTTTATCAAAATGAAAATATAAACATTATCTGACACTTGTATATTCTTGACTTATTTGAGATCATGAACTCCATTTTATGAAACAGTCCTATAATAGACTAAAAGCATGCTCAGTAACTTTTACAATATTTGGATCTCTTGGGGCCCTTTCCATATGGCATATCAAAGTTAATGGCATGAGCCCAGAAAAATGATCGCATTTGAGTGAATCTGTGGAGAGTATCAAACTAGTTCTGTTCATATTCAGACTCTTCATCCTTCAGGTTAAATTAAGCAGTCTGTTTAATTTATTCCTTAGTGTTTTTTAGGCTAATGAAAAATTGAGATAACCGCAATGTCTTTAAACACAAATGGTTAATTTAAATACACTATATCCAAAAAATACTACACAGCCATTGAAACTGTCATGGAACTTACCCATAATTTATTCTTTTTCAATGCTTTATTGTAAAATTTTTATGATACGAAAACATTGAAACAGTTTTACAGTTACCTCACATATGTCCACCACCTAGATTCTGCCATTAGCATTTTATAATCTTCCTTTATCCCTTATTTATCCATCTTTCCATCCATTACGTGTTTTAAAGGCAACAAGTCATGTCTCACAACTGCATTGTTGTAATTTTTTACAGCATATTTGTGTATGCATAGTAGAGCAGTCTGAAAAGTTTTATATAAAGTTATTATTAGCCTTGGTTGTCTTTGGCTTATAGGTGATTTTTGCTTCCCACTTAATTCTTTATTGTATTGTTTGCATGTTTTATAAGGAGTGTGTGATATTATAATAAAAATTCCGTACATTAAGGCTGTTTTCTTTAGCGTGACCAAAAAATGACTTTTTTACCAAGTAAATACATTGAGCTTGATTTTCAGCGAGTGTGTTAAATTTTTTTCCTTTTTCTACAGATAATGATGAATAATCCTCAGAACTTTGATTAACTATCAACTGAATGAAAGCATTTAAATTTTGGTTCATCAGAATAACAAGCTTCAGTGGGAAATGTAGCGGTGTTTACAAAAGAAATATTAGATTTCAGATGGGCATGCTGACTATATGAAAATGATGGAGAAACATGCCATTTTTCAATTAAGATTCTAGTTTTATATCCGTTTTGTTTGTTGAGTTATAGTTACTTCTTACAGAATATGTAAGTCATCCAACCAAAGTTTTAAGACACAGTGATTCTGACTTGACTCAATGGCTTTGAAGAAGATGAATCATGTAGCAGGATAACTTCAACTTTCAGCAGATGTCTTTGAGTTGGAAGAATTACTTCTGTTTTGAAAAACCTAGCAGCAGTTTTTCATTTATGCATTTAAACATGACTCTTTTTCTGTCTACTTGTCATGTCCAGCAGTTCTGGGTTAAATAACCTTTTCAAGGGCTATATTTAAATCTTTATTTTTCAAAGATGGACCTTCCAACCTTAAAACATATTTTCTCAATCCTTTTTCAACCAGTGTGTCTCCTGAACTAGCTCAATCAAAACAGGATACCGAAAGAGTCTTAGAAATCATTGAAAGATTTGATTATGAAAGAATAGCTAACATGTATTTCCTGACGAAGTTGGTTCATTAGTTCCTTTTTACTTGAGGACCAGAACTAGGAAGTTTACCTTTAAACTTAGTCTGTGGACTTGAGCACTGACCTAGCATATAGCATAAAGTTGCCCTTTTTGTTTTCAACTTTCTCTCACGCGTGTGCTTTTTAATTGAAATGCAAAAGGAGAGAGGGATCATTTTTACTTTAACACTGTTACAGTTTTGGTAACTAGTATTCCAAACTGGGGAAATGTTCACCTCTTTTAATTACGTTATGAGGAGATTTAGTTAGATGATTAAGACAGTGGTCACACAGCATCAGTGGCAGTATGCCAGGTAATACATCATTAGAGATATCTGAAGTTCAGATGCTTTTTGTATTAAAAGCAGAATATTGGAAACCCTGAGAACAAAACAGTCTGATTGACATAATATATAATTTGAACCATAAAATCTTATCTTGCAGCACTATCAGTACTCTGCTGAATTTATTATGTATATTATTTCTAATATCCAGAACTAAATATTTGATTTTTATATGTTTGTTTATTTTATGATGTTACTATTAAATTTTTATTATCGACCTGAAGTACACTGTTGGTGTCTTTTATTTACTAGCACTATATTCAGTAGGGTGCTTTTATACAAAGAACTTACAATTCTCGATCATTTTACCGAAGATTTCTTTTTTTTTTTTCAATAGAAGAATATCTGAATTCTATACTTTAATTCTCTAAAATTATGAATGATGAGAATGATTTGTGTGTGAGCAGTTTTAAATTATTAACCTAACCTCGAAAAGCAAGTGGCAGTATAACACAGTAGAAAGAGTTGTTTAGGCATGTTTCAAAAGATGTCATCTGACAATGGCACCCCACTCCAGTACTTCTGCCTGGAAAAGCCCACGGATGGAGGAGCCTGGTAGGCTGTAGTCCATGGGGTCGCTGAGGGTCGGACACGACTGAGCGACTTCACTTTCACTTTTTACTGTCATGCATTGGAGAAGGCAGTGGCAACCCACTCCAGTGTTCTTGCCTGGAGAATCCCAGGGACGGGGGAGCCTGGTGGGCTGCCGTCTATGGGGTCACACAGAGTCAGACACGACTGAAGTGACTTAGCAGCAGCATAGGAATAATGAATAGGATATGTGGCATCTTCAGTCAGTTGGTAGTGAGTGGATGTAGGCTGTTAATACTGAAATGTCTGTACCAGTGGGAAAGAGGGTTTTACTGTTAAGTATGGTCTGCTGTAGGTGGTATAGAAGTGTTGAAGCATCTGTAGATTCATAGAATGATAGAGCAAGCAATAGCCATCAGAATAATTTACTGTTACCTGCATTTCCAAGGGCACTGCATTGTCACATGAATAAATTCACTTATATAGATGGCTACAGTCAGATCATTTCCTGGCTTTACCCTGTTAGTTACACATTCTTTTAAAATTTATCTCCTCTAAAGAGTGAAAAGAATAGATTCAATAGGAAGCAGTATACTTAGCATTAATACATAAAAGAACTCTATGGAAATGTCCTGTTTCTGGGAATAGCACACTATTCTAATTTACCTCTCTGTTTAAAAGAATCACATTCATGCATCTCAGTTCAGTCACTCAGTCATGTCCAACTCTTGCAACCCCATGAATTGCAGCAGGCCAGGCCTCCCTGTCCATCACCAACTCCTGGAGGTCACCCAAATTCATGTCCATTGAGTTGGTGATACCATCCAGCTATCTCATCCTCTGTCGTCCCCTTTTCCTCCTGCCCCCAATCCCTCCCAACATCAGAGTGTATTCCAATGAGTCAACTGTTCGCATGAGGTGGCCAAAGTATTGGAGTTTCAGCTTTAGCATCAGTCCTTCCAATGAACACCCAGGACTAATCTCCTTTAGAATGGACTGATTGGATCTCCTTGCAGTCCAAGGAACTCTCAAGAGTCTTCTCCAACACCACAGTTCAAAAGCATCAATTCTTCCCTGCTCAGCTTTCTTCACAGTCCAACTCTCACATCCATACATGACCACAGGAAAAACCATAGCCTTGACTAGATGGACCTTTGTTGGCAAAGTAATGTCTCAGCTTTTGAATATGCTGTATAGGTTGGTCATAACTTTCCTTCCAAGGAGTGTCTTTTAATTTCATGGCTGCAAGCACCATCTGCAGTGATTATGGAGCCCCAAAAAATAAAGTCTGACACTGTTTCCCCATCTCACACACTAGCAAAGTAATGCTCAAAATTCTCCAAGCCAGGCTTCAACAGTATGTGAGCCAAGAAATTCCAGATGTTCAAGCTGGATTTAGAAAAGGCAGAGGAACCAGAGATCAAATTGCCAACATCCACTGGATCATAGAAAAAGCAAGAGAATGCCAGAAAAACATCTACTTCTGCTTCATTGACTATGCTAAAGCCTTTGACTTGTGGATCACAACAAACTGGAAAGTTTTTAGAGATGGGAATTCAGACTACCTTACCTGCGAAACCTGTATTCAGGTCAAGAAGCAATGGTTAGAACTGGACGTGGAACAAAGGACAGGTTCCACATTGGGAAAGGAGTATGTCGAGGCTGTATATTGTCACCTTGCTTATTTAACTTAAATGCAGAATACCTCATGCAAAATGCCAGGGTGGATGAAGCAGAAGCTGGAATCAAGAGTGCCGGGAAAAATAATCAATAACCTCAAATATGCAGTTGACACCACCCTTATGGCATAAAGTGAAGAGAAAGTAAAGAGCCTCTTGAGGAAAGTGAAAAAGTTGGCTTAAAATTCAACATTCAGAAAATGAAGATCATAGCATCCGGTCCCATCACTTCATGGCAAATAGATGGGAAAACATTGGAAACAGTGATAAACTTTATTTTCTTGGGCTTCACGATCACTGCAGACGGTGACTGCAGCCATGAAATGAAAAGATGCTTGCTCCTTGGAAGAAAAGCTGTGACCAACCTAGACAGCAAAGGTCTGTATAGTCAAAACCATGGTTTTTCCAGTAGTCCTGTATAGATGTGAGAGTTGTACCATAAAGGGAACTGAGTGCTGAAGAATTGATGCTTTTGAACTGTGTGTTGAAGACTCTTGAGAGTTCCTTGGACTGCAAGGAGATCCAACCAGTCCGTCCTTAAGGAAATCGGTCCTGAATATTCACTGGAAGGACTGATGGTGAAGCTGAAGCTGCAGTACTTTACCTACCTGATGGGAAGAACTGACTCATTGCAAAAGACCCTGATGCTGGGAAAGATTGAAGGCAGGAGGAGATGGGGATGACAGAGAATAAGATGGTTGGACGGCATCATCTACTCAATGAACATGAGTTTGAGCAAACTCCGGGAGTTGGTGATGGACAGGGAAGCCTGGCATGCTGCAGTCCATGGGGTCATAAAGAGTCAGACACAGCTGAGCGACTAAACTGAACTGATTCAAAAAAACTAAAGTTGGCTTTTTATCCATAAATTAGCATGTACTCTACCCTTTATAACTTTATTGATGGATCTTTCAAGACTGCTTATGTATGTGTGTGTTTCATATACACTTGAAGACAGGTGAGGTAAGATGATGAAAGGCCAGCACTTTGGAGAAAGCCTCAACCCGAGATGAGTACAATATTTAAGAGAAAGTGGGCACTTCTGACTGGAGTATATGTCCAGTGCCTAACTCTTGGGTAGATCAGACTCATATATTAAAGGGGCAAAAGTAAGGCCAAGTATCCATCATATTGGAGGATCCTGTAGGAAATTCCATGTCAAGGTGAGGTTCCAGAAAGGTCAAGGAGACCCCCAAACTCAGGGACCGTCAGAAGAGAAGAGAAAAGGACCAGAGATCCCCTCAAAGTTGTAGCCACAGACTAGCCCTTGATTGCTTTTGTATCTTAAGCACCAAAATTTGGGTGGATTGGGGAATTTAGACTTAAACGTAGTTTGAGGTGGTTCCCAACTGGTAGTGGTCCATGAGCCTGGCAGAAGCCATTCCAGCGGCTCTCTGAAGGAAGGCATATTTATTTTGTGCCTTGTAAAACAAACAAAAATGTAAGAGCAATGAATACAGAGTTAAGGATATAATGGTACAGAAGAAATTAAGGCAATGTAAGTGGGAAATTACAGGAACAGAATATGCACAGACTTTAGATTTGGAATTATCAGAAATGTGTTGTAAAACAACTATACTTACTGTGTTTAAAAAGTGATGTAGATTTGAAGCACCAAATAGAATTCATTTAAATGAAAAATACAATAATCAAAGTTTTGAAAGTGAGTGAACATGCTTAGCAGCACAGTATACATGGCAAGAAAGAATTAACAAACTGGAAGCAATTATCCATAACAAAGCACACCTAGAAAAAGACGGAATGTATACAAGAGAAGGAAAGAAATTCAGTGAGAATGTTTAATGTATGTTTGATTAGAGTCCTAGAAAAAACAGGAGTAAAGTTATTCATAGAAAGAAAGGCTGAGCATTTTTCTGAACTATTGGAAAACTCTGATCCACAGATTGCAGATGAATAGTGAATTTCAAGGAGGATAGAGTAAGAGATGCATGCCTGGTGTCTTCAAAGTAAACGTATAAAATAGAAGACAGGAAGAATCATAAAAGAAGTTGAAAATAAAAAGATGTACTACACTTCAAAGGAATGTTAAAGACTGACTCTTGGCCTTTCAATAGTAGCAGTGAAACAGTGAAATGTTACCTTCAGTGGGCTAAAAGAAAATAATTGTCGTTCCAAATTATGTAAATAATAAGGATGTCTGATAAATGGATAAAAATTAATTTTGACTCCACTGCTGGCCATAAGTAAAAGACAGGAGATTTACCTTGTCACCTTTAATAACTCAAAACACTGGACAAAAGACATGAAGCAGTGCTTCTCAGACAGTGGGTAACAGACACCCAGAAACAAATGATTAAACCCTGTGATTGCCCAAGGTTACTGTATAAAAATAGGATGGAGGTCATACAAATAACTCATTGAAGGGGACTCATAAAAATAACTCCGGAATCTCCCTAAATTGAAAATGTAGAAGTTAGAATTTAGAGAGAGGAAGCAGCCAGAATTTGCAATACAGAGTTTCAGAATGAAGAGAGTCACACAGAGAAGCAGTAAAATCCCCAAATATTTGGAAAGTAAACATATTTGTTTTTTAAAATTGAAATATTGTTGATTTACAATATTGTGTTTCTGGTGCACAGCAAGCTGAGTCAGATATAAATCATGGGATGGAAATGATATTTCTTGCAAATGGAAATGACATAAAAGGGTAGCAATAATCATGTCAGACAAAGCAGAATTTAAAGGTCATAAAGATAAAGGACACTACATGATCCTAAACTAATCAATACAAGAAGATATTACATTATTTAACATACATGCCCCCACATAGGAGAGCCTAAGTACATAAAACCAGTATCAATGGACTTAAAGGGAAAAATTGACAAGACTACAGTAACAGTAGGTGATGTTAACACCACTGACATTCAACCGACAGAACTTCCAGGCAGAAAATAAAACAACAGAGATTCTAAATGAAACAATAGCACAGTTAGACTTTAAAGGAGATTACATCCCCAAGCAACAGAACCCATGTTTTTTCAAGTGCACATGGAACAGTTGTCTAGGATAGACAACATACTAGGGCATAAAAGAAGCCTGAACAAATGAAAGAGGATAGAAGTCATTTCAATAAGCTTTCCTGAACACAACAGCACAAAAACAGAAACCACAGATAGAGAAACAAGAAAAAATGATTACATGAAGAATAACCAACATGTTAATAAAAGACCCAATGGTTGGATAATAACATTGGGACACTTAATAACACCTTGAGACAGTGATAGCCATATAAATATCTTTGGGATGAAACAAAAGCAGTCTTAAGAGGGAAGTTCATAGCAATAGAGGCCTTCATCAAAAAGTAAGAAAAATTCCAGGTAAACAACCTAACCTACCACCCAAAAGAATTAGAAAAAGAATAACGAAACCTAAAATCACCAGAAGGAAGGAAATAATAAAGATCAGAGAGTAAATAAATAATATAAAACAAAGAAATAATAGAAAAATTAAATAAGACCAAGAGCTGGGTTTTTTTGAAAGAATAAAATTAACAAACCTCTGGCCAGACTCACCAAGGATAAGAGAGGACCCAAAAAAGAAGTGAAAGAGAAGAAGTAGTAACTGATACTACAGAGACACAAAAAATCATGAGAGACTGCTTGTAAGCAGTTATATGCCCAAAAGTTGGACAACCTAGAAGTGGACTAATTTCTAGAAAAAAACAACTGCTGCTGCTGCTAAGTCACTTCAGTCGTGTCCGACTCCGTGTGACCCCATAGACATCAGCCCACCAGGCTCTCCTGCCCCTGGGATTCTCCAGGCAAGAAAACTGGAGTGGGTTGCCATTTCCTTCTCCAATGCATGAAAGCGAAAAAGTGAAAGTGAAGTCGCTCAGTCGTGTCCGACTCTTAGCGACTCCATGGACTGCAGCCCACCAGGCTCCTCCATCCATGGGATTTTCCAGGCAAGAGTACTGGAGTGGGGTGCCATTGCCTTCTCCGAGAAAAAAACAACTAGTCAACAACAAATCAAGAAAAAAGAGACAATAGAAGAGAGAGATCATTAGTAGTAAAATTGAATTCATAACTTTAAAAGCTGCCAGCAAACAAGTTGAAAACCATGCAACTTCACAGAGAATTGTAGCAAACATCTTAAGGAAATCATACCTATCTTCTTCAATTATTCTAAAAATTTGAAGAGGACAGAATGCTCCCAAATTAATTTACAAGGATACCATTATCCTGATACTAAAACCAGACAAAGACACTGCAAGAAAACTACAATCCAACAGAGGACTAATATCTAGAATATATAAAGAACTCTCAAAACTCAACAGTAAAATAAGTCTAATTAGAAACAGGTAGAAGACATGATAGATATTTCACCAGAGAGAATATACAAATATCAAATATGTACATGAAAAGGGGCTTAAAATCCTTAGCTGTTGGAAATGCAAATTGACAATGAGATGTCACCAC
This sequence comes from Tragelaphus eurycerus, assembly GCA_935064755.1. NCBI lineage: Eukaryota > Metazoa > Chordata > Mammalia > Artiodactyla > Bovidae > Tragelaphus > Tragelaphus eurycerus. The sequence continues at coordinate 1,299,332 of CAKXYN010000103.1, read as the reverse complement.
ACACCTATCAGGAGCAATGAAATAAAAAATAGAGACACCAGCAAATGCTGATGAGGGTGCACAGAAATCAGATTGTGGATATCCTGTTGAAGAGAATGTAAATTTAGCAGTTTCTTATGAAGCTACATCTACCTACTATACAACTGACCCAGATATGTCAGGCATTTATCTAAGGAAACATTAAAACATACATTTTCTTAAAAAACATGTACAGAACTGCTCATAGCAGATTTAGTTGCTATAGCCAAAACCTGTAAACAACCCAGAGTTTCTTCAGCAGGTTAAATAAAACTGGTACATCTACATCATGGAATATTACTCAGCAATGATAGGAACACAGAACAACTTGGATGACTCTTCAGAGAATTATGTCAATTTTTTTAAAAATCCAATTTCAAAATGTCAGTTACTATATGATTCCATTTGCATAATATTTCCAAAGTAACAAAAACTTAGAGAAGATCATCAGTGTTTGTCAGGGAGTAGGAACGAGTGTGTTTACAAAAAGGCAAGTTGGTGGATGCATGTGGTGATGGGACTGTTCTTTATTTTGACTCTGATGATGAATATATGAACATACATGTGATGAAATTGGAGATACACACAGTTGGTAGATGAGAACTTGGGGAAGTTTGAAAAAGAGATGGATTATGTCAACGCCAATATTCCTGGTTGATATTGATTGTACCATAGTTTTACAAAATGCTAACTTTTGGTGTAACTGAATAAAATGTATCTAGGATCTCTATTTCTTTAAACTGCATGTAAATTATAGTTACTAAAGAGATTTCTATTAGAACATAGTTATTGGGCTTCCCTGGTGGCTCAGTGGTCGGATGTCCACCTGCCAGTGCAGGAGACATAGGTTCAATCCCTGGTCTTGGAAGACGGGCTCCTGGGACTGCGCGGCACACCTCCTGAGCCCACACTCTAGAGCCTGCAAGCCGCAACTGCTGAAGCCCATGTACCTTAGAGCCTGTGCTCCGCAAGAGGGGCCACTGCGATTAGAACCCACACACCACAACTAGAGAGTAGGCCCCACGTGTTGCAACTTGAGATAGCCTGTGTATGGCAACAAAGATCACCACAGCCAAAAATTAAATAAAAATTTTTAAAACATAGTTGTTAAGACTATATTACATGTGTTCAAAAAATAGATCTGGAAGAAATAAAAGACCCAATGAAAACCTTAAAGATGAAACCTACCACACATCACATGAAAAATACCCTGAAGAGAATAAATGGCAGGTTAGACATTGCAAAGGAAGGGAACATGGGAGTAGAAGCTAGATTTCTAGTAGTAAAACCAGGAAAATAGTAGTAGTCATGATAAGAGCAACAGGGAGCTTTGGAACAAACCCAAGTGGCCTAATAATGTCTAATTGGAATCTCTGGAGAAGAGAAAAAGGAGGAGATACTAAAAAAACATTTGAAGAAAGGGCTGAAAATTTTCCACATTTGATTAAAACTAGAGAGATTCAAAAAACTCAAACCTCATGCACAAAAACTATGAAGAAAATACACCATGGAACATATAAAGACACAAAATTTTAGAAGTACATTGAATGGTTATCTGAATAGTCTCAGAAAAAGTATTTGAGAAAATGCACCACCTATTCTTAATAAGAAATCTAAGCATCTAGAAATATAAGGGAATTTTCTTAACTCGATAAAGGAAATGTGTGAAAAAGGCCACAGCTAACACATCATGATATGTGATGAAAATTGTAATTTTTTTTCCATTTGACACTGTACTGCAAGTTTTGGTTAGTACAATAAGACACTAGAGAAAATAGAAATAATCCAGATTGCAAGGAAGAAATAAAACTTTTTTTTTTTTAACAAGTAGCAAGATTCTCCATGTAGAAAACATGATTGGATCTACAAAGTAATTGTTAGAACTAATACATGAATTTAGAAAGAATGTGGGATCTGAGCTCAATAAACCAAAATTGACTGGTTTCCAATATGCTAGCAACAGTCAGAAATTGAATTTTTAAATCGCCCATAAGGCAATGGCACCCCACTCCAGTAGTCTTGCCTGGAAAATCCCATGGACGGAGGAGCCTGGTGGGCTGCAGTCCATGGGGTCGCTAAGGGTTGGACACGACTGAGTGACTTCCCTTTCACTTTTCACTTTCCTGCATTGGAGAAGGAAATGGCAACCCACTCCAGTGTTCTTGCCTGGAGAATCCCAGGGACAGTGGAGCCTGGTGGGCTGTCATCTATGGGGTTGCACAGAGTCGGACACGACTGAAGTGACTTAGCAGCAGCAGCAGCAGCAAATTATTTTAAATACTTTAGAGATACATCTGACAAAGTATGTAAACAGCTTTATACCCTGAGAAGGACAAAATATCACAGAGAAATTTTAAAAGACATAAATAAATGGAGAGAGAAACTAGATGCCAACTATTCTCGTTTCTCTTCAGAACTGTACTGGGTGGGGGGTCTTGGTGCAATAATATAAGAAAATTGGAAGTTTTGGAAAGAAGGAAAATCATTTTTCACAGATAGAACCCTTATGTACATAGGAAACCCCTCCACAACTGAAATTTTTAGAATAAATGATCTTAGGCTCCTAGATAAAAAAAAAAGTAAATTATATTTCTGTGTATCATCAAGAAAAATACAGAAAATAAAAAGTTCTATTTATAATAGCATTAAAAATATTAAGCAACAAAAAATATGTAATCCTCCAAGGGGGAAATTGTAAAATATTATCAAGAGTCAGAAAAATGAAAGTAATAGAGTACCACATTCATGAATTAGAAGACTCAACAGGATAAAAGTGTCAGTTCCCACCAAACTGATATATCTATCGATTTAGTGCAATCACAATCTAAATCTGAATTTGATAAGGTCATTGTTGAATTTATATAAAAATAGAAAAGGCCAGATATAGTGAAGAGACTTTTAGAAATAAAAAGAGAGGCTAGTTGTTCTAGATGTCAAGACTTATTATAAAGTTTTAGTGATTAAAATATAAGGTTATAGTGCAGAAAAAAATCAGTAGGCCAATGGAAGAGGATAGATATCCCAGAAACAGATTCATCTGTATATGGATATTTGAAATTCATAGAAGTGTCACTTCTGGGTTGTAGAGAAGAGTCTCTTAAATAATTGGTGCTGGGACAGCGTATCTAATAGAGCAAAGAAGAGAGGAAGGAGCAAAAGGGAGGGAGGGGAGGAAATAAGGAAGAGCGAGATGGAGGGAGGAAGGACATTGGACCCTGATTTACTCCATGCAAAGATCAATTCCAGGCAAAATATTAATGTGAAAAATAAAACTAAAGTTTTCAGAAGCAAACTCACGGTAGGGAAGAATTTTTAAGCAACTCTTAAAGTACTAATTATAAAGGAAAGATTGATAAATTCAAGTACATCAAAGTTTGTACTCAAGTCCTCGTCACAGCAATCATAAGAAAAAGAAGTGAAAGGTCTCCAGATTGAAAGGGAAGAGGTAAACAGTCATTATATGCAGAAGACATGATGCTGTATGTAGAAAACCCTAAAAACTCCTCACAAAAACTAATAGGGCTGATAAATGAATTCAGCAGGGTAGCAGACAGCAAGGTAGCAGGATATGATTAACATGCAGAAATTGGTTGCATTTCTTTACACTAACAATGAGATATCAGAAAGTTTTTTAAAAATCCTTTTAAAATCACATTTAAAAAGTTAATACTTAAGAATAAACAAGACCAAGGAGGTAAAAAGCCTATGCTGAGAACTATAAAACAATGATAAAGGATTGAAGATGATTCAAAGAAATGGAAAGATGGTGCATACTCTTGGATTGGAAGAATTAATATTGTTAAAATGGCCAGACTAACCACAACAATTTACAAATTTAATGTGATTCCTATCAAATTATCTATGACATATTCCACAGAACTAGAGCAAATAAGACTCAAAATGGCTTAAAGACTTATAAGACATGATACCATAAAACTCCTAGAACAGAACATAGGCAAAACACTCTGGCATAAATTGCACCAATGTTTTTCTTAGGTCAGTCTCCCAAGGTAATAGAAATAAAAGCAAAAGTAAATGGGACCTAATCAAATTTACAAGTTTTTGCACAGCAAAGGAAACCATAAACAAAATGAAAAGACAGTCTACAAAATGGGACAAAATATTTGCAAACAATGCAACCACAAGGGCTTAATTTTCAAAACATACAAACAAGTCATATACTCAATAACAACAACAAAAACAGCCCAATGGAAAAATGAACAAAAGACTTAAGTAGACATTTCTCCAAAGAACACAGACAGATGGCCAAGAAGCACATGAAAAGATGCTTATCATCATTAATTATCAGAGAAATGGAAATCAAAACTGCAATGCGATAACACCTCAGACCAGTGAGAATGGCTATCAAAAAGCCTACAAATAATATGTGTTCGTGAGGGTGTGGAAAAAAAGGAAGCCTCCTACACTGTTAGTGGGAATGTAAATTGGTGCAATCAAGAGGGAGAACAGTATGGAGGTTTCTCAAAAAGCTAAAAATAGAACCACCACATGATCCTGCAATCCCACTCCTGGGCATATATCCAGACAGATATATGTATATGTATCCAAGAAGATACAGGTCACCTCAATGTTCATAGCAGCACTATTCACAATACCCAAGACATAGGAATACTTAAATGTCCATCAACAGATGACTGGATAAAGAAGATGCAGTGTGTATGTTTGTGTGTTTGTGTATCAATTCATTTCAGTTCAGTTGCTCAGTCGTGTCTGACTCTTTGCGACCCCATGGACTGCAGCACACCAGATTTCCCTGTCCATCACCAGCTCCTGGAGCTTGCTCAGACTCATGTCCATCGAGTTGGTGATACCATCCAACCATCTCATCCTCTGTCATCCCCTGCTCCTTCTGCCTTCAGTCTTTCCCAGCATCAGGGTCTTTTCCAGTGAGTCGTTTCTTTACATATTTATATTCAGCCATAAGGGTTCTCTGGTGGCTCAGAAGTTAAAGTGTCTGCCTCCAATGCGGGAGACCCGGGTTCGATCCCTGGGTCGGGAAGATCCCCTGGAGAAGGAAACGGCAACCCACTCCAGTATTCTTGCCTGGAAAATCCCACGGACAGAGGAGCCTGGTAGGCTACAGTCTTCGGGGTTGCAGAGTCGGACAAGACTGAGCGGCTTCACTTCACTTCACATTCAGCCATAAAAATGAAAGAATGTGATTTGCAGCAATATGGATGGACCTAACTTTATCATATTAACTGAAGTAAGTCAGATAAAGACACTTATATGTGTAATCTAAAATATGACACAAATGAAACTCTTTGAAACAGAAACATTCTCACTGACATCGAGAACCAACCCGTGATTGCCATAGGATGGGTGGGGTGGTGCTGGAGGATTAGATTGGGAGTTTGGGTCCAGTTCAGTTCAGTTGCTCAGTCGTGTCCAACTCTTTGTGACCCCATGGACTGCAGGACGCCAGACTTCCTTGTCCATCACCAACTCCCAGAGCTTGCTCAAACTCATGTTCATTGAGTCAGTGATGCCATCCAACCATTTTATCCTCTGTTGTCCCCTTATCCTCCTGCCTTCAATCTTTCCCAACATCAGGATCTTTCCAAACAAGTCAGTTCTTCACATCAGGTGGCCAAGGTATGAAAGTTTCAGCTTCAGCATCTGTCCTTCCAATGAACATTCAGGACTGATTTCCTTTAGGATGGACTGGTTGGATCTCCTTGCAGTCCAAGGGACTCTCAACAGTCTTCTCCAACACCACAGTTCAAAAGCATCAATTCTTTGGTGCTCAGCTTTCTTTATAGTCCAACTCTTACATCCATACATGACCACTGGAAAAACCATACCTTTGACTAGATGGACCTTTGTTGGCAAAATAATGTCTCTGCTTTTTAATATGCTGTCTAGGTTGATCATAGCTTTTCTTCCAAGGAGCAAGTGTCTTTTAATTTCATGGCTGCAATCACCATCTGCAGTGATTTTGGAGCCTAAGAAAATCAAGTCTGTCACTGTTTCCATTGTTTCCCCATCTATTTCCCATGAAGTAATGGGACCAGATGCCATGATCTTAGTTTTCTGAATGTTGAGTTTTAAGCATTCTTTTTCACTCTCCTCTTTCACTTTCATCAAGAGGCTCTTTAGTTCTTCTTCACTTCCTGCCATAAGGGTGGTGTCATCTGCATATCTGAGATTACTGATATTTCTCCCAGCAATCTTGATTCCAGCTTGTGTTTCTTCCAGTCCAGCATTTCTCATGATGTACTCTGCATATAAGTTAAATAAGCATGGTGACAACATACAGCCTTGACGTACTCCTTTCTCTCTTTGGAACCAGTCTATTATTCCATGTCCAGTTCTAACTGTTGCTTCTTGACCTACATACAGATTTCTCAGGAGGCAGCTCAGGTGGTCTGGTATTCTCATCTCTTGAAGAATTTTCCACAGTTGGTTGTGATCCATGCAGTCAAAGGCTTTGGTGTAGTCAGTAAACCAGAATTAGATGTTTTTCTGGAACCTACTTGCTTTTTCAATGATCCAACGGATGTTGAAAATTTGATCTCTGGTTCCTCTACCTTTTCTAAATCCAACTTGAACATCTGGAAGTTCACGTATTGTTAAAGCCTGGTTTGGAGAATTTTGAGCATTACTTTGCTAGTGTGTGAGATGAGTGCAATTGTGCAGTAGTTTGAATACTCTTTGGCATTGCCTTTCTTAGGGATTGGAATGAAAACTGACCTTTTCCAGTCCTGTGGCCACTGCTGAGTTTCCAAATTTGCTGGCATATTGAGTGTAACACTTTCACAGCATCATCTTTTAGGATTTGAAACAGCTCAACTGGAATTCCATCACCTCCACTGGCTTTGTTCATAATGATGCTTCCTAAGGCCCACCTGACTTCACATTCTAGGATGTCTGACTCTAGGTGAGTGATCACACCATCATGGTTATGTTATCCAAATCATTAAGATATTTATCTGGGTGACCCTGGAGCCTGAGCAGTGTAGACCCGGAAGGCACATGCTGCCATGAGCGGGGGCAAACCCAGTGGTGCATACACTGCGAGCTCTCCCCACACACGCCAGTGATATTTGTTTGCAGTGTCCCTCCTTCCCCACAACACAGCTGAACATGTGAGCCTAAATTAAGTGACCACCTTTGCGTCTTGTGTCAGGGTGGAAACTAGACACTGAAGAAGAGACTTGCAAATAAAGGAAGCCAAAATAAAGAAGACAAAACCGCTCTGGATATGACAGGTGCCACAGGTTAAAGCCCTGTGGTTAACATTGACTAAGCTCGGAGGGGTCCTATGGAGAACAAGCCCAAGCTGGAACAAGCACCCATCTGGACCTGAACTGACCCCACACTGCTCACACAGCTCCAGGGAAATTCCTAGATAGATTTTGACTATTAGCGCTTTTAAAGTTTTTTGAATTTAAGTTTTTTATTACACGTTTAATTTTCATTTTTATAACCTACTGTTATGAGATGAATTCCACCACGAGAAGTTTGTTGTTTTGAACCAAGTATTTCGCCCGGGGGTCTTTAACCTACACCAGCATTTCCAATTATTTTCCAAATTTGGTTTCTGATAATCTAGTGAAAGATAACTGTGTGCTCAGTAAGAGCAGGAACCTTGTCTTATCCAACTTTCCTCTTTGGGGCCTATTTAGGTTCTGATGGCAGTAAACAGGAGAATGTGGGATACCACCAAAAAAAGATATCCCACCAAAAAAGATATCCCACGTCCAAGGACAAAGGAGAAGCCCCAGCAAGATGGTAGGAGGGGCAAAATTGCATTTAGAATCAAATTCCATACCCGCCAGAGACACTTAGAGGGCTCAAACAAGACCTCATGTGCCCCAGGACCCAGAAACCCCACAGAGATTGAGCCAGAACTGTGTCTGAGTGTCTCCTGTGGAGGTCCGGGTCAGCAGTGGCCTGCCGCAGGGGCTCTGGGTGCAGCAGACCTGGGTACGGCATAAGCCCTCTTGGAGGAGGTCACCATTAACCCCACCATAGAGCCGCCAGAACTTACACAGGACTGGGGAAACAGAGGTCCAGGAGGTGCAAATTATTATATTTAAGATCCCTAAAAAGGGAGATCATATTGTATAGCACAAGGAAGTATATTTGATATCCTGCAATAAACCATAATAGAAAAGAAAAGCAATGGATTTCCATTCCTCAAGAGACACCAGAATGGAAAAGAGAAGCCACGAAGTAAAAATTTTGACCAGTATTTAGAATATATAAAAAGCCTTTATAATCAATAGAGTTGATAAGATGGTTGATCTCATTGATACATAAGGAAATGCAACGTAACCACAACACAAAGCCATTATACCTTCATTAGATTAGCAAGAATTAGATGAATCCGATACTTGGTAAATTTGTGGAGCAAAATGCACTTATATGTTGTGATGGGAGTATTAATTGGTACAACTATTTTGGAAACAATTTGATATTGTCTTGTAGAAGGTTGAAGATGCTCAGATCTGATGATTAGTATTCCAGTCCTGGGTATATAACCAACAGAAATGTGTGCGCGTGTTCATGAGAATTCATGCCAAAAATGCTCAGTGCAACATCATTTTTAGCAGCTCCAAAGAATCCCAAATGTCCATCAACATTTGAAAAAAAGGTATAGCTAAACTGTACTATGTTTGTATGAATATTCTAGAATATTGTAGAAGGAATATTCTACCACATTCAAAAACATGAGTGAACCTTAAACAGTTTTGAATGAATTAATCAAGATAACAACACATCCAACAAGATTCCACTTACTCAAAGCCTCAAAGAAATAGGCTTAGGGAAATAATCATAGAGGGTAAAATTATAGAAAAGAACAAGGAAGTAAATTATCATAAAAGGGAGAAGGGGTTGTAGTTAGGAGACACAGGACCAACCATTCTAGACATGTGACCTGGGATACATATTTATTTCCATGATTGTAACATGCCAAAATGCAAAATGAGTGCCTGCAAATGTGTATTCAATTTTCTTGCTGGGCATGTAGTAAGAAGACCCAATTCCCAGGCTTGGTTAGCTGCCTGATTAATTCAGTTGACCTAAGGCTATTATTTACCTGCTGATTGACCTGAGGTCTCCCTGAGGAGACCAGTGCTCCGAATCCTGAGCTCTCAACTGCAAAGTGAGTGGTTTCATCAAAGGAGAAATTCTCTGCAGGAATGTTTCATAAACTGTAGCTCACTGAAAATATTAGCAAATTCATCCCTCTTCCAAAATTGTTAAAAATTTGCTAAAGACCTTTGCCTTGTTCTCATTTGAATTTGTTTTCAAGGTGTAAAACTGAAATTTTGAGGGTATAGTGAAACACAGTACTCTCACCCAGGAACCATGAGGAATGATGTCTCTAAAAATGTTCTACTAAGAGTTGGTGTTCCACACTGAGACAGACTCCTTGGAGCATTAACTGCACTTTCATCATTGTTTACTGAGTTGTAAGAATAGAAGAATTCCATCTCTGGGAGGGAGTTATAGGTTCTATTAACATAGTGTGTATGTGTGCACTTAGTCACCCAGTCGTGTCTGACTCTTTGTGACCCCATGGACTTGTAGCCTGCCAGACTCCTCTGTCCATGGGGATTCTCCAGGCAAGAATACTGGAATGGTTACCATGCCATCCTCCAGGGGATCTTCCCAACCCAGGGATCAAACCCAGGTCTCCCCAATTGTAGGTGGATTCTTTACCATCTGAGCCAGCAGGGAAGCTCAAGAATACTGGAGTGGGTAGCCTATCTCTTCTCCAGGGGACCTTCCTGACTGGAAGATCCTGATTCCCACCAGGAATCGTACCAGGGTCTCCTGCATTGCAGGGAGATTCTTTACCAGCTGAGCTACCAGGGAAGCCCTATTAACATTATAAATAGGTTCAAAATTGGGAAAAGGAGTACAACAAGTCTATATATTGTCACCCTGCTTATTTTACTTATATGCAGAGTATATCATGCAAAATACCAGGATGGATGAATCACAAGCTGGAATCAAGATTGCTGGGAGAAATATCAATAACCTCAGATATGCAGACGACACCACCCTTATGGCAGAAAGTGAAGAGGAACTAAAAAGCCTCTTGATGAAAGTGAAAGAGGAGAGTGAAAAAGTTGGCTTAAAGCTCAATTCAGAAAACTAAGATCATGGCATCTGGTCCCATCACTTCATGGGAAACAGATGGGGAAACAGTGGAAACAGTGGCAGACTTTATTTTTGGGGGCTCCAAAATCACTGCCGATAGTGACTGCAGCCATGAAATTAAAAGACGCTTACTCCTTGGAAGGAAAGTTATGACCAACCTAGATAGCATATTGAAAAGCAGAGACATTACTTTGCTAAAAAAGGTCTGTCTGGTCAAGGCTATGGTTTTTCCTATGGTCATGTATGGATGTAAGTGTTGGACTGTGAAGAAGGCTGAGCGCCGAAGAATTGATGCTTTTGAACTGTGATGTTGGAGAAGACTCCTCAGAGTCCCTTGGACTGCAAGGAGATCCAACCAGTCCATCCTAAAGGAGATCAGTCCTGGGTGTTCATTGGAAGGACTGATGCTGAAGCTGAAACTCCAATACTTTGGCCACCTCATGCGAAGAGTTGACTCATTGGAAAAGACCCTGATGCTGGGAGGGATTGGGGGCAGGAGGAGAAGGGAACGACAGAGGATGAGATGGCTGGATGGCATCACTGACTCGATGGACATGAGTTTGAGTGAACTCTGGGAGTTGGTGATAGACAGGGAGGCCTGGCAGGCTGTGGTCACAAAGAGTCGGACACGACTGAGCAACTGAACTGAACTGAAAGAGGAATTAAAACCCCTCTTGATGAAGGTGAAAGAGGAGAGTGAAAAAGCTGGCTCCAAACTTAAATTCTAAAAACTAAGATCATGGCATCTGGTCCCATGATTATGTGGCAAATAGAAGGGGGAAAAGTAGAAGCAGCGACAGATTTTATTTTCTTGGGCTCCAAAATCACTATGGACAGTGACTGAACCCTCATTAAGACACTTTTTTCTTGGAAGCTAGGACAAACCGAGACAGCATATTAAAAAGCAGAGACATCACTTTGTTGTGATGTATATATACAAAGTCTGTATGGTCAAAGCTACAGTTTTTCCAGTAGTCATATACAGATGTGATAGTTGGACCATAAAGAAGGCCGAGCACTGAAAAATTGATGCTTTTGAACTGTGGTGTTGCAGAATACTCTTGAGAGTCCCTTGGACTGCAAGGAAATCAAACCAGTCAATCCTAAAGGAAATCAATCCTGAATATTCACTAGAAAGACTGATGCTGAAGCTCCAATACTTTGCCACTTAATGGGAAGAGCCGACTCATTGGAAAATACCATGATGCTGGGAAAGATTGAGGGCAGGAGGAGAAAGGGGCAGCAGAGGATGAGATGGTTGGAAGGCATCACTGACTCATTGAACATGAATTTGAGCAAACTCAGGGAGATAGTGAAGGACGGGGAAGCCTGCCTGCTGCAGTCCATGGGGTCACAAAGACTCAGACACATTTAGCGACTGAACAACAACAACAATTTACAAGGCAAAAATAAAGGTAATGCAAGACAGTTTTTAAAAAAATTGCATCTAATATTTTTCAAGATTTTAAAATGTGCATTTATTATTATAAACACAGTTATAATTATTTAATTATACTTAAATCTGTGTCCCCAATGATTAGAAAGGAAATCAAGCATAAGAAGACTGCATTTTATGATAATTATAGCAATTTTGGAAGTTATTCATCAGAAAATATTCTAGAGAATTAATATGAAAATGTTGGTTCTGTGTGCTACTCAGCAGAGTCAGGACTCAACAAGATTACAGGCATGTCCGTTATTTCTTTGCAAAGCATTAATGCCAAACTGTCTTAATTATCATAGCTTTAGAATGTATCATGAACGTCTGTTCAAGTCATGATGGAAAAACAAGGAACAGATTTACCCTCTGTAAATTTCAGGGCTCTCCAGAGAATCAGAAGAGATAGGAAGCATGTTTATTATAAGAAATTGGCTCACGTGATTATGGGAGCAGGAAATTCAAAATCTGCAGTGTGGCCCAGGCTCAAGCTTCAGGCAAGGCAGCGGTGCAGGTCTAGTTCTAAGGCCATTAGCCTGGAGACTGGGGAGAGTCGAGGGTGCAAAGCCTGGTAGGCAGACACCCAGAAAAGCTGGTGATGCAGGTGGAATCTCAAGTCTGTCTGCTGGAGGAGTTTTCTCGTGGTTGGCGGGGCCAGTCTCTGTTCTCCTCAGGCCTCCAGCCGATTGGATGAGGCCCAGAACGTTTATGGAGGGCACTATGCTACACTCAGTGTCCACCGGTTTTAACCTTAATCTCACACAGAAGCACTCTTCAAGTAAATATGTAAAATTAACCTTCACACCCTCCTTCCTTAAATGACTTCAAAAATAGACCAAGTACAGTGTTCACACACTGGCCACCAAACCCCACAGAACTATGATCTCTGAGTGAAAGGCAGCAGAGGAAGTGAGCCCTGTCGCTGCCCAGCTTGCTGCCTGGGAACAGCTGTGAGGGCGCAGTGCAGAGAGGGAGTCAGACAGACTGTGTTGGTCTCCCTTGGACGAGGAGACAGAGTGGAGAACTTGAGGACAACAAGGGGGCTGAAACTTGCAAAATAAAGCCCTGGATGGGAAAGAGCTGCATGTGAGGAGTTGAAATGAATGGAAGTCTTCCCTCAAGTCCACACCTTAGTCCTGATTTGTGTATCTGTGTGTGTGCGTGAGTGTGTGTAGACTCCGGGGGAGGTACTACTGGAATGGAACAGGGAGAACAATCTTTGGAGCAAAGAGATGGCCAGGAAGCATTTGTGTCCCCACCTTCTGGAGTGGAAAAACCTGGCAGTACATGGGGTATTGGGGAGACGACTCAGAAAAATATCACCTCGGTTGTTCAGTTGCTGAGTCAGGTCCAGCTCTTTGTGATCCCTTGGACTGCAGCAGGTCAGGCTCCCTTGTCCCGCACTGTCTCCTGGAGTTTGCTCAAAGTCATGTCCATTGAGTCAGTGATGCCGTCCAACCATCTCATCCTCTGCCTCCCCCTTCCCCTGCCCTCAATCTTTCCCAGCATCAGGGTCTTTTCCAGTGAGTCGGCTCTTTCACATCAAGTAGCCAAAGTGTTGGAACTTCAGCTTTCAGCATCAGTCGTTCCAATGAGTATTCAGGGTTGATTTCCTTTAGGATTGACTGGTTTAATCTCCTTGCAGTCCAAGGGACTTTCAAGAGTCTTCTCCAGCACCACAGTTTGAAAGCATCAATTCTTCGGCACTCACCCTTCTTTATGGTCCAACTCTAACAACCATACACCACCTCAGTAGCAGTGCAGAATTCTTCCTAGACCCAAGACTGTTCTGACCCTAACCAGATCAACTTGTAGGTAAGCCTCAAAAGGATCAAACTGTCTGCAAGAAAGCTTAGAGCCTTCTCAGATCTTTCCTGAGATTGTTCACAGCCGCGTGGCAGGCACATAGCCTTCCTAATTCCCAGGAATATGTCAGAGCATTCGGAGTCCCTGTGGACTGTCATTCCACAGATACTCCTTTTAAGTTTTCAGTTGTGTGCTAGATCGCTTTTGTCATGTCCGACTCTGTGCGACCCCCTTGTAGCCCGCCAGGCTCCTCTGTCCATGGCATTCTCCAGGGCATCTTCCCACCCCAGGGCTCAAGCCTGTGTCTCTTCTGTCTCCTGCATTGGCAGGCAGGTTCTTCAGCACTAGGGCCACCTCTTGTCCCCAGCTGTTGGCCACTGCCTGAGGCAGACCCGATATTCAACAAGTGCCTCTGATTCTTTTCCACAGATGGCTTTTGGAGAAAAGACCTTTGCACTTAGTGAGCTCTGCTGCTGCTGCTGCTAAGTCGCTTCAGTTGTCCGACTCTGTGCGACCCCACAGACGGAAGCTCACCAGGCTCCCCTGTCCTTGGGATTCTCCAGGCAAGAATACTGGAGTGGGTTGCCATTTCCTTCTCCAATGCATGAAAGTGAAAAGTGAAAGTGAAGTCGCTCAGTCGTGTCCGACTCTTAGCGACCCCATGGACTGGAGCCTACCAGGATCCTCCGTCCATGGGATTTTCCAGGCGAAAGTACTGGGGTGGGGGTGCCATTGCCTTCCCCGTAGTGAGTTCTAAGTCAGGTTAAATAGAACAGCCCTGCCTGTGGGGTCTTCCAGGGAACCACCAAACCAGTTATATAATCACAGTTCTCTGGGAATGAGGCTTTGAAGGAGTTGCAATCTGGATTTGCCCCCTCTAGTGGGTGCTAGGCTGCTGTTTTTCATTGGGATTATGAGCTGCTGGTTCTCCAAGCTACTGCAGAACCTGAGAAAGGCAGATGAGAGTAAGGCAAGTTAAAATACCACCCATCTCACTGCTCTTGCTGAGATTGTTAATTTTAAAAAAATAAATGCTCCCCAGATTGCTAAAGCCTCTGTTTAATTTCCAGAGCTCTGAAGAAGTTAAACTTGGGCACTTATGCCAATTTTATCATTGCTTTTATGGAGGAGAAATGTTTCAGTAGCTCTCCATTTTTACTTATATTAGACAGTAAAAATTTATAGTATAAATTTTATATAGTATATAGCAAAGATGTATATTACAAACTCTAAAACATCCACTAAAAGCCAAAAAGAGCTATGCTGTGTATAATAAACCTAAACCAACAAGAGATGCGGGGAAGGCAATGGCACCCCCACCCCAGTACTTTTGCCTGGAAAATCCCATGGACGGAGGAGCCTGGTAGGCTCCAGTCCATGGGGTCGCTGAGAGTCAGACACGACTGAGCGACTTCACTTTCACTTTTCACTTTCATGCATTGGAGAAGGAAATGGCAATCCACTCCAGTGTTCTTGCCTGGAGAATCCCAGGGACGGGGGAGCCTGGTGAGCTTCTGTCTATGGGGTCACACAGAGTTGGACACGACTGAAGCGACTTAGCAGCAGCAGCAGCAGCAAGAGATGAAATGGAATTATAATGATTATTCAATTAACAACAAAAAAAGAGAATAAGGGAAACCATATGAGAAATGGGACAAGTCAAGAACAAATAAGGAGACGACAGAGTTAAACCCAGCCATATCCATATCAATGATCACATTATGTGTCAGTGGCTTAAACATCCACATTGAAAAGCAGAAGTTGTCAGTTTGGATGAAAGAAAAATAAAACCCAAGTCTATGCCTGTCTAAGAGAAACACAGTTTAAATGCATATTGATTAGATAAAAGAAGCTCCTGGGTGCCAGTGGCCTGAGGGCAGCTGGTCAAGAAAAGTCCCAGGTGGTGACTGTTGGGGACAGAAGCACATGAGGCCTTGTGACCCACAAGGTGGTGGACGGTGACCATGGTCAGCCCAGGCGCTACAAACACAGTCAAATGTCAGAGCACACCCAGACTTTGACTCTTCAAAGTGAGTCATTTAAGAGAACATGGCGTACGCGATACTCAAGGTGAAAGCGACGAGGTTGGCATGAAGATTGTTGAAGGGGCCATACTGGTCCAGTGCCTGCTCTCATAGTCTCCACCAGGAGCCGAGGTGACATCTGGGGGCGGCCTCTGTGGTCTTCTCTAACGTTCTACTGTCCCAGACATTGCTAATTCCTCTTCCTCTGTGAACACTTCCACACACAAAGCTCTGTGCCCCCTACATTGCAGAAAAATTATTGCTTGAGTTTTCCTTCCCAAAGGGCTTCACAATGCTCTTACAGCAGTGACTGTCTTATTCGTCTTTGCATTTCTGATGTCTGGCCCTGTGGCTGGCTTCAACTAGGGATTCAATAAATGTTCATTGAATGAATGAATACAGAAACCCTTTACAGCCTGTGGAAATTCTAGAAAATAAATTTTATCTTCAGTATCAAGTTTGAGTCTTGTATTGATTAGACAAAAGCAATGAAAATGACAAACTCCCTATAGCTGGCCAATAAAAATGATTAAGGCACATCAGATAACTCTTACATTTGGCTCAGAAAGCTGCTTACTGAAAATAGAAACTCAAGACTTCAGTTAAATAAAGCATTCCTGATGGAGAGCACTTGATTAAAAAGAGCTCACTAACAAAAAACAATACTGTTTTTATAAGGACTAAACTCCTTTCATCCTGCACTGGTTCAGTCTCACGCTTCAACAGATAGCACCTTTGGCAGTCATGGACGCCTGCTCCGTGCCAGGCCGTGTTTGCAGAGGCTCAGGTCCTTCCCTGACGTCACTCTGGAAGAGATTACCAGCTAATTAGCTGGTCACCGTTATTGCTTCCGAGCTCCAAGGGGGGCCATCTGGTGAGATCACAAGGACTTCAACAAAATGAGCTCTTGATGACACAAAAATACTTCTCAGAACACTAAAACTTTGGATACTTGGAATGGAATGTAGCTGATGAAAGCTGACCTGTAGATATTCCGAAGAGCAGAAAAAAAATCTCTGGGATGGGATGAATACTTTTGACTTTGTCTTCAGCTTGGAAAAGAAATGCAAAAAAGCAAAATGGCTGTCTGGGGAGGCCTTACAAATAGCTGTGAAAGAAGAGAAGCAAAAAGCAAAGGAGAAAAGGAAAGATATAAACATCTGAATGCAGAGTTCCAAAGAATAGCAAGAAGAGATAAGAAAGCCTTCTTCAGCGATCAATGCAAAGAAATAGAAGAAAACAACAGAATGGGAAAGACTAGGGATCTCCTCAAGAAAATCAGAGATACCAAAGGAACATTTTATGCAAAGATGGGCTCGATAAAGGACAGAAATGGTATGGACCTAACAGAAGCAGAAGATATTAAGAAGAGGTGGCAAGAATACACAGAAGAACTGTACAAAAAGATCTTCATGACTCAGATAATCACGATGGTGTGATCACTGACCTAGAGCCAGACATCCTGGAATGTGAAGTCAAGTGGGCCTTAGAAAGTTCCACTACGAACCAAGCTAGTGGAGGTGATGGAATTCCAGTGGAGCTATTCCAAATCCTGAAAGATGATGCTGTGAAAGTGCTGCACTCAATATGCCAGCAAATCTGGAAAACTCAGCAGTGGTTACAGGACTGGAAAAGGGCAGTTTTCATTCCAATTCCAAAGAAAGGCAATGCCAAAGAATGCTCAAACTACCGCACAATTGCACTCATCTCACACGCTAGTAAAGTAATGCTCAAAATTCTCCAAGCCAGGCTTCAGCAATATGTGAACCGTGAACTTCCTGATGGTCAAGCTGGTTTTAGAAAAGGCAGAGGAACCAGAGATCAAATTGCCCACATCTGCTGGATCATGGAAAAAGCAAGAGAGTTCCAGAAAAACATCTATTTCTGCTTTATTGTCTATGCCAAAGCCTTTGGCTGTGTAGATCACAATCAACTGTGGAAAATTCTGAAAGAGATGGGAATACCAGACCACCTGATCTGCCTCTTGAGAAATTTGTATGCAGGTCAGGAAGCAACAGTTAGAACTGGTCATGGAACAACAGACTGGTTCCAAATAGGAAAAGGAGTACGTCAAGGCTGTATATTGTCACCCTGTTTATTTAACTTATATGCAGAGTACATCATGAAAAACGCTGGACTGGAAGAAACACAAGTTGGAATCAAGATTGCTGGGAGAAATATCAATAACCTCAGATATGCAGATGACACCACCCTTATGGCAGAAAGTGAAGAGGAACTAAAAAGCCTCTTGATGAAAATGAAAATGAAGAGTGAAAAGGTTGGCTTAAAGCTTAACATTCAGAAAACAAAGATCATGGCATTTGGTCCCATCACTTCATGGGAAATAGATGGGGAAACAGTGGAAACAGTGTCAGACTTTATTTTT
Source organism: Tragelaphus eurycerus (assembly GCA_935064755.1). Taxonomy (NCBI): domain Eukaryota; kingdom Metazoa; phylum Chordata; class Mammalia; order Artiodactyla; family Bovidae; genus Tragelaphus; species Tragelaphus eurycerus. The sequence continues at coordinate 1,281,523 of CAKXYN010000103.1, read as the reverse complement.
CTGGGCTCCAAAATCACTGCCGATGGTGACTGCAGCCATGAAATTAAAAGACGCTTACTCCTTGGAAGGAAAGTTATGACCAACCTAGATAACATATTCAAAAGCAGAGACATTACTTTGCCAACAAAGGTTCATCTAGTCAAGGCTATGGTTTTTCCTGTGGTCATGTATGGATGTGAGAGCTGGACTGTGAAGAAGGCTGAGCACCGAAGAATTGATGCTTTTGAACTGTGGTGTTGGAGAAGACTCTTGAGAGTCCCTTGGACTGCAAGGAGATCCAACCAGTCCATTCTGAAGGAGATCAGCCCTGGGATTTCTTTGGAAGGAATGCTGCTAAAGCTGAAACTCCAGTACTTTGGCCACCTCATGCGAAGAGTTGACTCATTGGAGAAGACTCTGATGCTGGGAGGGATTGGGGGCAGGAGGAGAAGGGGACGACAGAAGATGAGATGGCTGGATGGCATCACTGACTCGATGGACGTGAGTCTGAGTGAACTCTGGGAGTTGGTGATGGACAGGGAGGCCTGGCGTGCTGCGATTCATGGGGTCGCAAAGAGTCGGACACAACTGAGCGACTGATCTGATCAGATCTGATCTCAGCTTAGACATGGAGGAAAAAATCTGTTTCTCAGATTTTAGTTTATCTCTCTTGAATTACTCTTTCCCAGCAATACACCAGCCATTCTGCCCATTGTATCCTCTCTGAGAATCTGTCTTCAGATTGTTTTTCTCTAAATAGGTAACAGCTTTTCTCTGGCTCATGCCCACTAGAGCCGCCACCCCACCCTACAGAGGTTCTGTGAGTCCTGTCTCTACTTGCAAAGACCATTCTTGCATTTTCCAAGGGAATTTGGAATTTGTCACTTGTATCTATGTAAGTCATTAGTGGTCACTCTTTATTAAGTTTTCTTAAGTCAAATATGCTCTATGTGGATTTTCTGCCCCACTGGGGACTGGAAAGGCAGAGAAGTGGGTCATAAGAGAGGGAGGGTGTGTTCTGAAGTGGTTCCCTGAACTGTAGTGCCGTTGTTTTAGTTCCTGTTGCCTTCTCCACTCTTCTTTTAAAGTCAACCAATTCATGAGTTTAGCCAAAGGCCATTACAAAATACAGTATCATGTTTAAGTTGAAAACCTTCACTTTGGGCCACAGAAATTTGTATGAAATATTCACGTTTCTTTGAGATATGTACTCACCTAACCAGAGTGTGTCACCGGGAACAACTCGCTTGCTTGTTCCATAATTGTGAGCTCCACAGTTGGCAAAGTGACTCTAGCTCTCCTTGGCTTCTTGGGGGTGTCCAGAATAAGTCCAGGAGTTCATTGGATGGATGTTTTATGAATATACTTGGGGCAGTTAATACAAATGAGAGGCTTCTTTAGGTCACAGACATGAAACAGTAATCTACTCTGAGGAAGTCACTTGGACTGATGGAATTTGCTCCAGAAAGAAGTGATTTCTAGCCTGGGGACCTCGGTCAGGTCACTTCAGTCTGTTAAACAGGGCCGCCTCAAAGTCCTGCTGAGTGAGATATCATATAAATGCCTTGTTGAGTGAGACAGCATGTAACATGCGTCTTGCCCTCAGTGAGCATACAATAAACACACGCAGGCACCCTTTTTCCCTTTTGCGTTCTGTCTTGAACAGTTCCGAAGTCAGCGTGATGTGGCTGCAGATGCATGGACAAACAGAACAGGCTGAAAGATTTTCCTCATTCAGCACTGCCCTAAAAATTTCCTACAACCCCTTTTTGCTGAGATTTGTGCTCGTTTAATTACATTACACCCAATTAGTTAAAGACCCTTGGGCAAATTTATGACCCATGCTCAATATTTTTAAAAATAATTTTGTTTGTTTTTGGCTGTGCGGAGTCTTCGATGCTGTGCTTGGGCTTTCTCTAGTTATGGCGAGTGGGGACTCCTCTTCATTGCAGTGTGCCAGCTTCTCACTGTGGTGGCTTGTCTCGTTGCAGCTCCTGGGCTCCAGAGCACAGGTTCAGTAACTGTGGCCTAGGCTTAGTTGCTCTGCGGCATGTGGAATCTTCCCAGATCGAGGCTCGAACCCATGTCCCCTGTTTTGGCAGGCAGATTCTTAACCCCTGCTGCACCAGGGAAGCCCCATCCAGGTTTAATATACATTTCTCACCAGTGAAACCATGTGTAATTATTAGTCAAATCCATTTCACCTACCATCGGTAATCAAGGCTGTAATCAAGTCTTTCAGTTCCTCTGAGGGTGGAGCTTAATCAATAAGGTGTTTGCCTAAATTGTTTCCCAGGAGTATGGCGTCAGCTGTGTCTAGTTCAAGCTGAGCTGGTTGAGACGGGATGGGACCCCAGACCCTACAACTGGGTCTGTACCAGTGTCCACTTCGTGACCTCTAGACCATGCAGAGGCCTGTAGACCAGGTATACTTCCCTGAATGTTGATTGTGCACCTGTTTCCAATCCCCTTTCCCACGCTGTCCATGCCTCAGACTGCACAGCTTCTTTGTTATTCTATAAATATCAAGAGCCTCTTGCCTTCAGGGGGCAGATTTGAGGTCTGGTATTCCATGTCTTCCCTTGGCTGCTTCTCAAACTCTCTGCTTCGAATCTCGGCTCTGCTTTGGGCAAAATGAACCTGATTCAGTAACACAAGCAACTAGTTTATTGTTGTTGTTGTTTTCAAACTATAAAGTGTGTAATTGATCTCATTTGTCTCTTTCCATTGGCCAGTAGAAACTTAGAATCAAATTTGTCACTTAATCTTTAGAAATATATGTCCTTTTGTTAGCTTCCTTCCTAGTTCTATTTTGTCTATCCATTTTTTTCATGTTACAACATATTTTTACCAACATGTAATTACTGTGATTTTGATGTATATCTTATAAGCTGTCTGTAATCCTGGGAAGCATATAGGAGACACAGAGAAATACGTATGATTTGTCATCTTCCATGGCAACAAACATCATTTGGAAAGGGGAAGTAAAAACAGAAGACCAAAGCACCTTGTTTATTTCCTTTGACAAACCTAATAATGGAGGATTTCCCTGTTCTCTGTGCCATTTTCCCCTCAAAAGCGTGCTCATCAAAACTTATTTAGCCTTACTGTCCTGTTTAGTTTTGTTTTTTTTTAAATTATTATTACAAATAGAAAATGAATTGATTTCAAGGGTATGGGGTAGGTCAGGAAATCACCAGAAGTGCTGGAGAACCATGCCTGATAAACCACCAGGCTCAAGGGGGTCACGGTGCTAAGGCCGTCAGACCAGTGCGGGTGGGGTGCTGTGGCCCCTGCCTGCACCGTCCCCTGCCACACAGCTACTCTGTGGCCCCTTGGCCAGCTCTTAACCTTCTTTCCTCAGCAGAGCTGCTCCTGATTCAAAGTCCTGGGTGGAGCCGCTCACTGGCTGAGGCTCATCACATGACCCTTGTCTAGTTGCAAAGGCACCTGGGAAATGAGTTCTGGTTTTTAAGCATCTTCTTTCTGATATGATCTTTTTAATCTTTACAGTGAAAAGAGGGTTCTGTGTCTTTCCACACTCACCCAATAGAGAATGGCCCCCAAATAAGAACGTTCACACATTAGCAAAACAACAACTGTCAACTCCAGTGCACCCCCATTTGCCTGCCTACAGCCTGCACATGCTTTTTGCCCCCATACCTACATTTTTTAAAAAAAAGGATATTATTTAACCAAAATATGCAACAGCAACCAAAAAAAAAAAAAAAAAGCACATTTCTATCACATTCTCTTCCCAATGGTATACAACCCAAAGCCTTGTCAGTTATGCAAAAAGCTGCCTCCTCCTCTGGTTCGGCACAACTTGGTCCCAATAGTTCTATATTCTACTTAAGTTCCACGATTAATAACACACCCTATATAAAATACTGTGGAAAAGGGAGGAAGAAGCTGAGAAGGGAGCTTGTAGGGTGGCAATGCTTTAGGTGCTCAGTCATGTCCGACTCTTGTGACCCCCTGGACTGCAGCCCACCAGGCTTCTCTGTCCATGGGATTTCACAGGCAAGAATACTGGAGTGGATTGCCATTTCCCAACTGGGGGATTGAACCCACACCTCTTGCGTCTCCTGCATTGGCAGGCAGATTCTTTATCACTGTGGCACCTGGAAAGCTCTTGGTCAAACCCAGAGACAAGTGGGCTTGTCTCCCTCATAGCCCCTCCAGAAGCCCCTGGACCTCTGACCATGTGGAGAGTAGAGGTGGTGGGTTGGGGTCCTAGAGATCTGACACCCCATGCTTTGTCTTTATACCAAATGAGAGAGGAAAAGGTGTAAAGATTGTCTTTTTTACTGATATTGATTTCCAGAACATAACAAATGTGTTTGCTCATAGATATGTAGATAGAGTCTTTTCTCTCTGCATCCGCGTATGCATCTCCCCCTCTGAGGAAAGAAAAACGATTGAAAGAAAATATACCAAATTGGTAAACAGTCATTGTCTCTAAGAAATAGTTGACTTTTTCTACTTCCTTGTTACTGTGCTTTCTAAATGTTCTGTAATGAGCTGCTTTATTTATATCTGCAAAGACATATATAAAATATTTCTCTATTAAGTGTGAACCATCTTATCTCTTTGCTCTGTGGCAAACAATTAGCTAAAGCACTGATTTAACATAAAACCAAGAAGATGGATTACTTAAGGGCTTCCCAAGTGGCACTAGTGGTAAAGAACCTGCCTGCCAATGCAGGAGACATAAGAGACGCTGGTTTGATCCCTGGGTCTGGAAGATCCCCTGGGGAGGGCATGGCAACCAACTCCAGTATTCTTGCCTGGAGAATCCCATGGACAGAGAAGCCTCGTGGGCTACAGTCCATAGGGTCACAAAGAGTTGGACACGACTGAAGGGACTTGACGCAACACTTGGGTTACTTAAAACTCTACTTCTTTAGAGATGAAATGGCTTGTGTTAGCTAAGAAAGTATACTTCTGGCTATAAAAGTCAACTCGATGGTCCTGGTGATGATGGAATATTGTGTCTTGACTGTGTTGGTGTCAGCATCCTAGCTGTGATATTGTCCTTTGGTTTTATAAGATGTTATCACTGAGAAAAATTAGGAAAGGGTATGTAGGACCTCTCTGTATTATTTCTTACAACTACATGTGAATGTACAATTATCTCAAAATAAAAAATTCCATTTCTAAAAAGCCCCTGAAAGGTACCACTTTGCTATTTCTTAGGTACATTAAAGGCCAAAAGTCTCCACTGTTATTGTGGAGGTGCTTCTGGAAGTAGATATTTGATATCCTCTCTTCATGATGTTGATAAAATTTTTGTTGCCTTGTGTTTTAATACTTTAGGCCACAGAACTACATATCCAAATATCCATGACCAAGTGGAAGAGTATTCTGTCAAATAAGAACATGTATTGTTGAGGATCAACTCTCCTCAGGTCTCCTGTGTTTCTACACTGACTGCTCTCTGCTCTGGGCGATCCTTGAGGGAGGTGTGTTTTGTGAACAGCCTTGGAAAATAGTGCCTCCGTTCAAAGCAAAGGACAGGCATGTGTGTTGCCCATTAAAAAATGTGTGGGTTCCGTGGGCTCGGAGTCCCATCTGTAGCACATCCACTACACGTGGAGGTGTCATCTGATCTCTTTTGTTCACCTGAAGGAGCTGGGCTTTGGGGAATCAGTGACAATGTGGAAAGCCCGCAGGTCCTCAAGCGACTGCACTGCTGTAAGTTCCGCATGGTCCTCTGTCTCTGACCCAAGAGTCCCCCATCTTCTAGCAGCATCCATGAGACTGGACTGGGCTGACTTAGGCTGCATGTGGGGTAAACGCAGACCCTTGGGAGCTCCTGACAGTTCTGGTGATTAGTCTGGGTGCTGATAGAGATGTGACCTCTGGGATAGGAAGGATGAGGGCCTTATGACTAGCTAATGGGATTTGAGGAAAATCCATGGGAACTGACAGGAGGCAAGCTGATGAAAAATCATAGTCAACAAATACATGGTCTTTCCCTTTATTTGCTCTTAAGGAGGAGAAATTGGGAAGAAATTTGCAGATGGGGGTAGGTTTAAAGACAGCTGCACCAAAGGTTCCTTGGTGGTTGCTCCCTGTGCTCACATGGAGGAATTCCTTCCACTCTGGCAGGTCCACCCATTGTAACAACCAGCACCTAGATTTGCCCTGGGTAGGCAGAAGAGTCTTCCTTCAAATAAAAGTTACTGAGAGCTGCACCTACACAGTGCATCAAAGGAAGGAAACTCATGACTGCTGCAGGCAGAAACCAGGTAGGTCATCAGAACGGGGTTGGTTTGTGTGGGAGATGAAGCAGCTTTACTAAGAAAGCCTGGCCACGGTCATGTGTCTTGTGGCTCAGCCCCTCTCACAGCCCCTCAGAACACCCCCAAGTCCATTTGGAGATGAGAGAACATTTGCATAGGGTCCTGGCTGCTGGAGTAAAATTCTGACTGTTCTGGAAGGTTCTCAGAGGAACCCATCCATGAGGCACAGACTAGTACTGGGGCTCTTACTGCATTGGTTTGGGTTTAAAATGCTGGTGGAGGTGACCAGTAGGATGAGAACCTGCAGGCAGGTGAAGCTGATGAAACCTGAGGAAGTGAACTGTGGGGACAAAGCATGGCTGCTGGTGGCTCCATCGGGGTCACTCCTGCAGAAGTCCATCCTAAGGTGCCGGTCTCGAATGAGCCCAGCTGGATCCATCCTCCTACTGGACACGGCTGCACGTCCCCATCAGGGATTCTGCACCAAGCAGAGGATTCTTGGGTTCGCAGCTGAGGCCATGGTGGCAGCCGAACCTGGGATTCCTGCCACAAGCTGCCCTTGGTTGTATAGGGTGGGAGGCCACCATGCCTAGGGCATTACCTCTGTGAGGACCTGGCAGATTGAATTCATCAAAGCTTGGATCCTTCTAGAGGCCTCTGGGGATGCCTCACCACTGTTGACGGTTTTCTAGGTTGCAGTGTGGCTGCTGTTGTCTGAGCAGCTGGGACTGCCCGCAGCCCTGTGGCTCTGGGGACTTCTCTGTGGCAGGCTTTTGTCTCTCCAGATGGTTCATCTGAGGATGCTGCACTTTTGTCACAGGAGCTATTCGCCATGGTGCTGAAGGTCAAGGCATGCAGTAGAGCTGCCCCACCCCCGGCACCCACAGGCCCCAGATACTGCTGAGCATTTGAAAGGTCCAAGGCAGTGTGGCCACAGAGTCGGCTTCCCCAGGGAGCCGTCAGCGCCTCTGCCGACTGCCCCTAGATAGTGTCTGCACAGAAGTGGTGCGGAGCTCTCTTTTGGACATTCAGGATTCTGTCCCCGCAGGCCTGGGCAAGCTGTCTTTCTTTCCCCCTGAGAGCAACCCCAGTCTGGCTCGGTTTGTTCACAGTCTGGGAGGCAGCCTGTCCAGAATGGGGCCTGAGGAACCAGGCTGAGTTCTGGTTCTGATGTGGGGCCTGTCTGGCTGGGGGCTATCCTGGGTCATGAGCACAATGGTGAGTGCACACCTCACCCAGCCTTCCTGCCATGACCCTAGGAGCTGATATGGGGGTGTAGCGGGCCTCTCTAGGTCTCATAAAAAACACCCTCATCTCTCTTGCATCTAACCTGTCCAGACAAGAGGTCTGCATGCAAGAAGGAAATTATTAGAAAAATAACTGCTGAGATGGGCCATGATCTTGTGGTGCTAGAACAGGGGAAGGGGATACCCAGGCCCTGGGAAGTACAGCTTTGAGGGAGGGAAAACCCTGACCCTCTTCATCTTTCCAAATCACCCTGACACCCTCCACAGGAATGGAAGTGCACAGGGATATTAAGTGCCTTGCTCTTACCTGGTCCTGGGTTTCCACCCCGTTCCAGACAACTCCACCCAGGATCTGATCTCCATCCCCCTTAACCTGACATGAGTGCAGTTCCTGTAACAACTCTGGGGTCTGCTGTGGCCTGGACGAAAGGACAGGTTGGGCTGACAACCATCAGACAGTCCCACTGAAAGCACGATTAGACCCAGCTCTTCTGCTGCACTGGCAGCCACAGGGCTTGAAGCCAGCTGGAGATGGTATCTGAGGCTCTGCCAGTCATGGTTCCCAATGGATGTGGCACCAATGCTTGTAAACAGCGTTGTCTTTTCAACTGCTTCCTGGAAACTGTAACTTTTTCATAGGTGCCGGGTGTTCACTCACCTCCGTCCTGGAGACGTACTGACGTGCATGTTAGGAGTCGTCTTCAAGATCTGCAAGTGTTTGTAGGAACACACCTCCACCCTGCAAGGGGTCCAGGTAACTTCACCCCTGCCAAGACTGTTCTAGAAGGTAGAATGGCCCATGACTTCCGCCTCAGGCAATTGCTAGTCACCCTGCTGTATGTGGAGAAAGGCCTCCAGCCAGGAGGATTTCTGCAGTAGACTCTCATGGTTCATAGCATTTCTTCAGCTTGGAGTGGGGCCTCTGGGGGCACGGTCAGGGTTCCCTGTGTGGTTTGGCCTTATCCTGGTGCTCAGAGTCCTGTGGGTTTTAACTCTAGAGAGAGGCTGTCTGAGAAAGTTTGAGTAGATTTGGTCTTAGCCTCTGTCAGATTAATCAGCTTGGCTGATGAAGGGCAAGTTAAAGGAAAAATGTACCAGAAGCTGAGATGATTGGGTTGGATGGTGGCCCCTTTCCAACCCCCTGCCCCTCACAAAGATACCTGGAACCTGTAAATGTGACCGTATTTAATATTTGTTTTAGTTTATCTTGCTGTTCCAGGGGTCTTATCTGTGCATGTGGGATCTTTATTGGGGCATGTGGGCTCTAGTTCCCTGACCAGAGATCAAACCTGGGCCCCCTGCATGGGGAGCTCAGGATCTTAGACACTGGATCACCAGGCAAGTCTCAGATGTGACCTTGTCTAGAAAAAGGTCTTTTCAGAGTAATTAAGAATCTTGAGATGAAGTCCCAGCTTATCCAGATGGGCCCTCATTGCAGTGACAAGTCCTTGTAAGGGACACACAGAGGAGAGACAGAGAGGACACGAGAAGAAGGCAGAAGCTGAAGCGTCACAGCTCAGGTGCATCTACCTGGAGCCGCAGGAGCTGAGTGGGGGAGGCTTGGAGCCTTTGGAGGGGACAGCCTGGGCCACCAGCTTGATTCCAGACCCCGGGGCTCTCTGCAAGAATAAATTACGCTGTTTTGAGGCACCTAATTTATGGTTATTTACTGGGGGTTTCAGGAAATGAATACAACCATGTTGAGATATAGTTATTGGTGGGGGAAAATTTTCCATGAGTGTCTCATTCTTTAAGTGAAATATAGTTGATTTATAGTTGTAATAGTTTCAGGAGTATAGCAAAGTGATTTTATATATATATATATTCTTTTCCATTATGGTTTATTGTAAGATATGAATATAATTCCCTGTGCTGTACATTAGGACGTTAACTATCTGCTAATCCCAAACTTCTCTTTGGTAATCATGTCTGTTTTCTGTATCTATGGCTCTAATTTGCTTTGTAAATTAGTTCATTTTTATAATTTTTTAAATTCTATAGATAAGCAATCAGATCAGATCAGATCAGATCAGTCACTCAGTCCTGTCCGACTCTTTGTGACCCCATGAACTGCAGCACGCCAGGACTCCCTGTCCATCACCAACTCCTGGAGTTCACTCAGACTCACGTCCATCAAGTCAGTGATGCCATCCAGCCATATCATCCTCTGTCGTCCCCTTCTCCTCTTGCCCTCCATCCCTCCCAGCATCAGAGTCTTTTCCAATGAGGCAACTCTTCGCATGAGGTGGCCAAAGTACTGGACTTTCAGCTTTAGCATCATTCCTTCCAAAGAAATCCCAGGGCTGATCTCCTTCAGAATGGACTGGTTGGATCTCCTTGCAGTCCAAGGGACTCTCAAGAGTCTTCTCCAACACCACAGTTCAAAAGTATCAATTCTTCGGCGCTCAGCCTTCTTCACAGTCCAGCTCTCACATCCATACATGACCACAGGAAAAACCATAGCCTTGACTAGACAAACTTTGTTGGCAAAGTAATGTCTCTGCTTTTGAACATGCTATCTAGGTTGGTCATAACTTTCCTTCCAAGGAGTAAGCGTCTTTTAATTTCATGGCTGCAGTCACTATCAGCAGTGATTTTGGAGCCCAGAAAAATAAAGTCTGACACTGTTGCCACTGTTTCCCCATCTATTTCCCAGGAAGTGATGGGCAATACCATCTGATATTTGTCTTTATCTGACTTACTTCAGTCAGTAAGATAATCTCTAGGTCCATACATGTTGCTGCATATGGCATGATTTTGTTCTTTTTTATGGCTGAGTTCTATTTCACATATTCACCACATCTTCATCCATTCATCTGTCAATGGACATTCAGATTGCTCCCGTGGTGAGCACCTCATTTTTCTGTGTCTTAAAAAGAAGGCAGTGAGTGCCATTTGTCCTGAACTTTCTTTTTGAGGGACAACCTTGGATACAGTTGTTGTTTTGGCTGTGGGTTAAATCTCAGCCTCTTTCCAGTTACTAACAGCCGCTTTTCTTAAGTCTTCTGTAATCAGGCTGTAACTACCACTCTAGCTCTGCTCCCAGCCTCTGCAGATGCCTAACTTAGTTCCATCTCCTCCCTTGAGACTCTCTAAAGTATGTGAGCACCACTTATCAGAGAGGCAGATCAGTTGTAAAGAGATTAATTTATTATAACATTTTGTATTTGTGTCCATGAGGAATGGGGAGTAGAGAAGAGAGAAGTTTTTGCTTTTAAAAATCTGCTGAGTGTGGGAATGGAGACGTGGCAGGTAGGGACATGAGCACGTGTTGTTATCTTTGCAAAGTCCCGTGGAGTCAAGAGTGCTCTCGTGAGAACAAATCACCCTTCCTTGTCCCCTCAAATTAGCCGAGGACCTGATTTGTCAACAACTCTGCTGCAGGCAAGAGACACACGTTCCTCTCCCGGTGCCCTGCCAGCCTGGAGAGCTGAGATAAGGAGTCGCACTGGCGTGTGTGGAACATTATGCAATGATGACTGGCGCCCTCTGTGGTTAAATGTCCTCGGCCCATCCCGTCAGCGGTGCTGTCATCACAGCTCCAAGCAGGTGGGAGGGTGAGGACGATGGGGTTGTTGATGAGGGCTGGCTGCAGGCAGTGTGGACCAGAGGCAACTCTGCACCCGACTCTCCCTGCTCAGCGCCTCCGTCGGCTTTGGGGCTGGGGACGGAGCCAGAGCCGCACACTGCTTCCACGTCAGGACCCTCCTCCCTGCCACATGCTTTGAACCTGCAGGATCTGGTCACCTAGAGACCCACAGCCCTGTGCGTGTTGCAGCTGAAGGGTGTATTCAGTCCAGAAATTCACAGGATTTAACTGACGTAAAAGGCCAAATCCATTATGATTGTACAGTAGAAGTGACAAATATATTAAAGGGGTTAGATCCTATAGATGGAGTGCCTGAAGAACTGTGGACGGAGGTTCGTGATATTGTTTAGGAGGTGGAGATCTAAACCATCCCCAAGAAAAAGAAATTCAGCAAGACAAACCATCGTCTGAGGAGGCCTTACAAATAGCTGACTAAAGAAGGGAAGAAGGGCAGGAGAAAGGAAAAGATATACCCAACTGAATGCAGAGTTCCAAAGAATAGCAAAGAGAGATAAGAAAGCCTTCCTAAGTGAACAAGGCAAAGAAATAGAGGAAAACAATAGAATGGGAAAGACTAGAGATCTCTTCAAGAAAATTAGAGATACCAAGGGAGCATTTCATGCAAAGATGGGCACAATAAAGGACAGAAACATCAAGGACCTAACAGAAGCAAAAAATATTAAGAAGAGGTGGCAAGAACATACAGAAGAACTATACAAAAAAGACCTTGATTGCCTGGATAACCATGATGGTGTGATCACTCACCTAGAGCCAGACATCCTAGAGTGTGAAGTCAAGTGAGCCTTAGAAAGCATTGGCATGAACAAAGCAAGTGGAGGTGACAGAATTCCAGCTGAGCTATTTCAAATCATAAAATCTGATGCTATTAAAGTGCTGCACTCAGTATGCCAGCAAACCTGGAAAACTCACCAGTGGCCCCAGGACTGGAAAAGGTCAGTTTTCATCCCAATCCCAAAGAAAGGCAATACTAAAAAATGTTCATACTACTGTACAATTGTTCTCATTTCACATGCTAGTGAGGTAATATTCAAAATCTTTCAAGCTACACTTCAATAGTATGTGAACCAGAAACTTCAAGTTGTACAAGCTGTATTTAGAAAAGGCACAGAAACCAGAGATCAAATTACCAACATCTGTTGGATCATAAAAAAAAGCAAGAGAATTTCAGAAAAAAAACATCTATTTCTGCTTCATTCACTACACTAAATCCTTAGACTGTGTGGACCACAACAAATTGTGGAAAATTCTTAAAAAGATGGGAATATAGACCACCTTACCTGCCTCCTGTGAAAACTGTATGCAGGCTAAGAAACAACAGAACCAGACATGAAACAACGGATTGGTCAAAACTGGGAAGGTCGTATGTCAAGGCTGTATATTGTCACCCTGCTTATTTAACTTATATGCAGAGCACATCACACGAAATGCCAGGCTGGATGAATCACAAGCTGGAATCAAGATTGCCAGGAGAAATTATCAACAACCTCAGACATGCAGATGATACCACTCTAACGGCAGAAAGCAAAGAGGAACTAAAGAGCCTCCTGATGAAGGTAAAAGAGGACAGTGAAAAAGCTGGCTTAAAAATCAACATTCAGGACTTCCCTGGTGGTCCAGTGGTTAAGACTGGGAGCTCCCAATGCAGGAGCTCCCAATACAGGTTCATTCCCTAGTCAAGGAACTAGATCTCACATGGTGCAACCAAGACCCAGAGCAGTCAAATCAATCAATTTTTTTTTAAAGCTCAACATTCAAAGAACTAAGATAATGGCATCTGGTTCCATCACTTCATGGCAAATAAATGGGGAAAAATGGAAATAGTGACAGATTTTGTTTTCTTGGGTTTCAAAATCACTGTAGACAGTGACCCATGAAATTAAGACACTTGCTCCTTGGAAGAAAAGCTATGACAAACCTAGACAGCGTATTAAAAAGCAGAGGCATCACTTTGCCAAAGGTCCGTATAGATGAAGCCATAGTTTTCCAGTGGTCATGTACGGATGTGAGAGTTGGACCATAAAGAAGGCTGAGCCCCGAAGAATTGATGCTTTTGAACTGTGAAGCTGAAGAAGACTCTTGAGAGTCCTTTGGACAGCAAAGAGATCAAACAAGTCAATCCTAAAGGAAATCAGTCCTGAATATTCATTGGAAGGACTGATGCTTAAGCTCCAATACTTTGGCCACCTGATGCAAAGAACTGACTCAATGGGAAAGACCTTGATGCTGGGAAAGATTGAAGGCAAAAAGAAAAGGGGGTTACAGAGGATAAGATGCTTGGCTATCATCACAGACTCAATGGACATGAGTTTGAGCAAACTCCAGGAGACAGTGAAGGACAGGGAAGCCCAGTGTGCTGCAGTCCATAGGGAAGGTTTCACGCTTTCAAACATACAGACTGTGAGTGCCATCTCAGAATTTGCAGAGGCCACTTCCCACCATGATATCAAAAAGCATCACCACCAGCATCCATCAGTTTCTTCTAGGGCCCAGCGATGCCCAGCCACGGAGGGGGCCAGGGGCCAGGAGCGCAGGGGGAAGAGCCAGGCTGCACTTCATTTTTCAATTGGCCTTTGGGATAAGCTGACATTTCTTTGCCTTTTTCTGAGACCAGAGAGGCAAAATTCCATTGTAACATCTCTAGAATTCTGGCAAGGGTGGTGTCCTGAGGGCATTCATTGGCCTGCCTTGACCTGCCACACAGGACAGAACCACACGCATGCACCAGCCATGTGAGGAAACCCCAACGGTGTGGTCTTTCCTGCAGAAGCAGCCATCTTTCTGGGGATCCTCTCCCAGGGATGACTTAGCCTCATCTCATGGCAAAATGATTCCTTTCTCTCACTCTGCTTGGGCAGCCCTGTGAAAATAAGGCAAACTACTGACCTGGCCGTATTAACCTCTCTCTCATTTTTCCTGAGACCTATGGGTTGTCTCACCCATAATCTATCTGGATAATTTCAAGACATCATTCCACTTTTAATTACTTTCCGACATTCTGATGTCTTCCTTTGACATTTAAGAAAATAATTCATTTACAAACAAAAATGGTTTGCTGATGGCTTTTTTCCCCAAAAGAGAAATTTCCAGAATAGGCTATAAATTAAGATAATCAGAGGTACTGTTTCCTGGAGATGAATCTCAGGATTTGACATGTTTGGGGGACTTTATAGAGAGCTTTTAAGACCCTCCAAACTATGACTCCTATTTTTCATCTCACCTCTATTTTTAGGTCTAGAAGGGTGAAGACACTTGTCTGTAGAAATGAAATTGGATCCCTGAGAACTGGGTGTCGGCAGGGCTCCAGGCAGGCACTCTGTGGCAGGAACACACAGGTCACACACTCGGCAGAGAGTCCGAGGCCTTTGGCTGCAGGGAGCGCGTTGCTGGCCTGCAGCCAGAACCAAGAGCTCTTGGAGGCCTGTGCATTTTGGACCCCTCCTCCAGGAATGTTGCTGAAGTTCGAGGCGGGTCTGTGAGGGAGCCCCTACAGGACTTGTGCTCCCTGCTCAAACTCCAGAAACTCAGGCTCCATCTTCTCCTACTCAGTGGATTTCTATTTATTCCCATCTTGGGCTTCAGTTTTTAACAGAAGAGTTGGCGCAGTAGGAACATTCCTGTACTTCACTGGGAGAGAAGCGTCTGCACAGGCTTAGTGCATTTATGAGCACGAATGCCATGTAAACTGTTTCTACCTCTTGGGTGACATTTGAAGTCTAGAGGTAATGTATGCGTGTCAGAGGCCCCAGGGGAGGGTCTTTCCGCTTTGGTGTCGCTTTGTTTTACCACGCCATGAAGGGACAAAGGGGCAGGATGTTCAGAAAGCACAGGCTTTAGACACAGAAGCAGCTCTACTGCTAATCAACTGTGTGATGTCTGGGAAGTAATTTCCTTGGGCTCACCTATTTCTTGGAAATAATGACATGGAATATCCTTAGGTTGCCCTGAGAGTCACCTGGTAACAATACCAGCCTCAGTGGGCAGTCAGTGAAAACTGTGACACAACGGCTCCAGGCTGCTTGTGAAGCATAAAATGAAAACCACATGATCCTTTCTGAACACCAGCAATGCACAAGAGACACACATGCTCCCCGTCCTGCTCTCAGCAGCGAGGAATAGCTGAACACTCTGTGTGTGCGTGCTCAGTTGTGTCTGACTCTTTGCGACCCCATAGGCTGTAGCCTGCCAGGCTCCTCTGTCCAAAGGATTTCCCAGGCAAGAATACTGGGGTGGGTTGCCATTTCCTAATTCAAGGGATCTTCCTTACCCAGAGATTGAACCCACATCTCTCGTCTCCTGCATTGGCAGGCAGATTCTTTACCACTAGCTCAACTAGCATGACCTGAAAAGCTGAACACTATAAAATATACAAAGTACACAACTCAATAAGCAAAAGACATCCCACTTATCCAGCATATGTAAAGAACTCCTACAACTCAGCAACAAAGACAATCCAGTTTTTAAAAATGAGCAAGAGATGGTACTTCCTTTGAGATCCAGTGGCTAAGGACTCTGTGCTTCCAATTCAGGGGCCAGGGCAATGGTTTCAACCCCTCGTCTGAGAACTAGATCCCACATGCCACAACTAAGACCCAGTGCAGCCAAATAAATAAATAAATATTTTTTTTTGAATGGGCAAGAGATCTGAATAGACATTTCTCCAAATAGGATATCAATAAACACGTGAAAAGATGCTCGACTTCACTTGCCATCAGGAAGATGCAAACCAAAGTCACAGTGAGATGCCCTTCACATCCATGAGGATGGCTGTGATTATAAGACAGATAATAACATGTGTCAGAAAAGATGTGGGTAAATTGGTATCCTCAGACACTGCTGATGGGAAGTGTAACATGGTGCAGCGACTTTGGAAAACAGCATGGCATTTCCTGGAAAGGTTAAATATAGAGTCACCCTATGATTCAGCAGTCCCACTCCTAGGTATATACTCAGTTCAGTTCATTTCAGTCGCTCAGTCTTGTCCGACCCTTTGCGACCCCATGAACCACAACACACCAGGCCTCCCTGTCCATCACCAACTCTTGGAGTTTACCCAAACTCATGTCCATTGAGTTGGTGATGCCATCCAACCATCTCATCCTCTGTCGACCCCTTCTCCTGCTCTGAATCTTTCCCAGAATCAAGGTCTTTTCAAATGAGTCAGCCCTTCGCATCAGGTGGCCAAACTATTGGAGTTTCAGCTTCAACATCAGTCCTTCCAATGAACACCCAGAACTGATCTCCTTTAGGATGGACTGGTTGGATCTCCTTGCTGTAGAAGGGGCTCTCAAGAGTCTTCTCCAACACCACAGTTCAAAAGCATCAATTCTTCAGTGCTCAGCTTTCTTCACAGTCCAACTCTCACATCCATACATGACTACTGGAAAAAACCACAGACTTGACTAGACGGAACTTTGTTGGCAAAGTAATGTCTCTGCTTTTGTATATGGTATCTAGGTTGGTCATAACTTTCCTTCCAAGGAGTAAGCATCTTTTAATTTCATTGCTGCAATCACCATCTGCAGTGATTTTGGAGGCCCCCCCAAAATAAAGTCTGCCACTGTTTCCACTATTTCCTCATCTATTTCCCATGAAGCGATGGGACCAGATGACATGATCTTAATTTTCTGAATGTTGAGCTTTAAGCCAACTTTTTCACTCTCCTCTTTCACTTTCATCAAGAGGCTCTTTAGTTCTTCTTCACTTTCTGCCATAATGGTGGTGTCATCTGCATATCTGAGGTTATTGATATTTCTCCCGGCAATTCCAGCTTGTGCTTCTTCCAGCCCAGCATTTCTCATGATGCACTCTGCATATAAGTTAAATAAGCAGGGTGACAAAATACAGCCTTGACGTACTCCTTTTCCTATTTGGAACCAGTCTGTTGTTCCATGTCCAGTTCTAACTGTTGCTTCCTGACCTGCATACAGATTTCTCAAGAGGAAGGTCAAGTGGTCTGGCATTCCCATATGCTTCAGAATTTTCCAGTTTGTTGTGATCCATGCAGTCAAAGGCTTTGGCATAGTCAATAAAGCAGATGTTTTCTGGAAACTCTTTTGCTTTTTTGATGATCCAGTGGATGTTGGCGATTTGCTCTCTGGCTCTTCTGCCTTTTCTAAAACCAACTTGAACATCTGGAAGTTCACAATTCACGTATTGCTGAAACCTGGCTTGGTGAATTTTGAGCATGACTTTACTAGTGTGTGAGATGAGTGCAATTGTGTGATTTGAGCATTCTTTGGCATTGCCTTTCCTTGGGATTGGAACGAAAACTGACCTTTTCCAGTGCTGTGGCCACGGCTGAGTTTTCCAAATTTGCTGACATATGGAGTGCAGCACTTTCACAGCATTATCTTTTAGGATTTTATAAATAGCTCAGCTGGAATTCCATCACCTCTACTAGCTTTGTTCATAGTGATGCTTCCTAAGGCCCACTTGACTTCACATTCCAGGATGTCTGGCTCTAGGTGAATGATCACACCATTGTGATTATCTGGGTCATGAAAATATTTTTTGTACAGTTCTTCTATGTATTCTTGCCACCTCTTCTTAATATCTTCTGCTTCTGTTAGGTCCATACCATTTCTGTCCTTTATTGAGACCATCTTGAGAAACCTATATGCAGGTCAAGAAGCAACAATTAGAACTGGACTTGGAACAACAGATTGGTTCCAAATAGGAAAAGGAGTGCATCAAGGCTGTATATTGTCACCCTGCTTATTTAACTTATATGCAGAGTGCATCATGAGAAATGCTGGGCTGGAAGAAGCACAAGCTGGAATCAAGACTGCCAGGAGAAATATCAATAACCTCAGATATGCAGATGACACCACCATTATGGCAGAAAGTGAAGAGGAACTAAAAAGCCTCTTGATGAAAGTGAAAGTGGAGAGTGAAAAAGTTGGCTTAAATCTCAACATTCAGAAAACTAAGATCATGGCATCTGGTCCCATCGCTTCATGAGAAATAGATGGGGATACAGTGGAAACAGTGGCAGACTTTATTTTGGGGGGCTCCAAAATCCCTGCAGATGGTGACTATAGCCATGAAGTTAAACGACACTTACTCCTTGCAAGAAAAGTTGTGACCAACCTAGATCAGATCAGATCAGATCAGTCGCTCAGTCGTGTCCGACTCTTTGCGACCCCATGAACTGCAACACGCCAGGCCTCCCTATCCATCACCAGCTCTCGGAGGTCACCCAGACTCACATTCATCGAGTCAGTGATGCCATCCAGCCATCTCATCCTCTGTCGTCCCCTTCTCCTCCTGCCCTCAATCCCTCCCAGCATCAGAGTCTTCTCCAGTGAGTCAACTCTTCGCATGAGGTGGCCAAAATACTGGAGTTTCAGCTTTAGCATCATTCCTTCCAAAGAAATCCCAGGGCTGATCTCCTTCAGAATGGACCAGTTGGATCTCCTTGCAGTCCAAGGGACTCTCAAGAGTCTTCTCCAACACCACAGTTCAAAAGCATCAATTCTTCAGCCCTCAGCCTTCTTCACAGTCCAGCTCTCACATCCATACATGACCACAGGAAGACCAACCTAGATAGCATATTCAAAAGCAGAGATATTACTTTGCCAACAAAGTTCCATCTAGTCAAGGCTGTGGTTTTTCCAGTGGTTATATATGGATGTGGGAGTTGGACTGTGAAGAAAGCTGAGCACGGAAGAATTGATGCTTTTGAACTGTGGTGTTGGAGAAGACTCTTGGGACTACAAGGAGATCCAACCAGTCCATCCTAAAGGAGATCAGTCCTGGGTGTTCATTGGAAGGACTGATGTTGAAGCTGAAACTCCAATACTTTAGCCACCTCATGTGAAGAGTTGACTCATTGGAAAAAAACTTGATACTGGGAGGGATTGGGGGCAGGAAGAGAAGGGGACGACAGAGGATGAGATGGTTGGATGGCATCACCAACTCGATGGACATGAGTCTGAGTGAACTTCGGGTGTTGGTGATGGACAGGGAGGCCTGGTGTGCTGCAATGGGGTCGCAAAGAGTCGGACACGACTCAGTGACTGAACTGAACTGAACTTGCATGAAATAGTCCCTTGGTATGAAATGAAAACACAACCATGGGAAAATGTGCATGTGAATCTTTGTAGCAGCAATATTCAAAAAACTGATAGTGGAGTAACCCAAACGTCCCTCAACTGATGAAGAGATGAAGAAGATGAGGTCATGCATCTAATGGAATGTCATTTAGCAGGAAAAAGGAATGAAGTACTGTAGTAACATGCTACAACATGGATGAGCCTTGTACTAAGTGAAAAGGAAGATCACATATTGTGTAATTCTGTTTATGTGAAGTGTCCAGAATACACTGATCTGTAGAGACAGGAAGTAGATTACGATTGCTTAGGGCAAGGTTGAGTGGATTTTGGGGAGGGGAAGTGTGTTGCTGTCCCAGGCTGCCGTAACTGGGTGGCTTCGAGATGTATCCTCTCACATTTTTGGAGGCTACAGGTCTTCAATTCCTGCTGGCTGGGCCCTGCTCCCCAAGAGGGCCTAGAGAAGAAGGTCCCAGGGACCTGGGGAAGACGCCTTCCTTACCTCATCTAGTGTCTGGTTGGTTGCAGTCCATGACTTTCCTGGGTTTGTAGAAGCATCGTGCTGGCCTCTCTCCCCATCTTTCCAAAGCTTTCACTCTGTCTCTCTGGGGTATCTATGTCTGTATGTGCAGACTAAGGACACCAGCCACATTGGACTTTGGGCCACTAGAATCTAGTGTGACTGCGCCTTAACTTGATGGTGTCTACAACGACCGTGTTTCCATTATTAGATCACCCCTTCAAGTTCCAGGGATTAGGACTTGAACACATTATCTCTTGGGGACACGATTCAGTCCCTAGTGGAGAACTAGGGGGATGCTGCTCATGGGCCCAGCGTTTCTTCAGGGGGAGATGAAGATGTTCTAGAATTGTGATGGTGGTTGCCCAACTCTACAAATATGCAAAAAACTATGGAATTGCACTCTTTAAACAGATGCATCATATGGTCTGTGAATTGTATCTTGATGAAGCTGTTATTAAAAGCACAACCTTAAGGCCTGGCTCCTGCCCTGGTTTGCAGTCCAGTTAAGGTCACCAGTTTGTTCATGTGGAACAAACAAGCAACAGAAATCACTGTGGAATGAGGTCCAGTCACCAGGATGCTGCTGATGTTGTAGGTGCTTAGAAACGGGGGGTACACGAGGGCAGCATGGCCCAGAAAACTCCCAGACAAGGTGTGAGTCAAACACAACCTGAAAGGTGACTCAGATTTCTACTCTTTCTCTGGGGAGCTAGAATGGCTTGGAGTCCCCTCTATGTGTGCAGGGTCTAGAGGGCCCTTCTGGCTTGACTACTCTTTCCTCTCACGAGGCTGCCTTGGGTCCTGGTCGGAGGCCAGTTCTAGGAAGTCGCATTTGCACATTGCAGGAGTGGGGAGGACAGAGCAGATCTAGGGGTCCTGAAGTGGTCTGGTGTCTCCTGTGAGGCTGGAAAAGGGTTCATTTGCCTGGTTTTGAATAACCAGGGGAGAACTTGTTTTGCATCGATTTCTGAGCTCTGTGTGACTCATTGATGAGTTTCTTCCCAGTGTGGTACCCTTAGGCCCCTCCAGATGCTGTGGGCACACCTGAGAGGTTTTCTGTACCTGTCTGTCTGCAGTTGCACAGGCCTCAGCAAGCTGAGGGCAGAAGGAAGTCCCATTTGTTACAGCATCTCCCTGACAAAAGCCAGCTCAGGAGCACAGCGGCCCTCAGGAAAGGTTTTCTTACGTGAATATGTTATTCACTTTATGTCTAGCTCTTAGGCACTGGTTTTTGTTTTACTTACACCTGCTTAATGCTTGTTTTAATTTCCGGAGAAATTATTGTAGGACATTGTGGACGTAAATCTTGATACAGAACAGTTTTCATTCACTGTGCAAAGGTCAAGTACAATGAAGATAATAATTAATCATTACTGTAAGTAATGCTGTTACCATTACCTAAGACCATCATCATTGTGTTACAGAGGACACTTTTATATCACAAATTCCCTTTACTTTCAAGAAGAATATGGGGGTATTTTTATAGCAGATAGCATATATAAATGGGCCAGAGGCTCTCAAATTAGTTGAGCTATCACATTCTTGGGGTGTCTATGTATAAAGCGCATGCCTGAGCCCCACTCCTGGTGACTCTGTGGAGGGTCCGGGGATCAGCGTCACTCACAGATACCCACGGGGATTGACGCAAGTGGCTCCTTGACCACACCCGGGGAAAACCTAGCACAGCAGCCAAAGCTGAAGATCAAGGTCCATGAGAAGAAAGCATATAGAAATGGCCAAGGTCAATGTCTGTAACTTTCTAAAAAGTTTTCTTGAAGTGTAGTTGATTTACAATGTTGTGTTAGTTTCTGCTGTTCAACACAAAGTGACTCCGTTATATGTATTTGTATATTCTTTTTTATTTCCTTCTCATTATGATTTATTACAAAATATTGAATGTAGTTCTCTGTGCTGTACACAATAGGACCTTATTGTTTATCCATTCCGTATATGAGTTTGCATCTGCTAATCTCAGTTCATCAATCCTACTTTCCATCTGCTAAACTCCCAGTTCTTGACTACCCCCCTCCTCTGACGCAGCCCCAAGTCTGTTCTCTAAGCCTGTGAGTCTATTTCTGTTTCATGGATAAGTTCATTTGTGTCTTATCTTAGATTCCACATATAAATAATATTATATGATGTTTGTCTTTCTCTGTCTGACTTACTTCACCTAGTATGATAATCTCTTAGTCCATCCATATTGCTGAAAATGGCATTATTTCATCCTTTTTTGTAGCTGAGTAATATTCCATTATGTATGTGTGCCACATCTTTATCCAGTCATCTATTGATGGATATTTAGGCTGCTTCCATGTCTTAGCTATTGTGAATAGTGCTGCTGTGAACACTGGGCTGCATGTATCTTTTCAAATTGTAGTTTCATCTGGATATGTGAGTGGCTTAATATACCTTACATTTATTTTGAGACTCTTGGCAGCTGTTACCAAAAAAAGACAAAGATGAACATTTACACAGCTCTTACTATTAGAAAAGTGAAAGTGTACTATTGGTTAGGAGAAAAGTGTTCTCCTGACCCTATACACTGTAGAATATTTTTGTAAGTGGTCTTTATAGAGGAGATGCTCAGATTCACTGGCTGGGGGTCTGGGAGGCTGTTGGCTGAGTGAGAGGCTGTCACCCATGGCTCCATCTCAGGGGCAGAGCAGCAGGAGCAACAGTGGAGCCATGTGCAGATAAGTTCTGTGCAAGAGATATTTACCTGCTGCTTCCTATGTGTCAGACAGTCCACCGAATGCTGGAGGAGCAGGGAGGAAGAGGCTAATGGCTCGGTGACACAGGATCTGGAGGGAGAGACAAAGGCAGTAACCTGAGCTAGCAGCCTGTAGACAGTTGGGGAGAGTCCAGGTGTGGGGCTAGCCGAGCAGAGGGTGGGCCCTGACAGCGGGGTGAGCCGTGTGCCTGGGTCTGCTCAGCTCACAGAGTCAGATGCCAGAGAGGGGCTCCCTCATGCTGATGTCAGCAGGACCGGCCTTTCACACAAGCTCGGTTTCAGATCAGGGCATGAAAAAACATGACAGTGAGTCAAAATTACTCTCGCAAAGTTCCTTATATCGTCCATAAAGTAAAGCATATATACATCCAACAGAGGAAGAACTGTGCAGTATGTGATACGTAGAACACATGCAAAATGCGATTTTTACTTTACGTTGTATAATTTAAATCCTTTCCCTCTTCCTATCCACTGTCCCTTAAATTGCTTCACATAAATTAAAATCACGGGTGATGAGATGGCACTGAAATGGGTGATGCCCTTGATGGAATTCCTCCTTTTTGCAACAAATACAAAACCAGGGTTCCAGTGAGTGGTACATTGAACACTTTTCAGTGAAATCTGAAGTCTGCCTTACTTCACTCAATATGATAATCTTCCAGGTCCATCTATGTTGCTGCAAATGGTATTATTTGGTCCTTTTTTATGACTGAGTGATATTCCATTCTATATATGTACTTGCCTTCTTTATCCATTCCTCTGTGGGTGAATATTTAGGTTGCTTCCACTATCTGGCTATTGTAAATAGTATTGCAATGAATATTAGGGTGTATGTATCTTTTCAAATTATGGTTTTCTCCACGTATATGCCCAGAGAGGGATTGCTGGGTCATATGGTAGTTCTACTTTTAATTTTTTAAGGAACATCCATCTGTTTTCCAAAGTAGCTATATCAACGTACAGTCCCATCAACAGTGCAAGAGGGTTTCCTTTCCTCTACATCCTCTCCAGCACTTCTTGTCTGTAAATTTTTTGATAGTAGCCCAGCTCCAGAAGGAAAGAAGAGGCTGAACCAAAGCAGAAACAACGCTCAGTTGTGGATGTGTTTGGTGGTGAAAGTAAAGTCCGATGCTGTAAAGAACAATACTGCATAGGAACCTGAAATGTGAGGTCCATGAATCAAGGTAAATTGGAAATAGTCAAACAGGATATGGTGAAGTGAACACTGACATTTCAGGAATCAGTGAACTAAAATAGACCAGAACGGGCAACTTTAATTCAGATGACCATTTATCTATTATTTTGGGCAAGAATCCCTTAGAACAAATGGAGTAGCCCTCATAGTCAACAAGACTTTGAAATGCAGTACTTGGGTGCAATCTCAAAAATGACAGAATGGTCTCTGTTCATTTACAAGGCAAACCATTCAACATCAACAGTAATCCAATTCCATGCCCCAACCCCTCCTGCCAAAGAAGCTGAAGTTGAATGGTTCTATAAAGACCTACAAGAGCTTATAGAACTAACACCATAAAAAGATGTCCTTTTAATCATAGGGGACTGGAATGCAAAAGTAGCAAGTCAAGAGCGACCTGGAGTAACAGGCAAATTTGGCTTGGAGTACAGAATGAAGCAGGGCAAACCTAACAAGAGTTCTGCCAAGAGAATGCACTGGTCATAGCAAACACCCTCTTTCAACAACACAAGAGATGACTCTACACATGGATATCACCGATGGTCAATACCCAAATTAGATTGATTATATTCTTTGCAGCTGAAGATGGAGAAGTTCTATGCAGTCAGCAAAAACAAGACTGAAGCTGACAGCAGCTCAGACCATGAACTCCGTATTGCCAAATTCAGACTTAAATTGAAGAAAGTAGGGAAAACCACTAGACCATTCAGGTATGATCTAAATCAAATCCCTTACAATTATACAGTGAAAGTAACAAATAGATTCAAGGGATTAGATCTGATAGAGTGCCTGAAAAACAATGGACAGAGGTTCATCACACTACACAGAAGGCAGTGATCAAAACCATCCCCAAGAAAAAGAAGTGCAACAAAGCAAAATGACTGTCTGAGGAGGACTTGCAAGTAGCTGAGAAAAGAGAAGTGAAAGGCAAGGAGAAAGGAAAGATATACCCATCCGAATGCAGAATTCAAAAGAATACCAAGGAGAGAAAAGAAAGCCTTTCTAAGTAAACAAGGCAAAGAAATAGAGGGAAATGATTGAATGGGAGACTAGAGATCTCTTCAAGAAAATTAGAAATACAAAGGGAACATTTCATGTAAAGATAGGCACAGTTCAGTTTGGTTCGGTCTCTCAGTCGTATCCAACTTGGGAACCCCATGGACTGCATCACAACAGGCCTCCCTGTCCATCACCAACTCCCGGAATTTACTCAAACTCATGTACATTGAGTCAGTGATGCCATCCAACCATCTCATCCTCTGTTGTCCCCTTCTCCTCCTGCCTTCAGTCTTTCCTAGCATCAGGGTCTTTTCAAATGAGTCAGCTTTTCGCATCAGGTGGCCAAAGTATTGGAGCTTCAGCCTCAGCATCAGTCCTTCCAATGAATATTCAGGACTGATTTCCTTTAGGATGGACTGGTTGGATGTCCTTGCAGGCCAAGGGACTCTCAAGAGTCTTCTCCAACACCACAGTTCAAAAGCATCAATTCTTTGGCACTCAGTTTTCTTTATGGTCCAACTCTCACATCCATACCTGACTACTGGAAAAACCATAGCTTTGACTAAATGGACCTTTGTTGGTAAAGTAATGTCTCTGCTTTTTAATAGACGATCTAGGTTGGCCATAGCTTTTCTTCCAAGGAGCAAGCATCTTTTAATTTCATAGTTACAGTCACCATCAGCAGTGATTTTGGAGCCCCCTCAAATAAAGTCTCTCATTGTTTATGTTATTTCCCCATCTTTTTGCCATGAAGTGATGGGACTGGATGCCATGATCTTTGTTTTCTGAATGCTGAGTTTTAAGCCAGCTTTTTCACTCTCCTCTTTCACTTTCATCAAGAGGCTCTTTAGTTCTTCTTTGCTTTCTGCCATAAGGGTGGTGTTATCTGCATATCTGAGGTTATTAATATTTCTCCCCGCAATCTTGATTCCAGCTTGTGCTTCATCCAGCCCAGCGTTTCTCATGATGTACTCTGCATATAAGTTAATTAACCAGGGTGACAATATATATAGTGCCTTGATGTACTCCTTTTCCTTTGTGGAACCAGTCTGTTGTTCCATGTCCAGTTCTAACTCTTGCTTCTTGACCTGCATACAGATTTCTTAGGAGGCAGGTCAGATGGTCTGGTATTCTCATCTCTATAAGAATTTTCCACAGTTTGTCGTGCACAATAGAGGACAGAAATGACAAGTTCCTAAGAGAAGCAAAAGATATTAAGAAAAGGTAGCAAGAGTACACAGAAAAACTTTACAAAAAATATCTTAATTGCCTGGATAACCACGATGATGTGATCACTCACCTAGAGCCAGACATCCTGGAGTGTGGAGTCAAGTGGGCTTTAGAAAGCATCACTATGAACAAAGCTAGTGGAAGTGACAGAATTCCAGCTGAGCTATTTCAAATCATAAAAGCTAATGCTGTTAAAGTGCTGCACTCAACATGCCAGCAAATTTTCATTCCAATCCCAAAGAAAGATAATGCCCAAGAATGTTCAGACTACCACACAATTGCACTCATTTCATATACTAGCACAATAATGCTCAAAATTCTCCAAGCGAGGCTTCAATAGTACATGAACCAAGAACTTCCAGGTGTACAAGCTGGATTTAGGAAAGGCAGAGGAACCAGAGATCAAATTGCCAACATTCATTGGATTATAGAAAAAGCAAGAGAGTTCCAGTAAAACATCTACCTCTGCTTCATTGACTATGCTAAATCCTTAGACTGTGTCACAACAAGCTACAGAAAATTCTTAAAAGATGGGAATCACCTTATGTGCCTCCTGTGAAACCTATATGCAGGTCAAGAAGCAACAGTTAAAACTGGACATGGAACAACAGACTGGTTCAAAATGGGGAAAGGAGTACGTCAAGGCCGTATATTGTCACCCTGCTTATTTAACTGTTATGCAGAGTACATCATGAGAAACGCTGGGCTGGATGAAGCACAAGCTGGAATCAAGACTGCTGGGAGAAATAC